>OZ012736.1:155613214-156847112 GCA_963859935.3 Lathyrus sativus | reverse complement strand
GTAGGAGTCTAACATTACCATGTAAATAAAATGTACGTAAATGTCATAATAACTTACATGGATCGTAAAACATTTGAATGCTAAAAGGTTCATAATGGTTTTCAACATACCTCATTATCAATAAAAGTGAGGTTTGACGGTCATGCAACATTCGATCCTATTGTGTCTCCCACGAATGTTGCATCTGAAGCCTCATCCGTTATAGGTAATAACGCATCTCCCTCTAAAGCAATATCAATCGACACTTTCAAAAATCCAGCAGGGAGCGATTTATGGTGAAGTACATCTCCCAAAGTGTTATGCCTTTTTCCCTTGTCAACCATTCGATAAGTCAGTGACGATAAATAGAGCTGACAACGTTAAATACCGTAAACCAATAATAAATATGAAATTGTTAGTGTGTATATATGTCAATTAAAATAATTTTGCTAATTTAACGTCATAATAATATATATAATTACCTCGAGAATTTTCTATTGAACATTACAATTGATACTATCTTTGTCACTAGTATCTTTAAACTTTGAACTGCGCCTTTTTGACATATATTTTTCTTTATTCTTTTGCATTTCACGAATTTGAGCTTTTAATTCCTCCAATGATTCCATCACTTGTTTATTTCTTGGACTTTTACTCTTTGGATGTTTATACAAGCTTGTTGGAGTCACCCTAAATCTCATACCTCTCACACGACCAGAATACTTAGGAACATTTAATACTCGACTTAGTATGCTCCTGCAATCATGGTCTTCAGCTAAAGTTAAAGTCCTGAAATTCATATGCATATCAAAAAAGGTTAGTGGAGATTTAAAAGCATAAATATTATATGTTAATAAACTTTTGATTTAATTAAAAAAATAATGTTATACTTACACATTGCTCAAAAACTTGTTGAACACGTTCCTTAACAACTTCATCCTTACCCACACGAGCAGCCTTCCACAAAACATGTTTCAGAAGAGATGTTTCTTCACTTTTCTCCTCTTCTAACTACACATTAAGACAAATAATAAGATCAATAATAATATATGAGGAACAAGTATATCATAACATTTATATATACTTACTATTTTTTTCTCTAAGCATGCATATCCCAAACTCCCATTTTTGTATGGATACACAGGTTTTGAGGCTCATTGGCGATTTATGTCACTCACATCATGGATAAACAAGTTTAAGTCATATCAGAACACCTACAGAATAAGTATATAATACAATGTTCATGATAAATTAACATTACATGGAATTCTTGGGTTCTCCGTTTGGCTACAAAAGTTTCCCATTCTTCAGATGAAATCAAGTCTGCATACTTTTTTGGACGTTCTGCTTCAATAAATTTTCCTTGTGCGTCCTTAAGAAACTTGTTTGTTAAAAATGCGAGAAACCCTCTAAGTCTTCTTCTGGCCAATTGAAGGCAATATTTTTTTGGTCGTCACCAATATTAAAAGACCTCTATGAAAAAACATACATAGAATATGTTAGTATAAGTAATTTAAAGACATAATCGTCAACAAAGAAAAATAACATCACATATGGTACATGTATCTCACTCCATATTTTTTCTTTAGCAGGTTTCAGTGATGGAGTTCTCCAATTATCACAAGTGATTAGAATTTGCGAACGAACAAGTGCACCTATGTAACTTGTCAACATTGCACCATTAGGCTCAACTAGTTGGTCTGTTGCATTCCAATGTACGTCATATTTTATTTTTTATCTCTTGCACAAATGATTCCCTTCATAATAGTTATTCCTCAAGAAATATCTCTTTCCAAATCATGAACTAATTCATTTCCATCATTCTTAGAAGTATCATGTGAGTGTTTCTTGTTACTAGCCATCTGATTTGTAATAAAGAAAAACATAAATATAAAATGACAACTATAAAAATCTGTAATCCGTAATCTATTGAATATAAAAAATGACAAATATATATTTTTATTGAATGACAGATTATATAACTTCACTAGTACCTTTTTCATTGACATCTCTTTCTTTTCTTGGTTGGAATATGATTTACTTGTCTCTGAACAACACGAACTGATGAGTTGATCTAAATTCCCTCATTATGATCATTCCTAATATATGATTTATTTGCTCTAATATTCTTATCTTGATCATTTATAATATATGATTCATTATCAAAATCAATATTACCTTGACCTTCAATGTTATCATCAATTACTTTGTTAGATAAATAGACCATTTCGTACTTGTCAGATCCAGTGACATATAACACTTGTTTAGCTTGAGAGGCTAGAATAAAAGGCTCATCTTTGTACCCCACCCTATTAAAATCCACTTGCAAAAATCATGACTTATCCATTCGTATGCCACTATTATTTTCAACCCACCTGCAACCAAAGATAGGAATCTGAAACTTCTCATAATCAAACACCCAAATGCGCTCGATAACCCCAAAATATGACAAATTTGCATATTTGCCGTTTAAGTCCTTCACACTTGAAATGTGAATTGCTTCAGCTACCACGGATGACACCACTATTTCGCATATTACTTTTATCACCTTTGTTGCACCCCAAAATTTGACCAACCATTTCTCGCAATTGGCTTATGTTTTGACTCATTTTGCATTTGCATTTGCATACCGCATACATTACATTTTTCTCGGTCAGATTGACTTTATCGGGATTACAGCCTTCTCCTGGCGTTTCAGGCAGTTCAAACCAGTTCGAATAAGTGGTTTTGTTGTGGAATTTGTGCTCGTCCCGGTGTTTTCAGCTTTCGCTGTTACTTTTGAGGATATTTCGGTGTCTGGTTTTTACCGTTTATTTCACTGTATTCTCGCATCCTTTTTTTATCGATTTAATTGATTTTCCTTGCATTTTCTAGATTGTTTTTCCTTAATTTTTTAACTTTAGAAAATAGATTTTAAATAGTTTCTATAGGTTAATTGTTTTTCTAGAATATTAAATAGATTTTATTAGCTATTGCTTAGATTTTTAATAATTTTTAGATATTATTAGGTATTAATAGTTTTTTCTATTTTTAATAGGTTTAATTCTTTTCTAGATTTAATTTCTTTTAGAAATTAATAGGTTTAATTCTTTTTTTAGAAGAATTGGTTTGTTTTAGAAATTAATAGTTTTAATCTCTTTTTAGATTTAATTTGGTTTTAAAATTTAATAGATTTTAATTTCTAGATGTTAATTGAATTTTAATCAATTTTGATTAGAATATTAATTAGCTGTGATTAGTTTGTTAATGGGGTTTTAGTCAGTTTCATCATCATTTTCGTTTTTCATTAATTAGTCTTAACCATCAGCATTTGAATTAATTGAGTCCATTAACTGAGTTTATTAAGTCATTAATTGAGACAGTTTAAATCCATTTTGGTGGGCCAAGTGTCCATTTTGGAGGCCCATTTTTTGTGCCACATATCACTATAAAAAGGCAACCCACGTTTGTCTCTCTCTTTCCGCCACCTCACAAGCCATGCAATGCGCCACCTGTCGCATTCCACTCACCCTCTCACTTCCCTCCAACGCGCCACGTAGCTCACCTCTTCTCCCTCGCCGCCGGCCATGCAAACACCAGCGACACCTCGCCGAAGAAATCACGCGGCCAAATCCACACCGTAACTGTCACCGGAAAATTCATGTGATCTTCATCGTTTTTCCAGTTTCCCTCAATCTTCATCTTCTCAGTACCACTTTTTTTCCAGAAATCCATAGAACCTCCACCGTTCTTCATGTTCTTCAACGATTTTCCCAGATGTTCATCTTCTACATGAAGTCTTCACGATTCGAACCCCAACCCCAAACTTCTTCAGATCTTCATCAAATTTGTAACAACCTTTAAACATTCGTCCATCTTTTTCTCCAGAAATTCATCAGGATCATATGAATTTCATCACCTTCATCCAACTATTTCCAGAAACTTCATCAAACGCCCTAACACAACCTTCATCATCTTCACAGATTCACCTTTCCAGATCTTCATTTCTCAACCTCCTTCGTATGACCATTCATACGGATCCTTGCAAATCATCAACCTCCATCAAATTCTTTCAAGAATCTTCATCAACCTCCGTACTTTTTCCAGATCTTGATCTTCGAACACACGAACCATACCTCCAGATCTTCAACAAGAACCACCATCTTCATCACGCTTCCCGCAAGATCTTCATCGAACCTTCAGATTCACTCATAATCAACATCAAACATCAACGGACGTTCATATCTTTTCTCCACCATTATGAACTTGTTTCCAGATTCGTCACCAACTCCGCCATTACGATCTTCTTCTACCAAACTTTAAACGTTTCAATTCACCTAAAAGCTTCACTGAGCTAACCATCAAACTACCGATTCATCTTTTTCGCTAACCACCGTCAGTGCATGCAAGCAGAAAAGCGAGACAGAGAGAAGTAGGGAGATGGAGAGTGGGAGACGAATATGTAAGCATAGGAGGAAGGTTGACAGAGAAGGTTTGGGATGTGAGGTGACGGTGGCAAGGTGAAAGAGGTAGTCTAGGGTTTTCTGGCCAAGCGAAGAAGGAAGAGGGAAGGGCTCCTATGTAGACCCCTGGGAGTGAGTTAACGGGCCTTTGGCCCAATGATTTTTGCTGAGGTTCACACACCCCATTCCCTTTCGCAGCTCCGTTTTCCTCACGCGCCCCCCATTTCCCTTGTTTTTGTTTGTTTTTGGCTGATGTATTGTGGGCTGGGCCCAATTCTGTTTTTTTTTCTGTTATTGCCCCGTTGTTCTGCTGATGTACCCCCTTCCCTTTTCTTTTAATTTTTGCTTGTATTGGATATTTGTTTGTAATAGATTTTAGTTTTATTTTCTATTTTCTTTTAGGAATTATAGTTTTACTTTTCCTTTAGAATATTATTACATATTTTTAGCATAGAATTTATATTCTATTTTTTTTAAGTACTATTTTTCTTTTTAGGAAATTATAGAATATTATGCATAGGATAGAATTCTCATTTTATTTTGTATGCAATTTACTTGTGATTTCTTTAGAGCTTTCTATTAGGAATTTATTGCCTATTTTAGGAGTAGTATATTATTTCCATTTGTTATTGGATTTCTCTCCTTATATCTCTTCTGCCATCTGATTTTATTTTGGATTTTATTCTGTGCTGGCCGTGTGACATGATTCAATTGGAAAATGATTTTCAATATCATTTCTCCATCTTGTCTTTGACACGGATATCAATACGCTACCTCTTAGAGCTTGATTTCTCGTATAAGTCAAATCATGACAATTTAGCGTTACATTGGTTCTGATTCGAAATGTCATCATCAAGGATCTAGAAAGAAGAAGATTGGAATGGAGCTTGCGCACAGTGTCGAGGGCCAATGGAGTCGCTTCGTTCGATAACATCTTTCTTATTCAAGTCTTCGTGCAACTGTCGAGTGTTGTGAGCCGTAGCGTTAGATACTTAGGAAATTGTGATTGAGGGGTTTCCTCTCAATCGTCTAGAGTGTCTAGTGTAGCACCCTTTGGGTGATATACGATGCATTCACTCCTACGCCTTAGGTTCTCGCGTGTGTGTCCGGAGTTCCTTCCCGTTTAGGCGTGTTAGGCCTGCTTCCTTTTTGTTCTCGCCCCGTGCGATTGAAACCCTTTTCTCTCGCATTCATGCGATTGAGATCCCTTCTCTTGCCCCTGTGCAATCGAGACTTGTTTTCCGCGTTATCCGAACTATGTTTGCTCCGATCTCTTGTACCAGACGAGAGTACGTACGCATAGGATTGCGATGATCCTAGCGAGCTCCCTTTCCCCTTTTCTGTAGTTGGCTGAACTACAACTGCTCTGATTTCTCGTACCAGACGAGAATATGTAGGCATAGGATGCGATATCCTAGCGAGCACACTAACAACTAACTTCTCTGTTTTCTCGCTGCCGTGCGATCGAGACTTTCCCGCTAACGACTGATCTTCCCTTTCTCTTGCCCTAGCTCAATTGAGACCAGACCGTAGTTCTAGTTCCCGTAGGTTCCCATACCTCTAAACCCCGACATACTACGTACGTTCTACTGCAAACAGGTAACGCCTAAGTCTCCAATGGTCGATCAGCATACACCTAACTGTTAGAATGTGTACGCTAGTATCCTCAACCTTTTCTCTCACCCCGGTGTGATCGAGAACACCCCGGTTACCCGTAGTTATCCCGAACTACTTTTGCTCTGATCTTTCACGCCGTGTGAAAGTACGTAGGTACGAGATGCGATATCTCGGCAAGCAACCTTTCCCCCCTTCTACCCGTAGTTAGGCAAACTACGTTGACTCTGATTTCTCGTTCCAGACGAGAATACGTAGGCATAGAACTGATGTGTTCTGCCGAGTCATTTTCTTTTCTTTTCAGACCAGAACTTTAGCATAGATAGATAAACCAACCCATCAGATAAACACAACAAGCATGGATCCCAGCGAGTACGATGGAAATGAGGGGTGCTAATACCTTCCCCTTGCGTAACCGACTCCCGAACCCAGACATGGTTGTGATGACCTTGTCTTATACCTTTTCGTCAGGTTTTTCTGATTGTTTCCTTTCCCGTTCTGAGGGATAAATAACAAAAGGTGGCGACTCTTCTGTTTTGCCGGCACCTTATTTTCGCGGGTAGCGACAACTGGCGACTCTGCTGGGGACTGCGATGGTTTCCTGGGGATCCAACATCCCCTATGCGAGTCAATCTGGGGGTCCAACGTCCCTTACGAGAGTCAATCCTAGCGCTTGTTTGTTTATCTCTTTGGGTTTTGTACATACCTGTTGTACCTTTAGCTTTATTTTCACGCATATTATTTTCAGCATTATATTATATCATTGTTGTGCTGTTGTGGGAGAGGGGCTCTGATGAGTGATAAGCCAGACCCAGGCTTGAGCGTACCTAGCATTAGTTGTAGAAAGTAGTGGGTGCGTGCATGCTTTGCATGTACTAGTGTCTCACAAAATCCACGCTCAAAGCAGATTCTCCCGGTTGACTTCTTTTCCAGCCCTTTGGGCTTGAGGGGTTGTTGGTTTGGAGGGTTGTCGACTCTGGGGGCTGATCATTTGGGATTCAGCTAAGTGAGGCCGCTTCAAGAGATGATGATGCCACACCTTCCTGGGTATCATATATTTGTTCCTTGAAAGTCTGTGACGCTGATGAACGCATAGGATGCCGAACCTTTGTCAGTTTAGGTCCATACCCGTGAGTGGGAGGGTTTTTGCAGGAAACTTGACTTCCAGCCAACCCGGTATTTTGGTTTTCTCTCGTTAGAGCGAATTTATCCCGTCAGCAACGCAACAGTATTCAGAGCTTTGTAGGGGCTGTGATCCCGTGTTTGCTGCATCAGCATTTTGCATTGCATTTCATGTGCATCTCATGCTTGCATGTCCAATCTCGGCCGGAACAGAAGGCTTACCCGTCTTTTTTCCAACTCGCAGTTGATTTCCTGGCATTCGCTTTGGACTTGAATTAGTTTCTGGAAGGATCATGAACTCCGGAGAGCAGAACTTGGTGGTTACTAGAGCGGAGTTTGAATTGTTGAAGAACCAATTAATTCAGTTCATTGAAGCCATAACAGCTATGACTAGAGGAGAGGACAATGTTCAGAGGACTCCGGTGAATAATGTTACTCAAGCCCAGCATGTGCAGATTCCTGTTAGAGACAAAGATGCATCTTCTCTCCGTGACACAGACTATCAGCGTTTGACTTTCCCAGTGCCAAATCATCAGAGGGTTTCTTCGAAGGTTAATGTTGAGGACCCGCAGACTGTTGAGTATATGAGAAGATTGCAGGTGTTGGAAGATCAGGTGGCTACCCTGATGAGTCAGAATACTCTTAACCTGAATGCTTCGAGCATGTGTTTGGTGCCAGGCCTTGTGTTGCCTCCAAAGTTCAAGATGCCCAATTTTGAGAAATACAAAGGGGATAGTTGTCTGAAGCTACATTTGGTTATGTTCTGCATAAGAATGACTTCACATGTTACCAATGACAAGCTTATGATTTACTGTTTCCAAGATAGTTTGATTGGAGCATCTTTGGATTGGTACATGCAGTTGGAGAGTGATAGCATCCAATCATGGTCAGATTTAGCCAATGCCTTCGTGAAGCAGTACAACTACAACCTGGATATCGCTCCTAGTCGCGTGCATTTGCAAGAATTATCTCACGCGGAGAACGAATCCTTTAGGGGGTATGTGCAGAGATGGAGAGAATTGGCTGCTTGTGTTCAACCACCACTTCTGGAGAGAGAAATGGTTGACCTCTTCTTAGGTACTCTGAAGGGCCGTTATTATGACATAATGTTCAGTTGTGGAACGACAAGCTTTGCGGACTTGATAAGAATAGGAGAGCTTTTTGAGAGAGGGCTCAAGAATGGAAAGACACGAGATACTCCTTATATCCCAATTGATAAGAATGAATCAGTTGTCAGTTCCCAGGACGAATAGGAAGGAGGAAGTGATGTTGTCTCAGAAACTCTAGCATCTCAGGCTCAGTTTTCAGATGCTTCAAGTGTTCAAAGTCAGCGGTCGTACTGTCGTCAACCGCGTCAGCGCGCCCGACGAAGACCAAGGAAACCTGAAAGGAAGTTTACTCAGCTACCAGTGTCGTACAGTCAGTTGTTGCCATATTTGGTCAAAGGTGGGCTGATAGTTCAGAAAGAGACTAATCCAATGATCCCGCCTTACCCTCCAAGTTTTGATGCCAACACCCGCTGTGAGTACCATGTTGGGGCACAGGGGCATTCAACAGATGACTGTAAGGTGCTTCAAAGCCAGGTTCAAACTTTGCTAGATTCTAACAGGATCTCTATCACGCCTCAGGGTGTTCAGATTAACGACCTTCCTTCATCCAGCCAAGTGGGTGTATCAGTTCATGTTATGAGAGAGTTCACTGAGGGCAGATGTTCAGAGGAGTATCAGGATGACTTCGACGAGCAATTCTGAAGATGGCTGGCTCAGCAGCAAATCAAGTTCGAAAAGCCCGGTTCCCAGCAACTAGCAATCTGTGTTTTATCATGTCATTTCTTTGCATTTGTGGTTTCTTTTCTGTTAAAGCGCAAATTACATTCGTAAAACTTGTATTGTTGTCAATTAATATTGATAATGACATGAATATGCATGTTTTGACTTAATCCATTCGTGTTCATTCAATGTTTAACTGACATCCAACGCTTGGTTAAGCGGAATCCGGGGAGGATGACGAAGTTTAAAGACGCGCAAGCTTCCGATTGTATGCTTTTGAAAATAAAACCTGATGATGATGTACAGACATTGTTTCAAATCCCTAAACACCGTAGTTATAAGGAAGATAATCCCTTGTCAACCCCTTTGAGCCTAGTAGCAGGAGTTTCTTTCGGAAAACGAAAAAAACCCTCAATCTTAACCCGGGGCAGGGTAGGTGTTAGCTAATTTGATCGAGCGTCCAAATTGCAGAAAGGAGTGGTCGTTTGAGGATCAGTCACACCTCTAGAGGTCGTGCCTAAAAAACCGTAGTGGTTAAGCAGCAGGAGTGAAACAATCACATTATTCCCCAAAGAGTCAGACAACCAGTGTCACACGACTTGTTCAAAAAAAATAAAAAAAAAGCAAAAAGAATCAAAAGCCCGCTAAGTCAAAACTTGAAAACAAATGACTTAGGCAAAAATGAGGGCATCCCGCTGGACTTAATAATCAAAAGAAGCTCAAAAGAGTCAGTCCAGGAAAAAATTAGGGAAAGCGAAAAACTGAAAAAAATGAAAAGGATTACAAAAGAAAAATCCTCAAATGAAATATAAGTCGTGTGACCCCAAGTGGCAAAGACGAAAAACGAGTGGCTGCCACTCCAAAAACTCATGGTTTCTCGAACTACCACTCCTATCTTTCAACCTCTAAGAAGTGAGTGCTAAGGTCGAATTAGCTAAACGTAGGATTGGAGAACATCAAGGTGAACGGGTGGGTTAAAATAAATTTTGAGCCTTTATCCTTTCCTTCAAAACCGTGAACCTGACCACGTTACAACCGGAAAAAGTCCTAATTGAAGCAGGTGTGTTTCGAAGGCATACTTCAGTAAAGATCGCGTCGAATCTGACTCCTAAAAGGGTTCTTCTTACCATGTTGGTACTGATGTTGATATTCTGATAAGTGATTTGTTCATTATATGCCATGACATGTTTTTTCCTTTTCCAGTGAACAGATTGGATGTCAAAACTCTCATATGCGTTGCATTAATATATCTTTTATGCAGAACAACTTGTTTTACTTGCAAGTAAGCACTTGACAGCAGGAAAGTTTCCTACAGTGGAAAGTCTAATCAGGATAGAATGCAGAACGCCCGAATACTCCGTGAACCGGGGCAAGCTATATCAAGTAATCCCTAGTGATGTCAGCCATCCAAAGCCAGTTATTCTGGTGCAATCAGGTCGAGATTCGGTAAATCTCTCGAAGCCAAATATTTTACTCCAAATCAGCCAATCAGGGGCACAGTCGTTGCAGACATGGGCAAGCCACTCTAAGAAAAGCGCGGAAGTTGTTTCTGGCCCGAGGGGCATTTAATCCTAAGCATCTCTCTG
Organism: Lathyrus sativus; assembly: GCA_963859935.3. Classification (NCBI taxonomy): domain Eukaryota; kingdom Viridiplantae; phylum Streptophyta; class Magnoliopsida; order Fabales; family Fabaceae; genus Lathyrus; species Lathyrus sativus. The sequence continues at coordinate 156,836,600 of OZ012736.1, read as the reverse complement.
AGGTTCAGAGTGCTGGGGCAGTTCATGTCAGACCATCAGGGTACAGATTTTCAGATTTCCATTCGAGGAATATCCCTACAGAGATCCCACAGACTGGGGCATATCAGAAGCGAAGGAATTGTTCCTCTTCATGTCATCAGAGCTACTCAAGCAGGTTCAACCAATCTTCAAGTGTGAGGCAAATATCGGGAAGTCGTGCTATTATCCCTTGACCCTTCAACCAGAAACCGTGAATTCAGACAGGTTGTTTTCCAGCGTCAGTCGTACTCGACCCATCACGGATAGCCTAAAAGCCCAATTCCTATTGGCAATCGTCAGGAAGCCCAATCCTTATTGGTGCACCATTCCTAAAGCCCAATCCATATTGGTAATCACTGTGAGGCCCAATCTGTGTTGGCGCATCAATCTCAAAATCAAATCTTCATTAATACGCAGGAAGACTTTGTCTGTTTTCCCCAGCGGAAGTCCAATTCTCATTGGCACGTGCAAGCTATCCCCAGGGAAGTCCTATCATACTTAGCACATTTGATTACCCCCAGCGGAGTTGGCTTTGTCTTCAGCATTTATTTTGCTGAAGCAGTTCCGTATCCAGTTTCTCTAGCAGCGGAGTTGGCTTTGTCTTCAGCATTTATTTTGCTGAAGCGGTTCCGTATCTAGTTTCTCCAGCAGCCCGAGCCTGCATTTGCATCTTGCATATATCATCATATTTGCATTTCATCGTCAATGCGTAGCATTCCATCTTATATGGAGCATTACGCCATAGAAAAATTCAAACATACGCATATGCATGCGAAGCATAAGCCTGTTTTTCTATCAGCCTTCTGTGGCAACGTGAATCAATCTACAATCAGTTCAGGGGCATTTATCCAACAACTTTGTTCAGACAGCTCTTTGGTATTTGATTTTCAGATCATACGAAGGTTATGCTTTGTCCATCAATCATCTGATGACGACAAACTTTTCTTTCCATCAATTCCTATTAACGACGTGTACCTCCGAGCAGGTTTTCTTCCCGTCAGTTCCTATTGACGATGTGTTTCCCCAGCAGGTGTTTTCTCCGTGTATCTTTAGACGTTGTGAGTTTGGGTATGGTGTTTTCTCCGTCTATCTTTAGACGATGTGAGTTTTGGGTATGGTGTTCTCTCCGTCTATCTTTAGACGATGTGAGTTTTGGGTATGATGTTTCTCTCCGTCTATCTTTAGACGATGTGAGGTTTCAAGGCGATCTTTCAGATATGGTTTTCTTTCTGTTTATTGGATGAGATGACATTTCAAGAGGGGTTTTTCCTGACCGTTGATTCTTATTGACATCGAAGCTCTTTGAAGAATGTTCGGTTTTCCTAGTTGTTGATTCTTATTGACGACATGGCTCTTCGAAGGTGGTTTTCTTCCTGTCAATCCTTATTGATAATGTGGCCCCTTTGACGATATTGTTCTTTCCATCAACTTCTATAGATGAAAGGATTCTGAAATTTGATGGGTGGTATTGAAGTTCGTATACGGTTTTCTTTCTGCTAGTTCTCACTGACGATGTGGTTCTTCGGACAAGTTTTTCTTTCCGTTTATCTTTAGACGATGTAAGTATGGATATTTTTCTCCTTCGGGATCGTGTCTTCCCGTCTATCTTTAGACGATGTGAGTATGTTTTTTCTTCCTATCTATCATTAGACAATGTGAACCTTCGGGATGGTGTCTTTCCGTCTATCTTTAGACGATGTGAGTATGGATATTGTGAGCCTTCGGGTATGTTTCTCTTCCTGTCTATCATTAGACAATGTGAACCTTCGGGATAGTGTCTTTCCGTCTGTCTTTAGACGATGTGGGTATGTTTTTTCTTCCTGTCTATCTTTAGACGATGTGTTTCCCCAGTAGAGTTTTCCTTGGATTGCTGTTACGTCAGCGTTAAAAAATCTCATGGGTTAAACCTTTGGAGATGTTACCCGTGTTGACGGAGATGTTACCCGTGTTGACGGAGATGTTACCCGTGTTGACGGAGTTGCTACCCGTGTTGACGGAGTTGTTACCCGTGTTGACGGAGTTGGTCCCGCGGAGTTGTTCGTTCAAGTCTTCGGGTGTCAGATTAGCGCTTTTATTTAGTGCTTACTCGTTTCCTCGGAAATGGAAGATCCAGGATAACACATGGATGACGCGCTTTACGTAGTGCTTTGGCCGTTTCTACAGAAATAGAAGATCAAGGATAGTATCTTGATATGGTCCTATGGCTCGGTGCCCGCTTATTGTAGCGTACATGTGTTGTTGATCTAATGTTTGGATTCAATTCCTGTGGCGTCACACAAGTGGTTGATGTTGAAGTCAGGTTCTCTGTCAGATGATTGATCAGTTTGTTGCCGTGACAACTGGATTCGGTTTTCTAGATATTTGTTCCCCAAGCAGTTTTTGCAGTTTATTTCTGCAGGTTGGCAAATTTTTGGGTTCTTTGGTATTCAACCGTCTTCTACCTTTGAATGTTTGAAAGTCGTTCGCTCTTCAACCCTTCAGGTCCAAGCCATTTGAATAGGGGCAGCTGTTGCACCCCAAAATTTGACCAACCATTTCTCGCAATTGGCTTATGTTTCGACTCATTTTGCATTTGCATTTGCATACCGCATACATTGCATTTTTTCAGTCAGATTGACTTTATCGAGATTACAGCCTTCTCCTGGCGTTTCAGGCAGTTCAAACTAGTTCGAATAAGCAGGTTTTATTGTGGAATTTGTGCTCGTCCCAGTGTTTTCAGCTTTCGCTGTTACTTTTGAGGATATTTCGGTGTCCGGTTTTTACCGTTTATTGCACTGTATTCTCGCATCCATTTTTAATCGATTTAATTGATTTTCCTTGCATTTTCTAGATTGTTTTCCTTAATTTTTAACTTTAGAAAATAGATTTTAAATAGTTTCTATAGGCTAATTGTGTTTCTAGAATATTAAATAGATTTTATTACCTATTGCTTAGATTTTAAATAATTTTTAGATATTATTAGGTATTAATAGTTTTTTCTATTTTTAATAGGTTTAATTTTTTTCTAGATTTAATTTCTTTTAGAAATTAATAGGTTTAATTCTTTTTTAGAATAATTGTTTTGTTTTAGAAATTAATAGGTTTAATCTCTTTTTAGATTTAATTTGGTTTAGAATTTAATAGATTTTAATTTCTAGATGTTAATTGGATTTTAATGAATTTTGATTAGAATATTAATTAGCCGTGATTAGTTTGTTAATGGCGTTTTAGTCAGTTTCATCATCATTTTTGTTTTTCATTAATTAGTCTTAACCATCAGCTTTGAATTAATTGAGTCCATTAACTGAGTTTATTAAGTCATTAATTGAGGCAGTTTAAATCCACACCGTAACTGTCACCGGAAAATTCATGTGATCTTCATCGTTTTTCCAGTTTCCCTCAATCTTCATCTTCTCCGTACCACTTTTTTTCTAGAAATCCATAGAACCTCCACCGTGTTCTTCATGTTCTTCAACGATTTTCCCAAATGTTCATCTTCTTCATGAAGTCTTCACGATCCGAACCCCAACCCCAAACTTCTTCAGATCTTCATCAAATTTATAACAACCTTTAAACATTCATCCATCTTTTTCTCCAGAAATTCATCAGGATCATATGAATTTCATCATCTTCATCCAACTATTTCCATAAACTTCATCAAACGCCCTAACACAACCTTCATCATCTTCACAGATTCACCTTTCCAGATCTTCATTTCTCAACCTCCTTCGTATGACCATTCATACGGATCCTTGCAAATCATCAACCTCCATCAAATTCTTTCAAGAATCTTCATCAACCTCCGTACTTTTTCCAGATCTTGATCTTCGAACACACGAACCATACCTCCAGATCTTCACCAAGAACCACCATCTTCATCACGCTTCCCGCAAGATCTTTATCGAACCTTCAGATTCACTCATAATCAACATCAAACATCAACGGGCGTTTATATCTTTTCTCCACCGTTATGAACTTGTTTCTAGATTTGTCACCAACTCCGCCATTACGATCTTCTTCTACCAAACTTCAAATGTTTCAATTCACCTAAAAGCTTCACTGAGCTAACCATCAAACTACCGATTCATCTTTTTTGCTAACCACCATCAGTGCATGCAAGCAGCAAAGCAAGACAGAGAGAATGGGGGAGATGGAGAGTGCGAGACGGATACGTAAGCATCGGAGGAAGGTTGACGAAGAAGGTTTGGGAGGTGAGGTGACGACGGTAAGGTGAAAGAGGTAGTCTAGGGTTTTCTGACCAAACAAAGAAGGAAGAGGGAAGGGATCCTGTGTAGACCCTTGGGAGTGAGTTAACGGGCCTTTGGCCCAATCATTTTTGCTGAGGTTCACACACCCCATTCCCTTTCGCACCCCCTTGTTTTTTTTTTTCTGATGATGGGCTGAGCTTTGGCCCCAGCGAATTCCTGGACCTGCACCTCCGTTTTCCTCAGGCACCCCCCATTTCCCTTGTTTTTGTTTGTTTTTGGCTGATGTATTGTGGGTTGGGCCCAATTCTGTTTTTTTTTTGTATTGCCCCCCTGTTCTGCTGATGTACCTCCTTCCCTTTTCTTTTAATTTTTGCTTGTATTGGATATTTGTTTGTAATAGATTTTAGTTTTATTTTCTATTTTCTTTTAGGAATTATAGTTTTATTTCTCCTTTAGAATATTATTACATATTTTTAGCATAGAATTTATACTATATTTTTTTAAGTACTATTTTTATTTTTAGGAAATTATAGAATATTATGCATAGGATAGAATTCTCATTTTATTTTGTATGCAATTTACTTGTGATTTCTTTAGAGCTTTCTATTAGGAATTTATTGCCTATTTTAGGAGTAGCATATTATTTCCATTTGTTATTGGATTTCTCTCCTCATATCTCTTCTGCCATCTGGTTTTATTTTGGATTTTATTCTGTGCTGGCCGTGTGACATGATTCAATTGGAAAATGATTTTCAATATCATTTCTCCATCTTGTCTTTGACACGGATATCAATACGCTACCTCTTAGAGCTTGATTTCTCGTATAAGTCAAATCATGACAATTTAGCGTTACATTGGTTCTGATTCGAAATGTCATCATCAAGGATCTAGAAAGAAGAAGATTGGAATGGAGCTTGCGCACAGTGTCGAGGGCCAATGGAGCCGCTTCGTTCAATAACATCTTTCTTATTCAAGTCTTCGTGCAACTGTCGAGTGTTGTGAGCCGTAGCGTTAAATATGTAGGAAATGGTGATTGAGGGGTTTCCTCTCAATCGTCTAGAGTGTTTAGTGTAGCATCCTTTGGGTGATATTCGACGCATTCACTCCTACACCTTAGGTTCTCACGTGTGTGTCCCGAGTTCCTTCCCGTTTAGGCGTGTTAGGCATGCTTCCTCTTTGTTCTCGCCGCGTGCGATCAAAACCCTTTTCTCCTGCATTCATGCGATTGAGATCCCTTCTCTTGCCCCTGTGCAATCGAGACTTGTTTTCCGAGTTATACGAACTACGTTTGCTCTGATCTCTCGTACCAGACGAGAGTACGTAGGCATAGGATTGTGATGATCCTAGCGAGCTCCCTTTCCCCTTTTCTGCAGTTGGATGAACTACAACTGCTCTGATTTCTCGTACCAGACGAGAATATGTAGGCATAGGATGTGATATCCTAGCGAGCACACTAACAACTAACTTCTCTGTTCTCTCGCTGCCGTGCGATCAAGACTTTCCCGCTAACGATTGATCTTCCCTTTCTCTTGCCCTAGCGTAATTGAGACTAGACCGTAGTTCTAGTTCTCGTATGTTCCCATACCTCTAAACCCCGACATACTACGTCCATTCTACCGCAAACAGGTAACGCTTAAGTCTCCAATGGTCGAGCAGGATACACCTAACTGCTAGAATGCGTACGCTAGTATCGTCAACCTTCTCTCTCACCTCGGTGTGATCGAGAACACCCCGGTTACCCGTAGTTATCCCGAACTACGTTTGCTCTGATCTTTCACGCCGTGTGAAAGTACGTAAGGACGAGATGCGATATCTCGGCGATCAACCTTTCCCCCCTTCTACCCGTAGTTAGGCGAACTACGTTGACTCTGATTTCTCGTTCCAGACGGGAATACGTAGGCATAGAACTGCTGTGTTCTGCCGAGTCATTTTCTTTTCTTTTCAGACCAGACTTTTAGCATAAATAGATAAGCCAACCCGTCAGATAAACACAACAAGCGTGGATCCCATCGAGTACGATGGACGTGTGGGGTGCTAATACCTTCCCCTTGCGTAACCGACTCCCGAACCTAGACATGGTTGCGATGACCTTGTCTTATACCTTTTCGTCAGGTTTTTTCGATCGTTTCCTTTCCTGTTCTGAGGGATAAATAACGAAAGGTGGCGACTCTTCTATTTTTCCGGCACCTTTTTTTCGCGGCAACGACAATCTTGTTCTTTGGTATAAAATGTGTATCCATTAATTGCGTATGCACTATAAGAAAATACATGCAAACTTGGACCATATGCTAAACATCTCAACCTTTATGTTATTGAAGCGGGATCTAAATAAAACTTTGATTAAATATGATCCTTAAACTATGGTATAAAACTTCGATTGTGCTCTCGTACTATCTAGTTTTCATTTCTATTCGGATTTAAACCTTGGAGTTCATCCTTGTGCATTTCAACATACGACTCAACCTCGTTGTGATTGTGTAGAACATACAAATGCATTTGCTCCCGTTCAACCCTTGATACTGTAACAATTTTATTTCCAATTAACTGTTTTCCTTCTTTTTTTTCCCAACAATATGAGATTTGGGGAGTCCAATGGATTGAACATTGGACAAATATTCAGTACAAAACTCAATCGCTTCTTCAACAACGTATTATTCAACCATACAACCCTCTGGTCGACTTTAGTTTTTCATATACCCTTTTAATATTTTCATATAACATTCAACAGGGTGCATCCATCTCATATAAGTTGGTTCATACAATTGTGTCTTTTTAATAAGATGAACAACTAGATGTACCATTATGTCAAAAAATGAGGGAGGAAAATACATTTGAAGCTCACACAAAGTAATAACTATTTCTTTATGCAATGTTGGTAAGATCGTAGGATCGATCACCTTCCTACAAATTGACCTGAAGAAAAAACACAATTCAGTTATTGCGCTTCTTACTTTTTCTGGAAAAATAGAACGTATACCTATTGGTAGAAAATGTTCCATTATAACATGGAAATCATATTGTCAAACCTCGAAAAATCATTCGAACGTGTGACCCTCGCGCTAAAGGCGTGAAATGCGGTTCGACAGAGTCGCCACCGAACTTTATTTATCCCGAAATAGGAAAAGGAAAATATCGAGAAATCCTTTTAAAATGAAAGGATAGGAACAAGGTCGTCGTAACCGATGTTCTGGGTTGGGGAGTAGGTTACGTAAGGAGAAGGTATTACCACCCCTCAAGTCCGTTGTACTCAACGGAAACCTCTTAATTTGAATTGTGATGAAGTTAGCTAAGCTTAGTTATTTTCTTCTAAATAATAAATGTGAAACGATGCGATAAAGGGATAACGATGCTAGGGGAAATGGATGGCTATAGGATAGGGTGCTCGCCAAGGATTGGGGCCCTTGTGCCTACGTATGCTCATCCAGACAAGAATGATAAATTAAAGCTCTCGTAGTTCGACTACGGGAAAGGATGGGGGAAACGAAAGATGGAGGGAAGGTAGATGAAATAACAGAGAAAGATAGAAGTATGCTCGCCAAGATCATCACAATCTTGTGCCTACGTATCTTACATTCATACAAGAATGAAGAATCAGAGCTCTAGTAGTTCGTGGAGATGAGCACGAAAAAAGATGGGGGTTGAAGTGGTTTGAAGTTTGATACGAATGAAGATTACTCGAAGTTTAAGAAAGGTTCCTCGAGCCCAAGTAATCGGGAGAATGAGTCAAAGACTTGGCTCTCTCTCTTTTTCATCTTGAAAAGAGGTTGTGTTTGAACTGTGTTTTGAATGATGAGTGTTTGGAAGATGGTTGGATGTTGTCGAGTTGAAAGTGTTTTAGAGCCGTCAATTGCTCACACACAAGTAAGATAACTCGCATCCAAACAATTGAAGGGAGATCAAAGGATCAATCCCCCTCTTTTCACCTTGAAAGGAGTTACATAGTTGTTAATTATTTTGATAATTTGATTCAGAAAATCCACATGATGTTGGATCAAGGGTTTAACTTATACTTGCGTATGAAACCGTGATGGAATGGAAGTGGGTTTGAAAATGGCTTGATGACGAGTTAAGGTTTTGGTTGAAAATGGAACCAGCTTGACGATGAATCAAGGGTTAGGTTGTGAGATATGATACTAGTCCCTAAGGGTGCTCCTAATAACGAAACCACGATGAAATGTGAAAGTGTGTGCAATAGGTTGATGGCGAATGCGGACGAGCACTCGACTTACGGGGGTGTCTGAAAATAGCTCGATGACGAATCGAGAATTAGTTTGAAAACAGTTTGATCTACGCTAGTCCTTAAGGGTTCTCCTAGAAAATAAACCACAATCAAAGAAATACGAAAGTGTACATCGAAATGGGAGAGGGGTACATGTAAGTTACACGGGATTTCATGAAATAAAAAGGTTCATTGTCAGGTAGCCCAAGAGGAAGCTGTGTGTGTGCGAAGTGTCCTAAACTAAGCCTTGAGTAAAATTCAGACAAAACTCCAAGCTAAGGCAAGATATATAACAATATGGAAAGATATAAAACAATATAATCAAGATAATATCGACAATAATATGAACAAGATAAATACAGTCGAGATATAATAACTGAAAATAAAACAATGGTATATTGACTGAAAAGTAAAACAATAATATGTTGACGGAAAGTAAAGTTAGTCTTTACTTGATTTGTGAATTGAATCGGGATAAAATGTAGCGCTAAACCGTCGTAGCTCGATTTATGAAGAAGTTGTCAGAAATGTTCGGATAGGGGTTGCGCTGTAGAGTGACATCAAGCAAAGACTAGTTGAGATGCTTCAAGAGTATAGTGACATCTTTGCTTGGTCGTACGAAGACATGCCCGGGCTTGACATTGATATAGTGGTTCATCTCTTGCCATTGTGCGAAGAATGTCTGCCGGTCAAGCAGAAGCTTAGAAGGACAAGACCAGACATGGCTGTAAAAATCAAAGAAGAAGTCCAGAAGCAGTTGAACGCAGGATTTTTAGCCGTAACAACTTACCCTCTGTGGGTCGCCAACATCGTGCCCATACCTAAGAAGGACGGTAAGGTACGGATGTGGGTAGATTACAGAGATTTGAATAAGGCGAGCCCAAAGGATGACTTCCCGCTCCCTCACATTGACGTATTGGTTGACAATACTGCTCAATACTCCATATTTTCCTTCATGGATGGTTTTTCTGGTTATAATCAGATAAAGATGGCACCGGAAGATATGGAGAAAATGACGTTCATTACACCGTGGGGGACGTTCTATTACAAGGTAATGCCTTTTGGGTTGAAAAATGCAGGGGTAACCTACCAGCGAGCTATGGTCACTTTGTTTCATGATATGATTCATCATGAGATTGAGGTCTTTGTTGATGATATATGATAGCAATGTCGCAAACAGAGGAAGAGCATCTGGTCAACTTGTTGAAGCTGTTCAAGAGGCTCAAGAAGTTCAGATTGAGGTTGAATATAAATAAGTGCACTTTTGGAGTTCGGTACGGAAAGTTATTGGGGTTCATTGTCAGTGAAAAAGGAATCGAGGTCGATCCTGCAAAAATAAAGGCAATACAAGATATGCCAGCGCCGAAAACAGAAAAAGAAGTCAGTGGTTTCTTGGGGAGATTGAACTACATTGCTCGGTTCATATCTCATCTCACAGCCACGTGCGAACCAATGGTCAAATTGCTAAAGAAAGATCAGGCGGTCGACTGGAATGAAAATTGTCAAAAAGCATTTGATAAGATAAAAGAATATTTACAGGAGCCTCTGATATTGATACTCCCAGTAGCTGGAAGACCTTTAATCATGTACTTAACGGTTCTTGAGAACAATATGGATTGTGTTCTCGGTTAGCACGACTCGAAGAGCATGCGATCTATTATCTGAGTAAAAAGTTCACAGACCGTGAGTCCCGTTACTCAATGCTCGAGAATACGTGTTGCGCACTCGCTTGGGCTGCCAAATGTTTGAGACAGTACATGCTTAATCAGACAACCATGCTGATTTCGAAGATGGATTTGATCAAGTATGTCTTCGAGAAGCAAGGGCTCTCAGAAAGAATTGCCAGGTGGCAGATGGTACTGACAGAGTACGATATACAATATGTTTCCCAGAAAGCTATCAAGGGAAATGTTTTGTCAGAGTACCTCACTGAACAGCCAATCGAAGATTATCAACCGATGAAGTTTGAATTTCCCGACGAAGACATCATGTTTCTCAAGATGAAGGACTGTGAAGAGCCATTACCTGAAGAAGGTCCAGAGAAGGGTTCCCAGTTGCAGATGATATTCAACGACGCCGTCAACTCCTATGGTAGTGGAATTGGGGCAATCATACAACTCCTCATGGTACTCATATTTCCTTCACTACCAGGTTGACATTTCCTTGCACTAATAATAAAGTCGAGTACGAAGCGTGCATCATGGGTCTGGAAGAGGCTATTGATTTGAGAATCAAGAATTTGGATGTATATGGCGATTCAACGCTAGTGGTTAATCAGATCATGGGAGAGTGGGAAACTCGTCAGCCAAATCTACATCCTTACAAAGATTATGCAAGGAGGTTGTTACCCTTCTTTGACATGGTAGAGTTGTTAGAACACAGATTGGTGTTTAATATATCTCATTGTTTTGATGATAACATTAATGAAATTCTGTATAGAGAATTTATATACCCTAATTTTGTTCAAGTGTTTATTTGTTTCAGATATCAAAATTAATATTATTCTAGAAGCAAGAACGCCTCTGAACACTATAGAACGAAAAAGCTCTAAACGTCAGAAGCAACACATCAGAAGACTCTGATCTGCTACAAATGACTCTGAGCGAAGCTAAGAAGAACTTGAATAAAGAACACACGTAAAGCTTCAGAAGAATCTAGAAGTACTTAGCGCTGCAAGTACAGAAGCACTGATAAGCAAGTATGCTCTGATAAAGAATTTCACGCTTAAAGCACTTTGTTGCAAACTCTGATCTGAAGAACTAGGAACATCATCAGAAGTTCTGATGCAAGACGTTCCATAGTTGTTGAAGAAGATGTTGTTCAAATAAACATCCGTTGGCATATTCTTTGTCCTTTATCCAAATGGCTCTTTCCTCATTCGTGCATGACACAGGATTTCAGACAAAAAGGATTTGTCAGAACATTCCTCTTCTGAGAAAGGAAAAGTCAATAGAAGTCAAAAAGAACAGAATGCACAGCGTTGCACAATCTTTGAGAAATGGATTTCAAAGTACCATAAAAGCAAGTCTCAGCATCACTTCAAAGGTTAACGAATTTGAAACGAACAACCAACGATTTTAAAACGAATCATTGAAAAATTATTGATATATTATTCAACTCATACAAACTTTCTTCAAGCTGAATAGTTTTTATTTCGTTCTAAAACTTGTGTAAAAATCACAGTTGTGATATAGCTTTTTAGAAGCAAATCTTAAACACATTGTTAATTTATCTTTTGTAAAAGATTCCTTAAGAGACCGAGTGTTGTCAGATTTCTTGAGAAGACTAAGATAAATGTCTTAGTGGTTAACACTGTAATCAGTTTGATTTAGTGGATTAAGTCCTTGTTGAGAAAGGCAAATCACCTTGGTAGGGTGGACTGGATTAGTTTGAGTTCAAATGAACCAAGATAAAAATACTGTGTTATTTTTCTATCATCTTAATTGTTTTAAAACCCTTCTTCAACCCCCCCCCCCCTTCTAAGTGTTTTTCCTACCTTCAGTTGGCATCAGAGCTCTGGTTCTGTAAGTGCTCTCACTTAACCGTGACAAAAAAAGATCCTGTTGGGAAAAACTCTTAATCTATTGTTCTTGATTTATCATGGCTGCTGAAGCTTCAACTTCAACTTCATACAACAACAAATACAATGATAGAGACAGAATCAGCACCAAACCTCCCATGTTTGATGGTGAGAAGTTTGATTACTGGAAAGATAGAATAGAAAGTTTCTTTCTAGGTTATGATGCTGACTTATGGGATTTGGTTACTGATGGTTATATTCATCCTAAAAATGATGAAGGCAAAAAGGTCTACAGAAAGTCTATGTCTGATCAACAGAAGAAGGAGTTTAGAAACCATCACAAGGCGAGAACCATTCTATTAAATGCTATATCTCATACTGAGTATGAGAAACTAACAAATAGAGATACTGCATTTGATATGTTTGAATCTTTAAAAATGACGCATGAAGGAAACTCCCAAGTAAAGGAGACAAAATCCTTGGCGCTCATTCAGAAATACGAAGCCTTCAAGATGGAGGAATCTGAATCTGTGGAAGCTATGTTCTCGAGGTTTTAGATTCTAACTGCTGATCTGAAGGTTCTGGACAAAGGTTACTCTACCTCTGATCACGTCAAGAAGATAATCAGAAGCTTTCCAACAAGGTGGAGACCAATGGTGACAGCGTTGAAGCTTGCAAAGGATCTGAATAAGATCACTTTGGAGGAATTGATCAGCTTCTTAAGGAGTCACGAGATTGAGCTGGAAGAAGACGAACCGCAGAAGAAAGGTAAGTTTGTTGAACTGTCTCTGAAGAGAATGAACTGTCTTTGCTGTCCAGAAGGATAAACCAACTCTGGAAGCACAAACAAAAGAAGTTCAGAAACTTCAAGAGATCTGATCAGCATGGAGAATCTTCTGGACATAAGAAATCTGGAAAGAAAGATGTAGTGTGCTACGAGTGCAAGGAGCCAGGCCACTATAAAAATGAATGTCCCAAACTTCTGAAGGAGAAACCCAGACAAAAGTTTAAAAAGAAGAAGAAAGTTCTAATGGCCACGTAGGATGATTTAGATGCTTCTGAATCTTCATCAGAATCAGAAGATGAATGTGCTAATGTAGCACTGATGGCTGACGTGGAGGACCACGAAGAAACTGCTGAATCTGGATCAGAATCAGATTCAGAAGAGGTATTTTCTGAACTTTCTAGAGCTAAATTTACTGAAAGTTTATATAATATTCTTGAAAGCTACAACAAGATCAAACTCAAATACAAGAGGCTTCAAAGCTGTCTTGCATCTGAGAATGATCAGCTGAGATCATAAGTTGCTGAGCTTGAAGCAAACAATCTTAAAATGAAAAATGATTTAGAAAAAGCTCAAAAATCTGACTCAGATCCTGTATCATGCTCTAAAAACATTTTAGAAGAGTATGACTATAGCTTTCAGAAGTTCTAGTCTAGAGGCCTAGAAGCAAGATGGATTCCATGATCTATGGTGTAAGCAGAAACCACAGAAAGGGAATTGGATATGAATCACCCTCTGGGAAGGATTTAAATCCAAAACCTGTTGATAAAATGATCATTAAGTATTCTCCTCTTTATACTCACTTCAAATATGGTCATTTAAATGATATTAAGCACACACATTCTGATCAGAACAAACCTGTGTTTAATAAACCAAAACCTCAGCAGAACAAAGATGCTTTTAAGGGAAAGAAATTCAGAAAGAATTTCAAACCTACTAACCCCAGAGGACCCAAGAAAATATGGGTACCTAAGGAAAAAATAATTTTTGTTGCAGATGTCCTTAGCAACAAAGTTGAGACACCAATCATGGTACCTGGACTCTGGCTGCTCGCGACACATGACGGGAAGAAGGTCTATGCTCCAAAGCCTGGAACTTGGATCTGGAGGTGACGTGGAGTTTGGAGGGAACCAGAAGGGAAAAATCATAGGCTCTGGAACTATTGGTAATGGTAACCTCCCTTCCATATCTAATGTCTTACTTGTTGAAGGATTAACACATAATCTATTGTCCATAAGTCAATTAAGTGACAATGGTTATGATATAATCTTCAATCAAAAATGTTGTAAAGTTGTGAGTCAAAAAGATGGTTCAATCCTCTTTAATGGGAAAAGGAAGAACAACATTTACAAAATCAAACTTTCAGAACTTAAAGTTCAGAATGTAAAATGCCTTTTGTTTATTAACGGTGAGCAATGGGTCTGGCACAGAAGATTGGGTCATATTAGTATGAGACGTATATCTCAGCTTTATAAGCTCAATCTGGTCATAGGACTTCCTCAGTTGAAGTTCAACTCAGATGCTTTTTGTGAAGCATGTCAGAAAGGAAAGTTTTCAAAATCTTCTTTCAAAGCTGAAAATGTTGTTTCTACCTCTAGACCATTAGAGCTGCTTCATATTGATATGTTTGGACCAGTGAAAACTGCATCCATCAGAGGCAAGAAGTATGGATTAGTCATTGTTGATGACTACAGCAGATGGACATGGGTAAAATTCCTGAAACACAAGGATGAGTCACATTCTGAATTCATTGACTTCTGCAAACAAGTCCAAAACGAAAAAGAATTTAAAATTGTTAAAGTCAGAAGTGATCATGATGGAGAGTTTGAAAACAAATACTTTGAAATTTTTTTTTAAATAAAATGGCATTGTACATGATTTTTCTTGTCCTAGAACTCCTCAACAGAATGGAGTTGTAGAAAGGAAAAATTGAACATTGCAAGAAATGGCCAGAACCATGATCAACGAAACTAACATGGCAAAACATTTTTGGGCAGAACTAGTGAATAAGCTTGTTATATTCATAACAGAGTGTCTGTAAAACCTCTTCTAGAGAAGACTCCTTATGAATTGTGGAGGAATAGAAAGCCCAACATTTCTTATTTCCATCCTTTTGGATGTTTGTGTTTTATGTTGAATACTAAGGAAAATCTAAACAAGTTTGATTCTAAAGCTCAGAAGTGTTTCATGCTTGGATATTCTGAACGCTCTAAAGGGTACAGAGTATACAATACTGAGACACAAATTGTAGAGGAATCAATTAATGTTAGATTTGATGTTAAGCTTGGCAATCAAAAGCCAAAGCAGCTTGAAATTTATGCAGATAGAGAAGTCCTTCTCACAGACTCTGAAGAATCAGAGGCTGACAAAGCTCAAGCAAAAGCACTAGAAGCAAATTCAGATGCTACTCCTTTGACTGCTCAGATGGATAGCTTGACAATTTCTGAAGAACCAAATGTTAAAGGATCATCCAGAATCAAAGCCTCTCATCCAGAGGAAATGATAATTGGAAAGAAGGATGATCGTATCAGAACAAGGTCATTTCTCAGATCTTCTGGAACGTCATTGTTTGGTTTGGTATATATCATTCGACCTACTTCTGTGGAAGAGGCTCTGAACGAAAATGATTGGATACTTGCTATGCAAGAGGAGCTTAACCAATTCACAAGGAATGACGTCTGGGATCTGGTTCTAAGACCAAATGGATTCAACATCATTGGAACTAAATGGGTCTTCAGAAACAAGCTGAACGAGCAAGGAGAAGTTATCAGAAATAAGGCTAGGCTGGTTGCTCAAGGATACAGTCAGCAAGAAGGTATATATTACACAGAGACATATGCTCCTGTGGCAAGGTTAGAATCTATTCGCTTGCTTATTTCTTTTGCTGCACAGAATAACATCACTTTGTATCAGATGGATGTTAAAGTGCTTTCTTAAATGGATTCATAGAAGAGGAAGTTTATGTTCATCAACCTCTTGGTTTTGAAAATAAAAAATTTCCAGAACACGTTTTTAAACTGAAGAAATCACTCTATGGCTTAAAACAAGCTCCCAGAGCTTGGTGTGAGAGACTAAGTAATTTCCTTCTGGAAAATAATTTTATCAGAGGAAAAGTTGACACTACTCTCTTCCATAAATCAGTTAAGAAAGACATTTTAATCTGTCAAATTTATGTTGATGACATTATTTTTGGAACTACCAATATTACTCTTGGAAAGGAGTTTGCTCAAACTATGCAGGCAGAATTCGAAATGAGCATGATGGGAGAACTCAGATTCTTTCTGGGAATTCAAGTGAATCAGACTCCAGAAGGCATCTACATACATCAGACAAAGTATGTAAAGGAGCTTCTGAAGAAATTCAACATGACAGAAAGCAAGCTAGCAACGACTCCAATGCATCCTACAAGCACTCTAGGTAAAGAAGAGGTAAGTAAAATGGTAGATCAGAAGCTCTACAGAGGTATGATTGGTTCTCTTTTGTACTTGACCGCTTCTAGACCTGATATCCTCTTTAGTGTTTGTCTATGTGCAAGATTCCAATCAGATCCTAGAGAATCCCTATTAACAGTTGTTAAGAGGATTCTGAGGTATCTGAAAGGTACTACTAACGTGGGTTTGTGTTACAGAAGATTTGATGAATACAGATTAGTTGGATTCTGTGATGCTGACTATGTTGGAGATAGAGTAAAACGTAAAAGTACTTCTGGAAGTTGTCAGTTTCTGGGAAGTCATCTGATCTCATGGTTCAGCAAGAAGCAACCCACAATAGCGCTTTCAACAACAGAAGCAGAATATATTGCTGCTGCTGGTTGTAGCACACAGATGCCCTGGATGAAAAGTCAACTAGAAGATTATCAGATACATGAGAGTAACATTTCTATTTTCTGTGATAATACTTCTGCTATTTGCCTTTCTAAGAATCCCATTTTACATTCTAAGGAAAAGCATATAGAAATTAAGCATCATTTTATCAGAGACTATGTTCAGAAGGGAATTATTAGTTTGAACTTTGTTGATACAGACCATCAATAGGCTGATATCTTCACAAAAACCCTTGCTGAAGATAAGTTTAAATTTATTCTGAAGAATATTAGTATGGATTTTTGTCCAGAATAAAACTATTATTCAGAAGAAAATTTATTCTGATGAAATATGAATAATGTCTATATTCTGAAGTAATTTATCTGACTATTTCTTTTGGTACGCTATTTATTTTTTGTGAAACTCTGATCTAACAAGTCTCAGAAGATCTGAGCGTTGTTTAACGTTTCTTATTCTAAAGAGATTCAGAGGCACATCCACATTAAACACGTGTCACATGATATCTGAAAAGGTGGAGTGTACTCAATGAGACGCTGTTTTGAGGTACTGTTTAAATTCTCAATTTCTCGTTTTCCTCCCCACGCTTGCCAGTATCATTTAATGCTTTTAAATCATTATTCTTTTTTATGTGACTTTTTGTTTTAAACTAATTGAATTAAATGCTGAACGTGTGAATGTGTGCCCTAATTTTTGCCCCTATAAATTCCACAACACAACACCTCTCACAATTTTCACTCTCTCTCACACCTATATGCATTTCTGTTTGCTTCATTGCTTCTTCATCTCCTCCAAACCTAAATCCCAAAGAAGAACTCGTTATCTTACAAGAGTTTTCTCCAAATTCATTGTGTTTTCAGTTATGGGTAAATAAATTATTATCATTGAAGATATGATTCGCAAGCTGATAGGATATCAAGAATCAGATGGTGTTACTCATCTTCCAGTAAGCCGTATGGATATGGATGAGGTGTACAGTGAAGCTTTTACTTCTGGGGAAGTTTCAAGCAAGATAAAGGATTTGAAGGTTCAATACAAGATCTGGGCTAAGATCTTCTTAGATTGTATACATCACAGGAAATCTATAAATTCTCCTGACTACATCAACTCTGATCAGATGTATTTCATGTATTGTCTGGGTAAAGGTATCAAGGTGGATCTGCCTTACTTACTTTTCACTCATCTGTGGGGATATGTAAAAATGTCCAGAGAATCTGTCAAGATAAAGCATCAGAAGGTGAGAAACCGGATCCATATGGGAAGACTAATCTCAGATATTCTGACTGAAAATGGACTAGTTGGTCATCTGACAGAAGCTGGTATCAAAGAAGAGTTAGCTTCAATTGTTGGAAAAGCTCTGAATGGAAAAAGTCTGCAGAGGATGAGGATAGTGGAACAACTTACTTCTGCACCAGGTCAGGTCAACACTGAAGAAGTAAGCAAGAGAAGAATTCCTTTAGATGATTTTCCTCTCTTCTATGCTAACGAACCAAAGGAAATCATTCTGGCTTACATAGCTGAATGCTTACCAGATGGAACCCCCTTGCCAGAACATCTGATCCAAAGAAAAGATGAACCTAGACTAGATTTCTATGGGGAAAGACAGAGGAAGAAAAAAAAGGTCTCAGAAGAAGGATCTTCGAAGCCCAAGAGGAAAGCTTCTGGCGAAGCTTCTTCTGCAAAGCCAAAACACATCAAGAAGCATAAAGGTAACCCTTCTACCAGTTTATCTTCTATTTTAGAAACAGTAAGAGAAGTACTAACATCTGAACCTCTTCCTCCGTATGACCCAATTCCCTCACCACCTGAACCACAGAAATATCAACCACTCCCTTCTACAACTCAACAACATAAAACTTCTGAACCACAACTGTGGCACCCCAAAATTTGCCCCATTTCTTTACCTAGCTTATGTTTCATTTCATTCACATTAGCATAATCATTTGCATTTCATTGACATGTACGCAGGAGATCAAGAGGTATGATTACCAATGAAGAGCTACACAAGACTTTGAAGCTAGCTAAGGAGGCTTATTCAGGTGTTCAAGGGTTGATATCCTTGTCAGAGAAGTTAAAAGATCCTCAGAGAGAGTGATTGATGCCAAGAGGGTGTGTCTCCTAACTTGAGAGTTGTGGGAAGTCATCAGATGATTCTGAGGTCATGAAGTTGGACTTGAGGTCTTGGTAGATATCATGAGATGTGTTGAATATCACTTTGAGGCCCAGACAGGTCATTGTGCAAGATTAAGAAGCCTCAGCCATGGTTGGTGCAGCTAGGGTTTGACTGGGTCAACCCTAAGTCAACTGATCATTTGAAGGAGGGTGAGACCTAATCCAAGAGCCATGTGATCATGGATTGACACATTGAGATGTTATAAGGATGATTCCAAGGTTAACTCATCATGATTGAAGAGTGTGAGCAGTTTCAAGCTAGGGTTTCTAAGGCTTGATAGTGTAAAATCCCCTAGTTTGACCCCTATCTTCAAGGCAATTTACCTCAAGATATGATTGCATCTCATCTTGACCCCAACATGATTGTTGTATAACATGAGCTTAGCTTTAATTTGAGTACTAGAAGTCCTTTATAGGATTTGTAGAACTCAAGTTATGGCTTTGACAAGTTAAATGTCATCTGAGGTATGTGAATTTGGAGTTTGAAAGTTACCCAACTTGCATAACACTTTTGCCCAAGAAGGATGATTCCTATGAACTCTTGGTCAACATGAATGTTGTTCCTTATTCTCTTAGCTTTCCATAGAGTACTATAAATCCTTGAGGGGATTTGTAGAACTCAAGTTATGGCTTTGACAAGTCAAGGGTATTTTGGAAATTTGTGATTATAGGTCATTTATGATCATGGGTCATTTTCACCAACTTAGACACCTCAAATGAAATTTTGTTCAACTTAAAATTTTCTCAAAATGGGGTTTTAACCTTGGCCATGTATCAAGGAGACATTGAAATGGCTCAAGGAAGGATGTGGTTTGAGAAAATTTTGAAAAGGAAGAATTAAAGGCATTTAATGACCAAAAATTGAAATAATTCATTTTGTGTTCAAACAAGGCAAAATTATAGGTCATTTTTAATGGAAAAATCATTTTAGAAACTTTGGCAATGCTAGAATTTTGGTTTGAGTCCATTTTCATGCCATTTCATTTCATTTCTTCATGATGAAGCAACATAACCAACATGAACCATTGGCTTGCAAACAAGGAAATAATCACAACAAACCAATCCAATATCTCATGAGATGAATTTTCCAAGCATTTTCATGCCCAAAGAGAGCCAGAATCGTGACTGGTGTGGATGACATTTTGGAGAGAAATTGAAATTGCAAAATCTCATTTGGGTGGTTATAGAACTTTCTAGATGATTCTAATGAGTTCTATATAAGATTTGGAGTGTGTTCAGCCTTTTTTTTGGAAGCATTTGAAGCTGGTAGCAGAGATAGCAAGTGAAGACTCAGAGCTGCAACTCAAGATCGTGTTTTGAGATTGAAGAGGAATCAATCCAAATTGAGGTGTGCATTAGCTTCAGAGGAAGATTTGGAGTGAGTCTGGATCATTGTGGAGGAGGAATCGAGCAAGAGTTGCACCTGTTCTTCATCTGAAACCAGGTTTGTACAAATTGAAATTATGCTTAATCTATAGGGAGATAGCTAGAAATCTTTATGTGGTTAGGTTCTTAGCATGGCATAGATGGATTTTGGTACAAGGATTAGATGGATAGAGACACTCTAGGGTATGGACCACTTTCTGTTGGGCCTGATTTCTCAAGATTCTTGGTGATACATTCATGATTGGATAGTGGAAATTGATCAGTGAAGAGTGTAGGTTACATTAGGATCATTATCTTTGAGAATTGTGATGATCAAGATTTGGTGAATTTCTGAGAATTCTATCGTGTTTGGAGTTAGAGAAGGAATTAGTGAATTTGGATGATGGATTCGTGATCAGGATGAAAAATTGAGTAGGATTGGATACTGATTTGCCATTTTGGATGACTTGAGATGAGCACCTCACCGGAGAAGATGGTGGCGCTGTAACTCAGGCCACCGTCTGAGAACTCCCTCCATCTCAATTTGAATTTGGGGACGATGAGCCTGAGCCATCAGATGAAGGTTGGACCTTTGACTTAATCCAAGGACACACGACCACGATTTGATTTCAAATTCTGAAGAGAGACTCTGAATGAAACGCACCGTTTCATTAATTGGTTTGGTTTGGGCTTAGTGCACAGATTGATATCCACACCCCCGTTAGGCCCAAATTCCTGAAATGAACTGTTGATATTTGCTATTTGATACGCAGGTTTTATCATTTTCTTCTTATTTTCTTTAGTTTTCATCATTTCATATAATTTAGAAAATAATTCATAATAAATAGGAAAATAACTCAAATTGATCCAATTTTTTTCCCCTGACTCATGAATGAGTCTAGAATTTTAGGAAATTGAAAGATTAGGAATTCATGCAATTGTGATTTTAATTGCATTTTTTGTATTTTAATTGACATTAATTTCATCATGGTTGATACCTTATCTTGTGAAATTTTGTGTGATCACATGGTGATGATTCTTGAGCTGATTTTTTGTGTGTAGTTAGCTTAGACATGTATGCTCCCCTAGTATTTTTCTCATATTTTTGTGATGGAATTAGATGAGGTTTTTAGACTGGAGCTTTAAGTGCTCTAGTTTTAGGGTTTAAGCCTAGTACCTTGTAGTTTAGATTTTATTTCTAGAACTTATAGGATGATTTGACCTCTGGAATTAACATGATAGAGTCATGAGTGACTTAGGGTCCCATAGTTATTTTTGTAGGATTTTACAATTGATTTTAGTATTTTAGTTGGATTTAACTTAGTACTAGGTTTTTGGTGATCCTAACTTGCTAATTCAACTAGAATGACTTCTTTAGTTCCCTTAGATTAGGGTTTTGATTCCCTTGCTCTTGGATGATGATGAAGGCATGTGTGGGCTGCTGAGGAATGCATGGTGGAGCTTGGACTTGAAGTTTGCTTTTCCTTTGGAGTAGTTTTGTTTAGGTGTTAAGATTAGGGTTTGTAAGTAGAGCTTCTAGATAGATTCTCTTCTTTCATAAACATGGAAGGTGTTGATCACTTCCATTCTTCCCTGTGATGTAAGGTCCCCTTGTGAAGGCCTCATCCCTCATTTGGTAGGATGTGTGGCTCTTCACATGTTGGTAGAACCTTTGACGGTTTCTTTCTTTGATGGGGGAATGTTTAGTGGTGACCTTTGGTCTTCACTTTGCTTTCCACTATCCAGACCTTACTCTTGTTAGATGAATCTTTCTCTCTTGCTAGAGGATGGAGTTCCTTGTTAGAAGATTGAAGATGCTAGAAGTTGCTACTTCTCTGTATTTGAAGACTGCCATTGGAGCTGAAGCTTGAAGACCAATAAGAACAAGTTGACACTTGTGAAGGAGATCAAATTGAGAGCTGAAGCTTGAAGAAGTTGAAGATCAAGTTGATACTGGTGATTGATGCAAGAGTTGAAGTTTGAAGAAGAAAGTTGATATTTGCTATTGAAGATGAGAGCCTTGAGAACCAGGTACAGACTGAAGACTGAGCTGCTGTCAGAAGATTGTTGTGCTGTGAAGCTGGGGAAGCTGTTGACCTGCTTTCTTTTCTGTCTATTTGCTTTCTGTGCAACTGTATTGATGTGACTTGTGTGATTTGCTTGATGCATTAGAATAAGCTCGTATTTAGATTGTTTTAAGCTAGGAGCATGATTGCCTTAGAGGTTGAGTTGCTCCCTCTGCTTGTATTGTTACTGTATGGCTTTGCTTGCTGGTATTCGGTACAGCCCAGCTCCCTTGCCTATGTGGTTCGTGGTGTGCTTGATGGCATTTTATTTTTCCTGTATGATTGCAGTTATTCATATCTGGCTTGAGGTCGAGACGAGCTTGTGGAGGCTGATGCCCCACACACATTTCCTCCCTCACTTGCATTGCATGCATTTTACAGTCGTTTACTGTTTACTGTTTAAACTGATGCTTTATCTGTTTCTGTATCCTTGACATGATCCCCTAGGAATCTCACTTCCTTTGATAAGTAAGTGACGATTAGAACTTTAGGTTGAAACATATACATGATAACTTCTAGGAGTTCCCTGTTTCAAACCTCAACCATAGGATGAATCCTTGGCATGACAACATTAGGACTTGATAGTCTCCCCATAGAGTTCGTTCTCTTCTCGTCTCAAAACAAATTAAAACACAGTAATAAAGGTTAACTGACGTCGTACGTTACGAGCCTTAAGCTACTTGAGAAAGGGTTGTTGGAGAGTTTCTTTTCAACAGCTTGGATGTTTAGTATGGCACCCTTTGGGTGACATGCGACGCATTCACTCTCAGGTCATAGTCTCTAGTGCGATATTGGTTGCAAACATCCATAAAAAACAGTTCTTCTGTAAAAGACAGAAAACAAACTTCAAACCTTTTGGCCATGTGGGCCCATAACGCAAAGGAAGATTTTCTGAAGAAAAGAGTGTCGTTAACTCCCAGTTCTACCGCAAACGGTAACGCCTAAGTCTCCAAGGGTCGAGCTGCGTACACCAAACTGCTAGAACTGTTTGTTAACCCTACTCGAAAAACAGATGAATCTGAATCCCCGTAATCTGTATTATCCTGAACTACGTAAGCTCTGATCTCTCAAGCCTGTTGAGAGTAGGTAGGCACAATACTGATGTATTGGCGAGCCACCTTCCCCCATCTGGTCACCCGTAGTTAGTTGAACTACGTTGACTCTGATTTCTCATTCTCTAATGAGAATACGTAGGCATAAAGTGCGACGCTTTGTCGAGTCATTTTTCTTTTCTTTTTGAGCCAGCCTTGATAGGTAGTTAGATAAAACCAACCCGTCAGATAAACACAACAAGCGTGGATCCCATCGAGTACGATGGACGTGAGGGGTGCTAATACCTTCCCCTTGCGTAACCGACTCCCGAACCCAGACAATGGTTGCGATGACCTTGTCTTATACCTTTTCGTCAGGTTTTTCCGATCGTTTCCTTTCCCGTTCTGAGGGATAAATAACGAAAGGTGGCGACTCTTCTATTTTGCCGGCACCTTATTTTCGCGGTAGCGACAACTGGCGACTCTGCTGGGGACTCTGATAGTTTCCTGGGATCCAACATCCCTCATGCGAGTTAGTTTGGGGATCCAACGTCCCCTGCGAGAGTCAATCCTAGCGCTTGTATGATTACTTGTTGGGTTGTGTTTATTTATCGCATTTTATTTCCCGCACTTTATTTTCAGTATGATATGATTATCTGTGTTGTTGTTCTGGTTCTAGTTGCCCGGATTTTTGTCTGCCGATATTATGGATACTCTGAAGAAGACTGTGGCGTACAAGTTGCCTACTCCAGATGTTTCTTCTTTGCTTGGTTTGATATCTCTAGTTGATGATGATGTGAAGAGAAGCTTTAGGAAGAGTTACGGGAAATTACTTAGATTGGTTTATAAACCATCCATGTATGAGCGTAACAGATTGTACACGCTAATGCAGTTCTATGACCCCCCGCTGAGATGCTTTACTTTCCCTGACTTTATTCTGGCTCCGACTATGGAGGAATATGTTGAGATCTTATAGTTGGTCATTCAGAGCAGGGTACCTTTCATTCATATGGATGCTGAGCCCAAATTGGAGGATTTGGCAGTTGCCTTGCATTTAGACTCCTCAGAGTTGTTGTTAACCTCGTGGAATGGGGTGTCTGGTTTTTCTCTCAAGTTCTTAGTTGGGAAAGCACAAGAGTATGCCAAGAGTGGATGATGGACTGTGTTTAATGCTATTCTTGCTCTGTGTATCTATGGCATTGTACTGTTCCCGAATCTTCCTGACTTCGTTGATTTGGATGCGTTCTATATATTTGCTTCAGGCAATCCTGTGCCTACTTTGATTGGAGATTTCTATCACTCACTGCATTGTAAGAACGAGAATAGGAGGGGCAAGAACGTCTCCTGTTGTGGGCCTTTGCTGTATATGTGGTTTGAGAGTCATCTGCCCAAGAAGGGTATCTTCGCTGAGTCTGCAGATACGGTGGATTGGTCTGAGCATCTGATGGGACTTTCTTCAGAGGACGTTGTCTGGTTTAATAAAGATTTGCTGGGATCTGTGATCATCTACAGCTGCGCCGGATATCCTAACATTCCTCTGATTGGGAGGAAAGGGTGCATTAACTACAATCCTTCATTGTTGATCAGGCAATTCGGGTATGCTTTGAAAAGCCCACCAAAAGAGGAGGAAGTACAGGAATCTTTGTACTTCACAGGCGATGTGAAGGGAGAACTATTATCCAATCTTCAGCATGCTTGGAATAATGTCCACAAGAGGGGTAAGGCGTTGTTGGGTAAGAATGATTGTCAAGCCTATGCCCCGTACAAAGTCTGGATCCAAGATAGAGCAAAGCAGGTGCGGATGCCGTTTCCTGCAGTATTACCTCCTGCTCCCCTCGTGGTTGAGGAGCCCACTATTGTTTCTATTGAGAGATATGAGCAGGTTGTGAAGGAGAAAGAAGAGCTGATGAAAGCCAACGAGAAGTTGGAAGAAGAGCTAGTGCAACTCAGGAGCGAAAGGAATGAAGCTGTATATTCCTTCGAATAGCAAATGAAGCTGGTGAATCAATTAGGCACGGAACTGACCAAACAACGAAAGAAGCGTGAATGTTTGGGGATAGATTTCAAGAGCTCCCATGGTATGCTGGAGTCTAAGAAGAAAGCACTTGATATAGCCTACCGGGAGATCTCTGCATTCAACAAAACTAGGAAGACCACGCTGATCGGCAATAAGGAAAGAGAAAACAAACTGAAGCTACAGATCACTGAGCTAGAAGGTCAGTTGAAAGCTAGCCAGAAGAGGTTATGCGGAGGTATGATGTCCAGAATGCCTTGAACAAAGTTATCAAGCGCAAGAAAGAGTCTGCGTCCCAGAAGCGGAAGCTAGAAGATTGCTTTGGAGAAGGTGTTTGGGAGGAATCCATTGGTGATCTCCAACGTGTTATCAGGCAAAGAGACTCGCTCGTCGAAGGGTTGCTTTCTCATCTGAATCATCCCAAGACTAAGAGATTGTTATAGGAGTACCAGGCATATGGTTGCACTTGATTATCTTATGTATTGATGTGTATGCTTTATTTGCATTGTGCTGGCCATCACCAGGATTGTTGGTTGAGGTCATGCTTTCCTATTGTACATTCAGTGATATTGTATTCCTGACTGGATGGGCTTTCCAACAATATATGAAATGTTTTCCATGATTGGATTTCGAGCTTCTTATTGCTATCACTATCACTGCACTGGCACTTTGGCACTAGAATCGGGGGTTGATATCCCTAACGCACAAACACATATTGCATCTGCATAGCCAGTTATTTGTTGAATTTGTCTCTCATATCCTGCATCTCACAGGTTTTTCAGGATTGACGAACGAAGAGTCCACCGCTACTCAACCCGAAACAACTGCAAGAAAGTAATGGATCAAGTTCAGGTCGAGATGCAGGAAATCCGCGAGAAGTTGACTTTGTTCATGCAAGCTATGGAGACCATGGCCAAGGGCAAGGAGAATCTTCAGACTTTGGTGCAGCCGCTGCTGACGCGGGCAAACGGAAATGGCAACGCTGACCACATTTCTGTTGAAACTCCTCGCCGGGAGGATGAGATACCGGCAGTTGTTACTCCACCTGTTGCGCCTGTCAATTGAAACATTGGTACTGGTGCAGGTGCTGGCGCTGGTAATGGCAATACTGGAAATGGTGGTGATGGGCATGTTGTTAACAACAAAGGCAACACTGTGGATGCTGATCAAGGATTCGTTGACAATGTTGGCTTCGGAAACAATGGGTATGGCAATGTCAATCAGGACAGGAACTTCGGGTTCAACAATCAAGGCTTCGGTAATGACGGTTACGACAACAACCAGGGGTATGGTTACGGTAATGGTGAATTCGAAAATGTGAACGGCGCTGGAGCATTTCCTTTCAACAATGGTCTGGGACCTGCTGGGGTCAATCTAGGGTTCGGCAACCGAGGACAGGGTCCTGTGTTCAATCAACAGGGATTTGGCCGTAACATGGGTTATGATGGATATGGCAATGACTGGAATGTGGATCAACAGGATGACGCTTTTTCAGGAAGAGGTATGGGACCTGAAAGCCCCATTGACCCAGTTCAGAGGATCAAAATGCTAGAAGAGCAGATGAAAGGGGTGGTTGATCAGAACTCCGCTGGATTAGATATGGCTACTATGGGGTTGGTACCAGGGCTAAGGGTGCCGTTGAAATTCAAGGCTCCAACATTTGACAAATACAAAGGGGATACCTGCCCTAAGGTCCACGTCCACTCTTATTACAGAAGGATGTCCGCGTACTCGGATGACGAAAGGATGCTCATGCATTTCTTTCAGGACAGCTTATCAGGACCGTCGCTTGAGTGGTATATGGGGCTGGAGCCCACGCAGATTAAAACCTGGAAGCAGTTGGCTGATGCTTTCGTGACGCATTACAAATATAACAGCGATCTGAACCAAATAGGGTCCAATTGCAGGCTTTGTCACAGAAAAACGGTGAAAGTTTTAAAGAATATGCGCAAAGGTGGCGCGATATGGCAGCGAGGGTGCATCCTCCTTTAATTGAAAGAGAGATGAACGACATGTTCATTGGGACATTTACGGGGATGTTCTATGAAAAATTATTTAGTGTGTCGTTGGGCAGTTTCTCAGATTTGATTCTTATGGGGGAAAAGATTGAGAATGGGATTAAAGTTGGGAGATTCCAAACAGGTGAGTCTACATCAGCAGGAGGTACAAGAAAAGCATTCGGTGGTAGACGACAGGGTGATACTAGCGCCGTGTTTGGCGGCAGGGGCAGGGGCAGAGGAAGGAATCAGTATGTTCAGCCTCAACAGATAGCTAGTGTTACTATCCCGCTTCCGCCACAGAGGCAGCCACAACAACAACAACAACAACCTGTTGCACCCTAAAATTTGCTCAACCTTATTCACTTGGTTTATGTTTCAATATCATTAGCATTTGCATATAGAGTCATGTACATAACCTAACCATCTGCATAGCATAAGCATAGCAAGTCATCCAACAGGGGACCAATCATTATTCCCATATCTAGAGGCCTATCAAGAGGTTATTATCCAAATTCAATCTCATTCAAGTCATCAGAAAAGAATTGGAAAGCTGGGAAGTCAATAGATCAAGCAAGTGCATCCATCTCCTATCTGAGGGTATCTGGGGATCATCAAAGAAAGTGTGAGCTGTGGGCTGAGCATGGAGAGTATCTGGGCATCTTGGAGGACTTAGAAAGTCATTTGGAGAAGGAGACAAGTCATTGGTATGATCACAAGTATTGCAGTTGAAGACAATCAACTAGGGTTTCATCTGGGGTCAACTCTAGGTCAATTAATTGATTGAAAGGCATTGATGTCTATTGGAGAGATGTGGGGTTCATCATTTGACACATGGATAAGGATATGATGATATGCTAAGAAGAAATCAAGAGGAATCAAGGAGAAGAGGAGTTTCTAAATTAGGGTTTCTGTGTAAAATCCCCTAGTTTAGGTCAAATTTCCAAGCAAGATAAGTCAAAATGCAAGCTTCAAATGGATCCTTGGCCAACATGAAACTTGTAGAGGATCTCAATACCTTTAATTTGAGTGGTGGAAGACATCAAGGAGATTTATAGAACTCAAGTTATGGTCCTTGCAAGTTACAGGTCATCTGAGGTATCTGAAATTTTGTCTGTGAAAGTGACTTGACTTCCAAGCTATTTTTACCCCTCAAGGAGATTTCAAATGAATTTATGGTCAACATAAGAGTTGTTCCTCATTGTCTTAGATTTCTATAATGGTATAGTATGCCTTCATATTATTTGTGGAATTCTACTTATGGTCTTGGCAAGCAAAGGGTATTTTGGTCATCTGAGAATTACAGGTCATTTCAACTTATGCCTAAAACTCATACAAGGAGGCCTCAAATGGAAAAACTTACAACATCAAACTTGCTCCAAATGACATTTTGATTCTAGAAAAATGACCATTAGAGATTGGAAAGATTCATAGCACAAGGTTTCAAAATTGTTGGATTTAATGAATAAAAATGACCTAAAAAAAGAGATTTTTCATATTTTGGCCAAATGAAGCAAAATTATAGGTCATTTTGAATGGAAAGATCATTTTGAGAACATTGGATAAAGTGGAATTTTGAGGTTAGTTCAAATTTTAAGAGTTATTCATGGTTACTTGTAATGGAAGATACATAAACCAAATCCAAGGGAAATCATACAAGGGAAGTTTCTCCAAGCTTCTAGGAGGTTCTAACCTCACCTATATATTGCTATGAGAGGGTTCATGCCATGGTTGGTGATCACATTTACTCATAGACACAAGTTTCATCCTTTTTCTCCCACTTGCAAAATCAATCCAAACTCTCTCAAATTCTCATCAATTTTCCCCATTCTTGATCTGGTATTCATCATCATCATCCATAGATCACAATTCACACATTCATTTGGCTAATTGAAGGAGAAATCGTGCCATTCACTTCCATCATCCAAGAAGCAAGAAACTTGGAATTGCAAGATCCAAGAGGTTTGAGTCCAATTCACTGCATACAGAAGTCAAGAACAAGCTCACTGATCAAGTTCCAACCATTACAAGCATCAAATCCAAGGAGTTCCATAGCTGTTTTCACCATTTTGCACCAGGTTAGTTCCTCTTCGAATTGACTGAATTAGGTAGAATCATAGTGAATCATTAGGTTATAATGGTTAGGTATAGTTAGGTGCTTGATTTTGGTGAGTTTGGAGAAGTTTCATGAAGGTTGATCATGGTATGCCAATTCTGTTAGGGTTTGTATCTCATGGAATAGGGCACGATAATTCTCATTTTATGGCTTAAAACGATCAGTGTGAGGTAGAGATTAGGTTAAGATAAGATTTGGAGAAAATTGGAAGAGTTGATATCAGGTGAAAATGGGGAAACCTAACTGTTATGCTCATCGGGTTTGGAGTTTGGCTGAGTTTTGGAAGGAGCTATTGCTATGGCTGTGTAGAGGGGAGAAAATGGAGTGTTTTTGGTTTTTATAGTGCATGAATTCATGGAGAGACGAGGGAGAACGAAGCTGTTGAGCATGCATGCATGGTGAAGAATTTCTGAAACCCTAGGGTTTCTAAGGTTGAAGACGAAGTGAGATCCACACGATCCAGGGTTTGACTTGGACTCCAATCTTGATCCAGCGGTTGTGATTTAAGGCTGAAAACGGAGGGAGATTCAAAAGACTAAACGGCCCGTTTCATTTATTTTTTCTGACTGGGCTCAAATGTTGATTGCTATGCACACCCTCCCCAATAAGGCCCAATTCTATTATAACTAAATATCCTGCTATCTGCACCGTGTGTAGGTTTTTTTCTTTTGTTTTTTTTCTGAGCATGTGCTGGGCCCAGACGCGCTTGCTATGCGCGCCCCCCAGTCTGGGCCCAGTTAGTTGTTTTAACTGCTTTTTATTACTCCCTGCACCCCTTTCCATATTAATTCCATTTTATTTTTTCTCAAAAACATTAAATCTTCAAAAAGTCATAATAAATCATAAAATGCTAGTTTTTAATTGGTTGTTTTTTTACATTACTCACAATTTTGTCAAGAAAATTCTCATACAAAAAAATTAATAATTCATTTCATTTTCTTATTTTTTGGCATATTTTACTTTTAATTAGGTGTAAATAATATTTTGTTTAGTACATGAATTTGATAATTTTTGTTCTAATAGATGCTTTAATATTTTTCACCCATTCTTTTTAGGTTGATTAGTAGATAAGATTAGCTTGTATATACAATTTAGTTCCTTTTTTTTAGGAATTATTTTAGGTGTTTAGTTTAGGTGAGAACAACATGAACAAAATTAGGGTTTAAGTGATGACTTAGGAGAATTGAATCATTTCCCTTAGGACTTAGAGATTGAATATTTTAGATATGGGACTATAGGGACTATGGGTAGTTATTAGATCCCTTAGAAATCACTAGGATTCCCCTACTGCTATTATTACTGTCTATATGTGATTGATTGGTGTGGTGTGCCCTCTGGGGATTATTGTTTGTCTGTATGGGTATTGGGATTGCTTGGGGACTGGGAGAGCTGAAGACTTGTGATGATGAAGCCATTGGAGATCCAGAGATTGAAGTCCAACTTCCAGAGTTGAAGAGGAGATTCCTGCTAGCAGCTGTTGAGGAGACTAGGGTTTAGGAGCTAGGCAGAGCTCTAGATTAGAAAGCTTGTTTCTCAAACATGGAATGCCTTGTCTGCGTCCATCCTTTCTCTATGATTCAAAGTCTCTTTCAAATATCCACCTCCTTCCTTTGGAAGGATCAGTGAATGTATTTGAAAGATAGAACTTTTGAGGGAAAATTGTCTATATAATGTTAACAGTTAATGAACCACCCTTGGTAGGTAATTGACTGTCTAACATTTATTTCATCTTGTTAACTGATGTTCATCCTGGAGATTTGAGACTGGAAGAAAAGCCATTGCAGATGGAAGATTGGTGATCAAGACTTTGCTGGAAAGCTGTGGAGATAGAGACTGATGCTTGCTGAAGCTTGTAGCTGTTTGGAGATTACTTGAAGCCAGATGTTGATTCAGAGCTGCTGTGGCTGTTTATTTTTGCTGTATTTCATTTCTGATGTATTGATTGGTTTTCCTGACTGTGTTGTTTGCTGTTTAATCTGTTGGGTTGAAAGTGAATCCTGTTCACTTTTGCCTATTGTTTTCCAGGTTCAAGGTTGAGTGGAACTCCCTTGCCTCGCTTGTACTGCTGCATTCATGCATTTTACTGCTTTACTGTATATATATATATCTGCTATTGTTTCTGTTTCCGTCTATTCCCTTAGGATCTCTGTTTCTCTCTGCGCAAGAGAGGAGCATGATAGACACTAGGTCTTAACCCATGCATGATAACATTAGGTTAGTTTGATTCCCTTCGCAACCGTAGGTTAGAGTTCTGTCTCTTCTTCCTAAAAAACAAACAGAAAAACACAATAATATATCAAACACAATAAAAAACACTTCTTCCGTAAAAGAATGTGAACTCATCAAGACGTCATTTTTGTCCGCTGGGACTGCTAATCAGAAAAACCTTTTTCAGAAGGAATAAAATCAACCAAGACAGACTTGTGTCTTACGTGGCCCGAACTACGTTTGCTCTGATCTTCCATGCTGCGTGGAAGTACGTAGGCATAGGATGCGATATCCTAGCGAGCAACCTTCCCCTCCTTTCCTGTAGGTAGGCGAACTACGTTGACTCTGATTTCTCGTTCCAGACGGGAATACGTAGGCATAAAGTGCGATACTTTGCCGAGTCATTTTATCTTCATTTTCTTTTCTTTTTAACCCTTAACCCTTAGAGTAGATAGAATAATAATCCATACCCGAAAACAAGCGTGGATCCCGTCGAGTACGACGGACGTGAGGGGTGCTAATACCTTCCCCTTGCGTAACCGACTCCCGAATCCAGGTTTTGGTTGCGATGACCATACCTTTCCCGTGTTGTGCGAGGTTTACTCTGAGCGTTTCCTTTCCCTCCCGTGGGATAAATAACGCACGGTGGCGACTCTTCTGTTCAGCCGGCGCCGATTTTCGCAGTAGCGACAACTGGCGACTCTGCTGGGGATCCAACGTCCCCTGATTGCTAAGGACTGCGATAGTTCTTATGCATTTGGGATCTAACGTCCCTTAAGAGAGTCAATCCTAACGCTTGTTTTCCCGTCGAGGATTTTGTATGAATTTATATTTCTGACCTTTATTTTCAGCATTATATATATTGATTATTATTGCTGTATTGGGGTGTGATGGGTGGTTCTATGATTGAGAGATAAGCCGGACCTGGGCTTGAGTGCACCTAGAATTAGAGTAGAAAGTAGTGGGCGCGTGCCGGCTTTGCTTGCATTAGTGTCTCATGAAATCTACACTCGGACGAGGTTCTTCTGGTTGGCTTCTTTTTCTACCCTTTGGGTCGAAGGGGTTGTTGGTCAGCTGAATTGTCGACTCCGGGGACCGATCATTTGGAAGTTGGCTAAGTGAGGCCTCTTCAGGATTTGATGATGCCACTCCTTCTGGGAATCGTATCATCAACCCTGAAAGTCTGTGACGCCGACGACCGCATAGGATGCCATACCTTTGTCAGTTACTAGGACATCCACCTGTGAGAGGGTTTAGGGTTATGCAGGTAACTAGACCTTCAGACTACCGGTTATTTCTTGGTCAGAGTTCCTGGGTATTTATGGAGAGTTATGAGGTATGTCAGAGACCATTTGGAGATGCGCTATGAGGTCTGTCAGAGACCATTGGGAGATGTGTTCTGAGGTCTATCAGAGACCAGTTGGAGAGTTCTGAGGTCTGCCAGAGACCAGTTAGGGTGATAGTTTGAGGTCTGTCAGAGACCATTGTTGGAGCTTTGTTCTAGGTCTATCTGAGGCCGGGGTTTGAGGACTTCTATAGAGTCTATCTGAGGCTTCTTGATATGGTTCAGGCTATTCAGCTACGGCATTTGGTCCCTGTTGCATGTTATTTGCATTGCATTGTTTGCATACCCATTATCATTGCATCCCATTAACGTGTGTCTGTGCTGCAGGTGCATTTGCATATCCCCCGGTTCTAGGGCCCAGACTTCTGAGTATTGGTTATGGCTGGTTTGAGGAAAACAGTTGCGTATAAGCTGCCTACACCTGATATTACTTCTTTGCTTGGTCTGATATCTCTTGCTGATGAGGAGGTTAGGAGAAGCTTCAGAATGAGTCATGGGAGATTACTGAGATTAGTCTGCAAGCCCACTACTGATGAGATGAACGGGATGTACACCTTGATGCAGTTCTATGACCCCGCATTGAGATGTTTTACGTTTGCTGACTTCATTCTAGGGCCCACCATTGAGGAGTATGTGGAGTTTACTGAGCTACCCGTGCAGAACAAGGTTCCCTTTATTCACTTTGCTGCTGAGCCCAAGTTGGAGGACTTAGCCGAAGCCTTGCATATGGACGCTGCAGAACTTTTAGTGACTTCTTGGCTTGGGGTTTCAGGTTTCTCTCTTGATTTCTTGGTTGGCAAAGCTCAGGAGTATGCCAAGAGCGGATGTTGGGTGGTTTTCAATGCTATTTTGGCTCTATGTATTTATGGGATTGTGTTGTTTCCTAACTTGCCCAATTTCGTAGACTTGGACGCTTTCCATCTATTTGTTGCTGGCAATCCAGTGCCCACGTTGATCGGAGACTTCTACCACTCCTTGCACTACAAGAACGAAAACAGAAGGGGAAAGGTTGTTTACTGCTGTGCTCCCTTGTTGAATATGTGGTTCAAGAGTCATCTTCCCATGAAGGGATCTTTTGTGGAGAGTGCAACCACCGCTAGCTGGTCGGAGCGCCTGATGAGGCTATCTTCCGAAGACGTTGAGTGGTTTGATCGAGACCTGCTAGGGGCTGAGCTTATATTCAGTTGTTCGGGGTACCCTAATGTCCCGCTGATAGGAAGAAAGGGGTGTATCAACTACAACCCATCTCTGTTGGTCCGTCAGTTCGGATATGCACTGAAGAACCCACCCGCAGAGGAGGAAGTACAGGAATCTCTGTACTTCACCGGAGACTTGAAGGGGGAGTTATTGGCCAAGCCACAGCATGCCTGGACGCGTATTAACCGAAGGGGGAAGCCGTTGTTAGGGAAGAATGACTGTCAGGCCTACGCACCTTACAGGGTTTGGATCCAGGAAAGAGCCAGTCAGTTGCGGATGTCGTTTCCAGATGCACCAGCCCTTGTTCCTAGTCCGGTAGCAGAGCCAACTACTGTTTCTCGGGAAGCCTACGAGCAAGTTGTGAAAGAAAAAGAAGCCTTGATGAAGATCAACGAAGGGTTAGAGCAGGAGCTAGCCCAGATACGCAGCGAGAAAAACAAGGCCGTCCATGCTTTCCAGCAGCAGATTGAGCTAATGAACAGATTAGGGGCTGAGTTGATTGAGGAGAAGAGGAAGCGCGAACGTCTGGGGCAAGAGTTCAGAAGTTCCCACGACATGCTCGAATCCAAAAAGAAAGCGCTCGACGCAGCACACCGAGAAATCTCTTCTTGCAATAAGACTTGGAATGCCACGCTCACCAATAATAAGAAGAGGGAAGATAAGTTGAAGCAGCAAATTTCCGACCTCGAAGAGCAGTTGAAGTCCAGCATCAAGAAGTGTGAAGAAGAGGTGATGACCCGGTATAGTCTCCAGAACGCCCTGAACAAGGCCATCAAAGGCAGAGATGAAGCTGTGTCTCAGAAGCGTAAACTAGAAGATCGCTTCGGAGAAGGAGCATGGGAGGAAACTGCTGAAGACGTGCGACGCGTTCTCAAGAGAAGAAACCAACTTGTTGAAAGGCTGCTTGCTCGACCAAGTCATCCGGAGACCAAGAAGTTTCTAGAAGAGTACCAGACTTATGGGAGTGTTTGATCATTTCATGTAGTAACTTGTATGCTTTATTTGCACAGTGCTGACCATCACCAGGATTGTTGGTTGAGGTCATGCCTTCTTATTGTACTCTCAGTGATGTTGTATTCTTGGCTTATTGGTTTCTCCGCAATATATGAGGCTTTCTGTGATTCAGCTCCGGTCTTTATATTGTCTGCACCGGCACCTTCACACTAGAATCGGGGAATGAATTTCCCTAACGCACAGACACACATTGCATTGCATTCATATTCATATTGCATTACAGGTAATCTTTGGATGGTGTCTTATTTCCTGCTCTGTACCAAGTACTTTCCAGGATTGCAGATCAGCACCCGCACCGCTATTCCACTCGCACCAACTGTCGAAGAATCATGGATCAAATGCAGAACGAGATGCAAGATGTGCGCGAGAAGCTAGCTCTCTTTATGCAGACCATGGAAGCTATTGCAAAAGGTTAGGAGAATTTGCAAGCCATGGTGCAGCCTCTGTTGGTCAGAAACGCCGGTCACGGTAACGAGGATCATCAGTCTGTGCGAGTCGATACTGTTCAAGGAGATGGCACTCCCACGCCAGTGGCTCCACCTGTAGTCAATATACCTGCTGCTAATGTCAACAACGCTACCGCTGCTGTGAACGGTAACGTCGGAGTTGGGAACGAGACTGTTGTCCATAACGTTGGGCTTGGTGATGTCAACTTGGGTGATAATATGGGAGGCAACGGCTTTGGCAATGCTGAATTCGGGTTTAATGATCAGGGATTCGATAACGCTGGGAAATATGGTTTCAATGCTCAAGGCTTTGGGCAAGATGGTTATGGTGTGGCCAATCAGGGCTACGGAGGTTTCGGAAATGGAAACGGCGTTGGGTTAATGGCTTTTGGGCCTGCTGGAGGTGTTCAGGGATACGGCAATAGAGGCCGAGGCCCGGTAATGAATCAGATTAGAGCTGGCCGCAATAATGAATATGAGGGGTATGGAGCTGGGAATGGTATGTGGCAAGAAGATCGGCAGGAGGACGCTTTCTCTGGCGGAGGCTTTGAAGGGCCGATGGATAACTCCCAGAAGATCAGAATGCTAGAAGAGCAGATGAGGGGGGTCCTGAACCAAAGTGCTGTGGGCTTGGACATGGCAGCAATGGGTCTGGTACCTGGCTTGAGGGTGCCAATCAAATTCAAAGCTCCTACGTTTGATAAGTATAAAGGGGACACATGTCCGAAAGTGCACGTGCGGGCTTATTACAGAAAGATGTCTGCGTACTCAACTGATGAGAGAATGCTAATGCATTTCTTTCAAGATAGTCTGTCGGGTCCTTCCTTAGAGTGGTACATGGGGTTGGAGCCGACCGATATAAAGACCTGGAAGCAATTGGCAGAGGCATTTGTAGCCCACTACAAGTATAACAGCGACTTGGCGCCCAATCGGGTCCAATTGACAGGGGTGTCTCAGAAAAAGGGGGAGAGCTTTAAAGAGTACGCGCAAAGGTGGCGCGATATGGCTGCCAGGGTCCGTCCTCCTTTAGAAGACAAGGAAATGAACGACATGTTTATCGGCACGTTCACAGGCATGTTTTATGACAAGTTTTTTCACACATCTTTGGCTAGTTTCTCAGATTTGATTCTGATGGGAGAAAAGATTGAAAACAACATTAAGCAAGGCAGGTTCCACGCTGAGGAATCAACTGCATCTGGCAGTAATAGGAAGGCTTTTGGTGGGCGCCGTCAGGGCGAAGCAAGCGCAGTATTTGGAGGCCGAGGCCGAGGCCGAGGCAGGGGACGAAACCAATATCATCAGCCGCAGCAGGTGGCGAGTGTTACTATTCCATATCAACAACAACCGTTTCAGCAGCAGCCAATGCAGCAACAACAACAGCAACAGCAGCAGCAGCAGCAGCCACAGCAGGGGGCACAGCAGGCTCAGCGAAGATTCCAGGGGGGTAAACCAAAAAGAGTATTTGAGAAGCCTCCCTCAACGTATGCTGATTTGTTGCAGACATTGTTGGGTTTGAACCTGGTAGAGAAGAGAACTCTGGCACCGATAACGGGAACTCCTCCGTATGGTTATGATGCAAGCAGGCACTGTGAGTTTCATTCTGGGGCTCCGGGCCACGATGTAGAGGGTTGCCATGCTTTTAAGCACGTTGTGCAGGATCTTTTGGACAATAAGGCTATCAATTTCGGAATGGCAGGTCCGAATATAGTGCAGAAACCCATGCCTAATCATGGGGCAAACGCCATTCTGACTGAGGAAGGGTTGAATCTGATTATGAATGTCGACGATTTAAAGACGCCGCTGAGCGAGATAAAAAGTAGATTGTTGCAAGGGGGTGTTTATCCAGGATGTGACGAATATTGCTTAGAATGCTGGACCCTAGCTGGGGGGTGTGATGATTTGAAGAAAGGCATTCAGGCTTTAATTGATGGAGGCACATTGCAGTTTGACCGAGCAGCGACTGAAGAGCCTGCAGGGGCAGTAGCAGATGATCAGAGTGATGTGGCCACTGTAACGATCCCTCGAAAGACAATCACTATTGCAGCACCGGTCCAGCGACCACCGATCACCATAACTAAGGTCGGACCAATCCCGTACGAGAACACGAAAGCAGTCCCATGGTAATATGGGTTGGAGGTGTATTGTGACGGGATAAAGATTGATGTTAATAAGCAGCCAGTCGAGACTGTAGACAACGTTGTTGGTTCAGGAGGTATGACAAGGAGTGGTAGGATCTTCATATCGCCTGAGGTGGAGGCCGAAAGAATAGCGAAAGGAAAAGGGAAGATGGTTGAGAATGTCCCAGTGCAAGCAAGCGAAAAAGCATCAGCATCAAAAGATGTAGAAGAGTTCATGCGCTTAATTCGAAAAAGTGATTATAAGATTGTGGAGCATCTGCAACAGACACCCTCCAAGATATCTATCCTATCGTTGCTGCTATGTTCTGAAGCTCACAGAAATGCTTTGCTGAAAGTCCTGGACACTTCTTTCGTACCCCAAGACGTCTCCGTGAATCAGCTGGAAGGAGTGTTGGCACATGTGAATGCAGGCCACAACTTGGGCTTTACCGACTTCGATTTGACCCCGAAAGGGAGAGATCATAATATGGCGCTGCACGTATCTGTCGAATGTAGAGGATCAGTAATGTCGCATGTATTGGTCGACACCGGATCGTCTTTGAATGTGTTGCCCAAGAAAGCGGTGATGAAGCTAGATGTCAGAGGAATCCTGTGCACGCCCAGTGATTTGGTAGTCAGAGCGTTTGATGGCACGCGAAGAACAGTCTTTGGATCGATAACATTGCCTCTACAGGTGGGGCCGGAGGTGTTTGCAACGGAATTTTATATCATGGATATACAGCCCGCATATAGCTGCCTGCTCGGAAGACCCTGGATTCATGGGGATGGGGCAGTCACGTCTACCCTGCATCAGAAGTTGAAATATATGGTCGGAGACAGCATAGTCACCGTATGTGGAGAAGAAGACATCCTGGTCAGCCATCTGTCGTCATTTAAATATGTGGAGGTCGACGGAGAGATCCACGAAACACCCTGCCAGGCATTTGAAGGGTTGTGCATCAAGGACAAAGGTCCCGGGCCGAGCAAAGTGTCGGAGATAGCCGTCTCGTCGTATAAAGAAGCTCAAGCTCTAGTGGAGGTAGGAGAAGCAAAGGGCTGGGGCAAAGTGCTGGATATTCCTGTAAAGATGGACCGGTTCGGGCTGGGATACCAACCGTCGTCATCAACACATGCTGTGGGGGCACCCCGTTTCAGAGGGCCAATAACCATCTCTGCCAGTGGAGTATGTCATGAAACCATCAATGCTGCTTCGGAGTCTGACGAAGGAGACAGTGACTGTGATATGGATGCCTGGATTCAGCCAAGCACGCCAGGGCAGAGACTGTGCAACTGGTCTATTCAGGAGCTTGTTCCTGTGACTCTTAAACAGTAATGCTTTGTTTTATTAATTGTTGAATAATCTGATGTCTTGCCCGGGGCATCATGATTTGCTTAGGACTGTGTTGTTATGAACATTGCATGTTAATCATTAAATAAATGGCGTTTTTCTTTCATGTGCAAATACTGTAATCTCTGTCTTTCTTGTTTTGTATTTTTTCAATAAAATGGCAACGTGGTTATTCGCTTTATACGCATTTTGAAGCACTTAACCATTCCTTTTGCAGGATAACATTTTCAGATGACATCCTTGAACCACCTATGACTCGTCCCGACTTTGAGCACCCGGTATTTCAGGCCGAAGAAGAGGTTGTCGAAGATAGCGACGTTCTTGAAGAACTGTCTTGGTTGGTGAAGCAAGAGAAAAGAGCCATTCTGCCTCACGAAGAGGTCATCGAAATTATCAACTTGGGGTCTGAAGGGGTTGAGAAGAATATTCGTATCGGGGCCGCACTGCAGGGCGATATCAAGCGAAGACTGGTTGAAATGCTCAGGGAGTATAGTGATGTATTCGCTTGGTCGTATGAAGATATGCCAGGGCTCGATACAGATATGGTTGTGCACCGTCTGCCACTGAAAGAGGAATGTCCGCCGGTCAAACAAAAGCTCCGCAAAACTCGACCAGATATGGCAGTGAAGATCAAAGAGGAAGTTCAAAAACAGTGGGACGCTGGTTTCCTGGTTGTGACAAAATATCCCTCATGGGTTGCTAACATCGTACCAGTGCCAAAGAAAGACGGCAAGGTTCGAATGTGCGTGGATTATAGAGATTTGAATAAAGCAAGCCCAAAAGACGATTTTCCGCTTCCTCATATTGACGTGCTAGTTGATAATACTGCTCAATACTCCGTATTCTCCTTCATGGATGGCTTTTCAGGCTATAATCAGATTAAAATGGCGCCATAGGATATGGAGAAGACCACTTTCATAACGCCTTGGGGAACATTTTGCTACAAAGTGATGCCCTTTGGTTTGAAAAATGTTGGGGCAACATATCAGCGTGCGATGACGACTCTTTTCCATGACATGATGCATAAAGAGATCGAAGTGTATGTTGACGATATGATTGCCAAGTCCCAGACGGAGGAAGAGCATCTGGTGAATCTGTTGAAGTTATTTAAAAGGCTTAGGAAGTTCAGGCTGAGACTGAACCCTAACAAATGCACCTTCGGGGTGAGATCGGGTAAGCTGCTGGGGTTTATCGTAAGCGAAAGAGGAATAGAGGTCGATCCTGCTAAAATAAAAGCGATTCAAGAGATGCCGACGCCTAAAACAGAGAAAGAGGTGCGCGGGTTTTTAGGGAGGTTGAACTACATCGCCCGGTTCATATCTCATCTAACTGCTACGTGTGAACCATTATTCAAGTTGTTGAAGAAAGATCAAGCTGTAACATGGAACGAAAATTGTCAAAAGGCGTTCGATAAAATAAAGCAGTATTTGCAGGAGCCTCCTGTTCTGATACCCCCAGTGTCAGGAAGACCCTTGATTATGTATTTGACAGTTCTTGAGGGAAGCATGGGTTGTGTTCTCGGTCAACACGACGAGACAGGAAGAAAAGAGCATGCGATCTATTATTTGAGTAAGAAATTTACCGATTGTGAATCTCGATACTCAATGCTTGAGAAAACTTGTTGCGCGCTAGCCTGGGCCGCCAAGCGTTTGAGGCAATATATGCTGAATCATACAACCATGCTCATCTCGAAGATGGATCCTATCAAATATGTATTCGAAAAGCAGGCGTTGTCAGGGAGAATTGCCCGTTGGCAGATGGTCTTGACTGAATATGACATCCAATATGTCTCGCAAAAGGCTATAAAGGGGAGTGTGCTGTTTGAGTATCTGGCGGAGCAGCCTATTGAAGATTACCAATCGATGAGGTTTGATTTTTCTGACGAGGAAATCATGTACCTAAAGATGAAAGATTGTGAAGAGTCGTTGCCAGACGAAGGGCCAGAGTTGGGTTCCAAATGGAAGATGATATTTGACGGAGCTGTGAATGCTTACGGTAGCGGAATAGGGGCAATCATCACTACGCCACACGGGTCGCACATCCCGTTTACTGCTCGATTGACCTTTG
Organism: Lathyrus sativus; assembly: GCA_963859935.3. NCBI lineage: Eukaryota > Viridiplantae > Streptophyta > Magnoliopsida > Fabales > Fabaceae > Lathyrus > Lathyrus sativus. The sequence continues at coordinate 156,795,548 of OZ012736.1, read as the reverse complement.
CCGTTACCAATAATGAGGCCGAATACGAAGCTTGTATAATGGGGCTTGAAGAAGCCATTGATTTGCGAATCAAGAATTTAGACGTATACGGAGACTCAGCTCTGGTGGTGAATCAAATAAAAGGAGAATGGGAGACACGTCAGCCCAATCTGATATATTACATGAATTATGCAAGGAGATTGTTGCCTTTCTTCGACAAGGTTGAATTGCATCACGTACCGCGGGCAGAGAACCAAATGGCTGACGCTCTCGCCACGTTGTCTTCCATGTACAAAGTCAACTTCTGGAACGAGGCTCCCAGAATCATTATCTCTCGGCTTGACAGACCAGCTTTTGTATTTGCTATTGATGAAGCATCCGACGACAAACCGTGGTATTTTGATATCCTTAATTTCCTGAAGAACAAAGAGTATCCGGCGGGGGCATCCAGTCAAGATCAGAAGACTCTCAGGAGATTAGCGGGTAATTTCTATTTGAATCCGGATGGCGTCTTATACAGAAGAAACCACGACTTGGTGCTGTTGCGTTGTGTAGACGAGAAAGAGGCAAAGCTGCTCATGGAGGAAATACACGAAGGTACCTTTGGTACGCATGCTGGCGGGCATGCTATGACGAGAAAGCTGCTGCGGGCAGGTTACTTTTGGCTGACTATGGAGACTGATTGCTTCAAGTTTGCGAGGAAGTGCCACAAGTGCCAAATCTATGCTGATAAGATCCATGTGCCTCCGAGTCCTCTGAATGTGATGTCATCGCCATGGCCATTCTCGATGTGGGGAATCGATATGATTGGAAAGATCGAGCCGACGACTTCTAATGGGCACCGGTTCATTCTAGTAGCAATCGATTATTTCACCAAGTGGGTGGAAGCGGCGTCATACGCAAATGTAACGAAGCAAGTGGTGGCTAGATTCATTAAGAGAGATATCATTTGCCGATATGGGATCCCCGAGCGGATAATCACGGACAACAGTTCAAACTTAAACAACAAAATGATGAAGGAGCTCTGTCAGAATTTCAAGATCGAACATCACAACTCCTCCCCTTACCGACCCAAGATGAATGGCGCTGTCGAAGCGGCCAATAAGAATATCAAGAAGATCGTTCAGAAGATGGTGGTGACCTATAAGGATTGGCACGAGATGCTACCTTTCGCTTTGCACGGTTATCGTACGACGGTACGCACATCAACCGGGGCCACCCCGTTCTCGTTGGTATACGGGATGGAAGCGGTATTACCATTGGAAGTGGAGATCCCTTCTCTGAGGGTATTGCGAGACGTTCAGTTGGACGAGGCAGAATGGGTGAAAGACAGGTTGAACCAGTTGAGTTTGATGGATGAGAAGAGGCTAGCTTCTCTAGCATACGGTCGTTTGTACCAGAGCCGAATGAAGAAAGCATATGATAAGAAGATACATCCGCGAAGCTTTCAGACGGGCGACCTTGTGCTGAAGCGGATTCTCCCGCCACAGACAGATCACAGGGGCAAATGGACCCCCAACTACGAAGGGCCATACGTTGTCAGGAAAGTCTTTTCAGGAGGAGCGTTGTTGTTGTCCACCATGGACGGTGAAGACTTTACGTCACCTGTGAATTCAGACGCAGTTAAAAAATACTTTGCTTAAAATTGACCCGCTGGACAGGAAAAAAAGAGAGTCCAGGCAAAAATGGGGCATCCTGGCGAACCAAAAACAGAATGAAAGGTTCGGGCAAAAGTTAGGGATAAAATGGAAAAATGTACACCCGCGAAGTTGAAAACCTACACTGGGCGGCTTCGGCAAAAGAGGGTATCCCGGTGAACTGAAAACCCGTAAAGGGCGGTGCACGCAAAAGTTAGGGATGTGAAAAGCAAATGACTGCGGTCCGAATTTGATATTACAGTGAGCATCAGCGCGGGAGAATACCTGAAGGGGCGATTATCGGATACAATCTCGTCGTAAGTGTGGATACCGGGAAAGCATTAGAGTCAGACGAGTCATAAGAGGATCAGTTCGTGGTGTTCGTCTGCATCCCGTTGCCGACATGTGTACAAAATTTAATTTGTCAAAATATTTATGCTTCTTGTGCATACTTGTGTATTTGCTTTGCGTAGCTTCCTCTTTTCAGGAGTTACATCCCGTGTACAAATTTCCGCCCATTCAGGGGCCCAATCAATAAAATATGTTATTCAGTACTTGATGCTGGTTCTTTACTGTTTTGTGCATGATAAAACGCCTAAGTTTACTGAAACTAGCAGGTGTATAACATCATTGGCCCTTGCCAACAATTGCTAAAGCTTTGAATTAACTGAAATAACGTCACTAACCTGAATCGATTTGGTTGCATAGGCTTGTCTTGTCTCGTTTGTGTTGTTGCAGGTTTCATAGCCGTACGAGGAAGACGATCAAAAGGCTGCAATAACGAAAGACTCGACCCCCGCGCGTGTCATGCATAAGAATCGAATTCCCCAGCTGGTCGTAGCTTATCCAAAGGACATGCTCCAGCAAAGTCGTTATCCTTAGCAGAGTTTGACGATTCAAATATTGAAAGCTGTGTTCAGGCAGTCTACTTTTCCCCGCAGGGTCATCTACTCTCCCCCAGTGGAGTCAGTTATTTTTCCTCAAGAGAATCGTCCCATCCCCAGTGGAGTTCTCTTTTTCCTCAAGTATTTTCATTCCTTCCAGTGGAACTCGAAGATTGAGACTCTCCCCGACAGAGTTGGTGTGAGTCCTGGCATTTAATTTTCCAGAATACCATGTGATATCCGTTCACTTTCCAGCAGAAGTCCAATCATACCAGGCGCCTCTGCCATTCTCCAGCAGAGATATGTTCCCCAGCAGGGTGTTCCTTCAATGAGGTGATTGGTATTGAGTCCCCAATTTCCCAGCTGAGTCGACTTCCCTCTTCCAGCATTTATTTTGCTGGAATAATCCTGTAGCACCTGGCTATCCCCAGCGGAGTTGGCATTATCTTCAGCATTTATTTTGCTGAAGCAATTTCTGTACCCAGCAGTTCAAGACCACATTTGCATTGGCATATAGTGTCATACTTGCATCCACCAAAAAAAAAAGCGTAGCATTTCCATGTCGAATGGAGCATTGCATCATTGTCGAAGGCATGCATTTTGAAACATAAACCAGGTTGGCTAACCTTTTGTTTCAAGTATTGTTTCTCTTGCAGGTAGAGAGAGCCCTCGCTCAGGTGAATCAATAAACATTCAAAGTCTCGGCAGGAGACATTCAACGAAGTGTCAGCTTTGGCACTACTCCCCACAGAGTCAACAGGATAAGTTCTCTTTGTCCCCAAGCAGAGTTACTTATTTCCCCGCCAGGGTTTCTGGTTGAAGTTTCTCTAGTCCGACCAGCGGATTGTTTCCTTCAAAGTTGTTGGTACATCAGCATTAAAAGGTTTCATGAACCAGAATTTCAGGGGCCACCGCCGGTTATCAGAACAGGCGTCCGGAAGTTTGGTTTCCAAATATCCCCAGTAGAGTCAGCCTCAAAGATGCTGTAATGTCAGTGATAAGAAGTTTGCGGACCAATGGAAGGATGAGTCCTAACGTGGATAGTTTTATTGATAGGTTTTCTTCGTGCTAGAGAAGTGGGTGTCCTAACGTGGATAATTTTATTTCCCTGGGCTGATGGGAGGTGCTAGTCCTAACGTGGGCAGGTTCGATTTCTCAGAATTGTTGGAATGTGGAGTCCTAACGTGGACATTTCCTCAAGTTGACGATATGTGCTAGTCCTGACGTGGACAGATTCGAGTTCTCGGTATTGATTGAGTGTGGAGTTCTGACGTGGACAAATGTGGGTTACTCTTCGTGTTGGTGTCCTAACATGGACAATTTATTTCCAGCAAGTGTTTTTCTTCTTGATGGTGAACTGTGTGTCCTGACGTGGGCAAAGTTTGTAGTTTTTCGCGATGACAAGATGCGAGAGTCCTGACGTGGACAAATTTATCCTTCTTCATGTTGTTGGCAAAGTATGAGTCCTTACATGGACATATCAGATTTATTCCTTACGTGGAAAGATAGCATTCCTTGCGTGGAAATATTGATTCCTTACGTGGAAAGATTGAGTCCTTACATGGACATATCAAGATGGGAGTCCTTACGTGGACAAATCAGAAAGAGTGGTTTCCTTACGTGGAAAGATGTGATTCCTTACGTGGAAAGATGGAGTCCTTACGTGGACATATCAAGTTGGAGTTCTAACGTGGACAGATTGAGATTATATTCCTTACGTGGAAAGATTGGAGTCCTTACGTGGACAGATTCAAATCGAAATGTGATTCCTTACGTGGAAAGATTGTGATTCCTTACGTGGAAAGAGGCTTGTATTCCTGAAGTGGAAAGATTGCATTCCTTACGTGGAAAGAGAAGAAGTTCGTTTCCTTACGTGGAAGAAGATGGCATTCCTTACGTGGAAAATTGTATTCCTTACGTGGAAAAGCAAGTTTAGTCCTGACGTGGACAGATTCAAAAGAAGATGTATTCCTTACGTGGAAGAGTTTGACGAAGAAGAAATTCATTCCTAACGTGAAAAGGTGAGTCCTAACATGGACGGTGTTATTCCTAACATGGAACGGTTAGTCCTTACGTGGAAAGACAAACAATCCCCAGCACGGTCGCTACGAGATCAGTGGGTTGCCGTAACAGTCAGATTCAGCTGATGAATATCATTCCCCGAGCAGTGGCGCAGTTTATTTCTGCGGTCGGCAAATTTCCGGGTTCTTAGTATTCAACCGTCTCGTACCGCGAATGTCTGAAGGCTCCGGGCTATTCACCCAATCGGTTCCAAGTCGCTTGAATAGGGGCAGCTGTTGCACCCTAAAATTTGCTCAACCTTATTCACTTGGTTTATGTTTCAATATCATTAGCATTTGCATATAGAGTCATGTACATAGCCTAACCATCTGCATAGCATAAGCATAACAAGTCATCCAACAGGGGACCAATCATTATTCCCATATCTAGAGGCCTATCAAGAGGTTATTATCCAAATTCAATCTCATTCAAGTCATCAGAAAAGAATTGGAAAGCTGGGAAGTACATAGATCAAGCAAGTGCATCCATCTCCTATCTGAGGGTATCTGGGGATCATCAAAGAAAGTGTGAGCTGTGGGCTGAGCATGGAGAGTATCTGGGCATCTTGGAGGACTTAGAAAGTCATTTGGAGAAGGAGACAAGTCATTGGTATGATCACAAGTATTGCAGTTGAAGACAATCAACTAGGGTTTCATCTGGGGTCAACTCTAGGTCAATTAATTGATTGAAAGGCATTGATGTCTATTGGAGAGATGTGGGGTTCATCATTTGACACATGGATAAGGATATGATGATATGCTAAGAAGAAATCAAGAGGAATCAAGGAGAAGAGGAGTTTCTAAATTAGGGTTTCTGTGTAAAATCCCCTAGTTTAGGTCAAATTTCCAAGCAAGATACGTCACAATGCAAGCTTCAAATGGATCCTTGGCCAACATGAAACTTGTAGAGGATCTCAAGACCTTTAATTTGAGTGGTGGAACACATCAAGGAGATTTATAGAACTCAAGTTATGGTCCTTGCAAGTTACAGGTCATCTGAGGTATCTGAAATTTTGTCTGTGAAAGTGACTTGACTTCCAAGCTATTTTTACCCCTCAAGGAGATTTCAAATGAATTTCTGGTCAACATAAGAGTTGTTCCTCATTGTCTTAGCTTTCTAGAATGGTATAGTATTCATTCATATGATTTGTGGAATTCAACTTATGGTCTTGGCAAGCAAAGGGTATTTTGGTCATCTGAGAATTACAGGTCATTTCAACGTATGCCCAAAACGCATACAAGGAGGCCTCAAATGGAAAAACTTACAACATCAAACTTGCTCCAAATGACATTTTGAGTCTAGAAAAATGACCATGAGAGATTCGAAAGATTCATAGCACAAGGTTTCAAAATTGTTGGATTTAATGAATAAAAATGACCTAAAAAAAGAGATTTTTCATATTTTGGCCAAATGAAGCAAAATTATAGGTCATTTTGAATGGAAAGATCATTTTGAGAACATTGGCTAAAGTGGAATTTTGAGGTTAGTTCAAATTTTAAGAGTTATTCATGGTTACTTGTAATGGAAGATACATAAACCAAATCCAAGGGAAATCATACAAGGGAAGTTTCTCCAAGCTTCTAGGAGGTTCTAACCTCACCTATATATTGCTATGAGAGGGTTCATGCCATGGTTGGTGATCACATTTACTCATAGACACAAGTTTCATCCATTTTCTCCCACTTGCAAAATCAATCCAAACTCTCTCAAATTCTCATCAATTTTCCCCATTCTTGACCTGGTATTCATCATCATCATCCATAGATCACAATTCACACATTCATTTGGCTAATTGAAGGAGAAATCGTGCCATTCACTTCCATCATCCAAGAAGCAAGAAACTTGGAATTGCAAGATCCAAGAGGTTTGAGTCCAATTCACTGCATACAGAAGTCAAGAACAAGCTCACTGATCAAGTTCCAACCATTACAAGCATCAAATCCAAGGAGTTCCATAGCTGTTTTCACCATTTTGCACCAGGTTAGTTCCTCTTCGAATTGACTGAATTAGGTAGAATCATAGTGAATCATTAGGTTAGAATGGTTAGGTATAGTTAGGTGCTTGATTTTGGTGAGTTTGGAGAAGTTTCATGAAGGTTGATCATGGTATGCCAATTCTGTTAGGGTTTGTATCTCATGGAATAGGGCACGATAATTCTCATTTTATGGCTTAAAACGATCAGTGTGAGGTAGAGATTAGGTTAAGATAAGATTTGGAGAAAATTGGAAGAGTTGATATCAGGTGAAAATGGGGAAACCTAACTGTTATGCTCATCGGGTTTGGAGTTTGGCTGAGTTTTGGAAGGAGCTATTGCTATGGCTGTGTAGAGGGGAGAAAATGGAGTGTTTTTGGTTTTTATAGTGCATGAATTCATGGAGATACGAGGGAGAACGAAGTTGTTGAGCATGCATGCATGGTGAAGAATTTCTGAAACCCTAGGGTTTCTAAGGTTGAAGACGAAGTGAGAGCCACACGATCCAGGGTTTGACTTGGACTCCAATCTTGATCCAGCGGTTGTGATTTAAGGCTGAAAACGGAGGGAGATTCAAAAGACTAAACGGCCCGTTTCATTTATTTTTTCTGACTGGGCTCAAATGTTGATTGCTATGCACACCCTCCCCAATAAGGCCCAATTCTATTATAACTAAATATCCTGCTATCTGCACCGTGTGTAGGTTTTTTTCTTTTGTTTTTTTTTCTGAGCATGTGCTGGGCCCAGACGCGCTTGCTATGCGCGCCCCCCAGTCTGGGCCCAGTTAGTTGTTTTAACTGCTTTTTATTACTCCCTGCACCCCTTTCCATATTAATTCCATTTTATTTTTTCTCAAAAACATTAAATCTTCAAAAAATCATAAAATGCTAGTTTTTAATTGGTTGTTTTTTTACATTACTCACAATTTTGTCAAGAAAATTCTCATACAAAAAAATTAATAATTCATTTCATTTTCTTATTTTTTGGCATATTTTACTTTTAATTAGGTGTAAATAATATTTTGTTTAGTACATGAATTTGATAATTTTTGTTCTAATAGATGCTTTAATATTTTTCACCCATTCTTTTTAGGTTGATTAGTAGATAAGAATAGCTTGTATATACAATTTAGTTCCTTTTTTTAGGAATTAATTTTAGGTGTTTAGTTTAGGTGAGAACAACATGAACAAAATTAGGGTTTAAGTGATGACTTAGGAGAATTGAATCATTTCCCTTAGGACTTAGAGATTGAATATTTTAGATATGGGACTATAGGGACTATGGGTAGTTATTAGATCCCTTAGAAATCACTAGGATTCCCCTACTGCTATTATTACTGTCTATATGTGATTGATTGGTGTGGTGTGCCCTCTGGGGATTATTGTTTGTCTGTATGGGTATTGGGATTGCTTGGGGATTGGGAGAGCTGAAGACTTGTGATGATGAAGCCATTGGAGATCCAGAGATTGAAGTCCAACTTCCAGAGTTGAAGAGGATATTCCTGCTAGCAGCTGTTGAGGAGACTAGGGTTTAGGAGCTAGGCAGAGCTCTAGATTAGAAAGCTTGTTTCTCAAACATGGAATGCCTTGTCTGCGTCCATCCTTTCTCTATGATTCAAAGTCTCTTTCAAATATCCACCTCCTTCCTTTGGAAGGATCAGTGAATGTATTTGAAAGATAGAACTTTTGAGGGAAAATTGTCTATATAATGTTAACAGTTAATGAACCACCATTGGTAGGTAATTGATTGTCTAACATTTATTTCATCTTGTTAACTGATGTTCATCCTGGAGATTTGAGACTGGAAGAAAAGCCATTGCAGATGGAAGATTGGTGATCAAGACTTTGCTGGAAAGCTGTGGAGATAGAGACTGATGCTTGCTGAAGCTTGTAGCTGTTTGGAGATTACTTGAAGCCAGATGTTGATTCAGAGCTGCTGTGGCTGTTTATTTTTGCTGTATTTCATTTCTGATGTATTGATTGGTTTTCCTGACTGTATTGTTTGCTGTTTAATCTGTTGGGTTGAAAGTGAATCCTGTTCACTTTTGCCTATTGTTTTCCAGGTTCGAGGTTGAGTGGGACTCCCTTGCCTCGCTTGTACTGCTGCATTCATGCATTTTACTGCTTTACTGTATATATATCTGCTATTGTTTCCGTTTCCGTCTATTCCCTTAGGATCTCTGTTTCTCTCTGCGCAAGAGAGGAGCATGATAGACACTAGGTCTTAACCCATACATGATAACATTAGGTTAGTTTGATTCCCTTTGCAACCGTAGGTTAGAGTTCTGTCTCTTCTTCCTCAAAAACAAACAGAAAAACACAATAATATATCAAACACAATAAAAAACACTTCTTCCGTAAAAGAATGTGAACTCATCAAGACGTCATTTTTGTCCGCTTGGACTGCTAATCAGAAAAACCTTTTTCAGAAGGAATAAAATCAACCAAGACAGACTTGTGTCTTACGTGGCCCGAACTACGTTTGCTCTGATCTTCCATGCTGCGTGGAAGTACGTAGGCATAGGATGCGATATCCTAGCGAGCAACCTTGCCCTCCTTTCTCATAGGTAGGCGAACTACGTTGACTCTGATTTCTCGTTCCAAACGGGAATACGTAGGCATAAAGTGCGATACTTTGCCGAGTCATTTTATCTTCATTTTCTTTTCTTTTTAACCCTTAACCCTTAGAGTAGATAGAATAACAATCCATACCCGAAAACAAGCGTGGATCCCATCGAGTACGACGGACGTGAGGGGTGTTAATACCTTCCCCTTGCGTAACCGACTCCCGAATCCAGGTTTTGGTTGCGATGACCATACCTTTCCCGTGTTGTGCGAGGTTTACTCTGAGCGTTTCCTTTCCCTCCCGTGGGATAAATAACGCACGGTGGCGACTCTTCTGTTCAGCCGGCGCCGATTTTCGCAGTAGCGACACAACCACCGCATCAGCAAGGGCAAAACCCCGGTCAGAGAAGGGTACAGAATACGAGGTCGAAAAGAGTGTTCGACGCACCTCCTTCCACGTACGCAGAACTCCTTCAGACCTTGCTAGGGTTGAACTTGGTTGAAAAGAGGACTTTGGCACCGCCTACGGGGTCGGTACTTCCTTACGGGTATGATGCTAGCAAGCATTGCGATTCCATTCCGGGGCGCCCGGGCATGATGTAGAAGTTTGTCAGGCATTTAAACATAAAGTTCAGGATTTGTTGGACAGCAAAGCTATCAACTTTGGACAGGTGGGTCCAAATATCATACAATAGCCTATGCCCAATCATGGGGCAAATGCCATCTTGACAGAAGAAAATTTGAATCTAGTGATGGATGTCAATGAGCTGAAAATACTGTTGGGTGAGATTAAAAGCACGTTGTTAAAAGGGGGTGTATTCCCGGGTTGTGATGAATTTTGCTTGGATTGTTGGACCCAGGCAGAGGGTTGTAATGAGTTGAAGCAGGGCATTCAGGCTATGATGGACGAAGGTACCTTGCAATTTGATCGAACCGCGGTCGAAAAGCCTGTAGAGGCGTTGTGTGATGAGCAGAACGATGTTGCAACAATAACAATTCCAAGGAAAACAATAACGATAACGGCGCCCGCCAGGCGGCCGATGATCACAATTACCAAAGCAGGGCCAGTCCCTTTTGAGAGTACTAAAGCAGTGTCGTGGACTTACGGATTGGAGGTATATTGTGACGGTGAGAAAATTGAAGTCAATGGACAACCAGCTGGGGTTGTAGATAATGTTGTCGGAACAGGGGGTATGACCAGAAGCGGAAGAATCTTCACGTCACCCGAGGTAGAGGCAAAAAGATTAGCCAAGGGTAAAGCCAAGGTAACTGAGAGTGGTCCTTCTCGGTCGAATGAAAAGGAAACGTCACTTAAGGATGTGGAGGAGTTTATGAGGCTCATTCGTAAAAGTGATTACAAAATCGTTGAGCACCTCCAGCAAACACCGTAAAAAATTTCCATCCTATCATTGTTGTTATGTTCCGAGGCCCATCGAAACGCTTTACTGAAGATTTTAGACACGTCGTTCGTTCCTCAAGAAGTTTATGTTAATCAGTTAGAAGGGGTGATGGCGCATGTCAATGCGGGGCACAATTTGGGCTTCACAGACTTTGATTTGACTCCGAGAGGGCGAGAGCACAATATGACATTGCATGTGTCAGTAGAATGTGGGGGCACAGTCATGTCCCATGTTTTAGTAGACACTGGATCTTCCTTGAATGTGCTACCGAAGAAAGCCATGATGAAACTGGATATCAGGGGGATTATCTGTACGCCCAGTGATTTAGTGGTGAGAGCGTTCGACGGAACGAGGAGGTCGATTTTCGGATCAATAACATTACCGTTGCAGGTGGGGCCTGAAATATTTGAAACTGAGTTCTATATAATGGACATCCAGCCAGCGTATAGTTGTCTTCTTGGGCACCCATGGATCCATGCTGCCGGGGCAGTCATATCCACGTTGCACCAAAAGCTGAAGTATATGGTTGGGGATAGTGTCGTCACTGTTTGTGGAGAGGAAGATATTTTGGTTAGCCATTTGTCTTTGTTTAAATATGTTGAGGTCGACGGCGAAATACACGAAACACCCTGTCAAGCCTTCGAGGGGTTGCGAATTAAAGACAGAGCTCTAGTGCCAAGTAAAGCGCCAGATATGGCCGTGTCATCTTATAAGGAAGCTCAAGCTCTAGTGCAGGCAGGCAAAACCAAGGGCTGGGGTCAGGTGTTGGAGATTCTGGTAAAAATGGATAGATTCGGGCTTGGATATCATCCTTCGTCATTAGCATCCTCTTCAGGAACGCCCAAGTTCAGAGGGCCGATAACAATTACACCAAATGGAGTATGCCATTAGACTATCAATGCTGTTTCCGATGCTGAAGACGGAGATAGCGACTGTGATATGGACGCGTGGATCAAGCCAAGCGTGCCAGGACAAAGTCTCTGCAATTGGTCTATCCGGGAAACTGTTCCTGTGACAACTAAACAGTAATGATTTGTTTTCTTAATTGTTGAATAATTCTGTGTCCTACCCGGGGCATAGTGATTTTGCTTAGGGCCATTTGGTTATGTACATTACATTGTTTAATCATGAAATAAAGGCGTTTTTCATATACAAATATTGTGATCCTTGTTTTTCCTGTTTTTGTTTTTAACAATAAAATGACAATGTGGTTATTCGCTTTGTCTGTGCTTTTGAAGCATTTAACCATTTCCTTTGCAGGACCAATATTTCAGATGACATCTCCTACGAACCGCCTATGACTCGTCTCGACTTCGAGCACCCGGTATTCCAAGCAGAGGAAGAGATTGTTGAGGATAGCGACCTGCCAGAGGAGATGACTCGTTTGTTGAAACAGGAAGAGAGAATCATTCTGCCTCATCAGGAGGAAATTGAGATTATCAATTTGGGGTCGGAAGAGGTTGTGAGAAACATCCGTATAGGGGTTGCGCTACAGGGCGACATCAAGCAAAGGTTGATTGAGGTGCTCAAGGAGTACATTGATATATTTGCTTGGTCGTACGAGGATATGCCTTGGTTGGATACAGATATGGTTGTACATCGTCTGCCTTTAAGAGAGGAATGTCCACTTGTTAAACAAAAGCTCAGAAGAACCAGACCGGACATGGCCGTGAAAATCAAGGAGGAAGTGCAGAAACAGTGGGATGCTGGTTTCCTAGCTGTTACAAAATATCCCTCATGGGTCGTTAATATTGTGCCAGTGCCGAAGAAAGACGGTAAAGTGCGAATGTGTGTAGACTACCGTGATTTGAACAAAGCGAGCCCGAAAGACGACTTTCCACTGCCTCACATTGATGTGCTGGTTGATAACACTGCTCAGTTCTCCGTATTCTCCTTCATGGATGGCTTCTCGGGTTACAATCAGATCAAAATGGCGCCAGAAGACATGGAGAAGACTACTTTCATTACTCCCTAGGGAACATTTTGTTACAAACTGATGCCCTTCGGATTGAAGAACGTTGGGGCAACATATCAACGTGCTATGACGACTCTCTTTCATGACATGATGCACAAAAAGATCGAGGTTTATGTTGATGATATGATTGCCAAATCCCAGACAGAGGAGGAGCATTTGGTTAATCTGCTGAAACTGTTCAAAAGGCTTAGGAAGTTCAGGTTGAGACTGAACCCTAACAAGTGCACCTTCGGGGTGAGATCGGGTAAACTGCTGGGGTTTATCGTGAGCGAAAAAGGAATAGAGGTCGATCCTGCGAAGATAAAAGCAATACAAGAAATGCCGATGCCTAAAACAGAAAAAGAAGTGCGTGGGTTTTTAGGAAGGTTGAACTACATTGCTCGGTTCATATCTCACCTAACTGCGACATGCGAGCCATTATTCAAACTATTGAAAAAGAATCAGGCTGTGACCTAGAATGAAAATTGTCAAAAGGCGTTCGACAAGATAAAAGAATACTTGCAGGAACCTCCTGTTTTGATACCCCTAGTGGCCGGGAGACCTTTGATTATGTATTTGACGGTTCTTGAGGAAGTATGGGTTGTGTTCTCGGTCAACACGACGAGACCGGACGTAAAGAGCATGCGATCTACTATTTGAGTAAGAAGTTTACCGACTGTGAGTCCAGATACTCGATGCTCGAGAAGACGTGTTGCGCGCTAGCCTGGGCCGCCAAACGCTTGAGGCAATACATGCTGAATCACACAACCATGCTAATTTCAAAGATGGATCCAATCAAATATGTGTTTGAAAAGCAAGCACTCTCCGGAAGAATTTCCCGATGGCAGATGGTGTTAACTGAATACGATATCCAATATGTCTCACAAAAGGCTATTAAAGGTGATATTCTGTCAGAGTACCTTGCGGAGCAGCCGATTGAGGACTAGCAATCGATGAGGTTTGATTTTCCTAACGAGGATATCATGTACCTAAAGATGAAAGATTGTGAAGAACTGTTGCCGGAGGAAGGACCCGAGTTGGGTTCCAAATGGCAGTTGATATTTGACGGAGCTGTAAATTCCTACGGTAGCAGAATAGGGGCAATCATCACTACTCCTCAGGGGTCGCACATCCCATTTACTGCCCGACTGACTTTTCCCGTTACCAATAATGAGGATGAATATGAGGCTTGCATCATGGGGCTGGAAGAAGCTATTGATTTGCGAATCAAACATCTGGATGTATACGGAGACTCAACTCTAGTGGTGAATCAGATTAAAGGAGAATGGGAGACACGTCAGCTCAATTTGATACCATATATGAACTATGCACGGAGATTGTTGCCTTTCTTTGACAAGGTGGAATTGCATCATGTTCCGCGAGCAGAAAATCAAATGGCTGACGCCCTGGCGACATTGTCTTCAATGTATAAAGTTAACTTCTGGAACGAGGCTCCCCGGATTGTTATCTCTCGGCTCGATAAGCCTGCATTCATATTTGCCATTGATGAGGCTCCCGATGGTAAACCCTGGTACTTTGACATCCAGAATTTCCTGAAGAACAAGGAGTATCCGGCTGGGGCATCCAGTCGAGATCAGAAGACTCTCAGGAGATTGGCTGGACAAAAGAAACCACGACTTGGTTTTGCTACGCTGTGTAGATGAGAAAGAGGCGAAGTTGCTCATGGAAGAGATACATGAGGGTACATTTGGTACACATGCTGGTGGGCATGCTATGACGAGAAAACTGTTGCGGGCAGGTTATTATTGGTTAACTATGGAAACAGACTGTTTCATGTTTGCAAAGAGGTGTCATAAATGCCAGATTTATGTGAACAAAATCCATGTGCCTCCGAGTCCTCTGAATGTGATGTCATCACCGTGGCCCTTCTCGATGTGGGGAATTGATATGATTGGAAAGATCGAGCCTACGGCATCAAACGGACACCGGTTCATCTTGGTGGCAATTGATTACTTCACCAAATGGGTGGAGGCGGCCTCATATGCCAATGTCACCAAACAAGTGGTCGCCAGATTCATCAAATGAGATATTATCTGCAGATATGGAAACCCTGGGCGGATTATCACCGACAACGGTTCGAATTTGAATAACAAGATGATGAAAGAGCTGTGTCAGAATTTCAAGATTGAACATCATAACTCTTCTCCTTACCGACCCAAGATGAATGGCGCTGTCGAAGCGGCCAATAAGAACATAAAGAAGATTGTTCAAAAGATAATTGTGACGTATAAGGACTGGAACGAGATGCTACCTTTCTCTTTGCACGGTTATCGTACAACGGTACGCACATCGACCGGGGCAACCCCTTTCTCATTGGTATACGGGATGGAGGCAGTGTTACCGTTAGAGGTCGAGATTCCTTCCCTGAGGGTTTTACGTGATGTCCAACTCGACGAGGCAGAATGGGTTAAAGATAGACTGAATCAGCTCAGTTTAATGGATGAGAAGAGACTGGCTTCTTTAGCATATGGTCGGTTATATCAGAGCCGGATGAAGAAAGCTTACGACAAGAGGGTGCACACTCGAAGCTTTCAGACGGGCGATCTTGTTTTGAAAAAGATTCTCCCACCACAAACAGATCACAGGGGCAAGTGGACTCCTAATTACGAAGGTCCCTACATTGTCAGAAAAGTCTTCTCTGGAGGAGCCTTGCTACTATCCACCATGGATGGTGAGGACTTTACGTCTCCTGTGAATTCGGACGCAGTTAAAAAATACTTTGCTTGAAAGTGAACCGCTGGACAGTAAAAAGAGAGTCTAGGCAAAAAGGGGGCATCCCGGCGAACCATAAAAAATGAATAAAGGTTCGGGCAAAAGTTAGGGATGAAATCGAAAAGATGTACACCCGCGAAGTCGAAAACCTGAAAAGGGCGACTTCGGCAAAAAAGGGTATCCCGGTGAATTGAAAACCCGCAAAGGGCGGTTCACGCAAAAGTTAGGGATTGAAAAAGCAAATGACTGCGGTCCGGATTTGATACGGCATTGCTTAGTGGTTTGGGAGTACCTGGAGGCCGTCTATCCTAAAAACAATCTCTTCCGACGATCGAGTGCCGGGAAAGCGCAGAGTCAGGCGAGTCATAGGAGGATCAGCTCATGGTGTTTGTCTGCACCACGTCGCCTACATGTATATAAATATTTATGCTTTTTGTGCATATATGTGTGTGGGTGTGTATGTAACTTCCTCTTTTCAGGAGTTGCATCCAGTGTACAAAACTCTGCCTATTCAGAGGCCCGTTATCAATAAAATATGTTATTCAGTACTTGATGCTTGTTCTTTACTGTTTTGTTTGTGAAAGACGTCGATGTTTTTGATAAACTTGTGGTTGCATAATCTTGTTGGCCTTTGCCAATAATTGCTAAAACTTCGAATTGACTGAAGTAATGTCGCGGATGCTAACCCGGATAGATCCTGTTGTATAGGTTTGTTTTGTCTCGTTTGTGTTTTGCAGGGTTCTCACCCTTGGAGCAGACAGTCAGAAAATTGTATCCCCTAGCCAGAAGCTCTGGACGAAGGACTTGACCATACTTGACGCTATTTCCCAGCAGGTCGTATCTCATCCCCAGAGGTTGAGATGACGTCATCCTTTACCGAAGGAGGGATTATTCTCCCCAGAAGAGTGTCCTCGGGGAAGTTGTCCACAGGACATCCCCAGCAAGTCGAAATCAGTATCCCCTGTAGAGGTTGTGCCCCCCAGTGAGTTGGATATGTGCAGGGTCAATCCCCAGCATGGGAGGTTCCCGCAGAGTTTAACCAAGTTGTTGGTGCAAAAGATTTATACCCGGAGGATGGTTTCCCTTCTCCCCACAGGTCGTCATGTCTTTGTCAGGATGATTATCCCCAGCGGAGTGTTAGCTCCGAGTTTGTAAACTGTACCCAGACAGTTGTCTCCCAGAAGGGTCGCTTCTTCCCCAGCTGAGTTAATCTTCCCAGCAGGTGTGGTTCTTCCCTCCCAGCGGAAATTGAAGTTTAATCTCTCCTCGGCAGAGTTGGTTGTGTTTCCGGCATTTATTTTGCCGGAATACTTTGTGATACCCGTTCATCCTCAACAGGGCGGGGTTTGTCCCCAACAGCCATGTTGATGAAGCAAGCTTATCAGAGCCTCCCTCAGCAGCCCGAACCTGCATGTGCATTTGCATATATCATCATATTTGCATCTACCCAAAAAAAACGCGTAGCATTTCCACGTCGTATGGAGCATTGCGCCATTGTCAGACATGCGCATTTTGAAACATGAATCGGGTTGGTTAACTTTTTGCTTTCAGGTGTGTTTCTCAGCAGGAGTATGAAGTTGCAGCTCAGATCTATTACCAGACGATCGAGGTCTCACCGTGAGACCTGTGATGATGCAGTTCTTGTTATCATTCCCCACAGAGTTACTGGTTGAAGTTTCTCTTATCCGACCAGCGGAGTGTTTTTCTTCAGGTTTGCTGTCGCGGCAACATGTCAGGGTTTCATGAATCAAGATTTCAGAAGTGGTCACTTGTTATCGAAACGGGTGTCGGGCAGTTATTTTCAGAATATCCCCGGTGGAGTTAGCTACTGCAAAGAATAGGCAAAAAAGCTATATCCAAGTCAACTTTCCCGTATGAAGCAGGCGGATGAATTTTCCTGTAAGAATCAGGCAGATGTGTTTTCCCGTATGAAGTAGGTGGATGAACTTTCCTGTATGAATCAGGCAGATGAATTTTCCTGTAAGAATCAGGCAGATGGAGTTTCCCGTATGAAGCAGGCGGATGAACTTTCCGGTATCCAGATAGATGATTCTCCCGTGATAGACAAAGTATGTGAGTTGTGTTCCGATATTTGACAAAAGTATTCTCCCCAAGGAAGTCGCCGTGATTTCCTCGTGTTGCTGTCCCCAGTAGAGTCCTCCTCAAAGTCATTTGTGAGTTGGGACCAACGGAGTTAGCTACTGCAGAGGTAGGCAGAGAAACGGTATTCAGATGATTTTCCCGCATGGAGCAGGCGGATGAACTTTCCTGTGTTCAGGCAGATGATTTTCCCGTATGGAGCAGGCGGATAGATTTTCCTGTAATCAGGCAGATGACTTTTCCCGTAGGAAGCAGGCAGATGGATTTTCCATTAATCAGGCAGATGACTTTTCCCGTAGGAAGCAGGCGGATGGATTTTCCTGTAATCAGGCAGATAACTTTTCCCGTAGGAAGCAGGCGGATGGATTTTCCTGTAATCAGGCAGATGACTTTTCCCGTAGGAAGCAGGCGGATGGATTTTCCTGTAATCAGGCAGATGACTTTTCCCGTAGGAAGCAGGCGGATGGATTTTCCTGTAATCAGGCAGATGAATTTTCCAGTAGGAAGCAGGCGGATGGATTTTCCTGTAATCAGGCAGATGACTTTTCCCGTAGGAAGCAGGCAGATGGATTTTCCTGTAATCATGCAGATGACTTTTCCCGTATGAAGCAGGCAGATGGATTTTCCTGTAATCAGACAGATGACTTTTCCCGTATGAAGTAGATGGATGGGGTTTCCTGTGTTTAGGCAGATGATTTGCCTGTAGGGATAGGCAGATGAGTTCCTTGTGATTAGACAGAAATGTTTCCCCAGCGAAGCCGTCGGGATTTTTCTGTGTTGACAAAATATAGCGTCCTAACGTGGACAAAGTTCTATCCCCGCAATGATAGAATCTTTTTCGGGTTGATGAAAATGATCCCCAGCATGGTCGCTAATTTGTTTTCTCCGTGTTAACAGACGGCGGAGTTTTAACATGGACAAAAGGCGGGGTGTTTTGACAAGAGGGAGTTCAAAGCCTTCGGCGGTACACAGGCGGCTGACGTTGAAATCAAATTTTTGATATCAGATGATTGATCAGTTTGTGGCCGTAACAACCGGATTCAGTCGGTGGATGTTGTTCTCCAAGCAGTTTGTGCAGTTTATTTCTGTGGTTGGCAAATTTCCGGGTTCTTGGTATTCAACCGTCTCGTACCTCGACTGTTTGAAGGTCGTTCGCTCTTCACCCAGTCG
Organism: Lathyrus sativus; assembly: GCA_963859935.3. NCBI lineage: Eukaryota > Viridiplantae > Streptophyta > Magnoliopsida > Fabales > Fabaceae > Lathyrus > Lathyrus sativus. Next base: position 156,777,094 of record OZ012736.1, on the reverse strand, counting down.
GGTCTAAGCCGTTTGAATAGGGGCAGTTGTTGCACCCCAAAATTTGCTCAACCTTTTCTTGCTTGGTTTATGTTTCATTGCATTTAATTTGCATAGTCACATCATATACATAGTCTAATCATTTGAATATCATAGCATAACATGCCTCCAACAAGGGATCAGGGTGTCTATCAGAAGAAGAAGCCTATCTAGAGATGTTATATGAGCCTAAGAGACCATCCAAGTCATTAGAAAAGGTTTGAAATCTTGAGAAGTTCTGGATGCCAACATGTGGGTGTGCTTCTATCTTGAGGAATATTGAGAAATATCAGTGAGATGAGAAGCATGGAATGTGAATATAAGGTGTGTATGGATCTCATGGGGTGCCTATAGAGCCCTATTGATGCTTAGACAAGTCATGGTATCAAGTTCAAGAACCACAGTTGAGGTGTGTACAAGTAGGGTTTCATCTGGGTAACCCTAGGTCAAGGAGAGTAGAGAAAGGGCATCAAGACCTAGCTCTAGGTTATGGAAGTCATGGGTTGATGTGTTAAGGCATGTGTATGGATGAGTCAAGATCAAGTTCAAGAGAATCAAGAGTGGTTGGAGGTGTTTGATACAGGGTTCCTAGGGTAAAATCCCCTGCATAGCACTGGACTTCCAAGCCACATAAGTCAAAATGCAAGTTTATAATGGATTCTTAGCCAACATGAAACTTGTAGAGCTTCTCCATAGATTTAATTTGAGTACTAGAAGTCTTCCAGGAGATTTGTAGAACTCAAGTTATGGTTCTTGCAAGTTACAGGTCACCAGAGGACACTGAAATTTATCTATGAAAGTTACTTGACTTCCAAGAAACTTTTTCCCATCAAGTAGTTTTCAAATGGATTCTTGGCCAACATAAGAGTTGCAGGGCTTGATCGTACCTTTAATTTGATTACTAGAAGTCCTCAAGAAGATTTGTGAAACTCAAGTTATGATCTTGGCAATCCAGGGGTGTTTTGGGAAAGTTGAATTATATGTCATTTTTCAACATAGGTCAAAATCTCCATCTTCCACTCCTCAAATGAAAAAATGTTCAACATGAGATGTGCTTAGAATGGTGTTTCTAGGTCAGACATGAAGTCATGGTGAGATGGATTGGCTTATTTCACAAAGTGCCCCAAAATGGCCTAAAATGGGAGATTTTTCAAATGATTCAAGAGAGGAAAAATGGTTTTTTGACTTGCAAGGCATAAACATGGCATATGGGTAGTCATTTTGAATGGAAATTGAATTTCAAACACATTGGCAATGTCACAATTTTGAGATGAGCTATTGTTTTGTGAGTTGCTTTGTAAAATGCTTTCTTACATCATAAGCAACATTTGCAAAATATTCCTTTAGATCAAATCCATGGCCCTAACCCTTACCAATCCATTCAAAATATCATTTGGAGAGAATTTGGATCAGAATCAAGGTATTGAAGCAAGCTAAAACTCAGCTACCATGTATGAACTTCTCATGATAATTTCAAGTGCAAGAGATATTGGATATCTCACATAGATCATTCCTGAAGTTTCTAGAGCATTCCTACAGGTTCTATATAAGGTTTATGACTGATTCAAGGCATTGGTTGGTGAAGATTGAGAGAGGGTTGAGAGATAGAATTCTGATTTTGCACCTTGCAAAACAGAATCGGTTACACCAATTGAAGCCATCTCAAAGCAAGATAGTGCATTCAGAAGCTCAATCTTGAGTTTGTGAGTGAGTTTGGATAGATTTCTGGCCAAGATTGTTGAAGAATCAGGAAGGAGCATCGTGAGTTTCAAGCTTGCAATTGAAAATCGTATTTGGGGATTCAAGAGGATTCAACACAATTGATTGCATACAGAAGCTTTATCAAGCATCATTGATCATATCTGGAAGGTTTTGGAGTATGCCTTGAAGGATTCATCACTTTGTTCATCAGATTTTTGCAGGTTAGTAAACTTCATCGTGTAGCTTGATATAGATAGAATTGCTAGGTTTTAAATGGTTAGATGCAATGTAGATCATGGCTTGGTCGTTTATGGTAAAGAATTTTGAGGTTTAGAGATGAAATCTTAGGTGACCAATTTTCTTGTGATGGACTGTTCTTGCTGATCTTGATGACTTGAGCTTAGTTAGATAGTGGTAATTGCTCAGTGTAGCGTGGTGATGATGTTGGGCACTTTAATTTTGAGATTGGTGAGGATTCAATTTTGAGCTCGCTCTGAATTTTTCTTCGTGTTTTGAGATGGAGAGACTTTCAGTGAAAATGGAGAGCATGGTTAGGTTCAGTGTGAAAAAACGAGCACGATGATGTATTTAGGGTTGAGATTTGGTGAGGATTTAGAGAGTTGGTGTTTGGGGACGACGGTGGCGCCACCTCCGGCCACCGTCTGGTTCACCTTCCCTCCAACATTTGAAATGAGGAAGACAACATAATCACCATAGGATCTGCAGTGGACCTTTGACCAAACCCTCATCCAATGGCCATGAGTGAGTTTGATTTTGTGAAGGATTCAGAAACTAACCTATACGCTGCGTTTCATTAACCATTTTGTTTTGGGCTTAGTGACTAGATTGCTATCCACACCCCATTTTGAAGCCATTTGAAATTAACACGTGATTCACTTGCTATTCAACACACACGTTTTCCATTTTCCTTTCATTTTCCTTCTTATTTTCTGTTAATTGTTTTGGGCTTATGGGAACTTGATAAGCGCACCCCCAACTTGGCCCAGTCTGGAGAAATAACGTGAATCAATTGCTATTCATCACACCAGTTTGCTTTTTTTAATTGATTTTCTTGTATTTTCATGTTTTACATGTGATTAGAGATTAATTCATAATAAATTGAAAAATGATCATTTTAGGATGAGACTTTTTTCCCTGGTTTCCTTAGGATCTCTAGAATTTTATAGGATTAAAAAATATTAATTTCATGCATTTTATATTTTCTGGCATATTTTACAATTTTAATGCTTTTATTTTAATTTTGTTTGATACTTCCTTTTTCTGAATTTAGTATGAGAGTTTGGTGAAGAATTTTGAAGTGATTCTTGTGAGGTTGATTAGATTAGGGAAGCATATACCCTTAGTAATTTTTTCATATTTTTGTGACTAAAATTTAGGGTAGTTTGAGAGGTGAATGGGAGAGGTGTTAGAATTAGGGTTTTAGCACAACTAGTTGTAGTTTAGGGCATAGTTTGGGGACTTAGGGTTTGATTTAGGCCTTGGGGTTTATATGGGGTATTGGGTATAGGGTTAGGTTCCCTTAGAAATTTACCTAGGATTTTATGATGAGCTTTAGCATTTTACTTGATTTTTTCAATTTGAGTGGTGATTGTGTGTTTTACTTGGGCTTTTAATTGAGGGTGTTTTACTTGATTAAATTGGTTTGTTTGTTTGGTTTGGGGTATTTTAATTGAGCTTTGGGCTTGGGCTTTGCTTGTTGGAGCTTCTGAAGGCTTGGAGGATGATTGGAAACAGAGGATGGAGCTTGGGGCATGAGGATTCTTCTCCTTGAAGGTTGCTTTTGAAGATTTAGGAGATAGAAAATGTAGGAAGAGCTCTAGATTAGACTGATTTCTTCTGGCAAACATAGAAAGCATCTTGTGCTTCTATTCTTCCCTATGACACAAAGTCCTTCTAATGTGTTCATATCCCTCCTTTGGAGGGATGAGTGACATATTTTAGAAGTAGAACTTTGAGGGAACATTTCTCCTACAATGCTAGGTGTTTATAGGCTTCCTTTGGTTGTCAATAAGCTGTTTAGCATTTCAACTTCATCTATTAAATGATTCTCTTCTGGAGTGATTGCACTGAGGATAGAAACCTATTGAATATGAAGTTCATTGAAGATTGGTGAAGATGAAGCTTGTGCCTGTCAAAGCTGGTTATCTGTTGAAGCTAGGGTTTTGCTGCTTTTTTGTGAAGTTGTTTACTGGTTGAGGTTCATGTTTGCTAAATCTGGATTATTTTTTAAGATAGGAGCTTACCTAAAATTTGAAGGTCATTGAAGATTGAAGATGGGGTCTTGCTTGAAGTTGTTGCTGTCATTCCCATTTGTTGTTAATCAACTGTAGCTGTCAGAGCTGTTGCTGCTTGTGCTGCTTACTGTAAGAGCTGGATTGTTGCTGTCAGAGCTGGTGCTGGTGTTGTTTTCTTTTTCTGTATTGTTTGTTGGGTTGATCAGCTTGCCCCCCCAAGGTTTGAAGTGAATGCTGTTTCACTTTGCCTATTGTTTTCCCAGGTTCGAGGTTGAGCGGGACTCCCTTGCCTCGCTTGTATTGATGCATTGCATACATGTTTACTGTTTACTGTATATATCTGTTTCTTTTGCTGTTTATCCCCTAGGATCTCTGTTTCTCTCTGTGCAAGAGAGAAATATGACAGACATTAGGATGGTTATCCATGCATGACAACTTTAGGGTAGTTTTGCTTCCCCTTTTTAACCTTAGGGTTTTAGAGTGTCGTCTCTCTTCTCATCTTGAAACAATCAAAAACACAATAATATTTCAAACATCATAAAAGACAGTTCATGCGTAAAAGACTAGAAACAAACTTCAAAACGTCATTTTTGTCCGCTTGGACTCGTAATTAGAAGAAAACCTTTTTTAGAAGGATAAAAGATAAACAGACAAGCCTGTGTCTTCCGTAGCCCGAACTACGTTTGCTCTGATCTTTCATGATGTATGAAAGTACGTAGGCATAGGATGCTGTATCCTAGCGAGCAACCTTCCCCTCCTTTCCTGTAGGTAGGCGAACTACGTTGACTCTGATTTCTCGTTCCAGACGGGAATACGTAGGCATAAAGTGCGATACTTTGCCGAGTCATTTTCTTTTCTTTTTAACCCTTGACCTGTAGAATAGATAGAATACAATCCGTACTAGAAAACAAGCGTGGATCCCGTTGAGTACGGCGGACATGGGGGGTACTAATACCTTCCCCTTGCGTAATCGACTCCCGAATCCAGGATTTGGTTGCGATGACCATTCCTTTCCCGTTTTGCGTTAGGTTTACTCTGAGTGTTTCCTTTCCCTCCTTTGGGATAAATAACGCACGGTGGCGACTCTTCTGTCATAGCCGGCGCCGATTTTCGCAGTAGCGACAATGAACAAGTTTTTTAATCAACCCAACTCGTTACATATGAGCAACAACACCTTGTTGAACAAGAATCATAGAAAGAACCCTACCAATAGTAATGAGAAAATATAAATCCTTACGAGATGCAAGTATATCTTCTTTCTGATAATTGAACATAGTTTGAGGCTGATTGAATTAGTTCAGGAGACTAGGAACATAATGAAATGTTTATCATCAGGAGAAAGCTATCATAATCCCTTTTCTCTAGGCCTTAGATTGGTTCCTATAATATGGTACCATACTTTTTCCGTAAGAGTAAGAGTAGAAGGGTTTGTAGTAGGGCCTTCATTATCATAGATGTTGTGAATAAGATTTATAAACCTATTGTCATGTCTGTAGTCTTCAACAGTAACTCCATCCTCTTCACAATTTATTGATTGAGCGATGAGTTTAGAGTTGATCACAACAGGAAGATCATAGAAAACAGATAGAATCTGACAACCATATAGCTCATTATGATGAACATGAGCATTCACCCAAAAATCTTTCACAAGATCTGGATAGATTGGTCCATTAAGCATTTCATAATATCCATTCCATTTCTGAAAATGAATATCTGAAAATATCCGAGAAAGATTAACCGCCACCAATTCATTTAGGTTCATCGTATATTCCTTTATAATATCTAGATCATAGAGGGTTGCTTTATAATAAATGAGTAACCATGTATGAAATGTTTGGATGATAATGAGTTTGAATAAAAATGAATTAGAATCTTTGTTAGTACACTCCTTTTAAGAACCAAATTTCAGAGCAGATTTTGTAAATAAGAGAGATAGACATGTCCCTTTAGTCTCAAGAACAATTACTTCTGAGAAAAGACAACAACCAAGGCTGAATACTCACAGTATTTTTGCTTGAAAATCAAGTATATGAAGAATTAGCCTTGTTGAAAGTTTTTTTTAACAATTTTACCAGAAAAAGTGTTTTAGAGACATTTGTCCATCAAATCAATATTTTCCAAAGAGCTTCAAGTAATAGAGTGTATTTAAGATAATGATTCTTATTTTTATAAGAACTCACAATTAGTCCAATTGTTAATTCAAAGCACAAAGAATAGAATTAAATATTTACTGTCTGCTTAAAATAAAGCAGTCAAGGATGAAAGAGATTCAATAAACTCTATAATCAAAACTTATAGACTCTGCTAAGAAAAATTTCAGACTTAATGAAATACGATATTCCAACCGAATGCTATCAGGATCCAAGTTTCTTGTTGATGCCCCATTCAGACCCTAAGCATTATTCATTAACAAAAACCATGTTCAAATTCTTACGAATAAAATCAAATCTTGTGATAGCTAAGGGTTTTGTAAATATATCAGCCCACTAATGACCAGTATCAATAAACTGAATATCTATTATTCCCTTCTGATAAAATGATGTTTGATTATAATATACTTGGTTATAGAATGTTGAATTGACTTCTTAGTTAGACAAATATCAGTAGTGTTATCACAATAGAGAGAAATATTGTCTCCAAAAATCTGATAATCTTCTAGCTCATACTTCATCCATAGTAGTTGAGTGCAACACTTAGCAGCTGAGATGTATTTTTCTTTTGCTATAGACATAGCAATGGTTGCTTTTCTTTGGTTAGCTTAAAATATAAGGTTTTCACCTAAAAATTGACAGTTTCCACTTGTGGATTTCCTCTTAGTTCTATCTTCGGCTTAGTCATCATCACAAAATCCAACTAGCATATAATTTGAGGATTTCTTATAAAGAAGTCTAATATTTATCGTTCCTATTAGATATCTAAATATTCTCTTAACAACTGCTAAATGAGTTTCTCTAGGATTTGATTGGAATCTTGCATACAAACATACGCTGAATAAAATATTTGGTCTAGAAGTAGTGAGATAGAGTAAGGAACCTATCATACCTCGATATTTAGTTGGATCCACTTTGGCACTGCATTCTTTATTATTCAGGTTTCATGTAGGATGAACAGGAGTTGACATGACTTTGCAATCATCAAGATTGAACTTCTTCAAGAATTCTCTTGTGTACTTTGACTGATGAATATATATATATATATATATATATATATATATATATATATATATATATATATATATATATATATATATATATATATATATATATATATATATATATATATATATATATATATATATATATATATATATATATATATATATATATATATATATATATATATATATATATATATATATATATATATATATATATATATATATATATATATATATATATATATATATATATATATATATATATATATATATATATATATATATATATATATATATATATATATATATATATATATATATATATATATATATATATATATATATATATATATATATATATATATATATATATATATATATATATATATATATATATATATATATATATATATATATATATATATATATATATATATATATATATATATATATATATATATATATATATATATATATACACACACACACACACACCTTCTTTCTTCTTATTGATATTAATTCTAAGAAAGTATTTTAGTTCACCCATCATGCTCATCTCAAATTCAACCTGCGTGATCTTTGAAAATTCTTGACAGAGAGATGCATTAGTAGAACCAAAAAATATATCATCAACATAAATTTGAACAATCAAAATTTCTTCCTTTAGAGCTTTCCTAAATAGTGTAATGTCAACCTTGCCTTTAGAGGAACCATTCTCAAGCAAAGAATTACTCAGTCTCTCATACCATGCCCTTGGAGCTTATTTAAATCCATAGATAGATTTCTTAAGCTTATAGGCAAAGTCTGGATGGTTTGGATCTTAAAATCTAGGAGGTTGCTTAACATACATTTCTTCAGTAATGACTTCATTCAGAAAGGCACTCTTGACATCCATCTGATAAAACACAATGTTGTGATTAATATCATAAGATATAAGAAGTCTTATAGCTTCTAACCTAGCCACAGGAGCAAAGGTTTTGTAAGTGCTCTTGATTGGCTGCATTTTGTGGCAAAACACTAGAGCATGTATGTATGTCATAACTGATATTAGTGCATAAATAATGTGGACAGTGCAGGGTAAGTTGACTTAGCTAAAAGCAATTTAAACTAGATGTCACACCCAACGTTATAACTTGGGTCGTATGACATCAAGCGTAGGTTTGCGCAGGTTTGTTTTTCTGGTAGCTATAAACCAGGAAATAGAATAGGAGCTTGAGCTGGATATCAGGAGACTTTCTAGAAGCCCTAGGCGAACTAGAATATCCCTGAAATAAGTGGTAAGCATGCAAATCTTTGAGAATAGGTTTGTTATGGATAAAACCTAATTAGTGCACCAAGGCCCAAAAGGACTGACAGCTACTATAAAGATCACAAGAAGAAATCCTGAACAACAGCACTAACAAAAGAAGAAAGAGTGCAGATTGCAGAGTCCTTGTAAGTGAAGAAGGTTAGTCTTCATGTGTGAATTCTGTCTAGGAATACTTGTACTCCAAGAAATTGTCTGGTGGATGATTTTTATTGGATAGGTAGATTCTAGGCTATGTCTCACTCAAAGTTGTGAAGCAAGAGTGTGTGATTTCCTTGATCAAAGCTGTGAAGCAAGATCAAGGTGTGTATGAAGTGTCTCTTCATATTTATTCTGTAATTTTGAATTGTATATCACTGTGGTGATTGAGGGGGAGTGAGTGGGTATACTCAGATCTAGAGTGTCTCTAGGCTGAATTGTCATTGGGTAGGTTTTAAGTGAGGAGTGCAAACTGTGTTGTTTGACTCTGAATTAATTTTGCTAATAGTGAAGTTCCTCCCTGGCTTGGTAGCCTCCAGATGTAGGTGTTGTTGACATTGAACTGGGTAAACAATTGTTTTGTATTTACTGCTTTTATTATTACTGATTGTTGGCTGTTAAGTAGCAGATGTCATAGTGGATGTTATAACTTTGGTAATAACATCCATCGTGTGCTTGCCAGAATTTTCAATTGGCATCAGAGCAGGCACCCTGCCTGTTTATTCTGGGTGAGATCTAGGGAAATAAATTCTGGTACTATGGATAAAGATATAGGTTTCACTAATAGACCTCCAATTCTGGATGGATCTAATTATGATTATTGGAAGCCTAGGATGATTGCATTTCTAAAATCCTTAGACAACAAGGCTTGGAGAGCTGCAAACTCTGGCTGGAAACATCCTGTGAAGACTGACAAGGATGGAGTAGATGTGTTGATTCCTGAAGAGGAATGGAACAAAGAGCAAGAGGCCTTAGCTCCTGGTAACTCTAAAGCATTGAATGCTCTCTTCAATGGTATAGACAAAAACATCTTTAGACTGGTACACCCCTGTGAACTAGTAAAGGATGTTTGGGACACTCTCAAGACTACTCATGAAGGAACCTCCAAGGTCAAAATGTCAAGACTTCAAATGCTGACCACCAAATTTGAAGGTCTGAGAGTGAAGGAAGATAAGACCATTCATGAGTTTTACATGAATGTTCTTGAACTTGCAAACACCTCAGGAGCTCTGGGAGAAAAGATGACTGAAGAGAAGCTTGTAAGAAAGATTCTAAGGTCACTACCTAAGAGGTTTTCTATGAAAGTCACAGCCATTGAAGAAGCCCAAGACATATGCCACATGAAAGTTGATGAACTCATTGGTTCCATTCAAACCTTTGAAATGGGAATGAGTGATCAGGATGTGGAGAAAAAGAAAAAAAAAGCATAGCTCTTGTCTCAAACACTACTGATTTAGATGGTGAAAAGGAGGAGAATCTGTCTGAAGCAATTGCCTTGCTTGGAAGACAGTTCAGCATACTGGTCAAAAGGATAGATGCTAGGTCTAAACCTTATACCAAAAGCATGCCTTCTGATAAAGAGAAATCTGAAGATAAAGTCAGCCAAAGCAGAGGAGTCCAATGTCATAAGTGTGAGGGATATGGACATGTTAGGAGGGAATATCCCACATACCTCAAAAAGAAGGGAAAAGGCTTAATAGTCACTTGGTCTGATGAAGATTCTGACAGTGGATCAGAAGAGGAATTAGCTAAACATGTCACTGCTCTTAACAGTGTGTGCATCTCTGATGATGGTTCAAGTGATGAAGAGTTGTCCTTTGAGGAGCTTGCAACCTCATACAAAAAGCTTCACATCAGAAGTACAGAACTGGTTCAGCAAGGAGAGCAAAAGAAGAAAATCATCAAGGAGTTAGAAGCTGAAAAGAGAGAGCATCTAGCCACAATAGACACACTCAGAACTAAAGTGAAGGAGTTGAAAAGTAAAAAGGATCAAATAGCAAAATCCATAAGGATGCTCAATTCTGGGACTGACACCCTAGAGGAAATCCTTCAGAGTGGACAAGCCTCAGGAGATAGGTCTGGACTAGGATTTGTTGATAAACAAAATCCTGTGTTAAAACTCAAGAGATTACAACCTGAGGTCCAGAAGCCAAAGAGGATGTCACGACCAATGTCACAACATCCAACTAACAGAAACTGGAATCAAGTCAAAAGTAGATTCCAAGGGTATAAATGTTACCACTGTGGAAAACTTGGTCATTTCAAATCTGTGTGCTGCTGGCTGCATGGATTTCCTAGTCATCCTCATCAAGAACAGAGAGCTCATGTCAAAAGGCAGCATCAAGCAAGAACTAAGAAGGGTGCTCCTAACAGGCAAAGACATTGGGTTACCAAGAATATGGCCTTAGCAGCTCACACTGCTCTAAGGATGCCAACCCAAGAGGATTGGTACTTTGATAGTGGTTGTTCCAGACATATGACTGGAATTGAGGACCACTTGATAAAACTCAAACCCTATTCATCTAGTCATGTAACTTTTGGTGATGGAGCTAGAGGAAACATCACAGGTGTAGGACAACTAGAGAGTTCTGAATCACCAAAATTGAAGGATGTCTTGCTGGTTAAAGGACTGACTGTTAACCTAATAAGCATAAGTCAGCTATGTGATCAAGGTTTAAAAGTCCACATTTCAAAGGATAAGTGTGTGGTTGTCAATGAAGAAGGTGAGGAAGAAATGAGGGGATCCAGAGCAATGAATAACTGCTACCTGTGGGAGCCCAGAAGTATCCTCAATAACCTGGAGAAAAAGGAAACTAAGGACAAATTATGGCTGGTGAAAGACAGACAACAGAGAAGATCCAACACATCAGCAAGAAGATCTTCAAAGTATGCCTCAGAAAGAAGGACAGGATGTAAGAAACTTCATGGAGGGAAGCAAGCCAAGAAGGGATACTCATACATTGGTCATCAGGGAAAGCTAGATAGACTATACTGGAACCTGATGGAGTCCATGGATGCTACCCTGCCTAAAAGAAGCCATGTCACTCCGAATGTCATGACCTTGTTCTGTGACATCCAGCGCACTATTCAACCAAGTCCTGGTGAGTTCAAGGGAGGCATGCTCAGAGGTAACTCGTGTAAATGGATTCATGCATTACCTGATGATTATGCAATGAATAGGGATGAAATTGGTGCAAGAAGTGTCAAGGACCATAACGTTAAAAATGATCTACAAAAATTGAGGCCCTTGAGTAATGGTGAGTTATAGCAATTAATGGGAATAGGGAATTATAACTTAAAATTCAAGGATTTACTGACTATTAAATACATTAAGTTCCCTCCTCATTTTCCATATCATCTATTGAGCCTCTACACATCAAACGTCTACACCACTTGGTTCACTATCAAACTGTTCATCTTCCCTACAGCCTCCAACGAGCGAACACTCCTTTCGACACGATCAACGTCTTGTACAATGTCTCAACATTCACAAAAATCCTCTCCCTCCAAGAGAATATCCACCAACGAGTCTGAGATAGGAACTGAGTCAAGCAACCCTAACTCAGTGCTTGAAATAGCACCCTTGCGCATGATGACTCCAGAAGGAGTTCTGGTAAAAAATCCAAGGAGCCAACATGCAAGAAGGTCCAAAGACCTTGTCTCAGGTAAAATTCCTACTCCAGCAACTTCTGATATTAATGATGATGGAGCCAAGAAAACGCACAACATCATTGCTGACATGGTAGCTAGGGCTCTAAACATCCCCATTCCACCCAGCACTGAGGGGTCGGTTCCAACTGTGCATTATAAAAGTGATGTTATGCCCAATGTTGGAACCTTGAAAGATCATACATCAGAAGAGAAGAACAAGGGTGTAGTCTCTGATAGTGGAGGTGATGATATGCAAGGCACCAAGAATGCGGAGTTAGTGGACCTTGATGAATATTCTAATAATGATCTAATAAAAAACATCAATCCTGGCATAGCCAAAAGGCTTATGCCAAGGAAAGATAAAAAGGTTGCTGATCAAGGTTCCCCTAAGAAAAAGGCAGTTGAACAGGTTACTAAGCAAGACAGCCTCACAAAGAAGATAGCTGAACATGACACTCCCTCAAGAAAGGCTAGAACTGAAAGAAGGCAAGTTGGACCTCCCAAAGTCTGGAGCAAAGTAGTCACCAAGAAGAGAAAGGCTGAATTTGGTACTGAATCAGAGACTGAGTCTGATGTTGCTGAGGATGTCACTGACATCCAACATAAGAAGAAACCCTCAAAGAGAAAACTGGATGAAAAGGTCCCTGAGGTTCCAATTCACAACATTTCATTTCATTACCCCTCATGTGTTAATAGATGGAAGTATCTTGTTCAGAAAAGGTTGGCAGTGGAAAGGGAGATGGGACAGAATGTTCTTGAGAGTAAAGAAATCATAAATCTCATTCATGATGCAGGATTGATGAAAATGGTTAGTGAATTCTCTCCATGCTATGAGTTACTTGTCAAAGAATTCATCGTTAATCTCTCAGAGGAATGTGCTGACAGGAAATCTAAAGAGTTTGGCAAGGTGCATGTAAGAGGGAAGTGTGTTAACTTTTCTCCAACAACAATCAATAAATATCTGGAAGATCAGATAGAGCTCGTCCTGATGTAACTGTCTCTAAAAACAAAATGTGTCAAGTGATAATAGGAAACCGGGTACAAAGATGGCCATCCAAAGGAAAACTAGTTTCCAGCAAATTGAGTGTCAAATATGCTATGTTGCATAAGATTTGAACTACAAATTGGGTGCCCACAAACCATAAGTCTACCATGGCAACTGTTCTTGGAAAGATCATCTATGTTATTGGGACCAAGGCCCAATTTGACTTTGGAACATATGTATTTGATTAAACTATGAAGCATGCAGGCAGCTATAACATCAAGGGCCCATTGCATTCCCTTCATTCATATGTGGCATAATTTTGAAACAGTATCCAAACATTCTCAAAAAGAGTGATGCTGCAAGCAAACGAGAAAACCCCTTATCATTCCATCCCAAGCTGTTTATAAGAACTCATGTTCCTGACATTGTTGCAACATCAGCTGAGACATCCTAGTCTACATCAAGAAAAGCAGAAGTGATAGTTAAACTAAAGGAAACATGTCAGAAGCTGGATGCAAGGAAGAGAACTCTTGAAGCACTAATCAGGACCCTTGAGGAAAATGAAAATGCTGAGTTCACTAATGAGGATAGGAAAAATGGTGGGGTAGAAGAGAATGATAGCCAGGCAGCTAATTCAGAGAAAGAGAGAGAGAACATTGATGAAGATGGATCCCTTGTGGCTGAGGAGACTAGTGATGGAGAATCTGATAAAGGTAGGTCCTGTTCTGCATCTGAAGAAGAAGAATGACATATGCTGATGAAGTGCTGTGAAGCTCAAGCTGATTGTTGCTGAGCTGGTTTTATGAACTGTTGTTTTGATGTTTTTTGTGTGAGTTCTTTTGGTTAGACCTATTTGACAGCAAGAATTGCACTGGTTGTGTGATGATGTCTATGAGCTGTTAGTTTAATATGCACTTCACAATTGTAATGTTACACTTTTGCTCTATGCTAAGTCCTTAGTTAGATCTTAATTTGTGGCTAAAAAGGGGGAGAGAAAGAAAGATAGCAACAGCAGGTACAATAGATGAAATAAAAGGTGGAAGAACAACTGATAAGAGTTGGCAGAATAGTGTTTGGGCATATATGCCATTGTGCATACAATATTATTGTGCATAAAGTATTAGACTTGCATATTTGCAGGTATAACTACAGGTGATGCATACTGAAGATGCATGTGTGATAACAGATGCTAGGGATGTCAGTAATAAACTGATGCTATGGGTGTAGATTTCTAGCTTGTGCTTATGTAAGAATGGCTGTTAGTACTAGGAATTTCCCAGTTTGTGCTGAAGTTTCTACTGTGTGTTTGCAAGTTGTGAGTAGAATGAGAGTCTTGTGCAACTCTTCAGGGGGAGTAGCACAAGTGTGTGTGACTTCAGGAAGTCATCCTGAATGTCAAGACATTCAGAGCAGACTGCAGAATGATCTGCAGGTTGTGTGCCCAACTGATCTGATTAGTTGAGGGGGAGGACACCAGAATGTTACTCAAATAGGTGCGACATCTGTAGTGGTAACTACCAGATGGTTAACAGAGTGAGCTAACAGTAATAGCTAACTATGAGGACTCAGAGAGGCTTGAGCTAGCAACTATCCTACATGACAGGACAGATAAAAAGTCTTCTGCTGTGTAAATCTCTGATCTGATGACAGAGTTTTTTAGCCAAAAATTTGTCAAAGGGGGGGTTTGTAAGTGCTCTTGATTGGCTGCATTTTGTGGCAAAACACTAGAGCATGTATGTATGTCATAACTGATGTTAGTGCATACATAATATGGACAGTGCAGGGTAAGTTGACTTAGATAAAAGCAAGTTAAACTGGATGCCATACCCAATGTTATGACTTGGGTCGTATGACATCAAGCACAGGTTTATTTTTCTGGTAGCTATAAACCAGGAAACAAAATAGGAGCTCAAGCTGGATATCAGGAGACTTTCTAGAAGCCCTAGGCGAACTAGAATATCCCTGAAATAAGTGGCAAGTGTGCAGATCTTTGAGAATAGTTTTGTTATGGATAAAACCTAATTAGTGCACCAAGGCCCAAAAGGACTGACAGCTGCTATAAAGATCAGAAGAAGCAATCATGAACAGCAGCACTGACAGAAGAAGAAAGAGTGCAGATTGCAGAGTCCTTGTAAGTGAAGAAGGCTAGTCTTCACGTGTGAATTCTGTCTAGGAATACTTGTACTCCAAGCAATTGTCTGGTGGATGATTTGCATTGGATAGGTAGATTCTAGGTTGTATCTCACTCAAAGCTGTGAAGCAAGAGTGTGTGATTTCCTTGATCAAAGTTGTAAAGCAAAATCAAGGTGTGTATGAAGTGTATCTTCATATTTATTCTGTAATTTTGAATTGTATATCACTGTGGTGATTGAGGGGGAGTGAGTGGGTATACTCAGGTCTAGAGTGTCTCTAGGCTGAATTGTCATTGGGTAGGTTTTAAGTGAGGAGTGCAAACTGTGTTGTTTGACTCTGAATTAATTCTACTAATAGTGAAGTTCCTCCCTGGCTTGGTATCCCCCAGATGTAGGTGTTGTTGACACTGAACTGGGTAAACAATTGTTGTGTATTTACTACTTTTATTATTACTAATAGTTGGCTGTTATGTAGCAGATGTCATAGTGGATGTTATAACTTTGGTAATAACATCCATCGTGTGCTTGCCAAAATTTTCAAGTTTCAAAGAAGTAAATTCCTTCTTGCTAACTGTAACCCTGAGCTACAAGTCTAGCTTTGTTTCTAGAAACTTCTCCCTATTCGTTTAGTTTGTTAAGAAAGACCCACTTGGTGCCAATGATGTTTTTCATCTGTGGTCTTGGAACAAGATCCTGCACATCATCTGATATGGCATCATCAATAGAATTAGGAATTGTCAATGAGATAAGCCCAAGCATTGATTGATTGTTTCTAAAATTCTAATTATATTCTGATTGTTTAAGAATTATGAATTCCTGCAAGATTATCATCCTGATCCATGGGTTCTAACTTTTCACAGTCAGGTATTTTATCATCGAATTTAAAGTGCATAGACTCTTTAACCATTCTGATTTCTGAGTTGTACACTGTGTATGCTTTTGAGCATTTAGAGTATCCCTAGAAGATACCCTTTTGAGCTTTAGCATCAAATTTCTTTAGGTAGACCTTATTGTTCAAAATGTAACAGGTACATCCAAATTGATGAAAATAAGATATGTTTAGTCTTCTACCCTTAAACAATTCATACAACGTTTTATTCAGAATTGGTCTAATATAAATTCTGTTTTGAATATAACAGGATGTATTAATAGCTTCTGCCCACAATTACTTTGGAAGTTTATTTTCATGAATCATGGTTCTAGCCATATCTTGTAAAGATTTGTTCTTTCTTTATACAACCCCATTTTGTTGTGGAGTTCTAGGAGAAGAGAACTCATGGATAATTCCATACCTTTCACAAAAAGATTCAAATGGCTCATTTTAAAATTCTCCACCATGATCGCTTCAACCTTTAAGATCTTTACTTCCATTTCAGATTGTACTTGAATGCAGAAGATGCTAAACACTTTGTATGTTTCATCTTTAGATCGAAGAAATTTTACCTAAGTCCATCTGATGAAATCATCAACAATGACCAAACCATATTTCTTCCCGCTGATCAGAGTAGTTCCAATAGGACCAAACAGATTAATGTGAAGTAATTCTAAGGGTCTAGAGGTAAAGACAATGTTTTTAGTTTTAAAAGAGTTTTTCACAACGTTTCCAACTTGACATGCCCTACATAGAGCATCTGAGTGATAGTCAGGATCTGGCAGCCCTTTAACAAGTTTTTGCTTGCTAAGTTTGGAGATTAATCTCCAGTTAGCATGACCTAACATTTTGTGTCGAATCTATTTCTCATCACTTATTGTCATTAGGCAAATGACCTTCTGATTAGCCAAATCAGAAAGATTGACTTTATAAACATTTCCCTTCCTTTTCCCTTTGAATACAACGGTTTTGTCAGCATTAATAACTGAACAGAAATTCTTATGAAATATTACTTCACAACCACTATCACACAATTTACTTATGCTTAGTAGATTATGCTTTAAGCCATCTACCTTGATAAGGGCTAGAGAGTTGCCAATGATACCTGTACCAATGATCTTTCCTTTTTGGCCTCCTCCAAAACCCACACATCCTTCCTCTTTTAGATTTAGAGTTTGGAAGATATGTCTTTCTCCCGTCATATGATGTGAGTAGCCACTATCCAGATACCACGATTGGCTTTCAATCCTTTCCTCTTGGCATATCTGCAGCAAAGACAATTTGAGATTTAGGTTCCTATACAAATATGTGTATGTTCATGTTAGTTTTAATAGGTTATTTCCTATCATATCCTTTTTTCCATTTAGAAGGGTTTAGCTCCACTCCAAGTTTTCTGTTTCCAGAAATTTTGACTAGAGTTATTTTCACCCTTAGTTTCTTAATCTTTCTTAACATGTGACTCAGATGTTTTAGATGCCAATGTAATCAGAACATTCGAACTATCAGGTTCTGATATTATAATACCTTTTAAATTTTGATCAATAGGTTCTATTAGATTCATAACCTTTTCATAATTAGCAGCAGGAACAAAATAGTTGCTTAACATTGTTTGAGAAATGCTAGATGAACAAGAATATAGGGACACTTTATATAATGACATATCAGAACTAGAATAGTCTTTGTTGTACCCCAACCCTTCTCTGTTGTTTTTACCAATTCCATAAATCATAGATGCAAGTTTAGTTCTATCAATGCTAGATGTGATGAATTTATGAAATGCTAGATCATGCTTAGCTAAAGTGGAACATTCATTTTGAGATGTGTTAGTTTCTTTTAATTCTTCTTTCAAAATGAAATTGTCTCTTTTCAAAATTTTAATATGACTAACTGGCTTGATCTTTGCAATAATTCATGAGATCATTCATGCATACAATAAATTTTGAATAAGAATATACCTCATCTTTGTCTTTAGACCTTGTTTCTGATATAAATCCTTCTTCAGATGTGTGATCCATTAACCCAGATTTTCTTCATCTTCTTTTTATGAATCTTCATCATCTAGCTCTTCCCATGTTTCCATAAAGTTCTTCTTAAATCTGTTCCTGAAGTTATCCTTCTGATGACTTCCTTTCTCTTGGCCATCTTTCTGAAGATCAGAACAGTTATTTCTGAAGTGATCAGGTTTGTTGTTGTTGTAGCATATCTTATCCTCATCTTTCTCTTAGAAGTTTCATCTCCTAAAGCCGATCCTTTTAGAAAGTCTTCTATTCCTTCTGGCTATTTGCTGAAATCCTCTAATGAAGCAAGCCATATCATCATCATCATCAGATCTACCATCATAATCTTCTTCAGAAGATTCATCATATTTAATGATCTTTGAAAGCCTTTTGGATTTTTCACCATATTTTTCAGAAGCAGATCTCAAGGAAAGAGTTTTGAGTTTCTTTAAAGACTAATCTCCATTCAGTTCCATCTCATGGCTCTGAAGATTGCTGATTATACTTTTAAGAGACAACAAATTCAAGTCTTTAGCTTCCTGAATATCTTTTACTTTAGGTCTAAATTTTAAAGGGATTTTACACTGAGAACCCTAATTCAGACACTCCTCACACTCTTGATTCTTGATGAAATGATCTTGAAATGATATCTCATGTATCTTAACACAAAATCCCATTACCATAGAGACTTGGAATTGAGTTTTTACCTCCTTCAATTTCACAGTTAATTGAGGATTTACCAGATGAAAACCCTAGATGCAACATTCTTGATTGTGGTTTCTTCCACCTCACACAACACCTTGAATAAGCTCCAACATGGCTCTCAAAGCACTCAATGAGCTTTCCCAATATCCCACATCCATAATTATGCATTCACAACCCTCTGATGCGCTTCAATTGGCCTCCAAGTTAGGAGCTGACCCACATACATCCATCCATCCTTTCACAAGACTATTGACCACTTCTAGATGACCTGATGACCATTCAAACTTGAGTAACACCTCTTGCTTAGGCTCAACACTCTGGGTAGACTCCTCTTTCTATGCAAAACCCCTTGATCCACTGTTTAATGAAATATGATATGCAATGCAAATGCTAGAACAATGCAATGAAACACAAACCAGGCAAAGAAAAAGGTTGGGCAAATTTTGGGGTGCAACAACATGTACATCTTACTTTTCTATCATTCAACTAAATGGAGTCTCCACTGAATACAAGAGCTTTAGTAGAGTAGTGGTTTCTCTAAGAACCAATGTAATTATGGGGAAATCCTCTTCCTGAGGTACTAGTAGTAGGATCCTCAGTCGACATATTTTTCCCGTTGGATCTTTCTATGTACCATGCTTAAGTGTTACGCACAGACCTTGCTCTGATGCCAACTGAAGGTAGAAAAATACACAAGAAGGGGGGTTGAATTGTGTTAGCCAAATCTTTTCTACTTCTGATTAGAGTTTAGAATCTAAAAAAAAGTTTAGACTCCGATTAATAAATGCAGCGGATAGAAAGACATAAGTAAATAAGTGGGCAGAGAAAACACAAAAGTTATCCTGGTTCCTCTCCAACTAAGAGTAGTCCAGTCCCCTTGCAACACAAGATATTTCCACTACAATTAAATAAATTACAAGTGCTTATACACTCAAGTATGGGACTACTTTGCTCAGACCCTCAGCCCGAGACTTCCTTGCTTAATCAGCACATGATCAAGACTTTCTTCTTAGTGTAACACCCTAATTTCTCAAGTGTAAATTATAAATAAAAATCAGAGTAAATTAAAATAATTAAGCAATTAGGATGCTACTTTCAACTTCAACTAGCTCATGCAATAGGATATGTAACACATATAAAATTTAAAAATAATAGAAATCATCATGCAAGTCTGAACTTCAACATTTTATTAGCAGCGAAAAAACATTAGATAACTAGCTAGTTTAACTTTCCAAACATAATCATAACACAATGTAATTATAAGGAAATAACAAAAACAGAAGATTCACATAATAATCTCCACAAAACATAAAATAACGAAATAAGCATTCTTTCCGCTAGTGTTACATATTAGAGCAAACGCCGACTCAACAAAACCATAAAGGAGAGTAATCTCCTCCACTCACTTCCACACCTCTATTGTGGATTATCTGCACGATGCCCGTGAAAAGGTAACTTTCAAACATAAGAGGTGAGAAATCACAATCATATAATGAAACTGCATGATAATATGTAAGCACATAATTATCACATAGATAATCACCCATTCTACAACTCACACTCCACACAATCCGAATATCATAATATAATATGTATGCAATGCAATGAGACTCAACTCCATGACTCAATGCATGTGGTACCAATTATGAACTCTCAAGTTCTCTCGCTCTCGATCCCCACCATAGGACCAGAGCATACAAAAAATTGTTAGAATCACCATAGGTAACGCTTCACCGATTCTCACCTGGAACCAGCTACTCGCACCCAATCCCCACCATAGGATTAAGTCTCACCAAAAGGGAACCACCGTTCAAACACCGTGATGCATGACTCATAAATGACATGCAACGAAAACAACAACGTGTACAATGATATTCACCTTGACCAATGTACCATACCGATACCAGCCACCGTATACCATACATACACTACAAGCATTCATCGATAGCATTATAGTAACATAGCAGGTAACAACATGCCATTCATATATAATCCGCATACCATGCAACACCATTACGCACCATTTAAACCATTTCAAGGTACTGGAACTATTTTTAAATTAAAGTACATTGCGTCAATTTTCTAATGCTTCGAATGACACCTCAATCGGACACCTGAATCTCAAGTTATGAATTATTTAAGTTTGACACAACATGTATAACCAGTTACACCAAAACAGGCAACTGGTTACATCATAACCAGAAACAGAGAGTATGACTTTCCCATTGTAACCAGTTACACTAAAACTAATAACCGTTTACACCCTCACCCTAAAATGGCCATTTCACGCTTTTATGTGACAGTGTAACCAGTTACACCAAAACCTGTAATCGTTTACAGCCTTAAAAAATTAGTTTGTTTTACAAATTTTTCTTAGGTGTAACTGGTTATACCAAGACCTGTAGTCGGTTACCACTGAGGTAGTGACTGTTTTCTGCAATTCTGTGTTACAAAATTCAGTTTTGAAATATCCCAAAAACCCTAATTTTTTATGGAAAGTTATTTACTCAAGTTTCACACTCTAATTTCCATCAACACATAACATCCTAATTATTCACCCATCCCACAATTCATCTAAACATACATCATAATAGCAACATTACACCTATCAAATGATTCACAATATTGAGACGAAAAATGCAATACAGAGAGACTAAAACACCCACCCACATGTTCATGCAGTCTCTTATTCAAGAGAAAGTCCCGCCCTTACCTTAGTTTTCTCTAGCAAGGAATCCTTCAAGCTCTAACGATGGTGCTCTTCTAAGAATCTTCTTCTTTACCCTAACCTCTTTCTCTTTTTCTCCAAACTCTTCAGTTACAATTGAGGAACGATTCTTCTCACTTCTCTCTTATCCTAATAAACCCCTTTTTACTAGGGTTTTCCACTTCTACCCTCACTTACTCCTCTAACTCTCTATTATGTCCTCATTGTTCTCCCAAATGCCAACTTCATCCCTTATTTCTCTATTCTCCTATTTTAATTAAATAAGTCACAAAAATCATTTTTATGCTAATTATTAAAAAATTCTAATAGTTTTAAATTACTTCACTCATCTCTAATTACTCTCCACACCCTTGTACCTCATATCCACACCTTAACCATACAAGATAATCTAATTATTAATATTTATCAATTAAATAAATCACACAAAATTCATAATAATTTCAATAAATGATATAATCTAAATTTGGGTGTTACATCTCTCCCTCACTTAAAATATTTTCGCCCTCGACAATTTACCTGATGCAAACAACTCCAGATACAACTCTCGCATCCCACTATCTAGATCCCATGTTATAAACCCTCTGTCCACGCCTCCTAAAACTACCTTCACGAGAGCAATCTCTTTGCCTCTCAAATTTTTCAATTCACGGTCTTCGATCCTCACAGGTAAAGCTTCAACTGTAAGATTATCCCTTACTTGTACATCATCCATCGAAATCACATGAGATGGATCTGGAACATAAGCTTCAATTCCGAAGTTGCGAGACATGAAATACATCATGCAAATTTGATAGATTAGGTGGCAAATCCACTATATAAGCAACTACTCAAATTATCTCAAAAATATGAATGTAAACCTCTGGCCCCTATCAGAAATCATACTCGACGAAACTCCACGCAACTTTATAATTACTCTGATGTATATCTCTGCCAACTTCTAGAAGGGAAAACTGATGTTAATCGGAATAAAATACGCCAATTTCATCAGTCTATCAACTATCATGAAAATCGCGTCATGTCCGCTAGGAGTATTCAGTAATCCTGTCACAAAGTCCATCGAAATACTATCCCATTTCAACTCTGGAATGTCTAACAGTTGCATCAATCCTGCAGGATTCTGGTGCTCAACCTTTGACTTTTGGAAAGTCAAGCACACATACACAAACTACACCATATCACACTTCAGACCAGGCCACCTAAATATCTTTTTCAGATCCTGATACATCTTAGTAGCTCCTAGGTGGATGCTCAAGCTATTTCTATGACTTTCTTCCAAAATCATCTTCTTCAACTTAGGATTATCAGGTATACAAATCCTACCTCGAAATTTTAACACACCCTGCTCATCCACTTTAGAATCACTCCCTTAAGTATGATTACTCCCAAACATTAAATCCACCAACTTCACATCCAACTTCTAACTCTATTTAATATTATTGAGAAAATCATTGTTTAACTTTAACATACCCAACGTCACACTCTATGCTGTTAGCTCGCAGACCAAACTCAAGTCTCTGAACTGCTCAATAAGTTCCAACTCTTTAACCATCAAAGCAGACATATGAAAGGAATTTCAACTTAAAGCATCAACCATGACATTAGCCTTACTGGAGTGATAATTAAAGCCAAAGTCATAATCCTTCAAATATTCTAACCATCTTCATTGCCTCATATTTAATTCCTTTTGATCAAACAAGTATTTTAAAATCTTGTGATCACTGGATACCTTGAATCTGAAACCATAAAGATAATGCCTCTAAGTCTTTAACACAAACACCGCTGTAGCCAACTCTAAATCATGGGTAGGATAGTTTCTCCCATGAACCCTTAGTTGTCGTGAAGCATAATCCACTACCTTGCCGCCTTGTATCAGCATACCGCCTAAACCCATCTTAGACGCATCACAACACACTGCAAATGATTCATTAGGATCTAGAAAAATCAGAACTGGGGCTATAATCAATCTCTTTTTCAGCTTAGTGAAATTTTCTTCATAATGAATGTCCCACACAAATGTCTTACCTTTACAAGTCAGTTGGGTTAATGGAAGTGCTAACTTAGAAAAACCTTCAATAAACCTGCGATGGTAACCAGCCAAGCCCAAAAAGCTTCTAATCTCAGTGTCTGACTAAGGAGCCTCCCATTGTAGTACTGTATTTAGTTTAGACAGATTCACAATGATACCATCACATGAAATAGCATGCCCAAGAAAACTAACCTCTTGCAACCAAAACTCACACTATGACAACTTTGCATAAAACTTCTTTGAAGGAAGGAAAACACTGAGAAGGGGGGTTGAATAAGGGTTTTCAAAAAAAAAAATAAGGCAATACAAATAACAGGTATTTTTATACTGGTTCATTTGAACTCAAACTACTCCTCTCCACCCGGCCAAGGTGATTTCGCCTCTTTCAAAAGAGGACTTAATCCAATAATCAAAAACTGATTACAATCTTTTCACTAAGACAAACTTGTCTTAGTCTTCTCGAGAATACTGACCACAACTTGGTCACTCAAGGATCTTTTACAAATTAATACAATAAAGTATGTTTAAGTGCTTCTTAGAAAAGCTTTTTCACAACAGTGATTTAACACAAATGAAGATCAATGAAACTTTCTATTTGCTAATATGAAGTTGACTTGGAAGTGATAGCAAAGTAGGATTTTCTTTTCAGTAAAGTAGTATGTTTGTTGTAGAATAATGTTATATATATTTGAATTGGTGTTGAAGACTTGTTTAAATACTTCACACCTATTTCTCAAATAGCGTGCAGATGCTTTTTTGTCTTCTTTGACTATTTCTTTCCAGGAGAGGAATGTTCAGAGATATCCTTTTTGTTCTGAAATCCTGTCCCATACACAAAAGAGGAATAGTGCCGTTGGATGTAGACAATGAATTTGGCAACGAATCTTTCTTGATCAACATCTTTTTAAATGAACCAATATGGAAATATTTCCTGCATCAAATCCTCTAATGATGTTCCATTTTCTTCTTATCATAGTAACTCTCTTCCAGAGTTCTGTAGCTTAGTGCTAGCATGTTTGTTTTAACAAACTGTTCATCCAGAGGAGCGCTTTAGATCAGAGTAGATCTTCGCTCTTACGTGTTATCCGTGTTATCCAAATGTATCACTTTGTTACTAACATTTCAGATCCTTACGTGTTTTGATTCTCAGAGCCTCTGCAGTTGCAGCGTTGAGTTTAGTATACTCAAAGTTTTCTAAATCTTCGCTTTATACTCTACGCTCAGAGCCTTCTGTAGCTTCGCTTTTTACCAAACGCTCAGAGTCTTCTGCGTGTTGTAGCTTAATGTTTACAGGAATATTCTATTCAGAGGAATATTTATTATGTTATCTGAAAAAAACACTTGAACAAAATTATAGTATATATTTTTTCCATACAAAATTTCATTATTGTTATCATCGAAACATTGAGATATATTAAGAACCAATCTGTGTTCTAACAATCTCCCCCTTTTTGATGATGACAAAAACTATATGAAATTTTATTCAAAATTAAAATATATATCTCCCCCTGAGAATATGATTCTCCCCCTAAAATGATTACTGCTAGAAAATTTAAAACTTCCCTTTCAGCACTTGTATTTTTTCCAGAGTCAGAGCAAACTTGTGGACTATCTCAGACCTTGTTCAGAGTTAATTCTATAAATATTTTCAGATGAGTAACTTTAACTCTGAAACACTGAATTCATGATTAGTTAGTTTTTAACATGTGTGAGTTTCCATTAAGTATCTGTTTATGTGAATGATTCAAAATTTCCATTTTCTCCCCCTCTTTGTCATATCAAAAAGTGTTTTTAGAAAATCATTTAAGACAAAAAAATTTCAGAGCAATAAAAATAGAAAAATATAAGATAGAATCAGATGTAAAAAAATCACAGATGTATTTAGAGACTCAGAAAAGAAATAAAACAGGCAAATTCACAGATGAGCACAAACTAACAAACAATTAAGATAAACGAGAAGTTAAAATCTTAAGAAGCTCCGTCATCCCAGAAGTTGAAGCTTCTTGTTTGTCCATCCATGTCTTGATTTTAGTAGTGGATTCTTCCTATTTGACCATCCACTCTTGAATCTCTGTCGTAGTTTTCTCTTGCTTGATCATCCAAGATTTTATCTCGCTGTTAGTAGCCTCTTACTGAGCAAATTTGTTTTGCACATCTTCATTTTCTTTCCTCAAATTTGTTGAATTCTGAACAACCAATGAAGAAGATGCATTCCCTAATTCTAGAGCAGAGGGCTGACCAGAGTCAGGAATCTCTTTATCAACAGGAGCCTCTGAGGTACCTTCTTCAGCATGAGGACTTTCACCCATCTGAAGTGCAGCAGATTTCTCAGATGAGGAACACACAACCTCTACAGGTGTGTTTTCCAGACAAATAATAGGAGTTCTGCTGACACTGAGTTGAGCAAGTCTCATAGATTCAGAAACTCTCTCTTGCGCATCTGCAGAGTAAGCATCCTGAAGATTCATAGTCATAGAAGTGACTCTCTTTATGAAGGCAGTCCAGATCTCTTCAGAGTCACGAGGATTCGTGCTAGTGAGGCACTTCTCCCTTACAGCAAAAAACCACATTTGCATCTTCGTTTCAACAATAGATAACATATTACCAACATTGGGTCTGGGTTTGGGCTTAAGGTAGGCCTCGAAGAAGGATGTCCTAAGGGCATCAAAGAGTGAAGGTTTAAAAGAAGATGAAGGTTTATCTGGAGAACGAGGGGGAATGGGAGTGGGAGAAGAAAACTCAAGAGGGTGGTTTGGGGAGTTATGTGGAGGGGATGTAGCATCTGATTGGTCAGTGGAGGAGTCAGATGTGATAATAGGTTCAGAAGAGAGAGGGGGTTGAGATGTTGGTTCTTCTGTTACAGTTTCCAAAACAGGAAATAAAACAACAGAGGGATTACCTGATTGCTTGGAACGCTTTGAGGACTTCTTGGAAGAGCCTTCTTCAGAAGCCTTCCTCTTAGAACGCTTAGAATGTTTCTCTCAGGGACCTTCTTTAGAGACCTTGCTCTTCTTGCGTTTCTTCATCATAATCAGCTCTAGAGCAGGTTGAGAAGCACGTAGCAGCAGATCAGCTGGCATATGAGTTCCATCTTCAATACAGGAAGCAATATAAGCGAGGAGAGCTTTCTTTGGCTCCTCTGCAGTGAAGAGTGGAAAATCTTCCACTGGTACCCTCCTTTTGCGCACAACATCAGAATCAATCTTAACTGGATCATATTGAAGTTTTTCTACCAACTTCATTCTCTGAAGACTCTTGCCATCTAGAGGCTTCCCAAGAATAGGAACTAATTCATCTGTCTGACCAGCATCTTTCAGATAAGTTACCAAACCATTTTCAATGAGGATATCAGAAATTAACCTTCCCATGGGAATCCAATCTCTGATTTTTTTGGTGTTTGGTACGAATGATTTCTATGGACATCTTGACATGACTCCAAAGATGAACAAACAATAGGTGTGGAAGATCCACCTTGATATTATTCCCTAGACAATACAAAATATACAGTTGATCTGCATTAATGTAATCTGGAGAATTTTTAAGCCTTGCGATGATGGATATAGCCCAAAAATATCTTGGCCCAAATCTTGTAATGGGTCTTCAGATCCTTTATTTTGTTGGATGGAAGCCTAGAGATAAACATCTCTTTGTACACTTCATTCATATTCACGCGTCCCACTGAGGTATTCACAATACCCTCTTCTTCATAGCCAATAAGTTGGCGAATCATTTCCTCAGTGATGACGATAGTATTACCCAAAACGGATGAAGAAATAAATTTAGGGTAAACTTGGGCATGAATCCAGAATTCCTTTACCATTTGGGGAAAAACTAGACCAAACAACCAATCAAAGTATTTTACCCATCCTTGAAAGTTAACTGTTGAACGAAGATCAAACCCATTTTTCGACATACAGTCAAAATCAACCATAAACTCACAGAGTACCTCTAGTTTGTTCACTGGTGTGAGAAGTGTGCGTTCTAGTTCTTTGTATGCTTCATTACCCATTTGCAATGAAGACGACCCAACCATTGTAGAATCCAAGTGTTGATGTGATGAAGATGAGGTAGCCATTGAAGAAGAACTTTTGAGATGACTGGAGATTCTTTTAAATTTTTGATTTGATAAGTAAGCAATGAAGAAGAGCAAAATGCATAAGGTATGTGAGATAATGAAAGTGTGAAATGTGTTACAGCGTGGAATATATGTTAGGGCACAAAGAGAAACATAAATCAAATAAAAAAAAGGAATAATGATTTAACGCATTAAATGTGATTTGGCAAAGTGGGGGGAAAAAGAGAATTTCAATGATTCAAATAGTACCTGAAACAGCGCCTCAGCTTTGTGTACACTCAATCGTTTTCAAAATTCAGATTAGAAGTGACACATGTTTGATGTGGTGTGCCTCGGAAGCTCTTTTAGGAAATGAATCTTTAACTAACGCTCTGATCCTTTGGAGCTTGTTAACTCAGATTTTCACAAAAATAAAGTAACTTAAAAAATTTCAGATGCAATACTTCAGAGTATATACTTTAAACACTTTTCATATGAATAAATTTAATTATGAATAAAGATTTTATTCTGGACGAAAGTCCATACTAATATTTTTCAGAATAAATTTAAATCTATCCTCAGAGAGGGGTTTGTTGCACCCTAAAATTTGCTCAACCTTATTCACTTGGTTTATGTTTCAATATCATTAGCATTTGCATATAGAGTCATGTACATAGTCTGATCATCTGCATAGCATACCATGGCAAGTCATCCAACAGGGGACCAATCGTTATTCTCATCTATATGAGCCTATCAAGAGGTTATTATCCAAATTCAATCTCATTCAAGTCATCAGAAAGAATTTGAAAGCTGGGAAGTCAATAGATCAAGCAAGTGCATCCATCTCCTATCTGAGGGTATCTGGGGATCATCAAGGAAAGTGTGAGCTGTGGGATGAGCATGGAGAGTATCTAGACATTATGGAGGACTTAGAAAGTCATTTGGAGAAGGAGACAAGTCCTTGATATGATCACAAGAATTGCAGTTGAAGACAGTCAACTAGGGTTTTATCTGGGTCAACCCTAGGTCAACCCTAGGTCAATTGATTTATTGAAAGGCATTGAGGTCTATTGGAGAGATGTGGGATTCATCATTTGACATGTAGAGAAGGATAGGGGAATGTGTTAAGAAGAATTCAAGAGAAATCAAGGAGAAGAGGAGTTTCTAGATTAGGGTTTCTGTGTAAAATCCCCTAGTTTAGGTCAAATTTCCAAGCAAGATAAGTCAAAATGCAAGCTTCAAATGGATCCTTGGCAAACATGGAACTTGTAGAGGATCTCAATACCTTTAATTTGAGTGGTGGAAGACATTAAGGAGATTTATAGAACTCAAGTTATGGTCCTTGCAAGTTACAGGTCATCTGAGGTATCTGAAATTTTGTCTGTGAAAGTGACTTGACTTCCAAGCTATTTTCACCCCTCAAGGAGATTTCAAATGAATTTCTGGACAACATACGAGTTGTTCCTCATTGTCTTAGCTTTCTAGAATGGTATAGTATGCCTTCATATGATTTGTGTAACTCTACTTATGGTCTTGGAAAGCAAAGGGTATTTTGGTCATCTGGTGATTACAGGTCATTCTTAGCCTATGCCTAAAACTCATACAACGAAGCTTCAAATGAAAAACTTCACAACATCAAAGTTGCTCAAAATGCCATTTTAAGTCTAGAAAAGAAGTCATGAAAGTTTGTAAATGCATGGAACAAGACTTGACCAAAGTTGGTGAAAAATGACCTAAAAAAGGCATATAAGTTGAAAAAGTTGAAATAAAAAATTGGTTTGAGAGATCTACAAATCCAATATGGGTCATCCAATATACCAAATTGATTCCCAACATCATTTTAAAGACATTGGTTCAGCCACATGTTTGAGTTTAGGCTTAAATATTGGACTTCCTTTGTAAATGTGTTTCTTGCATCATAAGGCAACTTGGTAAAACTTAACACAAGGCAAGGAAAAGCTTGGTTTTTCATACATACACTCCTAATATCTCATGAAAGGATATTTTAATACAAGTTTACAAAGGGGAAAGCATGAGATAAGAGATCTTCAACATATCATCAAATGAGAACTTCCTTGAAATTTCCACAACTTTCTAGAATCCTCCTAGAGCAATCTAGAAACTTCTCATTCTGTTAATCATCATCTATATAATGAAATGAAGCCATTTGTGCAAGGGGTTGGTGCATTGAAGGAGAGAAAAGAGAGAACTTCATAGTTGCTTCCATTGTAAGAAAGTGCAAGAATCACCATAATCTTCCATTTCTGCTCACTTCTTTTCTTCATCCATCATCCATTGAAGATTGTGAAGGGGAACCAACAAGCTCAGAGGCATGTACATGGAAGATCAAAGCTCTAGGGTTTGAAATTGCAAAATTCATAGCAGGATCCAATCTCACAATTCAACCACTCATCACCACTATTGTTGCAAACAGAAATTTTCTCATCAATTAGAGATCATCCTCGAAGGGTTTCAAGCATTGGATCCACCTGCAACTACCTCCACCATTGATACTTGACAGGTTGGTGGATTCTCCCATACCTCCTTATTTATGCATAGTTAGGATAGATCTTTGGTGTAGGACTGTTAGACTTGATTAGGTGATCGATTCCATGAAGTTTCAGAGAGTTTCATGAAGATTAATAACAGGTGTTAGGTTCTTTGATGAGCAAGAAAATGCTGGTTAGTGAGTGTCAATGCATGTGTAATGGCTTGTTGAAACCAGTGTAGCGTGTAAAACAGCTTAGCACCATTAGGATTAGGTTTTAGCAAGGTCGAATTCGGTGTAACATGGTGGTACCAAGATCTTGAAGCTTTCTGTTTGGAGGATGCACGATGGTTCAAAGAAAACTACACGTATGATCATGTTCCTGGTGATTGGTAGATCATTTTTGGTCTTGGAATTTTTTATTTTCGTTGAGAATCGAGTGAGCACGATGATGATGAAGAACGCGCGCATGAACATGGATTTCTGAAAACCCTAGGTGACACTTGGGGAAGACGACCAGTATCCGTCGGATTATTCTATTTTGTTGACTTTGAAGGCTCATCCAAGGGCTGACATTGAAAGTAAGAAACGGAGGGAAACCAGAGTTATCTAAACTCTGCGTTTCATTAATGTGAATCCTGGGCTTCAGCAATTCTTGTGCTACTCGCACCCCCACCGTGGGCCCAATCCAAGTTTGCACGTAAAACCCTTACTTTCTGCACCGCGCTCATATTATTTTCTTTTGAATTTTCCTTTTGATTTTCTGATAACGCATGGGCCTAACCAATGATATCTGCACCCCCCGGTTTATGGGCCCATCATAAAATGAATTGGGCGCCTTTCAGTTTGACACCCCCCATCCCTTTAATTCAACTTCTTTTGATTTTATTCCTTTTATATTGCTTGCATTTTCAATAAATCATATAAAAATGAAAAATTAATATTTTTTGATTCTTGTTGTTGCTATAGGTCCATTATTCTGTCTAGAAAAATATGAAATAATAAAATTGGCATTTTATTTTTGTTTAATATTTTTCATGCATTTTTCTTGTAAATAGCATTTTATTAAGTTTAGTTTGATACTTAAATTTGTTGATTTTTGTTCTAATAGTTCCCTTTAGCTTTAGAGCTCATTCTATTTAGGTTGTTTATTTTAGACATTCAACTTGTATATACAATTTAGTTCACATTTTTAAGACTTAATTTTAGGTGATTAGTTTAGGTGAGAACAACATGAACAAAATTAGGGTTTAAGTGATGACTTAGGAGAATTGAATCATTTCCCTTAGGACTTAGGGATTGAACATTTTAGATATGGGACTATAGGGACTATGGGTAGTTATTAGATCCCTTAGAAATCACTAGGATTCCCCTACTGCTATTAGTATACTACTATATTTGATTGATTGGTGTGGTGTGCCCTCTCTGGGGATTATAATTTGTTTGTTTGGGTATTGGGATTGCTTGGGGATTGGGGGAGCTGAAGACTTGCGATGATGAAGCCATTGAAGATCCAGGTGTTGAAGACCAACTTCCAGAGTTGATGAGGAAATTCCTGCTAGCAGCTGTTGAGGAGACTAGGGTTTAGGAGCTAGGCAGAGCTCTAGATTAGAAAGCTTGTTTCTCAAACATGGAATGCTTTGTCTGCATCCATCCTTTCTCTGTGATTCAAAGTCTCTTTCAAATATCCACCTCCTTCCTTTGGAAGGATTAGTGATTGTATTTGAAAGATAGAACTTTTGAGAGAAACCTGTCTGTATAATGTTAATAGTTAATGAGCCACCCTTGGTAGGCAATTTACTATTTAACATTCCTCTCATCTTGTTGACTGATGTTCATCCCTGAAGATTGGAGACTTGAAGAAAAGCCATTGCAGATGGAAATCTGATGATCAAAGCCCTTGCCTGAAGGCTGTGGAGATGGAGATTGATGCTTGTTGAAGCTTGTAGCAGATTGGGGATTACTTGAAGCCAGATGTTGATTCAGAGCTGCTGATGCTGTTTATTTTTCTGCTGTATTTCATTTCTGATGTATTGTTTGGTTTTTCCTAACTGTATTGTTTGCTGTTTACCCTGTTGGGTTGAGAGTGAATTCTGTTCACTTTTGCCTATTGTTTTCTAGGTTCGAGGTTGAGTGGGACTCCCTTGCCTCGCTTGTATTGCTGCATCCATGCATTTTACTGCTTTACTGTATATATCTGATATTGTTTCTGTTTCCGTCTATTCCCTTAGGATCTTTGTTTCTCTCTGCGCAAGAGAGGAGCATGATAGACTCTAGGTCTTAACCCATGCATGATAACATTAGGTTAGTTTGATTCCCTTCGCAACCGTAGGTTAGAGTTCTGTCTCTTCTTCCTCAAAACAACAGAAAAACACAATAAAGATTTCAAACACAATAAAAGACACTTCTTCCATAAAAGAATGTGAACTCATCAAGACGTCATTTTTTGTCCGCTTGGACTGCTAATCAGAAAAACCTTTTTCAGAAGGAATAAAATCAATCAAGACAGACTTGTGTCGTACGTGGCCCGAACTACGTTTGCTCTGATCTTTCATGCTGTATGAAAGTACGTAGGCATAGGATGCGATATCCTAGCGAGCAACCTTCCCCTCCTTTCCCGTAGGTAGGCGAACTACGTTGACTCTGATTTCTCGTTCCAGACGGGAATACGTAGGCATAAAGTGCGATACTTTGCCGAGTCATTTTCTTTTCTTTTAACCCCTGACCTTTAGTTTATATTGAAGTAACAATCCATACCGGAAGGCAAGCGTGGATCCCGTCGAGTACGACGGACGTGAGGGGTGCTAATACCTTCCCCTTGCGTAACCGACTCCCGAATCCAGGTTTTGGTTGCGACGACCATACCTTTCCCGTGTTGTGCGAGGTTTACTCTGAGCGTTTCCTTTCCCTCCTGTGGGATAAATAACGCACGGTGGCGACTCTTCTGTTCAGCCGGCGCCGATTTTCGCAGTAGCGACAACTGGTGACTCTGCTGGGGATCCAACGTCCCCGGGCTGCTAAGGACTGCGATAGTTCTTATGCATTTGGGATCCAACGTCCCTTAAGAGAGTCAATCCTAACGCTTGTTTTCCCGTCGAGGATTTTGTATGGATTTATATTTCTGACCTTTTATTTTCAGCATTATATATATTGATTATTATTGCTGTATTGGGGTGTGACGGGTGTTCTGATACTGAGTGAGAAGCCGGACCTGGGCTTGAGTGCACCTTAGACTTAGAGTAGAGATTAGTTGGCGCCCGCTTGCTTTGCTTGCCTTGGTGTCCCGCGAAATCTACACTCAGACGAGGTTCCTCTGGTTGGCCTCCTGCCCCTTCCTTTGGTTGGCGTGGGTTGCTGGTTAGTTGAATTGTCGACTCTGGGGACCGATCATTTGGAAGTTGGCTAAGTGAGGCCTCTTCAGGATTTGATGATGCCACTCCTTCTGGGAATCGTATCATCAACCCTGAACGTCTGTGACGCCGACGACCGCATAGGATGCCATACCTTTGTCAGTTACTAGGACATCCACCTGTGAGAGGGTTTGGGGTTATGCAGGTAACTAGACCTTCAGACACCGGTTATTTCTTGATCAGAGATCTTGAGTATTTATGGAGAGTTCTGAGGTCTGTCAGAGACCAGTTGGAGAGTTTTGAGGTCTGTCAGAGACCAGTTGGAGAGTTTTGAGGTCTGTCAGAGACCAGTTGGAGATGTGATTTGAGGTCTACCAGAGACCAGTCGCAGTCATGGTTTGAGGTCTGTCGGAGACCTTTGTTGGAGCTTTGTTTTAGGTCTATCTGAGACCAGGGTTTGAGGACTTCTAAAGAGTCTGTTTGAGACCTCTTGATATGGTTCAGGCTATTCAGCTACGGCAGTCGGTCCCTGTTGCATGTTACTTGCATTGCATTGTTTTCATACTCATTATCATTGCATCCCATTAACGTGTGTCTGTGCTGCAGGTGCATTTGCATATCCCCCGGTTCTAGTGCCCAGACTTCTGAGTTTTGATTATGGCTGGGTTGAGGAAAACAGTTGCGTATAAGCTGCCTGCACCTGATATTACTCCTTTGCTCGGTCTGATATCTCTTGCTGATGAGGAGGTTAGGAGAAGCTTCAGAATGAGTCATGGGAGATTACTGAGATTAGTCTGCAAACCCACTACTGATGAGATGAACGGGCTGTACACCTTGATGCAGTTCTATGACCCCGTATTGAGATTTTTTACGTTTGCTGACTTCATTCTAGGGCCTACCATTGAGGAGTACGTGGAGTTTACTGAGCTACCAGTGCAGAACACGGTTCCCTTTATTCACTCTGCTGCTGAGCCCAAGTTGGAGGACTTAGCCAAAGCCTTGCATATGGACGCTGCAGAGCTGTTAGTGACTTCTTGGCTTGGGGTTTCAGGTTTCTCTCTTGATTTCCTGGTTGGCAAAGCTCAGGAGTATGCCAAGAGCGGATGTTGGGTGGTTTTCAATGCTATTTTGGCTCTATGCATTTATAGGATTGTGCTGTTTCCTAACTTGCCCAACTTCGTAGACTTGGACGCTTTCCATCTATTTGCTGCTGGCAATCCAGTGCCCACGTTGATCGGAGACTACTACCACTCCTTGCACTACAAGAATGAAAATAGAAGGGGAAAGGTTGTTTACTGATGTGCTCCTTTGTTGAATATGTGGTTCAAGAGTCATCTTCCCATGAAGGGATCTTTTATGGAGAGTGCAACCGCAGCTAGCTGGTCATAGCGCCTGATGAGGCTATCTTCCGAAGACGTTGAATGGTTTGATAGAGATCTGCTGGGATCTGAGCTCATCTTCAGTTGTTCTGGGTACCCTAATGTCCCGCTGACAGGAAGAAAAGGGTGTATCAACTACAACCCATCATTGTTGGTCCGTCAGTTCGGATATGCGCTGAAGAACCCGCCAAAGGAGGAAGAAGTACAGGAATCTCTGTACTTCACCGGAGACGTGAAGGGGGAGTTACTAGCCAAGCTGCAGCATGCCTGGACGCGTATTAACCGAAGAGGGAAGCCGCTGTTAGGGAAGAATGACTGTCAGGCTTATGCACCTTACAGGGTTTGGATCCAGGAAAGAGCAAGCCAGTTGCGGATGCCGTTTCCAGATGCACCAGTCCTTGCTCCTATTCCGGTAGCAGAGCCAACTACTGTTTCTAGGGAGGCCTACGAGCAAGTTATGAAAGAAAAAGAAGCCTTGATGAAGATCAACGAAGGGTTAGAGCAAGAGTTAGCCCAGATACGCAGTGAGAAAAACAAGGTCGTGCATGCTTTCCAACAGCAGATTGAGCTAGTGAACAGACTAGGGGCTAAATTGGCTGAAGAGAAGAGGAAGCGCGAACGTCTGGGGCAAGAGTTCAGAAGCTCCCATGACATGCTGGAATCCAAAAAGAAAGCGCTCGACGCAGCTCACCGAGAGATCTCTTCTTGCAATAAGACTTGGAATGCCACGCTCACCAACAATAAGAAGAGGGAAGATAAGTTGAAGCAGCAAATTTCCGACCTCGAAGAGCAGTTGAAGGCTAGCATCAATAAGTGCGAAGAAGAAGTGATGTCCAGGTATAGTCTCCAGAAGGCGTTGAACAAGGCCATCAAAGGCAGAGATGAAGCTGTGTCTCAGAAGCGTAAACTAGAGGATCGCTTCGGAGAAGGGGCATGGGAGGAAACTGCCGAAGACATGCGACGCGTTCTCAAGAGAAGAAACCAACTTGTTGAAGGACTGCTTGCTCGACCAAGTCATCCGGAGACCAAGAAGCTGCTAGAAGAGTACTAGACTTATGGGAGTGTTTGATCATTTCATGTAGTAACTTGTATGCTTTATTTGCATAGTGATGACCATCACCAGGATTGTTGGTTGAGGTCATGCCTTCTTATTGTACTCTCAGTAGTATTGTATTCTTGGCTTACTGGATTTCTCTGCAATATATGAGGCTTTCTATGATTCCGCTCCGATCTTTGTATTGCTAGCACTGTCACCGCACTGGCACCTTCACACTAGAGTCGGGGAATGCCATTCCCTAATGCACAGACACACACATTGCATTGCATTCATATTCATATTGCATTACAGGTAATTATTAAACTGTATCTCATCTCCTGCATCTTCCAGGTTCTCCAGGATTATCGACCGAAGAATTCCCTGGCATTCAGCCAGAGGTAGCAGCAAGGGAGTCATGAGTCAGGATCCGAATGAGATGCAAGAGGTGCACGACAACATAATGCGGCTCATACAGGTAATGGAAGCCATGGCCGAGAGTCAGAAACAGTTGCAGAATATGGTGCAGCCTCTGATTGCACGGGCTAATGATAGAGTTGCCGATTTTGCTCAGCTAGAGAATCAAGGTTTTCTCTCTGGCCGCATACGCCAACTTGTGGGGATAGACATCAAGCAGGTTCAAGCAGAATTGCCGGATGTTCGAGGCCAGCTGGGGCAGTTCACGAAAGATATGCAAGTGTTGCGCTCGAATCAAGAGACGCTAGAAGAAGAGAACTGCCGACTGAAGGCGCAGATAGGGTTGATGGCTGAAATACTAAGGAACGTACTCAGAAGAGAAGGGGGGCAAATGTCTGAAGACGCGGCTGGCTTATCTGCTCCTCAGGGGTCTGAAGAACCATTACCCACGCATGACAGGTGTGAGAGACCCTCTCCACGATTCGAAGCTCAGGATTCTCCTCGTCAGCAGTCGCAATTGATTTTGCAGGATAACCCAAGGAGGTGTGGCAAGAGGGTGAGGTCTTCTAACAGAGTATTTGATGAGATCCCAGTGGATTATGATCAGCTGGTGCAACTCTTGTTCCAACTTCAACTAGTTGAGCCCCGCATTTTGGTTCCACTAACAGGGCAGCCGCCACCAGACTATGACTTGAACGCCCATTGTGCCTTCCACTCCGGAGCACCGGGGCATGATATTGCAAACTGCAAAGCTTTTAAGCATAAGATTCAAGATTTGCTGGATGAGAAAACAATTGAGTTTGTACCGGGGGGTATAAGAGTTTCAGGGACTGATATTCCCATTTCTTCGCCAGAGGTTGCAGACGAATCGAGGTATATCCCAGAGCCACTGGAAGCTAGGTCCCCATGTCCACAACAGTTGCCGATGCCAGGGTTGAATTTAAGGATGATAGCGCTTGAGCCTAAGGAATCGTCCGAGCAAAGCCAGCAGCATACGAGATGCCAGTATCCAGCTCAACAAAGAATTCGGGGAAAGAAGCCAAGGAGGGTGTTTGAAAAGCCTCCTTCAACGTATGCAGATTTGTTACAGACACTACTAAGATTGAACTTGGTGGAGAAAAGAACTCTGGCGCCAATAACAGGCACTCCTCCGTATGGCTATGATGCAAGCAGGCACTGTGAATTCCACTCCGGGGCTCCCGGACATGATATTGAAGGTTGCCACGCGTTCAAGCATAACGTCCAAGATTTAATCGACAGCAGGGTGATTAACTTCTCTGATAGGGTCCCCAAGGTGGTGCAAGGCCATAGACAAGCAAAAGCCGGGGTGATGAAAAAGTTTCCCAGATTTGATCGGGCCGTTGAAAGAAGATCGAGACAGCAGTAGACTACCCCGATAATGGTTTCTGAGGATGGTTGACTCGCCAATAAGTCAAAGTGCAGGAAGTCCAGTTCTGAGACACCGACATTTTTCATGTTATCTTGTTCATGTCTTTGCATTTGTAGTTTCCTTCCTTTTGAATTGCAAATTTCGCTTGTAAAACTCGTTGTTTTTTCAATTGATATTGATAAACGAAATGAATATGCATGTTTTGAATTAATCCAGTCGTGTTCACTCTTTGTGTTTCTTTAATGTTTAATGCTTGTTTTAGCAGGAATCCGGGAGGATGACGAAAACAGATGACGAATAATATTCCGATTGTATGCTTTTGGATAAAAACTTGTTGATGAGATACAGGCATTGTTTCAATCCATAAACACCGGAGATATAAGGAAGATAATCCCTTGATAACCCCTTTTGAGCCCAGTAGTAGGAGTTTCTTTTTGAAAATGAAAAACCCTAAATCTTAACTCGGGGCAGGGTAGGTGTCAGTTAGTTTGACCAAGCGTTCGAATCGCAAAAGGAGTGTCCGTTTGAGGATAAATCACACTTGTATAGGTCGTGCCTAAAGGACCACAATGGTTAAACCTCGCCGACAAAGAGTGAAACAGTCACATTATTCCACAAAAAGTCAGACAAACCAGTGTCACACGACTTGTTCAAAAAAAAAAAAGAGAAACGAAAAGCAAAAAGAATCAAAAGCCCGCTAAGTCAAAACTTGAAAACAAATGACTTAGGCAAAAAACAGGGGCATCCCGCTGGACTGGAAAATCAAAAGAATCTCAAAAGATAGGGAATGAGAAAAAACGAAAGACGAAAAGGATTATCAAAGAAAAATCCTCGAAAAGGACAAAGTCGTGTGACTCTGGACACCCAAAGACGAAAAGCAAATGATTGTCACTCAAAAAGAAAAAATGTGTGGTATCCTGAACCATCACTCATATCATTCCGCCTCTAATAGGTGAACGCTGAAGTCAGATTAGCTGAACATAGGATTGGAGAACATCATGGAGAATGGGTGGGTTAAAATAAACTTTGAGCCTATATCTTTCCTTGTTAACCGCGAACCTGACCACGTTACAACCCGAAAAAGTCCTAATTGAAACAGGTTTTGGCCAAGAGCATACGTCAGTAAAGATCTCGTCGATTCTGACTCCTAAAAGGGTTCCTCTTACCAGCTTTCATATTGACATTTTGATAATTGATTCATTGCATGTCACAAAATTTTTTCAGTGAACAGACTTGGATTTTGAAACTGTTATATGCATTGTGTTTAATATATCTTTTATGCAGAACAACTTGTGTTACTTGCGAGTAAGCGCATGCCGACAGGAAAGATTCCTACAGTGGAAGGTCTGATCGGGATAAAATGCAGAATGCCCAAATGTTTCGTGAACTGGGGCAAGCTATACTGATTAATTCAGGTAGAGTCAGTCATCCTAGAATCAGTAAATCTGGGGCAGTCAGGTCAAGATTTGGCAAATCTCTCATAACTATGGGCCTTGCTCCACGAATCAGTCAATCAGAGACAAAGGATTAATTGCGAGACCGGGGCAGGTCACCCTAAGAACTCGAGAGCTATTTTTGGGTCGAAATTGTAGAAGCAGTCCATGTCTGACCGTCAGGATACCAAGACTGCAGGGTCCATTCCAAAAGTGTTGCAGATTCAGGGGCAAGCTATGCAAAAATACAGACTGGGGCATGTTAGTATCCCCGAAGCGGAGTTCTCTCTTTTCAGCAAGTGTTCTTTCCTCCCAGTGGAACTCGAAGATTAAAACTCTCCCCAGGCAGAGTTGGTTGTATGTCCCGGCATTTATTTTGTCGGAATACCATGTGATACCTGTGCACTCTCCAGCAGAAGTCCGATCATACTTGGTACATCTGCTATTCCCCAGCAGAGTTATATTCCCCAGCAGGATGTTACTTCGATGAGGTGCTTGGGTTAAGTTCCCAATTTCTCAGCAGGGTTGACTTCACTCTTCCAGCATTTATTTTGCTGGAGTAATTCTGTAGCACCTGGCTATCCCCAGCGGAGTTGGCATTATCTTCAGCACTTATTTTGCTAAGGCAGTTTCTGTATTCTACCAGCAGGTGGAGAGAGCTCTTGCTCAAATGAACTACCAAACATTCAAGATCTCGGCATGAGATATTCAATGATAATGTCAGTTTCGGCAGTATTCCCCACAGAGTTATCAGGATAAGTTTCTCTTTATTCTCAGGCAGAGTTATTTGTCATCAGGGGTTTCATGAATCAGAATTTCAGAAGTTGCAGCCGGTTATCAAAACAGGCGTCTGGTAGTTTGGTTTCCAAATATCCCCAGTAGAGTCCGCCTCAAAGTCGCTGTCACGTCAGTGCTAAGAAGTTTGTGGGTTGGGATCAATGGAGAACTAAGTCCTGACGTGGACAAGATTTATTCTCTCAGCAGAAAAGATGTAGTCCTTACGTGGACAAATCAAGACGAGATCAGGGTCCTGACGTGGACAAATCATATGAAGATGTGAGTCCTGACGTGGACAAGTTATTTCCCCAGCGGGTCAAAGGTGCATGAGTCCTGACGTGGACAAAGTTTATTTCCTCAGCAAGTCGACATGTGATTCCTTACGTGGACGAATCAAAATATGATTCCTTACGTGGAAAGATTGATTCCTTACGTGGAAAGATGAGTTTGTATTCCTTACGTGGAAAGATTGAGTCCTTACGTGGACATATCAAGGGGGAGTCCTTACGTGGACAAGTTATTCCTTACGTGGAAAGATGTATTCCTTACGTGGAAAAAAGATTGAGTCCTTACGTGGACAAGTTGTTTCCTTACGTGGAAAAGTTTAGTCCTTACGTGGACAGATCAAGAAAGATTTGATTCCTAACGTGGAAAAGATGGTGATTTCTTACGTGGAAGATTGTGTTCCTAACGTGGGACGAAGCTTATTCCTTACGTGGAAAGTTTGATTCCTCACGTGGAAAGATTGGAGTCCTTACGTGGACAAGCTAAGAAAAGGCGGTTTCCTTACGTGGAAAGAAAGAGTATTCCTGACGTGGAAAGATAAAATTGTTTCCTTACGTGGAAATATAGCATTCCTGACGTGGAAAGATTGGAGTCCTTACGTGGACAGATCGAATAAAATCGTATTCCTTACGTGGAAAGTTTAGTCCTGACGTGGACAGATTCAGATCAAGTTGGTTTCCTTACGTGGAAAAGATGGTGATTCCTAACGTGGAAAGATGGTTCCTAACGTGGATGATGTATTCCTAACGTGGAAAGAAGATTTATTCCTTACGTGGAAAAGAAGATAGATTCCTTACGTGGAAAAGTTGAGTCCTTATGTGGACAAATCAAGAAAAGATTGTTTCCTTACGCGGAAAGAAGAGAGGTTTCCTTACATGGAAAGAAGTTGATTCCTTACGTGGAAAGGTGGGTCCTAACATGGACGATGTAATCCTAACGTGGACGATGTTATTCCTTACGTGGAAAGGTTATTCCTAACGTGGAGCAGGTTATTCCTAACGTGGACAATGTGATTCCTAACGTGGAAAGGGTGTTCCTTACGTGGACAAATCAGAAAGAGTGGTATTCCTTACGTGGAAAGATTGGAGTCCTTACGTGGGCAGATTGATATAGTATTCCTTACGTGGAAAGAAGATTGTTTCCTTACGTGGAAAGATAAACGTGTTTCCTTACGTGGAAGAACGATTTATTCCTTACGTGGAAAGTTTAGTCCTGACGTGGACAGATTCAGAAAAGAAGATGGTTTTCCTTACGTGGAAAGATATTATTCCTTACGTGGAAAGAGGCTTGTATTCCTGACGTGGAAAGAAAGAGTGTGTTCCTGACGTGGAAGGAGTTTAGTCCTGACGTGGACAGATGCAGAAGAGATGATTCCTTACGTGGACGGTGATGTTCCTAACGTGGAACGGTTATTCCTTACGTGGAAAGGTGAGTCCTAACGTGGACGGTGTTATTCCTAACGTGGAACGGTTATTCCTTACGTGGAAGGGTGAGTCCTAACGTGGACGACGTTATTCCTAACATGGACGGTGTTATTCCTAACGTGGAAGAGTTTATTCCTAACATGGACGATTTATTTCTGACGAGAAGGCAGACGAGCCATCCCCAGCAAAGTTGTTGAAGTTTTCCGAATTGACGAAGCAGGCGTCCTGACGTGGACAATGTTCTATCTATGCGATGATAAAGTCTTTTCAGGCCGATAAAAATAATCCCCGCATGGGATCAGTTGGTTTCCGTAACAGTCAGATTCGGTGGATGAATGTCGTTACCCAAGCAGGAGCGCAGTTTATTTCTGCGGTTGGCAAATTTCTGGGTTATTAGTATTCAACCGTCTCGTACCTCGAATGTTTGAAGGTCGTTCGCTCTTCACCCAATTGGGTCCAAGTCGCTTGAATAGGGGCAGCTGTTGCACCCTAAAATTTGCTCAACCTTATTCACTTGGTTTATGTTTCAATATCATTAGCATTTGCATATAGAGTCATGTACATAGTCTGATCATCTGCATAGCATACCATGGCAAGTCATCCAACAGGGGACCAATCGTTATTCTCATCTATATGAGCCTATCAAGAGGTTATTATCCAAATTCAATCTCATTCAAGTCATCAGAAAGAATTTGAAAGCTGGGAAGTCAATAGATCAAGCAAGTGCATCCATCTCCTATCTGAGGGTATCTGGGGATCATCAAGGAAAGTGTGAGCTGTGGGCTGAGCATGGAGAGTATCTAGACATTATGGAGGACTTAGAAAGTCGTTTGGAGAAGGAGACAAGTCCTTGATATGATCACAAGAATTGCAGTTGAAGACAGTCAACTAGGGTTTTATCTGGGTCAACCCTAGGACAACCCTAGGTCAATTGATTGATTGAAAGGCATTGAGGTCTATTGGAGAGATGTGGGATTCATCATTTGACATGTAGAGAAGGATAGGGGAATGTGTTAAGAAGAATTCAAGAGAAATCAAGGAGAAGAGGAGTTTCTAGATTAGGGTTTCTGTGTAAAATCCCCTAGTTTAGGTCAAATTTCCAAGCAAGATAAGTCAAAATGCAAGCTTCAAATGGATCCTTGGCCAACATCGAACTTGTAGAGGATCTCAAGACCTTTAATTTTAGTGGTGGAATACATTAAGGAGATTTATAGAACTCAAGTTATGGTCCTTGCAAGTTACAGGTCATCTGAGGTATCTGAAATTTTGTCTGTGAAAGTGACTTGACTTCCAAGCTATTTTTACCCCTCAAGGAGATTTCAAATGAATTTCTGGCCAACATAAGAGTTTTTCCTCATTGTCTTATAGTTCTAGAATGGTATAGTATGCCTTCATATGATTTGTGGAACTCTACTTATGGTCTTGGCAAGCAAAGGGTATTTTGGTCATCTGGTGATTACAGGTCATTCTTAGCCTATGCCTAAAACTCATACAAGGAAGCTTCAAATGAAAAACTGCACAACATCAAAGTTGCTCAAAATTCCATTTTAAGTCTAGAAAAGAAGTCATGAAAGTTTGGAAATGCATGGAACAAGACTTGACCAAAGTTGGTGAAAAATGACCTAAAAAAGGCATATAAGTTGAAAAAGTTGAAATAAAAAATTGGTTTGAGAGATCTACAAATCCAATATGGGTCATCCAATATACCAAATTGATTCCCAACATCATTTTAAAGACATTGGTTCAGCCACATTTTTGATTTTAGGCTTAAAAATTGGACTTCCTTTGTAAATTTGTTTCTTGCATCATAAGGCAACTTGGTAAAACTTAACACAAGGCAAGGAAAAGC
Organism: Lathyrus sativus; assembly: GCA_963859935.3. Taxonomy (NCBI): domain Eukaryota; kingdom Viridiplantae; phylum Streptophyta; class Magnoliopsida; order Fabales; family Fabaceae; genus Lathyrus; species Lathyrus sativus. Next base: position 156,733,704 of record OZ012736.1, on the reverse strand, counting down.
TTGGTTTTTCATACATACACTCCTAATATCTCATGAAAGTAGGTTTTAATACAAGTTTACAAAGGGGCAAGCATGAGATAAGAGATCTTCAACATATCATCAAATGAGAACTTCCTTGAAATTTCCACAACTTTCTAGAATCCTCCTAGAGCAATCTAGAAACTTCTCATTCTGTTAATCATCATCTATATAATGAAATGAATCCATTTGTGCAAGGGGTTGGTGCATTGAAGGAGAGAAAAGAGAGAACTTCATAGTTGCTTCCATTGTAAGAAAGTGCAAGAATCACCATAATCTTCCATTTCTGATCACTTCTTTTCTTCATCCATCATCCATTGAAGATTGTGAAGGGGAACCAGCAAGCTCAGAGGCATGTACATGGAAGATCAAAGCTCTAGGGTTTGAAATTGCAAAATTCATAGCAGGATCCAATCTCACAATTCAAGCACTCATCACCACTATTGTTGCAAACAGAAAGTTTCTCATCAATTAGAGATCATCCTCGAAGGGTTTCAAGCATTGGATCCACCTGCAACTACCTCCACCATTGATACTTGATAGGTTGGTGGATTCTCCCATACCTCCTTAATTATGCATAGTTAGGATAGATCTTTGGTGTAGGACTGTTAGACTTGATTAGGTGATCGATTCCATGAAGTTTCAGAGAGTTTCATGAAGATTAATAACAGGTGTTAGGTTCTTTGATGAGCAAGAAAATGTTGGTTAGTGAGTGTCAATGCATGTGTAATGGCTTGTTGAAACCAGTGTAGCGTGTAGAACAGCTTAGCGCCATTAGGATTAGGTTTTAGCAAGGTCGAATTCGGTGTAACATGGTGGTACCAAGATCTTGAAGGTTTCTGTTTGGAGGATGCACGATGGTTCAAAGAAAACTACACGTATGATCATGTTCCTGGTGATTGGTAGATCATTTTTTGTCTTGGAATTTTTGATTTTCGTTGAGAAACGAGTGAGCACGATGATGATGAAGAACGCGCGCATGAACATGGATTTCTGAAAACCCTAGGTGACACTTGGGGAAGACGACCAGTATCCGTCATATTATTCTATTTTGTTGACTTTGAAGGCTCATCCAAGGGCTGACATTGAAAGTAAGAAACGGAGGGAAACCAGAGTTATCTAAACTCTGCGTTTCATTAATGTGAATCCTGGGCTTCAGCAATTCTTGTGCTACTCGCACCCCCACCGTGGGCCCAATCCAAGTTTGCACGTAAAACCCTTACTTTCTGCACCGCGCTCATATTATTTTCTTTTGAATTTTCCTTTTGATTTTCTGATAACGCCTGGGCCTAACCAATGATATCTGCACCCCCCGGTTTATGGGCCCATCATAAAATGAACTGGGCGCCTTTCAGTTTGACACCCCCATCCCTTTAATTCAACTTCTTTTGATTTTATTCCTTTTATATTGCTTGCATTTTCAATAAATCATATAAAAATGAAAAATTAATATTTTTTGATTCTTGTTGTTGCTATAGGTCCATTATTCTGTCTAGAAAAATATGAAATAATAAAATTGGCATTTTATTTTTGTTTAATATTTTTCATGCATTTTTCTTGTAAATAGCATTTTATTAAGTTTCGTTTGATACTTAAATTTGTTGATTTTTGTTCTAATAGTTCCCTTTAGCTTTAGAGCTCATTCTTTTTAGGTTGTTTAGTTTAGACATTCAACTTGTATATACAATTTAGTTCACATTTTTAAGACTTAATTTTAGGTGATTAGTTTAGGTGAGAACAACATGAACAAAATTAGGGTTTAAGTGATGACTTAGGAGAATTGAATCATTTCCCTTAGGACTTAGGGATTGAACATTTTAGATATGGGACTATAGGGACTATGGGTAGTTATTAGATCCCTTAGAAATCACTAGGATTCCCTTACTGCTATTAGTATACTACTATATTTGATTGATTGGTGTGGTGTGCCCTCTCTGGGGATTATAATTTGTTTGTTTGGGTATTGGGATTGCTTGGGGATTGGGGGAGCTGAAGACTTGCGATGATGAAGCCATTGAAGATCCAGGTGTTGAAGACCAACTTCCAGAGTTGATGAGGAGATTCCTGCTAGCAGCTGTTGAGGAGACTAGGGTTTAGGAGCTAGGCAGAGCTCTAGATTAGAAAGCTTGTTTCTCAAACATGGAATGCTTTGTCTGCATCCATCCTTTCTCTGTGATTCAAAGTCTCTTTCAAATATCCACCTCCTTCCTTTGGAAGGATTAGTGATTGTATTTGAAAGATAGAACTTTTGAGAGAAACCTGTCTGTATAATGTTAACAGTTAATGAGCCACCCTTGGTAGGCAATTTACTGTTTAACATTCCTCTCATCTTGTTGACTGATGTTCATCCCTGAAGATTGGAGACTTGAAGAAAAGCCATTGCAGATGGAAATCTGATGATCAAAGCCCTTGCCTGAAGGCTGTGGAGATGGAGATTGATGCTTGTTGAAGCTTGTAGCAGATTGGGGATTACTTGAAGCCAGATGTTGATTCAGAGTTGCTGATGCTGTTTATTTTTCTGCTGTATTTCATTTCTGATGTATTGTTTGGTTTTTCCTAACTGTATTGTTTGCTGTTTACCCTGTTGGGTTGAGAGTGAATTCTGTTCACTTTTGCCTATTGTTTTCTAGGTTCGAGGTTGAGTGGGACTCCCTTGCCTCGCTTGTATTGTTGCATCCATGCATTTTACTGCTTTACTGTATATATCTGATATTGTTTCTGTTTCCGTCTATTCCCTTAGGATCTCTGTTTCTCTCTGCGCAAGAGAGGAGCATGATAGACTCTAGGTCTTAACCCATGCATGATAACATTAGGTTAGTTTGATTCCCTTTGCAACCGTAGGTTAGAGTTCTGTCTCTTCTTCCTCAAAACAACAGAAAAACACAATAAAGATTTCAAACACAATAAAAGACACTTCTTCCGTAAAAGAATGTGAACTCATCAAGACGTCATTTTTTGTCCGCTTGGACTGCTAATCAGAAAAACCTTTTTCAGAAGGAATAAAATCAATCAAGACAGACTTGTGTTGTACGTGGCCCGAACTACGTTTGCTCTGATCTTTCATGCTGTATGAAAGTACGTAGGCATAGGATGCGATATCCTAGCGAGCAACCTTCCCCTCCTTTCCCGTAGGTAGGCGAACTACGTTGACTCTGAATTCTCGTTCCAGACGGGAATACGTAGGCATAAAGTGCGATACTTTGCCGAGTCATTTTCTTTTCTTTTAACCCCTGACCTTTAGTTTAGATAGAAGTAACAATCCATACCCGAAGGCAAGCGTGGATCCCGTCGAGTACGACGGACGTGAGGGGTGCTAATACCTTCCCCTTGCGTAACCGACTCCCGAATCCAGGTTTTGGTTGCGACGACCATACCTTTCCCGTGTTGTGCGAGGTTTACTCTGAGCGTTTCCTTTCCCTCCTGTGGGATAAATAACGCATGGTGGCGACTCTTCTGTTCAGTCGGCGCCGATTTTCGCAGTAGCGACAGGGTTTTGTAAAAATATCAGCCCATTGATGGTCTATATCAACAAAATTTAAACTTAATATCCCTTTCTGAATATAGTCTCTGATGAAGTGGTGTTTAATCTCTATATTTTTTCCTTTGAATGTAAAATTGGATTTTTAGAAAGACAAATTGCAGAAGTATTGTCACAGAAGATAGGAATATTACTCTCATGTATTTGGTAGTCCTCCAGCCGACTCTTCATCCAGAGCATATGGGTACTGCAGCCGGCAGCAGCAATATATTCTGCCTCTGTAGTTGAGAGTGCTATAGTGGGGGGGGGGGGGGGTTGAATAAGGGTTTTCAAAAACAAATAAGGCAATAAAAATAACAGATATTTTTATACTGGTTCTTTTGAACTCAAACTACTCCAGTCCACCCAACCAAGGTGATTTCGCCTCTTTCAAAAGAGGAGTTAATCCAATAATCCAAAACTGATTACAATCTTTTCACTATGACAAACTTGTCTTAGTCTTCTCGAGAATACTGACCACAACTTGGTCTCTCAAGGATCTTTTACAAAGTAATACAATAAAATGTGTTTAAGTGCTTCTTAGAAAAGCTTTTTCACAACAGTGATTTAACACAAATGAAGATCAATGAAACTTTCTATTTGCTAATATGAAGTTGACTTGGAAGTGATAGCAAAGTAGGATTTTCTTTTCAGCAAAGTAGTATGTTCGTTATAGACTAATGTTATTTATATTTGAATTGCTGTTGAAGACTTGTTTAAATACTTCACACCCATTTCTCAAATAACGTGCAGATGCTTTTTTGTCTTCTTTGACTATTTCTTTCCAGGAGAGGAATATTCAGAGATATCCTTTTTGTTTTGAAATCCTGTCCCATACACAAAAGAGGAATAGTGGCGTTGGATGTAGACAATGACTTTGGCAACGAATCTATCTTGATCAGCATCTTTTTAAATGAACGGATATGGAAATATTTCCTGCATCAGATTCTCTGATGATGTTCCATTTTCTTCATGTCAGAGTAACTCTCTTCCAGAGTTTTGCAGCTTAGTGCTAGCGTGATTGTTTTAACAAACTGTTAATCTAGAGGAGCGTTTTAGATCAGAGCAAATCTTCGCTCTTATGTGTTATCAGTGTTATCCAAATGTATCACTTTGTTACTAACGTTTCAGAGCCTTACGTGTTTTGATTCTCAGAGCCTCTGCAGTTGCAGCGTTGAGTTTAGTACGCTTAGAGTTTTTTGAATCTTCACTTTATACTTTACGCTCAGAGCCTTCTGTAGCTTCGCTTTTTACCAAACGCTCAGAGTCTTCTGCGTGTTGTAGCTTAACGTTCAGAGGAATATTCCGTTCAGAGGAATATTTATTATGTTATATGAAACAAAAACACTTGAACAAAATTAGAGTATATATTTTCTCCATACAAAATTTCATTATTGTTATCATCAAAACATTGAGATATATTAAGAACCAATCTGTGTTCTAACATTCTTCTCTTTCAACACCTGCAATATAATTCGCAAATGTTCAGTGTCATACCCTAATTTTATACCTAAGATCTCGCATCTTTTGGCATTATCTGCATAGCCTATCATGTCTCTCATCTCGCATAATGCCCAAATTATCTGCTGGAATAAACTTGGTGGATTTACAGCCGAATTGGTCAAACTGAAAGTCAAATGTGCGTAAAATCAGTGGACGAAAAGTTTCAAAGTCGAGCTTGCAAAATTCAGTCATATTAATCTACGTTTCACGTAGTTTAACTTGGTGTGCTCGCTTGAATTTTTCGACTACTTTTTGGTTGCATTTTTATCAGTTTGAGCCATTTAACTGGGGAAAATTTATTTTAAAATTTGACCAAACGCTGTATTTTTCTGAGTCGTTTATTTCATGCCGATCATTTTGGCCTATTCATTTTATTTTTTTGAGCACTTCGATACCAGTCCGATTATTCATTTTTAACCGATATTATTTTAATTTTTAATTAAATAAACATTTTAATTAATCATATTTTTATTTTAAATAGTTTATTTTATTATATTTATCTTTTTTTAATTTTAATATTTAAAATTTTGTTTTTATTCTTTTTGTAGTAATACTTAATATTTAGGTTTCAAAAAGGTGTTTTATATAATAGCTTCATTTGTGAAAAGAAAAGGCTGGCATACAAGATGTAACACCCCACTTCCCAAAATTAAAATAAAATATGATTAATCCAAATAAACATCAGAGTCTCCCCTCAACAAGTGGGATATCACATCACATAATCCATAATACTCTTCATTAGAAGGTTTTCAAAACAAAGCAGCGGAAATAATCCTTAATTCATCATTCTCGGTCATCCGCCGAATTACATAAAAAGAGATTCATTAAATTGTTCACCAACATGATACATCACAGGAAATAAAACAAGTTCAACATAAAAACAAATAAACACCCAAGTCCCGTGCTACGTATCAGAGCATCCTAAGACTCGACTCGCACACCACTATCCAAGCTAGCTAAGTACCTAGATTATCTGTACTTCTGAAGAAGCACATACCACAACAACAACAAAGGGGTGAGAAAACATGATCAAAATTATCGATAATACAGTACAAGAAATATAGGTAGCAATCATATAAAATATCACCCAACATTCACCCAAAAACGACCTATTGTCCAACAACAACGCAACACACCATAATGCAAATATGAAACTCAACACCATGCATGTGGTACCGACTCATTGGTTCATTCAATCGAACCCCGGATAGATCACATACACCCGTCCTTGGTTATGATCTATCCCCACCATTCTCCGCAATAGAGTACAGATGAATCACATACACTACTCTTGAGAAATGATTCGTCCCACCAACACCATGATATGCATAACACCAAATGCACAACAAATGAACTCAAGCATACAAGGTGCACACGATCCTCTGATCACATCACCATACATCATACATACATATTGTTCATCAATTAATTATTTTAATTAAAGCCACACGATCCCCCCTGATCCCATCACCATACCTCATACATATCTCACACCTCAATCTACTTGTTTTAATTAAGTTCAATCACTACATAACTTCACCTCTTAATGTCAAGTCTACACTCTTCACCACTAGTCACCATATCTATACTGGTCACAACTCAAGGAGTACCACAGGACAACAGAACCACCCTCACCGTACAAAATCACAACTTGCTGTCATGCTCGCTGGCTCATTCGCTTAGCGAAGCTCTAGTGAACGCTCGCTAGCTGCTCGGCTAGCGAACTCCCTAGACAGTGGCTACTGAAAGCCTTCGCTACCCATCCCACCTAGCAAAGTCCTAGCGAACACTCGCTACTAGCTCCCCTAGAGAACTACCTAGCGAATCGCTCGCTAGCTACTCGCTTAGCGAGTTCTGCGATCTCTCAAAACCCTCATAGTCCAGAATTGTCATCTTGCTCAAATTCAAGCTTATCACTCTACTCCTATCTTCAGTTCTATCAATACTACAACCAATAAACACTACTCTATCATTTTCTAACAATTTTTAACTCCAGAACCCACATCTATGTTCATTATCAGAACTACAGAAGTTACTCAGAACCTGACCAATCTCCCAACAACACATACCCAAAGTCATCAATGGCAGCCATGATCATAAACACATCAATACACATTCAATTCATCATAACAACAACAACAATCATCAACATTTCCAATATATCATTCATATTCACCAAACTCCTACGGGGTTAAGTAATCCCTTCTACCCTGTTCATGCAATTTACCAATCTTAACCCGTTTCTCCCCCTTACCTCGACTAATGCTCTGATTGACGAAGAACTCTGAAGAATTGTTAGACCTAGCCTGCTTCTTTTCCTCCTTGTTCTTCCTCTTTCCTCTTCTCTCTAGAACTGACTTATCGTGTTCTAACTCTCTCCTTTTCTCCCAAAACTCTTCTAATACCCCTTTTTATCCTTATTTCATTTTATTAATAGTAATAATATAAATAATAATAATAATAATCATAATAATAATAATAATAATAATAATAATAATCATAATAATAATAATAATAATAATACAAATAATAATAATAATATACTAATTATTAGATTATCATCATTATTAATTATATCATATTATTATTAAACTCTATATTTTATTAAATAACTCCTATAACTCAAGGACACCCACCCACGCGCTCCGATACACTCCCCCATAAAGGACACACCAAAATAAAATAACACCAAAAGACTAAATAATTAAAAATGGGTGTTACAACTCTCCCCCACTTTAATTATTTTCGTTCTTGAAAATTACCTGATGGAAACAATTCCGAATACGCTTCCCGCATCCTGCTTTCCAATTCCCAGGTCACACTGCCTCCTGCAGCATCTCCCCAAGCTACTTTCATCAAAGATATCTCCTTTCCTCGGAGTTGTTTCATTTTACGATCTTCGGTCCTCAACGGCATCGTCTCAACAGTAATATTCTCACAGACTTGAACTTCATCTCTCGGAATCACATGAGATGGGTCCGCGACATACTTTCGAAGTTGCGACACATGAAACACGTCATGTAAATTCAAAAGCTCAGGCGGTAACACCACTCTATAAGCTACAACACCAATTGTCTGCAAAATTTGATACGGTCAAATAAACTTAGGATCCAGCTTCTTAGACTTCAACGCACGACCCACACCAGTCACCGGGTTAACTCTTAGAAACACATGATCACCTTCACTAAATTCCAGTTCTTTCCTTCGGTTATCATGGTAACTTTTCTGCCTACTCTGAGACGCTTTCATTTTCTCACGAATCATCTGAATGGTCTCAGTAGTCAGCTGCACAATTTCCGGTCCCAATACCATATTCTCACCTGTTTCATGCCAACACAGAGGAGTTCTACACCTCCTACCGTATAAAGCCTCAAACGGTGCCATTCCGATGCTAGAATGATAACTGTTGTTGTACGTGAACTCTATCAATGGTAAATGAGTATCCCACGCAGCACCCTTTTCCAACACATAAGCTCTCAACAAATCCTCCAGCGACTGAATAGTTCTCTCTGAGTGACCATCAGTTTGCGGATGGTAAGCTGAACTCAGCTTCAACTTAGTACCCAAAGCTTCCTACAAACTCCTCCAAAATTCATAAGTAAACCTCGGATCTCTATCCGACACGATACTCGACGGAACACCATGTAGCTTCACAATTACATGAATATAAATCTCTGCTTGCTTCACCAACGGAAAGCTGATATTAATCGACACAAAATGTGCAGACTTTGTAAGTCGATCCATAATTACCCAAATAGCGTCAAATCCTCTAGCCATGTTCAGCGAACCCGTCACAAAATCCATAGTGATACAATCCCATTTCCAAATCGGAACTTCCAACGGTTGCATAAATCCAGAAGGTCTTTGATGCTCTACCTTTGACTTCTGACATGTCAAACAGGCATAAACAAATTGAGCTATATCTCTTTTCAAACCGGACCACCAAAATAACTTCCTTAAATCATGGTACATCTTTGTAGCTCCCAGATGGATACTCAGACTACTACGATGTCCTTCACTCAGAATTGACTTCTTCAGTTCATCATTATCCGGCACACAAATCCTGCCTCTGAATCTCAACACACCTGTACTATCCAACTTAAAATCACTACTGGGGTCGCTCTCTACTCCAGGCATCAAATCTACTAACTTCACATCTAGCTTTTGGCTTTCCTTAATCAAATCCAAGAAATCATTATTCACCTGGAACTTGCCCAACATCACACCATTGGCCGTAGTCTCACATACCATGCTCAGATCTCTGAACTGCTCAATTAGTTCCATCTCTTTCACCATTAAAGCCAACATATGAATTGCTTTCCTGCTCAAGGCATCTGCTACTACATTCGCGTTTCCTGGATGATAACTCAAGTTGAAATCATAATCTTTCAAGAATTCCAACCATCTTCTCTGTCTCATATTTAGCTCCTTCTGATCAAACAGATATTTTAGACTCTTATGGTCACTGAATACCTCAAACCTAGAAACATACAATTAGTGCCTCCAGATCTTCAAAATAAAATCTACCGCAGCCAACTCAAGGTCATGAGTAGGGTAATTCCTTTCATGCACCCTCAGTTGCTGCGAAGCATACGCTACCACCTTACCATCTTGCATAAGAACTCCGCCTAATCCCAACTTAGACGCATCACAGTACACCACTGTCGCTACTGCAAAAAACAACCGGCGGAAAAACAGACGAGTCACCACCTTTCGTTATTTATCCCAAAGATAGGGAAAGGAAACGCTCGGAAAAACCTGACGAAAAAGGGAAAAGACAAGGTCATTGCAACCATGTCTGGATTCGGTAGTCGGTTACGCAAGGGGAAGGTATTAGCACCCCTCACGTCCGTCGTACTCGACGGGATCCATGTATTGTTGTCTATCTAAAAGGGTGTGTTGAAACTATCTAGCTAAAGGCTCAGGGACAAAAGAAAAAGAAAAGAGAAGTGACTCGGCAGAGCATCGCCGCTCTGTGCCTACGTACTCCCTCGTGCAATGGGAAAGTCAGAGTCAACGTAGTTCGACTAACTACGAGTGAAGGGGGGAAGGTTGCTTGCCAAGACGTCGCGTCTTGTGCCTACGTACTTTCATCTGGTATGAAAGATCAGAGCAAACGTAGTTTGGGATAAAAATACCACAGGCCGGTTCAAAAGGTTTTTAGGCCTGAGTAGGGTTAACAAGTAGTTCTAGCAATTGGTGTATGCAGCTCGACCATTGGAGACTTAGGCATTACCGTTTGCAGTAGAACTAAGAGTTAACAACACTCTTTTATCTGAAAAGATTTTCCTGATTAAGATCCCGAAGGATGAAAAAGGTTTAAAGTGTTTTTTGTGTTTTTTAGAGAAGAAGTGTTTTGAACTTGATTTGTAACTCATGTCGCATTAGAGACTATGACCTAAGAGCGAATGCATCGTATATCACCCAAAGGGTGTACACTAAACACTCTAGGCCATTGAGAGGAGGCCCCTCAATCATGATTTCTCAAGTAGCTTAAGGCTCGTAGCATGCCACACTTGTCATTCTTTATTAGATGTCTTATGAGCGTTTGAAGATGAGAAGAGAAGAAAGGACACTAATGGGAGACTAATCAATCCTAAGAGTTATCATGCAAAGTGGACTTAAAGTTGAGTTTAGGAGGGATCTACCTAATGTTATCATGCATGTTTAGAACCCTAATGTCTATCATAACCTCTCTTGAACAAGAGAGATTAGAAACCCTAAGGGAAGAAAGACAAGAGAAGAAGAAGAAACAACAAAAGAAACATGCAAATGAAAGAATGCACACATTGAATGCACAAGTAGAAGGAAAGTGGGAGGAAAATAGTGTGGGGCAGTAGCCTCCACAAGCTCATCTCAACCAAGCATGCATATGTAAATGCAAGAAAAGAAAAAGAAGTGCACAAGAAGAAAACATCCAAGCAAGAACAAACCACACTAAGATGCACCAAAAATGTCCTCAAGGATTCATCATTTTAGGTATGCTTCAAATACCTCCAAAGGAGGGACCAAGCCACCTTAAATGACACTCCAAAGTCATTGGACAGAAGGTAAAGATGAAAAGGAGAGCTCAAAAGCAAGAGGAAAACACAACAAAAAGAAATGCAAACAAAAACATAAAGGAATGCAAGCATACTTCACATTGAAACCCTAATGGAAGAAACAATATCATGACCTAAAATTGAACAAACATCATCCTTAACATGTTAGCAACATGAAACAAAAGGGATTGAGAGCTCAAAGGATCCAAAAATGTCATATCCAAATCAAACTAGGTCAAGGTGCATGTATGAACCTCCCTTAGAGGTAACTTGACTTGCAAGTTACCTCAAAATTAGGAAAATGGTTCAAAAATTACCAAATAAAATGCACAAAGAAACAAAACAAGTTGGCAAACAGAATCCAAAAGCACAAATCCAATATCCCCTCAAAGCACCATCAAAAGAAAATTATATTCAAGATGTACCACTTTGAAATGGGAGAATCGAGGGTCAAAAGAAAAGCCATCAAAGTTAACCTTAAAGTCAACCAACCTGGGGCAAAATGGTCCTCAAAATTTTATCAACTCATCATGGATATGAGGATTTAATTTTAGTCATTGGACCCAAAGGAAATGAGAGAAACAGATAACAAACAAAAATAAAATGAAAATAAAAATAAAATAATAAGACAGACGATGCAAATAGTAATAAAAAACAATGCAAAAATCAAGCTGGGCCAAAGGGGGTGCACTTAGCAGCTGAGGCCCAAGGCGCCCAAAAGAAATCAGGGTTTCAAACATCATCCAGTAAGGCTGGTCAACAGGAGGACCATTGTGGAAAGCAACATGGGCCATATGATTAAATGGTAATTAGATCATGTGGATATGAGCACGCCAGCACATTAATGAGAATTTAAATGTGATCACGTGCGTGTAGTCAAAAGAGGTGTAGTGTGTGTCTTAATCATGAACGTCCAAACAAAAAGTACACGCATCTAATGGCCAGGACATCATCTTCTCCAATGAGAAGTCAACCAAGTCCAATGGAAACAGATGGTGGACGGAGATCCCTTCCGGTCATCTTCTCCGGCCACAGAGCCACCGTGAATAGTAACTAGAAATGCACAGCCATCAAACCTTCACCAGAAATGACAAACTAATAGTCAAAATTCATCCTCTCCTCACGAGGAACTCAAATCCAACCTTGGTTTTCATGTTTGAGCAACATACAAAGCAAATTGAAGAAAAATAGAAAATGCACACAAATTGTAAAACTCAAAATCAAACACCAAAAGTGCCCAGAATTCATCTACACTTCATGTAAAGTTCAAATCCACAGTCCATTTACTCTAAAACCTCAAGAATATGCCAAAATGCAAACAACAAGTTTTGCGCTCAAATATGCAAAAATGGCACAGAATCGTGGCATAAATAGAGAGATATGGTGATTTCAAGATTACCTAGTGGAGAACCTCCACTGAGTCTTGTCTTTGGCTGAACCTTCAAGCAAATCACCCAGAATCGTTCCAAACACTTGAAAGCTCTTGGTATGATCAATTTCACTTGAGGATGGCCAAATCTCCAAAATCAAATTTCACTTTTCTCTTGCTTTTTCAAGTTGCTATTTCTGCAATTCCACCACCAATTCGTGCTCTGAGGGTTTGGGAAGTCTGTTGACCTTTTATGTATTGGATTTAGATGAAAATGGAGCCTTATTTCATGCCCTAAAGCCCAATTGCCAATTCAATTTTTCTTCACTTTTTTGCTTGCCATACTCGTGTTCTATCCACTGCACCAGCCTCAAATTTGTTCCAAATCATTTGCACATGGCCTGAGTTGATCAAAGGGCCAGCAATTGGTCCTTGTTTTGATTCTATGGTGGATTTCCCCTTTGTTACTTCATGGTGAAGAAACCATGGAAATAACAAACCAAATGACCTCAAATTGCAAAATTAAACTTGGCATTGTATTTAGAACATCATTTTCACTCAAAATATGCATAAATTTGCCTTGAAATAGTTCCAAATGAATTAATTCCAATTTTCTCATTTTAAGCTTCTTTCATGAAAAATTCAAACTCCAATTCCTCATTCCAAGCTCCAACCATGACAAAAGATGATTTGGTAATGCAAATGGCCCTATTTGGAGCAAGTTTCATGTTGGAAAGATTTTCATTTGAAGTGTGCAAGTTGGTGAAATGGACCTATAATTTTATGACCTATAATCTCACATTCCCAAAATACCCCTTACTTGCAAGCCTCATAACTTGAGTTCTATAAATCCAATCAAGGACTTCAGTACTCAAAAGAAATCTAAGAACATGCTCTACAAGTTTCATGTTGGTCAAAAGTTGAGATGAGACTTGTATCTTGAGATAGGTGGTCTTGAAGTTGGGGACTAAATAGGAGATTTTACACTAAGAACCCTAATTTAGTAACTCCTCACACTCTTGATCCTTGATGAATTGATCTTGAAATGATATATTAGGCATGTCAACATAACATCCCATGACCATAGAGACTTATAATTAAATTGTAACCTCCTTCAATTTCACAGTTAACTGAGGATTTACCAGATGAAAACCCTAGATGCAACACCTTTGGCTATGGCCTCTTCCACCTCACACAACAACTTGAATAAGGTCCAAATGGCTCTCAAAGCACTCAATGAGCTTTCTCAACATCTTATATCCATAATCATGCATTCACAATCCTCTGATGCTCTTCAACTGGCCTCCAAGTTAGGAGCTGACCCCCATACATCCATCCATCCTTTCACAAGACTGTTGATCTCTTCAAGATGATCTGATGACCATTCAAACTCGAGTGACACCCCTTGCTTAGGCTCAACACTCTGAGAAGACTTCCCTTGTTGTGCACAACCTCTTGATCCCCTGCTAAATGAAACATGCTATGCAATGCAAATGGTAGAACAAAATGAAATGAAATGAAACATAAACCAAGAAAAGGTTGGGCAAATTTTGGGGTACAACAGCTGCCCCTATTCAACCGACTTGGACCAAAATGAGTGAAAAGCAAACAGCTTTCACGCAATCAAGGTAAAAGACAGTTGAATATCAAAGAACCCGAAAATTTGCCAACCACATAAAACCTGAATATAGCTATACTGATCTCAAAACCACTCCGTTGGGGAAAAGGAAAACAAACGTAAAAAACGGCGCCATGGTCTAGAAACCATATTGGTGAAAAGTAACAATCCAAATTACCGGAGTCTGGGTACTCCATAGAAATCGAAGCCTGGATGCTCAGAGTAATTGGAGTCTGGATGTCTAAAGACACAAACTGGAGCCTGGATGCTCAAAGAAACAAATTGGAGCCTGGATGCTCAAAATGATCGGAGCCTGAATACTCGGTAATAGATCTGAGTCTGGATACTCAATAATCGGAGCCTAGATGCTCGGTAATAGATCTGAGTCTAAATACTCAATAATCGATCTGAGTCTGGATACTCAATAACTGGAGCCTGAATGCTCTATGCAAATCTGAGCCTGAATGCTCTATGCAAGAAACCTGAGTCTGGATACTCGGTTAATAAATATGAGTCTGGATACTCAAAAACTGGAGCCTGGATTCTCAGTAATGAATCTGAGTCTGGATACTCGATCACTGGAGCCTGGATGCTCAATGCAAATCTGAGCCTGGATGCTCAATCACTGGAGCCTGGATGCTCTATGCAAACTTGAGCCTGGACGCTCTATGCAATAAACCTGAGTCTGGATACTCAGTTAATAAATTTGAGTCTGGATACTCAACGGAGAAAGCATAAACAAAATTCATCAGGGTCTGGATACCCAACTAACTTTATCGGAGTCTGGATACTCAACGGAGAAAGCATAATAACGTGAGCATAAGCCATGGTCTGGATACCATAAGGCAAAGAGAACACAAATACGCTTGCTGTGATCTAGACACCACAAGGGAACTCGACCGAAGTCTGGATACTCAACGGACAAGCCAGACCGGTAACTGCCATGGTCTAGATACCACGTAGGCAAAGATAACCAACTGTCGGGAAATACAAAAGCCAGGGTCTGGATACCATGCGGGCTAGCAGAAACTTAACAACTTTCTATGGTCTGGATACCATATACACAAATATATTTAACTCGCCATGGTCTGGATACCATATAGGGGTAAAGACAAAACCATCAATCGAAGTTCGATGACACTACTGGGGAGAAACACAAGCCGGGGTCTGGATACCACGCGGGCTGACGGAAAATATTATGGCCTGGATACCATTCGGGTGAAGATACTCTTCAACTTGCCATGGTCTGGAAACCATACGGGCACAAATATTAATCAATCATCTAACGAACACATTCTTGCAAACAAAGAGCTAACAACCTGGTCTATATTTCACATGCAAATGTTTGAAAATGGCGTAATTCCCCATACAAGATGGAAATGCTACGCATTTGGGTAGATGCTATGCACGCATGCAGATGCAACGGATATGAAACAACAAAATAACTGCTAGAGAAACATAAACCATCCTGTCAGGAACATCAAACAACCCTACAGGGAACGACTTACCCATGCCAATAATGATTGGACTTTCACTGAAGCGAAAAGGCCTCGAAGGGCTCCTCTATTGGGAATAAAGTTCATACAAGAACAGGAAATCTAAACTCAACTTAGGATGCAGATCACCACTTGCTGAGGAAAACGTCGGGCTGACTCTCCGGAATACAAACTTTCTGGGTAACAGACAATTCACCGAGTACTTAAAACAACTAGGCTAAACAATCTAACTTACCTGATAGAGAACAACAATGCCCTGAACGGCCTTACAAGATACAAATCTCTTAGGGAACAAAAATCTAATTGAGAAAAGATGACCAACACTGAGATCACACCTTTTCTGCTAGGGGATAAATGACACTACAGAGAAATCAACTCTGCCGGAGACCTCGGTCTGCGCTACTGAAAGCTGAGTACCTACAATCAAACTGATGGAGAGGGAAGAGTACCAGACCACTACTGGGGAAAACTCTTCACTTGCTCCATGGGGAAACTGATATTCTTGTTGGCCGCTTCGACAGCGCCATTCATCTTCGGCCGATAGGGCGATGAGTTGTGATGTTCAATCTTGAAGTTCTGGCATAACTCCTTCATCATCTTATTGTTCATATTTGAACCATTGTCAGTAATGACTCACTCGAGAATTCCATATCTGCAGATGATGTCCTTCTTTATGAATCTTGCTACCACTTGTTTGGTCACATTAGCGTACGAGGCTGCCTCTACCCACTTGGTGAAGTAATCGATAGCTACAAAAATAAAACGGTGTCTGTTAGAAGCAGTGGGCTCTATCTTTCCAATCATATTGATGCCCCACATGGAGAACGGCCAAGGGGGTGACATAACATATAACGGACACGGCGGCACATGAATCTTATCAGCATAAATCTGGCATTTATGGCATTTCTTTGCGAATTTGAAACAATCCGACTCCATTGTTAGCCAAAAATACCCAGCTCGTAGTATCTTCCGAGTCATGGCATGTCCGCCGGTATGCGTGCCAAAAGTACCCTCGTGGACCTCTTCCATAAGCAAGCTTGCTTCTTTTTCATCCACACACCTGAGTAGCACTAGATCGTGATTCCTTCTATAAAAGACACCATCTGGGTTTAAATAGAAGTTGCCAGACAATCTCTTAAGAGTTTTCTTATCCTAGGTCGATGCCCCTGGCGGATACTCTTGGTTCTTAAGGAAATTCTAGATGTCATGGAACCACGGCTTACCATCAGAAGCTCCCTCAATAGCAAATATGAGAGCGGGCTTTTCGAGGCGTGAGATAACAATCCTTGGAACTTCATTCCAAAAATTGACCTTGTACATTAAAGACAGCGTAGCCAGAGCGTCTACCATTTGATTCTCCGCTCTTGGCACATGGTGGAAGTCTATACGATCGAAAAATGGCAACAGTCTTCTTGCATAATCCTTGTAAGGAATCAGATTGGGCTGGCAAGTTTCCCATTCTCCTTCGATCTGGTTAACAACTAGCGTTGAATCGCCATATACATCGAGATTCTTAATCCTCAGATCAATAGCTTCTTCCAGACCCATGATGCATGCTTCGTACTCGACTTCATTGTTGGTGCAAGGAAAAGTTAATCTGGCAGTGAAGGGGATATGAGTTCCATGAGGAGTTATGATAATCGCCCTAATTCCACTACCATATGAATTAACTGCGCCATCGAATATCATTTGCCATTGGGAACCCTTCTCCGGACCTTCAGTGGGTAATGGCTCGTCACAATCTTTCGCTTTCAAGTACATAATATCCTTATCAGGAAATTCAAATCTCATTGGTTGGTAATCATCATCGGTTGTTCAGCAAGGTATTCTGACAGAATACTCCCTTTAATGGCTTTCTGGGAAACGTACTGGATGTCGTACTATGTCAGTACCATTTGCCATCTGGCAATCCTTCCTGAAAGCGTCTGCTTTTCAAAGACATATTTAATCGGATCCATATTTGAAATTAGCATGGTTGTATGATTGAGCATGTACTGTCTTAAATGTTTGGCCGCCCAAGCGAGTGCGCAACACGTTTTTCAAGCATTGAGTAACGGGACTCACAATCTGTGAACTTTTTACTCAGATAATAGATCACATGCTTTTTTCTTCCTGTCTCTTCGTGTTGACCGAGAACACAACCCATGCTATTCTCAAGAACCGTTAAATACATGATTAATGGTCTTCCAGCAACTAGAGGTATCAGTATCGGAGGCTCCTACAAATACTCTTTTATTTTATCAAATGCTTTTTTGACAATTTTCATTCCAGACAACCGCCTAATCTTTCTTTAACATTTTGAAGATCGGTTCACACATGGCTGTTAGATGAGATATGAACCGAGCAATGTAGTTCAACCTCCCTAAGAAGCCACGAACCTCTTTTTCAGTCTTCGGCGCTGGCATTTCTTGAATGGCTCTTATTTTTGCAGGATCTACCTCGATTCCTTTTCTGCTAACGATAAACCCCAATAACTTTCCGGACCGAACTCCGAAAGTGCACTTATTTGGATCCAACCTCAATTTGAACTTCCTCAACCTCTCAAACAGCTTCAATAAGTTGACCAGATGTTCTTCCTCCGTCTGGGACTTCGCAATCATGTCATCAACATAGACCTCGATCTCATGATGAATCATATCATGAAACAAAGTCACCATTGCCCGCTGATAAGTTTCCCCTGCATTTTTCAACCCAAACGGCATCACCTTATAGCAAAACATTCCCCACGGTGTGATGAATGTTGTTTTCTCCATGTCTTCCGGTGCCATTTTTATCTGATTATAACCGGAGAAGCCATCCATGAAGGAAAATACCAAAAGTTGAGTCATATTGTCGACCAATACGTCAATGTGAGGGAGCGGGAAATCATCCTTTGGGCTCGCCTTATTCAAATCTCTATAATCAACGCACATCCATCCCTTACCGTCCTTCTTTGGCACCGGCGCGATGTTGGCGACCCACGGAGGGTAAGTTGCCACGGCTAAAAATCCTGCATCCAACTACTTTTGGACTTCCTCTTTGATTTTTACAGCCATGTCTGGTCTCGTCCTTCTAAGCTTCTGCTTGACTGGCGGTCATTCTTCCCGAAGTGGTGTTTTCCTTGAAAATCGGAAAATAACCACTGATCTTCCAAATTTGACTTTGGTGACTCACAGGATGGATCAGATTGATCCTAGGATATGTGCTAAAGTATTCTACGTTTAGAATTAAATTTAAAGTACTTGTGATAACGAATTGGTAAATGTGCTTGTAATGAAAAGGACTTTGACTGGATATTTTAAAGTGCATAAACTTAAAGGAAACACTATAACAGACTTGTAAAAAAAAAGGCTGTTCGAAAAGGGTAAAAAGTTTAAAGGGAAGAAGGAATTGGAGTAAAAGATGCAGGAAAGGTAAAAGGCAAAATGTAACACTTGCACAAGTGGTTCGATAGAGGAAATGTAAATGTTGATGAAATTGTAAAAGACTTTATTGAAAAGTTGGTGATTTTACATAACGTACATTCTCCGTGAAAATACTCTTTTCTCACACTTGGATACTTTGAGTAAATTTGATTGGAGTTACTTTGTACAAATGGTAAAACACACCTAGAAATCTGCCTAACAAATCCCTATTTATAATGCTAATAATTAACCGCTAATAACTTCCTAGTATCTCCTCGATCTAACAAGTGTCATTTGCATGTAACCTCTTGCTCTAGAATTCGCCACGTGTCTTATGAACCAAAACTCCTCCCTCCAATTTTTGAATTTCAAAACGACGTAGCAATGCCATTTGCGGAATTTCGGTCGAATGACCTCTGACATAGTCGAAATGCTCATAACTTTAGGTTTCTTAATTTTTCTAAGTTATTTCAACCGTTTAACTTTAGAAAAATTCCTTAGAGGCTGTCGAAACCTCTTTGCTTCATTTAACTTAGACCTTAATTATGTCTTAGTCTTTTAGCAACCCAAGGCAGTGTCGAATTTGGGAGCTAACAAATTGCCCCCAAAGAATGTTCTTTTCGACCTTATTGCAGGAAAAGGACTTTTTTGATAGTATCCCATTCGACACCATCTTTTCGATACTATCAGACCCTTTGGTTTGCCTCTTATCCTTTGGAAGATAAAACAAAAGAAAGAGAAATGTTTATTAAAAACTGCGCCACTTTGCACGCTTCTGACGTCATCATCATCATGGCAGGTTTCTTGGAACTCACAAAAATTCAGAAAACATCATCACCCTTTTAGCGCCTAGGGGTATAGGTTACAACCGCCCCTTACTTCTTCCACTAGGTGGCACACGTGGCCCACTAACTTCACCCACGTAAAATTCTTAATTTTCTGAACCCTTATAAAACCACCAAAGAAATTTTTCATAAGACTTTCTACTCTTTACCACCGCTTGCTCTTCTCCCCTTTGCTGAAGAAACCCCTTTTTTAAACACCAGAAAAATCTCCTTCCTCTCTGGAAACTTCAATCATGGCTGAACAACAGAAGAAAACTCAAACTAGGAGACCATCTTCTTCATCTGCATTGCCACCTTTCACTACTTTGAGCGGACCAAAAATCACGAAGAACCAACAGCTCATCAGGGAACCGTTAGCGGGAGAGAAACGACACATCTACGAATCTCAGGTAATCATCCCCGTTGATGTGGCTGGAAAAACTTTAGCCATGTCTGGCCCATTGTCACCCCCAAACCTTGATTATTCCACTTTGAGCGACTTTTTCCCTTCCTATCGAAAATCCAAACCCTTAGGGCAAAAAGATGCTAGCAAAATCCCTTCTGATAACCCAAATGACCTTTCTCTCTTCAACGTGGACCTTAAATATTTACATGATGGGGCAAGACTATTTAGAGTTATGCCGTACTTCAAAGATTCTGAACTTTATCTTAACTGGTTGGCGAAAATAGAGAAAGCGAAGGCACAACATTGGAAAGAAATAGGTATTTATGACCTAATCATGCTGTCAAAGGTTGGGCCACCTTACTGTCCGTTAATGTTGGCCTCCTCTTTGTATTTCTGGGACAGTACTCACCATACCTTCCATCTTCCCTGTGGAATGGTGACTCCCACACTTTTCGACATGGCTGCTATCGTTGGATTAAGACCATGTGGATTGGCTTACAATCCTAAAATTGATGCACGGGACACCATTGGTTTTGGTAGCACGAAGCATACTTACACACCCTTCATAAATCATTATCATAAGAAAGACACCGACGTAGTTGAAGACGAGGAGCACATAGCCTTTCTGGCTATGTGGTTGTCTCGCTGCATTTTTTGCACAAAGTCTTTGCAGGTGGCGAGGAAGTACCTGACCCTGGCGAATCAGTTACACCTTAAAAGGGACATATGCCTTAGTGAGATGATACTAGCCAGCCTGTATGAGGCTTTGGGAGAAGGCGTTGATAAACTGAGGGATCCAAAAACCCATGGCGCTCTTATAATGGCGGGGCCATTTTGGTTGCTTCAATTATAGTTGAACGCCACCTTCAAACACAGCCTTCCCTTTAAAGGAAAGGTCGATGAAGCCCAGGTATCTGAACGTCGAGTCGAATGGCCACGCTTGGTTCAATTGACACCAAATGAAGAGGGTCGAAGCCTTCCTGCCAATCTTACCAACTTCATCCACTTGTTTGCAAAAAGGCATGAATTCACTCCCAGGATGGCCCCTTTTGCTCATAGGTTGTATGGCCCTGAATGGTTCCCCAGGTCATTTCCTCCAGTTTCACAAAAACAGGAAGCAGAATCAAACCTGATATGGGAGAGATTCTTGACGCCACGCTTGATAGTTCATAAGCTCAACCTTGTCAGAGGACAAGCAATATTAGTCGCTTATCAACCCAACTTGGTGTCGAGGCAATTTGGGTTAATTCAATCATTGCCTAGGTGCTTGTATGATAAGAAGTCTCATGTTATTCTTCTCTCTACCAGCTTCAACCCACTTGAGTGTTCGACTCAAATGGCCCATTACGCCCATAAGTCCCATTTTACTCCAATTTATTTTGAACCCTCTCACCTTTGTACCCCAGACTTTTACAACTGGTGGACCAATCATTACTCCAATAACTTTCTTGATGTTTCGAGTTTTTCACGCTTGATTGACCAGGCTTTTATTGATGTGCAGGAAAAAGTCAAGAAAGGTACGTCTACTCATATTAAAGAGATACAAGCTTTCCAGAAGTACTTCGAAACTGCCTATCGACCAAATGATGTTAGTCGAACCGTCCGCGAGGCTGCTGTCACTTTAAAAGAAAAATTTTCCAAACGAATAGAGAAACTGAAAATCCCCTCATTTATCCCTTATGATAGACGATATGAGGTTGCTTTTAAACTCTTTCCCCCCAAAGACCCCTCGATTACCAACCGCTGATTTTGGCGTGGCTCTTGCCCCTCCATTTCCAGACTGGGTTATCTGTGAGGATAGTATAAAAATACTTCGACAGCAGTCGAAGCCTAAAGCGCAGCGGGTGGTTCCGACTAAACATACACTTGATACTTTTAGAGGGCACCTTCATATCAGTATCGGAGATGTTCACATCGAGACCGAAATCCTTGAAGGTCATCTCCCTTCGATTTGGCTTCCTCTCACGAAGCTTCAACGTTACTAACCTATGTCTTCTATATTTACTTATTCGCAGCTGCTCCCAAAAGAAACGCTTCGACAAATAAAACAGAAGGAAAGACCGAAAATTCAAAGGTAAATTCTTACATGCTCTTATTCACCTGAAGCTTTTCTGTATTTTGCTGATCACTTCAATCTTCTCAGGTTGGCCGCAAACCTCCAACTCCTCAAAAAAGAAGAAAAGTTGCAGCCCAAGTTATCATAGACTTCGACGATGATGAATCCCCTCGTGAAGATGTTCCCCTAAAAAGAAAACGAAGGGTAACTCATGGGCTAGAGAGCGTCGAATCTCCTTCATCTCCCACCAAGATACAGGAACAGAACACGCCTCCTGAATCTCCTGTCAAAGCTCTCACAACAAATGATCCAAATCCTTCTGTCGTTCCCATAGAGAGTGATAACTCTAGTCCGGCTGAGGAAGCCGCAAAGGTATTGTGAAAGAATCTCTGACCTTTCTATATCAAGCTTTTGTTTCTTTCATCTCGCGTCTCATGAGGTTTATTTTCCCAACTGCAGACTACTACTGAGGCTTCCAAACCTTCAATGCAGCCGTCTCCCTTGCCTATTTATCCATTGAACAGCCAAGGTGAACCCACTTATATTCCTACATCTGATTTGGGCTCTGGTGTGAGTTCTCTTGGTGAATTTAACAAATCTGAATTTTATACAGCCCCTTCGCCCCTAAAAACTACTACCCAACAATCACAAACTGATGGGTCCGACCATGAGGAAGAGGGAGCTCCTGAGACAATAGTCGTGGCAGATGAAGATGAAAACCCCAAACCTGAGGACACCAACCCTGCCACCACAACAAGTTCCCCTCTCGTTCACACAAAACCCGCTACTGACGACGTTGATGCGGATGAAGCCAACGCATGCGAAGAAGAAGCCATGCACCAATCTGAGCTAGGTGAGTCAGATGATGAGGAGAAAGAGGCTACCTTGGCTCAAGACCCCACAAAAGTTGCCCCTGTAGAAAGGGAAATAATTACAAAGGGAAAGTATGATGAGCCTGCTTGCATTGATGCTACCAAAGTTATTCCCGTCGAGGTGCCACAGGCAATGCCTCTTCATAGAGAAACGATCCTCTCTAAGGAAGAAATGGCTGCGCTAAAAGAAAGCGATCCTCGTCGATACGTCCAACTACTTCTGCGCAGTCGAGGCAGTTCTTCTAGCAAAACTTGGAGTACTTCGACTTCTGAGGGCCAGGTCTCTAGCAAACCTTCAGATGATATTTTGGCGAAGATCAAATCCAAAATCTTTAAAGGAGACCTTTTCATGTTGCTGAAGATGGATTCCGTCACCCACCTATCTTTGAAAACGCTTCTTCAACAGGTGAAACTTGACTCCATATCGCCTGAAGCTGCTAACGTCATTCGAGAGGTGGGAATTTTGATAAATCAAGTCTACAAAGACCTCACGTTGCTGCCCCGCCACGAAAGTGACATTTCGACGAAATCTGGTTGCGAAGCAGCTGCCTGGACAAGTGCAGCGGAATCAGAACAAACGATCGAAGAGCTGGAGGAAGAGAAAAAGAAAGACCAACTAGAGATTGCTTCCAGCAAGGAAAATATCGTCTGTTGGAAACGCAAGATCAAGAAACTTCAAGGCAATATCAAGAAGGAAGAAAAGAAGATTTCTCAACTGTCTTCCAAAGACGATTCGGCCCTTGATGCTGAACTCGAACATGCTATCACTTTTGCAGAAGAGGCTCGAAGCTTAGAAGAAGAAGTTGCCAGATTAACTGATGAAAGGGCCTCGTGCCAACAATGTATCGAGTCTCAGAAGGCGAGCTACCTTAAAATGAAGGCCAATCTTTCTTTCTGATTTACTGACATATTTTAACAGACTATATTTTGCTGGCCTTTGAAGCCATTTTGTTATTGTAACTTATCGCGCCATTTTGGCAAATATTAATACCATTTGTGGCTTTGCTTTATACTTTCTGTTATTCTGTTGTTATCTAAATTTCTTGTAGCATAGGCATGTACTTTTTCAAGTACTTACCATTTACTTTTAATATCCTCCTATCTTCGCCCAATTCTTCCACTTCATAGGCTCCATTAAAGAACACCCTCGACACTTGGAAGGGTCCCTCCCACTTTGGGGACCATTTACCCAGCTTCTTGGCCTTTCGATCCATAGGCAAAATGACTCTCCAAACTAAGTCTCCAACTAAAAAGGTTTTTGCTTTAACCTTCTTATTGTATGACTTTTCCACTCTCTTTTTCTGCCTTCTCAGCAATTCTAGAGCTTTCAATCTCTCTTCGTCTAAGTCTATGACCTCATCGAGCATCATATCCCAATAGACTTCTCTAGGAATTTTGTGTTGCCTTTGAACCCTAATCGACTGTATGTGGATTTCGATTGGCAACACTGCATCGTGACCAAAGGTCAAACGATATGGGGTGGCGTTGGTTGCCTCTTTGGGTGACGTTCAACATGCCCATAGAACCTGATCCAACACTTTGTGCCAATTCTTTGGCTTGGTTCCTACTTGCTTCTTTATCATGTCAATGACCATTTTATTTGCTGCCTCGACTTGCCCATTAGCCTGCGCGTAATAAGGGGTCGAAGTTAAGAGTTTGAACCCCATCTCTCTGGCAAAATCCTGCATCTTTCTACCCGTGAAGATCGACCCTTGATCCGTTGTTATCGTCTCTGGCAGTCCAAACCTAAAGATGATATTTTTCTGAATGAATTCAATCACATCTTCCTGATCCACTTTAGGTAAAGGCACTGCTTCGATCCACTTGGTAAAGTAATCTATCCCCACTAAGATATACTTTTGGTTTTTTGAGGATGCTGGTCGAATTTCTCCAATCAGATCCAAAGCCCAGCCTCTAAACGGCCATGGTTTAATTATGGAATGTAATTCGCTTGCTGGGACGTGTTGTATGCCTGCATGAACTTGACACTCCTGGCACCCCTTGGCGAACTCGATGCAATCTTTTAGCATTGTAGGTCAGTACAAACCTTGTCGAAATAACAACCATTTCATTTTATGACCAACTTGGTGTGCACCACATGTCCCACTGTGGACTGTTGACAAAGCCAAGTATGCCTCTGATTCACTCAGGCATTTCAGCAAAACTCCTTCAGGCGTTTTTTTTAACAATTCGTTGCCCATCAAGACATAACTCAGCGCTCGATATTTTATCTTTCGATCCGAGGCTATTGACGGATTCTGGAGATATTCGACTAAAGACTTTCTCCAGTCATTGTCCAACAATTCTTCGATGGTAAAGACTTCGAAAGTCTCTTCATCCATATATCAAAACTTTGTAGCCTCTAAGTCTGATGGCTTTAACCCAACTGACACTACCTTGCCTCTAGCTTCGATTACTTCCTGCAAGTCTTCCTTCGAGACCCTATATGCCGAGGCAATCTGTGCTAGATCCTTGGCCACTCGGTTCTGTATTCTCGGTATATGTCGAATAGTTGATGCTTTGAATTTTTTAAGCAGCCTATTGGCCACTACGAAGTACATGATGAGATTTTCTTTAACGCATTTGTATTCCTTTGTCAACTGTTTTATCACTAATTCCGAATCGCCCATTATTTCGACCTGGGTTGCCCCCAATTCTAACAAAATCTCAAGTCCAGCTATTAAAGCTTCATATTCAGCCTCGTTGTTGGAACACAAACCCTCGACTTTATACTTGAATTTTGTTAGAATTTTATCTGGCGAAATAATCATCAGACCAATACCCGTGCCATGTTTGTGGCTAGAGCCATCGAAGTATAATTTCCATGGTTCCACTTCAACTATATTCAGGGCATTTTCGTTTATAGAGTGGTCGACGATAAAGTCTGCCACTATTTGCCCTTTGACTGCTTTTAGCGGTCTATAAGTTAAAGAATATTCTGTCAATGCCAGTGCCCATTTTCCAATTCGACTGTGCAAAATAGGTTTTCATAAGATGTGTTTAATAACATCAAAGTGCGAAGAAACACAAACATCTACTGGTTTAATATATTGCTTTAACTTTGTACATGAGAAATATAAACATAGACATAGCTTTTCGATTTCACTATATCTAGTTTCTGCATCATTTAAAACTCTACTAAGGTAGTAAATAGCCCTTTCGGCGCCATTCTCATCCTCCTGAGCCAACATGCTCCCTAAAGTTCTATCTGACGCTGCTATGTACAATCGCATGCTCCTGCTTCTACACGGAGGCGAAAGGACTGGGGAATGAGCCAAGTAATCTTTGATTTTGTCGAAGGCTTCCTGCTGCTCTTTGCCCCACTCGAATCTGTCCCTAGTAATTCGAAGCAAAGGTGAGAAGGCTTGCGTCTTGCCGCTCAAGTTAGAGATGAACCTCCTTAGAAAGTTAATTTTCCCCAACAGCGATTGCAACTCCTTTTTGTTCAACGGCGCTTTGGTTTCTAAAATAGCCTTCGTCTTATTCTGGTTGATTTCGATTCCCTTATTATGGACAACAAAACCCAAGAAGTCTCCCGCCTGTACACAAAACGCGCACTTCAACGGATTCATTTTGAGGCCGAACTTCCTCATTCTGGCGAACGATTGTCGCAGATGACCCAGATGGCTTTTTCCTGAAACAGATTTCACCACAATATCGTCAATGTATATTTGCATAAAAGATTCGATGAAATCATGGAATATAGAATTCATTGCTCGCTGGTACGTTGCCCCAGCGTTCTTTAGGCCAAATGGCATTACTACCCATTCGTAAGTGCCTAAGGCCCCTGGACAACGAAGCGCTGTTTTGGGAACGTCATCTTCCGCGATAAAAATCTGGTTATCTCCAGAATAACCATCCAACATACTGAGGTATTCATGGCCAGCGGCTGAATCAACTAACATTTCCACCACTGGCATCGAATATTCGTCTTTGGGAGTGGCTGAATTCAAATCTCTGAAATTAATGACACTCTTAAGGACCCGGTCTTCTTGATGACTGGGACAATGTTGGTCAGCCATTCGACATACCTCGCTGTGCGAATGAATCTACAACGAAGGAGCCTTTCGATTTCCTCCTTGATCTTCGACATGATCTCTGGAGCAAAACGCATTGGGCCCTGTTTGACGGGCTTCTTTCCCAGTTTTATTAGTAGTTTATGTTCCACCAAATCTCTTTGCAACCCAGGCATTTCGTCATAGTCCCAGGCGAAACAATCCTTATACTCCCAGAGCAACTGGATGACTTCGATCATCAGTTGAGGGTCGAGGTTAGCACTAACGTACGTTGGCCTCCTAGTTGGACCCTCTCCTAAATCAATTTCCTCCAATGGATCCTGTGCGAGCATTTTGATGTCGTTCCCCAAAGGATCTCTCTCGAACCCCAGAGGTTCGTCATCATAGATGGCGTCGAGCCTCTGGCTCTCGCGCTGTATTTTGGTGGCTTCTTCAGCCATTTTGTCATGGGCGGCCATTGCGGTCGTTTGTAATTTAGTTTCAGCCACATAGGCCGAAATTCTTCGCAGCACCGCTGCTTCAGTCATCAAATTCACTGCCCCACCCCGTGGGGTCAACTGGGGCTGCCCCCAGGTATGGGAGTCTCTCCCCAGGTATTTCCCTATCCCAACGAAATTCGTCGACAAGGTGGAGGTATAGTGAGTAGTACACCTCGTCATTTGGTGCGAACTCAAAGTCCGCTGGAGCACAAGGGCCAATGCTGGCCAAGTGCTTGTCGAATTGGAACTGATCTGTTTTCCTTCTTGGCACCCTGAAGTACCCTTGATCAGCTTCAATATTTTCAACTATGCCATCCGGCCTCCAGATGGCAATCCTTTGATGCATCGATGATGGTACTGCTCCAATGCCATGTATCCATTCTCGGCCAAGCAATAAATTGTAGTTGGCCGCGGTTTCGACCACCATGAATACCGTTGGTCTTGTAATTGTTCCGACGGTCACATCCACCTGAGTCACCCCCTGGTGGTTCCTACTTTTCCTTCATAATTCGACATGACCATATTATGTGGCTTTGTATCAGCATCATGCTTTCCTATTTTGGTCAGTAAAGAATGTGGCATCAGGTTTACCGTAGCGCCACAATCCACCAGTATTTTGTTGATGGGGATGTTCTCCACTTTTGCTGTAATATACAACGGTTTCAGGTGGGTCCTCATTTCTTCAGTGGGCCGTTCGAAAAAAGCGTTTTGCTCTTCGACACAACCATTGTTCATCACGTAATAGCATACAGGTTTATGTGCTGCCATTTCCCACTCAGCGTCTGCGCCTGGTTCTTCGACCTCTGACACCCTATTGAACTCCCGGGGCATCACCAAGACCATGTTGACCACCAGGTCCAAAGAATCATCGGAGTCAAAGTTATTTGTCATGTCTTCGTCCCCTTCTGTCGGTCTGTCTTGTTTAGGCGAAAACAACCTTCGCCCAACTCGTAATTTTTCCGCTATCTTCAACTGCTGTTCTACTTTTCCGGGGGGGTTTGAACTGTTCTTCGACTGATTTTTCTACATCTCTTCTTTGAGATCCTTTCTTCTTCTTTGCTCTCTCCTCCATTGAGACCTGGTCATAGGATTCTTACCCTTATAGTTTTCAGATATGTGCGCTGTTTTTGAGGATTGATACTCCTTGCTGTAGGAGACCGAAGATCCTCGATTCACTTCGAAGCTCTTCCACCTTTTCTGCCCTTGCACCCTCTCTTCATTAGGCTTCCTCCACTTTCCATCAGCGAAATCGACAATAGGTTTGAAACTGGCGGGCCTAGCACTTGGTGGCCTGATTCGAGGTTCAGAGCGTTGGTCTTCTGTCCTCCTGTGGTAGCTCTTTCGTTGATCAAAACCATGGCCACCTCTATTCAGACGACGTCGACATTCTCCCTCTAGCTTCTCTGCTGCTTTTCTATCGAAAATGGCGCTGCACCTGGGGCATAGCATCACGCTCGATCCATTGTCTTTGCATTGATGTAAAAAGCCAACGATTGACTATTCTGTCTTTGGGTATGCTAACCTGCTACATCCCTCATGGTGTTTTGATTCTTTCTCTTCCATGGTCTCTGATGGGTTAATGTCGACCATATTGACTTCGACCGTCCCGCCTAGCTCCATTCTTTCCAAGCCCTCAGTGGCCTGGTCCATTCTGACGAAATGGTCAGCTGTTTCCTTGGTTACTATGGCGTAACTTGGATGATTTTGAACCCTTAGACTTGACTTGTTATCGTTTCGACCAGTATTCTCCTCGACTGTGACTGCCGTATCGCCCAAACCGAAACCCATGACGCTTTTCGCCATCACTGGTGCTGATATGAGGTCCTCAGTAACCTCCATCATATTAACAGAAAACTCGATGCCCTCAGTAGCATCTATCATGTTTGCTTCCATAGGTTCAGCATAAAGAGCATCAGTCAATTGCAGCAGATCAGCATCCACCTTCATCTGGCCCTTTGCCTTATCTCCAAATTTCAAGCGTCCCTCCTGTATCGCATTCTGTACGAGATCCCTGAAAAGAAAACATTGAGATGTTTTATGACCAAGAAAATTATGGTACTTACAAAAACCTTTCTTTTTTCGCTGCTCTAAGGGCGGTGTTTTAGCACCAGGCGGCACTATCATCTGTCCATCTTTTACTAGCAAATCGAAGATTTCATCACATTTCGTGATGTCAAAGGTGTAAGTTTTCTTAGGGAACCTTTCGTTCTTTTCTGATTCGACAAAGCCCTTTCCTTGAGGAGGGTCCAGTACTCGACAGGAATATGGAGGACCTTGTTTTAATTCAGCAAGATCGACTTCACTCTCCTCGAAGTAGGGGGACTATTCGCAGGCCCCTTCGCTACTTTCGTTGAGTTCGACAAAAGCTATTTTCTTGCCTTTGTTAAATCTTGACTTTTCGTCTTTCAGCCTTTCTAGCTGTC
Organism: Lathyrus sativus; assembly: GCA_963859935.3. Taxonomy (NCBI): domain Eukaryota; kingdom Viridiplantae; phylum Streptophyta; class Magnoliopsida; order Fabales; family Fabaceae; genus Lathyrus; species Lathyrus sativus. Next base: position 156,703,683 of record OZ012736.1, on the reverse strand, counting down.
GGACTCTGTCGTCCAATTGGGCCATATCTCTCAGATACTGCGTATCTAATTTCTTCTTAATAGAGTAATCTAAACCTCCTGCTGCCATTTCGACCAACTCATGTTCAGGAACTTGTGTGAAACACCTTGCCTTGAGTAGTCGAAACCTATTGAGGTATTCTTCGATTGGCTCTGAAAACTTACGCTTTACACTGGCCAACTCTTTCAAACTAATCTTCGTCTGGCCCATGTAAAACTGTTCATGGAAGAGTCGTTCTAACTGCGTCCAGTTACATATTGTACTTGGTGGTAAAGTGGTAAACCACGTGAAGGCGTTCTTTGTAAGAGAACTTGGGAAGTATTTTATCCTAAGGCTTTTGTCATTGGCTATCTCCCCAGCCTCAATTATATAGCGTTCTACGTGTTCAACGGTGGACTCCGTTGTGTCCCCTGAAAACTTAGTGAACTTAGGCACCTTAGTCCTAGGGGGTAATTCCGCTCGAAGGATGTAGTCGACTATTGGTGAAGTATAATTTGGCCTAGTAAACCCAGTGTTTAGGCCATTTCGAGTCATGATTCTTTCTACCATCGTAGCCAAATTGTTTTCGACCGCGAGGTTGTTGCGTCTTACTTGCTGGACCACATTGTCTGCATCCTGGTTTCGATTCACCACAACTATTTCTGGGTTTCTCTCGACCTGGACTCTAGGAGTTTCGACAACATAAGGGCCTATTCCTCCTTGGTTCTCTAAATTGGCTTCTGGCGCCACTCTTGGAATTTGTTGTGGAATATTCTCCACAGGGGCTTGGTTTCTTTCTAACGGAGGTACCCCTATAAATTCAGTCAAGCGTGTTAACTGTGTCGGCAGTTGTTGGTTAGCGTGAGTTGTGTCTCGAATTAATGGCTGAAATATCTCGCCCATAGTCTGGGAGAGGATTTGAACCATCTGTAAGTTACTCTCATCCATCTGCTGCCTCAAACAGGCAACAGACGTATTGGTTAAATTGGGACCTTGAGTCGAGTATCTCAGACTTAAACTCTGAGGGTTTCGACCAATATTTGAACCAGGTCCTGATCCTTGTAATGGTGACGCCATTGTGTGTTCAGAAAATATTGGGGGCGCATTTTGCAGCCCCTACATTACAGTCGTTGACAACCCATACGGGGGATTCCTTGGCAACTGCAAAAGACCAAGAGGGGCAAACTGGCTTGACACTGATGGTCCTGCTATTGGAGTTTGGGGATTCGACACTGGTGGCCCAATATACTCCAATACGGGTTGTGTGTAAGGCCTAACTATCATTGTCCCAGATCCTACTGGGGCGACGGTTTGTTCTGACCTTACGGGAGGCGCTACTTGCTCTCCTGTCAATGGTATAGGCGGTGGGACCACGTTGTTACTGGTTCCTTCGCCAGAACCTTGGACTTGTGGGTTAGGATTGTTTGGCTGGTTCGTTTCCGTCGCCATATTCCTAAGGATTATTCGTCTTTCTTCGTTAGCAGCGGTAATTCTACCACTTCTTAGTAACATATAATGTACTTTCTACGAAGATTATTAAGGCTTGTGAATGAGAACTCTTTGATTCTAAATCGCGGGGATATTTAGCACTGTCCCACTGGGCGTGCCATTTTGTTTCCCTTGAAAATCGGAAAACAACCGCTGATCTTCCAAATTTGACTTTGGTAACTCACAGGATCGATCAGATTGATCCTAGGACATGTGCTAAAGTATTCTACGTTTAGAATTAAATTTAAAGTACTTGTGATAACGAATTGGTAAATGTGCTTGTAATGAAAAGGACTTTGACTGGATATTTTAAAGTGCATAAACTTAAAGGAAACGCTGTAAAAGACTTGTAAAAAAAAAGGCTGTTCAAAAAGGGTAAAAAGTTTAAAGGGAAGAAGGAATTGGAGTAAAAGATACAGGAAAGGTAAAAGGCAAAATGTAACACTTGCACAAGTGGTTCGACAGAGGAAATGTAAATGTTGCTGAAATTGTAAAAGACTTTATTGAAAAGTTTGTGATTTTACATAACGTACATTCTCCGTGAAAATACTCTTTTCTCACACTCGGGTACTTTGAGTAAATTTGATTGGAGTTACTTTGTACAAATGGTAAAACACACCTAGAAATCTGCCTAACAAATCCAAATTTATAATGCTAATAATTAACCGCTAATAACTTCCTAGTATCTCCTCCATCTAACAAGTGTCATTTGCATGTAACCTCTTGCTCTAGAATTCGCCACGTGTCTTATGAACCAAAACTCCTCCCTCCAATTTTTGAATTTCAAAACGACGTAGCAATGCCATTTGCGGAATTTCGGTCTAATGACCTCTGACACGGTCGAAATGCTCATAACTTTAGGTTTCTTAATTTTTCTAAGTTATTTCAACCGTTTACCTTTAGAAAAATTCCTTAGAGGCTGTCGAAACCTCTTTGCTTCATTTAACTTAGACCTTAATTATGTCTTAGTGTTTTAGCAACCCAAGGCAGTGTCGAATTTGGGAGCTAACAAGTGGTAATTGATGAACCACAATGTCAGTGTCTAGCCCGGACATATCTTCATAGGACCAAGCAAAGATGTCACTATACTCTCGATGCATCTCGATCAGCCTTTGCTTGATGTCATCTTGCAATGCAGCCCCTATTCTGACATTTCTGACAACCTCTTCAGAACCCAAATTTAGGACCTCAATCTCTTCTTGATGAGGTAGAATGATCTTCTCTTCTTGTCTCAAGAGTCTAGCTAGCTCTTCGGGCATGTCTTCATCCTGATCAATCTCTTCTTCAGCTTGAAATACCGGGTTATCAAGGTCGAAGCGAGTCATAGAAGATTCTTGATTGGTGTCATCTACAATGATGTGAGTCCTGCAATGAAAATGGTTAAGTGCTTCAAATGATATGCAAACAAACACATTGTCATTTTATTTTTAAAAACAAAAACAAGAAAAACAAAGATCACAAAATTTGAATGGAAAAACGCCATTTGATTAATAGATGAAACAATATTCAAACATAAACAAACAAGCCCTGAAATAACAAACCGCTATGCTCCGGGTAGAACATAGGGTTGTACAATAATTGAAAAAACAAAGCATTATTATTCATTGGTCACTTGGACAAATTCCTCAAAGGACCAGTTGCATAGACGCTGTCCTGGAATGCATGGATTGATCCAAGCATCCATATCACAGTCACTGTCTCCAGCTTCATCATCAGAAACGACATTAATCTGCTCAAAGAAAACACCCCCGCTAGTAAACCTGATCGGCCCCTTGAACTTCGGCGTGCTTTGTGAAGACGATGGGCGGTATCCCAGACCGAACTTGTCTTGCTTTTGAGGTATATCTATCACCTTCCCCTAGCCTTGGACTGAACCAGTTTGCACCACAGCCTGCGCTTTTTTGAAAGAAGACATAGCCACCTCAGGCTCTTTTCTCACTATCGGAGACTTCTCTTTCAACTGAACAGTTTCAAAAGCTTAACACAGGGTCTCATGAACTTTCCCATCTACCTCGACATACTTGAAAGAAGACAAGTGGCTGACCATTATGTCCTCTTCTCCACACACTGTCACAACACTGCCACCAACCATATATTTCAGCTTCTAATGCAGAGTTGATGGAACAACCCCAGCAGATAGATCCATGGTCTGCCGAACAAACAGTTATAAGCAAGAAAAATGTCCATGATGTAAAATACAGCGTCAAAAACTTCTGGGCCCACTTGGATAGGCAAAGTCAACTCACCAAAGACAGACCTCCGGGTATCGTCAAAAGCACGTACAACCAAGTCACTTGGTGTACAGGTAATGCCCCGAGTGTCTAGCTTCATGAGTTCCTTCTTTGGCAGCACATTCAAAGATGACCCTGTGTTAACAAGGACATGGGACATAACCACTCCTCTACATTCAACAGAAATGTGCAGCACACAATTGTGGTTTTTGCCCCTTGGCGTTAAGTCTAAATATGTAAATCCAAGACCATTTCCCGCGTTTACATGCCCAACAACCCCTTCAAGTTGATTCACCGATATTTCTTGAGGCACGAAAGCGGTACTCAACACCTTCATCAACGCATTCCTGTGCGCTTCGAAACTCAACAACAATGATAGTATTGAAATTTTGGAAGGTTTCTGCTGTAAGTGATTGACTATCTTGTAGTCGCTCTTGCGTATCAGCCTCATGACTTCCTCCACATCATTCTCCAAAGATTCCCTCTCGCCAGACTAGGAAGTTTCTTCTATTACCATCTTACCTTTCCCTCTATCTACTTTTTCAACCACCACTTCGGGCGATGAAAAGAACCTGCCGCTTCGGGTGATCGCTCCTGCTCCCAGAACATTCTCTGTTGACCCAACATGAAAACTCTTCAGGTCTATCTTCTGACCATTACAATACACCTCAGCTCCGTAGTTCCACGGAATAGCATTGGTGCTTTCATATGGCACAGGTACCGCTTTGGTGATAGTGATTGTTGGTGGCCTAGGAGGCGCTGAGATAGTTATAGTCTTATATGGGATTGAGATCGTAGCGACCTCATCCCTCTCTTCATCTACTACCTCAACAAGTTTCTTTTCTGCGGTCCGTTCAAACTACAACGTCGCCTCATCCATCATTCCTTGGATACACCTCCTCAAATCAACGCATCCCTCGGGATGACTTAAACAATCAACACAGTCCTCACTGCAGCCTGGGAATACACCCCCTCCCAGCAATTTGTCTTTCACAAACTTCAATGGTGTTTTCAGTTCATTCACATCCATTATCAAGTCTAAATTCTCCTCCACTAAAATAGCACCAACCCTAGCCTGCCCATGGTTTGGCATAGGGTGTTGCACAACGTTAGGTGCATCATGAGAAAAATTTATTGCTTTGCTGTCAATGAGATCTTGTAGCTTATGTTTAAAATCCTTGCAATCATCAATAGAGCGACCAGGAGCCCCGGAGTGAAACTCGCAACGAGCATTCACGTCATAGCCGGGTGGGAGAGGACCTGTCAAAGGAGCTAGAGTCCTTTTCTAAATCAATTGCAGCTGTAATAAAGTTTGAAGCACCTGAGAGTATGGCATTGGTGGTGTGTCAAATACTCTATTCGGCCTGGCCCTATCAGGAAACCTCCTATAACCTTGCTGATCTTGTTGTTGTGGCTGATACTGCCTTTGTTGTTGTTGTGGCACAGGAATAGTAACACCGGCAACTTGCTGTTGGCGATATTGGTTCTGTGGCTGACCCCTACCTCTTCCTCTAGAACTTGTTATTGAGTTAGCGTCACCTTCACGCTTATTGTTCCCAAATACCTTCTTTCCTCCTCCTCCAGCTGAGGGTACTTCTCCCGCCTGAATCTTTCCGAGCTTGATGTCGTTTTCCACCCTTTCACCGTTGATTATTAAGTCTGAAAAACTTCCCGACATACTGCTAATCAGTTTTTCATAGTACACTCCTGGTAAAGTAGCAACAAACATGTCAATGAGCTCACGCTCTACCATTGGAGGCTGCACTCTAGCAGCAAGCTCTCGCCACCTCTGGGCGTATTCTTTAAAGCATTCATTATTCTTTTGGGAAAGATTTTGCAGCTGGACTCTATTTGGAGCAAGGTCACTGTTATACTGATAGTGCCTTACAAAAGCTTCGGCTAGGTCTTTTCAACTACGGACGTTAGTGGGCTCCATCCCCATGTACCACTCCAAAGAAGGACCAGACAAGCTGTCTTGGAAGAAGTGCATCAATAGTTTTTCATCGTCCGAGTACGCGGACATCTTTCTATAGTACGAACGCAGGTGAATCCTCAGGCAAGTGGTGCCTTTGTACTTATCAAAGTCAGGCACTTTGAATTTGTGAGGCACCCTTAAATCAGGAATCAAGCCCAAATTGGCCATATCTAAACCCATGGAATTCTGGTTTTCGTAGCTTTTCATCTTGTCTTCTAAAAGCTTAAATCTTCTGCTCGCTTCAGCTGACATTTCAGGCCTGACGTCTCTCATTGAGAAAACATTCGCTTACTGGTCCTCAAACCGAGGATTACGCAGATTTCCATGAATAGCACAATCAGCTCCATGGTCATAAAAACCATCATTGTTACCAGCATACTCGCCTTCTCCAGCACCAATACCAATATTTCCCATGTTTCCGAAGACATTTCCAATCCCTCCAATATTACCATCATTACCATTTCCTCCACCATTCCCAGCATTACCATTCCCTCCAGCATTAGGGATAGGTACAGAGGTGTTAACTCGGGGAGTCTCAATATGGGGAGGGTTGGCAGCAGTCCCGTCGTGTAACACACCATCACTATCAACTCGTGCAATCAAAGGTTGCACTAAAGTTTGAAGTTGCGCCTGACCACTAGCAACCCCTTGCATTACCTCCATCAGTTGTGCCATCCAATCTCTCATCTCTTGCATTTCTGCCTGCATCTGATCCATCACTCTTTTCTGGTTTCTTCTGGTACTGTACCAGTGATTTATCTGATCAGCAGTCCTTAAACACACTAGTGGAGTACAAGAAACAAGATAAGTTTAACAGTTCTGATGCACCTGCAAATGCGAGAAACATGCTAAAATGCATACATGTATTTATACTACAGGGAAATTTCCCCCTCGATTCTAGTTTCCAGGAAAAACAGAACAATGGAGAATCCTACGGACAAAGAATAGAACACCAACCCCTCATATATACATCAAAGGCCAACAGGCAATGTACGAGCTACAACTGAGTACAATAAGGAAAAGACCTCAACCAACAAGCCTGGTGATGGTCAATACAACAAATAAACAGCAAAAACTACAACAGAAATAAACAAGACGGTCAAGCAGGATGACGTGATCGGAAATCCTCTAACAGCTTCAGCGTCTCAGGATGATCCGACCTAGCAAGTAGTCCCTGAATAAGCAAATCCTGCTGGCTAATAGTATGTTGTAGACTATCAACGTGGTATTCCAAAGCTTTTTCCCCGAAACATGCCTCAAGCCTACGTCTCTCGGAGTCAGCTCTCAACCTGAGATCCTTCAAGTTCGATATCGCTTCATTCAACCTGTACTCACTGTCTCGTCTAAGTGATGCTTCTGCTCAATCTCCCCATCTTTGGCATTGAGTTGCACCTTCAACTTGTTGATCTGAAGTTTTAACCTGTCTTCACACTCCTTGTTGTTAGTGAGCGTGGCATTCCATATTGATTCAAACTTGGAGATCCTCAAGTATTCCTTTTCCAACTCTTCCTTATTAGTGGTAAGAACACTGTGGACGGTGTTCAAATCTCGGCCTGTTCGCTCTATGTCACTAGTCTCCTTAGTCAGATCTGTACCCAGTTTGTTGACAAGCTCGGTTTGTCTCTTGAAAGAATTGACAGCATCAATCTTCTCACTTCGGAGATGGATGATCTCTTTCTCTAATTCGTCATTTTCTTTCTTCAGCTCTTCCTTCTCCAACAATACCTGATTGTATTTCTGGATATCTACGGTAGTGGGTTCCTCTATCATGAGAGGATACAGAGGTGCAACTGCAGGAAATGGCATCAAGAACTTCGTAACTCTATCATGAATCCAAGTCAAGTAAGGGTCATACGCTCGACTGTTACTCTTCCCCAAAGCTAACTTTCCTTTCCGATGAATATTATTCCATGCATGCTCAAGTCTGCCCAAAGTCTCACCCTCCAATAAACCAGTGAGATACAGAGATTCCTGTATCTCCTCTTCTCTAGGAGGCTTCCTCAATGCGTACCCAAACTGTCTGACCAATAGAGAAGGATTATAGTTGATGCAACCTTTCCTTCCGATCAAAGGTACATTAGGAAAACCACCACAACTATAAATAATATATGTACCAAGCATGTCTCGATCAAACCAAACAATATTCTCTGCAGATAGTCCCATCAACCTCTCCGACCATTTTGAAGTACTAGCAGTAGCCACAAATGGATTCGTCTTAGGCATATGACTAGAAAACCAAGCGTACAATAGAGGAACACAACAAGCCACATTCTTTCCCCTTCGTTTCACATTCTTGTAATGCACAAAATGATAAACATCTCCAAGAAGAGTAGGCACCGGGTTTCTTGAAGCCAGGATATGAAATGCATCCAAATCCACAAAGTCAGGGAGATTCAGAAACAATATAATGCCATATATACAAAGAGCAAGAACAACGTTAAATGTGAACCGACAACCATCCTTAGCAAACTGTCGAGCCTTATCAACTAGGAAAACCATAGGAAAACCATGCACTCCATTCCACTCCGTCAGACCCCCCTGTAACTCTGAAGCATCCACATGTACTATGGCAGCTAGCTTAGCTAGATCAGGCTTAGCGTCAATATGAACAAATGGCATCTGACTAAGAACGGGCACATCCAACAATACTGAGTACTCCTCCAAGGTAGGCGCCAGAATGTAGTCAGGAAAGACAAAACACCTCAACTGTGGATCGTAGAACTGTAGAAAGTCATAAAGGCCATCCACCTCGTGTGCTGAAGGCTTGCAGACCCATCTCAATAATCTCCCATAAGACTGCCTGAAATCCTCCATCACCTTCCCACCAGCCAGGGAAATCAAACTCAGCAAAGATCTAACATCTGAAGTTGGAAGCTTGTAAGCCACTGTTCTCTTCAAGGACTCCATATCAGCAATGAGGGAATAAGATCACTAGAATCGATGGAGAAATATGCACCTGCAACACAAATTCATGTTAATGAAAAGAAGATGAAAATGCAAATGGAAATGCAAACAAGGGATCAAGACTGTTGTGTTGTTGGTCGAGAAGAACTAGCGCTTCGCCTTAGCAAGAACAAAGTACCGACAATAGGACCCACTGATAAACAGATTCAAACTGTAAGGAACCGGGTGTTCTGAAAGCCAAGGTTTCCTGCATAACCCAATCCCTCTCACAGGTATGGACCTATCCACTGATAAGGTTCGGCATCCTATGCGTTTTTCAGCGTCACAGACTTTCAAGAAATGATGATACGTTCACCATTTCTTGTTTAGCATCATAATCTCTTGAAGAGGCCTCACTTAACTGACTCACAAATGATCGGTCCCCAGAGTCGACAACCCTTAGATCCAAAATTCCTTCGAGCCCAAAGGGCCAGAAAGAAAATTGTCAAAGAGAATCTCGTCCGAGCGTGAATTTCATGGTGAACTAGTACGAGCAAAGCAAGCACATCCACCACTACTTTCCACTACTAAAGCTAGGTGTATACTCAAGCCTGGGTCTGACTTATCACTCAATGGAACTTCCCTCCCCACAGCACAGCAGTAATGACATATGATGTGGAAAATAAATGCGGGAAAGTAAAATGCGAAAGTAAATAAAGCACATATGTACAACACCCAAAGATAAACAGACAAGTGCTAGGATTGACTCGCATAGGGAACCAGATGTCCCCAGCAGAGTCGCCAGTTGGTCGCTACTGCGAAAAACAACCGGCGGAAAAATAGAAGAGTCGCCACCTTTCGTTATTTATCCCAAAGAGAGGGAAAGGAAGCGATCGGAAAAACCTGACGAAAAAGGGAAAAGACAAGGTCATCGCAACCATGTCTGGATTCGGGATTCGGTTACGCAAGGGGAAGGTATTAGCACCCCTCACGTCTGTCGTACTCGACGGGATCCAAGCATTGTTGTCTATCTAAAAGGGTGTGTTGAAACTATCTAGCTAAAGGCTCAGGGACAAAAGAAAAAGAAAAGATAAGTGACTCGGTAGAGCATCACCGCTTTGTGCCTACGTACTCCCTCGTGCAATGGGAAAGTCAAAGTCAACGTAGTTCGACTAACTACGGGTGAAGGGGGGAAGGTTGCACGCCAAGACGTCACGTCTTATGCCTACGTACTTTCATCTGGTATGAAAGACCAGAGCAAACGTAGTTCGGGCTAAAAAGACCACAGGCTGGTTCAAAGAGTTTTTAGGCTTGAGTAGGGTTAACAAGTAGTTCTAGCAGTTGGTGTATGCAGCTCGACCATTGGAGACTTAGGCGTTACCGTTTGCGGTAGAACTAAGAGTTAACGACACTCTTTTATCTGAAAAGATTTTCCTGATTAAGATCCCGAAGGATGAAAAAGTTTTGAAGTGTTTTTTGTGTTTTTTAGAGAAGAAATGTTTTGAACTTGATTTGTAACTCATGTCGTATTAGAGACTATGACCTAAGAGCGAATGCGTTGTATATTACCCAAAGGGTGTACACTAAACACTCTAGGCCATTGAAAGGAGGCCCCTCAATCACCATTTCTCAAGTAGCTTAAGGCTTGTAGCATGCCACACTTTCATTCTTTATTAGATGTCTTATGAGCGTTTGAAGATGAGAAGAGAAGAAAGGACACTAATGGGAGACTAATCAATCCTAAGAGTTATCATGCAAAGTGGACTTAAAGTTGAGTTTATGAGGGAGCTACCTAATGTTATCATGCATGTTTAGAACCCTAATGTCTATCATAACCTCTCTTGAACAAGAGAGATTAGAAACCCTAAAGGAAGAAAGACAAGAGAAGAAGAAGAAACAACAAAAGAAACATGCAAATGAAAGAATGCACACATTGAATGCACAAGTAGAATGAAAGTGGGAGGAAAATAGTGTGGGGCAGTAGCCTCCACAATCTCATCTCAACCAAGCATGCATATGGAAATGCAAGAAAATAAAATAAAAAGAAGTGCACAAGAAGAAAACATCCAAGCAAGAACAAACCACACTAAGATGCACCAAAAATGTCCTCAAGGATTCATCATTTTAGGTATGCTTCAAATACCTCCAAAGGAGGGACCAAGCCACCTTAAATGACACTCCAAAGTCATTGGACAGAAGGTAAAGATGAAAAGGAGAGCTCAAAAGCAAGAGCAAAACACAACAAAAACAAATGCAAACAAAAACATAAAGGAATGCAAGCATACTTCACATTGAAACCCTAATGGAAAGCTCAAAAGAAAACAAACACATGAATAAGGAAGAAACAATATCATGACCTAAAATTGAACAAACATCATCCTTAACATGTTATCAACATGAAATAAAAGGGATTGAGAGCTCAAAGGATCCAAAAATGTTATATCCAAATCAAACTAGGTCAAGGTTCATGTATGAACCTCCCTTAGAGGTAACTTGACTTGCAAGTTACCTAAAAATTAGGAAAATGGTTCAAAAATTACCAAATAAAATGCATAAAGAAACTAAACAAGTTGGAAAATAGAAGCCAAAAGCACAAAGCCAATATCCCTTCAAAGCACCATCAAAAGAAAATTACATTCAAGATGTACCACTTTGAAATGGGAGAATCGAGGCTCAAAAGAAAAGCCATCAAAGTCAACCCTAAAGTCAACCAACCAGGGGCAAAATGGTCCTCAATATTTAATCAACTCATCATGGATATGAGGATTTAATTTTAGTCATTGGACCCAAAGGAAATGAGAGAAAGAAATAAAAGATCACACAATGTCACAATTTAAATCAATTAATACACTTCCAATATTTAAATCCAATTTTAATTGAAAAATAAACCAAAAAATAAAATAAAAATTTTCTAAAATAAGAAGACACCTCAAAACTTCACAACAAATGACAAACTAATAGTCAAAATTCATCCTCTCCTCACGAGGAACTCAAATCCAACCTTGGTTTTTCATGTTTGAGCAACATACAAAGCAAATCGAAGAAAAATAGAAAATGCACACAAACTGTAAAACTCAAAATCAAACACCAAAAGTGCCCAGAATTCATCTACACTTCATGTAATGTTCAAATCCACAGTCCATTTACTCTAAAACCTCAAGAACAGGCCAAAATGAAAACAACAAGTTTTGCGCTCCAAACAAAAATCAACTCAAATGCTAGTTCATTTTACTTGTTAATGGTCTACATGATTCCTATGTCTCAAATATGCAAAAATGACACAGAATCGTGGCATAAATAGAGAAATATGGTGATTTCAAGATTACCTAGTGGAGAACCTCCACTGAGTCTTGTCTTTGTCTGAACCTTCAAGCAAATCACCCAGAATCGTTCCAAACACTTGAATAAAGCTCTTGGTATGCTCAATTTCACTTGAGGATGGTCAAATCTCCAAAACCGAATTTCATTTTTCTCTTGCTTTTTCAAGTTGCTATTTCTGCAATTCCACCACCAATTCGTGCTCTGAGGGTTTCGGAAGTCTGCTGACCTTTTATGTATTGGATTCTGATGAAAATGAAGCCTTATTTCATGCCCTAAAGCCCAATTGCCAATTCAATTTTCTTCACTTTTTTTGCTTGTCGTACTCGTGTTCTATCCACTGCACCAGCCTCAAATTTGTTCCAAATCATTTGCACATGGCCTGAGTTGATCAAAGGGCCAGCAATTGGTCCTTGTTTTGATTCTATGGTGGATTTCCCATTTGTTACTTCATGGTGAAGACACAATGGAAGTAACCAACCAAATTACCTCAAATTGCAAAATTAAACTTGACATTGTATTTATAACATCATTTGCACTCAAAATATGCATAAATTTTCCTTGAAATAGTTCCAAATGAATTAATTCCAATTTTCTCATTTTAAGCTTCTTTCATGAAAAATTCAAACACCAATTCCTCATTCCAAGATCCAACCATGACAAAACATAATTTGTTAATGCAAATGGCCCTATTTGGAGCAAGTTTCATGTTGGAAAGATTTTCATTTTAAGTGTGCAAGTTGGTGAAATGGACCTATAATTTTATGACCTATAATCTCACTTTCCCAAAACACCCCTGACTTGCAAGCCTCATAACGTGAGTTCTACAACTCAGATGAATTACTTATAGTACTCTTTGGAAATCTAATACCATGACCTACAACTTTCATGGTCATCAAAAGTTGAGGAGAAACATCCTTCTAGGTCAAAAATGGCTTGGAAGGTGGTTGACTTTTGTTGACCAAAATCACATTCATCTGAGGACCTGTAACTTGTCTGCATCATAACTTGAGTTCTATAAATCCAATCAAGGACTTCTAGTACACAAAAGAAAGCTAAGAACATGCTCTACATGTTTCATGTTGGTCAGAAGTTGAGATGAGAATTGTATCTTGAGATAGGTGGTCTTGAAGTTGGGGACTAAACAGGGGATTTTACACTGAGAACCCTAATTTAGTAACTTCTCACACTCTTGATCCGTGATGAATTGATATTGAAATGATATATTAGGCATCTCAACATAACATCCCATGACCATAGAGACTTGTAATTGAATTGTAACCTCCTTCAATTTCACAGTTAACTGAGGATTTACCAAATGAAAACCCTAGATGCACCACCTTTGGTTGTGGCCTCTTCCACCTCACACAACAACTTGAATAAGCTCCAAATGGCTCTCAAAGCACTCAATGAGTTCTCTCAAAACATCTCAAATCTTATTATTCTCTTCAACTGGCCTCCAAGTTAGGAGCTGACCCCCATACATCCATCCATTCTTTCACAAGACTGTTGACCTCTTCAAGATGACCTGATGACCATTCAAACTTGAGTAACACCCCTTGCTTAGGCTCAACACTCTGAGAAGACTTCCCTTGCTATGCACAACCTCTTGATCCCCTGCTAAATGAAACATGATATGCAATGCAAATTCTAGAACAAAATGAAATGAAATGAAACATAAACCAAGAAAAGGTTGGGCAAATTTTGGGGTACAACAACCACAAAAGGTTCACTCGGAGTCCGCAAAACTAACACCAGTGCCATAGTCAATTTCTTTTTCAGCTCCTAAAGCTTTCTTCACAAGCAGCATCCCACACGAAAACTTGATTCTTTCTCGTCAACTGAGTCAATGGCAACGCCAAATTAGAAAACCCTTCAATAAACCTTCGATAGTATCTTGCCAAACCCAAAAAGCTTATAATTTCCGTCTCTTTCTTCGGCGGTTCCCACTGCAACACTGCACTCACTTTCGATGGGTCCACCGATATACCATCACCGGATATTATATGCCCCAAGAAACTCACTGTCTTCAACTAGAATTCACACTTCGATAGCTTAGCAAACAACTTATTATCTTTCAACACCTGCAAAGCAATTCTCAAATGTCCTGCGTGATCTTCCTCAGACTTAGAATAAATCAGTATATCGTCAATAAACACAACAATGAACTAATCCAAATAAGAATGGAAAATTCGGTTCATATACTCCATAAACACTCCCGACGCATTAGACACTCTAAAAGGCATTACAACATATTCGTGATGTCCATATCGAGTTCTAAATGCCGTCTTCTGAATATCACCTTCTTTCACTCTAATCTGATGGTAACCCGATCTCAAGTCAATTTTGTTGAACACCCTAGCTCCCGCTAACTGATCCATCAAATCGTCAATCCTTGGAAGAGGATATTTATTCTTAATGGTCACTTTATTCAACTGACAGTAATCGATGCACAGACGCATACTACCATCCTTCTTCTTTACTAACAACACTAGAGCTCCCCACGGCGACACACTCGGTCTGATAAACTTTCTATCCAACGATTCTCCAATCTGAGATTTCAATTCAGCCAATTCCACTGCCGACATCCTGTACGACACCATAGATATAGGTCTTGTACCATGAACAAGATCAATACTAAATTCAACTTCTCTCGTCGGAGGTAATTCCGTAATGTCATCAGGAAATACTTTAGGGAATTCATTCACCACCGCCAACTCTTTCACTGATGTCTTGCTGTCAACAGACAATGACGCTAATAAGGCAAACATCTTAGCTTCGTCCTCCAACAGGGTCCTGAATTCCTTATTAGACAAGGAATTCGCCAACGCCTCCTCTTCTGGAGTAAGAAACAACAACACCTTCCAAAAACAATCGATGTAGACTCGGTTGAACTCCAACCAGTTCATACCCAGAATAACATCCAAATTACCAAGTGGCAGACAAATCAAATCTACCCCAAAGTCTCTACCAAATATAGTCAGTGTACACTTCAAATACACTAAAGAAGTAGTCACTGAACCAATAGAGGGAGTCTCAATGGTCATCCGTCGATCAAGAGTAGACGGCACCAATCCTAACCTCTTCACACAATCAACAAAAATGAACGAGTGGGTTGCACCCGTATCAGCAATAGCAGTCAAAGGAATAATATGGATGAAACAATTACCTTTGATAGAATGCTCTTCACTGGCAGCTTGAGTTCCCACTACAACAAACACTTTACCACTGGCCTGAGACGCCAGAGACTTCTTCGGCTTCTCGCAATATGTACTGATATGACCTTTCTCACCACAGTTATAACAGGTAGGCATAGTGGCTCTGCAATCAGCTATTACATGGCCTGGCTTACCACACCTGAAGCACTTCTTCACCTCATTTGGACACTCATTAGCACGATGACCCGCGCCACCGCACCGGAAACATTTCAAATCAGCAGATGTTTTCCCTTCTCTATACTTCTTATCAGAAGCAACCTTATGTTTTCCCTTATCAGCAGGAACACTGTAAGGAGTACCACCAAATCTCTTCTTACCTTTACGGTCATTCATAGCCTTATAATGTGCAATCCTGGCCCGGTTATCATTATCATAGATCCTGCTTCTGCTTACCAGCTCCAGATAATTCCTGATCTTCTGACAAGCAATCCCTAACTTAACTTCCGGACGCAACCCATTCTCAAATTTCAAACACTTAGAGGTCATCGCATCTTCAGTATTGTAATGAGGACAATACTGCACCAGCGCTTCAAATTTCGCAGCATACTCCGCCACAGTTAGATTGCCCTGCTTCAACTCTAGGAACTCTATCTCCTTAGCACTTCGTATGTCTCCCAGAAAGTACTTCTCCAGAAAACCCTTATGAACTACATCCCAAGTGATTGCAGTTCCTGCAGTCACCCATCTCTGGCAACTGTTGTCCCACCAAGCCTCAGCTTCACCTTCTAGCATGTGAGTACCAAACCTCACCTTTTGCTCATCACTACAACCCATTGTCCTGAAAATTTTCTCAATCGCTTTCAGCCACTTCTGCGCAGCTTCAGGATCTAAAACTCCTCCTTCAAACGTCGGCGGCTTGTTACTCCGAAACTGTACCAAATCCCCAAATTGCGCGCCTGCATCTTGGTTCTGATTAGCAACCACCTGCGCCATCGCTTGCATAGCAGCAGCCAAAGCAACATCGTTCCTTCCTGCCATACTGCTCAACAATAACAACACCAGGTTAAAAGATACACAATCTCTATCCTAAGGACAGACTCAACAACTACACTGGCCGGACGGACTGACCTGCTCTGATACCAATTGTAACACCCCATTTCCCAAAATTAAAATAAAATACGATTAATCCAAACAAACATCAGAGTCTCCCCTAAACAAGTGGGATATCACATCACATAA
This sequence comes from Lathyrus sativus, assembly GCA_963859935.3. Lineage (NCBI taxonomy): Eukaryota > Viridiplantae > Streptophyta > Magnoliopsida > Fabales > Fabaceae > Lathyrus > Lathyrus sativus. The sequence continues at coordinate 156,687,393 of OZ012736.1, read as the reverse complement.
TCCATAATACTCTTCATTAGAAGGTTTTCAAAACAAAGCAGCGGAAATAATCCTTAATTCATCATTCTCGCCCATCCGCCGAATTACATAAAAAGAGATTCATTAAATTGTTTACCAACATGATACGTCACAGGAAATAAAACAAGTTCAACATAAAAACAAATAAACACCCAAGTCTCGTGGTACGTATCAGAGCATCCTAAGACTCGACTCACACACCACTATCCAAGCTAGCTAAGTACCTGGATTATATGTACTTCCGAAGAAGCATAGACCACTACAACAACAAAGGGGTGAGAAAACATGATCAAAATTATCGGTAATACAGTACATGAAATAAAGGTAGCAATCATATAAAATATCACCCAACATTCATCCAAAAATGACCTACTGTCCAACAACAACGCAACACACCATAATGCAAAAATGAAACTCAACACCATGCATGCGGTACCGACTCATTGGTTCATTCAATCGAACCCTGGATAGATCACATACACCCGTCCTTAGTCATGATCTATCCCCACCATTATCTGCAATGGAGTAAGGATGAATCACATACACTCCTCTTGAGCAATGATTCCTCCCACCAACACCATGATATGCATAACATCAAATGCACAACAAATGAACTCAAGCACACAAGGTGCACACAATCCCTTGATCACATCACCATACATCATACATACATATTGTTCATCAATTAATTATTTTAATTAAAGCCACACGATCCCCCCTGATCCCATCACCATACCCCATACATATCTCACACCTCAATCTACTTATTTTAATTAAGTTCAATCACTACATAATTTCACCTCTTAATGTCAAGTCTACACTCTTCGCTACTAGTCACCATATCTATACTGGTCACAACTCAAGGAGTACCACAGGACAACAGAACCACCCTCACCATACAAAATCACAACTTGTTGTCATGCTCGCTGGCTCATTCGCTTAGCGAAGCTCTAGCGAACGCTCACCTAGCAAACTCCCTAGAGAAGGCAGACAGTGGCTACTAGAAGCCTTCGCTAACCATCTCGCCTAACAAAGTACTAGCAAACACTCGCTACTAGCTTGCCTAGCGAACTACCTAGCGAATCGCTAGCTCGCTAGCTACTTGCTTAGCGAGTTCTGCGATCTCTCAAAACCCTCACAGTCCAGAACTGTCATCTTGCTCAAATTCAAGCCTATCACTCTACTCATATCTTCAGTTCTATCAATACTACAACCAATAAACACTACTCTATCATTTTCTAACAATTTTTAACTCCATAGCCCACACCTATGTTCATCATCAGAACTACAGAAGTTACTCAGAACCTCACCAATCTTCCAACAACACATACCCAAAGTCATCAATGGCAGCCATGCTCATAATTACATCAATACACATTCAATTCATCATAACAACAACAACAACAACAATCATCAACATTTCCAATATATCATTCATATTCACCAAACTCCATGGGTTAAGGAATCCCCTCTACCCTGTTCATGCAATTTACCAATCTTAACCTGTTTCTCCCCCCATACCTTGATTAATGCTCTGATTGACGAAGAACTCTGAAGAATTGTTAGACCTAGCCTGCTTCTCTTCCTCCTTGTTCTTCCTCTTTCCTCTTCTCTCTAGAACTGACTTATCGTGTTCTAACTCTCTCATTTTCTCCCAAAACTCTTCTAATACCCCTTTTTATCCTTATTTCATTTTATTAATAGTAATAATACAAATAATAATAATAATAATCATAATAATAATAATCATAATAATAATAATAATAATACAAATAATAATAATAATAATATACTAATTATTATATTATCATCATTATTAATTATATCATATTATTATTAAACTCTATATTTTATTAAATAACTCCTATAACTCAAGGACACCCACCCACGCGCTCCGATACACTCCCCCACAAAGGACACACCAAAATAAAATAACACCAAAAGACTAAATAATTAAAAATGGGTGTTACACAAGACATCACTCCTCTTCATGCGTTGCACACTATTGACTTTTTCCCTCTCACCACATATTACCAAGACTTTTCTACACATCACCATCTATGAGTTCTCACATTATTCAGACTTTTTTCCTCTCTCATAAAAACACTTCACATTTTTTTCATCTTCTTCACATGAACTTAGAAACCATACATTACTGGACATATTCCTCCATATTTCCTCTATAAAAAAGAAACATTTCATGTGCATAAAAAAACCCATTGGCATTTCATGTAACTTCATAAAACTACACTGTAACAAAAAAAGCGCATGCCAACACAACCAAATCCATAAAGGACTCCCTCAGGTGCATGAAATTTTTTCCAAACCTTTCATGTAAATACCATGGTCTGTAACCCTCATAATCAAAAACCTGCACTTTGTTTATAGAGCACTGTCGTACCTCGAAAAATAAGATCCTCACGATTGAAGCGGAAAAAATGTTCAAACAAAGTTTCCACCGAACTTTATTCATTCGAAGGAAGGAATAGAAAAATATTGATAAAACCTTAAAAGGGATAACAACATGGTCATCACAACCAAATTCTAGGCTCGGGAGTCGATTACGCAAAGGGAAGGTATTAGCACCTTCTACGTCCATTGTACTCAACGGGAACTTCTTGATTCAATTCGAGAGAAAAGTTAGCTAGGTTGTTTGTTTTCTTCTAAGGATTCGCTTCTAAAAGGGGGAAATGGGTGGTTTTTATATTAGGGTGCTCGCCAAGGATTATGGTCGTTGTGCCTACGTACTCCCTCGTGCAATGGGAAATTCAGAGCATCGTAGTTCGTGGGACTACGTGAAAAGGTTTGAGGTAAAAAGTAAAAAAAAGGTAGCCCGCTAGGATCTCGCAATTCTATGCCTATGACCCTCAATATGCAATGAGGAAGTCAGAGCAATCGTAGTTCAGAACACCACAGTTGGTTGGTTTGTGTATTTTATGAACGAGTGTTTAGGTCGCATTCTAACTACAGTTGGTTGGTTTGTGTACTTGTTCCTATAAGAACCTCACTTCTAGCTGATGATGTCTTGCAAATAATGGTATGAGCGCAACGACGTAACCAAAGCATGTTAATTGTGTGAGTGTAAAGACTTAACCAATGCATGTTGATTGTGCTTTCACTCTGCCCCAAGGCTTTTTAAACTTGTTGACCTCAACAATTACTAGTGTCTAGCATGGTCAGCTTGACCAAGTTGAAAGTATGGAGGGAAACTTCCCTGCTTAACTAGTCTGCCCCAGTCTGCAGAGTATTCAAAGGATTTTTCTTAAAAGGTTTATGGCATGACGTGGTCTGAGATGGTTTACCCCAATGTCCGAATCCTACAGCGATATGCCCCTATTTGAACCTCGGAAGGACTTGCCCCAGATTCACGAGTTCACGAGATAGTCTTGATTTGGGTCAGCACCATCAAATGTTCTAGTTTCTCTATAATTTCTCTTTGTAGGAGTTTCCATTATGTCACGTACTGGTTTGCATTTAAAATTGATCATTCAAAATGGTAATTTTAATGCGATATTCATGCAAGTTTTGAAAAAAATCAGAAATGATGTGATAGTGTGTGACGAATTGGACCGTTAGTCTAAACGTAGTGCTAATTTAGCTAATGTGAAAGATATAGCAAGAATGAGATTAGAAAATCAGTAGGAGTCAGTTTGTGCAATCTTGTTGTAGTATGCTTTCAGAATAAACCCCGCCTCAATTAGGTCTTTTGAGGGTTGTATCATGGTCTAGTTCACGGTTATTGAAACAAAGAATATAAGGCTCAAAATTTATTTGTACCCACCCCTTCTTCGTGATGATCTCCAGTCCTACGTTCAATTAATTTTATCATACACACTTAGATTTCGATGATGTAAGAATGAAGATGATGATTCGAGACTCGCTTGAAATGGCAGTCACTTTATTTCTTTTGTCACGTATTTTAGTGACCCTTTTGATTCTGACATAGTGGTCACCGAATCTTATTTTGTTTTTGTTGAGGATTTGAAGGCCTCTTTCGTTTTTTGCTTTCTAATTGATCTCTAATTTTTGCCTGGATTGATTTTGTTTTTCAAGTCCACCGGGATTGCCTTGATTTTTGCCTAAGTCTCAGTTTAAGGTGTTCGACTTAGCAAGCTTTTGAGTTTTGTTTTGTTTTTTTTTTGAATTTTGCTGGAGGATTGTGACTGCCAAGTCATTGGTCATTGATGAACAACTGTCACATCTTTTGGATGTTTATCTTGTAATTCGAGTGCGTAATCTGGTTAACTAAACATTACCCATGCTCCAAGTTAACGTTAAGGGTTTGTAGATCCAAAGGAAACTCCTACTTCTAGGCTCGAAGTGGTTGGCTAGGGACTACTCCTTATCTATCCAGTGTTTGGGGATTTGAAACAATGCCTGTACATCATCAGCAAAATTTTATCCAAAAGCGTACCATAAGCATTTATGAGTATTTTATTTTCATCATCCTCCCTCCAATCTTTGCTAAACAGCAATGGGATAAAGGAAGTGAAGTGAATTTTTTTTGCGATAAATGAGAAAATGTGAGTGAATACAAATCGATTTGATCAAAACATTCATAATTATCACATTAATAATACCATTAATAAACAACAACGTCTAAAAGCAAATAGCACTTAACATAAAAGAAACTACATATGCATAAACATGGTAAGATCTAAAAATTTCCAGCATTGAGGAACTGGGCTTTTATTCCTTGATTCACTATTGGACTAGCAGTCTTGCTCATCGAGACCAATATGATAACCTTCCTCACACCTACTCTCTGCAGCTTCTTCCATGCCATGGATTGATGGACCCACCTGACCAGATGAAGGATTAACATTGACTTGAAGGCCTTGAGACATAAATGAGATTATCTTGGAATCAATCAGATCTTGAACCTTATTCTTGAACTGTTTGCAATCTTCGATTGAATGCCCCAGGGCACCAGAATGGTAGTTGCATCGTGCATTGGTGTCAAAACCTGATGGGTATGGCGGAACCATAGGATCCAAGCCCTTTGGCACTATTAGTTCACTACTAATTAAAAGTGGTAGAACGTGATTGTATGGCATTGGTAATGGATCAATGTGTCTTTTTGGCCTTTGGTTATAGTAACGTTGCCGTTGCAGAGCATGTTGTTGTGTAATCCGTTTTTGATAAAGGGGACCTCTATTGACAGGAGGATATTGACCGTGTGAAGATACCAGAGTCACACAGGTATACCCATAGGATTGTTGACTTTAAACAGTTGAGATGCTTGGGTACGGAGGATAAGGTACTACGGATGGAGCTTATGGAGTTCCCAGATTATATTGATTTCATCCTCTTCTTCCTCTTGGGAGCTGACAACTGATTCACTTTCACTAGCTGGGATGTTTGAGGCGTCTTGGACCTTTCCCTTCATGAGGTGGCTCTCGATGTGCTCTCTTACTGATACCAAGTCAGAGAATTTTGATGTCCCATTTCCCAACATCTTTTCCAAGTATGTTTCTTGCAAAGAATCTATGACCATGTTAACCAATTATCTATCTAAGAGTGGTGGTTGAATGTGAGAAGCTACCTCTCTCCCTCTCTAAGCATATCCTCTGAAGGATCCGTTCTCCTGTTGAGATAAGCCTTGCAACTGTATGCGATTGGGAGGCACATCAAGATTATATTGGTATTGTTTCACAAAGGCGTTGGCTATGTCCGACCACGACTGGATATGGTTATTCTCTAGATGCATGTACCAACTCAACGTTGCCCCACTTAGACTATCATGGAAACAGTGAATCATAAGTTTATTGTTGTGAGCATAGAAGGTCATCTTTCTGCAAAACATCACCAAATGTTGCTTTGGACAGCTATCTCCTTTGTACTTCTCAAAATTTGGCATCTTGAACTTTGGAGGTATTACAAGTCCGGGTAACAAACACAGGTCTAAAGCATTCAGCTCTAGAGCATCACGCCCCTTTATGGCTTTAAACTTTTGTTCCAAGACACGACATCTTTCTATAATCTCAACTTCTTGAGGTCGTTTAGTATTCCTTACCAGGCTTATCCCTTGGGAATTCAGTGCAGTGAATAAAAAACTATGGTACTCAACATCATCATGAGACGAGACATGTTCATCTCGGATGGTGTGACGTTCTTGTATAACTTGATCCTTGACAGGGATTTGAACAGGCCGAGATTGAGAAAGATTGTTCACTTGAGATGGAACGATGTTCTCAGTGACCATAGGCCATTAAAGGTTATTTTCTCTCCTTGCCAAGGCTAACATAGCTTCCACAAGTTTGTCCAATTGATTCTTCATCAAGTCAACATCTGCTTTTGACGCGAACTGGCTCTAATCTTCTGAGTTCAAGATTCTTCCAAAAGCTGCTTCAAGTCCGATACAAGTGTCGGGAAATCAACTGTTGACAAAGGATGAATATGTTTTCTTGGTTTAGGAAGATGATATGCAATGTCGATGAATGCAAATGCAATGGTATGTAAATGCAACGCCAATATAATCAGGATCCAGGAAATCATAAGCAAGTCAAAGCACCCTAACAGGTAGACTTTATAAGGAAAGTTCTAGATTCTTTACCCATAGATCCACTCGCGGGATAACTTCTATATTGATGGATAAGGTTCCTAGGATCACGGAAACCAATTGCATCAACACCATGCAACAGGATAGCTACCTTATGACGAGAGTACGAAAAGGTCTCTCCTAAGCGAAGTTCTCATGCTAGGCACACGAGGAGCGAGTCCTCAAAGACTAACACTACACGACCACCAATGCAGAAACTGGTTTCCAGAGTCACGGACCCTTCATGAATGAAGGTGTGTGACAGGCTAGCTGAGTTACAATAAGATCTACGAAAAGGTCTACTCTCAGAGGAAGCTTTCATTCTAGGCACACTGTGAGAGCAAAGCCTCATATATAAGATATGCTCGTTTCGATGATGTCAAAACTTGGCTTCATAGAAGAATCGATGTTGGGCGTTATCACCATGTTTCATTTGCATACCTCATTTCTCATGATTAAATTGCTTGCATAAAAATATCTCGGTTGTTGCATATAGATTGTCAAAATGTGTGTCATGTGAGTTAGACTTCATTGGTGTCAATTTCCATATCATAGATATCATTAAAAAGAGTCAAGATTATGAAAATATGCATTTTTAGCAATTTCAGGTCTTTGATTCAACCAAAGATCTATTCCGCTCGACTCACACTTTGTGAATTTTCTTCGGGAGAGCTCGCGTCGACCCATTGGTCGACTCATACTGTGAGCATCTCAATTTGTCTAAAAATTCATGCTATGCGTCGACGCATACCTTGTTCCAGTCGATGCATGGTTCTGGGATTTTCCCAAGTTTTCAACCGGGTCAGCTCAGGTCGACCCTGTTTCCTGCATAGGTCGACCGCTTGCTGTTTTATGTCATTTTTCTGTTATGTCTACTATTTTTGTAAAGTGGTTTTAGTTGTTATGATAGTTATGGTTGGTATATAAGTTTAGTAGCTTGTTTCACTTCATAACATTGAGAAAAAAAAGAAAAGTGAAATAGGTGTCAATTCGGTTCTCATCATCTTCATTCTCTTTATAGCACACCACAACAATCAGACATACTAGTCTTTGTTGTGCATTATGCATTATTAAAGGTGATAACGTTCGAAGCCAAAGATTTGGTAATCCGGTTCGGGTTGTGGAATCAACAGGTTTTTATTGAATAAAACCTCTAGGGTTTTATCCTCCAAGATTCTCTGAATTTGGGGGTTTTTTGCACGATTCGTCTCAACACATGTTCAGCCGAGTGAAGGTAATCGAGGAGAGGTAGGTTTCGTTGATTTAGTAACGTGTCGCTACCCGAAAATTGCAATGACGGAGAGGCGAGAATGAAAAGACAAAAAAGTCACCATCGAACTTTATTTATCCCATAAGGGGAAAGGAAAACATCGAGAAAACCTCAAGAAAGATATGGATAAGATTGTTTCGCAACCAAGAGAACGGGTTCGGAAGCCGGTTATGCGAAGGGAAGGTATTAGCACCCCTCGCATCCATCGTACTTGATGGAAACCATTTGTTTGTCTACGCATGAAGGTATTTGCTAAAGGGTATTGTTTTCTAGGAGTGTTCCAAGGGATAAAGAGAGGTTAGAAACATGGAAAAGAGAGATAAAGGGGAATAAGAGACTCGGTAGGACTTCACGGTCCTAGGCCTACGTATTCTTAACAGATAGGAGAAAGTCATAGTCAACGTAGTTCGGGAAACTACGGGTGATGGGGGAAGGTTGCTCGCCAAGACATCGCCATCTTGTGCCTATGTATACTCATCTGGTATGAGGAATCAGAGCAAACGGAGTTCGGGTAACTACGGGGAAAGGTCTCGATCACAATGGGGCGAGAGAGAAAAGGTGTGAATAGCAGGTTGGTCATGATTGCACTGGGGCAAGAGAAAGGGGAAGTTAATTAGTGTGCTCGTCAAGGATAGAGATCCTCGTGCCTACGTGTCGTCATTAGGTAATGAGGAATCAGAGCAGCCGTAGTTCGGCCTACGGGTGAAAGGTGGAAAAGTGAGCTCGCCAAGACATCGCCGTCTTGTGCCTACGTATTCTCATCTGGTATGAGGAATTAGAGAAAATGTAGTTCGTGAAACTGTTAACCAGTGTTTTGTGGATGATGCTAACGTACGCTTTCTAGCAGTTAGGTGTATTGCAGCTTGCTCGTGGAGACTTAGGCGTTACCTGTTTGCGGTAGAACGGATGTAACACATCCTTTTTGAAAAGATTAATTTTCGCCTATCGAGGCAAGATGTTACATTTGGTTTGTGAAAGTTGTTTTTTAAAGGTGAAATAGATCCTCGGATATTAACCCCTTGGGGGTAGTACCCAATTCTTCATCTCAAAGAATTATTGTGAAAAGGTATGGCAAATACAGTCACGTCTTTGTATTGAAAGACGAGTATCGAGACCGCACACTCTACAGTGGGTATCCTGATACTCGGAGAGGAAAAAGTCTACACTCAATCCTCTCTCTTTAGTTCAATACAAAGAGAACTCGATTCTTTTATTAAAAATGTTTTGATTGAATGGTAAGTGCTTTGCGACAGGGAACCCTAAAGGTAATTTCAAGCACTCAGGATAGGAGAAGGCCTATGCCTAACCACTCCATGAACATTCATGTTTTATTAGGAAAAGAGTTTGAAAATGCACTTGGTATGAGACCAAGGTTTTAGGAGAAAAGTTGTGGAAAGAAGTTTTGAAAAGTGAAAGTGGTGAATAGAACACGGTACGTTGATGGCGATGCGTGAAGCGATCGACTTACGAGGGTTAAAGATGGCTCAATGTGAGTTGAGAACTCATTTTGAAAATGTATTAGGGGTCAAAAGGTCAAAAAAGACTCATCACAATGTATGATACAAGGCACAAACAGAACATAGTCAAGTCGGCCGGTTCAAACACACAAGTCAAGTCTCACCAAGACGTGTCTAAAATTATAAACTAAATATACAACTCTAAACTAACTAATCTAAAATTTTAAACTAATCATATTATTCTAAACTAAAATTAAATCTAAACTAAAGTAAATTCTAAATTAAAATATAAAATCTAAACTAAAATAAAATCTAAACTAAAATAAAATCTAAAATAAAATAAAATCTAAACTAAATATATAAATAAAGAGAAAGAAAATATAAAAAGAACAACACGGGCTGCTGAAAGAGAGAGAGAGGCCCAAATTCAGGTGTCCATGAGGACTGCATGGGTCAAAGACACACCCGGGTCGGTCCATAAGGAACCCGGAACCCAGTCTGGACATTTTAAGGAGATGGGTCAAAGAGAACCCTAACCTTGGCCATTTCAGATTTAAACATGTGCAGAAAAGAAAAAAACGACGCCTTCAAGGACACAACATCCTGCGAAACGCGTTTCGTGATTCCGACCTCCGCGGCTGGCCGAAAATATTCCCCCTCACAAATACAAAACCTCCATTTCTGTATCCTAAATCAAACTAAACCAACCGAATCCTTGTTTTGTAAATCGAAAACTTCTGTATCCCAAATCCTAAATCAAACGAAACCTCTCTTTCGACGGCGCGGAGAAAATGACACGCGGAGGCACATCAGTAAGGACGGGCTTAACTCGAAGAGAACTATGGAGGGAATTGTGATTTGTTTTAAGAGATGGTTACTAAGTCGAAAACGGAGGTCGTGCTACGTCATCAATATGGTAACAAGAGAGATAGAGGCACAATACCTGTAAAAAACCAAACACAAGCTTTAGGTATGCTCTGGTCTGTGAATTTTTCCTTTTGGTGGATGTGGATGTTTGTTTTTATTTATGTTTTCAATGAAAACTCGAAGAGATATAATAACAATCTTCTTCCTCTTCTCTGATTAAAAAATGGGCGCCCCTACTCCTCTCTTGTGGCTGCTAGGTTTTTTTTATGTTGGTATTTGGATGTTCTATGATGTGGGTTCAAAATGTGCCTCCCTTTGTTATGAATTGCCTCTGTTTTATATCACAAATTAGGGTTTCAGTGTTTGTTGTAACATCTTTGTTTTTGGTAATGGTTGTTCTTACTTTTTAAGATGCCAAACTTGCCTCTGTTAAAAAGGTGAAAAATTATGTGTTGTACTTTCTGTGATCTGAACCCCTCACTTTCATCTTTTTCAGCTTGCACAATTCTAAATTTTCTGCTTTTTTTTGTTGGTTTGTGATTGATGTTGCATTCATTTTTTTTGTAGGTCACGTAGCTTTTAGCAGGTACCGTTTCTTTCAAGAGGTAAAGGGTGGAATAGGCAATTTGCAGCGTGTGGGAGTTTTTGCCGTGGAAAGTTCAAATTTGATTTTTTTTCTTTTCATAATAAAAAGAACCTGGGCCATGTGGCCCTCTTCATTTTGTAATATATGACTTTTTAATGGGAACTTCTGTATGAGCTTGTGATTTTTAATTTAGCATAGGCTTTAATGACCTTCTTCTTTTTTTCTTTAACAAAACCATAAAATTCCCACAATTTCAATAAAGTAATTGCATCAAATGTCATTTGAAGTTGTTTGAAGCATCCTACAAGCATAGCAATGCTAGTCACTTAACAATCATGCCCATATCTTGGTTTGATGAGAAATTTACTTGAAGATCGCATGAATAATATAAATATTACTTGCCTTATAACTTGCAACCTATTTAAAGAAAAGCAATCCTCTCTCCTAAACAAACTTAGTCATGATGCTTGAGAATAAACTGGTAAATAAACTTGCACCTTGCTTCTTCAAAAAATAAAATGATCTAGTTGAATGCTTGAAAACCTTGGTAAACCAATGATCCATAATTCTTGGTATATTTTCAAGAATAATACCAAGGTTTGATGAGAAACCAAACTTGTATCAAGAATAGACATTGAATGAACTGAGGCTGAATCTACCCTTACGAAACCCTGAAGCTTGCCATGCCTGAATTAGGTTCATTAATTATTATTAAACCAAGTTTGCATTTTCTTTGGAGTGAACGAGACTAGTGAATCATGAACTCATCTTGATCTTTGAACATATCATGGTCCCTCAACATATGGCCTAAACCTTAATTGGTAAATAGGCTGGTTTCTGATGAACATGAAGTACTGACAACTTTTGTAGAACGTAAGCTCGATACTCGATGATTTGAAATGGAGCAACTCCTGATCCCATGTCTTAAAAGATCAATGAAAAGTATGATTTATGAATTATGAACTTACGATGATGCAAATGAGCGCAACACAAGCGCCAGTAAAAGTTAGAAAAAGGCTAGGGCAAATTTTAGGGTGCAACAGCTGCCCCTATTCAAACAGCTTGGACCTGAAGGGATGAAGAGCAACAACTTTCATACATTCAAGGTAAAAGGTGATTGAATACAAAAGAACCTGAAAATTTGCAAACTGTGGGGATGTACAGTGAATAGATTGCCAGTTGAAGGTGGACTTAGGAACAACGAGTACCAACCAAAAATTAGGATAACCGACACGGTAATTAATCAAGAAAATAACAATGGCCACTAACCAAAAGTCAAGATCACCAGAGAGTTATATCCAAAGGTTATGAGAAAGAGGCTACTAACCAAGAGTTAGGATCACCTAAGCGCCGACCGAGGGCAAATACGCAAACAATAAAGACTACCAACAAAAAGTTGGGATCGCTGAAAGATTACCAACCAAAAGTCAGAATAAAAGCTACTAACCAAAAGTTAGGATCGCCAAGAGAAAATCACCAACCAAAAGTCGGAGTGGAAGCTACTAGCCGAAACTTAGGATCGCCAAGAAATAAACGGATAGCTACCAACCAAAATTCAGAATCACCAAGACCTCTACTGAATGCAAATTTAACCGAAAACGAGGCCTACCAACCAAGAGTTGGGATAACAACTCCACGGGGAATGAAAGAAGATCGACCAACCAAAAGTAGGGATAAAAGTTACTAACCAAAAGTTAGGATCACCACAAAACGACAGACCACCGGCCAAAAGTCGGAATAACATCCACAAAACGACGGACTACTGACCAAAAGTCGGGATAACATCCACAAAATGATGGACTACCGACCAAAATTCGGGATAACATCCACAAAACGACGGACTACCGACCAAAAGTCTAGATAACATCCACAAAACGACGGACTAACGACCAAAAGTCGGGACAACACCCAGGATAGGCAGGAAGTAGAATCGACTGATCTACAACCTGAAAAGAGAACTCCGTTGGGGAAAGAGAAACTTAAACAAGCAAAATCTGTTAGGGAGAAAAAGCAACATGAGAACATGATTGTGCTGGGATCAGGTACCGCAAAGTTTCATGAATTATGTCGTGATCTGCGGGAGAGATGTCTGGAAATAAAAGTGGCAAACCTGGCTTATGCTTCGCATGCATATGTTTGAATATGGCGTAATGCTCCATACGAAATGGAAATGCTACACGTTTGGGAGGATGCTATGAAAAATGCAAATGCAAAGGAACCCCACCAAGAAAAGGTGCCGAGAGAAATGGCAAGCAAACTTATTGAGGAATACGCCTTGAACGGCCTTCTAGGATAGAACTCTTATGGGGATAATTCCACTCTGCCGGGAATTGAGAATAACATTCATCAAGAAGTCGTCCCAAAAGATCTTACTTCGAAAGATACCAATAACTATTAGAATCTGCTGCGGATGTCTACCACTTCTGATTTACCCACCGGGGGGAATCAACATTAATCTCTACTTGGGGGAGAGGAGTCAATAACATAGATCCGATTCGGGGGAACAATGCTGAGCCTACTCTGCTGCTGAGGAACCAACTCAATCTTACCCGGCTAGGGATGCATACCCATCATCATTAGTGAGATATTTCTGATCTGGAAATAGTACCCGATGAAGGGAACCCTGTAAATGAAAAACAAATAGCGTGTCCTGTATGCAACAATGGCTATTTCAGTCACCATCCATGACATCATTGAAATAAGTCATCATTTTTAATCTGATTAGCAAAACCCTAAAGTTTTCATATGCAACGTTTATCAAAAATATCAGACGTCTTTTCGCGAACAAAATAGTAAAAAGAGAAAACAAGAAATGGAAAGCTCTTTATATAAAATATTACATTGATAAAAAGAGCTTGTAAATAGGCAAGTTATAACGGATGCAATTCCTGAAAAGAGAAAATTGCGTAAAAAGTACAAATAACAAAGATATACAAATTTCGGCAATGTGGAAACAAACAACCACCATGTGTCGATTCAGTTATGACTCGTATGTCTTCAATGCTTCAACAATGCTTTGCCTTTTGAAGAGACTGATTTATCAACCCTCGAGATCTCCAAGAATCCAAGTGTGTTCACAGGTTAGACGTGGACCGTAGTCGTCTGCTTTTAAATCCCTAACTTTTGCCTGAATCGCCCTTGCGGGTTTTCGATCCACCGGGATACCCATTTTTTTTTGCCAAAGTTGCCTCTTCAGGTTTTCAACTTTGTGGGTTTATTCATTTTCTTTTATCCCTAATTTTTGCCCGAACCTATTCTTTTTCTGGTTCGCCGGGATGCCCCATTTTTTCCTGGACTTTCCTTTTATGTCCAGCCAGTCTCTTTTCTTAAGCAAAGTATTTTTTGACCACGTCTGTGTTCATAGGGGACGTAAAATCTTCACCGTCCATGGTTGATAGCAATAAGGCTCCTCTAGAGAAAGCCTACCTTACTACGTATGGGCCTTCATAATTAGGAGTCCATTTGCCCCTGTGATCTGTTTTAGGAGGGAGGATCCTTTTCAACACTAAGTCACCTACCTGGAAATGTCGTGGGCGCACTTTCTGATCAAATTCCTTCTTCATTCTGCTCTGATATAGCCGTTCATGGGTGATAGCTGCCAACCTCTTTTCGTTAATCAGACTAAGTTGATTCAACCTAGCCCTTACCCATTCCACTTCATCGAGCTTCACATCAGACAATATCCTTAGAGAAGGAATCTCGACTTCTAATGGTAGAACAACTTCCATACCATATACCAATGAGAAAGGGGTTGCCCCAGTCGACGTACGCACCGAAGTACGATAACCATGTAAAGCAAAGTGCAACATCTCATACCAATCTTTGTAAGTCACCACCATTTTCTGCATGATCTCCTTGATATTCTTATTGGCTTCCTTAACAACACCATTCATCTTCGGACGATATGGAGAAGAGTTGTGGTGTTCAATTTTAAAGTTCTGGCACAATTCTTTCATCATCTTGTTGTTCAAGTTCGAACCATTGTCAGTAATGATTCGTTATGGCACTCCATATTGGCAGATGATGTCTTTTTTTATAAAATGAGCAACTACTTGCCTGGTCACGTTGGCGAAGGAAGCTGCCTCTACCCACTTGGTAAAATAATCAATTGCCACTAAGATAAAGTGATGCCCATTAGAAGCGATTGGTTCAATCTTTCCAATCATGTCGATGCCCCACATTGCAAAGGGCCAAGGAGACGTCAATACATTTAGAGGACTCGGCGGTACATGCATCTTATCGGTGTAAATTTGACACTTATTGCATTTCCTAGCATACTTAAAACACTCATACTCCATGGTCATCCAGTAATACCCCGCTCTCAATAGTTTCCTGGACATTGCATGTCCTCCAGCATGGGTACCAAAAGAACCTTCGAGGACCTCCTCCATCAGCAAACTTGCTTCATTTTCATCCACACAACGCAGTAATACCAGGTCGAAATTTCTTTTGTACAGCACATCATCTTTGTTCAGGTAAAAGTTTCCCAACAACCTCCTCAGAGTCTTCTTATCTCTACTTGATGCCCCAGAAAAATACTCTTGAGTCTTGAGTAAATTTTTGATGTCAAAATATCAAGGCTTCCCATCCGGTGCTTCTTCTACTGCAAATATAAAAGCTGGCCTATCGAGGCGCATGATAGTGATCATTGGAGCTTCATTCCAATAGTTCAATTTATACATTGATGATAATGTTGCCAAGGTGTCTGCCATCTGATTTTCAGCCCTCGGTACATGATGAAATTCAACCCTGTCGAAGAAAGGCAACACTCTTCTTGCATATTTCATATAAGGCACCAGATTGGCTTGACGGGTTTCCCACTCTCCTCTGATCTGATTGACGACTAAAGCTGAATCACCATACACATTAAGATTCTTTATTCTCAAATCAATAGCTTCTTATATACCCGTGATGCATGCTTCATATTCATCTTCATTGTTAGTGCAGGCGAACGTTAATCGAGCAGTGAATGGTGTGTGAGAATTGTGAGGAGTTGTAATTGCCCCAATTCCGTTTCCATATGAGTTAACAGGACCGTCAAAAACCAACTTCCACTAAGACCCAATTTCCGGGCCCTCGTCAGGTAGAGGCTCGTCACAGCCTTTCATCTTCAAAAACATTATATCTTCGTCGGGAAACTCAAACCTCATTGGCTAATAATCCTCAATCGGCTGTTCTTCCAGATATTCTGACAAAACACTCCCTTTAATGGATTTTTGGGAAACATATTGAATGTCGTACTCTGTCAGAACCATCTTCCATTTAGCAATTCTCCCGGAAAGTGCTTACTTCTTAAACACATATTTAATTGGATCCATCTTCAAAATCAACATGGTTGTATGATTTAACATGTACTGTCTTAGGCGTTTGGCTGCCCAAGCGAGTGTGCAACATGTCTTTTCTAGCATGGAGTATCTTGGCTCACACTCTGTGAAATTCTTACTCAAGTAGTAAATAACATGCTCTTTTCTGCCCGTCTTGTTGTGTTGACCGAGCACACAACCCATTGAATTATCAAGAACCGTCAAATACATAATCAAAGGTCTTCAATATCGAAGGTTCCTACAAATACTCCTTTATCTTCTCGAAAGCCTTCTGACAATTTTCATTCCAAATAATCGCTTGATCCTTTCTCAACAGCTTAAAAATAGGCTCGCGCGTAGGTGTAAGGTGAGATATGAATCTTGCAATGTAATTTAGTCTTCCAAGGAAACCACGGACTTGTTTTTCTGTTCTCGGCTCGGGCATCTCTTGAATAGCTTTTATTTTTGCAGGATCGACCTCAATTCCTCTTTCGCTAACAATAAAACCCAACAACTTTTCGGATCTCACCCCAAAGGTGAATTTGTCAGGATTCAACCTCAATTTGAACTTCCTTAACCTTTCAAACATCTTGAGAAGATTGACCAGATGTCCTTCTTCTGTCTGTGACTTCGTGATCATGTCATCAACATATACTTCAATCTCATGATTAATCATATCATGAAAGAGAGTCACCATTGCTCGCTGATAAGTTGCCCCTGCATTCTTCAACCCGAAAGGCATAACTTTGTAGAAAAAGGTCCCCCATGGCGTA
This sequence comes from Lathyrus sativus, assembly GCA_963859935.3. Classification (NCBI taxonomy): domain Eukaryota; kingdom Viridiplantae; phylum Streptophyta; class Magnoliopsida; order Fabales; family Fabaceae; genus Lathyrus; species Lathyrus sativus. Next base: position 156,670,578 of record OZ012736.1, on the reverse strand, counting down.
ATAAAAGTAGTTTTCTCCATGTTCTCTAGGGCCATTTTGATTTGGTTGTACCCAGAGAAGCCATCCATGAAGGAAAACACAGAATATTGAGTGGTGTTATCAACTAAAACATCAATGTGGGGGAGCGGGAAATCATCTTTTGGGTTTGCTCTATTTAGATCTTGATAAACGACACACATCCTGACCTTCCCATCTTTCTTTGGTACAGGAACAATATTAGTGACCCATGGAAGGTAATTAGTGACAGCAAGAAACCCAACATCCAACTGCTTCTGGACTTCTTCTTTGATCTTGACGGCCAGATCAGGCCTGGTTCTTCTTAACTTTTGCTTCACAGACGGACATTCTTCTCGAAGAGGTAGATGGTGCACCACTATATCCGTGTCCAACCCTGGCATATCTTCATACGACCAAGCGAAGCCATCTCTATACTCATGGAGCATTCCTACTAATCTTCTCTTGATGTCGTCTTCCAATGCGACCCTGATTCTGAATTCTTTCTTGTCATCTTCGGTGCCCAGATTAACGACTTCGATGTCCTCCTGATGAGATAAAATAAACATTTCCTCTTGTTTCAAAAGTCTGGCCAACTCTTCAGGTAGGTCACAATCTTCATTAGTCTCTTCTTCGGCTTGATAAATAGGATTGTCGAAGTCATATCGAGTCATAGCCAAATTTGAATCGATGGTATCTAAGATGTGAAACCTGCATGATTGATGTTTTTTATGCTTATTATGATATGCAAATGGACACAAACACATTACCATTTTTATGTTTTGTTAAAAAAATAAATAAAAAGAAAAACAAGGATCAAAATGTTTGAATGCAAAAAGAACGCCTTTCATTCATGATAAAAAAGTTTGAAAATAAACCAAGGGCCCTACAAGGAAAAGCCACTACGTCTTAGGCAGAACGTAGGACCAGAGATAATCAAATTTAATGGAAATTACTCTTCTGAAGTGACTTGGACGATTTCCTCCACAGTTCAATTGCAAAGTTTCTATCCAGAAGCACATGGACAAATTTAAGCATCCATATCGCAATTGGTATCCCTTTCATCATCCTCAACAGCATTAATCCTATCGAAAATAACCCCACTGCTGGTGAACTGAACGGGTCTTTTGTACTTCGGAGCACTTTGAGAAGAAGACAGGCTATACCCTAGGCCAAACTTGTCTTGCTTGTTTGGAACATTGAGAACTTGGCCCCACTTCTGTGAAGAACCAGATTCTACAATAGCACGGGCTTCTTTAAACGAGGACATCAAAATCTCTGGAATTTTATCTTCTACAGGAGGCCTCTCCTGAATCTGCACTGCTTCAAAAGCCTGACATAATGTCTCATAAATCTCACCATCCACTTCTACATACTTGAAAGATGACAGGTGATTGATCATGATATCTTCCTCCCCATAGAAAATAACAATCTTTCCATTTACCATATACTTTAATTTATGGTGCAAAGTCGAGGTGACTTCCCCAGTAGAGTGTATCCACGGCCGACTGAGTAAACAACTATAAGCAGGCTGGATATCCATGATATAAAAGACCGCATCGAAGATCTCTGGATCCACTTGAATCGAAAATGTGACTTCACCAAATACTGACCTCCTGGTCCCATCAAATGCTCTTACTACCAGATCACTTAGAGTATAAATCAAACCTTGAGTGTCTAGCTTCATCAGCGCTTTCTTTGGCAACATATTGAGTGATGATCCTGTATCAACTAGCATATGGGATAAAACATCTCCTCTACATTCTATGGATATGTGTAAAGCATGATTGTGGTTTCTCCGAGCAGGAGTTAGATCCAAATCAGTAAAACCCAAATCATTACCAGCATTGACATGAGCCACTACTCCTTCCAGTTGCTTAACAGAAATTTTTTGTGGTACATAAGCCGTATTCAAGATTCTTAACAGAGCATTTCTATGTGCTTCAGAGCATAACAACAATGATAGGATTGAGATTTTAGAAGGTGTCTGATGTAAGTGATCTACAATCTTGTAATCACTTTTACGAATGAGTCTCATGAATTCCTCAGCATCTTTAGTCAAAGAGTCTTTCTCCCCTTGTTGTTGATTGTCCCCCTCTACCTCCGCTTTACCTTTAACTTTGTCATTCCTTCCCACATTAGTCTCAGGTGGAGAGAACACTCTGCCACTCCTAGTTATGCCTCCTAATCTAACAACATTGTCAACAGACGTGCCTCCAAATGATGTCTCCACCAACTCCTGTTTGTGCCCGTTGCAAAACACCTATGCCCCATAGTTCCAAGGAATGGCCTTGGTGCTCTCATAGGGTATTGGTCCTGGCATAGTAATGATAACAGGAGCTGGCCTCAACGGTGCTGAAATATTAATTGTTCGGTATGGGATCAAAATCGTTGCAATTTTATCCCACTCATTATCAACTTCCTTCACGTCTTCTTCCCTTACTATTCTGTCAAATTGTAAACTTCCTTCATCGATCAAACTTTGAATATGATTTATCAACTTAACACATCCCTCTGGGTGCACCCCACATTCCTCGCAGCCTTCTAAACAACCAGGATAAACACCACCCTTCATCAATCCGTCTTTCACATGGCTCAATGGTGTCTTCAATTCTGCAACATTAGTTATCAGGTTTAACCTTTCCCCCTCGATAATAGCATTAGTTCTGGCCACCCCATGTTTCGGCATAGGATTTTGATTCACATTTGGGGTCTCATTCATGAAATTGATTGCTCTGGAGTCAAGTAAATCCTGCACTTTATGCTTAAAAGCTTTAGAGTTATCAATGTTATGACCCAGAGCACCGGAATAGAAATCACACCTAACATTTGCGTCATAGCCTGGTGGAGGCGTGCCAGTAAGCGGCGCCAAAGTCCTTTTTTGAATAAGTTGCAACTGTAGCAGATCTTGCAATAATTGAGAGTAAGGCATGGGAGGTGTGTCGAACTGCCTGTTGGCCATCCTTCCTCTATCTTGATAATGGTGAGGCGCAATAGTCGGTTGCTGAGGTACAGCCAGAATAGCTATACTAGCAATTTGTTGCTGATGCTGAGGCTGGTATTGACGTCGATGTTGCACTCAGTCTCTGTTTCTGTAGGATGATACGACATTCATGTCTCCTTCCCTTTTCTTCGGGTTCCCATATGTTTTCCTCATTCCACCTGATGTAGACCCCTTTCCACTATGTATCTTCTCTATCTTTATTCCATTTCCCACTCTTTCCCCTGTCATGACCAAGTCTGAAAAACTCCCAGACATGCACCCAATTAATTTCTCGTAGTATGTTCCTGGCAAGGTTTCCATGAACATGTCAATTAGTTCACGTTCCAGCATTGGGGGTTTAACTCTAGCCGCTAATTCCCGCCACCTCTGGGTGTATTCCTTGAATCCCTCATTATTTCTCAGCGGTAAATTCTGCAATTGTACTATGTTCGGTGCCAAATCACTGTTGTATTGGTAGTGCCGCACAAAGGCTTCTCCTAAATCTCTCCAACTCTTTTTATGCGTCCGTTCCAGACCCATGTACCATTCCAGAGAAGGACCTGAGAGACTGTCTTGAAAAAAGTGCATTAAAAGTTTCTCGTCGTCAGAATAAGCTGACATCTTCCGAAATTAAGCCCTAAGATGTACTCTAGGACAATTCGTCCCTTTGTACTTTTTGAAATCTGGTACTTTGAATTTAGGGGGAATTTTGACCCCTGGTACTAGTCCCAGACTCGACATGTCGGGTCCCAAAGAATTTTGGTTCTCGAGGATTTTCATTTTCTCTTCAAGCATCTTGAATCTCTTTTCGACTTCTATGGGGAGACCCATATCCAAGTCTCTCATTGAAAATACATTGTCTTAATCATCTTCTTCCTAGTGGGGACCTGTAGCTCCATGGGCAGCACCTACACCGCCTCTAGCGCCGGCTATATAAACTCCTCCTTGGTGACCTCCGCCCGGAGGGTTAAAAACAGTTGGAACTACATTGGCCTGAGGAATGCTACCATCAACTAGAAGAGGAATAATAGTAGTTCCTTCATGCACCGCTGCCATCCACCCGTGCTATTAGTGGTTGGACTAGAGTTCTCAATTGATCCTGCCCGTTGGCTACCCCTTGCATCATTTTCATAAATTTCGTCATCCTGTCTCTGAACTCCTATAGCTCTTGTTGTACCTGGTCCATGACTCTTCGTTGATTCCCTCTTGTGTTGTACGAATGTCTGGAAGTCAGCTTGCTCTACTTTTGAAATGGCAAGCGGTGTGTAAGGTCGGGTTTCAGGGAATGCAAAAATGATGCGCAGGAAAATACAATGCTCGAATGATGTTCAAGAGACTTTCGAGACTTGTGACTATCACTATATTATAGAACTGTGAATGAATAGTAAAGCATGCACAATTGAGACTAAAAAGTAACTTTCATTAATTTTAAGAGAAGATCCAATACAAATGATTGTTCAATAGGATGAATACAAAAGCTCATGTAACAAGAGAAAGAACTGAATAACTAAAAGGCCTTCTTTCGGAGACGCTCTTCAAGCTTCTTCGACTCAAACATGAATCTGCTAACCATCTAATTGCAGAGCTGGATAAAGTGATGGACGGAAGGAGGGACATCATTCCCTTCCAAGTCTTGAATCGCACTTTCCAACCTCCATGGAATATCACGAATCATGAGGTTACAATGCTCCACTAGATCATTGTACTTACCACGGTACATATCCAGAGTTGGCTGATAATATCGGAGAGAATCCACATGCATATCTAACAACTCATTGAGTTGAGCTTCCTTCTTGAGCCACTGTGAACTATCCCTTTTCAGAGCATCAAAACGATCCTTCCACAGGGTGGCTGTTTCTTGAGCAGTCTCCAACTCTAAGCATTTGTTGTTCCACACGCCAGGTGTGACATATGAAGCTCTCAATTCTTCTTCCTTGAGTTGTTGTTCATCTTCTGCTAGAGTTAAAGCACTTCTCAACTGCTCTTCGAGATTCTCGATGTTAGCCTCTAGTTTCTCCCTTGTCTTCTTCTTTTCAACAGAAGCTAGCTCAAAGAAATTCCACGCTCTATCATAAGAGTCCTAGGCTTCCTTCAAACGTTGTCGGAGAGTTTTCACTGATGCGTCGGCCTCTTGGAAGCCATTCTGATACATGATCCTCATCTCCATTTCTAGCTTCAACTTTTTTCTGCTTTCAGCAACTTGGTCTTGCTCAACCTCTATCTTCCTCTTGTATTGGCCATTCTCCACACCTGCTTGGTGAATTTCAACCTGAAGGTCTTGATTTTCTTTGGTCAACCTTTCTACCACTAGCTTCAGCTTTTCATACTCTTCCATAGATACGTGAGGGGGAGTAGGAAGTTTTTCTTGCATGGAGGGTTCTGGAGGAAATGGTAGAAACTTTTCAGCCACTCTAGCTAGCAACCATCGGTTATATGGCTCTTTAGCCACACAATTCTTCGCTTTCAGCTCTCTCCTCCTCTTTGTATGGATTTTGGTCCATGCTTTGGCAATTTTATGACAAACGCAGGATCTTCTGTGGTGGTGAGCAAAAAGAATCTTTGAACTTTCTCTGCTTCGGGCTCATCCTCCCTAGCATATCCCAGCTGACGTAATGCCATGACTGGGTTGTAGTTGATGCAACCAACCCTACTAATCAGAGGCACATTACCAAACTCTCCACAACTAAAAGTGATCTCCACATTGCAGTATTCATGGGAATACCAAGCAATATCATCGGCTACTAGAGACATAATGCGTCGAGACCATTTCAGCTCCTCCTTGTTTTCTACGAATGGTCCTTCCTTTGTAAGATGATAGGCATACCATTTGAATAGTAGATGAGAACAACATTGGACCATTCCTGTCTTCTTTTCACTCCTCCAATGAATAGAGTGGTAAACATCGGCAAGGAGCATCTTCAACTTCTTCTTTAGTCATATGAAGAGCAATAGCAATGGTTGAAGTCTTCAGTTCTTCTTCCAGACCGGTGTAGTTAGGTTGATCCTTAATCTTAATATTCAATAGGTGAGAATATTCCTCAAGAGTAGGAGCCAACTGATAATTTTGAAAGGTAAAACATCTGAGCGGAGCATCATAAAATTGAGCCATAGCGAACAAAGCCCAAGTGCCCACTCTAGAATAGAGAAGATCAAGTAGCTTCCCATGCTTCCCTTGAAAATTGATCTTGATAGTCTTCGATACATCAATCAAAAGATCTTGAATCAATCTCAACTTTTGTTCTCTAAACTTCAAGGAATTTGTGCTTCTTTTTCTTGGATCAGTCATTTTGTTCACCAATACCTGAGACAATCACAGTATATTGAGTCCCTTGATATGTAATAATGCTATACAATGCAATGCTATATGAAATGCAACAGACACGGGATCAAGGACACAGATCCTGCAAGATAACACAACGAGATATCTCTCACCTTGGGTGGGCAATCTATTGGTTTGTGACAGGGAATTCCAAGAGTTTTCAAACAAGGTCCCATGCACTAACCCTCGAAAGTTTTCCATCATAACGATGATTCGTAAGACGGTAGTCCCTTCAAAGGATGAACACAGTTATATCTTAGTATCTTTTGAAATAGGGTTCTACTAAAGGCTCTCAGAATCACGGACTTCCAGGTCGGAAATAAAGACGCCATTACAACTACTCGTAAGACATAATCATCCCAAAGGGGCCTCATCTGAGCGGTGGAATTCAAACCAACTTAACAAGTCCTAAGTCTCGCAAATCAGAAAGAAACCACCTACTAATCTTAATGTATACTAGAAAGCTTGGGTAGAAAGCTTTTATCCTCACAAACCATCCCAATAAACCCAACAGGTAAAAGGAACACATCAATAAAACGGTAAGACAAATAAAACACAAATGCGACAAACAAAGTAGGTTTGGCTTGCTAGTAGTCCCCAGCAGAGTCGCCAGCTGTTGCTACTCGAAAATTGCAACGATGGAGAGGCGAGAATGAAAAGACAGAAGAGTCGCCATCGAAATTTATTTATCCCATAAGGGGAAAGGAAAACATCGAGAAAACCTAAAGAAAGAGACGGATAAGATGGTCTCGCAACCAAGAGAACGGATTCGGAAGCCGGTTATGCGAAGGGAAGGTATTAGCACCCCTCGCATCCATCGTACTCGATGGGAACCATTTCTTTGTCTATACGTGGAGGTATTTGCTAAAGGGTATTTCTTTTTAAGAGTGTTCCAAGGGATAAAGAGAGGTTAGAAACAGGGAAAAGAGAGATAAATGGGAAGAAGAGACTCGGTAGGACTTCGCGGTCCTAGGCTTACGTATTTTCAACAGATAGGAGAAAGTCAGAGTCAACGTAGTTCGGAAAACTACGGGTGATGGGGGAATGTTGCTCACCAAGACATCGTTGTCTTGTGCCTACGTATTCTCATCTGGTATGAGGAATCAGGGCAAACGTAGTTCGGGTAACAACGGTAAAAGGTATTGATCACAATGGGGTGAGAGAAAAGGTTTGAATAATAGGTTAGTCTCGATTGCACTGGGCAAGAGAAAGGGGAATTTAGTTATTAGTGTGCTCGTCAAGGATAGAGATCCTCGTGCCTACGTATCCTCATTAGAGAATGAGGAATCAGAGCAGCCGTAGTTCGGCAAATGGGTGAAAGGTGGAAAAGTGAGTTCGCCAAGACATCGTCGTCTTGTGCCTACGTATTCTCATCTGGTATGAGGAATCAAAGCAAACGTAGTTCATGAAACTGTTAACCAGTGTTTTTGAGGATGATGCTAACGTACGCATTCTAGCAGTTAGGTGTATCGCAGCTCGCTCGTGGAGAGTTACCTGTTTGTGGTAGAACAGACATTACATATCTTTTTTAAAAAGATTAATTTTTGCCTATCGAGGCAAGATGTCGCATTTGGTTTGTGAAAGGTATTTTTTAAAGGTGAAATAGATCCTCGGATAGTAACCCCTTGCGGGTAGTACCCAATTCTTTATCTCAAAGAATTATTGTGAAATGGTGTGGCAAATACAGTCACGTCTTCGTATTGAAAGACGAGTATCGAGACCACATACTCTACAGTGAGTATCCTGATACTCGGAGAGGAAAAAGTATACACTTAATCCTCTCTCTTTAGTTCAATACAAAGAGAACTCGATTCTTTTGTTAAATATGTTTTGATTTTGAATGGTAAGTGCTTTGCGACAGTGGACCCTAAAGGTAATGTCAAGCACCTGGGATAGGAGAAGGCCTATGCCTAACCACTCTACAACCATTCATGTTTTATTAGGAAAAGAGTTTGAAAATGCACTTGGTACAAGATCAAGGTTTTAGGAGAAAAGTTGTGGAAAGAAGTTTTCAAAAGTGAAAGTGGTGAATAGAAAACAGTAGGTTGATGGCGATGCGCGAAGTGATCGACTTATGAGGGTTAAAGATGGCTCAATGCGAGTTGAGAAATTATTTTGAAAATGTATTAGGGGTCAAAAGGTCAAAAAAAGATGTCATCAAAATGTATTATACAAGGCACAAACAGAACATAGTCAAGTCGGCCGGTTCAAATACACAAGTCAAGTCTCACCAAGACGTGTCTAAAATTATAAACTAAATATACAACTCTAAACTAACTAATCTAAAATTATAAACTAATCATATTATTCTAAACTAAAATTAAATCTAAACTAAAATATAAAATCTAAACTTAAATTAAATCTAAACTAAACATAAAGTCTAAGCTAAAATAAAATCTAAACTAAACATATAAATAAAGAGAAAGAAAATACAAAAAAAAACAACACGGGCTGCTGACAGAGAGAGAGAGAGAGGCCCAAATCCAGGTGTCCATGAGGACTGCGTAGGTCAAAGACACACCCGGGTCGGTCCATAAGGAACTCGGAACTCGGTCTGGAAATTTTAAGGAGATGGATCAAAGAGAACCCTAACCCTGGCCATTTCAGATTTAAACATGTGCAGGAAAAAAAACGATGCCTTCAAGGACATAACATCCTGCGAAACGCATTTCGCGATTCCGACCTTCGCGGCTGGCCAAAAATCTCCCCCCTCACAAATCCAAAACCTCCATTTCTGTATCCTAAATCAAACTGAACCAACTGAACCCTTGTTTTTCAAATTGAAAACTTTTGTATCCCAATTCCTAAATCAAACGAAACCTCTCTTCCGACGGCACGGAGAAAACAACACGTGCATGCACAATAGTAAGGACGGGCTTTACTCAAAGAAAACTATGTAGGGAATCACGATTTGTTTTAAGAGATGGTTACTAAGTTGAAAGCGGAAGCCATACTACGTCATCAATATGGTAACGAGAGAGATAGATGCACGATACCTGCAGCAAACCGAACACAAGCTTCAAGTATGCTCTGGTCTATGAATTTTTCCTTTTGGTGGATGTGGATGTTTTTTTATTTATGTTTTTAATGAAAATCCGAATAAAAATAATAACAACCTTCTTCCTCTTCTCTGATAAAAAAAAAGAGCACCCCTACTCCTCTCTTATGGCTGCTAGGTTTTTTTTTGATGTTGGTATTTGGATGTTCTATGATGTGAGTTCAAAAGGTGCCTCCCTTTGTTATGAACTGCCTCTGTTTTATATCACAAATTAGGGTTTCAGTGCTTGTTGTAATATATTTATTTTTGGTAATGGTTGTTCTTACTTTTTAAGATGCCAAACTTGCCTTTGTTAAAATGGTGAAAAATTATGTGATGTACTTTCTGAGATCTGAACCCTTCCCTTGCATTTTTTGTTAGCTTGCACAATTCTGAATTTTCTGCTTTTGTTCGTTGGTTTGTGGTTGATATTGCATTTCGTTTTTTTGCAGGTGACGTAGCTTTTAGCAGGTACCGTTTTTTTCAAGAGGTAAAGGGTGGAATAGGAAATTTGCAGCGTGTGGGCGTTTTTGCCGTGGAAACTTCAAATTTGATATTTTTCTTTTCTTAAAAAAAAGAACCTGGGCAGTGTGGCCCTCATCATTTTGTAATATATGACTTTTCAATGGGAACCTTTGTATGAGCTTGTGATTTTTAATTTAGGATGGGCTTTAATGACCTTTTTTTATATTTATTTTTAACAAAACCAAAAAATTCCAACAAATTCAATAAAGTAATTGCATCAAATGCCATTTGAAGTTGTTTGAAGCATCCTACAAGCATATCAATGCTAGTCACTTAACAATCATGCCCATATCTTGGTTAGATGAGAAATGTACTTGAAGGTCACATGAATAATCTAAACACGACTTTCCTTATAACTTGCAACCTATTCAAAGAAAAGCAATCCTCTCGCCTAAACAAACTTAGTCATGATGCTTGAGAATAAACTTGCAAATAAACTTGCACCTTGCTTCTTCAAAAAATAAAATGATCTAGTTGAATGCTTGAAAACCTTGGTAAACTAATGATCCATAATTCTTGGTATATTTTCAATAATAATACCAAGGTTTGATGAGAAACCAAACTTGTATCAAGACTAGACATTGGATGAATTGAGGCTGAATCTACACTTGTGAAACCCTGAAGCTTGCCATGCTTGAATTAGGTTCATTAATTATTATTAAACCAACTTTGTATCTTCTTTAGAGTGAATGAGACTAGTGTATCACGAAGCCATCTTGATCTTTGAACATATCATGGTCCCTCAACATATGGCCTAAACCTTAATTGGTAAATAGGCTGGTTTCTGATGAACATGAAGTGCTGATATCTTTTGAAGAACGTAAGCTCGATACTCGACGATTCGAAATGGAGCAACTCTTAATCCCATGTCTTAAAAGATCAATGCAAAGTATGATTTATGAATTATGAACTTACGATGATGCAAATGAGCACGAAGCAAGAGCCAGTAAAAGTTAGAAAAGGCGAGGGAAAATTTTGGGGTGCTACATAACAGTAAACGGAGGATTGTGAAGGAGAGTTTCGGGTCCGACACATGGGTGATTGAAATTAGCCGGGCCATATTTTGAAAACAGAAGGTTGTTCAAAGATAGTGCCACAATAGGAGGTTTATTCACAAGTTGTCGAAGTACTTGATTCGACTCGAATCAAGGGGCAAGAAGAGATAGTATTTACAACTACAAGAGTGTTGGTGTGTTTGATTGCTATTCACTTCTTGTACAAACTTTCAACAACAGGTTTAATCTATATAATAATAGGTCTCAATTCTATTATTGGAATTGAGGGCAGACATACCCCAGGCGAGGACGACGGGGCAACTACCTCAACAAATCATTATGTCTTTTACTTTACGTTTTATATTGCTTAATATTTGTGGTTTTAGTGGAACCAATTATATCAATCTAGGTCTGGTTTGAGTAGTGCTAAACTGATTTTGAATCTAGTACAATCATTGATTGTACAAGGAAACTTGAGCAACTCACTCAAAGCGGAACTCACTTGTAGTGCTCTGCACGCCAAGTCTTTGATAAATTGTCTGAACCAAACGCCTTGTGTGCTGTCCTTTCATTGTGTTAATATTTTTAGGGCATTGGAACTAGTCAGAACATATAGTGAGCTAAATCAAATTGATAGTATGATTAACATAGTAATTCTCATATTTCGTTATCGGATTCCATAGGCTTAACGCATATCTGGTTTTCTAGTAACCGTTCGTTTTAGACGGTATAGTTCCTCGGCCGCTTCCGCAAATTAAACAATTTTTAAAAGCCAATTTTAGTGGTAGCGCCGACTCTTTTAAGAAACCGACCTATTCAACCCCATCTTCTAGATTCGCGCCATCGTCTAACAAGTGGTATCAGAGTCTGGTTCACTCCGTGCTTCAAGTATAACTTAGTAGAAAATGGCTAACGAACTTAAAGGGGCTTATAATAGATCACCTGTTTTTAATGGAGAAAACTATAGTTACTGGAAAGACTGTATGCATGTGCACATAATTCCATTGACAGGAAGGTGTGGAATGTTATTCTAAACGGTCCCATAGAAATAACCATGGCCAATGAAAATAACATGATTGTGCCTAAGCCTGAAGCACAATGGAATGATGATGACGAGAAGAAATATAATTACAATTGGAAAGACAAAAATATTTTGATCTCTTCTTTAGGAGTTGACGAATATTATAGGGTTTCTCATTGTGTAACGGAAAAAGCTATGTGGGACTCATTGCAAGTTGCCCATGAGGGAACCAATGATGTTAAGCTAGCGAGAATCAATATATTAACGCAAGAGTTTGATCTCTTTCACATGGAGCAAGGGGAAACCATTGCGGACATGCAAAAGAGATTCACTCATCTCATCAATAGACTATACTCACTAGGTAGGCCAGTTGTCAATGATGTTGCTATTAACAAAATTTTGAGATGTCTTAACAGGGAATGGAAACCAAAGGTAACCTCCATTAAAGAAGCTAACGATCTCATGATTTTGGATCTCACAACGTTGTTTGGAAAGCTGCAAGAGCACAGACAAGTGCTTCTTAGTCTAGAGAAATATGAAAAGAAGGAAAAGAAGGAGAAAACGAAAAATATTTAAAAGAAGTCTATCACTCTCAAGACTCCTTGCTCAAAGTCCCAAACAAAAGAGCATAGTGATTACACCACGAGTGATGATGAAGATGATGACAAGAGTGAGGATATGGGGTTGTTTGTAAAGCGATACAATCACTATGTCAAAAAGAACGGTATCCAACATTCTGATAAAAATCTTGTCAACTTTCAGAAACAATCAAGATACTCCAGAAATGACGACAATAAAGGAAACAAAACAAAAGGGTTGTGTTATAATTGCGGAAAGATCGGACACTAAAAACCGGATTGTCCCTTGAAGAAAAAGGACAAAGAGAAGGAAACAAGTAGGTCACATAAGAAGCAACCTAAGCCAAGGAGAGCGTATATCGCTTGGGAAAGCGATAATGAATCATCTGAGGATGACAGCTCTAGTGACGAAGACGAACCCGACAATCTTTGTCTTTCCGCCCATCAAAAGAATAAAAAGAAAAAGGTACGACATGCAAAGTATGAAAATTCCTCTAAATTGTCTCATTTTGAATTGCGAACTGCTTTTAATACTTTACATTATGAAGCAAAAGAAGCTTTTAAAAGGCTTGCCTCAAATAAACAAATCTTTGCTCACCTAGAGCAAAAGATTCGTGATTCCGAAAAGAAACTAGAGGCATTAAAAGCTCCCATAGTGGAAAGTACAAAATTAGATTGTGAGGAAATAAGAAAGAGAGTTGTTAACTTTGGGTGTGATACTTGTTACATTTGGCAAAATGAAGTTAGAAATCTAAATGCCAAACTTAACAAGGCTCTAGAGTCCAAAATTACTTTTGCCATTGATAAAGCTCATTTTAGAAAGAGTATGGTTAATCCATATCAAAAATACACATATGTTGTAAAAAATAATGTTAGCAAAAGTAATTCAAAAGTTAACTTTTCTTGTTTGTATTGTTGCAAGAAGGGTCACACCATTGCTAAATGTCGCTTTAGAAGATTTGTGGTTCCTAAAGGGGTTTATCAATGGTTACCTAAATGTGACCATGTTTTCACTCACAACCTAGGACCCAATAAACAGTTGGGTACCTATTCTTACTAATTGTGTTCATAGGTACAACGTCTTGAGACTACCGAGAGAAGATGGGTTCTCGATAGTGGCTGCTCAAGACACATGACAGGAGACATATCTCTCTTCATTGACTTTATGGAAAAGAAGAAGGGATTTGTCACCTATAGAGACAACAATCGAGGTGCAATACTTAGAAAAGGTAGTGTAGGTAATCCCTCTTATACTACTATCTTCGATGTATTGTTTGTCGAAGGCCTTAAACATAATCTCATTAGTATTAGCCAATTATGCGACAAAGGATACAAAGCATCATTTTCAAAAGATTGTTGCCTAATTGAGCATAATGATAAAATGAAGGATGTGTTTAATGGTCTAAGAGTAAACCATGTCTATATGCTGGATTTGAATGAAGTATCATTGACTAGCAATAAATGTCCATGACAATGAGTGGGTACTCACGGTTATGGCATAGACGTTTAACGCATGTCAATTTTGACTTGCTAAACAAGGTAGTTTCAAAAGATCTAGTCATTGGCCTGCCCAAAATCAAATTCACCAAGGATTACTTATGTGATGCTTGCCAAATGGGAAAGCAAACAAGGATCTCTTTTAAATCTAAAAATATTGTTTCAACTATGAAACCTCTTGAGCTTCTCCATATGGATCTATTTGGGCCATCTAGAATTAAAAGTCTAGGTGGCAACTATTATGGTTTTGTAATAGCCGATGACTTTTCTAGATTTTGTTGGACCATCTTCCTGGCTAGCAAGAGTGATGCATTCGCAGCCTTTGAAAAATTTGCTAAGCTTTCTCAAAACGAATTAAACACAAACATCATATCAATTAGAAGTGATCATGGAGGTGAGTTTGAGAATTATCTGTTTGAGGAATATTGTGGTAGACACGGAATTGATCATAACTTCTCTGCTCTGCGTACCCCTTAACAAAACAGGGCTGTGGAGTGCAAAAATTGCATTTTGGAAGAGTTAGGGAGATCTATGATCAATGAAAGTGCATTACCTAAGTATTTATGGGCTGACGCCATAAGTACGACATGTCATGTATTGAATAGAGTGCTCATTCGCCCTATTCTAAACAAAATACCGTATAAACTTTTAAAAGGGAGCAAGCCAAATGTGTCTCACCTACATGTCTTTGGTTGTAAGTGTTTCGTGTTAAATAATGGAAAACAAAGTTTAGGTAAATTTGATTCCAAGGCCGACGAAGGTATCTTCCTCGGATACTCTCAGTTAAGTAAAGCCTACAGAATATACAATAAGAGATTACTTACTGTCGAAGAGTCCGTTCACATAACATTTGATGAATCTTATCTGAGAAATGTCAGAAAAAGTAGTTTTGTTCATGGTGCAGGTGTATCTTTGAAAGACATACTCAAAAGTGTTGAGCCGGGAATTGATCAACCTTACCTAGCCAGAATTGAGGAGGAAAAAGATGACCGTCATGAAGAAACTGAGGTAGTTCATCCGTCTGAAAAAGATGATCTTTCTCCAGCTTGGAAGTCTTCCAAAGACCATCCCATCAATAATATCCTCGGTGATATATCAAAGGGGGTGATGACTCGATCAAATATAAGTAATTTCTGTTATCATTTCACTTTCGTTACTCAGGTAGAACCTAAAAACCCAAAAGAGGCTTTACTCGATGAACATTGGTTCTTATCTATGGAAGAGGAACTTAACCAGTTTAAGAGAAATGAGGTTTGGGACCTTGTCCCCCCTTCGCGAGGTCATCGAGTAATCGGCACCCGATGGGTGTTTAGGAATAAACTAGATGAAAACAGAGTAATAACTCGTAACAAGGCGAATTTAGTCGCGCAAGGGTTTAACCAAGAGGAAGGCAACGACTATGAGGAGACTTATGCACCGGTTGCCTGACTCGAGGCTATACGCCTTTTACTTGCCTTCGCTTGTGCGAAAAATTTTAAGCTATTTCAAATGGATGTGAAAAATGCATTCCTTAACGGCTATATAAATATAGAAGTTTATGTTGCCCAACCTCCGGGTTTTAAATCCCATGAATATCCTGATAACGAATACAAGTTAAAATGTGCCTTGTATGGACTCAAGCAAGCCCCTAGGGCTTGGTATGAACGTCTAAGCAAGTTTCTACTTGATCAAGGGTATTCAAGAGGCAAGGTTGACACAATCGCCTTCATTAAGCGTCAAGGAAAACACTTAATTTTGGTGCAAATTTATGTTGATGATATCATTTTTGGATCAACTAACATGAATCTCGTAAGGGAGTTTTCTAATCTAATGTAGGGAGAATTCGAGATGAGTATGACGAGGGAGCTCACATATTTTCTTGGATTACAAATCAAGCAGATTGAGGAAGGTACCTTTGTGTGCCAGACGAAATATTGTCTTGAGCTTCTCAAGCGGTTTGACATGGCTAACTCCAAAGCTATCGATACATCAATGCCAACATATGCGAATCTATGTCAAGATGAAAGCGGTAAGGATGTAGAGGTGAAAAAGTATCGAGGTAGATTGGATCTCTCCTCTATCTTACTGCCTCTAGACCTGACATTATGTTTAGTGTATGTATGTGCGCTAGGTATCACTCCTCTCCTAAGGAATCCCATCTAAAAGCAGTTAAGCACATACTTAGATACCTTTCGGGTACTCTAAAGTATGGGCTATTATATTCTAAGGGAAACAATTGTTCCTTGGTTGGTTTCTCTGATTCTGAGTTTGCGAGGTGCAAATCAGATAGGAAAAGTATGAGTGGCACGTGTCACTTATTTTCAAACTCTTTGGTAAGTTAGCATAGCAAAAACCAGGTATCTGTTGCTTTGTCAACCGCCAAAGCGGAATACGTCGCAGCCGGTAGTTGTTGCCCTCAAGTCTTATGGCTTAAGCAACAATTGCTCGAATTTAACCTTAAACTTGAGCGTATTCCAATTTTATGTGATAACACGAGTGCCATCAATCTTACCAAGAATCCTTTGCTACATTCACGCACCAAACATATCAAAATTCGACACCACTTCCTTAGGGATCATATGGAGAAAGGCGATGTGGTTTTTGAGCACGTTGATACTAAAAATCAACTAGATGATATGTTTACAAAACCTCTTGCTACTGAGCCTTTCTTTCATATCCGACGGGAACTAGGTGTTCTTGATATTTCGGATCGTGTTTAGTTAAATTTCTCGCACATTGTATATGTCTATATGTACTTTGTTCATCTGATAACTAACAAATTAAGATGTTGAAAGTCATACGTGTGTGCATCTCGCTATATTTGGAGTTGAGGTAATATCCTTCCTTAACTAACTTCTCTCTCAATATTCATATTCACAAAAATTGCAAATGTATCAAATTATGTGCTATGTTTGTCGCATATATCGTGTTGTATGTATCTTACTCCATTGAATACTTAAAATATGCTTTGGCTTTTTATCTATGTCTTAATGTATGCCTATATAGTCAAAAATATCAAAATTTGCTGGTTTAATGGGCATGAGTCGACCTAAGCAAGGTTGCGGCCGACTCACAAAAATGACTTTTTCTTTGCATTAGAACCGGGTATGCTCAGGTCGACCCACTGGTCAATCCATACCTCTTTTATTTTGAACGTGTGTTTTTCAACATAGTATGCACCGATGCATAGACCTTCCGGTTGATGCATCACGCGAAATCTTTGAAATTTTTTTCTGAAACGGTTCATTTCTCACCTTATTACTTTAATCATTCAAATTCATGTGCATTATGAAATTTTGCATTGAAAATTAATACCTACATCAAGGCTATTCTCCTCTTCCTCTCTTCCCAAAACCTAGAATCTACTACAAAGGGGTCAAGTCATCATCATTTCTCTATCTTCAAGAACTCTCTCCATTTTGAAATCTTCATCGCCAAAATTTCTCTTCTCCATCTTTGAAAGCAAAACAATGGCTACCCGCAGAGTTATCGGTAAACGATCCACCAGAGCCTCTTCATCTGCAAGACCATCCTCTGCAGCTCTTCCAGTAACCGTTGTATCACTGGTTCCACCTGAATTTGTTGAGAGTTATGCCAAAAACTTTATCAAGCGCTCTGTCGTAAAGTAGCATGCTACTATCGACTTTCTGCTGAGAGAATGCACATCCCACAGGTAATAAACCTTCTTGATATTCAAAGGTTTAAAAATTTCTTAGATTGCGATACTAAATACAAAGAAGACCTTGTGAGGATATTTTACACTGGTCTTCATGGAAAGTTTCAAGGTTTTGAGTTTAACACAAAGGTAGGAACTACAAAGGTGTGTGTCAATGATGTCGTTTGGAAAAATTTGTTCAACATGTCTCCTATGTCTGTTGAGCCTATTATTAAGGCCACTAACACTAACACTTTTCATGGCTACGAGTTCAAGGAGGCTTTGAACTCAATGTTGAAGAAACCGTATGCAGATGACATCGTGGCCAATGATCTTTTTCCATAAATTGTCACTACGGGAAAGTTGAAACCCATGGATCGAATTTTACAATGGATTGTGGCGCATATTTTGTGTCCAAAGAACGGTGGATATTCGCGAGTTGATCAAGCAGAGTTACATTTGATCTACATTTTGAAGAAACAGATCAAAATTAGTTGGCTTATTATATAGCTAGTAGGATTTATGCACTCAGAGACTCGGGTCGAGGAACTACTCTTTCATCTGATTCTTTCATTCAAGCAGTTTTAAATAATGCCAAAGTCACGGTTCCGAGTATTCCATATACATCTCTCACTTCGGATCAAGAGTTCTGTCAAAAGACTCTTACAATGATGGGATATATCTGGCTTCAGAAAGAACTTTGTTACAGGTTCGTTGTTAAAGCAACCTCCTCTCGGCTGGAAGAATCAGACGAGAGTGTTGATCAAAATGAAGAGGAACAGGCCGAAGACCAAGATGAACAGGGTGGGAGACAACCAATGAAGGTTGAAGATTATGGAAGGTGGTTTGACCACTCTCCTCCCGCAGACTATACAAACAACCAAGGGTGGGGCGAATGGCAACATATCGGTTGGACTTTGTTAGGCGACAATTATAGGCCTCAATAGCATTCAGAGTATCAAGAACTCTGAATTGGAACTGTTAGAACATAGATTGGTTCTTAATAATAACTCTTTGTTTTGATGATAACTGTTAGGAAATTTTATATTTAAGAATTATATACTCTAAAATTTGCTTGTAAGTTTTACTGCAGATTGAAATGAAATTAACTCTCTAAAAGCAAATCTGTATTGTATACAAGAAGTTATCTTGACTCTGAAGCGCCAGATGCATCCTGCAGAAGATTCTGATTGCTGTTTACAGAAGATCCTGAGCTTAGTCTCTAGAAGGATCTGAAGCAAGAAGATCCAGAAGATTCTGAAGCTAGTCAGAAGCATCTGAAACTTAGAAGAATATTGTATGAAGAGTTTCTCAATGCATAATTTCTACAGAAGTTTCTGAAAGTACTAACGCTGCCAAGTACTGAAGTTCTGTGTCAAATATGCTCTGATGATCAACACGCTGAAAGCACACATGCTGCAGAAGACTCTGATACAGCAAAGTTCTGAACATCATTAGAAGACTCTGACTCAATCAGACTCTGAAGAACTTGCTGAAAACTGAAGAAGAAATATTCAAAGATTATATCCGTTGGAGTAAATCAAACGTCTCTTTCCTCATTTGTGCTAGACATAATAACACAGACAAAAAGGATTTTTCTGTGCTATCTACTTCTAGGAAAGGTCACGTGATGTGAAGACAAAAAGGCTCAGACCTTTTTGGGACTCTCTTTTCAACACTCAGCATCCTTGGATCAGCTGCCTATAAAAGGAAGACTCCACCAAATTCTTCAGTGACACAATTTGCTGAAAAAAATCATATTATTCAAGCTCTCATTCTTTCATATTCTTCTTAGAATTTCTTGTACTTAAACTTAAGAGAAAAATCACTGTTGTGATAAAAGCTTTATAGAAGCATTAATACTCTTGTATTTGATTTACATTAATTGTAAAGGTTTTTACTTAAGAGGATTCAGTTGGAATCAGTAGCTCTTGAGAAGACTAAGAACAGTTGTTCTTAGGTGTTACTATTGTAATCAGTTTGATTAAATAGTGGATTAAGTCCTTGTTGAGAAAGGCAAATCACTCTAGGAAGGGTGGACTGGAGTAGTTGTTTTAAACGAACCAGGATAAACATAATTGTGTCATTATTTTTAAAGTCTTAATCTTTCATACTTATTCAACCCCCCCTTCTAAGTATTATCTCACCTTCAGTTGGCATCAGAGCTCCGGTTCTGTGTGTGCTACCACTTAACAGTGTCAGTAAAGATCCAGAGAGAAATACTTTGATATATATTTATTTGTTACAATGGCTGATAATTCAATATCCAATATTAACAATAAATATGAAGAAAGGGACAAGATCAGCACCAAACCCCCAATGTTTGATGGGGAGAAATTTGACTACTGGAAAGACAGAATTGAGAGTTTTTTCCTAGGATATGATGCTGATCTATGGGATCTAGTCATAGATGGATATGTCCATCCCACAGATGGGAATGGCAAGAAGATTGACAGAAAATCTATGACAGATGCTCAGATGAAAGATTTAAGAAATCATCACAAAGCCAGGACTATATTATTGAATGCAATTTCACATACTGAGTATGAAAAAATTACAAACAGGGAAACTGCTTTTGATATGTTTGAATCCCTAAAAATGACTCATGAGGGAAATTCTCAAGTTAAGGAGACAAAAGCTCTGGCTCTGATCCAGAAGTATGAGGCCTTCAAAATGGAAGACTCTGAATCTGTTGAAGCCATGTTCTCCAGATTTCAGATACTCACTGCTGGGCTGAAAGTTCTGGACAAGGGATACTCTACATCAGATCACGTAAAGAATATCATCAGAAGTCTGCCTACCAGATGGAGACCAATGGTGACTGCCTTGAAGATGGCTAAAGATCTAAACAAGATCTCTCTAGAAGAACTCATCCGCTCACTGAGGAGCCATGAGATTGAGCTTGAGGAAGATGAACCTCAGAAGAAAGAAAAAGGTAAATCTGTTGCATTAAAATCTAACAAAACTGCTAAAGCTTTGCAGGTCATTCAAGAAAGCTCTGAAGAATCTTCTTCTGAAGAAGAAGATGAGTTATCCATGTTGTCCAGAAGGATCAACAGACTCTGGAAGCACAAAGGAAAGAAGTTCAACAACTTCAGAAGATCTGATAATAGAAAGCAATCTTTTGGACACAGAAGATCTGCCAAGAAAGAAGTTGTGTGCTATGAGTGCAAAGAACCTGGGCACTACAAGAATGATTGCCCCAAACTTCAGAAAGAAAAACCCAAGAAGAAGTTTAACAAAAAGAAGAAGGTTTTGATGGCAACATGGGATGACTCAGATGAATCTGAATCATCTTCTGAATCAGAAGAAGAATGTGTTAATGTTGCACTGATGGCCAGCATAGAGGATCAAGAGGAAGGTACCTCAGGATATGAATCAGATTTTGAATCTGATGATGACGCAGAAGAGGTAATGGCTAAACTTACCAAAGAAGAACTTACAAAAGTTTTAACAGAAGTTCTTAAAAGTTATAACAATATCAAACTCAAATACAAGAAGCTGAAAAGCAATCTTGAATCTGAGATTGATCTTTTGAAAACAGAACTTGTTGAGCAAAAAGAAATAAATCTGAAAATCAAAAATGACTTTGAAATAACTCAACAAGAATCTGAATCTGAGACTAAGTCATGTGAAAACATTTTAGAAAAATATGACTCTAGCTTTCAGAGATTTCTTACTAAGAGCATAGACAGAAGCAAGATGGCTTCTATGATCTATGGTGTTAGTGGAAACAACAGAAGAGGTATTGGATATGAATCTTCATCTGGAAGCAATCCAAAACCTGTTGACAAACTTTTCATCAAGAAGACACCTCTGTATTCTCAATTTAAATTTGGTCACTTAAATGACATTAAACACACAAGCTCTGAGAAGAATACTTATGTGTTTAAACCCAAGGCAAGTCAGAATAAACATTATGTTGAAAAACAGAAGTTTAGACAAACCTACAAACCAACTAACCCCAAAGGACCCAAGAAGATCTGGGTACCTAAAAACAAAATAATTCCTGTTGCAGATGTTCTTAGCAGCAAGGTCAGGACGCCAATCATGGTACCTGGACTCTGGATGCTCACGACACATGACAGGAGAAAAGTCTATGTTCCAAAGCCTGGAACTTAGATCTGGAGGTGACGTGAAGTTTGGAGGGAACCAGAAGGGCAAGATCATTGGATCTGGCACTATTGGAAATGGTAAACTTCCCTCTATTACTAATGTTTTACTTGTTGAAGGGTTAAAGCATAACTTATTGTTCATAAGTCAATTAAGTGACAATGGTTATGATATTAACTTTAATCAAAAAAGTTGTAAAGCTATTAGTCAAAAGGATGGCTCTATCCTATTTAGTGGTAAGAGGAAAAACAACATTTATAAAATAAATCTTTCAGAACTTAAAGTTCAAAATGTTAAATGCCTCTTGTCTGTAAATGAAGAGCAATGGGTCTCGCACAGAAGATTGGGCCATATTAATATGAGACGTATATCTCAGATTAATAAACTTAATCTTGTCAGAGGACTCCCTAATCTGAAGTTCACTTCAGATGCTCTTTGTGAAGCATGCCTGAAAGGGAAGTTTTCAAAAACATCTTTCAAATTAAAAAATGTTGTTTCTACTTCTAAACCACTAGAATTACTTCATATTGATCTGTTTGGACCAGTGAAAACTGCATCCATCAGAGGCAAGAAGTATGGATTAGTCATTGTTGATAACTTTAGTAGATGGACATGGGTAAAGTTCTTAAAACACAAGGATGAGTCACATTCTGTGTTCTTTGACTTCTGCAAGCAAGTCCAGAATGAAAAGAATTTCAAAATTATAAAAGTCAGAAGTGATCATGGTGGTGAATTTGAAAATAAATATTTTGAAAAATATTTTTCTGAAAATGGCATTGCTCATGATTTTTCCTGTCCTAGAACTCCACAACAGAATGGGGTTGTAGAGAGGAAAAACAGAACTTTGCAAGAAATAGCCAGAACCATGATCAATGAGACAAATCTGGCAAAACATTTTTGGGCAGAAGCAATCAATACAGCTTGTTACATTCAGAACAAAGTGTCTGTTAGACCTCTTCTGAAGAAGACTCCTTATGAACTGTGGAAGAACAAAAAGCCCAACATTTCTTATTTTCATCCTTTTGGATGTATTTGCTATATGTTAAACACTAAGGAAAATCTGAGCAAGTTTGATTCCAAAGCACAGAAGTGTTTCATGCTTGGATATTCTGAACACTCTAAAGGCTACAGAGTATACAACACTGAGACACAGATTGTGGAAGAATCCATTCATGTCAGATTTGATGATAAGCTTGGCTCTGAAAAGCCAAAGCAGTTTGATAACTCTGCAGATAGGGAAGTAGTCTTTATTGACTCTGAAGTTCCAGAAGCAGACAAAATTCAAGTGAAGGAACCAGAAGCAACTCCAGATGCTACTCCTTTAACTTCTCAGATGAATAATCTAAACATTTCTGAAGAGTCAACTATTAGAGGATCATCATCCAGAATTAAAGCTTCTCATCCAGAGGATGCCATTATTGGAAAGAAGGATGATCCCATCAGAACAAGATCCTTTCTAAGATCATCTGAAGCATCACTATTTGGACTAGTGTCAGAAATTGAACCATCTTCTGTAGATGAAGCTCTGCAAGACAATGATTGGATTATTGCCATGCAAGAAGAGCTAAATCAATTCAGCAGAAATGATGTATGGGATCTAGTTCAGAGACCTCAAGGATTCAATATAATTGGTACAAAATGGGTCTTCAGAAATAAGCTAAATGAGAAAGGAGAAGTTGAGAGGAACAAGGCAAGGCTGGTTTCTCAAGGGTACAGTCAGCAAGAAGGTATTGATTACACTGAGACATATGCTCCAGTGGCAAGGTTAGAATCTATACGCCTTCTTATTTCCTTTGCTGCACAAAATAACATCACTCTGTATCAGATGGATGTTAAAAGTGCCTTTCTTAATGGTATTATAGAAGAGGAAGTTTATGTTCACCAACCTCCTGGTTTTGAAAATGAAAAATTTCCAGATCATGTTTTCAAATTAAAGAAATCTCTATATGGATTAAAACAAGCTCCCAGAGCTTGGTATGAGAGATTGAGCAATTTTCTTCTGGAGAAGAATTTCATCAGAGGCAAAGTGGATACAACACTCTTTTGTAAAACAATTAAGAAAGATCTTCTAATTTGCCAAATTTATGTAGATGATATTATTTTTGGATCAACAAATATTATGCTTGGAAAGGAGTTTGCTACATGTATGCAGGCAGAATTTGAAATGAGCATGATGGGAGAACTCAGATTCTTTCTAGGAATCCAAGTTAATCAAACTCCAGAGTGCACCTACATACATCAGACAAAATATGTTAAAGAACTTCTGAAGAAATTTAACATGTCTGACAGCAAGCTGGCAAAGACTCCAATGCATCCTACTAGCTCACTTGGCAAGGAAGAGGTAAGTAAGAAAGTAGACCAGAAGCTCTACAGAGGTATGATTGGCTCTCTTCTTTATCTTACTGCTTTTAGACCTGACATATTGTTCAGTGTTTGTCTGTGTGCTAGATTCCAATCAGATCCTAGAGAATTACACTTGACAGTTGTCAAGAGGATTCTAAGGTATCTGAAAGGTACTTCTAATGTGGGTTTGTGTTACAGAAAATCTAATGATTTCAAATTAATTGGATTCTGTGATGCTGACTACGCTGGAGACAGAGTGGAAAGAAAAAGTACTTCTGGAAGTTGTCAATTTCTAGGAAGAAATCTAATCTCCTGGTACAGCAAGAAGCAACCCACAATTGCACTTTCAACCACAGAGGCTGAATACATTGTTGCTGCTGGATGTAGCACTCAGATGCTCTGGATGAAGAGTCAACTAGAAGATTATCAAATTTTTGAAAGTAACATTTCTATCTTTTATGATAATACTTCTGCTATATGTTTGTCCAAGAATCCCATTTTACATTCTAAGGCAAAACATATAGAAATTAAGCATCATTTCATCAGAGACTATGTTCAGAAGGGAATCATAAATTTAGCCTTTGTTGATACAGATCATCAATGGGCAGATATTTTTACAAAACCCCTTGTTAAAGATAGACTCAATTTTATTCTGAAAAATATTGGTATGGATTTTTGTCCAGAATGATATTTATCAGAAGCAAATTTTTACAGATACAAAAATGCTTAATGCTCTGAAGTATTTCTTCTGATTATTTACTTTATTCTGATCAATATTTCCTTTGTGAAACTCTGAACTAACAATCTTTAGAAGATCTGAACATTGGCTAACGTTTCATTTCTTAAGAGAATTCAGAACAACATGCAAGCAACCACGTGTCACACCAAATCTGAAGAGGTGGCGTGTACACAACTGAAGAGACGTTTGAGGTGAAGTTTGAATAGTGAGAATCTTGGTTTTCCCCCCCAAATTGTCAGAAGCAATTAATGTTTTGAAATGATTATTATTCTCTTCATTTATTGCTTGATAAAATGTGCATTTTTCTGACTGTTGATTTGCCTAAGTGTTTTAGTATAAATACCTGTCTTGTATTCACTTTCACACTTTTCACATTCTCAGAAATTACATGCGTTTTCATCTCCTATTTTCTCTGCATAAAAACCCTATACCTAAGCGTTTGACAAAGCATTCTTCAATGGCATCTTCATCATCAACAGCTGCTCAATTCCAATCTTCTATGGCTGCTGTAACTTTAGAAAATATGGGTGTTGCTCCATACTCTCCTCCCAAAAGAAATCTTCTAACCCCTGTTGATAAGTTGGAAGTTCTATGTGAATCTATGGTTGAGTTTGATTCACTGGCAGAAAATGGGTTTGAGTTTCGTTCCATAATTGGAGCTCAAGGATGGGTTAAGTATTTTGATAGGCTCTTTGGACCAGTTTACCCTCTCCTTGTGAAAGAATTCTGGATTCATGCATCAGTTTACCCCAAGTTCATCTTATCTTCTGTGCTGGGAAAAGAAATTATTATCACAGAAGATTTGATAAGAAGTCTGAGGATATGGCAGAATGGATGTCAAAGCAAGATGAAAAGAATGAAACTATTGTTAGAACACAGATTGGTTCTTAATAATAACTCTTTGTTTTGATGATAACTGTTAGGAGATTTTATATTTAAGAATTATATACTCTAAAATTTGTTTGAGAGTTTTTCTGCAAATTGAAATGAAATTAACCCTCTAGAAGCAAATTTGTTTTGAATACAAGCAGTTATCCTGACTCTGAAGTGCCAGATGCATTTTACAGAAGATCCTGAGCGTAGTCTCTAGAAGGATCTGAAGCAAGAAGCTCCAGAACATTCTGAGTCAGAAGCATCTGAAGCTAGTCAGAAGCATCTGAAGATAGTCAGAAGCATCTGAAGCTGAAGCATCTGAAGCAAAGAAGAATATTGTTTGAAGAGTTTCTCAAAGCATAATTCTACAGAAGTTTCTGAAAGTACCAACGTTGCCAAGTACTGAAGTTCTGTGTCAAATATGCTCTGATGATCAACACGCTGAAAGCACACATGCTGCAGAAGACTCTGATACAACAAAGTTCTGAATATCATTAGAAGACTCTGATCCATTCAGACTCTGAAGAACTTGCTGAAAACTGAAGAAGTAATATTCAAGAATATATCCGTTGGAGTAAATCAACGTCTCTTTCCTTATTTGTGCTAGACACAATTACACAGACAAAAAGGATTTTTCTGTGTTATCTACTTTAAGGAAAGGTCACTTGATGTGAAGACAAAAAGGCTCAGACCTTTTTGGGACTCTCTTTTCAACGCTCAGCATCCTTGGATCAGCTGCCTATAAAAGGAGAACTCCACCACATTCTTCAGTTACACAATTTGCTAAAAAGAAATCATATTATTCTAAGCTCTCATTATTTCATATTCTTCTTAGAATTTCTTGTACTTAAACTTAAGAGAAAAATCACTGTTGTGATAAAAGCTTTATAGAAGCATTAATACTCTTGTATTTAATTTACATTGATTGTAAAGGTTATTCCTTAAGAGGATTCAGTTGGAATCAGTAGCTCTTGAGAAGACTAAGAACAGTTGTTCTTAGGTGTTACTATTGTAATCAGTTTGATTAAATAGTGGATTAAGTCCTTGTTGAGAAAGGCAAATCACTCTAGGAAGGGTGGACTGGAGTAGTTGTTTAAATGAACCAGGATAAAAATAATTGTGTGATTATTTTTTAAGTCTTAATCTTTCATACTTATTCAACCCCCCTTCTAAGTATTATCTCACCTTCAGTTGGCATCAGAGCTCCGGTTCTGAGTGTGCTACCACTTAACAGTGTCAGTAAAGATCCAGAGAGAAATACTTTGATATATATTTATTTGTTACCATGGATGATAATTCAACATCCAATATTAACAATAAATATGAAGAAAGGGATAGGATCAGCACCAAACCCCCAATGTTTGATGGGGAGAAATTTGACTACTGGAAAGACAGAATTGAGAGTTTTTTCCTAGGATATGATGCTGATCTATGGGATCTAGTCATAGATGGATATGTCCATCCCACAGATGGGAATGGCAAGAAGATTGACAGAAAATCTATGACAGATGCTCAGAAGAAAGATTTCAGAAATCACCACAAAGCCAGGACTATATTATTGAATGCAATTTCACATACAGAGTATGAGAAAATTACAAACAGGGAGACTGCTTTTGATATGTTTGAATCCCTAAAAATGACTCATGAGGGAAATTCTCAAGTTAAGGAGACAAAAGCTCTGGCTCTGATCCAGAAGTATGAGGCCTTCAAAATGGAAGACTCTGAATCTGTTGAAGTCATGTTCTCCAGATTTTAGATACTCACTGCTGGGCTGAAAGTTCTGGACAAAGGATACTCTACATCAGATCACGTAAAGAAAATCATCAGAAGTCTGCCTACCAGATGGAGACTAATGGTGACTTCCTTGAAGATGGCTAAAGATCATTTCAGGGGGAGGAGACCTTGACGTTACTATGCATCCTGCATATTGCATCTCATCATTTTGTTTTCAATTTTGCTTTTTATTAAGTGTACTTCTAATTTGTTAATGTCATGAATCATGAACTTATATGTGGTTACTTGTTAGTCTATCCTAGCAATAATTACTATCTTTGTCTGTGCTTGGTTCTATTTATCTCGTTGATTGTTTGTCCATTAACTGCATTATATGTGGATATATGTTAATGTCTAACCTATTGTGCGTGTTTTGAGATGTGCATCTATTTTTTTTACCATTCCTTGACAGGTATTTCTTTTTTTTTTTTGATGTTGTCAAAGGGGGAGAAAGTGTCAGGCATTTCAGTAGAACCATAAAGATCAAAAGTGAAGACTTAGCATTAACGCAAACGAGTGAGTACGAATGAAGGCATCAAGTAAGGGGGAGGATAATGTCACATATCAGACAGTCAGGTTCTATGTGTTTTGCCATCATAAAAAAGGGGGAGTATGTGAGAGCAAAGCCTCATATATAAGATATACTCGTTTCGATGATGTCAAAACTTGGCTTCATAGAAGAATCGATGTTGGGCGTTATCACCATGTTGCATTTGTATACCTCGTTTCTCGTGATTAAATTGCTTGCATGAAAATATCTCGGTTGTTGCATATAGATTGTCAAAATGTGTTTCATGTGAGTTAGATTTCATTTGTGTCGTTTTCCATATCATAGATATCATCAAAAACAGTCAAGATTATGAAAATATGCATTTTTAGCAATTTTAGGTCTTTGAGTTGACCAAAGATCTGTTCAACCCCCCCTTCTAGATTCGCGCCATCGTCTAACACACACAAGGAGCGAGTTCTTGGGGACTAACACTAATTACTTCCAAAATCTAAACTGAGTGTTCTCTCTTCTTTTTCCAAGACTTGGGCACAGAGCCTTACTTGCGATATCATCCCAGCATCCAACAAACAGATATAATAAATATCATATAATAAAAAAAGAGAAAGTAATAAATAAGCAGTAGGAGAAAACCAATAAGAATAGAACAACCAAGCGAAGTTAGCACTCTCGAATCGAGTCAAGTTAGGCTTGCCTCTCTCTTGTATAGGGCAATGAATAGTCCCCAGCAGAGTCGCCATCTGTTGTACCTCGAAAAATACGATCCTCACGATGGACACGGAAAAAATGTTCAAATAGAGTCGCCATCAAATTTTATTCATTCCAAGGAAGGAATAGGAAAATATCGATAAAACCTTTAAAGGGATAAGAACATGGTCATTGCAACCAAATTCTAGGTTCGGGAGTCGATTATGAAAAAGGAAGGTATTATCACCCTTTACGTCTGTTGTACTCAACAGGAACCTCTTGATTTGATTCGAGAGAAAATTTAGCTAGGTTGTTTGTTTTCTTCTAAGGATTCGCTTCTAAAATGGGAAAATGGGTGGTTTTTATATTAGGGTGCTCGCCAAGGATTATGGTCCTTGTGCCTACGTACTCCCCCGTGCAATGGAAAAGTCAAAGCATTGTAGTTTGTGGGACTATAGAAAAAGGTTTGAGGTAAAAAGTAAAAAAGGTAGCTCGCTAGGATTTCGCAATCCTATGCCTATGTACCCTCATTGTGCAATGAGGAAGTCAGAGTAATCGTAGTTCGGAACACTACGGTTGGTTGGTTTGTGTATTTTATGAACAAGTGTTTAGGTCGCATTCTAACTGCTAAGCATTGACTTGTCTGCTCGCTAGGGGAGGCTGAATCACTAGTTCATATGCGCGGAAAAAGGGACTAAACAATGTTCTTTAGGAAAAATTTTTGAATTGTGGATCGCACGAGGGTGAGGAATTAGTGTTTTGAAAAAATTCAATCACACAGGGGGAGAGAAAAGAGATTTTGATGTGTAGATGTTTCGATTGAGAAAAGAGAATTGATTTGAATAGGTATTTAAGGTTTCGGTCGCACGGTGGTGAGAAAATAAAGTTAGATTGGTTGAGTATTTTGAGGAAGAATGACGACTATTCGATAAACGAGACATTAGCCTTGCAAGCAATTAATCGGGGCATTATTGGAATGCTAAA
The DNA here is from genome assembly GCA_963859935.3 of Lathyrus sativus. Taxonomy (NCBI): domain Eukaryota; kingdom Viridiplantae; phylum Streptophyta; class Magnoliopsida; order Fabales; family Fabaceae; genus Lathyrus; species Lathyrus sativus. The sequence goes on along the minus strand of OZ012736.1, from coordinate 156,640,975 downwards.
TCCCAACGACACCTTTTTCATTCAATTAATTTACAAAATTGTATTTGTTGGACAATGAACGCTTTTTTCAAGTAATTAGCGCAAGTATTTTGGGAACACAAGGTCGAATGACCCATAATCCAAGGTGTGCGCCCCAAGAGCGGTCACTCAAGAATCCAAGGAGTGCAAGACTCCAAGAACTCAGTTCTTTTGCAATTTAGTTAGGAAAAAAGATTTGAATTGGATTAGAGTACTTTGATTACACGTATTGGGTATTTTCAACGGATTAAGTGTTTTAGAAAGATCGAAATGATCACAACTCAAGGCGTGCACCTCGAGAGCAATCTTTCGAGAACCCAAGAAGTGATAGACCTTAAGAAATCGATATCTCCATTATAAATCAAGAAAACAAATCTTTTGAGAAAGTTAGGTTAAGTGTCATACTTGAATTAGGGTTTGAATGTTTTAAAAAGAGTTAAGTGTCTTAGAAATGAGGGATGAAACAGACACAACCCAAAGCGTGCACCTCAAGAGCATTCGTTCAAGGATCCAAAGAATGCTAGACTCCAAAAGTCCACTACCTCCAATATTCAATTAAGAAAAAGATTTGGAAGCATTAATCAAGATTTTAATTTAATTAATAAAGTATCTTTAAGGGTTAAGAGTTTGATTATATTAAATGTCTTAGAAATGAAAGACGAAATGAACACAACCCAAGGCATGCACCCCAAGAGTATTCATTCAAAGATCCAAAGAGTGCTAGACTCCAAGAACCCACTACCTTCATTGATTAATTAAGGAAAAGTTTTAGAATTACTGGTTAGGATAAATTATGATTTTAAAATTAACTAAGAAGATATTTGTAAAGATTAAATATATTAAATGAGGATTAATTGTTTTAAGGCTTAAATGAATTAAAAATTTTGCAACGAAAGACGGAACGAGCACAATCCAAGGCTTGCGCCTCGAGTGTGTTCGTTCAAGGATCCAAAGGGTACTAGACCCCAAGAACCCACTACCTTCACAATGCTTAATTAGGAAAATATTTTAGTGTCGGAAAATTGAATTAGGTATTTATTATTTAATCAGGATTAAAAAAATTAAGCGTTAGCGTAAAGTCAAAATATCCATTTTAATTATTTAATTAACACAAAATAAAATATCAATTAGTCTAGTAAAATAAAATAAATAATAATAGGAATTATATACTTAGAGATAATGGTTTTAATTAATTATTGAACTAATTATTTAATTCTAAACTTAAATAAACCCTATTTTTTTTTCTTCAGCCTTAATTATAACTTAATCATTTTGTAATATGACTATAATATAACTAGGCCACATGAATTAAATGGAAAATTGATCCAACTGTTCTTATGGTCTGTTGTGCGATGGATATAAGGAGATGATCAACAAGCTTTAGATCCAGAGATTATCCCACGAAGCCTACGATTCCTAAACCCTAAATGATGCAGCCATAATCTAATGGTACAATGGACAAAACTGTGAAACGTAAAAGGTCGCCGTTGCAACGTGTCTGCTACTAAAGTGATAGGGAAATGGGTTTTAATATGGGAAATGACACATAACACACTGACCAATAAAGATAACATTGAAAGCATAATCTTAAAGCTACGATTCACATTGCTCTTCATACGAGACCTTTCACCTTTCTCTCTCAGGATCAAACACGTCTCTCTCTCTCTCTCTCTCTCTCTCTCTCTCTCTCTCTCTCTCTCTCTCTCTCTCTCTCTCTCTCTCTCTCTCTCTCTCTCTCTCTCTTAACCATCTCTCTCATTTCACCATAAACCATCCAAGAAATTTTCTCAAATTCTAAATGCATAAACTTATGAAACAACCTCCATTGAAGCAAGAAATCCCTAAAATGACTCTCAAAACCTAACCCTAAATCTATTTTCCGAAATTGAAAACCACCACAATATTGTCATACAATACATCAGAGACCCTCACTCACTACTACATGGAATTTACCAGAGACAAATGGAGTTTATCAAGAAGTAAATGGTACCTTCCAGAAGTTATCAAAGAAAAAAGAGCTCTAAAAGGTAAATCTTCTTTGTATCACACCTTGTATTTTCCGTTTCTTCACCTCTACCTCTACATGGAATTTCCTTTGATCCTTTCCGTGTCTTCCACCTTATCTCACTAGGAATATTGGGTTTGAAAATGTGAACATGGGGGCTAAGCTCACCTTGCACAGAGCTCTGACGTGAGCTCTAAGAAGATTTAGAATAAGAGCTGTAGAGAGGTTGATGGGGAATTTTAGCAGAGTAACGTTAGGGTTTCCTCCCCCTCTTGAGAAATGATTGGTTATATTTATAGGAGAGTTTGGGGTTGGCTAATACGTGTGATTCAGGAGAGAAAATGAGGAATCTTTCTCTCTCACATGTGTGAGGATCAAGCTGTGAATCCTCATTCCGTTAGAGAAGATTTGCAGTGGGAATTTATGGGGTCTAGAAGGGGTGATTCACTCTTATTTGTTTTTGTTTTTAGTGCAGAGGAAAACTTTTTAGAATGATTTTGATTTTTCACTGCGTGAATTGTGCAGTTTCTGTATTTTTACTGTGATGATGTGGTAGTCAATAATTCTAACTTTTTGTTTCTTGGTTGTGAAGGTTTGAAACTAATGGCCCTGTATTGTTTCATTATTCCGTAAGGTTCCTATTTTCTGATTTCATAAGTTTGCTTCATGAGTAACATGGCATCCTATTGTATTGTGAATCTTGTGCCTTTGAACCTCATCCCTGTTATTGATATAAACTGAACTTAACTATTGTTGTTCATACTCTAAAAAGTTTGAGAATTGACAGGCTTTTCTTTTGTGATTTTCATTACAGATTTCGACTTAGCATAGGTATGTTATAATCCCAATCTAGAGTGTTTTCCAAACTCACATAATTGATGGGAGTAGCGATCATTCGAATAATAGTATTTTCTTGTCTGTGCTTTTCTCTTCGGTATCAACTACCTTCCCTCCAAGGAGATTCTGAAATAATTATGGTGACAAACTCCTTATAACTTCCATATTAGGACACACAAAGGGGTGGTGTCATAGTCCGGCTAACTACGACTTGGAAATATCTCATGGGTAATAATGTTAATTTCTTATGAAGTACTCCTAGTCACATGATGATATATTGCTCGAGCGTGTTGCGATGTTGTGACATATTGTTATGGTTTTTCATAAATGACCCTTCTTTATTACTGTAGATGGTAATTGAAACATGGGAATGGTGAAGAACTCCATGGTACATAAAGAAAGTCACAATGTTACTGCTTCATCCTTCCCTCTTGTATTTTGTGTACGTGAACTCGTTGTGAATTTGATAGACAACTTGCTTGCTCATTGTTGCACCCTAAAATTTTCCCTTCCATTTTAACCTTAACTGGCTTTTGTTTCTCTGCATTTTGCATTTCTGCATATCATAGCATTTGTTCTTGAGGCATGGGATCAAGGTTTTTCTGTGGCTCAGGGCTCTTTTAGTGCAAGAGACTGAACAACAAGCATCATCAGCTTCGACATTTATTTTGCCCGGCGGTCGAGCGTCCGATTTTATTTTTGTTTTGCAGGATATTTTAGCTCAGCAGGCAGTACTCAGGCTAATTCAAGCATCCTCAAGGTTATAATATTCAAGAGCAAGTTTCAAAGGTTTAACAGAGCTCATAACGGTTGAAAACAGGCAAATGTGCACTTTTCCCTCCAAAAGGCGCCAAATTCAAAATTTTGAAGGTGTTAATCGATTAACCAAATGGTTAACTGATTAAATAGTGCAAAATCAAGCCAAATTTGAATTTTTTAAGGTTTTAATCAATTAACACATATGGTTAATCGATTAACCAAGGCAAATTTTGCCTCTGTACGTGAATTTTCAAAGGCAGCCACTTTGGGGTCCAAATTTGATCACATGAGAATTTGATTTTACACCTTAGGAAGGATCTAAAACCACTTCAAATTTTGGTTAATTTCATTTTCCCTCCAAATTTCCATTCCTAATCCCATTCCATGTTTTCACAAACCACATTCCAAACCTTATTTGGATCCAAACCTAAGCGGTATTTAATTGATTTACTCTAAACCTCACTAGAAGAACCCTCATAATTTCCATTTCATTTCAGAATTCATTCTCACTATCTCAATTTGCTCTCAACTTCTCCATTCCCAAAACTTCACCAAGGCTCTCTTTGCTTGAATTCATTGATTCTCCATTGGAATCAATGAATTCTTGAGCTCAATCCTTCATCCATCATCTTCATCATCTCCAATTCTTCATCCAATTTTCGTGCAAGCTTGGATCTGAATTTTGAAGTAGATCTAGAAGTGATTATTTGGATTATTTCGGCTTAATTTTGGTGGGTCATCATTCCTATTGCAAGAACTCAATTGGATCTTGAAGGATTTCCAGATTTCTTGCTTGGATCTAATCAATTGAAGTTGAATCAACAATTACCAAAGCAATTCTCCACTTCGTAGGTTGGAATTCTAGATCCGTTGCTATTTCGAGCTTATTTGGCATATTCGATGTGGATCAATTGATTGACTTTTGGTTGATTTGATTTATGTGATTTGTGATCTTGTTGTTTAAATGTGTTTACATATTGATTGTATGATCATTGGAATGATTGCACATTGGATAAGTTGCTGAAAAGTGCTTCTGAACTGTTGTTTTCTGCTGCTGACACAATGTTAATTGGTTAACCAATTGGTTAATCGATTAACCAATGCAAATATTCAAATTTTCCAACATTTTTAAGTGGTTAATCGATTAACCCTTGGTATTAATCGATTAACACTCTGCCAGCAGACCTGTTTTGCTGTTTTTCATGCTTGTTTGGTATCGTTTCACTTCGAATATTCATAGATCAATATGATACATTAGGAGTGAGATGTTTTGGATATATGTCGTTGTTCTTGATCGTTTAATCATGATTTTGTCGACACGCGTGTCCGTTTTCCACTTGAATGCACACTTTCGTAGTTGTTGTTCAAGGTGATGATGTGCTTGCATGTTCATGTTTGTTTGCCTTATTTCTTCCTTCTTCTTTGCATCTCTCATATGTAGGCTTGAGGTTGAGATGTTCTTGTGGAGGCTACTGCCCTATACTTTGTTCCTCCCTCACTTTCATTCTAATTGTGCATTACATGTTTGCATACTTGCATTGTCTTATGCTTTCTTCTTCTCCTTCTTTTGTTTGTCTTTGTCATGTTCCCTTAGGACCTCTAATCTCCCTTGTTAAAGAGAGATTATGATAGACCTTAGGTTTGAATCCATGCATGATAACATTAGGTAGCATTCCCTTTCATCCCAATCATAGGTGCACTTTGTATGATAACATTAGGTTGAGTCTTAGTCTCCCTTTAGAGTGTCTTTCTCTTCTCATCTTCAAACTTTCTCAAAACATCTAATAAAGGTTAAGGATTATTTTACGTTACGAGCCTTAAGTACTTGGGGAATGATGATTGGGGGGCCTCTTCTCAATTGTCTAGAGTGTTTAGCGTATGTCCTTTGGACGATATGCGACGCATTCGCTCCTAGGTCATAGTCTTTAGTGAAACATGAATTATAAACACTAATCAATGCACTTCTTCTCTAAAAAACACAAACAAAACACTAAACTTTTTTATCCTTTGGGATTAATTGAAAATGATTTTCAGAAAAGAGTGTTGTTAAGCGTTGGTTCTACCGCAAACAGGTAACGCCTAAGTCTCCAATGGTCGAGCTGCATACACATAACTGCTAGAACTAAGTTTTAACCCTACTCGGGCCTAAAACATTTTGAACCAACCGGTGTTCTTGTTAGCCCGAACTATGTTTGCTCTGATTTCTCATACCGGTGTACTCGGGCCTAAAACATTTTAAACCAAGCGATGCTCTGTCGAGTCTCTTTTCTTTTCTTTTGTCCCTGAGTCATAGCTTAGATAGTAAACACCCTTTTAGATAGACAACAAAGCATGAATCCCGTCGAGTACGACAGACGTGAGGGGTGCTAATACCTTCCCCTTGCGTAACCGACTCCCGAACCCGAGATATGGTTGTGATGACCTGTCTTCTCCCGTTTTCGTTAGGTTTTCTCTAATCGTTTCCTTTCCCTCTTTTAGGATAAATAACGAACGGTGGCGACTCTTCGCAGTGATGCGACACTCATGCTTCTGCTATTATGAATTTTTTTGAACTTTATGGATTTTTATTACTCACATACTTGTGATGCATGCACCTAACTTATTGTAGAAACATGTGTTCCTTTACTATTACTTAGTGCTAACATCCATTTCACCTCGAGTTTTGGCATGAGAATGATGACACCAGGATAAACAAAGTCTGCACTAAAAATTACGAAACTGCTATTTCATTATGCGGTTATAATGTCCTTGATTTGTGACTTTATTTATTATGGTTTACACCTTATATATGAAACCCATGCTTGCTGTGTTGACTTGTATGCATAATTCTTCTCGTAAATTGCCATAACTCTTGCTTATACCGACTGAACTATCGTCTTTTCTTTTCATGTGCATGATGTGAGCTTGGTGTAAGAGTATCACGGCCTAAGTTAAAGCTTAAAGCTTGCATTGGCAGAGAAATTGGAAGCTCCGTGGATATCTTGTAGAACTTGGCATGCAATCTTGAGATATTCATAAATCTAGGTCTAAATGTCGTATTATGCATCCTTGAGTATTGTAGCTTTGTAGGGCCATTGTGTTACGGTGAGAATCAAATATCAAGCTATGAATTAAATTGAATAAAAAATCTTTAACTTCACCACCAAGCTTTGATTTATCCAAAGGAAAGGTTAAAGAACGAAAAAAACCTAATTGCACTGTAAAAACAATGCCAGAGATCTAGGGTTCAGGGTTAGTTATACTTAGGGAATGTGTTAGCATCCTAAGCATCTGTAGTACTCTACAAGAACCTCTTGCTTAATATTGTGTTATTTGCTATCAGTTATCTGTATGCTAAAGGGTTGAAGGAGACCTAAGGGGTTAGTCCTAAGTATTCTTTCCAAGACACCGCATCTCGTGCCTATGTATCTTGAAGAGAATGGAATTAGAGCATTCGTAGTTCCCCTCAAAGAGGGTGAGGAACTCTTGACTATGGTCAAGGTTCCAAGGGGGAAATAAGTGTTCATAGTGATACACTTACGTGGAGTGCGACATCTCAAAATCTACGTTAATGTTGAAAGATAAGTAAGTAAGTATCCATGGCAGGAACTTACGTGGAGTACGGCGACTCCGAGTCTAAGGTTAGGATAAAGGAAGAAAACATAACGTCCACGGCGGGAAACGTGCTTGGAGTGCGGTGACTCCGATCCTAAGGCTATGATAGAGATAGGGATCTAAAATTGCTACATGTGACGTGGCAGTCAATGAGAGGGGATACTTCTTTTGGAAGTGTTAAAAATTTTATGATTTAAAAAAAAAAAGTCAACGGGTTTGTGTATTAATTAGTAGAAAAGAAAAGCTTTAGTTTTACCTGAAATAGGACGATATCCCGGTTCTAAGGCTGGAGATCAGGATAATTATTATGCAAGGTATAGTTCAAACTAAAGTCTATTTGAATAATTCCTGATTAAAATCGAATAAGAATTCTTAGCAGGACCGTAGAAGTTAGGATTGTCCAGGGTCTTTATCACAATTTCGCAAGATCATCAACAAAAGAGAGATCAAAATCGTCATCAGAAATAATTAGAAACTTTAATTAGAAGTGTAAGTCATCAATTAAAGTTTTAAGACTTCAATTAATCAATTAAAAACTAATCAATAACAAATTAGTATTAAATAATAAAATATACAATTGAAAATAAAATAAAACATAAAAATAAAATACCTAAATAAATAAAATAAGAAATTTTCTTTAAAACATACACGGGCCAATGGACCCAATTCTTCTAGAAACAAAAACAACAAACAAAACAACTAGAAGAAAAGACCAAAAGTTAGGCCTGTATCTCTCCCCTTCTACCCGACCCAACATCAATGATGTGCTTTAGTGGAAACCGTAAGTCTCCTTTCCTTCCCCTCAGCAGCTTTCCTTACTCTCAGCTCTCAATTCTTCCTTCATCACTACGCATCACGTCTTTCTGCCCTCCTCTCTGTTCATCGAATTCAACCTCCTTTTCTTTCGTATCAAGCTCCATTCTCAGATATTCACCCAACAACCATAAACCAAATACAATAAATACAAGCAATTATATTATAACAATAAAAAAGGAAGTAGAATAAAACCTAACGGCAATAACTTTGATGGCAACGTTGCGCAAAAATGAAGGGATCTCGTGTGATGGCGCACCATTGATGACGTGTGGTGAAGAGTACCTTTGTATCACCAACAATAAGGGTGGAGATTTCGCGGCCGAGGATAACAGGCGGATAGAGAGAGGTTTCGTGATCGTAAGTCGTCGTCTTCTCCAAAGGGGTCACGGTGGAGGAGTGAACAGGTTATGGATTTCTCTTTCCGATTTGCTGTCTTCTTCCAATTTTCCACTGAGTGTGTTGTGAGTTCAATTTCTTCAACAGTGCGTGTATATGAATTTCTTGCTCTGAATATTATGTTTGTATGTGTGTGGTTTGTGTATCTCTCCATGGTGTATGCCACTTAATATCTTCCAACTGGCCCCCCTCCTTTTCCTTGCTGCTGTAAATGTCTTTTTTTATGGGGGTATGCAGGGTTAAGCTTTGATGCAGAATTGATGATGTTATCTCTTGTTTTGGAATGAAATTCAACATGTCGTTTCTAATTTTGGAAGAAAAAAAACATGGCCATGACCTTGTTGATTTTGTTTTAAAGACCTTTGATGTTTGAAATTTTTACCAAAACCGTAATGCTTTTGGTTTAATGCCTGAAGATTGGATTTTCATTTGCTATCAATACCTGTTATTCTTGTTATGATTAATTTTATCTCAAATTAATCCTCTCCTTGTTTAGCTTGCCATGTTTGGTTATGCTGCTAAAACATTATTGAATGATTTTGCTTCAATCTCTTCCTTAACTTATTCTCATCTCTTTTCATGTATACAACTTGGAGCAATCTGGGCATGGAGGACTCGGTTTTTTTGATAGAGTGTTGTTCCCAGATCTCAAAGTTCGTGCCAAGGATTCAGATCTGTCCAGAAATGATCGCATACCTTGAAGTGGTGGAAAAGGCAAAGGAGTCCTTCTAGGCAAAGGTGAAAAATTAACATCATGGATCAACCTTAGGTATATAAACAAAAACTATATTTTTATTGCTAGAATTTGACGTAATTGTGTGAACTTTGGTGTAGATGGATTTTATCTTATGAACTTTAACTTATGTGGTTGTAGTATTCTTCCATGATACAGTCTTCTGTTAATAATCTAATTCTTTTCTTTTCATGTACTGATGCTTGGGATGATTTCAGTGAAAGAGTCGTTTAGTGAAGTGTTACTTGAAGATTGCACCAAGAATAAATTTGTAGCCTTAATTAAAGATGTAATGTTGCTTCCTTTTTTTTCAGCATCCGTATAGCAACAAATGTAGTAGGAAACAAGGAAGATTATATGACAAGGTGTAACGGCTCAGAACGCCGACATTTCAACCCCGTTTCTTTGCATAGTTTGTGACTTGGAACTGTAAGGTTTGATAGTTTGTTAAAAAGTACCTCTTTTATTTTTAAACTTGTAAACTTTAAGGGTCATTTTTGTTGTAACTTTGAATGATTTGTGAACATTTGGTCTTGTATGCCCTTTTTCGAGTGATCACTTGATTTTTTGTTGGGTAAATTTGAATTCTGTAAAAACATCACGTGGATCTTCCGTATCCATTTTGGACATTGGCATGGAAACCCCTTTTGAAATTTTGGCCATTTTGAAACAATGTACAAATACAATGTACAAATACGTTTAGACTTCCGAACAAAATGTGGAATTAACTTGAATTTTATTCGAGGTTTGTATCTCTGAATGAATTATATTTTGCAATTCGGAAATTCAAATCTTCCATGATAATATCATATTTGGACTTGAGCCTTATATTTTGTAAGTCGAACTGGAAGTGTGTAAATAACATGAATCCTAGGCTTGGTGAAATTTAATCATGCCTAGAAAACTTCCGAATCAAAATTCTTAATAGTGGTCTCACTAGAACACCGACGAAATTACAACCGGAATATGAAGCTTGAACTTAAAGTTTAATAATCTCGAATCAACTTGATTTTGTAAAGAAAAGGAATTTTGACCTTCAATTTAAAGGTTACTTGTTCAAACTCAATTCTAAGTTTTCTCAATCAATCTCAAAGTGTATGGTTCAAAATCCACACTCTTCCATTTGACGAACTAATAATCCACTTCATAAACAAGACCAGACGATTCCCTGTGGAGTCCCTTGAAATGGAGAATACCACTTGTAATGCAACATACCACAAAATTCCGACCAATGCTTAAATAACCATCCTTGAAACCAAAGAATCGGGAAGCCCTAATTCTCCTTGGGGAAACATTGAGAAACCTTGAGGAAAATAAACTTGTATTGATTGAAAAGCCATAAGAATGAGGGCATATCCTTTCTTTTATATCTACATGAATTCAAAATAAACTTGCAAAGGAATAAAATCCTTCTGCAACAACCCTGTCTTCACAAATGAAACAAACAACGTATAGTAAATTGGTTAGTTATGCATGAATGATTGAACTAAAATGACATACAAAAGATCAGAGAATATAAGGGTAAAATTTGGGGTATAACAATTGCCCCTATTTAAATATCTTTACCGAATGACGTGAGCGACGAAAAATTTGCTAAAGGTATTTAAATATAGATAACCAAAAAATTTTCCCTTAGATGCAATGATATGCAATGCTATGGACAAAAGATACTAAATCTACGAAGGCTGACATGCAATGAACTCTAATATGATAAAAATGATGGATGATGAAATTCTGGTATCAGATATAAGATGTCGAAGGCGATGTTACGAAACTGATATCTATCCTATCACCAATAAGAACAAAGACAACAAGTATAACAAAAGTAAAAATTACACAAGTAATTGTTAACTCAGTTCAGTGCAAACACACCTACGTTTGGGGGCTACCAAGCCAGGAAGGAATTTCAATAAATAGAATTAGTTTGAAGATACACAGTAGACTCACTCTAGTTTACCATCTTCGCACCTAATCTCTACCCTTATAATTTCTACCTAGGACACTCCTAGATATGAGATACCTCTCACTCCCCCTTAATCACAATAGTGATAACAACAAGTTAACAAAACTTTAGAAGACACACTTAAAAGACAAATCTTGATCTTGCTTAAAAGCTTCAATCAAGTACAAGACACTCTTACTTACAAGCTTTGACTGAACAACTTACAACGCAAAAACTTAGTCCCATTCACACATTAATGCAATGAGTGAATGGCTCACAAACTAACATAAATACACAAATGCTAAAAGCACTTATCCTTACGTAATGCACAACACTAAATCCTAGCTTCTCTAAGCTGTAAAATAGGGTTGCGAATCCTTTAAATAAGAAAACTTGGACGGGCTTGGGCTTTGGCAAAAGTAACATCTGATCGTGAAGAAATCAATCTAAATAGTTAGCATCAATCAAACAGATTTGATTTGATCCAATTAGCTCCAATCAAATCACTCTTTAGATCTTCAAGATTTTCTTCAGAAAATAGCTCCACTTGAATCCACAAAAATTCCACGATATATGCATCAAAAACGCTTTTGAACAAGAACTAAATCCACGCAGATTTGAACCATAAAAGACAGATCATAGCAGCACAAAGAATTGCACAAAAGAAACAGACAAACAAACACATTCTTACAGAATATTTTGTTCATAAATGTCAGGACATCATGCTTGACATCATGAAATGATTCCTGCAACAGCAACCATAGCTACCTGCAGAATCTTAATAACATATGTCAAGACATCCTATAGGACATCTTGTAATTTCACCAAGTTTTATCAAAATGTCTGCCAATCAGGAACTAACAAACTCCCCCTTTGGCAAATTTTGGCTAAAACATTCACCAGATCACAAGAGCTCATAAAACCAGAGAGCACAGCAGAAAAAAAACTTTAAAGTCGGGAGTAAATACAAACTCCCCCTTTGGCAAATTTTGGCTAAAACATTCACCAGATCACAAGAGCTCCTAAAACCAGAGAGCACAGCAGAAAAAAAATTCAAAAATAGGAGTAAATACAAACTCCCCCTCAACACAATAACCAGTAACTTTTCAAGACACAAATCAGCCCAAACACTTCAACAGTCAGCAACCTATAAGTCACAAACTCACTCATAACAACCCAAACAAACAACATCAACATCCAGCAGGATCAACAGAACAGTAAAACATCAATAACTTCACACCTACCCAACTTCTCCCCCTTTTTAGCCATAAATTGGGAACATAAGCTAAGGGAAATAAAGTATTATAGATCAAATTACCATAGCCAAGATAAGTTAAGGGTACAAAGACCCAATTAAAGTACAAACCATCACCACCTTAAGTGCAATAAAAAAAGTACATTCTGCAGCAGCAGACAAAACAAAGCAACCAAACAAAACAAAGAGCTTATCAAACATTATTAATCTTCATCCTCAGAACCAGTTCTTTCAGCTTCATCAGCATTAGTAGACATAGAACTATCACCATCAGTCTCCTCCTCAGACACTTCCTCACCTTCATCTTCTTGATTATCATCATCATTCATTACATTATCTTCATTTTCCAAACATTGAATCAAAGCCTCCAATTTAATATTCCTAGCTGTAGCCACATTAATCATATCACCTAACTCCCTGCACGTATCCTTCAATTCAGAAATAATCCCAACCCTTGATGTAGAAGCCTTCTCAGCAAAAGTTAAGACAATGTCTGGGACATGTCTTCTAGCAAACAACTTGTAATGAAGAGACATAGCAGAGTCTCTCTTGCGTGCCACATCATTGGTAGTAAGAATTTCAGGGTGTTGGCTTAGGATGATTTCACAGATAAGAGATGGAAATGCAGTAGGAAGTTTCACAGCACTTGTGGTTGCATGTTTTACAATTTGATCAAAAATATATTTTCCAAAGTTAAACTCAATCTTAGTCCCCACAACATAAATAAATCTACATAATCCAACAACAATGGTAGAGGTATGGTTTGTGGGCACCCAATTTGCAACACCAATCCTGTGAAGGATGGCATTTTTAACACTAAGTTGCCCAGAAGAGAGCTTACCTCTAGATGGCCAGGCATTGAGTTGATTAGCAGTTATGATCCTACACACTTGATTGTCAGAAGCTTTCATCTCACCTTCACCTTCATCATTCCTTCCCAAGAATCTGCTAATCATAATTGAAGAGAATTCAACATACATCCCTCTTACAAAAACCTTCATAAAATCATTGCTTTTTCGGTCAGTAATGGTAGCATAGATGTTCACAATAAATTCCTTCACCAGCACATCATAACATTTAGAGAACCCAGTAACTGTTTTGATCAAACCAACATTAGTAATCAATTACATGACCTTCTTGATATCCAAGGCGTCTTTTCCTAACTCCCTTTCCAGAGCAATCCTTCGTTGATACATAAATTTCCACTTTGACACACTGTCAATAGAGTGGAATGATACATTATCAAGAGGGGCAGTAGGCACAGACCTTGTAGTCTTCTTGGCAATAGATCTCTTTGCAGGAGTAATGTCTGGGACATCCTCCTCAACATCATCATCTGAATCAGTAGTTTCCAACCTCACTTTTCTTTTCTTTGAAGCAGGAGTAACCTTACTCCAAGCTCTTGGAGGACCAACATGAGTCTTCTTCCTATGACTTTTAGAAGGGGATTCCTCAAGCACAAATTTTCCTTTTCTGGACTTCAATCTTTTGGAAATACCAGGGGCGACATTCTTGATTAGCTCATCATCTGAAGGAACATCCTCAACATCCACCACATTTTCAGAGATGTTTACCTTCTCCTTGTTTAGAACAGAAAAGTTTGTTGTGTCTTCCATATCATCATTATGATTAGCAGCATCATCTTCTCTTACATCTTATAGCATAGAGCTAGCAAGCTTGTGTAGGTTCTCGGTATTAGGGTTCTTATCAGAAGGGGTTTTATCAGTATCTTTACCTTCTTCACCTAGGTCAGCAGAAGAACTAGGAGTGGGATCCATGTGAGATAGAGAAGTGGAAATTCTAGGAACATTATGTCCACCATAGAGAACCTTAGTTAAAAGTTCCCTAATGGTCTTATCAACATAGGCACTGCCTTCTTTGTTCTTTATCCTAGTAGTATAATCAGCAGTGGTTTCAGAGGATTTACCTTTTGATGTCTGTTGAGATTTGTTTGCATGAGTTAGAGTGGTCTTGGAAGCTTCATTTTCATGATTGGGAACCATGGAAAGAGGAGTAACGTCAAGAACTTCTTCAAAAGAGATGCTCATGGGACGAGCCTTAGGTTTAGATTCAGACTTTGAAGATTTTGAAGAGGTTGCAGCATGTTTAGGAGACATTGTGTAGTTATTGAGAGAGGGAAGATGGGTTTCAAAAGAAGACTCAAGTAGAGAATGGGAGGCACATAGAAAATTTGTGAGAGTATGAGAGTTGAAACGGCAGTTGGAGGGAAAGAGATGATTGGGGTTGTGTGTGTTAGTATCCTTGAGCGTGTTATGTAATAAAGGGTGATGTTGGGACATCTTTATTTTTGGAAAATACCACCCATTATGAGTAATAATCCCACTCAGCAATAATTGCTATAAATCTTCATAAATACAAATCCCTAATTTTCTACTCAAAATTTCAAACTGGTTGGCATCCAAAGCTTTAGTAAAAATATCATCCAGCTGTTTTTCTGTAGTGACATGCTCTAGGGTAATGATTTTATTTTCAACAAGCTCCCTTATAAAATGATGGAGAATGTCAATGTGTTTTGTTCTGCTGTGTTGAATGGGGTTCTTGAAGATGTTTATAGCACTCAGATTGTCAAAGTATAATGTTATGACATCTTGTGTGACATTATACTCTGTAAGCATTTGCTTCATCCATACAAGTTGAGAGCAGCTACCCCCAGCAGTTATATATTCAGCTTCTGCAGTAGACAGAGAGACACAATTTTGTTTCTTGCTAAACTAAGATATGAGGTTATTTCCCAAAAAGAAGCAGCCTCCTGATGTGCTTTTCCTGTCATCAGCACTACCAGCTCAATCAACATTACAGTAGCCAGACAACACACAACCAGATCCCTGAGTGTACAACATCCCATATTCACTTGTTCCATTAATATATTCCAAAATTCTCTTGACTTGATTAATATGGCTTATCTTGGGTTCAACTTAATACATGTTTGCTGTAAGATATAACAAGCTTCCTATCATGCTTTTATAAAGACTTTGATCCATATTAACTCCTTTTTCATCTTTTGACAGCTTTAGACGGGTAGGTGCAGAAGTTCTTTTGTGGTTGGCATTTTCCATTCCAAACTTCTTAATAATATTCTTGGCATACTTACTCTAAGATAGGAATATAGATTCTTCCATCTATTTGACTTGCAACCCAAGAAAGTAAGTTAATTCCCGAACAAGGCTCATTTCAAATTCAGACTGCATTTGCTGCACAAAATGTTGAACCATCTCATCTGACATCTCACAAAAACAATATCATCAACATATATTTGAGTAATCATTAGTTTCCCCCTTCTTCCTTGCTAAACAAATTTTTATCTATGCCACCTTTTATGTATCTATTATCGATAAGAAACTCTATCAGTCTTTCATACCATGCTCTAGGAGCTTGCTTCAGACCATACAAAGCTTTCTTCAACTTAAACACATGATTAGGAAAAGTTGGATCAATGAAACCCTTAGGCTATTCCACATAAACTTCTTCATTCAGGTAACCATTTAAAAAGGCACTTTTAACATCCATTTGAAGTAGCTTGATTTTCAGAATGCAGGAAACTCCTAGAAGAAATCTGATAGATTCAAGGCGAGCTATAGGAGCAAAAGTTTCATCAAAATCAACCCCTTCAATCTGAGTGTATCCTTGAGCAACAAGTCTGGCTTTGTTCCTAGTGGCCACTCCCTTTTCATCAGATTTATTCTTGTAAATCCATTTAGTTTCAATTACATTTGTTCCTTCAGTTCTTGGTACAAGATCCCAAACATCATTTCTCTTGAATTCCCCTAACTCCTCTTGCATGGCATTTATCCAGAATTCATCAGTTAAGGCTTCCTTGATGTTTCTGGGCTTAATCTTAGACACAAAACAAGAGCTTGAAATAAATTATTTGGATCTAGTGGTTACCCCTTTATTTGGATCACCTATGATGAGATCCATAGGATGACCTTTCTAAATTCTGATAGAGGGTCCTTTGTCAACTGGTTCAGATTCAGTAATTTCAGGATTGGGATCATTGTCTCTGTTTTCAAACTCAGCTGAGATATCAAAGGATGTTCCAACATCTTCTGGGACATCAATATCCTTATGCACATCATCTATAACAACATTGATAGACTCCGTCATGGTTTTAGTTCTGGAGTTAAACACTCTATAAGCTCTGTTGTTATTAGAGTAGCCCAAGAATATACCTTCATCACTCTTAGGACCCATCTTTCTTCTTTGGTCACGGTCTGCAAGTATGTAGCATTTGCTTCCAAACACATGAAAATATTTGACAGTAGGATTTCTTCCCTTCCATATTTCATACAAAGTGGTCATGGTTCCTGTTCTCAAAGTTACTCTATTATGGATATAGCAGGCAGTGTTCATGGCTTCAGTCCAAAAATGGTAGGGCAACTTCTTAGCATGGATCATTGCTCTAGCAGATTCTTGGATAGTTCTATTCTTTATTTCCACAACTCCTTTTTACTGTGGAGTAATGGGAGAGGAGAATTCATGGATAATTCTCTCAGAAGAACAAAATTCAGCAAATTTTTAATTTTCAAACTCCTTCCCATAATCACTTCTGATTCTGACAACCTTGCTTTTCTTTTCTCTTTGAACCTTTTGATAAAGGTCTTGAAACACATCAAACACTTCAGATTTTTCTCTTATAAAATTCACCCAGGTGTATCTTGAAAAGTCATCCACCACCACATAAGCATACTTCTTTCCACCAAGACTCTCCACCTGCATAGGTCCCATTAAGTCCATGTGAAGAAGTTCTAATACTTTAGAAGTAGTGAGATGTTGGATCTTTTGGTGTGACATCCTTGTCTGCTTTCCTATTTGGAATTCACCACAGATTTTTCCTTCTTCAATCCTCAGCTTAGGAATTTCTCTGACAGCTTCCATAGATATCATATTCTTCATTCCTTTTAAATGCAGATGGCCAAGTTTCTGGTTGTCACTACCGCGAAAATAAGGTGCCGACAAAACTGAAGATTCGCCACCTTTTGTTATTTATCCCTTAGAACGGGAAAGGAAACGATCGGAAAAACCTGACGAAAAGGTATAAGACAAGGTCATCACAACCATTGTCTGGATTCGGGAGTCGGTTACGCAAGGGGAAGGTATTAGCACCCCTCACGTCCAACGTACTCGATGGGATCCATGCTTGTTGTGTTTATCTGACGGGTTTATTTAACTATCTACCTATCAAGGCTGGTCTGAAAAGAAAAGAAAATGACTCGGCAAAGCGTCGCACTTTATGCCTACGTATTCCCGTCTGGAACGAGAAATCAGATTCAACATAGTTTGCCTAACTACGGATTACGGGAAAGGTGGCTCGCCAATACGTCAGTATTGTGCCTACGTACTCTCAACAGGCTTGAGAGATCAGAGCTTACGTAGTTCGATATAATACAGATTACGGGAATTCAGATTCATCTATTTTTCGAGTGGGGTTAACAAACAGTTACAGCAGTTTGGCGTACACAGCTCGACCCTTGGAGACTTAGGCGTTACCGTTTGCGGTAGAACGTGGAGTTAACGACACTCTTTTCTTCAGAAAAGCTTCCTTTGAATTATGGGCCCACGGGGCAAAAAGGTTTGAGTTTGTTTTCTGTCTTTTATGGAAGAACTGTTTTTTAGGGTTGTCTGTAGTTGGTACAACACTAGAGACTATGACATAGGAGCGAATGCGTCGTATAGTGTCCCAAGGACATATACTAAACATCCTAGATGATTGAGAGGAGACCGCTCAATTATCATTTCCCAAGTAGCTTAAGGCTCGTAACACGCTTATACTAACTTACCTTGATTACGTTTTTTACTATTGTTTTAAGATGAGAGGAGAACGACTTCTACGGGGAGACTGTCAAGTCCTAATGTTGTCATGCCAAGGATTCATCCTATGGTTGAGGTTTGAAACAGGGAACTCCTAGAAGTTATCATGCATAGGTTTCAACCTAAAGTTCTAATCATCACTTCCTTATCAAAGGAAGTGAGATTCCTAGGGGATCATGTCAATGGTATACAGAAACAAATAAAGCATCAGCTTAACAGATAAACAGATATACAGATGTACAGTAAAGATGCATATGCAATGCAGCAATACAAGCAGAGGAAGACTCACTCAACCTCTTAGCAATCAAGCAAAGAAAAACAGACAAGCAAAGGGAGTTCACTCAACCTCTATTATGCAAATACGGCAATTAGAAAAATAAAAACAACACACAAGCAAGGGGAGGATCACCTCAACCCTTAATGCAAACAAGCAGAGGGAGACTCACTCAACCTTTAAGCAGTCATGCTCCTAGCTTAAACTATTCTAATCATGCACTATCCTAATGCAACAAGCAATTCAATCAATGAATGAGGAGAAGGACTTATGACAAATAATGTATTCACTCCACAAGTAATCATACAAGCATCTATCCTAAGGAAAGAAATTGGGTGTTGGGAGGCCAGGGTAAGGTCCACAGGAACTTATCCTAGGCACTCAACCAACTAAGAGATTTTAGGGGAATCCTAGGGGTTTGGCTCCTTCAAGAGATGTGAAACATTCCCCCCACAGGAGAGACTATGCTACCTCAAGAAGGTTCCTAAGAAAGAATGAATGAGAAAATTTTAGGAGAATGGAGATGAGAAGCAAGGTAAGTTCTGTTGCACCCTAAAATTTGCTCAACCTATTTCACCTGGTTTATGTTTTAATTGCTTATCATTTGCATAGTCATGTCATGTATATGGTCCCATCCTTTGCATAGCATAACATAGCAAGTCATCTAACAGGGATCAAGTGTCATCCTTATCTAAAGAAGCACATCAAGGGGCCTTATTCAAGCTGAAGAATATCCAAGTCATCAAGGAATGGGTTGAAGCTTTGAGGAGATTTGAGTGTCAACAAGTGGGTTTCTCTCCTAACTTGAGGTGTATTGAAGATCATCAAACATGGAATTATGGATTTGAGGTGTGTATGGATCCCATGGGAGGCCTAGAGAGCCATATTGAAGCTTAGACAAGTCATGGTATCAAGGTCAAGAACCATAGTTGAGGTGTGTACAAGTAGGGTTTCATCTGGGTAACCCTAGGTCAAGGAGAGTAGAGAAAGGGCATCAAGACCTAGCTTTAAGTCATGGAAGTCATGTTTTGAGATGTTAAAGCATGTGTATGGATGAGTCAAGATCAAGTACAAGAGAATCAAGAGTGGTTGGAGAGGTTTGAGACAGGGTTCCTAGGGTAGAATCCTCTGTATAGCACTGGACTTCCAAGCCACACAAGTCCAAATAAAAGTTTCAAATGGATTCTTGGTAAATATGAAACTTGTATAGCTTCTCAATAGATTTAATTTGAGTACTAGAAGTCTTCAAGAAGATTTGTAGAACTCAAGTTATGGTTCTTGCAAGTTATGGGTCATCAGAGGACATTGAAATTTATCTGTGAAAGTCACTTGACTTCCAAGCAACTTTTTCCCATCAAGGAGTTTTCAAATGGATTCTTGGCCAACATAAGAATTGTAGGGATTGACCTTAGCTTTAATTTTAGTACTAGAAGTACTCAAGAAGATTTGTGGAACTCAAGTTATGATCTTGGCAATCCAGGGGTATTTTGGGAAAGTTGAATTATAGGTCATTTTTCAACATAGGTCAAAATCTCTATCTTCCACTCCTCAAATGAAAAAATGTTCAACATGAGATGTGCTTAAAATGGTGTTTTTAGGTCAGATAAGAAGTCATGGGTGATTGAAATGGCTTGCTTCACAAAATGATCCAAAATGGCCTAAAATAAGGATGGATTTTAAATGAACCAAAGAGGAAAATTGTGTTTTTTGAGCCATAGGTTCAAACCAGCCCATATGACATACCAAATAGATCAGAAAATGAATTTCAAACACAATGACATTTCCACATTTTTGAGTTAAGGCTTAATTCCATGACTTGCTTTGTAAAGTCATTACTTACATTATAAGTCACAATGCCAAAACAAAAAACAAGGCAATTCAGGCCAAGCTAACTACCTAAACACACTCCATAACCAATTTGCAGTTGGATAGAACATTCTAGAGCAATCTGGAAGCTCAGAATTGTGACTGGTACATTGCATTTTCATGGCAAAATCAGAATTTTGGATCAATGGATTTGGGCCTGAATTGGATTGAATAAGCCCACAAACACTTCATATTTAAGCTCTAGAATGAATTCAGATTCAGTTTGGTGCAGAATTCATGGAAGAGAGGAAGATTGAAGTTGAGTTTCAAGAGCTTCAACTCATAATCGGTTTTGGAGTTCAAGGCACATTCAAGCCAAATTGAGGGTTGGAAAAGCTTTACCTTGCTTCATTGATCGTGTTTGAAGAGTTGCACAGCTTGACTCCATCATTTTCTACCTCTGTTGATCTCATTTTCACAGGTATGTAACTCTCATAATTCCTCATAATCTAGGGACAATTAGCTTAGAATGTGCATGTGGTTAGGACCTAGAGATGATAAGGAACGTTTCTGGATTGGTTTGGAGTTGATTGGTGACAATTAAGATGGATGATCAATTTCTGTTAGAGCTTGGTTCTTGTGATTCTTGGAGGATTAATGGTGTTTAGATGATGGTAATTGATCAGTGTAACATGTAGTTCATGTTAGTACCTTTAATTTCAAGAATGGTGACCATCGAGACTTGGTGATTTCTCTGCAACTTCGATCGGGTTTAGCTTTTGAGGGTGAATAAATGATTTTGGATGGTGGATTTGAGTTCAGGGTGAAATTTGGAGCAGATTAGGGTTTTTATTTGACTTGATTGGTGAGGTTTAGGGTTTGCTTCGCCGGAGAAGACGGTGGTTGCACCACTGAACCACCGTCTGGATATTTGACCTTCACCTGAGCTCATTTGGGGAAGATGAGGTCCCAACCCTCAGATTACTTTGACTTGTTGACATTCTCACGTATCCAAGGGCCACGATTCAAACTCAGAGATTGCCTCCAATTGCCAAAACGCCCCGTTTCAATAATTGAGGTGGCAGCCCAGGTCATCCCCAGTCAGCAACCTACGTGGACACGCTCTCAACTCTTGGATCTGATTACCAGTCTTATGATCTATTGGCTCACGTTTTATCTTCAGTTTTATTTTCTCAATTCATTTTTTGATTGTTTTAATATTTTCTTTTATTCCATTTGATTTCTAAAATTCATAATAAATCCAATATTGATCCAAAAAATATTTTAAAAATACCTCCATGATCCTGGATTTATTTGTGATTTTATGAAATTAATAAATCTCATTTTCACCCATTTTTCAATTTAATTTGATTTTCTCCATTTTTTATTTTCTTTAATTTTGTACATTTGTTACATGTTCTTGCTGATTTTCTTGTGATTAATTGGTGAATGTTTTTTAGTTGATTCTTATTGGATTGATTAGATTAGGGAAGCATGAACCCTTAGAAATTTTATCATATTTTTGTGAATAAAATTTAGGTTAGTTTGAGAGGTGCATAGGAGAGGTGTTAGAATTAGGGTTTTAAACAAATAGTTGTAGTTTTGTGCATAGTTTGAGGTTTAAATGGTTGATTTAGGGTTTGGGATTCATATGGGGTATTGGGTATAGGGTTAGGTTCCCTTAGAAATTTACCTAGGATTTTATGATAAGCTTTAGCATTTTATCTGGTTTTTGCAACTTGTATGATGATTGTGGGTTTCTCCTTTGGGTATTGGATTTGGTTATGCTTGTGTGGGGTTATTTTGGAGTGCTTGTGGCTTGGGCTTTGCTTGGATGACTTGAAGATCAAATGAAGTTTCCTTGGATGGTTTGAAGAAGCTTGGAGTTGAAGACTTCTCTTTTGATAGAGGGCTTGTCAGAGGCTTAGGGATTAGGGTTCATAGGAAGAGCATTAAAGTAGTCTTGTTTCTTCTGTTAAACATAGAGAGCTTCTTGTGCCTCTATTCCATCCTATGACACAAGGCCCCCCAAAGAAGTTCCATCTCTCCTTAGGAGGGATGTAGAGCAAGCTTTGGTTGGGTAGAACCTTGAGGATACCACTCACTTGCTATGTTAATATCTTAGTGATTTCCTTGGGTTGTCACTAAGCCTCTTAACATTTCAACTTCCTAATTGATTCTCTTCTGGAGTGATTGCATTGAAGAAAGAAACCTATGGAAGATGAAGTTCAGTGAAGATTGGGGAAGATGAAATTTGGCCTTTCAGAACTGGTTATCTGTTGAAGCTAGGGTTTTGCTGCTTTGTGTTGAAGTTGTTTACTGGGTGAGGTTCAGGCTTGCTAGAGATGGGACTTATTGAAGATATGAGCTTATCTAAAGCTTGCATATGGGCGAAGATGGATGAGGGGGTCTTGCCTGGAGAAGTTGTTACTGTCAATCCTTTGCTGTTAATCAACTGTAGCTGTCAGAGTTGTTGCTGTTTGAGTTGCTTACTGTAGGAGCTGGTGTTGCTGTCAAAGCTGGTGTTGGATTTTACTTCTTTTTTTTGTATTGTTTGTTGGCTTGTTCAGCTTACCCCTTAGGTTTGAAGTGAATACTGTTCACTTTGCCTGTTGTTTTCCCAGGTTCAAGGTTGAGTGGGACTCCCTTACCTCGCTTGTATTGATGCATTGCATGCATGTTTACTGTTTATCTGTATATCTGTTCCTTTTCCGTTTATCCCCTAGGATCTCTGATTTCCTCTATTAGGATTCCTACCCATGCATGACAACATTAGGTTAGTTTGATTCCCCTTTCAAACCCTAGGTTTTTAGAGCTTCTTTCTCTTCCATCTCAAAACAATTCAAAACACAATAATAAGGATAATCGATGTCGTACGCTACGAGCCTTAAGCTATTTGAGGGAGGATTGCTGGAGGGTCACTCTCCAGTAATCTGACTGCTTAGTGTGTTACCCTTAGGGTGACATACGACGTAGTCACTCTCAGATTATAGTCTCTAGTGCGTCAGAGATTGTGAACATACTAAAAAAACACTTCTTGCGTAAAAGACTGAAAACAAACATCAAAGTGTCATTTTTTGTCCGCTTGGACTCTTAATCAGAAGAAAACCTTTTCAGAACGATAAAAGACAAACAAACAAACTTGTGCCTTTCGTAGCCCAAACTACGTTTGCTCTGATCTTTCATGCTGTATGAAAGTAAGTAGGCATAGTATGCCGTATCCTAGCGACCAACCTTCCCCCCGTAACCCGTAGTTAGGCGAACTACGTTGACTCTGATTTCTCGTTCCAGACGGGAATACGTAGGCATAAAGTGCGATACTTTGCCGAGCCATTTTATTTTCTTTTAACCCCAGACCTGTAGAGTAGATAGAGTAACAATCCGTACTAGAAAACAAGCGTGGATCCCGTCGAGTACGGCGGACGTGAGGGGTGCTAATACCTTCCCCTTGCGTAACCGACTCCCGAATCCAGGATTTGGTTGCGATGACCATTCCTTTTCCCGTCTTTGCGTTAGGTTTACTCTGAGCGTTTCCTTTCCCTCCTTTGGGATAAATAACGCACGGTGGCGACTCTTCTGTCATAGCCGGCGCCGATTTTCGCAGTAGCGACAGCTGGCGACTCTGCTGGGGACAGGAATATCCCCTATGCGAGTCAATCCTAGCGCTTGTTTTCCCATCGTGGGTGTTGTATAGATTTACTTTTCTGTCTTTACTTTCCGCATTTTATTGTCACCTTTATATTGTTATTGCTGTTGTGGGAAGGGGGTGATTTGTTGAGAGAAAAGCTGGACCTGGGCTTGAGGTTACATCTAGACTTAGAAGTATAGAGTAGTGGTTAGCCTGCTTGCTTAGCTCACACCAGCTAGCCGCGAAATCTGCGCTCGGACGAGGTTCTCTTTGATGCTTCTTGCCTGGCCCTTAGGGCTCGACAAGTTGTCTGACCCGAGGATCATCGACTCTGGGGACCGAACAATTGGAAGTTGGCTAAGGGAGGCCTCTTCAGGACATGATGATGCCACACCTTCTGGGTATCGTATCATCAGTCTTGAAAGTCTGTGACGCCAACGACCGCATAGGATGCCGTACCTTGTGTCAGTTGATAGGACACCTACCTGTGAGGGGGATTGGGGCATGCAGGAAACTTAACCTCCAGATCACCCAGTTTTCTTGATTTTGGATCAGTATGTGTGGTTACCTGGGTTTCTTCATCAGAGCTTCGGTATGGGTCTGTTGAGACCAGGTTGGAGCATCGTTTTGGTCTGTCGAGACCAGGTTTGAGCAGTATTGTGAGCCTGTGAAGACAGATATTATGGATGGATCTCCTCAGCAATGTGTCACTTGATCCCCGCTGCATTATTTTTGCATATTGCATTACTGCATACTCATCTTGCATATCATTAACGTGTATTTATGTTGCAGGTGTGATTATTCCCCTCTGATTCTAGTGTATTTTCTGGCCAAACATGGAGTCCACGAAGAGGACGGTTGCTTACCGGTTGCATTCCCCAGATATCAGTTCTTTGCTGGGATTAGTTGCTCTAGAAGATGAGAGAGTGAGGGCTGAGTTCAGAGTATCTTATGGGAGATTGTTTAGTTTGTTGTACAGACCTTCAGTATTTGAGACGACTGGGGTGTATACTTTGATGCAGTTTTATGAGCCGCAGCTGAGATATTTCTTATTTCCCGACTATATTCTGGCACCCACTTTGGAGGAGTATTCTGCTATGTTGGGAATTCCCGTGTTAGACCAGATGCCCTTTATACATGTTGATGTTGAGCCTGAGTTGGCTACACTTGCTGAGATTGTCAGCTTAGACGCTTCTGAGTTCCCTGGAGGTTTGGTCAAGCTGAACGGAGCTTATGGTTTTCACTTGTCTGTCCTGGTTGAGAAGGCTACACAGTGCGCGAAGAGTGGATGTTGGGTTGCCTTCAGTGCCATTCTAGCTGTCTGCATCTACGGGATTGTCTTGTTTCCTAATGTGCCAGATTTTTTCGACTCAGATGCCTTCTTGATTCTTGCCTCGAAGAATCCAGTTCCTACTCTCTTGGGCGATGTTTATCATTCTATTCACTATAAGAATGAGAAACGTCATGGCAAGAATGTGCCCTGTTGTCTTCCTCTTTTGTACAGGTGGTTCCAGGGACATCTTCCGAAGACAGGGCCTTTTGTTGATGCTGCTAATACTTTGGATTGGTCTTCCCGGTTGATGGGGCTGTCTGCTGAGAATATCATTTGGTTTGATCGGAGTATGCTTGGCACTGATATTATATACAGTTGTAGTGGCTTTCCGAATGTCCCCTTAATTGGACGGAAAGGCTGTATTAACTATAACCCTTCACTGCTAGTAAGACAGTTCGGTTATGCTTTGAGGGACGCTCCTATTGAGAAGGAGATACAAGAATCTCTGTATCTCACAGGCTTATTAGACACGGTTGTTTTGATCAGATTGAGACATGCATGGGCTAACGTCCATAGGAGAGGGAAAGCTTTGCTTGGTAAGAGCAACAACAAGGCTTATGATCCTTATTTGGCTTGGATCCGCGAGAGAGCTAGTATTTCCTTGATGCCATATCCTGCTGTGGAACCCCTGTATCTTCCAATGATTGAGGTACCTACTTCGGTAGAGAGTGAGAAGTATAACAAATTGTTGGCCAAAAAAGAAGAATTGAAGAAAGCCAATGATGAGTTAGAGAAAGAGATCTTCTAGTTGCGTCATGAGAAGAATGAAGCTACCTTCACTGTGAGGGAACAAACTAAATTGATTAATAGGTTGGGTTCGGAGTTGACGGAAGAGACCAACAAAAAAGAAAAAGTGGGGATAGCCTTGAACGGTGTTAGCAAGGTGCTTACTTCCAAGAAGGAGCTTTTAAGCAAAGCTTATTCCCGCCTCAGCAAGTGGGAAGCATTATGGAATACCATGCTTACCAAGCGGAAGGAGCGTGAAGACGAACTGAAGCTGCAGATTGCCACACTAGAGGCACAGATTAGAGCCCAAGACGCAAAGATTGCTGAAGAGACATCACTTAGGAGCGCTGTTGAGCTTAGAGTAAGTGACCTTGATGAGAAGCTAAGAGGTTATGAAGTGAAGGCCGGCTCTAAAAGATGCAGAATCAACGAGGGTTCTGGCGAAGGAACCTGCCAGGACGACGCCAAAAAACTGAGATCCACTGCCGAGCGGCATGCCTTACTGATACAGGAGCTGATCTCCAGACTGGGTCGTTCGGAGACGCTGGGGATATTGGAAGACGTCAGAGCACGCCATTTGGCCTGATTTATCTTTGCCGTGCTTTTGTTATTTGTACTTGTATTTTGACCATCGCCAGGCTTGTTGGCCGAGGTCTCTTCAGTTGTATTCAGTTGTACTCTTGTGCTCAGCCTCTTGGAATTTGTTTATATATGAGGGTTTTCTGATTCCTTGCTTTCTTGATGGGGACTCCATTGTCATGATGGCCTTCTCTCCGAAACTAGAATCGGGGGGAATTTAACCTGTAGCATATTTACACATTTGCATCTGCATTCATCTTGCATGACCGGTATTCTCAAATCTGTATCTTATTTCCTACATCTTCAAGTTTTTCAGGATTGACGAACAAAGAGTCCACCGCTACTCAACCCGAAACAACTGTAAGAGAATCATGGATCAAGTCCAAGTGGAGATGCAGGAAATCCGCGAGAAGCTGAACCTGTTCATGCAAGCAATGGAAAACATTGCTAAGGGCCAGGAGAGCCTCTACACTTTGGTACAACCGCTGCTGACGCGGACTAATGGGAATGGCAACAATGACCACAATTCTGCACACGTTGAGACTATTCCGGAAGATGGGCCCCCTACACCTGTGGTTCCACCTGTAGTGACCCCACCTGTTGTGGTTGTAAACGATGGTGCTGGCGCTGGCAATGGCAACACAGGGAATGGAAATGAGACTGTTGTTAACAATGTTGGATTTGGGGACGCCAACCAAGGCGGTGGTAACAACAATGGCGGTAATGGTTTTGGCAACAATGGTTTCGGCTACAATGATCAGGGATTTGATTACGTCAATCAGGACGGGAAATTCGGCTTCAATACTCAGGGTTTCGGTTACGACGGTTTTGGTAATGTTAACCAGGGGTATGGTGGATTTGGTAATATGAATGGTGCTGGGGTGATCCCTGTCAATACTGGGTTTGGACCTGTTAGGGTCAATCAGGGTTTCGGTAACGGGGGACGAGGTCCCATGATCAATCAGCAAGGGTTTGGTCGCAACAATGGTTACGACGGATATGGAAATGAAAATGTGAATTGGGGCGAAGACTGCCAAGAGAACGCCTTTTCTGGAAGAGGTGTGGGATTTGAAGGACCTGTTGATCCTGTGTAGAGGATCAGAATGCTTGAAGAACAGATGAAGGGGGTAGTGAATCAGAACTCCACCGGTTTGGATATGACTACAATGGGCTTGGTACCAGGGCTAAAGGTGCCATTGAAATTCAAGGCTCCCACTTTTGACAAGTACAAGGGGGACACTTGCCCTAAGGTCCATGTCCGCTCTTATTACAGAAGGATGTCCGCATATTCAGATGATGAAAGGATGCTCATGCATTTCTTTCAGGACATCTTGTCAGGACCTTCACTTGAATGGTATATGGGGCTGGAGCCCACACAGATTAAAACCTGGAAGCAATTGGCTGATGCTTTCGTGACGCATTACAAATACAACAGCGATCTGGCGCCAAACCGGGTCCAATTGCAGGGTTTGTCACAAAAAACGGTGAAAGCTTTAAAGAGTATGCGCAAAGGTGGCGCGATATGGCAGCGAAGGTGCATCCTCCTTTAATTGAAAGGGAGATGAATGATATGTTCATTGGGACATTTACGGGGGTGTTCTACGAAAAATTGTTTAGTGTGTCATTGAGCAATTTCTCAGATTTGATTCTTATGGGGGAGATGATCGAGAACGGGATTAAAGTTGGAAGGTTCCAAGCAGGTGAGTCTACTTCAACAGGAGGTGCCAGAAAAGTATTTGGTGGTAGACGACAGGGCGATTCTAGTGCCGTGTTTGGTGGCAGGGGCAGGGGCAGAGGAAGAAATCAGTATGTTCAGCCGCAACAGATAGCTAGTGTCACTATCCCTTTTCCTCAACAAGGGTAGCCTCAACAACAACAACAACAACCACAACAACAGCAAGGACAGAATCCTGGCCAGAGAAGGGTACAAAATGCGAGACCGAAAAGAGTGTTCGATGCACCTCCTTCCACGTATGCAGAACTCCTCCAGACCCTGCTAGGGTTGAACTTGGTTGAAAAGAGGACTTTGGCACCACCTACAGGGGCAGTACTTCCTTACGGATATGATGCCAGCAAGCATTGTGAATTTCATTCCGGGGCGCCCAGGCATGATATATAAGCTTGTCAGGCATTTAAACATAAAGTTCAGGATTTATTGGATAGCAATGCTATTAACTTTGGACAGGTGGGTCCAAATATCATACAACATCCTATGCCCAATCATGGGGAAAATTCCATCTTGACAGAGGAGAATCTGAATCTAGTGATGGATGTCAATGAGCTGAAGACACCGTTGGGTGAGATTAAAAGCAGGTTGCTAAAAGGGGGTGTATTCCCGGGTTGTGATGAATTTTGCTTGGATTATTGGACCCGGCCAGAGGGTTGTAATGAGTTGAGGCAGGGCATTCAGGCTATGATGGATGAAGGTACTTTGCTATTTGATAGAACCGCGGCTGAAAAGCCTGTAGAGGCGTTGTGTGATGAGCAGAACGATGTTGCGACGGTGACGATTCCGAGGAAAACAATAACGATAACGGCGCCTGCCAGGCAGCCGATGATCACAATTACCAAGGCATGACCATTTCCTTTTGAGAGTACTAAAGCAGTGCCGTGGACTTACGGGTTGGAGGTATATTGCAATGGTGAGAGAATTGAAGTCAATGGACAACCAGCCGGGGTTGTGGATAATGTTGTCGGAACAGGGGGTATGACCAGAAGCGGAAGAATCTTCACGTCACCCGAGGTAGAGGCGGAAAGATTAGCCAAGGGTAAAACCAAGGTAGCCGAAGGTGGTCCTTCTCAGTCGAATGAAAAAGAAACGTCACTTAAGGATGTGGAGGAGTTCATGAGGCTCATTCGTAAAAGTGATTACAAAATTGTGGAGCACCTCCAGCAAACGCCGTCAAAATTTTCCATCCTATCATTGTTGTTATGTTCCGAGGCGCATCGGAACGCTTTGCTGAAGATTCTAGACACGTCGTTCGTTCCTCAAGAAGTTTCTGTTAATCAGTTAGAAGGGGTGATGACGCATGTCAATGCGGGGCACAGTTTGGGCTTCACAGACTTTGAATTAACTCCGAGAGGGCGAGAGCACAATATGGCATTGCATGTGTCAGTAGAATGCCGGGGCACGGTCATGTCTCATGTTTTAGTAGACACTGGATCTTCCCTGAATGTGCTACCGAAGAAAGCCATGATGAAGTTAGATATCAGGGGGATTATCTGCACGCCCAGTGACTTAGTGGTGAGAGCGTTCGACAGAACGAGGAGGTCGGTTTTCGGATCAATAACATTACCGTTGCAGGTGGGGCCTGAAATATTTGAAACCGAATTCTACATAATGGACATCCAGCCAGC
This sequence comes from Lathyrus sativus, assembly GCA_963859935.3. Taxonomy (NCBI): domain Eukaryota; kingdom Viridiplantae; phylum Streptophyta; class Magnoliopsida; order Fabales; family Fabaceae; genus Lathyrus; species Lathyrus sativus. The sequence goes on along the minus strand of OZ012736.1, from coordinate 156,611,088 downwards.
GTATAGTTGTCTTCTTGGGTGCCCATGGATCCATGCTGCCGGGGCAGTCACGTCCACGTTACACCAAAAGCTGAAGTATATGGTTGGGGATAGTGTCGTCACGGTTTGTGGAGAGGAAGATATTCTGGTTAGCCATTTGTCTTTGTTCAAATACGTCGAGGTCGACGGTGAAATACACGAAACACCCTGTCAAGCCTTCGAGGGGTTGCGAATTAAAGACAAAGCTCCAGGGCCAAGCAAAATATTTATGAATTTATTTCTAATCAAAAATAAAATGTGAAAAAAGAAGAAAATAAAAGAAAAATGCAAATGAGGCGTGTCAAATAGCAATACTATCCAATTCAAAATGATGTTGGGCTCAGGAGGGGGTGTGGATATCAGGCGCGTGCTAAGCCCAAAAAAACTCAGAAAATCATATGGAAAAATCAAGGAAAATTGACAAAAGTCTGTGTCAAATAGCAATCATATCACGTGTTATTTTCAATTGGGCCTTGGAATAGGGTGTGATTAGCAAAACCTGCCTTAAGCCCAAAACAAAAAATAAATGAAACGGGGCGTTTAGCTTGTACTCAGATTCTTCACAAAATCAAACGCGATCTGAGCCATTGGATGAGGGTTTGGGTCAAAGTCCACTGAAGATCCTAGGGTTAGAAAGTTGTCTTCCTCATTTGAAAGTTGGAGGGAAGAATAACCAGACGGTGGCTGGAGGTGGCGCCACCGTCGTCCCCAAACACCAACTCTCTAGATCCTCACCAAAACTTAACCCTAAATACATCAATCCACTCGTTTCTTCACCAGGAACTCAACCATATCATCCATTTCCATTGAAAGTATCTCCATCTCAAAACACGAAGAAAAATTCAGAGCGAGCTCAAAAACCAAACATCACCAATCCTAAAATTGAAGTGCCTAACATCATCACCACCTAACACTGAGCAATTTCCACCATTCCACTAAGCTTAACTCATCAAGAACTGCAAGAAATGATCCTCAACAGAAAATTGGTTCCACCTAAAATTGTCTCTAAACATTGAATTTTCCTACCAGAAACGACCTAGTCATGGTCTACATTGTATCTAACCATTCAAAACCTAACAATTCTATCTACATCAAGCTACATGATGATATTTACATACATGTGAAATTTGAATGATCAGAGAGATGAATCCTTCAAGCCACACTCCAAAACCTTCCAGATATGATCAATGATGCTTGATACAACTTCTGTATGCACTGGATTGTGTTGAATCTCTCTGAATCACCAAATACGATTTTGAGTTGCAAGCTTCAAACTCAAATTGCAATCTCTTGATTCTTCAACAATCTTGGCCAGAAATCTCCCTGAATTCACTCAACAACTAAAGATAAAGACACTGAGTGCAAAAGTTTGGATTGAAATGGATCAAAATGATGTAACCGATTCTGTTTTGCAAGGAGCAAATTCAGAATTCTATCTCTCCAATCTCTCTCAATTTTCACCAACCAATGCCTTGAATCAATCACAAACCTTATATATAACCTGTAGGAATCATCTAGAAAGCTCTGGAATGATCTATGTGAGATATCCAATATCTCTTGCATTTGAAATTATCATCTCATGCTTGTATGTGGCAGCTGAGTTCTAGCTTGTTGTAACACTTGATTTTAATCCAAATTCTCCTCTAATGACAAATTGAATGGATTGGCAAGGGTTAAGGCCTTGGTTATGTTCTAAAGAATGGTTTTGCATATGTTACTTATGATGTAAGAAAGCCATTTCCAAAGCAACTCATAAAACCATGGCTCATCTCAAAATTTTGGAATTTCCAATGTGTTTAAAATCCAATTTCCATTCAAAATGACTACCCATATGCCATGTGTATGCCTCATATCTCAAAAATCCCAATTTCCCTCCTTTGGATCATTTGAAAAATCTCCCTTTTTAGGCCATTTTGGGCAACTTTGTGATACAAGCCATTCCAATCACCCATGATTTCTTATCTGACCTAAAAACATCATTTTAAGCACATCCCATGTTGAACATTTTTTCATTTGAGGAGTGGAAGATAGAGATTTTGACCTATGTTGAAAAATGACCTATAATTCAACTTTCCCAAAATACCCCTGGATTGCCAAGATCATAACTTGAGTTCCACAAATCTTCTTGAGGACTTATAGTACTCAAACTAAAGCTAAGATCAAGCCCTACAATTCTTATGTTGGACAAGAATCCATTTGAAAACTCCTTGATGAGCAAAAATTGCTTGGAAGTCAAGTGACTTTCACAGATAAATTTCAGTGTCCTCTGATGACCCATAATTTGCAAGAACCATAACTTGAGTTCTACAAATCTCCTTGAAGACTTCTAGTACTCAAATTAAAGCTATTGAAAAGCTCTACAAGTTTCATGTTGGCCAAGAATCCATTTGAAACTTGTATTTGGACTTGTGTGGCTTGGAATTCTAGTGCTATATAGGGGATTTTACCCTAGGAACCCTGTCTCAAACCCTCCAACCACTCTTGATTCTCTTTTACTTGATCTTGACTCCTCCATACACATGCTTTAACATATCAATCCATGACTTCCATGACTTAGATCTAGGTCTTGATGCCCTTTCTCTACTCTCCTTGACCTAGGGTTACCCAGATGAACCCTACTTGTACACCTCTCAACTGTGATTCTTGAGCTTGATACCATGACTTGTCTAAGCTTCCATAGAGATCTCTAGGCCTCCCATAGGATCCATACACACCTCAAGTTCATAATTCCATGCTTCATACCCCATTGATGACCCTCAATACACTTCAAGTTAGGAGAGAAATCCACTTGTTGACATTCAAATCTCCTCAAAGCTTCAACCCATTCCTTGATGACTTGGATGTTCTTCAGCTTGAACAAGGCCCCTTGATGTGCTTCTTTAGATAAGGATGGCACTTGATCCCTGTTAGATGACTTGCTATGTTATGCTATGCAAAGGATGGGACACTGATTTCGACTTGCTGGGGAAGTCCTGTGGACAACTTCCATGAGGATACTCTTCTGGGGAAACTAATCCTTCCTTCGGTAAGGGATAACGTCATCTCAACCTCTGGGGGGTGAGGTGCGATCTGCTGGGAAATAAGGTTAAGTCCTTCTTCCCGGGCCTCTGGCTGGGGCCACCATTTTCTTATTGTCCGCTTCAAGGGCGAGAACCCTGCAAAACACAAACGAGACAAGACAAATCTATACAACCAAATCTATTCGGGTTAGCATCCGCGACATTACCTTAGTCAATTTGAAGTTTTAGCAATTATCTGCAAGGGCCAACAAGATTATGCAAGTGCAAGTTTATCAAAAACATCGGCGTTTTCCACATACAAAACAGTAAAGCACAAACATCAAATACTGAATAACATGTTTTATTGATTGAGCCTGTAAATAGGCGAAGCTTTGTACATCGGATGCAACTCCTGAAAAGAGGAAGTTACGCACACACACATACATATATGCACAAAAAGCATAAAAATACAAAACAATATTTGTATACATGTCGGCAAGGTGGTGCAGACAAACATCATGAGCTGATTCTCCTATGACTCGCCTGACTCTGGCGCTTTCCCGATATTCAATTTTTGGAAGAGATTGTGTTGGATAAACGAACCCTCAGGTACTCCCAAACCACTAAGCAGTGCTGTATCAGATCCAGACCACAGTCATTTTCTTTTTCAATCCCTAACTTTTGCGTGAATCGCCCTTTGTGGGTTTTCAATTCACCGGGATACCCTTTTTCACCGAAGTCTCCCTTTGCAGGTTTTCGACTTCGTGGGTGTACATCTTTTCAATTTTATCCCTAACTTTTGCCCGAACCCTTTATTCATTTTTTATGGTTCGCTGGGATGCCCCATTTTTGCCTGGACTCTCTTTTTACTGTCCAGCGGGTCACTTTCAAGCAAAGTATTTCTTAACTGCGTCCGAATTCACAGGCGATGTAAAGTCTTCACCGTCCATGGTAGATAGTAGCAAGGCTCCTCCAGAGAAGACTTTTCTGACAACGTAGGGACCTTCGTAATTAGGGGTCCACTTGCCCTTGTGATCTGTTTGTGGCGGGAGAATCCTCTTCAGCACAAGATCGCCCGTCTGAAAGCTTCGAGGGTGTACCGTCTTATCGTATGCTTTCTTCATCCGGCTCTGATACAACCGAACGTATGCGAGAGAAGCCAATCTCTTTTCATCCATTAAACTGAGATGATTCAGTCTATCCTTAACCCATTCTGCCTCGTCAAGTTGGACGTCTCGTAAAACCCTCAAGGAAGGAATCTCAACCTCTAGCGGTAACACTGCCTCCATTCCGTATACCAATGAAAAAGGGGTTGCCCCGGTTGACGTGCGTACCGTCGTACGATAACCGTGCAAAGCGAACGGTAGCATCTCGTGCCAATCCTTATACGTCACAACCATCTTCTGAACAATCTTCTTTATGTTCTTATTGGCCGCTCCAACAGCGCCATTCATCTTGGGTCGGTAAGGAGAAGAGTTGTGATGTTCAATCTTAAAATTTTGGCACAGCTCTTTCATCATCTTGTTATTCAAATTCGAACCGTTGTAGGTGATAATCCGTTCAGGGATTCCATATCTGCAGATAATATCTCGTTTGATAAATCTGGCGACCACTTGTTTGGTGACATTGGCATATGATGCTGCTTCCACCCATTTGGTGAAGTAATAAATTGCCACCAAGATGAACCAGTGTCCGTTGGATGCCATAGGCTCAATCTTCCCGATCATATCAATTCCCCACATCGAGAACGGTCACGGTGATGACATAACATTCAGAGGACTTGGGGGTACATGGACCTTGTCCGCATAAATTTGGCATTTATGACACCTCTTTGCAAACTTGAAACAGTCTGTTTCCATAGTTAGCCAGTAATAACCTGCCCGCAGCAGTTTCTTCGTCATAGCATGCCCACCGGCATGCGTACCAAACGTACCCTCATGTATCTCTTCCATGAGAAACTTTGCTTCTTTCTCATCTACACAACGTAGCAATACCAAGTCGTGGTTTCTTTTGTAAGGACACTGTCAAAATTCAAATAGAAATTGCCAGCCAATCTCCTGAGAGTCTTCTGATCTCGACTGGATGCCCCAGCCGGATACTCCTTGTTCTTCAGGAAATTCTAGATGTCAAAGTACCAGGGTTGACCATCGGGAGCCTCGTCAATGGCAAATATGAATGCAGGCCTATCAAGCCGAGAGATAACAATCCGGGGAGCCTTGTTCCAGAAGTTAACTTTATACATCGGAGACAATGTCTCCAAGGCGTCAGCCATTTGATTTTCTGCTCGCGGCACATGATGCAATTCCACCTTGTCAAAGAAAGGCAACAATCTCCTTGCATAATTCATATATGGTATCAAATTGGGCTGACGTGTCTCCCATTCTCCTTTAATCTGATTCACCACTAGAGCTGAGTCTCCGTATACATCCAGATGCTTGATTCACAAATCAATAGCTTCTTCCAGACCCATGATGCAAGCCTCGTATTCAGCCTCATTATTGGTAACCGGAAAGGTTAATCGGGCAGTAAAGGGAATGTGCGACCCCTGAGGAGTAGTAATAACTGCCCCTATTCCGCTACCATAGGAATTTACAGCTCCGTCAAATATTAACTGCCACTTGGAACCCAACTCTGGTCCTTCATCCGACAACGGTTCTTCACAATCCTTCATCTTCAGGTGCATGATATCCTCGTCAGGAAAATCAAACCTCATCGATTGGTAGTCCTCAATAGGCTGCTCCGCAAGGTACTCTGACAAAACGCTACCTTTAATAGCCTTTTGTGAGACATATTGTATGTCGTATTCGGTTAACACCATCTGCCATCGGGCAATTCTTCCGGAGAGTGCTTGCTTTTCAAACACGTATTTGATTGGATCCATCTTTGAAATTAGCATGGTTGTATGATTTAACATGTATTGCCTCAAACGTTTGGCGGCCCAGGCTAGCGCGCAACACGTCTTCTCGAGCATTGAGTATCTGGACTCACAGTCGGTAAACTTCTTACTCAAATAGTAGATCGCATGCTCTTTACGCCCGGTCTTGTCGTGTTGACCGAGAACACAACCCATACTTTCCTCAAGAACCGTCAAATACATAATCAACGGTCTCCCGGCCACTGGGGGTATCAAAACAGGAGGTTCCTGCAAGTATTCTTTTATCTTGTCGAACGCCTTTTGACAATTTTCATTCCAGGTAATAACCTGATCCTTTTTCAACAACTTGAATAACGGCTCGCATGTCGCAGTTAGGTGAGATATGAACCGGGCGATATAGTTCAACCTCCCTAAAAATCCACGCACTTCTTTTTCTGTTTTAGGCGTCGGCATTTCTTGTATTGCTTTTATTTTCACAGGATCAACCTCTATTCCTTTTTCGCTCACGATAAACCCCAGTAGTTTACCCGATCTCACCCTGAAGGTGCACTTGTTAGGGTTCAGTCTCAACCTGAACTTCCAAAGCCTCTTGAACAGTTTCAGCAAATTAACCAAATGCTCCTCCTCTGTCTGGGATTTGGCAATCATATCATCAACATAAACCTCGATCTCTTTATGCATCATGTCATGAAAGAGAGTCGTCATAGCACGCTGATATGTTGCCCCAGCATTCTTCAACCTGAAGGGCATCACTTTGTAGCAAAATGTTCCCCAGGGAGTAATAAAGGTAGTCTTTTCCATGTCTTCTGGCGCCATTTTGATCTGATTATAGCCTGAGAAGCCGTCCATGAATGAGAATACGGAGAACTAAGCAGTGTTATCAACCAGCACATCGATGTGAGGAAGTGGAAAGTCATCTTTCGGGCTCGCCCTATTCAAATCACGGTAGTCTACACACATTCGCACTTTACCGTCTTTCTTCGGTACTGGCACAATATTAGCGACCCATGAGGGATATTTTGTAACAGCTAGGAAACCAGCATCCCACTGTTTTTGAACTTCCTCCTTGATCTTCATAGCCATGTCCGGTCTAGTTCTTCGGAGTTTCTTCTTAACAGGCGGACATTCCTCTCGCAACGGCAGACGGTGCACAACCATGTCCGTATCTAACCCAGGCATATCCTCGTATGACCAAGCAAATATATCATTGTACTCTTTGAGCATCTCAACCAACCTTTGCTTGATGTTTCTCACAACCTCTTCCGACCCCAAATTGATAATCTCAATGACTTCCTCATGAGACAGAATGATTATTTCTTCTTGTTTCAATAACCAGGTCAACTCTTCTGGTACGTCGCCATCTTCCACAATCTTTTCCTCAGCCTGAAATATCGGGTGCTCGAAGTCGAAGTGAGTCATAGGCGGTTCATAGATGTCATCTGAAATTGTAATCCTGCAAAGGAAATGGTTAAATGCTTCAAAACACAGACAAAGCAAATAACCACATTGCCATTTTATTGTAAAACATAAAAACGGAAAAACAGGGATCACAATATTTGTTTATGAAAAACGCCTCTATTTCATGATTAAACAATGCAATACACATAATCAAGTGGCCCTAAGCAAAATCACTACGCCCCGGGTAGGACACAGGATTATTCAACAATTAAGAAAACAAATCATTACTGTTTAGTTGTCACAGGAACAACTTCCCGGATAGACCAATTGCAGAGACTTTGTCCTGACACGCTTGGCTTGATCCACGCGTCCATATCGCAGTCGCTGTCTCCGTCTTCAGCATCGGAAACAACATTGATAGTCTCATGGCATACTCCATTTGGCGTAATTGTTATCGTCCCTCTGAACTTGGGCGTTCCTGAAGAGGATGTTGACAACGAAGGGTGATACCCTAGCCCGAATTTGTCATTCTTCACGGGAATCTCCAACACCTGACCCCAGCCCTTGGTTTTGCCGGCCTGCACTAGAGCTTGAGCCTCTTTGTAGGCTAACACTGCCACATCTGACGCTTTACTTGGCACTGGAGCTTTGTCTTTAATTCGCAACCCCTCGAAGACTTGACAGGGTATTTCATGTATTTCGCCGTCGACCTCGACGTATTTGAACGAAGACAAATGGCTAACCAGAATATCTTCCTCTCAAGCGGGTCTTTTTTAAGAAAAGTATTTTTTAAATGCGTCTGTGTTCACAGGGGATGTAAAATCCTCGCCATCCATGGTGGACAACAACAAGGCTCCTCCAGAGAAGGCCTTTCGAACGACATATGGGCCTTCATAGTTTGGAGTCCATTTGCCCCTGTGATCTAATTATGGTGGGAGAATCTTTTTCAGCACAAGATCGCCCGTCTGAAAGCTCCAAGGACGCACCTTCTTGTCGAAAGCTTTCTTCATCCGGCTCTGATACAACCGATCGTATGCAATAGATGCTAGCCTTTTCTCATCCATCAGACTAAGCTAATTTAATCTGTTCTTTATCCATTCTGCCTCATCGAGCTTGACGTTGACCAACACTCTTTATCCATGCTAGTCTTCAGCATCGAAAACAGCATTGATAGTCTCATGGCATACTCCATTTGGCGTAATTGTTATCGTCCCTCTGAACTTGGGCGTTCCTGAAGAGGATGTTGACAACGAAGGGTGATACCCTAGCCCGAATTTGTCATTCTTCACGGGAATCTCCAACACCTGACCCCAGCCCTTGGTTTTGCCGACCTGCACTAGAGCTTGAGCCTCTTTGTAGGCTAACACTGCCACATCTGACGCTTTACTTGGCACTGGAGCTTTGTCTTTAATTCGCAACCCCTCGAAGACTTGACAGGGTATTTCATGTATTTCGCCGTCGACCTCGACGTATTTGAATGAAGAAAAATGGCTAACCAGAATATCTTCCTCTCAAGCGGGTCTTTTTTAAGAAAAGTATTTTTTAAATGCGTCTGTGTTCACAGGGGATGTAAAATCCTCGCCATCCATGGTGGACAACAACAAGGCTCCTCCAGAGAAGGCCTTTCGAACGACATATGGGCCTTCATAGTTTGGAGTCCATTTGCCCCTGTGATCTAATTATGGTGGGAGAATCTTTTTCAGCACAAGATCGCCCGTCTGAAAGCTCCAAGGACGCACCTTCTTGTCGAAAGCTTTCTTCATCCGGCTCTGATACAACCGATCGTATGCAATAGATGCTAGCCTTTTCTCATCCATCAGACTAAGCTAATTTAATCTGTTCTTTATCCATTCTGCCTCATCGAGCTTGACGTTGACCAACACTCTTAAAGAAGGAATCTCGACCTCTAATGGTAAGACAACTTCCATACCATATACCAGCGAGAAAGGAGTTGCCCCAGTTGATGTACTTGTCGTAGTACGATAACTGTGTAAAGCAAATGGCAACATCTCATGCCAATCCTTGTAAGTGACAACCATCTTTTGCACTATCTTCTTGATATTCTTATTGACCGCTTCAACAGCGCCATTCATCTTTGGACGATAGGGCGATGAGTTATGATGCTTGATTTTGAAGTTCTGGCACAATTCCTTCATCATCTTATTGTTCAAATTCGAACCGCTGTCAGTAATGATCCTTTCGGGTACTCCATATCTGCAGATGATGTCCTTCTTTATGAACCGGGCTACGACTTGCTTTGTGACATTGGCATACGAGGCTGCTTCAACCCATTTTGTAAAGTAATCAATGGTGACCAAGATGAAACGATGACCATTGGATGCGGTTGGCTCAATCTTGCCAATAATGTCAATGCCCTACATGGAGAAGGGCTGGGGACGCCATAACATTCAATGGGCATGGCGGTACATGAATTTGGTCTGCATAAATCTGGCATTTATGGCATTTCATCACAAATTTGAAACAATATGACTCCATTGTTTGCCAATAATACCCTGCTCGTAATAGTTTCCGAGACATGGCATGCCCGCCAGCATGTGTACCAAAAGTACCCTCGTGGACCTCTTCCATAAGCAACATTGCTTCCTTTTCGTCCACGCATCTCAATAACACTAAATCATGGTTTCTTCTGTAAAGCACACCATCTGAGTTCAGATAAAAGTTACTAGACAACCTCCTTAGAGTCTTCTTATCCTGAGCCGAAGCCCCTGGCGGATACTCCTGCTTCTTGAGGAAGTTCTGTATGTCAATGGTGAATACAAAGGCGGGCCTATCTGTTGCACCCCAAAATTTGACCAACCGGTTCCCACATCTGGTTTATGTTTCGAAGCATTTTGCATTCGCACTCGCATACTGCTGTTGCACCCCAAAATTTGCTCAACATTTCTTTACCTAGCTTGTGTTTCATTTCATGCACATTAGCATTATCATTTGCATTTCATTGACATGTATGCAGGAGATCAAGAGGTATGATTACCAATAAAGGGCTACACAAGACTATGAAGCTAGCTAAGAAGATTATTCAAGTGTTCAAGGGTGGATATCCTTGTCAGAGAAGTTAAAAGATCCTCAGAGAGAGTGGTTGAGCCCAAGTGTGTAAGTCTCCTAACTTGAGAGTTGTGGGAAGCCATTAGATGATTCTGAAGCCAAGAAGTTGGACTTAAGGTCTTGAGAGAGCTCATGAGAAGTTTTGAAGATCACTTTGAGGCCTAGACAGGTCATTGTGCAAGATTAAGAAGACTCAGCCATGAGTGGTGCAATTAGGGTTTGACTGGTTCAACCATAGGTCAACTGATGATTTGAAGAAGGTTGATACCTAATTCAAGAGCCATGTGATCATGGATTAATGAATTGAGATGTCATAAGGATGATTCCAAGGTTAACTCATCATGATTGAAGAGTTTGAGAAGTTTCAAGTTAGGGTTTCTAAGGCTTGATAGTGTAAAATCCCCTAGTTTGACCCCTATCTTCAAGGCAGTTTAGCTCAATATGTGATTGTCATCTCATCTTGCCCCCAACATGAATGTTGTAGAGCATGATATTAGCTTTAATTTGAGTGCTAGAAGTCCTTTATAGGATTTGTAGAACTCAAGTTATGACTTTGACAAGTTACAGGTCATCTGAGGCATGTGAATTTGGAGCTTGAAAGTTGCCCAATTTGCATGAAACGTTTGCCCTAGAAGGATGATTCCTATTAACTTTTGGTCAACATGAATGTTGTTCCTTATCCTATTAGATTTCTAGAGAGTACTAGAAGTCCTTTATAGGATTTGTAAAACTCAAGTTATGGCTTTGACAAGTCAAGGGCATTTTGGTCATTTGGAGATTATAGGTCATTTCAACCATGAGGCCATAACTCTTATTTCCAAGCTTCAAATGGGAAAATGTTCAACATCAAACTTGTTCAAAATGATGTTTTAAGGCTATTCAAGAGGTCATTAGAGGTTGGAATTGCTTGTAGCTCAAAGTTGCAAAAATGACCTAAAATAAGGAGGATTTTCAAATGAACCAAAGTTGGAAATTGATATTTTTGATCTACATATCCAAACCAAGGCATGTAATAGGTCATTTTGACTCTAAAAAACATTTTAAGAACATTGGTTTAGCCACGTTTTTGAATTGAGGTGTAATTTGTGGACTTGCTTTGAAAAGTAGTTACTTACATCATAAGTTACATTTGCAAAACCTAAATTCAAGGCATAATCAAGGTCCCTTGCAAGCCAAACACATCCAAAATGTCATTAGGGGAGAAATTGGAAGGGAATGAGGATGATTTCAAGCTGTTAGCAGAACTATGCATACCATGGCATGTGATTGAAATTCTCATGACATGAGAGATTGAATTTCTCATTAGAAGGATCTAGAGGTTTCTAGATCATCCACACAGGTTCTATATATGATAATGAGTTGATCCAAGGCCAAGGTTGGTGATGATTGAAGGAGAGAGTAGAGATTGAGATTGCAATTTCATTGATTGCAACTGAATTCGGTTACACCATTTCCTTCACTTTCCATCCATTTTCTTGATTGCAATCTCTTCCATGGAGGCTAGTGAATGATTCCAGATCATAATCAAGGGAAATTCGTGGCTGATTGGTGTTCTTGATCTCAGTTTTTTCCACCTGCAACTCAGAGTTGGTTCCAAGAATTGAAGCCATTTCAATCAATTCTATTGCATACAGAAGCTTGGAGGTGATTCACTGAAGGAGTCTGGAGCATTAGAGGGCTTGATTTGAAGGCTTGCTACTTCTGTGCACACAAAATTTTCAGGTTGGTAACTTTCCATCTATAGCTTGATTTAGTTAGAATTAAGAGGAATTAGGATGTTAGATGCATTGTAGAATGGTGTAGGAAGGATTTCAGATCATTAATTTGAGAATTAATGACCAATTAGGGATGTTACCATTTTCAGTTGAGAGTTGGTTCTTGCGAATCTTGAGGTTTCAGGGTGAATTAATGGTATGAGTGAGTTCCTTGTGAGATTTGGGACATGTTTCATTAAGGGATCATGGCCAATGGTGGACTCTATGGCAAACTAGGGTTGTGAGAAGATGACCGGAGAAAGTCACCGGCGGTGGTTTTGGGCGCGCAGGTGACCTGAGTTACAGAAGTTTGAATTGGGGAAGATGATCCCTGAGCCCTTGGATCATGGTTTGACTTGGACTGGGGACCTCATCCAACGACCACGCGTGCTTCTCAATTTGTGAAGAGTCTGAACTTTAATGAAACGATGTGTTTCATTTATTTGCTGATTTTCGGCTTAGGCTGTTAGTTGATACCTGCACCCCCCTCATGGCCCAATTTCTAAAATGAACTGGATTGTCATGCTATCTGCACCGTGTGTTTATCATTTTATTTTGATTTTCTTTATTTTTTCATTTTTATTCATGGTTCTTGATAAAATCATAAAAAATGGAAAAATGATTCAATTAATCCCATTCTTTTAGCATTGGATTCATGATAGGATCTAGTATTTTTTAGATGAAAAAATATTTTTATTTCATGCATTTTCTGATTTTATGGGAATTTTACATTTTAATTGATATTAAAATAGTCATGTTTGATGCTTGATTTTGTGGAATTTGGTTTTATCATGTGATGATGATTTTGATCTTGATTTTTTGTGAGTAGTTAGCATAGATATGCATGCTCCCCATAGATTTTTTTCACATTTTTGTGATGAACATAAGTGGTGGTTTAGGTTGAAACCTTTATGTGCTCCATTTGTAGGGTTTATGGTTGATACCTTGTGGTTTAGATTTTATTTTTAGGACTAGGTGGATGATTCAACCTCTGATTTTTGTAGGGTAGATTCATGATTGAATTAGGATCCCTTAGGAATTTTGTAGGAATTTTCAAGTTAGTTTTCTATTTTTGCTTGATTTTAGTTTAAGTGCTAGTTTTAGATGAGTCTAATGCACTAATTCAACTAGATTAACTTCTTTAGCTCCCTTAGATTAGGGTTTTGCTTTGCTTGTTCTTGGATGATGTTGAAGACAAGTTGAAGATGCATTGGATTGCTTGAAGAGGCTTGGATGTGAAGATCTTCCCTTCTTTTGGTGTAGTTTTGATTAGGTATTAAGATTAGGGTTTTGCAGGCAGAGCTTCTAGATAGATTATTTTCCTTCATAAACATGGATGATGTTGATCACTTCCATTCTTCCCTATGATGCAAGGTCCCCTTGTAAAGGCCTCATCCCTCCTTTGGTAGGATGTGTGGCTCTTTGCAAGTTGGTAGAACCTTTGAGGGTCCCTTTCTCTGATGATAGGATGCTTAGTGGTGACCCTTGGTCTTCACTCTGCTACCAATCATCCAAACTTTGCTCTTGATGGATGCATCTTTCTCCCTTGTTAGAGGATGGAGTTCCTTGCTTGAAGAAGATTGAAGGATGAAGTTGATACTTCTATGTGATTGAAGATTACTCTGAGAAGCTGAGGCTTGTAGATGAAGTAAGACAAGTTGATACTTGTAAAGAGGAGAGAGCTGAAGCTTGAAGACCAGGTTGACACTTGTGAAGAAGATCCAATTGAGATTGAGTGAAGAGCTGAGGCTTGAGGAATAAAGGATGAGTTGATACCTATGTTGAGACACCGAGTCCCTGAAAGAACAAGTTGATGCTTGTAGTTAGGAGTGGAGCCTAAAGGTGGAATTCACTGCAAAGCTGAGGCTTGAGGAAGAGAGAATAAGTTGCTACTTATGTGGGTGTATTAGAAGGAACAAGTTGATACTTGCTATTGAAGATGATAGCCCTGAAGAGCTGTTGAAGTCTGAGGACTGAGCTGATGTCAGAGGAGCTTTGCTGTAAAGCTGTGGGAGCTGTTGATTTGCTTCTTTCCTGTCTGTCTGTCTGCTTTCTTTCCTGTATTAATGTGACTTGTTTGATTTGCTTGATGCATTAGAATAAGTTCATACGTAGACTGATTTAAGCTAGGAGCATGATTGCACTAGAGGTTGAGTTGCTCCCTCTGCTTGTATTTTTACTGTATGTCTTTGCTTGCGGGTATTCGGTAGAGCCCAACTCCCTTGCCTATGTGGTTTGTGTTGCTTGATAGCATTTTATTTCTTCTGTATGATTGTAGTCACTTATATTTTGCTTGATAGCATGTTATTTCCTTTGTATGATTGCAGTTATTCATATATGGCTTGAGGTTGAGATGAGCGTGTAGAGGCTGATGTCCCACACACATTTCCTCCCTCACTTGCATTGCATGCATTTTTCAGTCATTTATTGTTTACTGTTTAAGCCGATGCTTTGTCTATTTCTGTTTATCATTGACGTGATCCTCTAGGAATATCACTTCCTTTGATAAGGAAGGGATGATTAGAACTTTAGGTTGAAACCTATGCATGATAACTTCTAGGAGTTCCCTGTTTAAAACCTCAACCATAGGATGAATCCTTGGCATGACAACATTAGGACTTGATAGTCTCCCCTTAGTTGAACCTGTTTGTTCTCTCATCTCATCTCAAAACAAATTAAAATACAGTAATAAAGGTTAACTGACGTTGTACGTTACGAGCCTTAAGCTATCTGAGAAAGGATTGTTGGAGAGTTTCTTTTCAACAGTTTGAATGTTTAGTATGACACCCTTTGGGTGACATGCGACACATTCACTCTCAGGTCATAGTCTCTAGTGCGATACTAGTTGCAAACAACCATAAAAAAACAGTTCTTTCGTAAAAGACAAAAAACAAACTTCAAACCTTTTTGCCCCGTGGGCCCGTAAGTCAAAGGAAGCTTTTCTGAAGAAAAGAGTGTCGTTAACTCCCAGTTCTACCGCAAACGGTAACGCTTAAATCTCCAAGGGTCGAGCTGCGTACATCCAACTGCTGGAACTGTGTTAACCCTACTCGATAAAACAGATGAATCTGAATCCCCATAATCCGTGTTATCCCAAACTACGTAAGCTCTGATCTCTCATACCTGTTGAGAGTACGTAGGCACAATACTGACGTATTAGCGAGCCACCTTCCCCCATCACCCGTAGTTAGCCGAACTACGTTACCTCTGATTTCTCTTTCTCTGATGAGAATACATAGGCATAAAGTGGGACGCTTTGCCGAGTCATTTTCTTTTCTTTTTAAGCCAGCCTTGAGTACGATGGACGTGAGGGGTGCTAATACCTTCCCCTTGCGTAACCGACTCCCGAACCCAGACAACGGTTGCGATGACCTTGTCTTATACCTTTTCGTCAGGTTTTTCCGATCGTTTCCTTTCCCGTTCTGAGGGATAAATAACGAAAGGTGGAGACTCTTCTGTTTTCCCGACACCTTATTTTCGCAGTAGCGACAGCTGGCGACTCTGCTGGGGACTTGATAGTTTCCTGGGATCCAACATCCCGTATGCGAGTCAGTTTGGGGATCCAACGTCCCCTGAGAGAGTCAATCCTAGCGCTTGTATGATTACTTGTTGGGTTGTGTTATTTCATCGCACTTTATTTCCCGCATTTTATTTTCAGTATGATATGATTATCTGTGTTGTTGTGGGAGGGGCATTCTGATGAGTGAGAAGCCAGACCCAGGCTTGAGTGTACTTAGCATTAGTTGTGGAAATTAGTGGGCGCGTGCTTGCTTTGCAGGCACTAGTGTCTCATGAAATCCACGCTCAGACGAGGTTCTCCCGGTTGACTTCTTTTTCAACCCTTTGGGTTGAGGGGGTTGTTGGTTTGGAGGATTGTCGACTCTAGGGACCGATCATTTGGAATTCAGCCGAGTGAGGCCGCTTCATGAGCTGGTGATGCCACACCTTCTGGGTATCGTATCACCCCTCTTGAATGTCTGTGACGCTGATGACCGCATAGGATGCCGAACTTGTGTCAGTATAGGTCCATACCTGTGAGCAGGGTTGGGTTTGTTGCAGGAACTCTTAACCTTCAAATTACCTGGTTTTCTTGATAGTGAATCAGTTCTGTTGGTATCAGAGGATCTCATCAGCAGATGTGTATTTGTTCTTGACAGAGCAGGTTTTTGATTGGGATCATAGGATCTCGTCAGCAGAGATATGTTTGTTCTTGACAGAGCAGAGTTATGGTCCTATATCAGAGGTCCTTATTGCCAGAGATATGTTTGTTCTTGACAGAGCAG
Source organism: Lathyrus sativus (assembly GCA_963859935.3). Lineage (NCBI taxonomy): Eukaryota > Viridiplantae > Streptophyta > Magnoliopsida > Fabales > Fabaceae > Lathyrus > Lathyrus sativus. The sequence continues at coordinate 156,594,695 of OZ012736.1, read as the reverse complement.
ATTTATGGTCCTGTATCAGAGGTCCTTATTATCAGATATGTGTGTTCTTGACAGAGCAGTTATGTGGTCCGATACCAGGGTTTTCTTCTTATCAGAGATAGTGGTTGTTCTTGATAGAGCAGGATTATGGTTTTATTGATACAGAATCTCCACAGCACAGTCGTCTTGATCTCCTGCTGCATGATTGCATTTTGCATTGTTTTTGCGTACTCATTCGCATTTCATTAACGTGTGTCTGTGTTGCAGGTACCGTTTCCCCCGATTCAGGATTTCTCGCCTTCTATTATGCTATTATGGGTTCTCTGAGGAAGACCGTGGCTTACAAGCTCCCCACTCCTGATGTTGTTCAGCTGACTGGTTTGGTTGCTTTGGCAGATGATTCTGTGAGAGATGAATTCAGAAAGTCCTACGTGTTGCACCCCAAAATTTGAGCAACATTTCTTTACCTAGCTTGTGTTTCATTTCATTCACATTAGCATTATCATTTGCATTTCATTGACATGTGTGCAGGAGATCAAGAGGTATGAGTACCAATCAAGAGTTATACAAGAGTTTGAAGCTAGCTAAGAAGGTTATTCAAGTGTTCAAGGGTTGATATCCTTGCCATAAAAGATAAAAGATCCTCAGAGAGAGTGGTTGAAACCAAGGTTGTGGGCCTCCTAACTTGAGAGTTGTGGGAGCTCCTAACTTGCGAGTTGTGGGAGCTCCTCAAATGATTCTGAAGCCAGGAATGTGGACTTGAAGCCTTGAGAGAGCTCATGAGATGTCTTGAAAGCCATCATGAGGCCTAGATAAGTCATTATGCAAGTTTAAGAAGACTCATCCATGAGTGGTGTAATTAGGGTTTGACTGGGTCAACCCTAGGTCAACTGATGATTGGGAGGGGGTTGAGACCTAATCCAAGGGCCATGTGATCATGGATTGATGCAATGAGATGTTATAAGGATGATTCCAAGGTCAACTCATCATGATTGAAGAGTTTGAGAAGTTTCAAGCTAGGGTTTCTATGGCTTGACAGTGTAAAATCCCCTAGTTTGACCCCTATCTTCAAGGCAGTTTAGCTCAAGATGTGATTGTCATCTCATCTTACCCCCAACATGAATGTTGTAGAGCTTGTTCTTAGCTTTAATTTAAGTACTATAAGTCCTTGATAGGATTTGTAGAACTCAAGTTATGACTTTGACAAGTTACAGGTCATCTGAGGTATGTGAATCTGGGGCCTTGAAAGTTACCCAACTTGCATCAAACATTTGCCCAAGAAGGATTATTCCTATGAACTTTTGGTCAACATTAATGTTGTTCCTTATCCTCTTATATTTCTAGAGAGTACTAGAAGTCCTTGATAGGATTTGTGGAACTCAAGTTATGGCTTTGACAAGTCAAGGGCATTTTGGTCATTTGGAGATTACAGGTCATTTCAAGTATAAGGCCATAACTCCTATTTCCAAGCTTCAAATGGAAAAATGTTCAACATCAAACTTGTTCAAAATGATGTTTTAAGGCTATTTAGGAGGTCATGAGATGTTGGGAATGATGGAGTTTTGTATAAAAGAAACCACGATCTCGTGCTACTCAGATGTGTAGATGAGAAAGAGGCGAGTATGCTCATGGAAGAGGTCCATGAAGGAACATTTGGTACGCACGTCGGTGGGCATGCTATGACAAGAAAGATCCTGAGAGCAGGATATTACTGGCTGACGATGGAATCAGATTGTTTTAAATTCGCGAAGAGATGTCATAAATGCCAGATTTATGCTGACAAGATTCATGTGCCGCCGTGCCCGTTAAATGTCATGTCCTCCCCGTGGCCGTTCTCCATGTGGGGCATCGACATGATAGGCAAGATCGAGCCCACTGCATCTAACGGTCATCGCTTCGTTCTAGTAGCTATCGACTACTTCACCAAGTGGGTGGAGGCAGCCTCGTACGCTAATGTGACCAAGCAGGTGGTGGCTAAATTCATAAAGAGGGACATCATTTGTCGTTACGGAATTCCCGAGCGGATCATTACTGATAATGGTTCGAATCTGAATAACAAAATGATGAAGGAGCTATGCCAGAGTTTCAAGAATGAACACCACAACTCATCTCCTTATCAGCCGAAGATGAATGGCGTCGTTGAAGCGGCCAATAAGAACATCAAGAAGATTGTTCAGAAGATGGTTGTGACCTACAAGGACTGGCACGAGATGTTGCCATTCGCATTGCACGGTTATCGCACAACGGTACGTACATCAACCAGGGCAACTCCTTTCTCCTTAGTGTACGGTATAGAAGCTGTCCTACCGTTAGAAGTGGAGATCCCTTCTTTGCGAGTTTTGGTTGACGTGAAACTCGACGAGGCAGAATGGATTAAGAACCGACTAAACCAACTCAGCCTGATGGACGAGAAGAGGTTAGTATTGATTGCGTATGGTCGTCTGTACCAAAGCCGAATGAAGAAACCTTATGATAAGAAGGTGCGTCCTAGGAGCTTTTAGACGGGTGATCTCGTCCTGAAGAAGATTCTTCCTCCACACTCCGATCACCGGGGCAAGTGGACTCCCAATTACGAAGGTCCGTACGTCGTCAGCAAGGTCTTCTCGGGAGGAGCTTTGTTGTTATCCACGATGGATGGCGAAGATTTTGCATCCCCGGTGAACGCGGACACAGTTAAAAAATACTTTGCTTAAAAATGATCCACTGGAAAAAAAAGAATATCCGGGCAAAAATGGGGCATCCCGACGAACCATAAAAAAGGAAAAAGGTTCGGGCAAAAATTAGGGATATAAAAGAAAAAGAACGTACACCCGCAAAGTCGAAAACCTGGAAGGGCGACTTTGGCAAAAAAGGGTATCCCGGTGAATCAAAAACCCGTAAGGGCGATTCAGGCAAAAGTTAGGGATTTGAAAAAGCAAATGACTGCGTTCCGCGTGTGGACTTTCATTGTTTAGTGGTTTGGAAGACCTGAGGGCCGTTCATCTGAATCAATCTCTTCTGAAGCCGAAGCCTCGGAGAAGTATCGAAGTCGAGTGGGTCCTAGAGGGATCAACTCATGGTGTTCGTCTACGCCTCGTTGCCGACATTTGTATATATTGATGTATATTTATGTTTATTTTTGCGCGGCTTCCTCATTCCAGGAGCTTGCATCTGTTGTAAAACATTTTTACCCATTCAGGGGTTCGTTATCAATAAAATGTATACTATTCAGCAATTATGTTTGTCTGTTTAGCATTTATCTGTTTTGTTTGCGAAAAAGAACGCCGATGTTTTTGACAAAAAGCGCATACATAAACTTACTGGCCTAGGCCACTGATTGTTGAAACAATGAATTACTTGAACATTGTCACAAGATGATAACCTTGATAGGTCCCTTTGAGAAGGGTATCTTGTCTGTTTGTTTGTGTTGGTGCAAGTGTAGCATGTACCAGGTAGCGCGTCGTATGCGTCCCCAAGCAGGATGATTCCTTCCTCTCCAGCAAGTTCAGCAGCCTCTCCCTGCAGAGTCTGAACCGGAGATCGTCAAGCATTGATATCTTTCCCCACGCAGAGAAGATTCTCTCCCCAATCAGATGTATCCTGAAGGAGCGGCATCTCCCCAGCTGAGTCAGGCGCCAAAGCGCGTGTTCATCCCCCAGCACCGGGTCACAAGTGCAAGTCTCGTAGGAGACTATTTACTGAAGTGTGCAGCAAGTGGAAGTTCAAGACTGAAGACTCCAGCAGAATCGAGATTCCCCGCAGAGTCGTACTCTCCCTAGTAAGCAGGATGATTTCTTCTTCCCCAGCCGAGTTTGCAGTTCCCCAAGAGAGCCGAGTCCTTGGAAGCCGGGGGACCATGATTGGTTTTCCCCAGTAGAGTGTTGAATAGCTGATGCCGTATTTCCCCGCCGGAGTCGTTATCTCCAGGAAAGTTTGCCGTGAAGGTTGTGCAGTTTATTTCTGCGATTGACATCGCTTTCCTCAGCAGGTCCAGGTTCTCGTAGAGCTTCGTTCCCATGCAGCAGTCGACTGAAGTTTGCTTCCCCGTGCGGAGTCCGATTGAGATTGGCGTGACTTCCTCTCCTCGGCAGGATGATTCCTCATCTCCACCAGAGTGGTTCTTTCTCCTTGACAGGAGGATTCTCCCTTCAGCATTTATTTTGCTGACGGGATCGCAGTATTTTGCATGATTGCCTAGCATTTATCATAAACGCATAGCATTTCCACCGTGTGGAGCATTGCGCTGTTGTCAAAGCATATGCATACTAAACATGAGCTAGGTCGTTACCGTTCTTGTTTTGCAGGTGTTCCTCCACAGAGTCGCTTGCTCAAGATGATTCTTGAATTCCCCAGCAAAGTCTTCGGCCCAAGATGATTCTTGAATTCTCCAACGAAAGTGCTTGTTTAAGATGATTCTTAAAATCCCTTGTGAAGTCGCCAGATTTGGTTGCTCAAGTTGATACTTAGAGTCCCCGGCAGAGCGTTTGCTCAGGATGAATCCTGAGATCTCCAGCAGAGTTATTGGTTCCGGATGATTCTTGAAGTCCCCGGCGGAGTTATTTATTCAAGATGATTCTTGATGTCCTCAGCAGAGATGATTCACCCAGAACGATTCTTGATCCCCGAAGCAGAGTTACTTGATAGTTCTCCAGAATCCCCAGCGGAGATGTGTCATCCCCAGCAGGTTTCTGAACAGCGAAGTTGAAACTTCCCCTAAAGACTTGATGACTGAAGTCCAACCGTATTAACGAAGCAGTTCTCTTAGCTGATGCGGAGAGCCCGGTGGCAAGAGTTTGGATGTCCCCAATTGGTTCATGATTGACCGAGAATTCTATACCCGACTTACTGACGATGTCCGGCTGACGCCCGAAAGTTCTTTGAATGCCCGATGGCATGATTAACTTGATTGTTGACCTGATGAGTCCCGAGGAATCTTGATGCCTGACGGCATGATCGACCATGTATTACTGGTTACTGTGTGACTAATTCCCCAGCTAGTTGTCGTGCAGCTAATATTTCAGTTTTCGAAGATTTGTTCCCATCAGAGTACTGTGTACTTGTGCAGTTGGCAAATTTCCGGGTTTGTTGGTATTCAACCGTTGTTCACCTTGATTGTTTGAGAGTCGTTCGCTTCTCACCCAGTCAGGTCCAAGCCGTTTGAATAGGGGCAGCTGTTGCACCCCAAAATTTGACCAACATTTCTTTACCTAGCTTATGTTTCATTTCATTCACATTAGCATTATCATTTGCATTTCATTGACATGTGTGCAGGAGATCAAGAGGTATGAGTACCAATCAAGACCTACACAAGAGTTTGAAGCTAGATAAGAAGGTTATTCAAGTGTTCAAGGGTTGATATCCTTGCCAGAGAAGATAAAAGATCCTCAGAGAGAGTGGTTGAAACCAAGGTTGTGGGCCTCCTAACTTGCGAGTTGTGGGAGCTCCTCAGATGATTCTGAAGCCAGGAATGTGGACTTGAAGCCTTGAGAGAGCTCATGAGATGTCTTGAAAGCCATCATGAGGCCTAGATAAGTCATTATGCAAGTTTAAGAAGACTCAGCCATGAGTGGTGTAATTAGGGTTTGACTGGGTCAACCCTAGGTCAACTGATGATTGGGAGGGGGTTGAGACCTAATCCAAGGGCCATGTGATCATGTATTGATGCAATGAGATGTTATAAGGATGATTCCAAGGTCAACTCATCATTATTGAAGAGTTTGAGAAGTTTCAAGCTAGGGTTTCTAAGGCTTGACAATGTAAAATCCCCTAGTTTGACCCCTATCTTCAAGGCAGTTTAGCTCAAGATGTGATTGTCATCTCATCTTACCCCCAACATCAATGTTGTAGATCTTGTTCTTAGATTTAATTTGAGTGCTAGAAGTCCTTGATAGGATTTGTAGAACTCAATTTATGACTTTGACAAGTTACAGGTCATCTGAGGTATGTGAATCTGGGGCCTTGAAAGTTACCCAACTTGCATCAAACGTTTGCCCAAGAAGGATGATTCCTATGAACTTTTGGTCAACATGAATGTTGTTCCTTATCCTCTTAGCTTTCTAGAGAGTACTAGAAGTCCTTGATAGGATTTGTAGAACTCAAGTTATGGCTTTGACAAGTCAAGGGCATTTTGGTCATTTGGAGATTACATGTCATTTCAAGTATAAGGCCATAACTCCTATTTCCAAGCTTCAAATGGAAAAATGTTCAACATCAAACTTGTTCAAAATGATGCTTTAAGGCTATTAAAGAGGTCATGAGATGTTGGGAATGCTTGTAGCTCAAAGTTGCAAAAATGACCTAAAATAAGGGTATAAGCTAAATGAATCAAAGTTGGAAATTGATATTTTGAATCTACACATCCAAACCATGGCATGTAATATATCATTTTGACTCTGGAAAACATTTTAAGAACATTGGTTTAGCCACAATTTTGATTTGAGGTCTAATTTGTGGACTTGCTTTGAAAAGTAGTTGCTTGCATATTAAGTAACATTTGCAAAACACATGAGAGATCAATACACAAGCTGCCAAGGCCTTGTAACACCTCTAATATCTCACTTGGGGAGATTTTGGGATGAGAACAAGCTGCTGCAACAAGGGAAACAGAATTGGGGTGAGTATGGCATGAGATGAGATTTTGGATGACATGAGAAACTCAACATCTCCTTGGATGAATCCAGAAGGATCTAGAGAGGTCCAACATGTTCTATATATTGATTAGAAGGGGTTTGAGTGAAAGGTTTGTGAGAATTTATTGAGAGAAGAGGTTTTGCAATTTCACTTTGTTCATTGCAAGTTGAAATCGATTTCTGCATTCTACACCATTTTGATCATTTCTTTTGATTCTAACAACTTTCTTGGATGTGTGTGAGTGTTTCCATAGCAAATCCCAAGCAAATCCATGACTGAATCATGTATGAGCAATTGATTTTCAGCACCTGCAAGTCATCATCGAATTTGGAGTTCCAGGCATTTTCCATCAAGATTATTGCATACAGAAGCAAGAACTCGGCACACTGAATGATTTTGGAAAGTTTGAGAGCTTGAAGTGAAGATTTGGTGCATCTGTTACTCAAGAATTCACAGGTTGGTAACTTTCTTTCCTCACCTTAATTTAAGAAGAATTAGGGCAATTTGTTAGGTTAGATTGATAGTATGTGGTTAGGAGATCGTTTCTGGAAACTTAGAGAAGATTTCATGATGATCAATGAGGTGACACAATTTCTATTTGGATCAAGAACATGCTGGATATTGAGAGATAATATGAGTATTATAGCAAGAATTGATCAGTGTAACATGGTGAACATTTTGAACCTTTCAATTTGGAGAATGGTGACAATTGAGGTCTGAGCATTATTTTGATTCTTGATCGTGTTTTAGGTTAGAGGTTGATTCAATGAATTCTGAGGCTAGGGTTAGACTCAGGGAGAGATTTAGAGTGATTTAGGGCTTTAGATCATGGAGTTTGATGGAGATTTGAGGGAGCCCGAGTGAGGAGAAGGTTGAGGTTTGAGCTCTGTTTCAATGGAGTTCTCCCTCCATTTTTGGTTCAAACGAAGAAGATGATGAGGATACCATTGGATCAAGATGAAGACCTTTGACTGAGGAAGCAATCCAACAGCCATGTTTTAATTTGAAGTTGTGAGAGAGTCTGAGTAAGTGAAACGATGCGTTTCACTTACTAGTTGGTTTTGGGCTTAATGAAATAACCACTATTCGCACCCCCTGATGGCCCAACCCATAGTTTGAACTGATTTTCATTTCTATTTGCATCGCACGTGTGATTAATTTCCATTGATTTTCTTTTAATTTTCATTTTATTCATGGTTCTTGGAAAAATCATATAAAATTGAACATTAATCCAATTAATCCCATTCTTTTTGCATTTTACTCATGATTGAGTCTAGTATTTGTTAGAAAAAAATATTTCCATTTCATGTAATTTCTGATTTCATGGGAATTTTATATTTTAATTGATATTAAAATGGTTATGTTTGATACATAATTTTGTGGAATTTTGTGTGATCATGTGGTGATGACTTTGATCCTAATTTTTTGTGTGTGATTAGGTTAGACATGTATGCTCCCATAACAATTTTCTCACATTTTTGTGATGAAAGTATGTGTGTTTTCTAGATTGAGATTTAGATGCTTCCTTTTACGGTTTAGGTTTGATACCTTGTAATATAGAATTTATTTCTAGGTCTAATTTGATGGTTTGATCTCTGAAATTAATGTGGTAGAGTCATGATTGACCTAGGTTCCCATAGATATTTTTTTAGGATTTTATAATTGGTTTTAGTATTTTAGTTAGGACTAACTTTAGTAATAGGTTTTAGGTGATCCTAACTTACTAATTCAACTAGTTTAACTTCCTTAGTCCCCTTAGATTAGGGTTTTTGCTTGGTTTGCCTTTGGTTGAGATTGAAGACAAGTTGAAGACAAGGTGAGGATGCTTGAAGTTGCTTGGAGCTAGGATTTGTCTGTGCCTAAAGGTGTCTGATGAAGATTTAGGAGATAGGAGCCATAGGGAGAGCCTTATAGTTAGAATGATTTCTTTCACAAATATGGAAAGCATCTTGTGCTTCCATTCCTCCCAATGACTAAAAGTCCTTCTCAGATATTCACGTCCCTCCTTTGGAAGGATGAGTGACTTTATCTGGGAAGTATAACTTTGAGGGAACCAGTCTCTCCTAATGATGAACCCTTACAGGCTTTCATTGGTTGTCAGTAAGCTGTTTATCATTTCCACTCATTCTGTTAAATCAATTGTCTTCTGGTTTGAGTATCTTGAAAGATGTGGGACTTGAGTTTGAAGATGAGGACTTCATTGAAGAGTGTGGAAGAGGATGATTCCTTGAGCATTGCCATTGCAGCTGAAGCCTGAAGAGCAAGAAGACCAAGTTGATACTTGAAGATCCAATGGAGATTGAATGAAGAGCTGAGGCTTAAAAAAGAATTGGAGGATGAAGTTGACACTTCCAGGTGATTGAATATTACTCTGAGAAGCTGAAGCTTGTGGATGAGTAAGACCAAGTTGATACTGGTGAAGCAAAGAGAGCTGAAGCTTGAAGACTAAGTTGATACTTATGAGGAGGATTCAATTGAGATTGGGTGTAGAGTTGAGGCTTGAGGAATAAAGGATAAGTTGATACTTACACTGATGCTTGGAGAGCCTGAAGGAATCAAGTTGATACTTGTAGTTAAGAGTGAAGCCTGAAAGTAGAATTGACTGAGGAGCTGAAGCTTGGAGAAGAGAGAATTATGTCTAGTGGATTGAAACCTTGGAGGAGCAAGTTGATGCTTGTTAGTGAAGCTGATAGTCTTGAAGGGTGGTTGAAGTCTGAAGACTGGATTGATGTTAGAAGAGCTGAAGCTTGGAAATTGGAAGAGAGGGGTTTATCTGCTTTCTTGTCTGTTTTCTTTTCTGTGCTGATGTGTCTTGTTTGACTTGCTTGATGCATTAGAATAAGTTCATATCTAGACTGAATTTAATCTAGGAGCATGATTGCACTAGAGGTTGAGTTGCTCCCTCTGCTTGTATTGTTACTGTATGGCTTCGCTTGCGGGTATTTGGTAGAGCCCAGCTCCCTTGCCCATGTGGTTTACTTTACTTGATAGCATGTTATTTCCTCTGTATGATTGCAGTTGTTATTCTATTTTGCTTGATGGAATTTTATTTCCTCTGTATGATTACAGTTATCCATATCTGGCTTGAGGTTGAGATGAGCTTGTGGAGGCTGCTGCCCCACACACATTTCCTCCCTCACTTGCATTGCATGCATTTTACACTCGTTTACTGTATATCTGTTTACTGTTTAAGCTGATGCTTTATCTGTTTTTGTTTATCATTGACATGATCCCCTAGGAATCTCACTTCCTTTGATAAGGAAGTGATGATAGAACTTTAGGTTGAAACCTATGCATGATAACTTCTAGGAGTTCCCTGGTTCAAACTTCAACTATAGGATGAATCCTTGGAATGACAACAGTAGGACTTGATAGTCTCCCCGTAGTTGAGCCTGTTCTCTTCTCATCTCAAAATAGCTTAAAATACAGTAATCATGAATGATTTCTTTCGTACGTTACGAGCCTTAAGCTATCTGAGAAAGGATTGTTGGAGAGCTTTTTCCCAACAATCTGGATGTTTAGTATGGCACCCTTTGGGTGACATGCGACGCATTCACTCTCAGGTCATAGTCTTTAGTGCGATTGAAATTGCAAACACAATAAAAAACAGTTCTTCCGTAAAAGACAGAAAATAAATTTCAAACCTTTTTGCCCCGTGGGCCCGTAATTCAAAGGAAGCTTTTCTGAAGAAAAGAGTGTCGTTAAACTTCAGCGCCAACGCAAACAGGCTTTGTCCCTAACTGCTGGAACTGTTGTTTAACCCTACTCGATAAAACAGATGAATCGGAATCCCCGTAATCCGTATTAGCCCGAACTACGTAAGCTCTGATCTCTCATATCCGTTGAGAGTACGTAGGCACAATACTGACGTATTGGCGAGCCACCTTCCCCGTAACCCGTAGTTAGTCGAACTACGTTGACTCTGATTTCTCATTCTCTGATGAGAATACGTAGGCATAAAGCGCGACGCTTTGCCGAGTCATTTTCTTTTGTTTTCAGACCAGCCTTGATAGGTAGATAGATAAACCAACTCGTCCAGTAAACACAACAAGCGTGGATCCCGTCGAGTACGACGGACTTGAGAGGTGCTAATACCTTCCCCTTGCGTAACCGACTCCCGAACCCAGACAACGGTTGCGATGACCTTGTCTTATACCTTTTCGTCAGGTTTTTCCGATCGTTTCCTTTCCCGCGCTGAGGGATAAATAACGAAAGGTGGCGACTCTTCTGTTTTGTCGGCACCTTATTTTCGCGGAAGCGACAGCTGGCGACTCTGCTGGGGACTTGATAGTTTCCTGGGATCCAACGTCCTGTATGCGAGTCAGTTTGGGGATCCGACGTCCCCTACGAGAGTCAATCCTAGCGCTTGTATGATTACTTGTTGGGTTGTGTTTATGTATCGCATTTTATTTCCCGCACTTTATTTTCAGTATGATATGATTATCTGTGCTGTTGTGGGAGGGGCATTCAGATGAGTGAGAAGCCAGACCCAGGTTTGAGTGAACATAGCATTAGTTGTGGAAATTAGTGGGCGCGTGCTTGCTTGGCAGGCACTAGTGTCTCATGAAATCCATGCTCAGACGAGGTTCTCCCGGTTGACTTCTTTTTCAACCCTTTGGGTTGAGGGGGTTGTTGGTTTGGAGGATTGTCGACTCTGGGGACCGATCATTTGGGATTCAGCCGAGTGAGGCCGCTTCATGAGCTGGTGATGCCACACCTTCTGGGTATCGTAGCACCCCTCTTGAATGTCTGTGACGCTGATGACCGCATAGGATGCCGAACTTGAGTCAGTGTAGGTCCATACCTGTGAGCAGGGTTGGGTTTATTGCAAGAAACTTTGACCTTCAGACTACCTGGTTTTCTTGATAGTGGATCAGTTTTGTTTGTACCGTAGGTTCTCATCATCAGATATATGATTGTTCTTGGCAGAGCAGAACTTTGGTCCTGTATCAGAGGACCTTATATTCAGAGATGGGTATTTGTTCTTGACAGAGCAGGTTTTTGTTGGAATCAGAGGATCCCATCAGCATATGGGTATTTGTTCTTGACAGAGCAGGTTTATGATTGGGATCAGAGGATCTCATCAGCAGATGTGTGTTCTTGACAGAGCAGAGTTTTGGTCCTGTATCAGAGGTTCTTTATCAGATGTTTGTTCTTGACAGAGCAGATTTATGGTCCTATGTGTGTGTGTTCTTGACAGAGCAGATGTGTGGTCCGATACCAGAGTGCAGCGTCATGGTTTTGTTGATACAGAATCTCCACAGCGCAGTTGTCTTGATCTCTTGCTGCATGATTGCATTTTACATTGCCTTGCATACTAATTTGCATTTCATTAACGTGTGTCTGTGTTGCAGGTACCGTTTTCCCTGATCCAGGATTTCTTGCCTCCTATTGTATTGTTATGGGTTCTCTGAGGAAGACCGTGGCTTATAAGCTCCCTGCCCCTGATGTGGTTCAGCTGACTGGTTTGATTGCTTTAGCAGATGATTCTGTGAGAGATGAGTTCAGAAAATCTTACGGCAAATTGCTCAGTTTGGTTCGTAAACCTTCTGCATTCGAGTTGAATGGGTTGCACGCTCTGCTGCAGTTCTACGATCCTCCGTTGAGATGCTTTACTTTCCAGGATTTTGTTCTCGCACCCACGCTAGAGGAATATGCTGATTTGATAGGTGTGCCTATCAAGAGGCAGATGCCCTTTGTTCATATGGATGCTGAGCCTAATCTGGCTGGTCTAGCTCCGTCACTTCATCTGGATGCCGCCGAGTTGGTATTGTCTAGTTGGAACAAGGTTCCCGGTTTCTCCTTGCAGTTCCTAGTGGGAAAGGCTCAGCAGTGTGCCAAAGACGGATGTTGGGTCCTATTCAACGCCATCCTCGCTCTGTGCATATATGGCATCATTCTGTTCCCCAATATGCCCGATTTTGTAGACTTCGACGCCTTTCGCATCTTTGCTTCAGGGAATCCAGTCCCTACCTTGATAGGAGATGTCTACCATTCTATCCACTACAAAAACAAGAACAGAAGGGGCAAGAATGTCTCGTGCTGCGTGCCCCTACTCTATAAATGGCTTGATAGTCATCTGCCCAAGAGGGGTCCCTTTGCTTCGTCTGCAGCCACAGCTGAGTGGTCTGAGCGTTTGATGAGTCTATCTGCAGAGGATATTGACTGGTTTGACAGAGATAGGCTGGGTACCGAGATTATCTTTAGCTGCAGCGGGTTTCCGAACGTGCCTTTGATAGGCAGAAAGGGCTGTATAAACTATAATCCGTCTTTGCTGGTCTGACAGTTTTCTTACGCTTTGAGAGCTCCGCCGAAGGATGAAGAGGTGCAGGAATCTTTGTACCTCACTGGTCTTCTAGAGGGGGATCTGTTATCTAAGCTTCAACTCGCTTGGAATGGTATCAGTAAGAGGGGAAAACCATTGCTGGGAAGAAGCAATAGTCAAGCCTACCCTCCGTACGTGACGTGGATCAGAGCCAGAGCAGATGCTATAGGGATGCCGTTTCCTCCCGCCAAGCCGGAAAGCCCTCCAGTGATTGAAAAGCCTACCACCGTGCCTATCCAGCAGCATAATCGGGTGCTAGCTGATCAAGATGAATTGAAGCAGGCAAATGAGGAACTGGAGAAAGAATTGGCTCAGCTTCGAAGCGAGAGAAACGAAGCCGTTCATTCCTTCAAGAGGCAGACAGAGCTGGTGAACCAGCTAGGCACAGACTTGACTAAGCAGATAGCCGAGCGTGAACGCATGGGTCGAGACTTCAAAGCTGTCAACGATGTACTAGCCACGAAGAAGCAGCACTTGGACAAAGCGTATCGGAGGATATCCAAGTTCAACCAGCACTGGAAGGCCTCCCTAGCCAACAGGAAGGAGCGGGAGGATAAGTTGATGCAACAGATCTCCAAGCTGAAAGCCCAGGTGAAGGCTAGTGAGAAGAGGTTTGATGAAGAAACCGCTCGCAGATATGCCGCCGAAGGCCAGCTCAACAGAGCTCTCGCTAACCTGAAGGAGCGCAAACTGACGTTTGAATCCAAGAAACGGAAGTTAGAAGATTGTTTCGGCGAAGGAGCATGGGAAGATTCGGTCGAAGGTCTTCAATACACCATTATGCAGAGAGAGTTACTCGTCGAAGGGTTGCTCACTCGGCCTGATCATCCAGAAACGAAGGGGTTGTTAGAAGAGTTTTGCACCCGTGGCCGTGCTTGACTATTTGTATTCCTTTTGTTTGATCATCATTGTATGCTGACCATCACCAGGCTTGTTGGTTGAGGTCATGCTATTGATTCATCTTGTATTCACTGACGTTGTGTACCGCCTTGATGGGCTTTCTTTATATATGAGATGTTATTTCCATGATTGGACTCGGACTTCTTATTATCAACACCGTCACTCAGGCACTAGGATCGGGGGAAATCTCCCTAACGCACAGACACACGTTTGTATTTGCATGACGAGCACTTTGTCGTTTTTTCCTAACCCTTTTGTGTTTTCTGGTTGTTTCAGGTTGTTCCAGGATTGATTAGAGACCTATCCACCGCTATCCGACCAGAGCAAATCAAACCAGAATCATGGAGCAAGTGCAAACTGATGTTCAAGAACTCCGCGAAAGAATGGACCGCTTCATGGAGCTCATGCAAGCGGTCGCCAATGGCCAGGATCAGCTCAGAACCTTGGTTCAGCCTCTGATTTCAAGGGTCGATAGCAATGGCGTACTCCATGGTGGGACCGTGCCTACTCCTCCACCAGTTGAAACTCCACAGAATGGCGTCCCCGTGACCGGGGGGAATGGCAGTTCCAACGGCAATGTGATAGCTAACATGGGACTCAACGGCAATACGACGGGCGTCGGTAATGGGAGTCTTGAAGCTAACGTCAATGTTGGACTCGGCAACGGCAATGCAGGTGTGGGGAATCTGTTCGGGCCTCAGCCGTGGTTAGAAGACCGTCAAGGCGATGTGTTCTCTCAGAGAGGTGCTGAAGGGGAGCTGACTGCTGAAGCACGTCTAAGGTTCAAGGCACTTGAGGATAAGATGAGAAACATCGAGAACCAGAATACCCTGGGTGTTGATATGTCCAAGCTGGGACTAATTGCTGATTTCAAGGTACCTCCCAATTTCAAGGTACCTGACTTTGAAAAGTACAAGGGCACCACTTGCCCTCGCGTCCATCTGAGATCATACTACCGGAAAATGTCGGCTCATTCTGATGACGAGAAGTTGCTGATGCACTTCTTTCAGGACAGTCTTTCCGGACCCTCCCTCGAATGGTACATGAGTCTGGAACCTACCAGTGTGCGCACGTGGAAGGACCTTGCTGAAGCGTTTGTGCACCACTACCAATACAATAGCGACTTGGCCCCGAACCGAGTCCAACTGCAGAATTTGTCGCAAAGGAACAACGAAGGGTTTAAGGAATACACCCAGCGGTGGCGTGAATTGGCAGCCAGGGTTCAGCCGCCGATGGTTGAACGTGAGCTTGTGCAGATGTTTGTAGCCACCCTCCCAGGGGTTTACTATGAGAAATTGGTCAGCGGCATGTCTGGAACCTTCTCAGATCTTATTATCACGGCTGAGCACATTGAAAATGGGATCAAACTTGGGAAAATTCAAGGTGAGTCATCCTCAGCTGGAGGAGGCGGAAAGAAACCTTATAGTGGCAAAAGACGGGAAGGAGAAACGAGCATTGTGACCAATGCTCAAAGGAAGGGTAAAGGCCCTCACCAGCAGGTGGCCAGCATAACTATCTCGGCAATCCAACAGCAGCAGCAGCAGCAACCGAACCAACAAGGATACAAAAAGTATCAGAATCGGGCACCTCTGTCGAGCCGTCACCTCGAAACACCGCCCATGTCGTATGCCCAGCTGTTACAGACTTTGCTTCAGCTACAGTTGATACAGAAGAGAACTCTGGCTCCCTTGACAGGGGCACCTCCGCCAGGTTATGACGCGAATGCAACTTGCGAATTTCACTCAGGGGCACCAGGCCACACAGTAGAAAACTGCAAAGCCTTCAAGCACAAGGTGCAGGACATGGTGGACGCTAAGATCATCAACTTCTCCGATAATGTGCCAAATGTCACGAAGAACCCTATGCCGAATCATAGGGGAGGTGGAGTAAACGCCATTATTGAAGACAAGAGTTTGGATTTGTTGACTGACGTCAGAGATCTGAAGACGCCGCTTAGCTTCGTTAAAGCTAAGTTGATGAAAAGAGGTTTCTTTCCAGGTTGCGGAGAGTTGTGTATGGGCTGTGCGACAAGTCCTGATGGATGTGAACAGTTGATAGAGGGGATTCAAAGTCTGATGACTGAAGGGATTTTACAGTTTAGACGGAGGGCCGAATGTGGATCGGGAGAGGTAATGCTGAAGCAAGATGATGAGGTCACCACCATCACCATCCCTCGCCAGACGATAACTATTTCTGCACCCAGGCCACCCACGATTACCATCACCAAAGCTGGGCCGATACCTTTCGAAAGCACTAACGCCGTCCCATGGCATTATGGGGCTGAGGTCTACTGCAATGAACAGAAGTTGGAACTAGAACCGTTTGGGTCGTCTGTGGAGAACCTTGCGGGAATCAGCGGAATCACTCGCAGCGGGAGAGTGTTTGCACCACCTGAGATCGTGGCGGATAAAGCGGACAGAGCTGATGCAACTGATAAAGGTAAAAGTAAAGTCGTTGAAGAGATCCCGCGTGGGGCAGAAAAAGACTTACCTTTTAAAGACGCCGAGGAATTTATGAGGTTGATTAAAAAGAGTGACTACAAGATTGTGGATCATCTCCATCATACACCCTCGAAGATTTCCATCCTGAACTTGTTGCTGTGTTCTGAAGCACACCGCAACGCGCTGCTGAAGGTGTTGAACGCCGCATATGTACCGCAGGAAATATCGGTAAACCAGCTAGAGGAGGTCGTAGCTCACGTAAATGCTAGAAATGGGTTGGGATTCACTGACCTAGAGCTGACACCGAAGGGGAGGAACCACAATAGCGCCCTGCACATCTCGATAGAGTGTAGGGGAACGATTGTGTCCCACGTGTTGGTGGACACGGGGTCGTCGCTCAACATTCTTTCGAAGAAGGCATTAATGAAGTTAGATACTCGCGGAGTAATTTGCACACCCAGTGATCTGGTTGTGAAGGCGTTCGATGGAACCAAACGTCATGTTTTCGGGGAGGTGACCCTGCCAATCCAAGTCGGGCCGGAAACGTTCGACGCAATCTTTTACATTATGGACATCATGCCTGCCTACAGTTGTCTCTTGGGCCGGCCATGGATCCATGCTGCTGGAGCCGTGACCTCCACGTAGCACCAGAAGCTCAAGTATGCTGTCAGAGGTAGCATCATGACTGTATGTGGCGAGGAAGACATAATGGTGAGCCATTTGTCGTCCTTCAAGTATGTTGAGATGGATGGAGAAATCCACGAAACCCTATGCCAAGCGTTCGAAGCTGTTAAAGTCAAGGACGTAGCGCCTGTAGTCACTGAGAAGCCAGAGATGACTCTCTCATCCTTCAAGGAAGCCCGGACCGTTGTTCAAGCCGGATCTACCCCAGGATGGGGGCGAATTTTGGAGATACCTAACAAGCAAGACAGGTTTGGGTTGGGATATTCTCCTGGAGCTGAAGCCTCCTCTTCTAGCAGTGCGTCGCGAGCTAAAGGGCCGATCCAGTTTACCAGTGGCGGGGTGATATTTGAAAGCGTCAACACGGTGTCTGAAGACAGCGGAGATAGCGACTGTGACCTAGACTCTTGGATCCAGCCAAGCAAGCCAGGAGAGGGCCTTACCAACTGGTCCGTCAAGGATATCATCCAGATGACAAGCGAAGAGTAATGATTTACTTTTTCCAATCATTGTACAGCCCTATGTCCTACCCGGGGTATAGTGGTTTTATTGTCAGGGCCTCGTTTGATTATGTACATGCATTTTATCAATAAATCAAAAGGCGTTTTTCTTCGTATTCAAATATTGTGATCTCTGTTATTCCTGTTTTATATTTGTTTTGAAAAACAATAAAATGGCAATGGGGTTTGTGCTAACCTGCATATCCTTGTTTTAAGCTTAACCCTTGTTATTGCAGGATCCACATAGCAGATGACATTGACTCTGGACCTTCTACGACTCACTTCGACTTCGATTGCCCGATCTATCAAGCCGAAGAAGAGATTGATGAAGACGAAGACCTTCCTGAAGAGTTGGTCCGCTTGTTGAAACAAGAAGAGAAAGTTATTCTGCCTCATGAAGAGGAGATCGAGATCGTGAATTTGGGTTCTGAAGAACTTGTCAGGAACGTCAGGATAGGGGCTGCATTGCAGAGTGATGTCAAGCAGAGATTGGTCGAGATGCTAAGAGAGTATAGTGACATCTTTGCTTGGTCATACGAAGATATGCCCGGACTTGATACGGACATCGTGGTCCACCGCTTGCCGTTGCGAGAAGATTGTCCTCCCGTTAAGCAGAAGCTTAGGAGGACGCGACCAGATATGGCCGTTAAGATCAAAGAAGAAGTGCAAAAGCAGCTTGATGCTGGCTTCTTAGCGGTCACTACTTACCCTCCGTGGGTCGCCAACATAGTGCCTGTACCGAAGAAGGACGGTAAGGTACGAATGTGCGTCGATTATCGGGATTTGAATAGGGCGAGCCCTAAAGATGATTTCCCGCTGCCTCATATTGATGTGTTGGTCGACAATACAGCCCAGTTCTCCGTGTTTTCGTTCATGGATGGCTTCTCCGGTTACAATCAGATCAAGATGGCGCCGGAGGACATGGAGAAAACTAAGTTTATTACACCCTGGGGAACATTTTGCTACAAGGTAATGCCTTTCGGTCTGAAGGACGCAGGGGCCACTTACAAACGAGCAATGGTCACTTTGTTTCATGACATGATTCATCATGAGATTGACGTCTATGTTGATGACATGATTGCGAAGTCCCAAACGGAGGAGGGACATCTGGTCAATTTGCTGAAGCTTTTTGAGAGGCTTAGGAAGTTCAGGTTGAGGCTGAATCCTAACAAGTGTACTTTCGGAGTACGGTCCGGAAAGTTACTGGGGTTTATCGTGAGTGAAAGAGGCATCGAGGTTGATCCTGCGAAGATAAAAGCGATACAAGAAATGCCAGTGCCAAAAACAGAAAAAGAAGTTTGTGGTTTCCTGGGCCGAATAAACTACATTGCAAGGTTTATTTCTCAGCTCATAGCCACGTGTGAACCGATGTTCAAACTGCTAAAGAAAGATCAGGCGATTATCTGGAACGAGGATTCCCAGAAGGCATTCGATAAGATAAAACAGTATCTACAGGAACCTTCGATCTTGATACCCCCAGTGGCTGGACGGCCTCTAATAATGTACTTGACAGTTCTTGAGAATAGTATGGGGTGTGTTCTCGGTCAGCACGACGAGACGGGCAGAAAGGAGCATGCCATTTACTACTTAAGTAAAAAGTTCACAGACTGTGAATCTCGTTACTCAATGCTGGAGAAGACGTGTTGTGCACTAGCCTTGGCTGCCAAATGTTTACGACAGTACATGCTCAACCACACCACCATGCTAATTTCGAAGATGGATCCGATCAAGTACGTCTTCGAGAAGCAGGCGCTTTCGGGCAGGATTGCCAGATGGCAAATGGTGTTGATGGAATATGATATTCAGTACGTTTCCCAAAAGGCCATTAAGGGCAGCGTACTGTCTGAATACCTGGCCGAACACCCGATCGAGGACTATCAGCCAATGAAATTTGAATTCCCTGATGAGGATATCATGTTTCTCAAGTCGAAGGATTGCGATGAGCGGTTGCCCGACGAGGGACCAGATAGGAAATCCCAGTGGAAATTGATATTTGACGGGGCGGTTAATTCTTATGGAAGTGGCATTGGGGCGATCATCACGACTCCCCACGGATCCCACATCCCGTTCACTGCGAGACTGACGTTTCCGGTCACCAATAACGAATCGAAGTACGAAGCATGCATCATGGGTCTAGAAGAAGCAATTGATTTGAGAATCAAGAACCTAGACGTATATGGTGACTCGGCGCTTGTGATCAACCAGATTAAAGGGGAGTGGGAAACTCGCCAATCGAATTTGGTGCCGTACATGAACTATGCCAGAAGGCTACTTCCGTTCTTTGATCGAGTGGAACTCCATCATGTGCCCAGAGCAGAAAATCAGATGGCTGATGCCTTAGCCACGTTGGCTTCGATGTATAAAGTCAATTTTTGGAATGAAGCTCCAAGAATTGTCCTTTCCCGTCTTGATAGACCTGCATTCGTCTTTGCGATCAAGGAAGCCTCCGACAGCAAGCCATGGTTCCATGACATCCAGACCTTCCTTATGACTAAGGAGTATCCTGCGGGAGCGTCAACCCAGGATAAGAAGACTCTGAGGAGGCTTTCTGGAAATTTTTATCTCAATCCTGATGGAGTTTTGTATAAAAGAAACCACGATCTCGTGCTACTCAGATGTGTAGATGAGAAAGAGGCGAGTATGCTCATGGAAGAGGTCCATGAAGGCATATTTGGTACGCACGCCGGCGGGCATGCTATGACAAGAAAGATCCTGAGAGCAGGATATTACTGGCTGGCGATGGAATCAGATTGTTTTAAATTCGCGAAGAGATGTCATAAATGCCAGATTTATGCTGACAAGATTCATGTGCCGCCGTGCCCGTTAAATGTCATGTCCTCCCCGTGGCCGTTCTCCATGTGGGGCATCGACATGATAGGCAAGATCGAGCCCACTGCATCTAACGGTCATCACTTCATTCTAGTAGCTATCGACTACTTCACCAAGTGGGTAGAGGCAGCCTCGTACGCTAATGTGACCAAGCAGGTGGTGGCTAAATTCATAAAGAGGGACATCATCTGTCGTTACGGAATTCCCGAGTGGATCATTACTGATAATGGTTCGAATCTGAATAACAAAATGATGAAGGAGTTGTGCCAGAGTTTCAAGATTGAACACCACAACTCATCTCCTTATCGGCCGAAGATGAATGGCGCCGTTGAAGCGGCCAATAAGAACATCAAGAAGATTGTTCAGAAGATGGTTGTGACCTACAAGGACTGGCACGAGATGTTGCCATTCGCATTGCACGGTTATCGTACAACGGTACGTACATCAATCGGGGCAACTCCTTTCTCCTTAGTGTACGGTATGGAAGCTGTCCTACCGTTAGAAGTGGAGATCCCTTATTTGCGAGTTTTGGTTGACGTGAAACTCGACGAGGCAGAATGGATTAAGAACCGACTAAACCAACTCAGCCTGATGGACGAGAAGAGGTTAGCATCGATTGCGTATGGTCGTCTGTACCAAAGCCGAATGAAGAAAGCTTATGATAAGAAGGTGCGTCCTAGGAGCTTTCAGACGGGTGATCTCGTCCTGAAGAAGATTCTTCCTCCACACTCCGATCACCGGGGCAAGTGGACTCCCAATTACGAAGGTCCGTACGTCGTCAGCAAGGTCTTCTCGGGAGGAGCTTTGTTGTTATCCACGATGGATGGCGAAGATTTTGCATCCCCGGTGAACGCGGACGCAGTTAAAAAATACTTTGCTTAAAAATGACCCGCTGGAAAGAAAAAGAATATCCGGGCAAAAATGGGGCATCCCGGTGAACCATAAAAAAGGAAAAAGGTTCGAGCAAAAATTAGGGATATAAAAGAAAAAGAACGTACACCTGCAAAGTCGAAAACCTGGAAGGGCGACTTTGGCAAAAAAGGGTATCCCGGTGAATCGAAAACCCGTAAGGGCGATTCAGGCAAAAGTTAGGGATTTGAAAAAGCAAATGACTGCGTTCTGCTTGTGGACTTTCATTGTTTAGTGGTTTGGAAGACCTGAGGGCCATTCATCTGAATCAATCTCTTTTGAAGCCGAAGCCTCGGAGAAGTATCGAAGTCGAGTGGGTCCTAGAGGGATCAACTCATGGTGTTCGTCTACGCCTCGTTGCTGACATTTGTATATACTGATGTATATTTATGTTTATTTTTGCGCGGCTTCCTCATTCCAGGAGCTTGCATCTGTTGTAAAACATTTTTAACCATTCAGGGGTTCGTTATCAATAAAATGTATACTATTCAGCAATTATGTTTGTCTGTTTAGCATTTATCTGTTTTGTTTGCGAAAAAGAACGCCGATGTTTTTGACAAAAAGCGCATACATAAACTTACTGGCCTAGGCCACTGATTGTTGAAACAATGAATTACTTGAACATTGTCACAAGATGATAACCTTGATAGGTCCCTTTGAGAAGGGTATCTTGTCTGTTTGTTTGTGTTGGTGCAGGTGTAGCATGTACCAGGTAGCGCGTCGTATGCGTCCCCAAGCAGGATGATTCCTTCCTCTCCAGCAAGTTCAGCAGCATCTCCCCGCAGAGTCTGAACCGGAGATCGTCAAGCATTGATATCTTTCCCCATGCATAGAAGATTCTCTCCCCAATCAAATGTATCCTGAAGGATCGGCATCTCTCCAGCTGAGTCAGGCGCCAAAGCGCGTGTTCATCCCCCAGCACCGGGTTACAAGTGCAAGTCTCGTAGGAGACTATTTACTGAAGTGTGCAGCAAGTGGAAGTTCAAGATTGAAGCCTCCAGCGGAATCGAGATTCCCCGCAGAGTCGTACTCTCCCTAGGAAGCAGGATGATTTCTTCTTCCCCAGCCGAGTTTGCAGTTCCCCAAGAGAGCCGAGTCCTTGGAAGCCGGGGGACCATGATTGGTTTTCCCTAGTAGAGTGTTGAATAACTGATGCCGTATTTCCCCGCCGGAGTCGTTATCTCCAGGAAAGTTTGCCGCGAAGGCTGTGCAGTTTATTTCTGCGATTGACATCGCTTTCCTCAGCAGGTCTAGGTTCTCGTAGAGCTTCGTTCCCATGCAGCAGTCGACTGAAGTTTGCTTCCCCGTGCGGAGTCCGGTTGAGATTGGCGTGACTTCCTCTCCTCGGCAGGATGATTCCTCCTCTCCACCAGAGTGGTTCTTTCTCCTTGACAGGAGGATTCTCCCTTCAGCATTTATTTTGCTGACGGGATCGCAGCATTTTGCATGATTGCCTAGCATTTATCATAAACGCATAGCATTTCCACCGTGTGGAGCATTGCGCCGTTGTCAAATCATATGCATACTAAACATGAGCTGGGTCGTTACCGTTCTTGTTTTGCAGGTGTTCCTCCACAGAGTCGCTTGCTCAAGATGATTCTTGAATTCCCCAGCAAAGTCTTCGGCCCAAGATGATTCTTGAATTCTCCAGCGAAGGTGCTTGTTTAAGATGATTCTTAAAATCCCCTATGAAGTCGCCAGATTTGGTTGCTCAAGTTGATACTTAGAGTCCCCGGCAGAGCGTTTGCTCAGGATGAATCCCAAGATCTCCAGCAAAGTTATTGGTTCAGGATGATTCTTGAAGTACCCGGCAGAGTTATTTGTTCAAGATGATTCTTGATGTCCTCGGCAGAGATGATTCACCCAGAACGATTCCTGATCCCCGAAGCAGAGTTACTTGATAGTTCTCCAGAATCCCCAGCGGAGATGTGTCATCCCCAGCAGGTTTCTGAACAGCGAAGTTGAAACTTCCCCTGAAGACTTGATGACTGAAGTCCAACCGTATTAACGAAGCAGTTCTCTTAGCTGATGCGGAGTGCCCGATGGCAAGAGTTTGGATGTCCCCAATTGGTTCATGATTGACCGAGAATTCTATACCCGACTTACTGACGAAGTCCGGCTGACGCCCGAAAGTTCTTTGAATGCTCGATGGCATGATTAAATTGATTGTTGACCTGATGAGTCCCGAGGAATCTTGATGCCTGACGGCATGATCGACCATGTATTACTGGTTACCGTGTGACCAATTCCCCAGCTAGTTGTCGTGCAGCTAATATTTCAGTTTTCGAAGATTTGTTCCCATCAGAGTACCGTGTACTTGTGCAGTTGGCAAATTTTCGGGTTTGTTGGTATTCAACAGTATTTCACCTTGATTGTTTGAGAGCCGTTCACTTCTCACCCAGTCAGGTCCAAGCCGTTTGAATAGGGGCAGCTGTTGCACCCCAAAATTTGACCAACATTTCTTTACCTAGCTTGTGTTTCATTTCATTCACATTAGCATTATCATTTGCATTTCATTGACATGTGTGCAGGAGATCAAGAGGTATGAGTACCAATCAAGAGCTATACAAGAGTTTGAAGCTGGCTAAGAAGGTTATTCAAGTGTTCAAGGGTTGATATCCTTGCCAGAGAAGATAAAAGATTCTCAGAGAGAGTGGTTGAAACCAAGGTTGTGGGCCTCCTAACTTGCGAGTTGTGGGAGCTCCTCAAATGATTCTGAAGCCAGGAATGTGGACTTGAAGCCTTGAGAGAGCTCATGAGATGTCTTGAAAACCATCATGAGGCCTAGATAAGTCATTATGCAAGTTTAAGAAGACTCAGCCATGAGTGGTGTAATTAGGGTTTGACTGGGTCAACCATAGGTCAACTGATGATTGGGAGGGGGTTGAGACCTAATCCAAGGGCCATGTGATCATGTATTGATGAAATGAGATGTTATAAGGATGATTCCAAGGTCAACTCATCATGATTGAAGAGTTTGAGAACTTTCAAGCTAGGGTTTCTAAGGCTTGACAGTGTAAAATCCCCTAGTTTGACCCCTATCTTGAAGGCAGTTTAGCTCAAGATGTGATTGTCATCTCATCTTACCCCCAACATGAATGTTGTAGAGCTTGTTCTTAGCTTTAATTTGAGTGCTAGAAGTCCTTGATAGGATTTGTAGAACTCAAGTTATGACTTTGACAAGTTACAGGTCATCTGAGGTATGTGAATCTGGGGCCTTGAAAGTTACCCAACTTGCATCAAACGTTTGCCCAAGAAGGATGATTCCTATGAACTTTTGGTCAACATGAATGTTGTTCCTTATCCTATTAGCTTTCTATAGAGTACTAGAAGTCATTGATAGGATTTGTAGAACTCAAGTTATGGCTTTGACAAGTCAAGGGCATTTTGGTCATTTGGAGATTACAGGTCATTTCAAGTATAAGGCCATAACTCCTATTTCCAAGCTTCAAATGGAAAAATTTTCAACATCAAACTTGTTCAAAATGATGTTTTAAGGCTCGTTAGGAGGTCATGAGAATTTGGGAATGCTTGTAGCTCAAAGTTGCAAAAATGACCTAAAATAAGGGTATAAGCTAAATGAATCAAAGTTGTAAATTGATATTTTCAATCTACACATCCAAACCATGGCATGTAATATATCATTTTGACTCTAGAAAACATTCTAAGAACATTGGTTTAGCCACAATTGTGATTTGAGGTCTAATTTGTGGACTTGCTTTGAAAAGTAGTTGCTTGCATATTAAGTAACATTTGCAAAACACATGAGAGATCAATACACAAGCTGCCAAGGCCTTGTAACACCTCTAATATCTCACTTGGGGAGATTTTGGGATGAGAACAAGTTGCTGCAACAAGGGAAACAGAATTGGGGTGAGTATGGCATGAGATGAGATTTTGGATGACATGAGAAACTCAACATCTCCTTGGATGAATCCAGAAGGATCTAGAGAGGTCCAACATGTTCTATATATAGATTAGAAGGGGTTTGAGTGAAAGGTTGGTGAGAATTGATTGAGAGAAGAGGTTTTGCAATTTCACTTTGTTCATTGCAAGTTGAAATTGATTTCTGCATTCTACACCACTTTGATCATTTCTTTTGATCCTAACAACTTTCTTGGATGTGTGTGAGTGTTTCCATAGCAAATCCCAAGCAAATCCATGGCTGAATCGTGTATGAGCAATTGATTTTCAGCACCTGCAAGTCATCATCGAATTTGGAGTTCCAGGCATTTTCCATCAAGATTATTGCATACAGAAGCAAGAACTCGGCACACTGAATGATTTTGGAAAGTTTGAGAGCTTGAAGTGAAGATTTGGTGCATCTGTTACTTAAGAATTCACAGGTTGGTAACTTTCTTTCCTCACCTTAATTTAAGAAGAATTAGGGCAATTTGTTAGGTTAGATTGATAGTATGTGGTTAGGAGATCGTTTCTGGAAACTTAGAGAAGATTTCATGATGATCAATGAGGTGACACAATTTCTGTTTGGATCAAGAACATGCTGGATATTGAAAGATAATATGAGTATTATAGCAAGAATTGATCAGTGTAACATGGTGAACATTTTGAACCTTTCAATTTGGAGAATAGTGACAATTGAGGTCTGAGCATAATTTTGATTCTTGATCGTGTTTTAGGTTAGAGGTTGATTCAATGAATTCTGAGGCTAGGGTTAGACTCAGGGAGAGATTTAGAGTGATTTAGGGCTTTAGATCATGGAGTTTGATGGAGATTTGAGGGAGCCCGAGTGAGGATAAGGTTGAGGTTTGAGCTCTGTTTCAATGGAGTTCTCCCTCCATTTTTGGTTCAAACGAAGAAGATGATGAGGGTACCATTGGATCAAGATGAAGACCTTTGACAGAGGAAGCAATCCAACGGCCATGTTTTAATTTGAAGTTGTGAGAGAGTCTGAGTAAGTGAAACGATGCGTTTCACTTACTAGTTGGTTTTGGGCTTAATGAAATAACCACTATTCGCACCCCCTGATGGCCCAACCCATAGTTTGAACTGATTTTCATTTCTATTTGCACCGCGCGTGTGATTAATTTCCATTGATTTTCTTTTAATTTTCATTTTATTCATGGTTCTTGGAAAAATCATATAAAATTGAAAATTAATCCAATTAATCCCATTCTTTTTGCATTTTACTCATGATTGAGTCTAATATTTGTTAGAAAAAAATATTTTCATTTCATGTAATTTCTGATTTCATGGGAATTTTATATTTTAATTGATATTAAAATGGTTATGTTTGATACATAATTTTGTGGAATTTTGTGTGATCATGTGGTGATGACTTTGATCCTAATTTTTTGTGTGTGATTAGGTTAGACATGTATGCTCCCATATCAATTTTCTCACATTTTTTTGATGAAAGTAGGTGTGTTTTCTAGATTGAGCTTTAGGTGCTTCCTTTTAGGGTTTAGGTTTGATACCTTGTAATATAGAATTTATTTCTAGGTCTAATTTGATGGTTTGATCTCTGAAATTAATGTGGTAGAGTCATGATTGACCTAGGTTCCCATAGACATTTTTGTAGGATTTTATAATTGGTTTTAGTATTTTAGTTAGGAGTAACTTTAGTACTAGGTTTTAGGTGATCCTAACTTACTAATTCAACTAGTTTAACTTCCTTAGTCCCCTTAGATTAAGGTTTTTGCTTGGTTTGCCTTTGGTTGAGATTGAAGACAAGTTGAAGACAAGGTGAGGATGCTTTAAGTTGCTTGGAGCTAGGATTTGTCTGTGCCTGAAGGTGTCTGATGAAGATTTAGGAGATAGGAGCCATAGGGAGAGCCTTATAGTTAGAATGATTTCTTTCACAAATATGGAAAGCATCTTGTGCTTCCGTTCCTCCCAATGACTAAAAGTCCTTCTCAGATATTCACGTCCCTCCTTTGGAAGGATGAGTGACTTTATCTGGGAAGTAGAACTTTGAGGGAACCAGTCTCTCCTAATGATGAACCCTTACAGGCTTCCTTTGGTTGTCAGTAAGCTGTTTATCATTTCCACTCATTCTGTTAAATCAATTGTCTTCTGGTTTGAGTATCTTGAAAGATGTGGGACTTGAGTTTGAAGATGAGGACTTCATTGAAGAGTGTGGAAGAGGATGATTCCTTGAGCATTGCCATTGCAGCTGAAGCCTGAAGAGCAAGAAGACCAAGTTGATACTTGAAGATCCAATGGAGATTGAATGAAGAGCTGAGGCTTAAAAAAGAATTAGAGGATGAAGTTGACAATTCCAAGTGATTGAATATTACTCTGAGAAGCTGAAGCTTGTGGATGAGTAAGACTAAGTTGATACTGGTGAAGCAAAGAGAGCTGAAGCTTGAAGACTAAGTTGATACTTATGAGGAGGATTCAATTGAGATTGGGTGTAGAGCTGAGACTTGAGGAATAAAGGATAAGTTGATACTTACACTGATGCTTGGAAAGCCTGAAGGAATCAAGTTGATACTTGTAGTTAAGAGTGAAGCCTGAAAGTAGAATTGACTGAGGAGCTGAAGCTTGGAGAAGAGAGAATAAGTTGACACTTATGTCTAGTGGATTGAAACCTTGGAGGAGCAAGTTGATGCTTGTTAGTGAAGCTGATAGTCTTGAAGGGTGGTTGAAGTCTGAAGACTGGATTGCTGTTAGAAGAGCTGAAGCTTGGAAATTGGAAGAGAGGGGTTGATCTGCTTTCTTGTCTGTTTTCTTTTCTGTGTTGATGTGCCTTGTTTGACTTGCTTGATGCATTAGAATAAGTTCATATCTAGACTGACTTTAATCTAGGAGCATGATTGCACTAGAGGTTGAGTTGCTCCCTCTGCTTGTATTGTTACTGTATGGCTTCGCTTGCGGGTATTCGGTAGAGCCCAGCTCCCTTGCCCATGTGGTTTACTTTGCTTGATAGCATGTTATTTCCTCTGTATGATTGCAGTTGTTATTCTATTTTGCTTGATGGCATTTTTTTTCCTATGTATGATTACAGTTATCCATATCTGGCTTGAGGTTGAGATGAGCTTATGGAGGTTGCTGCCCCACACACATTTCCTCCCTCACTTGCATTGCATGCATTTTACAGTCGTTTACTGTATATCTGTTTACTGTTTAAGCTGATGCTTTATCTGTTTTTGTTTATCATTGACATGATCCCCTAGGAATCTCACTTCCTTTGATAAGGAAGTGATGATAGAACTTTAGGTTGAAACCTATGCATGATAACTTCTAGGAGTTCCCT
Organism: Lathyrus sativus; assembly: GCA_963859935.3. Lineage (NCBI taxonomy): Eukaryota > Viridiplantae > Streptophyta > Magnoliopsida > Fabales > Fabaceae > Lathyrus > Lathyrus sativus. The sequence goes on along the minus strand of OZ012736.1, from coordinate 156,566,303 downwards.
GGTTCAAACTTCAACTATAGGATGAATCCTTGGCATGACAATAGTAGGACTTGATAGTCTCCCCGTAGTTGAGCCTGTTCTCTTCTCATCTCAAAACAGCTTAAAATACAGTAATCACGAATGATTTCTTTCGTACGTTACGAGCCTTAAGCTATCTGGATGTTTAGTATGGCACCCTTTGGGTGACATGCGACGCATTCACTCTCAGGTAATAGTCTTTAGTGCGATTGAAATTGCAAACACAATAAAAAACAGTTCTTCCGTAAAAGACAGAAAACAAATTTCAAACCTTTTTGCCCCGTGGGCCCGTAATTCAAAGGAAGCTTTTCTGAGAAAAGAGTGTCGTTAAACTTCAGCGCCAACGCAAACAGGCTTTGTCCCTAACTGCTGGAACTGCTGTTTAACCCTACTCGATAAAACAGATGAATCTGAATCCCCGTAATCCGTATTAGCCCGAACTACGTAAGCTCTGATCTCTCATATCCGTTAAGAGTACGTAGGCACAATACTGACGTATTGGCGAGCCACCTTCCCCGTAACCCGTAGTTAGTCAAACTACGTTGACTCTGATTTCTCATTCTCTGATGAGAATACGTAGGCATAAAGCGCGACGCTTTGCCGAGTCATTTTCTTTTGTTTTCAGACCAGCCTTGATAGGTAGATAGATAAACCAACTCGTCCAGTAAACACAACAAGCGTGGATCCCGTCGAGTACGACGGACGTGAGGGATGCTAATACCTTCCCCTTGCGTAACCGACTCCCGAACCCAGACAACGGTTGCGATGACCTTGTCTTATACCTTTTCGTCAGGTTTTTCCGATCGTTTCCTTTCCCGCGCTGAGGGATAAATAAAGAAAGGTGGCGACTCTTCTATTTTGCCGGCACCTTATTTTTGCGGAAGCGACACTACGGTAAACTGCTCAGTTTGGTTCGTAAACCTTCTGCGTTTGAGTTGAATGGGTTGCACGCCTTGTTGCAGTTCTACGATCCTCCGTTGAGATGCTTTACTTTCCAGGATTTTGTTCTCGCACCTACGCTAGAGGAGTATGTTGATTTTTTAGGTGTGCCTATCAAGAGTCAGATGCCCTTTGTTCATATGGATGCGGAGCCTAATCTGGCTAGTCTAGCTCCTTCACTTCATCTGGATGCCTCCGAGTTGGTTTTGTCCAGTTGGAACAAGGTTCCCGGTTTCTCCTTGCAGTTCTTAGTGGGAAAGGCTCAGTAGTGCGCCAAAGACGGATGTTGGGTCATGTTCAACGCCATCCTCGCTCTGTGCATATATGGCATCATTCTGTTCCCCAATATGCCCGACTTTGTAGACTTCGACGCCTTCCACATCTTTGCTTCAGGGAATCCAGTCCCTACCTTGATAGGAGATGTCTACCATTCCGTCCACTACAAAAATGAGAACAGAAGGGGTAAGAATGTCTGATGCTGCGTACCCTTTCTCTATAGATGGCTTGATAGTCACCTACCCAAGAAGGGTCCCTTTGCTTCGCCTGCAACCACAGTTGAGTGGCCCGAGCGTCTGATGAGTCTGTCAGCGGAGGATATTGACTGGTTTGATAGAGATAGGTTGGGTACCGAGATCATCTTCAGCTGCAGTGGGTTTCCGAACGTGCCTTTGATAGGCAGGAAGGGCTGTATAAACTATAATCCATCTTTGCTGGTCCGACAGTTTGCTTATGCTTTGAGAGCTCCGCCGAAGGATGAAGAGGTGCAGAAATCTCTATACCTCACTGGTCTTCCAGAGGGGGATATGTTGTCCAAGCTTCAGCACGCTTGGAATGCTATCAGTAAGCGGGGAAAGCCGTTGCTGGGAAAAAGTAATAGTCAAGCCTACGCTCCATATGTGACTTGGATCAGAGCCAGAGCAGATGCTATAAGGATGTCGTTTCTTCCTGCTAAGCCAGAAAGCCCTCCAGTGATTGAAGAGCCTACCGATGTGCCTATTCAGCAGCACAATCAGGTGTTAGCTGAGAGAGATGAGCTGAAGAAGGCAAATGAAGAACTGGAGAAAGAATTGGCTCAACTCAGAAGCGAGAGAAGCGAAGCCGTTCATTCCTTCAAGAGGCAGACAAAGCTAGTGAACCAGTTAGGGACGGATCTGACTAAGCAGATAGATGAGCATGAGCGCATGGGTCGAGACTTCAAAGCTGTCAACGATGTACTGGTGTTGCACCCCAAAATTTGACCAATATTTATTTACCTAGCTTGTGGTTCATCTCATTCATCATCTGTATTTCATTGGTATGTGTGTAGTAGTTCAAGAGGTATGAGTACCAATCAAGACTATGAAGCTAGCCAAGAAGGTTATTCAAGTGTTCAAAGGTTGATACCTTTGTCAGAGAACTCAAGAGATCCTCAGAAAGATTGGTTGAAACCAGAGGTGTATGCTTCATAACTTGAGAGTTGTGGGAGCCCCTCAGATGATTCTGAGGCTATGAGGATGGACTTGAAGCTTTGAGGAAGCTTATGATATGTCTTGAAAGCCATCATGAAGCCTAAAGAGGTCATTGTACAAGGATTCAGAAGACTCAGCCATGAGTGGTGGAATTAGGGTTTGACTGGGTCAACTGATGATTTGGAGAAGGTTGAGACCTAATACAAGAGCCATGTGATCATGAATTGATGCATTAAGATGCTATAAGGATGATTCCTAGACCAACTCATCATGCTTGAGGAGTTTGAGAAGTTTCAAGCTAGGGTTTCTAAGGCTTGACAGTGTAAAATCCCCTAGTTTGATCCCTATCTTCAAGGCAGTGTAGCTCAAGATGTGATTCTCATCTCATCTTCCCCACAACATGAATGTTGTAGAGCTTGCTCTTAGATTTAATTTGAGTACTAGAAGTCCTTGATAGGATTTGTAGAGCTCAAGTTATGACTTTGACAAGTTACAGATCATCTGAGGTATGTGAATCTGGGTCCTTGAAAGTCACCCAACTTGCATCCAACCTTTGCCCTAGTAGGATGATTCCTATGAACTCTTGGTCAACATGAATGTTGTAGAACATCTTCTTAGATTTATAGAGAGTACTAGAAGTCCTTGATAGGATTTGTAGAACTCAACTTATGGCTTTGGCAAGTCAAGGGCATTTTGGTCATTTGGATATTATAGGTCATTTCAAGCATAAGACCATATCTCCTATTTCCAAGCTTCAAATGGAAAAATCTTCAACATAAAACTTGCTTAGAATGATGTTTTAAGGCTGGTAGTGAGGTCATGAGATGTTGAAAAGGCTTGTAGGAAAAAGTGATAAAAATGACCTAAAATGGAGGCAAAAGTTAAATAAGTTGAAATTGGAAATTGGAAATCCCAAGTTACACATCCAAACCATGTCATATAATAGGTCATTTTGACTCTAAAAGACATTCTAAAAACAATGGTTTAGCCACAATTTTGATTTGAGGCCTAGATCATGGGGCTGCTTTGGAAATGGCTTGCTTGCATCTTAAGGCACAAAGGCAAAACTTAAGAAAACTCAATGTACAAGTTAGTTAAGGGTTGTAACACATCCTATATCTCATATGAGGAGAATTTCAGTTCAGTTGCAAGGGCTGCAAGGGCTATGGCATGAGATAGCACATGAGGAGAAGTGAATTCATAATATCATGACATGAGAATCCCAATTTCTCATGGGATGGTTCTAGATGGTTCTAGATGATTCTAAGCCACTCTATATAATGTGTAGAACTTGCTCAGATGCAAGGTTGGTGTAAGATTTGAGAGAAGAGAGAGTTGGCCATTTCACTTGCCTCCATTGCAAGTTGAAAGTGAATTCCATATTCTGAACCATTTCCATTCCTTTTGTCAATCTAAACACACTCCATTGATCATATTGAAGCTGTGCAGACCAATTTGAGAGCAAAACCATGGTGAATTGAGGAATTGGCATTTGGATTTTCAAGGGTGCAAGTCAGAATCGGATTCTGAGATTCAAGCATTCTCCATCCAATCTTTTGCAAACAGAAGCTCTATCATCATCCAAGGAAGGTTTCTGAAGAATTACAAGGCTTGAAGTGAAGGTTTCCTCCATCTGTGAATCAAGAAATACCAGGTTTGCAAAATTCACTCTACACCATAAATTATGCATAATTAGCAAGAATGGTTAGGTTAGAAAGGTTAGAGACCAGTAGGTGATCATTTCTGGAGAGTTAGGGATCAATTGATGAAGATTGAGTTATGGACACCATTACTTTGTTGAGCAAGAACTCGAGATATAGTGAGGAAGAATACAAGTTTGATAGCTTATTTTCACCAGTGAAGTGTGGTGATCATTTTAGTACCAAGAAATCCAAGAATTATTGAAGTTGAGGTTTTACCATTTCTTGGATCTACTATCGGGTTTTAAGATAGAGACCATTTCAATAAAATCTAAGGCCATGGGCGTGTTCTGCATTGAATTTAGAGTGGTTTAGTATTTTGAAAGTTGAAATTTGATGATGATTTGAGGACATACGAATAGAGGGAAGTCTGGCATGTGAAGCTCTGTTTCCATGGAGAGCTGTTACAAACCCTAGCTGAAGGTTGAAGATGATTCCTCATCCATCAGATCATGCTTGACTCGTTGACTACACCCAGATCCAGTGGCCACGATTAAACCTCAGAATTTAAGAGGGAAAATCTGAGAAAGAATGAAACGCTCCGTTTCATTAAACGGGGATGCTGGGCCTAAGTGCTTTGATCACTATCCACACCACCCTCACGAGCCCAATTGCGTTTTACACTGGAAATGTTTACTTTTTGCATCGCTTCTTTTTCTATTTCTTTGTATTTTATTATTTGTTTTTCTGATGATAATTGGGCCTAGCGCATTTGATAATGACACCCCCCCAGCCATGGCCCACGCGCGCATAACACTGCATACTTACTATCTGCACCACATTATTTCATATTTTGTTTTCATTTTCTTTTATTTTTTTATTAATCTTTGAAAAATCATAATAAATAGAAAATTAATGATTTTTGCATGGGGATTTTTTCTCCCATTTCATGATAATGTCTAGAAAATTATGAAACCAAAATATTTGCATTTCATGCATTTTTATTATTTTTGTATATTTTCTATTTTAATAGCCTTTTAATTCTTTTATGTTGATACATGGTTTTGTAGAATTTTGTTTAGCTAGTTCCCTTCATATTTTTAGGCCATTCTTTTTAGGATTGTTAGATTAGGACTTTAGCTCCCCCCTGGATTTATTCCATAATTTTGTGATGAATTTTAGGTTATTTTTGCTTAGATGATTTTAGGTTGTGTAGAATTAGGTTAATCCTTAACATAGGTCCACAATAACACTAGAATTTTGGGTTTCTAAGTCAAGATAGATATTGGGGCATATAAGGGTATTAAGGGTAGATATATAAGATCCCCTAGAAATTATATTAGGTTTTAATATAGTGGTATACTATTTTTAGATGATTTTTGTAATTGATGATTGTTTGTGTTGCCCTTGGGGGCTTGTATTTTTGTTTGCTTTGCTTTGTGGGATTGGAGAGCTTGGTATTGCTTTGAGGAGCATTGAGGAGCATAGTAGGAGTATTGAGGAGCTTGAGAGCTTGATCTTGTTTGTTTTGTTGATTGTATTAGGGTTAGGGATTAGGAAGAGTTTAGACCTAGTTAACTTCTTTCTTAAACATGGATGGTATCTTTCACCTCCATTCCTCCCTATGATTCAAAGTCCTTCCATGGTATACACCTCTCTCCTTGGGAGGGATAAGTGATTGTACCTAGGAAGTAGAACTGTTGAGGGAACCATTCCTTTGGTGTTGAACCCTTATAGGTCACCTTTGGTGGTCAATAAGCAGTTTAACACCCTAGCTTATCCAGTTAAGTGATTTCCTCTGGTTTGAGTATCTTGAGAGATGTTGAGCTTGAGTTTGAAGATGAAAACTTCATTGAAGAGTATGGAGGAGGATGAGTCCTTAAGCATTGCCTTTCCAGCTGAAGCTTGAAGAGCAACAAGAGCAAGTTGATACTTGAAGAACCCTGAAGATGAAGTATAGACTGAATGAGGAGCTGAGGCTTAAAAGACTGAAGGATGAAGTTGATACTTCTAAGTGATTGAAGGTTACTCTAATAAGCTGAAGCTTGCAAGAAGAGAATACCAAGTTGAGACTGGTAAAGCAGGGAGAGCTTGAAAGCTTGAAGACTAAGTTGATACTTAGGAAGAGGATTCAATTGAGATTGATTCTGAAGAGCTGAAGCTTGAAGAACAAAGGAAGTTGATACTTACTTTGATACCTGGAAATCCTGAAGGAGATCAAGTTGATACTTGTGGTTAACAGTGAAGCCTGAAGGTGGAGCTGATCAAGGAGCTGAAGCTCAGAGAAGATAAGTTGAAACTTATGTTGAAGGGTTGAAACCTGGAAAAGCAAATTGATATTTGTCAAGAGTGATGGAAGTCTGAAGACTGAGTTGCTGTTGGAAGAGCTGAAGCTTGGAGTTGAGAGAGGAGTTGATCTGCTTTCTTTTCTTTTTCTTCTGTATTGACATGTTTTGTTTGACTTGCTTGATGCATTAGAATAAGTCCATGACTAGACTAAGAAGAATCTAGGAGCATGATTACACTAGAGGTTGGGTTGCTCCCTCTGCTTGTATTGTTACTGTGTGGCTTTCCTTGCGGGTATTCGGTAGAGCCCAGCTCCCTTTCCCATGTGGTTTGTTTGCCTGATGGCATTTTTATTTCTTCTGTATGATTGCAGTTTACCGTATCTTGCTTGATAGCATGTTGTTTTATCTTTCAGTATGATTACTGTTATTCATTCTGGCTTGAGGTTGAGATGAGCTTGTGGAGGCTGATGCCCCACACACATTTCCTCCCTCACTTGCATTGCATGCATTTTACCGTTTAAGCTGATGCTTTGTCTGTTTTAGTGTATCATTGACATGATCCCTTAGGACTCTCACTTCCTTTGATAAGGAATTGATGATAGAACTATAGGATGAATCCTTGGCATGACAACAGTAGGACTTGATAGTCTCCCTCCTAGTTGGGCCTGTTCTCTTCTCATCTCAAAACAGTTTAAGATACAGTAATCATGAATGATTGCTTTTGTACGTTACGAGCCTTAAGCTATCTGAGAAAGGATTGTGGGAGAGTTTCTTTTCCACAGTCTGGATGTTTAGTATGGTACCCTTTGGGTGACATGCGATGCATTCACTCTCAGGTCATAGTCTTTAGTGCAATTGAAATTGCAAACACAATAAAAATCACTTCTTTCGTAAAAGACGGGAAATAAAGCGTAGTGTCCCGAACTACGTAAGCTCTGATCTCTCATACCTGTTGAGAGTACGTAGGCACAATACGGATGTATTGGCGAGCTACCTTCCCCCATAACCCGTCGTAGGTCGAACTACGTTGACTCTGATTTCTCGTTCTCGGATGAGAATACGTAGGCATAAAGTGCGACGCTTTGCCGAGTCATTTTCTTTTCTCTTTTCAGCCAGCCTTGATAGGTAGATAGATAAAACCAACCCGTCCAGTAATCACAACAAGCGTGGATCCCGTCGAGTACGACGGACGTGAGGGGTGCTAATACCTTCCCCTTGCGTAACCGACTCCCGAACCCAGACAATGGTTGCGACGGCCTTGTCTTACCCTTCTTCGTTAGGTTTTTCCGATCGTTTCCTTTCCCGCTCCGAGGGATAAATAACGAAAGGTGGCGACTCTTCTGTTGTGCCGGCACCTTATTTTCGCGTAAGCGACAGCGGGCGACTCTGCTGGGGACTCCAACGGTTCCCTACGCGAGTCAATCCTAGCGCTTGTATGATTACTCATTGGGTTGTGTTTATTTATCGCATTTTATTTCCCGCATTTTATTTTCAGCATGATATGATTATCTGTGCTGTTGTGGGAGGGGCATTCTGATGAGTGAGAAGCCAGACCCAGGCTTGAGTACACATATAGATTTAGAGAGAGAGAGTAGTGGTTAGCCTACTTGCTTAGCTCGCACCAGCTAGCCGCGAAATCTCACTCGGACGAGATTCTCTTTGATGCTTCTTGCCTGGCCCCTAGGGCTCGACAAGTTGTCTGACCCGAGGATTGTCGACTCTGGGAACCTATCAATTGGGATTCAGCTAAGTGAGGCCTCTTCAAGGGATGATGATGCCACACCTTCTGGGTATCGTATCGTCACCTTTGAAAGTCTGTGACGCTGATACCGCATAGGATGCCGAACCTGAGTCAGTTTAGGTCCATACCTGTGAGCAGGGTTGGGTTTATTGCAGGAAACTTTGACCTTCAGACCACCTGGTTTTCTTGATAGTGGATCAGTTTTGTTGGGATCTGAGGTTCTCATCTGCAGATATGTTTGTTCTTGATAGAGCAGGTTTTGATCAGAGGATCTTATCATCAGAGGTATAGCTGTTCTTGATAGAGCAGGTTTTGACCGGAGGATCTTATCATCAGATGTGTATTTGTTCTTGATAGAGCAGAGTTTTCGTCATCAGTTGTTTGCTCTTGATAGAGCAGATTTTTGATTGGGGTCTGAAGATCTCATCAGCAGATGTATGTTTGTTCTTGATAGAGCAGATTTTTGATTGGGGTCTGAAGATCTCGTCAGCAGATGTATGTTTGTTCTTGATAGAGCAGATTTGGGGTCTGAAGATCTCGTCAGCAGATGTATGTTTGTTCTTGATAGAGCAGATTTGGGGTCTGAAGATCTCATCAGCAGATGTATGTTTGTTCTTGATAGAGCATATTTTTGATTGGGGTCTGAAGATCTCATCAGCAGATGTATGTTTGCTCTTGATAGAGCAGATTTTTTATTGGGGTCTGAAGATCTCATCAGCAGATGTATGTTTGTTCTTGACAGAGCAGATTTCTTGATCCTACATCAGAGGTCCTTATTATCAGACATTTGTTCTTGACAGAGCAGAATTATGATCCTATGTATATGGCCCTATCAGATGGTTGTTCTTGACAGAGCAGATTTGTGGTCTGATACCAGGGTTTTCTTCTTATCAGATGCAGTGGTTGTTCTTGATGGAGCAAGATTATGGTTTTGTTGATACAAAATCTTCACAGCAATTGCCTTGGTCTCCTATCGCATGATTGCATTTTGCATTAGTTTGCATACTCATTTGCATTTCATTAACGTGTGTCTGTGTTGCAGGTACCGTTTTCCCCGATCCAGGATTTCTTGCCTCCTATTGTATTGTTATGGGCTCTCTGAGGAAGAAAGTGGCTTACAAGTTCCCTGCCCCTGATGTGGTTAAGCTGACTGGTTTGATAGCTTTAGCGGATGATTCTGTGAGGGATGAGTTCAGAAAATCTTACGGCAAGTTGCTCAGTTTGGTTCGTAAACCTTCTGTGTTCGAGTTGAAAGGATTGCACGCTCTGTTACAGTGCTACGACCCTCCGTTGAGATGTTTCACTTTCCAGGATTTTGTTCTCGTGCCCACGCTGGAAGAGCCGCCGAAGGCCAGCTCAACAAAGCTCTCGCTAACCTGAAGGAGCGCAAGCTTACGTTTGAGTCCAAGAAGCGGGAGCTAGAGGATTGCTTCGGTGAAGGAGCATGGGAAGGTTCGGTCGAAGGACTTCAGTACACCATTGTGCAGAGGGAATTACTCGTCGAAGGGTTGCTCACTCTGCCAGATCATCCAGAAACGAAGGAGTTGTTAGAAGAGTATCGCGCACGTGGTCGTACTTGACTATTTGTATTCCTTTTGTTTTGATCATTGTTATATGCTGACCATCACCAGGCTTGTTGGCTGAGGTCACACTGTTGATTCATCTTGTACTCGCTGATGCTATGCACTGCCTTGATAGGCTTTCTTTATATATGAGATTGTTGTTTCCCTGATTGGACTCGAACTTCTTCTTATTATTATCAGCACTGGCACTCAGGCACTAGGATCGGGGGAGATCTCCCCAGCACACAGACACACGCATGCATTTTGCATGAAGCATTTGCATGACGAGCATTTTTTTGTTTTTCCTAACCCTTCTGTGTTTAACAGGTTGTCGCAGGTTTTACAGGTTGCCCCAGGTTGTTTCCGATGGTTCCAGGATTGATCAGACATTAATTCACCGCTATCCTACTAGAGCTAATCAGACCAGGATCATGGAGCAAGTGCAAACTAATGTTCAGGAGCTCCGCCAAAGGATGGATCGCTTCATGGAGCTCATGCAAGTGGTCGCCAATGGCCTGGATCAGCTCAGAACTTTGGTTCAACCTTTGATCTCCAGGGTTGATAGCAACGGCGTGCTCCACGGCGGGACCGTGCCTACTCCTCCACCAGTTGAGACTCCACAGAATGGTGTCCCCGTGGCCGGGGGCAACGGCAGTGCTAATGGCAATGTGATGACCAACATCGGACTCAATACGGCGGGCGTCGGTAATGGGAGTCTGGGAGCTAATGTCAATGTCGGGTCGGGCAACGGCAATGCAGGCGTCGGGAATCTGTTTGTGCCTTAGCCATGGCTTGAGGATCACCAAGACGATGTGTTCTCTCAGAAAGGTGATGAAGGAGAGCTGAATGCTGAAACGCGACTTAGATTCAAAGCACTTGAAGATAAAATGAGAGATATTGAGAATCAGAATACTTTGGGCGTTGATATGTCCAAGCTAGGATTAATTGTTGATTTCAAGGTGCCTCCTAAGTTCAGGGTACCTGAATTTGAAAAATATAAGGGAACCACTTGCCCTCGTGTCCACCTGAGATCGTATTACAGGAAGATGTCTGCTCATTCCGAAGACGAGAAGTTGCTGATGCACTTCTTCCAAGACAGCCTTTCCGGGCCATCCCTCGAGTGGTACATGGGTCTGGAGCCCACTAGTGTGCGCACATGGAAGGATCTTGCTGAAGCATTTGTGCACCACTACCAGTACAATAGCGACTTGACCCCGAACCGAGTTCAGCTGCAGAATCTGTCGCAGAGGAACAATGAAGGGTTTAAGGAGTACGCCCAGCGGTAGCGTGAGTTGGCAGCCAGGGTTCAGCCGTCGATGGTTGAACGAGAGCTCGTGCAGATGTTTGTAGCCACCCTCCCAGGGGTTTACTATGAAAAGTTAGTCAGCGGTATGTCTGGGAAGTTCTCGGATCTCATTATCATGGGTGAGCACGTCGAGAATGGGATCAAGATCGGGAAAATTCAAGGTGAGTCATCCTCAGCTGGAGGAGGCGGAAAGAAACCTTACGCTGGCAAAAGGCGAGAAGGAGAAGCGAGCGCTATGACCAACGCTCGAAGGAAGGGCAAAGGCCCTCAGCAGCAGGTAGCCAGTATAAATATCCCGGCAGCTCCGCAGCAGCAGCAACAGCAACCGAATCAACAGGGATATAGAAAGTATCAGAATCGGGCATCTTTGGCAAACCGTCACTTCGAGGCACCGCCCATGTCGTACGCGCAGCTCTTGCAGACTTTGCTCCAGCTACAGTTGGTCCAGAAGAGGACGATGGCTCCCTTGACAGGGGAACCTCCCCCAGGGTACGACGCCAATGCCACTTGTGATTTCCACTCAGGGGCACCAGGCCACACAATCGAGAACTGCAAAGCCTTCAAGCATATGGTGCAGGACTTGGTGGATGCCAAGATCATCAACTTCTCCGATAATGTGCCCAATGTCACGAAGAATCCTATGCCGAATCATAGGGGATGTGGTGTGAATGCCATTATCGAGGACGAGAGTGCAGATTTGTGGACTGATGTCAGAGATCTGAAGACGCCGCTTAGCTTCGTTAAAGCCAAGTTGCTGAAAAGAGGGTTTTTTCCAGGTTGCGGAGAGCTATGTATGGACTGTGCTACACGTTCTGATGGATGTGATCAGTTGGTAGAAGGAATTCAAAGTCTGATGACTGAGGGGATTATGCAATTTAGCCGGAGGGCTGAAAGTGGATCAGGAGAGGTAGTGTTGAAGAAAGTCGATGAAGTCGCCACCATCACCATTCCTCGCCGGCCAATAACTATTTTGGCGCCCAGACCGCCTACAATCACTATCACCAAAGTTGGGCCGATACCTTTCGAGAGCACTAACGCCGTTCCGTGGCATTATGGGGCTGAAGTCTACTGCAACGGACAGAGGTTGGAGCTAGAACCATACGGGTCGACTTTGGAGAACCTTACAGGAATTAGTGGTATTACTCGTAGCGAAAGAGTGTTTGCACCGCCAGAGATCGTGACGGATAAAGCGGTCAGAGCTGATGCGGCCGATAAAGGTAAAAGTAAAGTCGTTGAAGAGGCCCTGTGTGGGGCAGAAAAAGACTTGCTTGTTAAAGATGCCGAGGAGTTCATGCGGTTGATTAAAAAGAGTGACTACAATATTGTAGATCATCTCCATCATACGCCCTCGAAGATTTCCATTCTCAACCTGTTGCTGTGTTCTGAAGCACACCGCAACGCGCTGCTGAAGGTGTTGAACGCCGCATACGTACCGCAAGAAATATCGGTGAATCAGCTAGAGGAGGTTGTAGCCCACGTAAATGCTAGGAATGGGCTAGGGTTCACAGACTTAGAGCTGACGCCAAAAGGGAGGAATCACAATAGCGCCCTGCACATCTCGATAGAGTGCAGGGGCACGATCATGTCGCACGTGTTGGTGGACACGGTTTCGTCACTTAATGTTCTTCCGAAGAAGGCATTAATGAAGTTGGATACTCGTGGAGTGATCTGCACACCCAGTGATCTGGTTGTGAAAGCGTTCGACGGAACTAAACGCCACGTTTTCGGGGAGATGACCCTGCCAATCCAAGTCGGGCCGGAAACGTTTGACGCGGTCTTTTATATTATGGACATCATGCCTGCCTACAGTTGTCTCTTGGGCCGGCCATGGATCCATGCTGCTGGTGCCGTGACCTCCACGTTGCACCAAAAGCTAAAATATGCTGTCGGGGGAAGCATCGTAACCGTGTGTGGCGAGGAAGACATAATGGTGAGCCATTTGTCGTCCTTTAAGTATGTTGAAATGGATGGCAAAATCCATGAGACTCTATGCCAAGTGTTCGAAGCCGTCAAGGTAAAAGAAGTAGCTCCTGTAGTCACAGAAAAGCCAAAGATGACTCTCTCCTCGTTCAAGGAGGCTCGGGCCGTTGTCCAAGCCGGATCTACCCCAGGCTGGGGGCGAATTTTGGAGATACCCAACAAGCAGGATAAGTTTGGGTTGGGATATTCTCCTGGAGCAGAAGCTTCCTCTTCTTCTAGCAGTGCGTCTCGAGGTAAAGGGCCGATCCAATTTACCAGTGGCGGAGTGATTTTCGAAAGCATCAACGCGACGTCTGAAGAAAGCGGGGACAGCGACTATGACCTCGACTCTTGGATTCAGCCAGGCCAGCCGGGCGAGGGCCTCAACAATTGGACCATCAAGGATATCATCCAGATGACAAGTGAAGAGTAATGATTTACTTTTTCCAATCATTGTACAACCCTATGTCCTACCCGGGGCATAGCGGTTTTATTGTCAGGGCCTTGTTGGATTATGTACATGCATTTTGTTAATAAATCAAAGGCGTTTTCTTCGTATTCAAATATTGTGATCTCTGTTATTCCTGTTTTATATTTGTCTTGAAAAACAGTAAAATGGCAATGGGGTTTGTGCTAACCTGCACATCCTTGTTTTATAAACTTAACCCCTGTTATTGCAGGATCCACATAACAGATGACATCGACTCTGGACCTTCTACGGCTCACTTCGACTTCGATTGCCCGATCTATCAAGCCGAAGAAGAGATTGATGAAGACGAAGACCTTCCTGAAGAGTTGGCCCGCTTGTTGAAACAAGAGGAGAAAGTTATTCTGCCTCATGAAGAGGAGATCGAGATCATAAATCTGGGTTCTGAAGACCTCGTCAGAAACGTCAGGATAGGGGCTGCGCTGCAGAATGATGTCAAGCAGAGATTAGTCGAGATGCTGAGAGAGTACAGTGACGTCTTTGCTTGGTCATACGAAGATATGCCCGGACTTGACACGGACATCGTGGTCCACCACTTGCCGCTGCGAGAAGATTTCCCTCCCGTTAAGCAGAAGCTTAGGAGGACTAGACAAGATATGGCCGTTAAGATCAAAGAAGAAATGCAGAAACAACTCGATGCTGGCTTCTTAGCGGTCACCACTTACCCTCCGTGGGTCGCCAACATAGTGCCTGTACCGAAGAAGGACGGTAAGGTACGCATGTGCGTCGATTATCGGGATTTGAACAGGGCGAGCCCTAAAGATGATTTCCCGTTGCCCCATATCGATGTGTTGGTCGACAATACAGCCCAGTTCTCCGTGTTTTCATTCATGGATGGCTTCTCCGGTTACAAGCAGATCAAGATGGCGCCGGAGGACATGGACAAAACGACGTTTATCACCCCCTGGGGAACATTCTGCTACAAGGTAATGCCTTTCGGTCTGAAGAACGCAGGGGCCACTTACCAACGAGCTATGGTAACTTTGTTTCATGACATGATTCATCATGAGATTGAAGTCTATGTTAATGACATGATTGCGAAGTCCCAAACGGAGGAAGGACATCTGGTCAATTTGCTGAAGCTTTTTGAGAGGCTTAGGAAATTCAGGTTGAGGCTGAATCCTAACAAATGTACTTTCGGGGTACGGTCCGGAAAGTTACTGGGGTCCATCGTGAGCGAACGAGGAATCGAGGTTGATCCTGCGAAGATAAAGGCCATACAAGAAATGCCAGCGCCAAAAACAGAAAAAGAAATTCGTGGTTTCTTGGGCAGAATAAACTACATTGCAAGGTTTATCTCTCAGCTCACGGCCACGTGTGAACCGATGTTCAAGCGTTTAAAGAAAGATCAGGCAATTATCTGGAATGAGGATTGCCAGAAGGCATTTGACAAGATAAAGCAGTATCTCCAAGAACCTCCAATCTTGATACCCTCAGTGGTTGGACGGCCTCTAATCATGTACTTGACAGTTCTTGAGAATAGTATGGGGTGCATTCTCGGTCAGCACGACGAGACGGGCAGAAACGAGCATGCCATTTACTACTTGAGTAAAAAGTTCACTGACTGTGAATCTCGCTACTCGACACTGGAGAAGACATGTTGTGCACTAGCCTAGGCTGCCAAACATTTACGACAGTACATGCTCAATCACACCACTATGCTAATTTCGAAGATGGATCCGATCAAGTACCACTTCAAGAAGCAGGCTCTTTCGGGCAGGATTGCCAGATGGCAAATGGTGTTGACGGAATACGATATTCAGTACGTGTCCCAGAAGGCCATCAAGGGAAGCGTATTGTCTGATTACCTTGCCGAACAGCCGATCGAGGATTACCAGCCGATGAAATTTGAATTCCCTGATGAGGATATCATGTTTCTCAAAGCGAAGGATTGCGATGAGCCGTTGCCCGACGAGGGGCCAGATAGGAAATCCCAGTGGAAATTGATATTCGACGGGGCAGTTAATTCCTATGGAAGTGGCATTGGGGCGATCATCACGACTCCCCACGGATCCCACATCCCGTTCACTGCGAGACTGACGTTTCTAGTCACCAATAATGAGGCGGAGTACGAAGCATGCATCATGGGTCTAGAAGGGGCAATTGATTTGAGAATCAAGAATCTAGACGTATATGGTGACTCAGCGCTTGTGATCAACCAAATTCAAGGGGAGTGGGAGACTCGTCAATCAAATTTGGTGCCGTACATGAATTATGCCAGAAGGCTACTTCCGTTCTTTGATCGAGTGGAACTCCTTCATGTGCCCAGGGCCGAAAATCAGATGGCTGATGCCTTAGCCACGTTGGCTTCAATGTATAAAGTCAATTTTTGGAATGAGGCTCCAAGAATTGTGCTTTCCCGTCTTGATAGACCTGCATTCGTCTTTGCAATCGAGGAAGCCGCCGATGGCAAGCCATGGTTCCATGACATCCAGACTTTCCTTATGACTAAAGGGTATCCCGCGGGTGCGTCAACCCAGGATAAAAAGACTCTGAGGAGGCTGTCTGGAAATTTTTATATCAATCCTGATGGAATTCTGTATAAGAGAAACCACGATCTCGTGCTACTCAGATGTGTAGATGAGAAAGAGGCGAGTATGCTCATGGAAGAAGTCCATGAAGGCACATTTGGTACGCATGCCGGTGGGCATGCTATGACGAGGAAGATCCTGAGAGCAGGATACTACTGGCTGAAGATGGAATCAGATTGCTTTAAATTCGCGAAGAGATGACATAAATGCCAGATTTATGCCGATAAAGTTCACGTGCCGCCGTGCCCGTTGAATGTCATGTCCTCCCCGTGGCCGTTCTCCATGTGGGGCATCGACATGATAGGCAAGATCGAGCCCACTGCATCTAACGGTCATCGCTTCATTCTAGTAGCTATCGACTACTTCACCAAGTGGGTGGAGGCAGCCTCGTACGCTAATGTGACCAAGCAGGTGGTGGCTAAATTCATAAAGAGGGACATCATCTGTCGTTACGGAATTCCCGAGTGGATCATTACTGATAATGGTTCGAATCTGAATAACAAGATGATGAAGGAGCTGTGCCAGAGTTTCAAGATTGAACACCACAACTCATCTCCTTACCGGCCGAAGATGAATGGCGCTGTTGAAGCAGCCAATAAGAACATAAAGAAGATTGTTTAGAAGATGGTTGTGACCTACAAAGATTGGCACGAGATGTTGCCATTTGCACTGCACGGTTATCGTACGACGGTACATACATCGACCGGGGCAACTCCTTTCTCCTTAGTGTACGGTATGGAAGCTGTCCTACCGTTAGAAGTGGAGATCCCTTCTTTGCGAGTTTTGGTTGACGTGAAACTCGACGAGGCGGAATGGATTACGAACCGACTGAACCAACTCAGCCTGATGGACGAGAAGAGGTTAGCATCGATTGCGTATGGTCGTCTGTACCAAAGCCGAATGAAGAAAGCTTATGATAAGAAGGTGCGTCCTAGGAGCTTTCAGACGGGTGATCTCGTCCTGAAGAAGATTCTTCCTCCACACTCCGATCACCGGGGCAAGTGGTCTCCCAATTACGAAGGTCCGTACATCGTCAGCAAGGTCTTCTCGGGAGGAGCTTTGTTGTTATCCACGATGGATGGCGAAGATTTTGCATCCCCGGTGAACGCGGACGCGGTTAAAAAATACTTTGCTTGAAAGCGACCCGCTGGACAAAAAAAAAGAGAGTCCAGGCAAAAATGGGGCATCCCGGCGAACCAAAAACAAAATAAAAGGTTCGGGCAAAAATTAGGGATATAAATTAAAAAATGTACACCCGCGAAGTCGAAAACCTACACTGGGCGGCTTCGGCAAAAAAGGGTATCCCGGTGAACTGAAAACCCGCAAAGGGCGGTTCAGCAAAAGTTAGGGATTTGAAAAAGCAAATGACTGCGTTCTGCGTATGGACTTTCATTGTTTAGTGGTTTGGAAGACCTGAGGGCCGTTTATCTGAATCAATCTCTTCTGAAGCTGAAGCGTCGGAGAAGTATCGAAGTCGAGTGGGTCATAGAGGGATCAACTCATGGTGTTCGTCTACGCCTCGTTGCCGACATTTGTATATACTGATGTATATTTATGTTTTATTTTTGCGCGGCTTCCTCATTCCAGGAGCTTGCCTCTGTTGTAAAACATTTTTACCCATTCAGGGGTTCGTTATCAATAAAAAGCATACTATTCAACAATTCAGTTTGTCTGTTTAGCATTTACCTGTTTTGTTTGCGAAAAAGAACGCCGATGTTTTTGATAAAATGAGCATACATAAACTTACTGGCCTAGGCCACTGATTGTTGAAACAATGAATTACTTGAACATTGTCACGAGATAATAACCTTGATAGGTCCCTTTGAGAAGGGTATCTTGCCTGTTTGTTTGTGTTGTTACAGGTGTAGCATATTCCAGACAGTACGCCGTGTGCATCCCGAAGAAGGATGATTCCTCCTTCTCCAGCAGAGTTCAGTAGCCTCTCCCTGCAGAGTCTGAACGCGAGATCGTGAGCATTGATATGCCTCCCCAGGCAGAGAGGATTCTCTCCCCCAATCAGATGCGTCCTGAAGGGACGTCATTTCCTCAGCTGAGTCAGGCGCCGAAGCGCGTGTCCATCCCCTAGCACCGGGTCACAAGTGCAGGTCTCGTAGGAAACTATTCGTACACTGAAGTGTGCAGCAATTGATAGCTCTAGACTGAAGTCTCCAGCGGAATTGAAATTCCCCACCAGAGTCGTACTCTCCCCCGAAGTCGGATGATTCCTTCTTCTCCAGCGGAATTGAGATTCCCCACGGAGCCGTACTCTCCAGCAAGCAGAATGATTTCTCCTTACTCAGCCGAGTTTGCAGATCCCCAAGAGAGCCGAATCCTTGGAAGCTGCTCAAGCCATGATTGGTTCTCCCCAGTGGAAGGTTGTTGAACAGCTGATGCTGTTTCCCCACAGAGTCGTTATCTCCAGGGAAGTAGCCATGAAGGCCACACAGGTTATTCTCGCGATTGACATCGCTTTCCCTCAGCAGGTCCAAGTTCTCGTAGAGCTTCGTTCCCCCGCAGCAGTCAACTGAAGTTGTGTCCCCTACAGAGTCCAATTGAGATTGGCGTGAACTTGTTCTCCTCAGCAGGATGATTCCTCTATCTGAGTAGTTCTTTCTCCTTGACAGGAGGATTCTCCCTTCGGCATTTATTTTGCTGACGGGATCGCATCATTTTGCATGATTGCATAGCATTTATCATAAACGCATAGCATTTCCACCGTGTGGAGCATTACGCCATTGCCGAAGCATATGCATAATAAACATGATCTAGGTTGCTATCGTTCTTGTTTTACAGGTGTTCCGCCGCAGAATCGATTGCTCAGGATGATTCCTGACATTCTCCCCAACGAAGCCGCTTGCTCAAGATGATTCTTGAGGTCCCCAGCGAAGTCTTCGGTTCAAGATGATTCTTGAATTCCCCAGCAGGGTCGTTTGCTTAAGATGATTCTTAAGATCCCCGGTGCAGTCGCCAGAGTGGTTGCTCAAGTTGATACTTGAAGTCCCCGGCAGAGTGTTTGCTCAGGATGATTCCTGAAGGCTCCAGCATGGTTATCAGTTCAAGATGATTCTTGAAGTCCCCGACGGAGTTATTTGTCCAAGATGATTCTTGAAGTCCTCAGCAGAGTTGATTCATCCAGAATGATTTCTGGATCCCCGAAGTGGAGTTACTTGATAGTTCCCCAAAATCCCCAGCGGAGAGGCGACATCCCCAGCAGGTTTCTGAACGGCGAAGTTGAAACCTCCCTTGAAGACTCCATGATTGAAGTCTGACCGTGTTAATGAAGCAGTTCTCTCAGCTCATGCGGAGTGCCTAATGGCAGAGGTTTAGATATTCCCAGTTGGCTCATGATTGACCAAGAATTCTATTCCCGACTTGCTGATGAAGTCCGGCTGATGCCCGACAAGTTCTTTGAATGCCTGATGGCATGATCAACCTGATGGTTGACCTAGTCCGACTGATGCCCGACAAGTTCTTTGAATGCCTGATGGCATGATCAACCTGATGGTTGAAGTCCGGCTGATGCCCGACAGTTTTCTTTGAAAGCCCGATGGCATGATCAACCTGATGGTTGACCTGAAGAGTCCCGAGGAATCGTGATGCCTGATGGCATGATCGACTATGTATTACCAGTTACCGTGTGACCAATTCTCCAGCTAGTTGCCGTGTAGCTATTATTTCAGTGTTCGAAGATTTATTCCCATCAGAGTACCGTGTACTTGTGCAGTTGGCAAATTTCCGGGTTTATCGGTATTCAACCGTCTCGCACCTCGATTGGCTGAGAGCCGTTCGCCTCACCCATTCCGGTTCAAGCCGTTTGAATAGGGGCAGCTGTTGCACCCCAAAATTTGACCAACATTTATTTACCTAGCTTGTGGTTCATCTCATTCATCATCTGCATTTCATTGATATGTGTGCAGTAGTTCAAGAGGTATGAGTACCAATCAAGACTATGAAGCTAGCCAAGAAGGTTATTCAAGTGTTCAAAGGTTGATACCTTTGTCAGAGAACTCAAGAGATCCTCAGAAAGATTGGTTGAAACCAGGGGTGTATGCTTCATAACTTGAGAGTTGTGGGAGCCCCTCAGATGATTCTGAGGCTATGAGGATGGACTTGAAGCTTTGAGGAAGCTTATGAGATGTCTTGAAAGCCATCATGAAGCCTAGAGAGGTCATTGTACAAGGATTCAGAAGACTCAGCCATGAGTGGTGGAATTAGGGTTTGACTGGGTCAACCCTAGGTCAACTGATGATTTGGAGAAGGTTGAGACCTAATCCAAGAGCCATGTGATCATGAATTGATGCACTGAGATGCTATAAGGATGATTCCTAGACCAACTCATCATGCTTGAGGAGTTTGAGAAGTTTCAAGCTAGGGTTTCTAAGGCTTGACAGTGTAAAATCCCCTAGTTTGATCCCTATCTTCAAGGCAGTGTAGCTCAAGATGTGATTCTCATCTCATCTTACCCACAACATGAATGTTGTAGAGCTTGCTCTTAGCTTTAATTTGAGTACTAGAAGTCCTTGATAGGATTTGTAGAGCTCAAGTTATGACTTTGACAAGTTACAGGTCATCTGAGGTATGTGAATCTGGGTCCTTGAAAGTCACCCAACTTGCATCCAACTTTTGCCCTAATAGGATGATTCCTCTGAACTCTTGGTCAACATGAATGTTGTAGAAAATCTTCTTAGCTTTCTAGAGAGTACTAGAAGTCCTTGATAGGATTTGTAGAACTCAACTTATGGCTTTGGCAAGTCAAGGGCATTTTGGTCATTTGGATATTATAGGTCATTTCAAGCATAAGGCCATATCTCCTATTTCCAAGCTTCAAATGGAAAAATCTTCAACATCAAACTTGCTTATAATGATGTTTTAAGGCTATTAGGGAGGTCATGAGATGTTGAAAAGGCTTGTAGCAAAAAGTGATAAAAATGACCTAAAATGGAGGCATAAGTTAAATAAGTTGAAATTGGAAATTGGAAATCCCAAGTTACACATCCAAACCATGTCATATAATAGGTCATTTTGACTCTAAAAGACATTCTAAAAACAATGGTTTAGCCACAATTTTGATTTGAGGCCTAGATCATGGGGATGCTTTGGAAATGGCTTGCTTGCATCTTAAGGCACAAAGGCAAAACTTAAGAAAACTCAATGTACAAGTTAGTTAAGGGTTGTAACACATCCTATATCTCATATGAGGAGAATTTCAGGTCAGTTGCAAGGGCTGCAAGGGCTATGGCATGAGATAGCACATGAGGAGAAGTGAATTCATAATATCATGACATGAGAATCCCAATTTCTCATGGGATGGTTCTAGATGGTTCTAGATGATTCTAAGCCACTCTATATAATGTGTAGAACTTGCTCAGATGCAAGGTTGGTGTAAGATTTGAGAGAAGAGAGAGTTGGCCATTTCACTTGCCTCCATTACAAGTTGAAAGTGAATTCCATATTCTGAACCATTTCCATTCCTTTTGTCAATCTAAACACACTCCATTGATCATATTGAAGCTGTGCAGACCAATTTGAGAGCAAAATCATGGTGAATTGAGGAATTGGCATTTGGATTTTCAAGGGTGCAAGTCAGAATCGGATTCTGAGATTCAAGCATTCTCCATCCAATCTTTTGCAAACAGAAGCTCTATCATCATCCAAGGAAGGTTTCTGAAGAATTACAAGGCTTGAAGTGAAGGTTTCCTCCATCTGTGAATCAAGAAATACCAGGTTTGCAAAATTCACTCTACACCATAAATTATGCATAATTAGCAAGAATGGTTAGGTTAGAAAGGTTAGAGACCAGTAGGTGATCATTTCTGGAGAGTTAGGGATCAATTGATGAAGATTGAGTTATCGACACCATTACTTTGTTGAGCAAGAACTCGAGATATAGTGAGGAAGAATACAAGTTTGATAGCTTATTTTCACCAGTGAAGTGTGGTGATCATTTTAGTACCAAGAAATCCAAGAATTATTGAAGTTGAGGTTTTACCATTTCTTGGATCTACTATCGGGTTTTAAGATAGAGACCATTTCAATAAAATCTAAGGCCATGGGCGTGTTCTGCATTGAATTTAGAGTGGTTTAGTATTTTGAAAGTTGAAATTTGATGATGATTTGAGGACATACGAATGGAGGGAAGTCTGGCATGTGAAGCTCTGTTTCCATGGAGAGCTGTTACAAACCCTAGCTGAAGGTTGAAGATGATTCCTCATCCGTCAGATCATGCTTGACTCGTTGACTACACCCAGATCCAGTGGCCACAATTAAACCTCAGCATTTAAGAAGGAAAATCTGAGAAAGAATGAAACGCTCCGTTTCATTAAACGGGGATGCTGGGCCTAAGTGCTTTGATCACTATCCACACCACCCTCACGAGCCCAATTGCGTTTTACACTGGAAATGTTTACTTTTCGCACCGCTTCTTTTTCTTTTTCTTTGTATTTTCTTATTTGTTTTTCTGATGATAATTGGGCCTAGCGCATTTGATAATGACACCCCCCAGTCATGGCCCACGCGCGCATAACACTGCATACTTACTATCTGCACCACATTATTTCATATTTTGTTTTTATTTTCTTTTATTTTTTTATTAATCTTTGAAAAATCATAATAAATAGAAAATTAATGATTTTTGCATGGGGATTTTTTCTCCCATTTCATGATAATGTCTGGAAAATTATGAAACCAAAATATTTGCATTTCATGCATTTTAAATATTTTTTGTGTATTTTCTATTTTAATAGCCTTTTAATTCTTTTATGTTGATACATGGTTTTGTAGAATTTTGTTTAGCTAGTTCCCTTCATATTTTTAGGCCATTCTTTTTAGGATAGTTAGATTAGGACTTTAGCTCCCCCTGGATTTATTCCATAATTTTGTGATGAATTTTAGGTTAGTTTTTCTTAGATGATTTTAGGTTGTGTAGAATTAGGTTAATCCTTAACATAGGTCCACAATAACACTAGAATTTTGGGTTTCTAGGTCAAGATAGACATTGGGGCATATAAGGGTATTAAGGGTAGATATATAAGATCCCCTAGAAATTATATTAGGTTTTAATATAGTGGTATACTATTTTTAGATGATTTTTATAATTGATGATTGTTTGTGTTGCCCTTGGGGGCTTGTATTTTTGTTTGCTTTGCTTTGTGGGCTTGGAGAGCTTGGTATTGCTTTGAGGAGCATTGAGGAGCATAGTAGGAGCATTGAGGAGCTTGAGAGATTGATCTTGTTTGTTTTGTTGATTGTATTAGGGTTAGGGATTAGGAAGAGTTTAGACCTAGTTAACTTCTTTCTTAAACATGAATGGTATCTTTCACCTCCATTCCTCCCTATGATTCAAAGTCCTTCCATGGTATACACCTCTCTCCTTGGGAGGGATAAGTAATTATACCTAGGAAGTAGAACTTTTGAGGGAACCATTCCTTTGGTGTTGAACCCTTATAGGTCACCTTTGGTGGTCAAGCAGTTTAACACCCTAGCTTATCCAGTTAAGTGATTTCCTCTGGTTTGAGTATCTTGAGAGATGTTGAGCTTGAGTTTGAAGATGAAAACTTCATTGAAGAGTATGGAGGAGGATGAGTCCTTAAGCATTGCCTTTCCAGCTGAAGCTTGAAGAGCAACAAGAGCAAGTTGATACTTGAAGACCCCTGAAGATGAAGTAAAGACTGAATGAGGAGCTGAGGCTTAAAAGACTGAAGGATGAAGTTGATACTTCTAAGTGATTGAAGGTTACTCTAAGAAGCTGAAGCTTGCAAGAAGAGAAGACCAAGTTGAGACTGGTAAAGCAGGGAGAGCTTGAAAGCTTGAAGACTAAGTTGATACTTAGGAAGAGGATTCAATTGAGATTGATTCTGAAGAGCTGAAGCTTGAAGAACAAAGGAAGTTGATACTTACTTTGATACCTGGAAATCCTGAAGGAGATCAAGTTGATACTTGTGGTTAACAGTGAAGCCTGAAGGTGGAGCTGATCAAGGAGCTGAAGCTCAGAGAAGATAAGTTGAAACTTATGTTGAAGGGTTGAAACCTGGAAAAGAAAATTGATATTTGTCAAGAGTGATGGAAGTCTGAAGACTGAGTTGCTGTTGGAAGAGCTGAAGCTTGGAGTTGAGAGAGGAGTTGATCTGCTTTCTTTTCTTTTTCTTCTGTATTGACATGTTTTGTTTGACTTGCTTGATGCATTAGAATAAGTCCATGACTAGACTAAGTATAATCTAGGAGCATGATTGCACTAGAGGTTGGGTTGCTCCCTCTGCTTGTATTGTTACTGTGTGGCTTTGCTTGCGGGTATTCGGTAGAGCCCAGCTCCCTTGCCCATGTGGTTTGTTTGCCTGATGGCATTTTTATTTCTTCTGTATGATTGCAGTTTACCGTATCTTGCTTGATAGCATGTTGTTTTATCTTTCAGTATGATTATTGTTATTCATTCTGGCTTGAGGTTGAGATGAGCTTATGGAGGCTGATGCCCTACACACATTTCCTCCCTCACTTGCATTGCATGCATTTTACCGTTTAAGCTGATGCTTTGTCTGTTTTGGTATATCATTGACATGATCCCTTAGGACTCTCACTTCCTTTGATAAGGAATTGATGATAGAACTATAGGATAAATCCTTGGCATGACAACAGTAGGACTTGATAGTCTCCCTCCTAGTTGGGCCTGTTCTCTTCTCATCTCAAAACAGTTTAAGATACAGTAATCATGAATGATTTCTTTTGTACGTTACGAGCCTTAAGCTATCTGAGAAAGGATTGTGGGAGAGTTTCTTTTCCACAGTCTGGATGTTTAGTATGGTACCCTTTGGGTGACATGCGACGCATTCACTCTCAGGTCATAGTCTTTAGTGCGATTGAAATTGCAAACACAATAAAAAACACTTCTTTCGTAAAAGACAGGAAATAAAGCGTAGTGTCCCGAACAACGGAAGCTCTGATCTCTCATACTTGTTGAGAGTACGTAGGCACAATACGGATGTATTGGCGAGCTACCTTCCCCCATAACCCGTCGTAGATCGAACTACGTTGACTCTGATTTCTCGTTCTCGGATGAGAATACGTAGGCATAAAGTGCGACGCTTTGCCGAGTCATTTTCTTTTCTCTTTTCAGCCAGCCTTGATAGGTAGATAGATAAAACCAACCCGTCCAGTAATCACAACAAGCGTGGATCCCGTCGAGTACGACGGACGTGAGGGGTGCTAATACCTTCCCCTTGCGTAACCGACTCCCGAACCCAGACAATGGTTGCGACGGCCTTGTTTTACCCTTCTTCGTTAGGTTTTTCCGATCGTTTCCTTTCCCGCTCCAAGGGATAAATAACGAAAGGTGGCGACTCTTCTATTGTGCCGGCACCTTATTTTCGCGTAAGCGACAGCTGGCGACTCTGCTGGGGACTCCAACGGTTCCCTACGTGAGTCAATCCTAGTGCTTGTATGATTACTCGTTGGGTTGTGTTTATTTATCGCATTTTATTTCCCGCATTTTATTTTCAACATGATATGATTATCTGTGCTGTTGTGGGAGGGGCATTCTGATGAGTGAGAAGCCAGACCCAGGCTTGAGTACACATATAGATTTAGAGAGAGAGTAGTGGTTAGCCTGCTTGCTTAGCTCGCACCAGCTAGCCGCGAAATCTCACTCGGACGAGATTCTCTTTGATGCTCCTTGCCTGGCCCCTAGGGCTCGACAAGTTGTATGACCCGAGGATTGTCGACTCTGGGAACGTATCAATTGGGATTCAGCTAAGTGAGGCCTCTTCAAGGGATGATGATGCCACACCTTCTGGGTATCGTATCGTCACCTTTGAAAGTTTGTGACGCTGATACCGCATAGGATGCCGAACCTGAGTCAGTTTAGGTCCATACCTGTGAGCAGGGTTGGGTTTATTGCAGGAAATATTGACCTTCAGACCACCTGGTTTTCTTGATAGTGGATCAGTTTTGTTGGGATCTGAGGTTCTCATCTGCAGATATGTTTGTTCTTGATAGAGCAGGTTTTGATCAGAGGATCTTATCATCAGAGGTATAGTTGTTCTTGATAGAGCAGGTTTTAACCGGAGGATCTTATAATCAGATGTGTATTTGTTCTTGATAGAGCAGAGTTTTCGTCATCAGTTGTTTGTTCTTGATAGAGCAGATTTTTGATTGGGGTCTGAAGATCTCGTCAGCAGATGTATGTTTGTTCTTGATAGAGCAGATTTGGGGTCTGAAGATCTCGTCAGCAGATGTATGTTTGTTCTTGATAGAGCAGATTTAGGGTCTGAAGATCTCATCAGCAGATGTATGTTTGTTCTTGATAGAGCAGATTTTTGATTGGGGTCTGAAGATCTCATCAGCAGATGTATGTTTGTTCTTGATAGAGCAAATTTTTGATTGGGGTCTGAAGATCTCATCAGCAGATGTATGTTTGCTCTTGATAGAGCAGATTTTTGATTGGGGTCTGAAGATCTCATCAGCAGATGTATGTTTGTTCTTGACAGAGCAGATTTCTTGATCTACATCAGAGGTCCTTATTATCAGACATTTGTTCTTGACAGAGCAGAATTATGATCCTATGTATATGGCCCTATCAGATGGTTGTTCTTGACAGAGCAGATTTGTGGTCCGATACCAGGGTTTTCTTCTTATCAGATGCAGTGGTTGTTCTTGATGGAGCAAGATTATGGTTTTGTTGATACAAAATCTTCACAGCAATTGCCTTGGTCTCCTATCGTATGATTGCATTTTGCATTAGTTTGCATACTCATTTGCATTTCATTAACGTGTGTCTGTGTTGCAGGTACCGTTTTCCCCGATCCAGGATTTCTTGCCTCCTATTGTATTGTTATGGGCTCTCTGAGGAAGACCGTGGCTTACAAGTTCCCTGCACTTGATGTGGTTAAGCTGACTGGTTTGATAGCTTTAGCGGATGATTCTGTGAGGGATGAGTTCAGAAAATCTTACGGCAAGTTGCTCAGTTTGGTTCGTAAACCTTCTGTGTTCGAGTTGAACGGATTGCACGCTCTATTACAGTTCTACGACCCTTCGTTGAGATGTTTCACTTTCCAGGATTTTGTTCTCGTGCCCACGCTGGAAGAGCCGTCGAAGGCCAGCTCAACAAAGCTCTCACTAACCTGAAGGAGCGCAAGCTGACGTTTGAGTCCAAGAAGCGGGAGCTAGAGGATTGCTTCGGCGAAGGAGCATGGGAAGGTTCGGTCGAAGGACTTCAGTACACCATTGTGCAGAGGGAATTACTCGTCGAAGGGTTGCTCACTCTGCCAGATCATCCAGAAACGAAGAAGTTGTTAGAAGAGTATCGCGCCCGTGGCCGTACTTGACTAGTTGTATTCCTTTTGTTTTGATCATTGTTATATGCTGACCATCACCAGGCTTGTTGGCTGAGGTCACGTTGTTGATTCATCTTGTACTCGCTGATGCTATGCACTGCCTTGATAGGCTTTCTTTATATATGAGATTGTTGTTTCCCTGATTGGACTCGGACTTCTTCTTATTATTATCAGCACTGGCACTCAGGCACTAGGATCGGGGGAGATCTCCCCAGCACACAGACACACGCATGCATTTTGCATGAAGCATTTGCATGACGAGCATTTTTTTGTTTTTCCTAACCCTTCTGTGTTTAACAGGTTGTCGCAGGTTTTACAGGTTGCCCCAGGTTGTTTCCGGTGGTTCCAAGATTGATCAGAGACTAATTCACCGCTATCCTACTAGAGCTAATCAGACCAGGATCATGGAGCAAGTGCAAACTGATGTTCAGGAGCTCCGCCAAAGGATGGATCGCTTCATGGAGCTCATGCAAGTGGTCGCCAATGGCCAGGATCAACTCAGAACTTTGGTTCAGCCGTTGATCTCCAGGGTTGATAGCAACGGCGTGCTCCACGGTGGGACTATGCCTACTCCTCCACCAGTTGAGACTCCACAGAATGGTGTCCCCGTGGCCGGGGGCAACGGCAGTGCTAATGGCAATGTGATGACCAACATCGGACTCAATACGGCGGGCGTCGGTAATGGGAGTCTGGGAGCTAATGTCAATGTCGGGTCGGGCAACGGCAATGCAGGCGTCGGGAATCTGTTTGTGCCTCAGCCATGGCTTGAGGATCACCAAGACGATGTGTTCTCTCAGAAAGGTGCTGAAGGAGAGCTGAATGCTGAAACGCGGCTTAGATTCAAAGCACTTGAAGATAAAATGAGAGATATTGAGAATCATAATACTTTGGGCGTTGATATGTCCAAGCTGGGATTAATTGTTGATTTCAAGGTGCCTCCTAAGTTCAGGGTACCTGAATTTGAAAAATATAAGGGAACCACTTGCCCTCGTGTCCACCTGAGATCGTATTACAGGAAGATGTCTGCTCATTCCGAAGACGAGAAGTTGCTGATGCACTTCTTTCAAGACAGCCTTTCCGGGCCATCCCTCGAGTGGTACATGGGTCTGGAGCCCACTAGTGTGCGCACATGGAAGGATCTTGCTGAAGCATTTGTGCACCACTACCAGTACAATAGCGACTTGGCCCTGAACCGAGTTCAGCTGCAGAATCTGTCGCAGAGGAACAATGAAGGGTTTAAGGAGTACGCCCAGCAGTGGCGTGAGTTGGCAGCCAGGGTTCAGTCGTCGATGGTTGAACGAGAGCTCGTGCAGATGTTTGTAGCCACCCTCCCAGGGGTTTACTATGAAAAGTTAGTCAGCGGTATGTCTGGGAAGTTCTCGGATCTCATTATCATGGGTGAGCACGTCGAGAATGGGATCAAGATCGGGAAAATTCAAGGTGAGTCATCCTCAGCTGGAGGAGGCGGAAAGAAACCTTACGCTGGCAAAAGGCGAGAAGGAGAAGCGAGCGCTGTGACCAATGCTCGAAGGAAGGGCAAAGGCCCTCAGCAGCAGGTAGCCAATATAAATATCCCGGCAGCTCCGCAGCAGCAGCAACCGAATCAACAGGGATATAGAAAGTATCAGAATCGGGCATCTTTGGCAAACCGTCACTTCGAGGCACCGCCCATGTTGTACGCGCAGCTCTTGCAGACTTTGCTCCAGCTACAGTTGGTCTAGAAGAGGACGATGGCTCCCTTGACAGGGGCACCTCCCCCAGGGTACGACGCCAATGCCACTTGTGATTTCCACTCAGGGGCACCAGGCCACACAATCGAGAACTGCAAAGCCTTCAAGCATATGGTGCCGGACTTGGTGGATGCCAAGATCATCAACTTCTCCGATAATGTGCCCAATGTCACGAAGAATCCTATGCCGAATCATAGGGGAGGTGGTGTGAACGCCATTATCGAGGACGAGTGTGCAGATTTGTGGACTAATGTCAGAGATCTGAAGACGCCGCTTAGCTTCGTTAAAGCGAAGTTGCTGAAAAGAGGGTTCTTTCCAGGTTGCGGAGAGCTATGTATGGACTGTGCTACACGTTCTGATGGATGTGAGCAGTTGGTAGAAGGAATTCAAAGTCTGTTGACTGAGGGGATTCTGCAGTTTAGCCGGAGGGCTGAAAGTGGATCAGGAGAGGTAGTGTTGAAGCAAGTCGATGAAGTCGCCACCATCACCATCCCTCGCCGGCCGATAACTATTTCGGTGCCCAGACCGCCCACAATCATTATCACCAAAGCTGGGTCGATACCTTTCGAGAGCACTAACGCCGTTCCGTGGCATTATGGGGCTGAAGTCTACTGCAACAGACAGAGGTTGGAGCTAGAACCGTACGGGTCGATTGTGGAGAACCTTGCAGGAATCAGTGGTATTACTCATAGCGGAAGAGTGTTTGCACCGCCAGAGGCCGTGACGGATAAAGCGGTCAGAGCTGATGCGGCCGATAAAGGTAAAAGTAAAGTCGTTGAAGAGGCCCCGTGTGGGGCAGAAAAAGACTTGCTTGTTAAAGATGTCGAGGAGTTCATGCGATTGATTAAAAAGAGTGACTACAAGATTGTAGATCATCTCCATCAGACGCCCTCGAAGATTTCCATTCTCAACCTGTTGCTGTGTTCTGAAGCACACCGCAACGCGCTGCTGAAGGTGTTGAACGCCGCATACGTACCGCAAGAAATATCGGTGAATCAGCTAGAGGAGGTTGTAGCCCACGTAAATGCTGGGAATGGGCTAGGGTTCACAGACTTAGAGCTGACCCCAAAAGGGAGGAATCACAATAGCGCCCTGCACATCTTGATAGAGTGCAGGGGCACGATCATGTCGCACGTGTTGGTGGACACGGGTTCGTCACTTAATGTTCTTCCAAAGAAGGCATTAATGAATTTGGATACTCGTGGAGTGATCTGCACACCCAGTGATCTGGTTGTGAAAGTGTTCGACGGAACTAAACGCCACGTTTTCGGGGAGGTGACCCTGCCAATCCAAGTCGGGCCAGAAACGTTCGACGCGGTCTTTTATATTATGGACATCATGCCTGCCTACAGTTGTCTCTTGGGCCGACCATGGATCCATGCTGCTGGTGTCGTGACCTCCACGTTGCACCAAAAGCTCAAATATGCTGTCGGAGGAAGCATCGTAACCGTGTGTGGCGAGGAAGACATAATGGTGAGCCATTTGTCGTCCTTTAAGTATGTTGAAATGGATGGCGAAATCCATGCGACTCTATGCCAAGCGTTCGAAGCCATAAAGGTAAAAGAAGTAGCTCCTGTAGTCACTGAAAATCCAGAGATGACTCTCTCCTCGTTCAAGGAGGCTCGGGCCGTTGTCCAAGCCGGATCTACCCCAGGCTGGGGGCGAATTTTGGAGATACCCAACAAGCAGTATAAGTTTGGGTTGGGATATTCTCCTGGAGCAGAAGCTTCCTCTTCTTCTAGCAGTGCGTCTCGAGGTAAAGGGCCGATCCAATTTACCAGTGGCGGAGTGATTTTCGAAAGCATCAACGCGACGTCTGAAGACAGCGGGGACAACGAATGTGACCTCGACTCTTGGATTCAGCCAGGCCAGCCGGGCGAGGGCCTCAACAATTGGACCATCAAGGATATCATCCAGATGACAAGTGAAGAGTAATGATTTACTTTTTCCAATCATTGTACAACCCTATGTCCTACCCGGGGCATAGCGGTTTTATTGTCAGGGCCTTGTTGGATTATGTACATGCATTTTGTTAATAAATCAAAGGCGTTTTCTTCGTATTCAAATATTGTGATCTTTGTTATTCCTGTTTTATATTTGTCTTGAAAAACAGTAAAATGGCAATGGGGTTTGTGCTAACCTGCACATCCTTGTTTTATAAACTTAACCCTTGTTATTGCAGGATCCACATAACAGATGACATCGACTCTGGACCTTCTACGACTCACTTCGACTTTGATTGCCCGATCTATCAAGCCGAAGAAGAGATTGATGAAGACGAAGACCTTCCTGAAGAGTTGGCCCGCTTGTTGAAACAAGAGGAGAAAGTTATTCTGCCTCATGAAGAGGAGATCGAGATCATAAATCTGGGTTCTGAAGACCTCGTCAGAAACGTCAGGATAGGGGCTGCGCTGCAGAATGATGTCAAGCAGAGATTAGTCGAGATGCTGAGAGAGTACAGTGACGTCTTTGCTTGGTCATACGAAGATATGCCCGGACTTGACACGGACATCGTGGTCCACCACTTGCCGCTGCGAGAAGATTGCCCTCCCGTTAAGCAGAAGCTTAGGAGGACTAGACTAGATATGGCCGTTAAGATCAAAGAAGAAGTGCAGAAACAACTCGATGCTGGCTTCTTAGCGGTCACCACTTACCCTCCGTGGGTCGCCAACATAGTGCCTGTACCGAAGAAGGACGGTAAGGTACGCATGTGCGTCGATTATCGGGATTTGAACAGGGCGAGCCCTAAAGATGATTTCCTGTTGCCCCATATCGATGTGTTGGTCGACAATACAGCCCAGTTCTCCGTGTTTTCATTCATGGATGGCTTCTCCGGTTACAAGCAGATCAAGATGGCGCCGGAGGACATGGAGAAAACGACGTTTATCACCCCCTGGGGAACATTCTGCTACAAGGTAATGCCTTTCGGTCTGAAGAACGCAGGGGCCACTTACCAACGAGCTATGGTAACTTTGTTTCATGACATGATTCATCATGAGATTGAAGTCTATGTTGATGACATGATTGCGAAGTCCCAAACAGAGGAAAGACATCTGGTCAATTTGCTGAAGCTTTTTAAGAGGCTTAGGAAATTCAGGTTGAGGCTGAATCCTAACAAATGTACTTTCGGGGTACGGTCCGGAAAGTTACTGGGGTTCATCGTGAGCGAAAGAGGCATCGAGGTTGATCCTGCGAAGATAAAGGCCATACAAGAAATGCCAGCACCAAAAACAGAAAAAGAAGTTCGTGGTTTCTTGGGCAGAATAAACTACATTGCAAGGTTTATCTCTCAGCTCACGGCCACGTGTGAACCGATGTTCAAGCTTTTAAAGAAAGATCAGGCAATTATCTGGAATGAGGATTGCCAGAAGGCATTTGACAAGATAAAGCAGTATCTCCAAGAACCACCAATCTTGATACCCCCAGTGGCTGGACGGCCTCTAATCATGTACTTGACAGTTCTTGAGAATAGTATGGGGTGTGTTCTCGGTCAGCACGACGAGACGGGCAGAAATGAGCATGCCATTTACTACTTGAGTAAAAAGTTCACTGACTGTGAATCTCGCTACTCGACGCTGGAGAAGACGTGTTGTGCACTAGCCTGGGCTGCCTAACATTTATGATAGTACATGCTCAATCACACCACTATGCTAATTTCGAAGATGGATCCGATCAAGTACGTCTTCGAGAAGCAGGCTCTTTCGGGCAGGATTTCCAGATGGCAAATGGTGTTGACGGAATACGATTTTCAGTACGTGTCCCAGAAGGCCATCAAGGGAAGTGTATTGTCTGATTACCTTGCCGAACAGCCGATCGAGGATTACCAGCCGATGAAATTTGAATTCCCTGATGAGGATATCATGTTTCTCAAAGCGAAGGATTGCGATGAGCCGTTGCCCGACGAGGGGCCAGATAGGAAATCCCAGTGGAAATTGATATTCGACGGGGCAGTTAATTCCTATGGAAGTGGCATTGGGGCGATCATCACGACTCCCCACGGATCCCACATCCCGTTCACTGCGAGACTGACGTTTCCAGTCACCAATAATGAGGCGGAGTACGAAGCATGCATCATGGGTCTAGAAGAGGCAATTGATTTGAGAATCAAGAATCTAGACGTATATGGTGACTCAGCGCTTATGATCAACCAAATTAAAGGGGAGTGGGAGACTCGTCAATCAAATTTGGTGTCGTACATGAATTATGCCAGAAGGCTACTTCCGTTCTTTGATCGAGTGGAACTCCATCATATGCCCAGGGCCGAAAATCAGATGGCTGATGCCTTAGCCACGTTGGCTTCAATGTATAAAGTCAATTTTTGGAATGAGGCTCCAAGAATTGTGTTTTCCCGTCTTGATAGACCTGCATTCGTCTTTGCAATCGAGGAAGCCGCCGATGGCAAGCCATGGTTCCATGACATCCAAACTTTCCTTATGACTAAAGAGTATCCCGCGGGTGCGTCAACCCAGGATAAAAAGACTCTGAGGAGGCTGTCTGGAAATTTTTATCTCAAACCTGAAGGAATTCTGTATAAGTGAAACCATGATCTCGTGCTACTCAGATGTGTAGATGAGAAAGAGGCGAGTATGCTCATGGAAGAAGTCCATGAAGGCACATTTGGTACGCATGCCGGTGGGCATGCTATGACGAGGAAGATCCTGAGAGCAGGATACTACTGGCTGAAGATGGAATCAGATTGCTTTAAATTCGCGAAGAGATGTCACAAATGCCAAATTTATGCTGATAAGATTCATGTGCCGCCGTGCCCGTTAAATGTCATGTCATCCCCATGGCCGTTCTCCATGTGGGGCCTTGACATGATAGGCAAGATCGAGCCCACCGCTTCTAACGGTCATCGCTTCATCCTAGTAGCCATCGACTACTTCACCAAGTGGGTGGAGGCGGCCTCATATGCTAATGTGACCAAGCAGGTAGTGGCTAAATTCATTAAGAGGGACATCATCTGTCGTTACGGAATTCCTGAGCGGATGATTACTGATAATGGTTCAAATCTGAATAACAAGATGATGAAGGAGTTGTGCCAGAGTTTCAAGATTGAACACCACAACTCATCTCCTTACCGGCCGAAGATGAATGGCGCCGTTGAAGCGGCCAATAAAAACATCAAGAAGATTGTACAGAAGATGGTTGTGACCTATAAGGATTGGCACGAGATATTGCCATTTCCACTGCACGGTTATCGTAAAACGGTACGTACATCAACCGGGGCAACTCCTTTCTCCTTAGTGTACGGTATGGAAGTTGTCCTACCGTTAGAAGTGGAGATCCCTTCTTTACGAGTTTTGGTTGACGTGAAACTCGACGAGGCATAATGGATTAAGAACCGACTAAACCAACTCAGCCTGATAGACGAGAAAAGATTAGCATCGATTGCATATGGTCGTCTGTACTAAAGCCGAATGAAGAAAGCCTATGACAAGAAGGTGCGTCCTAGAAGCTTTCAGACGGGTGATCTCGTCCTAAAGAAGATTCTTCCTCCACACTCCGATCACCGGGGCAAGTGGACTCCCAATTACGAAGGTTCGTACGTCGTCAGCAAGGTCTTCTCGGGGGGAGCCTTGTTGTTATCCATGATGGATGGCAAAGATTTTGCATCCCCGGTGAACTCGGACGCAGTTAAAAAATACTTTGCTTAAAAGAATGACCCGCTGGAAAGAAAAAGAATATCCAGGCAAAATGGGGCATCCCGGCGAACCATAAAAAAGGAAAAAGGTTCGGGCAAAAATTAGGGATATAAAAGAAAAGAATGTACACCCGCAAAGTCGAAAACCTGGAAGGGCGACTTTGGCAAAAAAGGGTATCCCGGTGAATTGAAAACCCGGAAGGGCGATTCAGGCAAAAGTTAGGGATTTGAAAAAGCAAATGATTGTGTTCCGCGTGTGGACTTTCATTGTTTAGTGGTTTGGAAGACCTGAGGGCCGTTTATCTGAATCAATCTCTTCTGAAGCTGAAGCGTTGGAAAAGTATCGAAGTCGAGTGGGTCATAGAGGGATCAACTCATGGTGTTCGTCTACGCCGCATTGCCGACATTTGTGTATATACTGATGTATATTTATGTTTTTGCGCAGTTTCATCATTCCAGGAGCTTGCATCTGTTGTAAAATATTTTTACCCATTAAGGGGTTCGTTATCAATGAAATATACTATTCAGCAGTTCTGTGTGTTTGTTTAGCATTTGTCTATTTTTGTTTGCAAAAAAGAACGCCGATGTTTTTGATAAAATGCGCATACATAAGCTTGCTGGCCTAGGCCACTGATTGTTGAAACAATGAATTACTTGAACAGTGTCACAAGATGATAACCTTGATAGGTCCCTTTGAGAAGGGTATCTTGTCTGTTTGTTTGTGTTATTGCAGGTATAGCATATTCCAGGAAGTACGCCGTATGTGTCCCCAAGCGGGATGATTCCTTCTACCCCAGCAAATGTAGCAGCATCTCCCCCCGAAGTTTGAGCATAGGACCAAGAGCATTGATATGTCTCCCCAAACAGAGAAGATTCTCTCCCCAATCAGATGTATCCTGAAGGAATGTCATCCCCCTAGCTAAGTCATACACTGAAGTGTGTGTTCATTCTCTAGCACTGGGTCAATATGTAGATTCTCATAGAAAACTATCCGCAAGTATGCAGCACTCGATAGTTCAAGACTGAAATCTCCAGCGGAGTTGAGATTCCCCACAGAGTTGTACTCCCCCCCAGCAAGCAGGATGATTCCTTCTTCCCCAGCTGAGTTGGCAAATCCCCAAGAGAGTCAAGTCCTTGGAAGCTGTTGAAGCCATGAGTGATTTTCCCCAGTAGAGTGTTGAATAGTTGATGTTGTATTTCCCCACCGGAGTCGTTATCTCTAGGAAAGTTTTGTTGCGAATGTCGTGCAGTTTATTTCTGCGATTGATATCGTTTCCCCGACAGTTTGTGGTTTGAATACCTGGTTGAGCGGGTACGGGTTCTTGTAGAACTCTCTTCCCCTGCAGCAGTCGACTGAAGTTCGTTTCCCCAGGCGGAATCCAATTGAGATTGGTGTGACTTCTTCTCCTCGGCGGGATGATTCCTTCCTCCACCAGAGTGGTTCTTTCTCCTTGACAGGAGGATGCTCCCTTCAGCATTTATTTTGCTGATGGGGTCATAGCATTTTGCACGATTACATAGCATTTACCCTAAATGCGTAGCATTTCCACCGTGTGGAGCATTACGCCATTGTCAAAGCATATGCATACGAAACATGAGCTAGGTCGTTACCGTTCTTGTTTTGTAGATGTTCCTCCGCAGAATGGTTTGCTCAAGATGATTCTTGAATTCCCCAGCGAAGTTGATTGTTTAAGATGATTCTTAAAATCCCCAGTGAAGTCGCCAGAGAGGGTTGCTCAAGTTGATGCTTAGAGTCCTCGGCAGAGTGTTTGCTCAGGATGATTCCTGAAATCTCCAGCAGAGTTATTAGTTCAGGATGATTCTTGAAGTCTCCGACGGAGTTATTTGTCCAAGATGATTCTTGAAGTCCTCAGCAGAGTTGATTCACCCAGAATGATTTCTGGATCCCCGAAGCAGAGTTACTTGATAGTTCTCCAGAATCCCCAGCGGAGATGTTTCATCCCCAGCATGTCTTAAACATAGAAGTTGAAATTTCCTTGAAGACTTGATGATTGAAGTCCGGCAGCGGTGCCAAAACCCCAGACTTACTGATTAAGTCCAGCTGCGATGTCGAAGCAGTTTGCCTAGCTGACGCAGGGTGCCTGACGGTAAAAGATTGCATATCCTTAGTAGTTCCTGATTGATTAAGGATTCCATTTGAAGACTTATTGACGGAGTCCAACTGTGATGTCGAAGCAGTTCTCTCAGCTGATGCGGAGTGCCTAACGGCAAAAGATTATATATCCCTACTTGGTTCTTGATTGACCGAGAATTCTATTCCCGACTTACTGACGAAGTCCGGCTAACGCCCGAAAATTTATTTGAATGCCCGATCGCGTCGTTAACTTGATTGTTAAAAAGTTCCTAATGACCTGATGAGTCCCGAGGAATCGTTTTGCCGCAGTGTCGCAGAATGCCTGACGGCAGTATCAGCTATGTATCGCCGGTTACCGAGTGACCAGTGAGCCCTTGATGACTTGAGGAAGAAGCTGCAGCGAAATCTGATAATCATCCCGACGGAGATTTGAGAGTAGCCCTTCACCAGTTACTGAATAATCGGTGATCCCTTATTGACTTACTGATGAAGTCCGACGAAGATGTTGTCGACGTTCCTAGCAACATGATGAGTCCATAGGTGACGATAAGGAATTCTTCTGCAGTGGTGCAGAATGCCTGACGGCAGAATCGGCCATCATTCACTAGTTATCGAGTAACCGGTGATCCCTTATTGACTTACTGATGAAGTCCGACAAAGATGTTGTCGACGTTCCTAGCGACATGATAAGTCCATAGGCGACGATAAGGAATTCTTCTGCTATGACGCAGAGTACCCGACAGCATAATCGACCATTCATTACCAGTTATCGCGTAACCGGTGACCCCTTGATGACTTGAGGACGAATATCTACAGCAAAATCAGATGATCATCCTGACTGAGATTTGAGATTAGACCTTTCACCGGTTACCGTGTGACCAATTCCCCAGCAGAGTTGCCGTGCAACTGTCATGATCAGTTTTTGAAGATGTTCCTAACACTCAGAGTATCGTTTACCTGTGCGTGGTTGGAAAATCACCCGTTACCGTGTAACCAGTGATCCCTCGATGATTTGAGGACGCAATGATATCAGATAAATCAGAGAATCATCTTGACGGAGATTCAGATCAGTATTTCTCCAGCTATTTGCCGCGCAACTATTATTTCAGTTTCCGAAGATTTGTCCCATCAGAGTACCATGTACTTGTGCAGTTGGCAAATTTCCGGGTTTGTTGGTATTCAACCGTCTTTTACCTTGATTGTGTGAGATTCGTTCGCTTCTCACCCAGTCAGGTCCAAGCCGTTTGAACAGGGGCAGCTGTGGCACCCCAAAATTTGCCCAACATTTCTTTACCTAGCTTATGTTTCATTTCATTCACATTAGCATTATCATTTGCATTTCATTGACATGTATGCAGGAGATCAAGAGGTATGATTACCAATCAAGAGCTACACAAGACTTTGAAGCTAGCTAAGGAGGCTTATTCAGGTGTTCAAGGGTTGATATCCTTGTCAGAGAAGTTAAAAGATCCTCAGAGAGAGTGATTGATGCCAAGAGGGTGTGTCTCCTAACTTGAGAGTTGTGGGAAGTCATCAGATGATTCTGAGGTCATGAAGTTGGACTTGAGGTCTTGAGAGAGCTCATGAGAATTGTTGAAGATCACTTTGAGGCCCAGACAGGTCATTGTGCAAGATTAAGAAGCCTCAGCCATGGTTGGTGCAGCTAGGGTTTGACTGGGTCAACCCTAAGTCAACTGATGATTTGAAGGAGGGTGAGACCTAATCCAAGAGCCATGTGATCATGGATTGACACGTTGAGATGTGATAAGGATGATTCCAAGGTTAACTCATCATGATTGAAGAGTGTGAGCAGTTTCAAGCTAGGGTTTCTAAGGCTTGACAGTGTAAAATCCCCTAGTTTGACCCCTATCTTCAAGGCAATTTAGCTCAAGATATGATTGTCATCTCATCTTGACCCTAACATGATTGTTGTAGAACATGAGCTTAGATTTAATTTGAGTGCTATAAGTCCTTTATAGGATTTGTAGAACTCAAGTTATGGCTTTGACAAGTTACAAGTCATCTGAGGTATGTGAATTTGGAGCTTGAAAGTTACCCAACTTGCATAGCACTTTTGCCCAAGAAGGATGATTCCTATGAACTTTTTGTCAACATGAATGTTGTTCCTTATTCTCTTAGCTTTCCATAGAGTACTATAAGTCCTTTAGGGGATTTGTAGAGCTCAAGTAATGGCTTTGACATGTCAAGGGTATTTTGGGAATTTGTGATTATAGGTCATTTATGATCATGGGTCATTTTCACCAACTTAGACACCTCAAATGAAATTTTGTTCAACTTAAAAGTTGCTCAAAATGGGGTTTTAACCTTGGCCATGTATCAAGGAGACATTGAAATGGCTCAAGGAAGAATGTGGTTTGAGAAAATTTTGAAAAGGAAGAATTAAAGGCATTTAATGACCAAAAATTGAAATAATTCATTTTGTGTCCAAACAAGGCAAAATTATAGGTCATTTTGAATGGAAAAATTATTTTAGAAACTTTGGCAATGCTAGAATTTTGGTTTGAGTCCATTTTCATGCCATTTCATTTCATTTCTTCATGATGAAGCAACATAAGCAACATGAACCATTGGCTTGCAAACAAGGAAATAATCATAACAAACCAATCCAATATCTCATGAGATGAATTTTCCAAGCATTTTCATGCCCAAAGAGAGCCAGAATCGTGACTGGTGTGGATGACATTTTGGAGAGAAATTGAAATTGCAAAATCTCATTTGGGTGGTTACAAAACTTTCTAGATGATTCTAATGAGTTCTATATAGATTTGGAGTGTGTTCAGCCATTTTTTGGAAGCATTTGAAGCTGGTAGCAGAGATAGCTAGTGAAAACTCAGAGCTGCAACTCAAGATCGTGTTTTGAGATTGAAGAGGAATCAAGCCAAATTGAGGTGTGCATTAGCTTCAGAGGAAGATTTGGAGTGAGTCTGGATCATTGTGGAGGAGGAATCGAGAAAGAGTTGCACCTGTTCTTCATCTGAAACCAGGTTTGTACAAATTGAAATTGTGCTTAATCTATAGGGAGATAGCTAGAAATCTTTATGTGGTTAGGTTCTTAGCATGGCATAGATGGATTTTGGTACAAGGATTAGATGGATAGAGACACTCTAGGGTATGGACCACTTTCTGTTGGGCCTGATTTCTCAAGATTCTTGGTGATACATTCATGATTGGATAGTGGAAAT
Organism: Lathyrus sativus; assembly: GCA_963859935.3. Classification (NCBI taxonomy): domain Eukaryota; kingdom Viridiplantae; phylum Streptophyta; class Magnoliopsida; order Fabales; family Fabaceae; genus Lathyrus; species Lathyrus sativus. Next base: position 156,526,391 of record OZ012736.1, on the reverse strand, counting down.
TGATTAGTGAAGAGTGTAGGTTACATTAGGATCATTATCTTTGAGAATTGTGATGATCAAGATTTGGTAAATTTCTAAGAATTCTATCGTGTTTGGAGTTAGAGAAGGAATTAGTGAATTTGGATGATGGATTCGTGATCAGGATGAAAAATTGAGTAGGATTGGATATTGGTTTGCCATTTTGGATGACCTGAGACGAGCACCTCACCGGAGAAGACGGTGGCGCTGCAACTCAGGCCACCGTCTGAGAACTCCCTCCATCTCAGTTTGAATTTGGGGACGATGAGCCTGAGCCATCAGATGAAGGTTGGACCTTTGACTTAATCCAAGGATACACGGCCACGATTTGATTTCAAATTCTAAAGAGAGACTCTGAATGAAACGCACCGTTTCATTAATTGGTTTGGTTTGGGCTTAGTGCACAGATTGATATCCACACCCCCATTTGGCCCAAATTCCTGAAATGAACTGTTGATATTTGCTATTTGATACGCAGGTTTTATCATTTTCTTCTTATTTTCTTTATTTTTCATCATTTCATATGATTTAGAAAATAATTCATAATAAATAGGAAAATAACTCAAATTGATCCAAATTTTTTCCCCCTGACTCACGAATGAGTGTAGAACTTTATGAAATTGAAAGATTAGGAATTCATGCATTTTTTATTTTAATTGCATTTTTTGTATTTTAATTGACATTAATTTCATCATGGTTGATCCTTGTCTTGTGAAATTTTGTGTGATCACATGGTGATGATTCTTGAGCTGATTTTTTATGTGTAGTTAGTTTAGACATGTATGCTCCCCTAGTATTTTTCTCATATTTTTGTGATGGAATTAGATGAGGTTTTTAGATTGGAGCTTTAGGTGCTCTAGTTTTAGGGTTTAAGCCTAGTACCTTGTAGTTTAGATTTTATTTCTAGGACTTATTGGATGATTTGACCTCTGGAATTAACATGGTAGAGTCATGAGTGACTTAGGGTCCCATAGTTATTTTTATAGGATTTTACAATTGATTTTAGTATTTTGGTTGGATTTAACTTAGTACTAGGTTTTAGGTGATCCTAACTTGCTAATTCAACTAGAATGACTTCTTTAGTTCCCTTAGATTAGGGTTTTGATTCCCTTGCTCTTGGATGATGATGAAGGCATGTGTGGGCTACTGAGGAATGCATGGTGGAGCTTAGACTTGAATTTTGCTTTTCCTTTGGAGTAGTTTTGTTTAGGTGTTAAGATTAGGGTTTGTAAGTAGAGCTTCTAGATAGATTCTCTTCTTCATAAACATGGAAGGTGTTGATCACTTCCATTCTTCCCTGTGATGTAAGGTCCCCTTGTGAAGGCCTCATCCCTCCTTTGGTAGGATGTGTGGCTCTTCACAAGTTGGTAGAACCTTTGAGGGTTTCTTTCTTTGATGGGGGAGTGTTTAGTGGTGACCTTTGGTCTTCACTTTGCTTTCCACTATCCAAACCTTGCTCTTGTTAGATGAATCTTTCTCCCTTGCTAGAGGATGGAGTTCCTTGTTAGAAGATTTAAGATGCTAGAAGTTGCTACTTCTCTGTATTTGAAGACTTCCATTGGAGCTGAAGCTTGAAGACCAATAAGAACAAGTTGACACTTGTGAAGGAGATCAAATTGAGAGCTAAAGCTTGAAGAAGTTGAAGATCAAGTTGATACTGGTGATTGATGTAAGAGTTGAAGTTTGAAGAAGCAAGTTGATATTTGCTATTGAAGATGAGAGCCTTGAGAACCAGTTACAGACTGAAGACTGAGCTGCTGTCAGAAGATTGTTGTGCTGTGAAGCTGGGGAAGCTGTTGACCTGCTTTCTTTTCTGTCTATTTGCTTTCTGTGCAACTGTATTGATGTGACTTGTGTGATTTGCTTGATGCATTAGAATAAGCTCATATTTAGATTGTTTTAAGCTAGGAGCATGATTTCCTTAGAGGTTGAGTTGCTCCCTCTGCTTGTATTGTTACTGTGTGGCTTTGCTTGCTGGTATTCGGTAGAGCCCAGCTCCCTTGCCTATGTGGTTCGTGGTGTGCTTGATGGCATTTTATTTTTCCTATATGATTGCAGTTATTCATATCTGGCTTGAGGTCGAGACGAGCTTGTGGAGGCTGATGCCCCACACACATTTCCTCCCTCACTTGCATTGCATGCATTTTACAGTCGTTTACTGTTTACTGTTTAAATTGATGCTTTATCTGTTTCTGTATCCTTGACATGATCCCCTAGGAATCTTACTTCCTTTGATAAGGAAGTGATGATTAGAACTTTAGGTTGAAACCTATGCATGATAACTTCTACGAGTTCCCTGTTTCAAACCTCATCCATAGGATGAATCCTTGGCATGACAACATTAGGACTTGATAGTCTCCCCATAGAGTTCGTTCTCTTCTCGTCTCAAAACAAATTAAAACACAGTAATAAAGGTTAACTGACATCGTATGTTACAAGCCTTAAGCTACTTGAGAAAGGGTTGTTGGAAAGTTTCTTTTCAACAACTTGGATGTTTAGTATGGCACCCTTTGGGTGACATGCGACGCATTCACTCTCAGGTCATAGTCTCTAGTGCGATATTGGTTGCAAACATCCATAAAAAACAGTTCTTCCGTAAAAGAAAGAAAACAAACTTCAAACCTTTTTGTCATGTGGGCCCATAACGCAAAGGAAGCTTTTCTGAAGAAAAGAGTGTCGTTAACTCCCAGTTCTACCGCAAACGGTAACGCCTAAGTCTCTAAGGGTCGAGCTGCGTACACCAAACTACTAGAACTGTTTTTTAACCCTACTCGAAAAACAGATGAATCTGAATCCCCGTAATCCGTATTATCCCGAACTACGTAAGCTCTGATCTCTCAAGCCTGTTGAGAGTACGTAGGCACAATACTGATGTATTAGCGAGCCACCTTCCCCCATCCGGTCACCCGTAGTTAGTCGAACTACGTTGACTCTGATTTCTCATTCTCTGATGAGAATACGTAGGCATAAAGTGCGATGCTTTGCCGAGTCATTTTTCTTTTCTTTTTGAGCAAGCCTTGATAGGTAGATAGATAAAACCAACCCGTCAGATAAACACAACAAACGTGGATTCCATCAATTACGATGGACGTGAGGGGTGCTAATACCTTCCCCTTGCGTAACCGACTCCCGAACCCAGACAATGGTTGCGATGACCTTGTCTTATACCTTTTTGTTAGGTTTTTCCGATCATTTCCTTTCCCGTTCTGAGGGATAAATAACGAAAGGTGGCGACTCTTCTGTTTTGCCGACACCATATTTTCGCGGTAGCGATAACAACAACCACAACCATCTGAACCACAATCTTCTGTACCATCACACCTTCATTCAACATCCATCAGAAAACTACCCCTGATAAAACCCCAACTTCTGTTCCACAAACATCTGAGCCAAACCCCTCTGAAAACCAACCTTCTGAAAATCCACCATCTGAAAATCAAACATCTGAACCACAACAACTAGAAACCATCCCATGTGATCCTGAACCAGTTGCTCTTGATCTACAACCTCTCACGACTGTCTATCCAGTTCCATCTGGATCATCTGAATCTTCTGATTCATCTGATTCCACTGGTTCTGATAGATCAGATGTCATTTTATCTCTTCTCAAACCCTTTGTTTCTATCCCATCTGACCCTGGTGATGATACTTTTTCTTCTGAAACAACCCCATCTAAACCTAAGACTGTTAATACTTCATATGTCCTCATTCCATCTTATTCATATCCACCTGTTATCATTATTCCTTCTTTTTCCATACCTTCAACTTCTGAACCCACCAAAACACCATCATTAGAAGCCTATCTTAAACCCAAACCTAGGCTGGATGTTGGTACTCTGTTTGCTAGTTTTAAAAAATAAATAAACTTGTGGTTATCTACTGTTAAGAAGGAATGCCTTTCAAGTATGAATCCTGATGATTCTGAAGCTATCTGGAAGAGATTCAAAAATAGATTCAATTTTGTTGCTTCAAATCTTCAAGAGATTTGTTCTGATGATGCAAAGGTCAAATTTACTGAAGCTGTCAGACTCATTCTTCTGAGTGTTAGCAGAAATACAACCTTGCTTCTGGAAAATACACCTGCAAAGGATGTGTGCCTTCCTTCTGAAGAGTTTGTGGCATCTGAGACTACTGAACTGTCTAGACCTGAAGAAGCCATTCTAGAAGTTTGTGCTTCTGGTCCTGAAGAGACTCTTGACTCTGTTCAACCTTCTGACATGAGTGTCCAGAATGCTTCTGCATCTTTGGTGTTTCACGATGCTTCTGCTTCTGCATCTTCTCCTGAGACATCTGAAGTGAAGAAAGAAGACGAAGATCTGCATGCTAAGTTTGCTGAGCTCAAGGCTAGCAACACTGAAGTAAGATCCTAGATGGTAAAACAAGAAAAGACAACTGAAGAAATCAAGACTTGGATGGCAAAACAAGATGAGTCCACATCTGAGATAACGAATCTTCTGAGGATTTTGGCTTCTCGTCCTTCTTAGTTTCTTTGTTGTTTGTGCACTTATGTGTTATTTGTCTGTTTGTTTCTGTTCTAGATTATGTTTATCAATGCATCTGAATGTTATGTTTTTCTGACTGAATCTATCATATGATTTATTGTTCTTCCTCTGTTATCTTTTTTTTGTCTTAAAGTTTTTGTTAATCCGATTCTTTTTGATATGACAAAAAGGGGGAGAAAATGGTAATTTTGATAATTCACATAAAAAGTTACCAAAGGCAACTCATACATGATAATTTTTATCTAATCATATTTTTTGAGTGTTTCAGATCTAACAATTCTTATCTGGTAAATTCTAAGAATTAACTCTGAACTAAAGTCGGAGAATCTATGAGTTTCCTCTGATGCTGAAAAGAATAAAGAAGCTGAAAGGGAAGTATTTAATCTTTTCAGAAGTATTCATTTCAGGGGGAGATTAATATTCTCAAGGGGAGATATTTCTTTTCTATTTAAACAAAATTTCCCATAGTTTTTGTCATCATCAAAAAGGGGGAGATTATTAGAACACAGATTGGTGTTTAATATATCTCATTGTTTTGATGATAACATTAATGAAATTTTGTATAGAGAATTTATATACCCTAATTTTGTTCAAGTGTTTATTTGTTTCAGATATCAAAATTAATATTATTCTGGAAGCAAGAACGCCTCTGAACACTACAAAACAAAAAAGCTCTGAACGTCAGAAGCAACACATTAGAAGACTCTGATCTGCTACAAATGACTCTGAGAAAAGTTGAGAAGAACTTGAGTAAAGAACATACGTAAAGCTTCAGAATACTCTAGAAGTACTTAGCGCTGCAAGTACAGAAGCCCTGATAAGAAAGTATGCTCTGATAAAGAATTTCACGCTTAAAGCACTTTGCTGCAAACTCTGATAGAGAAACTCTGATTGAGGTAACTCTGATATAAAGAACTAGGAACATCATCAGAAGTTTTGATGCAAGACATTCCATAGTTGTTGAAGAAAATGTTGTTCAAATAAAGATCCGTTGGCATATTCTTTGTCCTTTATCCAAACGGCTCTTTCCTCATTCGTGCATGACACAGGATTTCAGACAAAAAGGATTTGTTAGAACATTCCTCTTCTTAGAAAGGAAAAGTCAATAGAAGACAAAGGAACAGAATGCACAGCGTTGCACAGTGTTTGAGAAATGGATTTCAAAGTACTATAAAAGCAAGTCTCAACATCACTTCAAAGGTTAACGAACTTGAAACGAACTACCAACGATTTTGAAACGAATCATTGACAAATTCTTGATATATTATTCAACTCATACAAACTTTCTTCAAGCTGAATAGTTTTTATTTTATTCTAAAACTTGTGTAAAAATCACTGTTGTGATATAGCTTTTTAGAAGCAAATCTTAAACACATTGTTAGTTTATTTTTTGTAAAAGATTCCTTAAGAGACCAAGTGTGGTCAGATTTCGTGAGAAGACTAAGACAGTTGTCTTAGTGGTTAACACTATAATCAGTTTGATTTAGTGGATTAAGTCCATGTTGAGAAAGGCAAATCACCTTGGTAGGGTGGACTGGATTAGTTTGAGTTTAAACGAACCAGGATAAAAATACTGTGTTATTTTTCTATCATCTTAATTATTTTAAAACCCTTATTTAACCCCCCCCCCCCCCCCTTCTGAATGTTTTTCCTACCTTCAAAAGTTTCACCATGTGCCGCGAGGAGAAAAACAGATGGAAGACGCTTTGGCAACATTATCTTCGATGTATAAAGTGAACTATTGGAATGATGCTCCAAGAATAGTTATCTCTCGCCTCGATAGTGTCGCTACTGCGAAAATCGGCGCCGGCTAAATAGAAGAGTCGCCACCGTGTGTTATTTATCCCAAAGGAGGGAAAGGAAACGCTCGAAGTAAACCTACCGCAGAGACGGGAAAGGAATGGTCATCGCAACCAAATCCTGGATTCGGGAGTCGGTTACGCCAGGGGAAGGTATTAGCACCCCTCACGTCCGTCGTACTCGACGGGATCCACGCTGGTTTGGTTTGTCTACAGGATGCAAAAACAATCTATCTACGACTGCTAAGGCTAAACGGAAAGAACTGACTCGATAGAGTGTCGCACTCTATGCCTACGTATTCTCAAGAGAGAAAGTCAGAGTCATCATAGTTCGGGAAACTACAGGGAATTGGCTTGCCGAGATATCGCATCTCGTGCCTACGTACTTCCACACAGCGTGAAAGATCAGAGCTTACGTAGTTCAGGCTAACTACGGCTAGACAGGGTGTTCTCGATCACACGGGAGTGAGAGATTAAGTTGTTTTGAGAGGTATGGGAACCTACGAGACTTAGAACTACGGTCTGGTATCGATTGCGCTCGGGCAAGAGAAAGGGATAACAGGCGTTAGCGGGAAAGTCTCGATCGCACGGCAGCGAGAGAACAGAGAGGTTAGTTGTTAGTGTGCTCGCTAGGATATCGCATCCTATGCCTACATATTCTCATTCGGTATGAGAAATCAGAGCAGCTATAGTTCAACCTACTACAGCTAAAACGGGGAAACGGGAAAAACGTAAAAGGGAGCTCGCTAGGATATCGCATCTTATGCCTACGTACTCTCGTCTGGTACGAGAGATCAGAGCAAACGTAGTTCGACGGGAAAACGAGTCTCGATTGCAAGGGGGCAGGAGAAGGGGTCTCGATCGCCTGAACGCGAGAGAAAAGGGGTTTCGATCGCACGGGGCGAGAACAAAGAGGAAGCAGGCCTACGCCTAAACGGGAAGGAACTCGGGACACACAGGCAAGAACCTAAGGCGTAGGAGAGAATGCGTCGCATGTCACCCAAAGGGTACCATACTAGACATCCTAGACGATTGAGAAGAAACTCATCAACTTTCATTCCCTACGTATCTAACGATACAGCTCACAACACTCGACGGTTGCTTGAAGTCTTGAATAAGATGATGATGTTGAACGAAGCGGCTCCGTTGGCTCTCGACATGCGCGCAAGCTCCATTCCAATCTTCTTCCTCTCTGGATCCTTGATGAGGACGCTCGAATAAGAACCAATGTAACGCTTAGACCGTCATGGTTCGACTTATACGAGAAATCGAACTCTAAGAGGTAGCGTATTGATGTCCGTGTCAAAGACAAGATAGAGAAATGCTATCGAAAATCATTCTCCAATTGAATCGTGTCACACAGCCAACCAACAATAAAATCAAGATAAAATCAGATAGAAACGAAAATAGGAGAGAAAATAGGAGACAAATCCACTAACAAATGGAAATAAAAGCCTACTCCTAAGAAACGGAAAAAATAATCTCCTAAGGAAACTATATCCTAAAAAGAAAATATCAGTAAATTGCATATGGAAAATAAAATGGGAATTCTACCCTATGCACAATACTCTATAATTTCTACAAAAAAATAGAATGAAAATTCTATATTATGCAATATTAAAAGAAAATGTTAATAGAATACAAATCCTAGAATATAAAATCTATATTAAAAAATATGCTAATATTCTAAGAAAGAAACTGTAATTTCCTAAAACAGAAAATAGGAAAAAGAAAGTATTAAAGAAAATATAATACAAATATTAACCAAAAGAAAATAAAATAAACTACCGCTAGGGGGGTTTAGTCAGTTCAGGGGTGTGCTAGTAGTAAAACAATAATATTGGGCCCAACCCAAAACACAACAGCAAACAAAAACAATCAGGGAGGGGTAAGAAGGAAAAACGGGGGGTGTGCTTCACAAAAACAACAATGGGCCTTAGAGCCCAACGCCAAACTCTCAGCCACGTATCACTCGTTCACATTCTGAAAAGAACAAACCCTAAGTCTCTCCAAAAACACTGTTCACTGCGCCGCTAACCTCTCTCAGCTTCTCTCTCATTTCACCACCTCCGTCCCAACTAACTTCTTCCTCTCAAACTCAAACAACTCGTTTCACAACCACTAAAAAAATAAACTCTTGCAAATCTTCGGAACAACTCGATCGAAAGCTTACATGTGAGGGCGAAAACGACGAAGATCTTCACAGATCTTTGAAGATCTTGAAGGATCTGGAGATTTGGATGAACACTCATGAAGATCTAGTATATTGAACACGAAGGAGCGTTGATCTAGATCTTGAAATTGGATGAGGATCGAGAACGAACGAAGAACATGACGAGGCTTCTGGAAACGGATGAAGGACTGGTGGACGTTCTTGAAGATCTGGACAAGTTCGCTGACGAACTGGTGATGACTGATGAACAAAATTATTGACGAACAGATCCGCGAGTGTGCGATGAGCTTCGATAGATCTGTTGGAGGATCTTGATCTGTTGGAGGATCTTGCGAAGAACTTCTTGATGAACAACACGTTGAAAACGATGAAGAACTTGGAGATTATTGGTGAAGATCTGGAAGAATCCTGAACAAATGAAGATCGTGTTGAATCTTTGAGTTTCTGGAGTTTCAGAGGAAAGAATGAACGATGATGAACTTGAAGATGACGGAAACAGTTGCGCGATCTTGAATCTTGAAGGTTGCATCTAGAGGAGATGATGAATGCATGAAAATCTGACGGAGATCTGGAAAATCTGATGAAGTTCTTGATGATTTGCAGTTTCCGATGAGGTTTCCGGTGAATTTTGGCCGTAAATCGGTGAGGTTTGATTTCACCGGTGATCAACTCCGGTGGTTTGCATGGCCGGCGGTAAGGGGGACTGTGGTTGGGACGCGTGGCAGGTGCATGCGGAGGGAGAAGGAGGTGAGGCCACGTGTCTCTACATGCAGAGAGGTGGCAAGAGAGAGAGTGATGCGTTGGCGGAGGAAAGTGTGAGTGGGAAAGTTGTCACGCGTGAACCAGGTGGAAGGGAGAGAGAATGAGACGTGGTGGCTTTATACTGATGCCAAGTGGCAGAATTTGGACTTGGGCCCCAGAACTGGACACCTGGCCCACCAGAAGCTGATTAAGGACTTCTGATTGCAATTAAGACTCCACTAATAACACACTTCAAAATTAATGACTGCACCTAATTAAAATGAAATTTAATACTACTAATTAATAAAAGCTGACCCTAATTACTGAAACTAACTCTAATCAAACCTAATTAACATCTACAATGAACCTTGATTAATAAAAGCTAATTAATAGAACTAACTCTAATTAATACTATTAAAAGAAAAACCTATTAAACTAAACAAATCAATTAAACTAATACCTATTTAAAAATAAAATATATAAATTCTAGAAATAAAATCTATTAAAAATCTATAAGAACTATTCAATTAATCTAAAAATATCTATTTAAATTCTAAACAACTATTAAATCCTATAAGAAAATATTAAAAATTCCTATTTAATATCTAGAAAAATTCAATTAAATCTATTAAAATCTATAAAAATCTATTAAAAATCTAGAAAATAAAAGGGAAAATTCTAAAAAAAACAGGGAAGCCAATTACATCGATTTGAGAACAACTGCGCAACTATAGCGAAATTAGCGGTAAAAATCAGACACTGAAATGTCCTCAAAAATAACAGCGAGAGCTGAAAACACAGGGAACGAACACCAATTCTCAAAATACGCTTATTCGAACTGGCCTGAACTGCCTGAAACGCCAGGGGAGGCTGTAATCCCGATAAAATCAAAAGTGGCTGAAAAAATGCAATGTATGCAGTTGTCGCTACCGCGAAAATAAGGTGCCGGCAAAACAGAAGAGTCGCCACCTTTCGTTATTTATCCCTCAGAACGGGAAAGGAAACGATCGGAAAAACCTGACGAAAAGGTATAAGACAAGGTCATCGCAACTGTTGTCTGGGTTCGGGAGTCGGTTACGCAAGGGGAAGGTATTAGCACCCCTCACGTCCATCGTACTCGATGGGATCCACGCTTGTTGTGTTTACTGGACGAGTTTGTTTTATCTATCTACCTATCAAGGCTGGCTTAAAAAGAAAAGAAAATGACTCGGCAAAGCGTCGCACTTTATGCCTACGTATTCTCATCAGAGAATGGGAAATCAGAGTCAACGTAGTTCAGCTAACTACGGGTGATGGGGGAAGGTGGCTCGCCAATACGTCAGTATTGTGCCTACGTACTCTCAACAGGTATGAGAGATCAGAGCTTACGTAGTTCGGCATAACACGGATTACGGGGATTCAGATTCATCTGTTTTATCGAGTAGGGTTAACACACAGTTCCAGCAGTTGAATGTACGCAGCTCGACCCTTGGAGACTTAAGCGTTACCGTTTGCGGTAGAACTGGGAGTTAACGACACTCTTTTCTTCAGAAAAGCTTCCTTTGACTTACGGGCCCACGGGGCAAAAAGGTTTGAAGTTTGTTTTCTGTCTTTTACGAAAGAACTGTTTTTTTTATGGTTGTTTGCAACTAGTATCGCACTAGAGACTATGACCTGAGAGTGAATGTGTCGCATGTCACCCAAAGGGTGCCATACTAAACATCCAGACTGTTGAAAAGAAACTCTCCAACAATCCTTTCTCAGATAGCTTAAGGCTCGTAACGTACGACGTCAATTAACCTCTATTACTGTATTTTAATTTGTTTTAAGATGAGATGAGAGAACGAACAGGTTCAACTAAGGGGAGACTATCAAGTCCTAATGTTGTCATGCCAAGGATTCATCCTATGGTTGAGGTTTGAAACAGGGAACTCCTAGAAGTTATCATGCATAGGTTTCAACCTAAAGTTCTAATCATCCCTTCCTTATCAAAGGAAGTGATATTCCTAGAGGATCACGTCAATGATAAACAGAAACAGACAAAGCATCAGCTTAAATAGTAAACAGTAAACGACTGAAAAATGCATGCAATGTAAGTGAGGGAGGAAATGTGTGTGGGACATCAGCCTCCACATGCTCATCTCAACCTCAAGCCAGATATGAATAACTGCAATCATACAAAGGAAATAACATGCTATCAAGCAAAATATAAGTGACTGCAATCATACAGAAGAAATAAAATGCTATCAAGCAACACAAACCACATAGGCAAGGGAGCTGGGCTCTACCGAATACCCGCAAGCAAAGCCATACAGTAAAAATACAAGCAGAGGGAGCAACTCAACCTCTAGTGCAATCATGCTCCTAGCTTAAATCAGTCTACATATGAACTTATTCTAATGCATCAAGCAAATCAAACAAGTCACATCAATACAGGAAAGAAAGCAGACAGACAGACAGGAAAGAAGCAAATCAACAGCTCCCACAGCTTCACAGCAAAGCTCCTCTGACATCAGCTCAGTCCTCAGACTTCAACAGCTCTTCAGGGCTATCATCTTCAATAGCAAGTATCAACTTGTTCCTTCTAATACACCAAATAAGTAGCAACTTATTCTCTCTTCCTCAAGCCTCGGCTTTGCAGTGAATTCCACCTTCAGGCTCCACTCCTAACTACAAGCATCAACTTGTTCTTTCAGGGACTCAGTGTCTCAACATAAGTATCAACTCATCCTTTATTCCTCAAGCTCATCTCTTCACTCAATCTCAATTGGATCTTCTTCACAAGTGTCAACCTGGTCTTCAAGCTTCAGCTCTCTCCTCTTTACAAGTATCAACTTGTCTTACTTCATCTACAAGCCTCAGCTTCTCAGAGTAATCTTCAATCACATAGAAGTATCAACTTCATCCTTCAATATTCTTCAAGCAAGTAACTCCGTCCTCTAACAAGGGAGAAAGATGCATCCATCAAGAGCAAAGTTTGGATGATTGGTAGCAGAGTGAAGACCAAGGGTCACCACTAAGCATCCTATCATCAGAGAAAGGGACCCTCAAAGGTTCTACCAACTTGCAAAGAGCCACACATCCTACCAAAGGAGGGATGAGGCCTTTACAAGGGGACCTTGCATCATAGGGAAGAATGGAAGTGATCAACATCATCCATGTTTATGAAGGAAAAGAATCTATCTAGAAGCTCTGTCTGCAAAACCCTAATCTTAATACCTAATCAAAACTACACCAAAAGAAGGGAAGATCTTCACATCCAAGCCTCTTCAAGCAATCCAATGCATCTTCAACTTGTCTTCAACATCATCCAAGAACAAGCAAAGAAAAACCCTAATCTAAGGGAGCTAAAGAAGTTAATCTAGTTGAATTAGTGCATTAAACTCATCTAAAACTAGCACTTAAACTAATATCAAGCAAAAATAGAAAACTACCTTGAAAATTCCTACAAAAATTCCTAAGGGATCCTAATTAAATCATGAATCTACCCTACAAAAATCAGAGGTTGAATCATCCACCTAGTCCTAAAAATAAAATCTAAACCACAAGGTATCAACCATAAACCCTAAAAATGGAGCACATAAAGGTTTCAACCTAAACTACCACTTATGTTAATCACAAAATTGTGAGAAAAATATATGGGGAGCATGCATATCTATGCTAACTACTCACAAAAAATCAAGATCAAAATCATCATCACATGATCAAACCAAATTCCACAAAATCAAGCATCAAACATGACTATTTTAATATCAATTAAAATGTAAAAATTCCCATAAAATCAGAAAATGCATGAAATAAAAATATTTTTTTATCTAAAAAATACTAGATCCTATCATGAATCCAATGCAAAAAGAATGGGATTAATTGAATCATTTTTCCATTTTTTATCATTTTATCAACAACCATGAATAAAAATGAAAAAATAAAGAAAATCAAAATAAAATGATAAACACACGGTGCATATAGCATGACAATCCAGTTCATTTTAGCAATTGGGCCATGAGGGGGGTGCAGGTATCAACTAACAGCCTAAGCCCAAAATCAACAAATAAATGAAACGCATCGTTTCATTAAAGTTCAGACTCTTCACAAATTGAGAAGCACGCGTGGCCGTTGGATGAGGTCCCCAGTCCAAGTTAAACCATGATCCAAGGGCTCAGGGATCATCTACCCTAATTCAAACTTCTGTAACTCAGGTCACCTGCGCGCCCAAAACCACCGCCGGTGACTTTCTCTGGTCATCTTCTCACAACCCTAGTTTGCCATAGAGTCCACCATTGGCCACAATCCCTTAATGAAACATGTCCCAAATCTCACAAGGAACTCACTCATACCATTAATTCACCCTGAAACCTCAAGATTCGCAAGAACCAACTCTCAACCGAAAATGGTAACATCCCTAATTGGTCACTAATTCTCAAATTAATGATCTGAAATCCTTCCTACACCATTCTACAATGCATCTAACATCCTAATTCCTCGTAATTCTAACTAAATCAAGCTATAGATGGAAAGTTACCAACCTGAAAATTTCGTGTGCACAGAAGTAGCAAGCCTTCAAATCAAGCCCTCTAATGCTCCAGACTCCTTAAGTGAATCACCTCCAAGCTTCTGTATGCAATAGAATTGATTGAAATGGCTTCAATTCTTGGAACCAACTCTGAGTTGCAGGTGGAAAAAACTGAGATCAAGAACACCAATCAGCCACGAATTTCCCTTGATTATGATCTGGAATCATTCACTAGCCTCCATGAAAGAGATTGCAATCAAGAAAATGGATGGAAAGTGAAGGAAATGGTGTAACTGAATTCAGTTGCAATCAATGAAATTGCAATCTCAATCTCTACTCTCTCCTTCAATCATCACCAACCTTGGCCTTGGATCAACTCACTATCATATATAGAACCTGTGTGGATGATCTAGAAACCTCTAGATCCTTCTAATGAGAAATTCAATCTCTCATGTCATGAGAATTTCAATCACATGCCATGGTATGCATAATTCTGCTAACAGCTTGAAATCATCCTCATTCCCTTCCAATTTCTCCCCTAATGACATTTTGGATGTGTTTGGCTTGCAAGGGACCTTGATTATGCCTTGAATTTAGGTTTTGCAAATGTAACTTATGATGTAAGTAACTACTTTTCAAAGCAAGTCCACAAATTACACCTCAATTCAAAAATGTGGCTAAACCAATGTTCTTAAAATGTTTTTTAGAGTCAAAATGACCTATTACATGCCTTGGTTTGGATATGTAGATCAAAAATATCAATTTCCAACTTTGGTTCATTTGAAAATCCTCCTTATTTTAGGTCATTTTTGCAACTTTGAGCTACAAGCAATTCCAACCTCTCATGACCTCTTGACTAGCCTTAAAACATCATTTTGAACAAGTTTTATGTTGAACATTTTCCCATTTGAAGCTTGGAAATAAGAGTTATGGCCTCATGGTTGAAATGACCTATAATCTCCAAATGACCAAAATGCCCTTGACTTGTCAAAGCCATAACTTGAGTTCTACAAATCCTATAAAGGACTTCTAGTACTCTCTAGAAATCTAAGAGGATAAGGAACGACATTCATGTTGACCAAAAGTTCATAGGAATCATCCTTCTAGGGAAAAAGTTTCATGCAAGTTGGGCAACTTTCAAGCTCCAAATTCACATGCCTCAGATGACCTGTAACTTGTCAAAGTCATAACTTGAGTTCTACAAATCCTATCAAGGACTTCTAGCACTCAAATTAAATCTAAGATCATGCTCTACAACATTCATGTTGGGGGAAAGATGATATGACAATCACATCTTGAGCTAAACTGCCTTGAAGATATGGGTCAAACTAGGGGATTTTACACTGTCAAGCCTTAGAAACCCTAACTTGAAACTTCTCAAACTCTTCAATCATGATGAGTTAACCTTGGAATTATCCTTATGACATCTCAATTCATTAATCCATGATCAAATTGCTCTTTAATTAGGTCTTAACCTTCTTCAAATCATCAGTTGACATAGGGTTGACCCAGTCAAACCCTAATTGCACCATTCATGGCTGAGTCTTCTTAATCTTGCACAATGACCTGTCTAGGCCTCAAAGTGATCTTCAAAACTTCTCATGAGCTCTCTCAAGACCTTAAGTCCAACTTCTTGGCTTCAGAATCATCTGATGGCTTCCCACAACTCTCAAGTTAGGAGACTTACACACTTGGGCTCAACCACTCTCTCTGAGGATCTTTTAACTTCTCTGACAAGGATATCCACCCTTGAACACTTGAATAATCTTCTTAGCTAGCTTCATAGTCTTGTGTAGCCCTTGATTGGTAAACATACCTCTTGATCTCCTGCATACATGTCAATGAAATGCAAATGATAATGCTAATGTGCATGAAATGAAACACAAGCTAGGTAAAGAAATGTTGAGCAAATTTTGGGGTGCAACAGTTGCCCCTATTCAAACGGCTTGGACCTGACTGGGTGAGAAGCGAACGGCTCTTAAACAATCATGGTGAAAGGCGGTTGAATACCAACAAACCCGGAAATTTGCCAACTGCGTAAGTACACGGTACTCTGGTGGGAACAAATCTTCGAAAACTGAACTATTAGCTGCACGACAACTAGCCGGGGAATTGGTCACACAGTAACCGGTGATACATGGTCGATCATGCCATCAGGCATCAATATTAATTGGGACCCATCAGGTCATCAATCAATTTAATCATGCCATCGGGCATTCAAAGAAATTTTCGGGCATCAGCCGGACTTCATCAGTATGTCGGGAATAGAATTCTCAGTCAATCATGAACCAATTGGGGATATCCAAACTTCTGCCGTCAGGCACTCGCATCAGCTGAGAGAACTGCTTCGTTAATATGGGTGGACTTCAATCATCAAGTCCTCAGGGGAAGCTTCAACATCGCTGCTAAGGAACCTGCTGGGGATGACGCATCTCCGCTGGGGATTCTGGAGAACTATCAAGTAACTCTGCTTCGGGCTTTAAGAAATCATTCTGGATGACTCAACTCTGCTGAGGGCTTCAAGAATCATCTTGGACAAATAACTCTGTGGGGACTTCAAGAATCATCCTGAACCAATAACTCAGCTGGAGATTTCAGGGATCATCCTGAGCAAATACTCTGCCGGGGACTCTAAGCATCAACTTGAGCAACCCTCTCTGGCGACTTCACTGGGGATTTTAAGAATCATCTTAAACAATCAACTCCGCTGAGGAATTCAAGAATCATCTTGGGCAAACGACTTTGCTGGGGAATTCAAGAATCATCTTGAACCACACCACTCTTTTGAGATTTCAGGAATCGTCCTGAGCAAACAACCCGTCGGGGAATACCTGCAAAACAAGAACGGTAACGACCTAGCTCATGTTTCATATGCATATGTTTGACAATGGCGCAATTCTCCACACGGTGGAAATGCTACGCGTTTAAGGTAAATGTTATGCAATCATGCAAGATGCTACGACCCCATCAGCAAAATAAATGCTGAAGGGAGAATCCTCCTGTCAAGGAGAAAGAACCGCTCTGGTGGAGAGGAGGAATCATCCTGCCAAGGAGAAAAGGTTACACCAAACTCAATTGGATTCCGCCTGGGGAGACGAACTTCGGTCGACTGCTGCAGGGGAATAAAGCTCTACGAAACCTTGAACCCGCTCGACTGGGTATTCAAACCACAACTGCTGAGGACATGATATCAATCGCAGAAATAAACTGTGCGGCCTTCGCGACTACTTTCCTGGAGATAACGACTCCGGCGGGGAAATACAGCATCAGCTATTCGACACTCCACTGGGGAGAACCACCCATGGCCCGAACGCTTTCCAAGGACTCGACTCTCTTGGGAATTTACATACTCGGCTGGGGAAGAAGGAATCATCCTGCTTGCTGGGGAGAGTACGACTCTGTGGGGAATCTCAATTCTCCTGGAGACTTCAGTCCTGAACTACCAGATGCTGCACGCTTCGGTATATGACCCAGCTGGGGAGATGGCGATCCTTCAGGATACATCTGCTTGGGGAGAGAATCTTCTCTACTTGGGTGGACACACCTCAATGCTTACGATCTCGTGTTCAGACTCCACGGGGAGGTGCTGCTGAACTTGCTGGAGAGGAAGGAATCATCCTATTTGGGAACGCATACGGCGTACTGCCTGGTATAGGCTATACCTGCAACAACACAAACAGACAAGATACCCTTCTCAAAGGGACCTATCAAGGTTATCATCTTCTAACCATGTTCAAGTAATTCATTGTTTCAACAATCAGTGGCCTAGGCCAGTAAGTTTATGTATGCGCATTTTATCAAAAACATCGGCGTTCTTTCTTGCAAACAAAACAGATAAATGCTAGACAAACAATTGCTGAATAGTATACATTTTATTGATAACGAACCCCTGAATGGGTAAGAATGTTTTACAACAGATGCAGGCTCCTGGAATGAGGAAGCCGCGCAAAAATAAAACATAAATATACATCAGTATATACACAAATGTTGGCAACGAGGCGTAGACGAACACCATGAGTTGATCCCTCTATGATCCACTCGACTTCGATACTTCTCCGACGCTTCAGCTTCCGAAGAGATTGATTCAGATAAACGGCCCTCAGGTATTCCAAACCACTAAACAATGAGAGTCCACACGCGGAGCGCAGTCATTTGCTTTGTCAAATCCCTAACTTTTGCCTGAATCGCCCTTCCGGGTTTTCGATTCACCGGGATACCCTTTTTTGCCAAAGCCGCCCATCCGGGTTTTCGACTTTGCGGGTGTACATTCTTTTTCTTTATATCCCTAATTTTTTCCCGAACCTTTTTCCTTTTTTGTGGTTCGCCGGGATGCCCCATTTTTTCCTGGATATTCTTTTTCTTTCCAGCGGGTCATTTTTAAGCAAAGTATTTTTTAACTGCGTCCGCGTTCACCGGGGATGCAAAATCTTCACCATCCATCATGGATAGCAACAAGGCTCCTCCCAAAAAGACCTTGCTGACGACGTATGGACCTTCGTAATTAGGAGTCCACTTGCTCCGGTGATCGGAGTGTGGAGGAAGAATCTTCTTCAGGACGAGATCACCTGTCTGAAAGCTTCTAGGACGCACCTTCTTATCATAAGCCTTCTTCATTCGGCTTTGGTACAGACAACCATATGCAATCGATGCTAACCTCTTCTCGTCCATCAGGCTGAGTTGGTTTAGTCGGTTCTTAATCCATTCTGCCTCGTCGAGTTTCACGTCAACCAAAACTCGCAAAGAAGGGATCTCCACTTCTAACGGTAGGACAACTTCCATACCGTACACTAAGGAGAAAGGAGTTGCCCCGATTGATGTACGTACCGTTGTACGATAACCGTGCACTGCAAATGGCAGCATCTCGTGCCAGTCTTTATAGGTCACAACCATTTTCTGCACAATCTTCTTAATGTTCTTGTTGGCCACTTCAACGGCACCATTCATCTTCGGCCGGTAAGGAGATGAGTTGTGGTGTTCAATCTTGAAACTCTGGCACAACTCCTTCATCATCTTGTTATTCAGATTCGAACCATTATCAGTAATGATCCGCTCGGGAATTCCGTAACGACAGATGATGTCCCTCTTTATGAATTTAGCCACCACTTGCTTGGTCACATAAGCGTATGAGGCTGCCTCCACCCACTTGGTGAAGTAGTCGATAGCTACCAGAATGAAGCGATGACCGTTAGGTGCAGTGGGCTCGATCTTGCCTATCATGTCGATGCCCCACATGGAGAACGGCCACGGAGAGGACATGACATTTAATGGGCACGACAGTACATGGATCTTATCAGCATAATCTGGCATTTATGACATCTTATCGCGCATTTAAAGCAATCCGACTCCATCGTCAGCCAGTAATATCCTGCTCTCAGGATCTTTCTTGTCATAGCATGCCCGCCGGCGTGCGTACCAAATGTTCCTTCATGGACTTCTTCCATGAGCATACTCGCTTCTTTCTCATCTACACATCTGAGTAGCACGAGATCATGGTTTCTTTTATACAAAACTCCATCAGGATTGAGATAAAAATTTCCAGACAGCCTCCTCAGAGTCTTCTTATCCTGGGTTGACGCTCCCGCAGGATACTCCTTAGTCATAAGGAAAGTCTGGATATCATGGAACCATGGCTTGCCGTCGGAGGCTTCCTCGATCGCAAAGACGAATGCAGGTCTATCAAGACGAGAAAGGACAATTCTTGGAGCTTCATTCCAAAAATTGACTTTATACATTGAAGCCAATGTGGCTAAGGCATCATCCATCTGGTTTTCTGCTCTGGGCACATGATAGAGTTCTACTCGATCAAAGAATGGAAGCAGCCTTCTGGCATAGTTCATGTACGGCACCAAATTCGATTGACGAGTCTCCCACTCCCCTTTAATCTGGTTAATAACAAGCGCCGAGTCACCATATACATCTAGGTTCTTGATTCTCAAATCAATTGCCTCTTCTAGACCCATGATGCATACTTCGTACTCCGCTTCGTTATTGGTGACCGGAAACGTCAGTCTCGCAGTAAACGGGATGTGGGATCCGTGGGGAGTCGTGATGATCGCCCCAATACCACTTCCGTAAGAATTAACCGCCCCGTCAAATATCAATTTCCACTGGGACTTCCTGTCTGGACCCTCGTCGGGCAACGGTTCATCGCAATCTTTCGCTTTGAGAAACATGATATCCTCATCAGGGAATTCAAATTTCATCGGCTGTTAATCCTTGATCGGCTATTCGGCCAGGTATTTAGACAATACGCTTCCCTTAATGGCCTTCTGGGAAACATACTGAATGTCATATTCCGTCAACACCATTTGCCATCTGGCAATCCTGCCCGAAAGCGCTTGCTTCTTGAAGACGTAGTTGATCGGATCCATCTTCGAAATTAGCATGGTGGTGTGATTGAGCATGTACTGTCGTAAACGTTTGGCAGGCCAGGCTAGTGCACAACACGTCTTCTCCAGCATCGAGTAACAAGATTCACAGTCTGTGAACTTTTTACTCAAATAATAAATGGCGTGCTCCTTTCTGCCCGTCTCGTCGTGCTGACCGAGAACACACCCCATACTATTTTCAAGAACTGTCAAGTACATGATTAAGGGTCGTCCGGCCACTGGGGGTATCAAGATCGGAGGTTCCTGCAGATACTGTTTTATCTTATCAAATGCCTTCTGGCAATCCTCGTTCCAGATAATCGCCTGATCTTTCTTTAACAGTTTGAACATCGGTTCACACGTGGCCGCGAGTTGAGAAATAAACCTTGCAATGTAGTTTATTCTGCCCAGGAAACCACGAACTTCTTTTTCTGTTTTTGGCGCTGGCATTTCTTGTATTGCTTTTATCTTCGCAGGATCAACCTCGATGCCTCTTTCACTCACGATAAACCCCAGTAGTTTTCCGGACCGTACTCCGAAAGTACACTTGTTAGGATTCAGCCTCAACCTGAACTTCCTAAGCCTCTCAAAAAGCTTCAGCAAATTGACAAATGTCCCTCCTCCGTTTGGGACTTCGCAATCATGTCATCAACATAGACTTCAATCTCATGATGAATCATGTCATGAAACAAAGTGGCCATTGCTCGTTGGTAAGTGGCCCCCGCGTTCTTCAGACCGAAAGGCATTACCTTGTAGCAAAACGTTCCCCAGGGGGTGATAAACGTAGTTTTCTCCATGTCCTCCGGCGCCATCTTGATCTGATTGTAACCGGAGAAGCCATCCATGAACGAAAATACGGAGAACTAAGCTGTATTGTCGACCAACACATCGATATGAGGCAGCGGGAAATCATCTTTAGGGCTCGCCCTATTCAAATCCCGATAATCGACGCACATTCGCACCTTACCGTCCTTCTTCGGTACATGCACTATGTTGACGACCCACGGAGGGTAAGTAGTGACCGCTAAGAAGCCAGCATCAAGCTGCTTTTGCACTTCTTCTTTGATCTTAACGGCCATATCTGGTCGCGTTCTCCTAAGCTTCTACTTAACGGGAGGACAGTCTTCTCGCAGCGGCAAGTGATGGACCACGATGTCAGTGTCAAGTCCGGGCATATCCTCGTATGACCAAGCAAAGACGTCACTATACTCTCTCAGCATCTCGACCAATCTCTGCTTGACATCACTCTGCAATGCAACCCCTATCCTGACATTCCTGACTAGTTCTTCAGAACCCAGATTCACAATCTCGATCTCTTCTTCGTGAGGCAGAATAACTTTCTCTTCTTGTTTCAACAAGCGGGCCAACTCTTCGGGAAGGTCTTCGTCTTCATCAATCTCTTCTTCGGCTTGATAGATCGGGCAATCGAAGTTGAAGTGAGTCGTAAAAGGTCCAGAGTCGATGTCATTTGCTATGTGGATCCTGCAATAACAAGGGTTAAGCTTAAAACAAGGATATGAAGGTTAGCACAAACCCCATTGCCATTTTGTTGTTTTTTAAAACAAATATAAAACAGAAATAACAGAGATCACAATATTTGAATACGAAGAAAAACGCCTTTTGATTTATTGATAAAATGCATGTACATAATCAAACGAGGCCCTGACAATAAAACCACTACGCCCCGGGTAGGGCATAGGGTTGTACAACGATTGGAAAAAGTAAATCATTACTCTTCGCCTGCCACTTGGATGATATCCCTGACGGACCAGTTGTTGAGGCTCTCGCCTGGCTTGCTTGGTTGGATCCAAGAGTCTAAGTCACAGTCGCTGTCCTCGCCGTCTTCAAACACCGCGTTGACACTTTCAAATATCACCCCACCACTGGTAAACTGGATCGGCCCTTTACCTCGCGACGCACTATGAGAAGAGGAGGCTTCAGCTGCAGGAGAGTATCCTAACCCAAACTTGTCCTGCTTGTTAGGTATCTCTAAAATTCGCCCCCAGCCTGGGGTAGATCCGGCCTGAACAACGGCCCGGGCTTCCTAGAAGGAAGAGAGAGTTATCTCTGGTTTTTCGGTGATTACAGGAGCTACGTTCTTGACTTTAACAGCTTCGAACGCCTGGCATAGGGTTTCGTGGATTTCCCCATCCATCTCAACGTATTTGAAGGATGACAAATGGCTCACCATTATATCCTCCTCGCCACATACAGTCACGGCGCTACCTCCAACAGCATACTTGACTTTCTGGTGCAACGTGGAGGTCACGGCGCCAGCAGAATGGATCCATGGTCGGCCTAAGAGACAGCTGTAGGCAGGCATGATGTCCATAATGTAAAAGACCGCGTCGGACGTTTCCGGCCTGACTTGGATTGGTAAGGTCACCTCCCCGAAAACATGGCGTTTGGTTCCATCGAATGCTTTCACAACCAGATCACTGGGTGTGCAGATCAATCCTCGAGTATCTAACTTCATCAACGCTTTCTTTGGAAGAACGTTGAGTGATGACCCTGTGTCCACCAACACGTGAGACATAATCGTTCCCCTACACTCTATCGAGATGTGCAGGGCGCTATTGTGGTTCCTCCCCTTCGGCGTCAGCTCTAGGTAAGTGAACCCTAACCCATTTCCGGCATTCACGTGGGTTACGACCCCTTCTAACTAGTTTACCAATATTTCCTGCGGTATATACGTGGCGTTCAACACCTTCAGCAGCGCGTTGCGGTGTGCCTCAGAACACAGCAACAAATTCAAGATGGAAATTTTCGAGGGTGTTTGATGGAGATGATCCACGATCCTGTAGTCACTCTTTTTAATCAACCTCATAAACTCTTCGGCGTCTTTAACAAGTAAGTCTTTTTCTACCCCACTAGGGATCTCTTTAACGACTTTACTTTTACCTTTATCAGTTGCATCAGCTCTGTCCGCTTTTTCCGCCACGACCTCAGGTGGTGCAAACACTCTCCCGCTACAGGTAATTCCGCTAACGCCCACTAGGTTATCCACCGACGACCCAGATGGTTCTAGTTCCAACTTCTGTCCGTTGCAGTAGACCTCTGCCCCATAATGCCATGGGACAGCATTGGTGTTTTCGAAGGGTATCGGCCCAACTTTGGTGATTGTAATCGTGGGCGGCCTGGGTGCAGAAATAGTTATCGTCCGGCGAGGGATGGTGATGGTGGCGACCTCATCATCTTGCTTCAGCATTACCTCTCCCGATCCGCTTTCGGCCCTTCGGCTAAACTGCAGGATTCCCTCGGTCATCAGACTTTGAATCCCCTCTACCAACTGTTCACATCCATCAGGACTTGTCGCACAACCCATACATAGCTCTCCACAACCTGGAAAGAAACCCCTTTTCATCAACTTAGCTTTAACGAAGCTAAGCGGCGTCTTCAGATCTCTGACGTCAGTCAACAAATCCAAGCTCTCGTCTTCAATAATGGCATTTACTCCACCTCCCCTATGATTCGGCATAGGGTTTTTCGTGACGTTTGGCACATTATATGAGAAATTGATGATCTTAGCATCCACCATGTCCTGCACCTTGTGCTTGAAGGCTTTGCAATTTTCTATCGTGTGGCCTGGTGCCCCTGAGTGAAATTCGCAAGTTGCATTTGCATCATAACCTGGCGGAGGTTCCCCTGTCAAGGGAGCCAGGGTTCTCTTCTGGATCAACTGCAGCTGAAGCAGAGCCTGTAATAGCTGAGCGTAGGGCATGGGCGGCCTGAGTGCAGAAATGGTTACCGTCTGGCGCGGGATGGTGATGGTGGCAACCTCATCATCCTGCTTCAGCATTACCTCTCCAGATCTACTTTCGGCCCTTCAACTAAACTGCAAGATTCATTCGGTCATCAGACTCTGAATCCCCTCTATCAACTGTTCACATCCATCAGGACGAGTCGCACAGCCCATATAGAGCTCTTCACAGCCCGGAAAGAAGCCTCTCTTCATCATCTTGGCTTTAACGAAGCTAAGCGGTGTCCTCAGATCCTTGACATCAGTCAGCATATCTAAATCCTCTTCTTCAATAATGGCATTCACCTCACCTCCCCTATGGTTCAGCATAGGGTTCTTCGTGACATTCGGCACGTTATCTGAGAAATTGATGATCTTAGCATCCACCATATCTTGCACCTTGTGCTTGAAGGCTTTGCAGTTTTCTATCATGTGGCCGGGTGCCCCTGAGTGAAACTCACACGTTGCATTTGCATCATAACCCTGCGGAGGTGCCCCTGTCAAGGGAGCCAGGGTTCTCTTCTAGACTAGCTGTAACTGAAGCAGAGTTTGTAACAGCTGAGCATAAGACATGGGCGGTGTCTCAAGGTGACGGCTTGACAGAGGTGCCCTGCTCTGATACTTTCTATACCCTTGCTGATTGGTTGCTGCTGCTGCGGCTGTTTCTGTGGCTGGGGTTGTTGGACAGCAGGGATGGTTATGCTAGCCACCTGCTGGCACTGGCCTTTGCCCTTCCTTCGAGCGTTAGACATGGCACTCGTCTCCCCTTCACGCCTTTTGTTACCATATGGTTTCTTTCCTCCTCCAGCTGAGGATAGATCGCCACCTTGAATTTTCCCCAATTTGATCCCATTTTCAACGTGCTCGCCAGTAATGATGAGATCTGAGAAACTCCCTGACATACCGCTGACCAATTTCTCGTAATAGACCCCCGGGAGAGTGGCTACAAACATTTCAACAAGCTCTTGTTCAACCATCGGCGGCTGAACTCTAGCTGCCAATTCACGCCACCGCTGGGCGTATTCTTTGAACCCCTCGTTGTTCCTCTGTGACAAGTTCTGCAGCTGAACTCGGTTCGGAGCCAAGTCACTGTTATACTGATAATGGTGCACGAAGGTCTCGGCAAGTTCCTTCCACGAGCGCACACTGGTAGGCTCCAAACTCATGTACCATTCCAAAGATGGCCCGGACAAGCTATCCTAAAAGAAGTACATCAGCAACTTCTCGTCTTCAGAGTGAGCGGACATCTTTCGGTAGTATGACCTTAAGTGGACACGAGGACAGGTGGTGTCCTTGTACTTCTCAAAGTCGGGTACCTTGAATTTAGGAGGCACCTTGAAATCAGCAATCAATCCCAATTTACTCATGTCAACACCCATAGTGTTCAGGTTCTCGAAGCTCCTCATTTTGTCCTCAAGTGCCTTAAACCTCAGACGTGCTTCAGCAGTCAGCTCTCCTTCAGCACTCCTCTGTGGGAACAAATCTTCTTGACGATCTTCTAGCCATGGCTGAGGCCCATACAGATTTCTAGTACTTGTGTTGCCATTGCCCAGTCCAGTATTGCCATTAGCTTCAAAATTTCCATTACCGACGCCAGTCGTATTACCATTGAGCCCTATGTTAGTGATCACATTGCCGTTACCACTGCCATTCCCCCCGGTCACGGGGATGCCACCCTGAGGAGTTTAAACAGGTGGAGGGTTGGAACATTCCCACCATGGAGTACACCGTTGCTGTCAACCCTTGAGATCAGAGGCTGGACCAATGTTCTGAGCTGGTCTTGGCCGTTGGCAACCACTTGCATGAGCTCCATGAAGCGGTACATCCTCTCTCGGAGTTCCTGAACATCAGTCTGCACTTGTTCCATTGCTCTAGCTTGATTTTCTCGGGTCGGATAGCGGTGGATCGGTCTTTGATTAATCCTGGAACAACCTGCATACACAAAGGGTTAGAAAAACGACAACGTGCTCGTCCTGCAAATGCTTCATGCAAATGTAAATGTGTGTCTGTGCGTTAGGGAGATTCTCCCCCAATTCTAGTGCCTGAGTGCCGGTGATGATAATAAGAAGTCCGCGTCCAGTCATGGAAATAACATCTCATATATATATAAAGAAAGCCCATCAAGGCGGTACACAACGTCACTGAGTACAAGCAGAATCAATAGCATGACCTCGACCAACAAGCCTGGTGATGGTCAGCATACAACACTGATCAAAACAAAAGGATTACAAATATAGTCAAGCACAACCACGGGCTCGAAACTCTTCTAACAGATCCCTCGTTTCTAGATGATCAGGCTGAGTGAGCAACCCTTCGACGAGTAACTCCCTCTGCATAATAGTGTATTGAAGACCTTCAACTGAGTCTTCCCATGCTCCTTCGCCGAA
The DNA here is from genome assembly GCA_963859935.3 of Lathyrus sativus. Lineage (NCBI taxonomy): Eukaryota > Viridiplantae > Streptophyta > Magnoliopsida > Fabales > Fabaceae > Lathyrus > Lathyrus sativus. Next base: position 156,500,172 of record OZ012736.1, on the reverse strand, counting down.
ACAATCTTCTAACTTCCGCTTCTTGGATTCAAACGCCTGTTTGCGCTCCTTCAGGTTAGCAAGAGCCTTGTTTAGCAGGCCTTCAGCGGCATATCTGCGAGCGGTTTCTTCATCAAACCTCTTCTCACTAGCCTTCACCTGGGCTTTCAATTTGGAGATCTGCTGCTTCAGTTTATCCTCCCGTTCCTTGCCGTTGGCTAGGGTGACCTTCCAATGCTGATTAAACTTGGCTATTCTCCGGTACGCTTCATCCAAGTGCTGCTTCTTAGTGGCCAATACGTCGTTGACAGATTTGAAGTCCCGACCCAAACGCTCACGCTCAGCCAACTGCTTAGTCAAATCTGTACCTAACTTGTTTACCAGCTCTGTTTGCCTCTTAAAGGAATGGACAGCTTCGCTTCTCTCGCTTCTGAGCTGAGCCAATTCTTTCTCCAGTTCTTCATTTGCCTTCTTCAGCTCCTCTCGCTCAGCTAACACCTGATTGTACTGCTGAATAGGCACGGTGGTAGGCTCTTCAATCACTGAAGGGCTTTCTAGCTTGGCAGGAGGAAACGGAATCCCTATGATATTTGCTCTGGCTCTGATCCAGGTCACATATGGAGCGTAGGCTTGACTATTACTTTTTCCCAGCAACGGCTTTCCCCGCCTACTGATACCATTCCAAGCGTGCTGAAGCTTAGATAACATATCCCCCTCTAGAAGACCAGTGAGGTACAGAGATTCCTGCACCTCTTCATCCTTCGGCGGAGCTCTCAAAGCATAAGCAAACTGTCGGACCAGCAGAGATGGGTTATAGTTGATACATCCCTTCCTGCCTATCAAAGGCACATTCGGAAACCCGCTGTAGCTGAAGATAATCTCAGTACCCAACCTATCTCTATCAAACCAGGCAACATCCTCTGCTGATAGACTCATCAAACGCTCAGACCACTCAGTTGTGGCTGCAGATGAAGCAAAGGGACCCTTCTTGGGTAGGTGACTATCAAGCCATCTATAGAATAGGGGCACACAGCACGAGACATTCTTGCCCCTTCTGTTCTCGTTTTTGTAATGGACGGAATGATAGACATCTCCAATCAAGGTAGGGACTGGATTCCCTGCTGCAAAGATGTGAAAGGCGTCGAAGTCTACAAAGTCAGGCATATTAGGGAACATAATGATGTCGTATATGCAAAGAGCAAGAATAGTGTTGAACACGATCCAACAACCGTCTTTGGCACACTGCTGGGCCTTTCCCTCTAAGGATTTCAAGGAGAAACCGGGAACCCCGTTCCAACTAGACAAGACCAACTCAGAGGCATCCAGATGAAGCGAAAGAGCTAGACTAGCCAGATTAGGCTCAGCATCCATATGAACAAAGGGCATCTGACTCTTGAGAGGCGCACCTAACAAATCATCATACTCCTCTAGTGTAGGTGCGAGAATAAAGTCCGGGAAAGTAAAGCATCTCAAAGGGGGATCGTAGAACTGTAGCGAGGCGTACAACCCATTCAACTCAAACACAGAAGGTTTACGAACCAAGCTGAGCAGTTTCCCATAAGACTTTCTGAATTCACCTCTCACAGAATCATCTGCCAAAGCAATCAAACTAGACAGCTGAACAACATCAGGAGTGGGGAACTTGTAGGCCACAGTCTTCCTCAGAGAAAGCATGATAGCACAATAAAAGGCAAGAAAACCTGAACTGGGGGAAACAGTACCTGCAACACAGACACACGTTAATGATATGCAAATGAGTATGCAAAACAATGCAAAATGCAATCATGCAGCAGGAGATCAAGACGAATGTGTTGTTGCGAAGAAGGGCCACAATCTGCTCTGTCAAGAACGAACATATCTCAGACGATAAGAACCCCTGATACCAGACCATAAATCTGCTCTGTCAAGAACAAACACATATTTGATGATGAGAACCTCTGATACCAGACCATAAATCTGCTCTGTCAAGAATAAACACATATCTGATGATGAGAACCTCTGATACCAACAAAACTGATTCACTATCAAGAAAACCGGGTAGTCTGAAGGTTAAGATTTCCTGCAACAAACCCGACCCTGCTCACAGGTATGGACCTAAACTGACACAAGTTCGGCATCCTATGCGGTCATCAGCGTCACAGACATTCAAGAGAGATGATACGATACCCAGAAGGTGTTGCATCACCATCTCCTGAAGCGGCCTCACTTAACTGAATCCCAAATGATCGGTCTTCAGAGTCGACAATCCTCCAAACCGACAACCCCTCAGGCCCAAAGGGCCGGAAAAGAAGTCAACCGGGAGAACCTCGTCTGAGCGTGGATTTCATGAGACACTAGTGCCTGCAAAGCAAGCACGCGCCCACTAATTTCCACAACTAATGATAGGTACACTCAAGCCTGGGTCTGGCTCCTCACTCATCAGAATGCCCCTCGTATGAAATGCACCTGCAGCACAGACACACGTTAATGATATGCAAAATGAGTATGCAACAATGCAATATGCAACATGCGACAGGGATCAAGTAATATATTGCTGAAGAGATCCATCCACAATATCTGTCTCAACAATCCCACAACACTGCTCAAACCTAGTCTCAACAGACCCATAACAATGCTCCGCTTTGCGTCAACAGGCTCAAAACAAAGCTCCAACTTGGTCTCAACAGACCTATAACACTGCTCTGGTGAAGAAACCCTAAGTAACCACACATACTGATCCAAAATCCAGAAAACCGGGTAGTCTGGAGGTCAAGTTTCCTGCAAATACCCTCCCACTCATGGGTATGAACCTAAACTGACACAAGGTACGGCATCCTATGCGGTCAGCAGCGTCACAGACTTTCAAGACTGATGATACGATACCCAGAAGGTGTGGCATCATCATATCCTAAAGAGGCCTCACTTAGCTGAATTCCAAATGATCGGTCCCCGGAGTCGACAATCCAACTAACCAACAACCCCCTCAACCCAAAGGGTTGAAAAAGAAGTCAACCAGAAGAACCTCGTCCGAGCGTGGATTTTGCGAGACACTAGTACATGCAAAGCATGCACGCGCCCACTACTTTCCACAACTAATTCTAGGTGCACTCAAGCCCAGGTCCGGCTTATCTCTCAATAGATCACCCCATCCCCACAACAGCAATAACAATATAAAGCTGACAATAAACTGCGGAAAGTAAAGACAAAAATGTAAATCCATACAAAACCCACGACGGGAAAACAAGCGCTAGGACTGACTCTCGCAGGGAACTGTTGGGGTCCCCGGCAGAGTCGCCAGCTGTCGCTACTGCGAAAATCGGTGCCGGCTATGACAGAAGAGTCGCCACCGTGCGTTATTTATCCCAAAGGAGGGAAAGGAAACGCTCAGAGTAAACCTAACGCAAAACGGGAAAGGAATGGTCATCGCAACCAAATCCTGGATTCGGGAGTCGATTACGCAAGGGGAAGGTATTAGCACCCCTCACGTCCGCCGTACTCGACAGGATCCACGCTTGTTTTCTAGTACGGATTGTATTCCATCTATTCTACAGGTCAAGGGTTAAAAAGAAAAGAAAATGACTCGGCAAAGTATCGCACTTTATGCCTACGTATTCCCGTCTGGAACGAGAAATCAGAGTCAACGTAGTTCGCCTACCTATGGGAAAGGAGGGGAAGGTTGCTCGCTAGGATACAACATCCTATGCCTACGTACTTTCATACAGCATGAAAGATCAGAGCAAACGTAGTTCGGGCTACGGAAGACACAAGCTTGTCTGTTTATCTTTTATCCTTCTGAAAAAGGTTTTCTTCTGATTACGAGTCCAAGCGGACAAAAATGACATTTTGAAGTTTGTTTCTAGTCTTTTACGCATGAACTGTCTTTTATGATGTTTGAAATATTATTGTGTTTTTTATTGTTTCAAGATGAGAAGAGAGACGACACTCTAAAACCCTAAGGTTAAAAAGGGGAAGCAAAACTACCCTAAAGTTGTCATGCATGGATAACCATCCTAATGTCTGTCATATTTCTCTCTTGCACAGAGAGGAACAGAGATCCTAGGGGATAAACAGCAAAAGAAACAGATATATACAGTAAACAGTAAACATGTATGCAATGCATCAATACAAGCGAGGCAAGGGAGTCCCGCTCAACCTCGAACCTGGGAAAACAATAGGCAAAGTGAAACAGCATTCACTTCAAACCTTGGGGGGGCAAGCTGATCAAGCCAACAAACAATACAGAAAAAGAAAACAACACAAGCACCAGCTCTTACAGCAACAATCCAGCTCTTACAGTAAGCAGCACAAGCAGCAACAGCTCTGACAGCTACAATTGATTAGCAGCAAATGGGAATGACAGCAACAACTCCAAGCAAGACCCCATCTTTAATCTTCAATGACCTTCAAATTTTAGATAAGCTCCTATCTTAAAAAATAATCCAGATTTAGCAAACATGAACCTCAACCAGTAAACAACTTCACAAAAAAGCAGCAAAACCCTAGCTTCAACAGATAACCAGCTTTGACAGGCACAAGCTTCATCTTCACCAATCTTCAATGAAATTCATCTTCAATAGGTTTCTATCCTCAATGCAATCACTCCAGAAGAGAATCATTTAATAGATGAAGTTGAAATGCTAAACAGCTTATTGACAACCAAAGGAAGCCTATAAGCACCTAGCATTGTAGGAGAAATGTTCCCTCAAAGTTCTACTTCTAAAATATGTCACTCATCCCTCCAAAGGAGGGATATGAAAACCTTATAAGGACTTTGTGTCATAGGGAAGAATAGAAGCACAAGATGCTTTCTATGTTTGCCAGAAGAAATCAGTCTAAGCTAGAGCTCTTCCTACATTTTCTATCTTCTAAATCTTCAAAAGCAACCTTCAAGGAGAAGAATCCTCATGCCCCAAGCTCCATCCTCTGTTTCCAATCATCCTCCAAGCCTTCAGAAGCTCCAACAAGCAAATCCCAAGCCCAAAGCTCAATTAAAATACCCCAAACCAAACAAACAAACCAAATGCCCAAGGGGAAAACACACAATCACCACTCAAATTGCAAAAATCAAGTAAAATGTTAAAGCTCATCATAAAATCCTAGGTAAATTTATAAGGGAACCTAACCCTATACCCAATACCCCATATAAACCCCAAGGCCTAAATCAAACCCTAAGTCCCCAAACTATGCCCTAAACTACAACTAGTTGTGTTAAAACCCTAATTCTAACACCTCTCCCATTCACCTCTCAAACTACCCTAAATTTTAGTCACAAATATATGACAAAATTCCTAAGGTTATATGCTTCCCTAATCTAATCAACCTCACAAGAATCACTTTAAAATTCTTCACCAAAATCTCATACTAAATTCAGAAAAAGGAAGTAACAAACAAAATTAAAATAAAAGCATTAAAATTGTAAAATATGCCATAAAATATAAAATGCATGAAATTAATATTTTTTAATCCTATAAAATTCTAGAGATCCTAAGGAAACCAGGGAAAAAAGTATCATCCTAAAATGATCATTTTTCAATTTATTATGAATTAATCTCTAATCACATGTAAAACATGAAAATACAAGAAAATCAATTAAAAAAAGCAAACTGGTGTGATGAATAGCAATTGATCCACGTTATTTCTCCAGACTGGGCCAAGTTGGGGGTGCGCTTATCAAGTTCCCATAAGCCCAAAACAATTAACAGAAAATAAGAAGGAAAATGGAAAACGTGTGTGTTGAATAGCAAGTGAATCACATGTTAATTTCAAATGGGCTTCAAAATGGGTTATGGATAGCAATCAAGTCACTAAGCCCAAAACAAAATGGTTAATGAAACGCAGAGTATAGGTTAGTTTCTGAATCCTTCACAAAATCAAACTCACTCGTGGCCATTGGATGAGGGTTTGGTCAAAGGTCCACTGTGTTGCACCCTAAAATTTGACCAACCGGTTCTCCTATCTGGTTCATGGTTCAATTCGTATTCGCATATCAGATGCATGACATTTGTGCACAGACAGAGGATGTCAGGGTTACAGCTTGGTTTTCATCTACCGGATATTTCAGATCCAGCCCAGATAATCAGGGTTCATTTTCGGGAAATTGTGCGCTTCTCGGTGTTTTCAGCTTACATGGTGGTTTTTGGGATATTTTGATGCCCGGGGTTATTGTTTGCGTCGATCTGGTCTCGCGCTCTCTTTTATGTCGGTTATTTGCCTCTGTTTGCATTTTTTAGGGTTTAATAGCCTTTTGTGGATTTTAATAGGCTTCATAGATTTTCCAGGATTAATTAGATTTTTTTAGCATTTTTAAATAGATTTAAACTTTTTTTAGGTTTTTAAAATTGTTTTAATAGATTTTAAATAGAAATTAGTGGAGTTTTATTAGTTTAGAAATTAATTAGGTTTAATAGAGTTTAGCAAGATTTTAATCATCTTCTAGATTTAATTAGGATTTTATTAGTTTAATTAGAGTTAATATTAGTTAGGTTTTAATTGAGTTTGGTAGAATTAATTAGGATAGATTAATTTTCATTTAGATTTAATTACAGTTTTAATTTCAGTTAGAGTTAATTAGGTTTAACCTTTAGTTAACTAGTTAATTAGGTTTAATCTTTGATCAGTTTTTAATTAGGGTTAATCATTTTAATTCAGAATTTCTTAATCCATTTTTTAGTTCAGTTTTTTGGTCCAATTATCATCATTTTCGTGGGCTCAGAATAATGGTTTTTGGGGGCCCAATCCAGCTGAGTCTATTTTTGTCCAGAAATTTGCAATGCCAAGTGTCAGGTATATATTCAGCCACGCGTGTAACTGCAAGGACCCCACGTTATGACACCTCACAAGTCCCTTCACCCCAGAATTCACCATGTTTCAATCCGTCTCTCTCTCTCTGCCAGCTTACTCGCCACGCGTCCACCCCTCAACCTTCCCCGGTGCCACTTGTCTTCCCCTCATCCTCGCCGGAGCCCCCTACCGCCGGGCATGCAAACACCCTAGCAACCAACTCCGGCCACCCTAACGCCCTCCGGCCGCCGCTCAGCTCGCCGGAATCTGCAAAATTTGCAGATTCTCAAGATCTTCATCGTTTTCCCCTCCAATCCCCTCCGATCTCCTCCGTCCATATCGCCGGAAACACCAAATTCATCATTCCTCCATCTTTCTTCTCAGATCGCCATCCATAATCAGAGTTCATTAACATCAACATCATCTTCACCAGACGTTCATCAGAAACCTCAAAGATTTCCAGAAATCCACCAAGCTTCAAGATCTTCAACGATTCATCCACCTCCTTGTGAAGATCCTCATAGAGACTCAAAGTTCTTCAACGATCCCTTCAATGTTCTTCAGATCGTTATTCCAGAAAGTGCGTGTTCTTCACTGAAAATTTCCAGATTCAAGGATCTTCAACTTCATCAACCGATCCCAGTTCTTCTCGCACGATTTTCCTCAAGGATCTTCAGAGTTCACCAAATCTTCAAGGAGATTCATCCGTTGTCAGAATCCCTCAGAGGCGTTCATCAGCAAAACTCCAGATTTTGAGTTCTCTTCAATACGACTCAAGATCTTCTCGTTAAAAGTTCCAGAAGCTTCAAGATTTGCTCGTATTCCACATCCAGGTGCGTTGTTCTTCGATCCTTGTTTGCGTCTTGTTTTGATTGTTGAAGCGTATGGATTCAATCTTGGCTTGAACTGGAATTTAAGTTGAATATAGGGTTGAATTGAGGTTCGGTTAGATGTAGGTTAGGGTTCAGTTTCAGATCATTGTGAGGATTTGTTTGAGGTTCGAGGAAGGAGAGTTCAGAGGGAGCGTTTGAGAGGTTGGTAGCGGCGTGTTAGGGTTTGTGTAGTGAACAGTGATTAGGGATCTTGAGGGAGAAGAGTGGTTTTGTTAGTCAGTTGATTGGGTTAGGGTTTTGGATTGGGTCAAAGCCCAAGTCTGATTGCTAAGCGCATACCCCTGGTACTCGTTGCCCCCCCCCCCCCCCGTTTGTGACTATGCTGGATTTAGGTTTGGGATTAGGGCCCAACTGCTAGGCGCACCCCCCTCAGTTTGGGCCCAGTCTGAGTAACTGATGCGTTTTGCTAATGCATCCCCCCTGTTTTATTTTTCTTTTTATTTTCTTTGTTTTGTATCATGTTGGAAAATAATGCATTAAAAATAGTAGGAGTACTCAATTAATTCCCCTCTTTTTTCTGTAGGTTCCTAATTCAATTTAGAATTTTATAGTGCAAAAACATTGAATTGATCATGCATTTTCATTTTTATTTGCATTGTTGTATTTTAATTGGTATTGAATAATTGGTTTGTGATGTGTCTGCCTTGTTGATTTTAGTTCTCTCATCTGGTATTGATTTTTGCTTTAGTTTTTTAGTATGTTATACTAGACTAATGCATGCTCCCCATAGGATTTTTTGTAGATTTTTTAGAAAATGATTGATGTTGTTTTAGGGTTAGAGAATAGAGACCTCATAACTTGCTGGTTAACCCTTGACCATTCACATGTTAGGGATTGTTTAGTAGCCTTAGAAGTTGACTTAGGATTTGAGATTTGATCTTGGGATCATAGAGGCATGTAGGTTTCCCCTAGATTTTTGGTAGATTTTTTAGATGTTGTTTTGCTATTTTTGCTTGAGCTTGAGAATAGGAGAAGTCTTGAGGGCTTCTGACTTTGAAGTTCAACTAGGGTTGAACTTCAGAGATAGTTTCTTTTGGTTTGAGGGCCTGTGGTTTCTTCTTGAAGGTGGAGGATGGATGAAGTCTTTATGGAGCTTGCAAGGATTCATGGATTGAGGCCTAGTCTAGGAGTTTGCTCTCTGTTTGTGAGGTTTGAGATCCTGAAGTTTGAGGGAAATTTATGGTACTTTCCTGAGGAAGGCACTATGGATGTCTTTCATTCTTTCTTCTCACCTCTTTCTCAAGTATCCAATGATGTTGGAGCCTTCATGTGAGTTTAGTTTCTCCTGAGGAGGAATATAAACCGTTCACAGTTGTTGAGCCACATGGGATATGACTCCTAAGTGGAAGCCCCCTAGTACTTTCCTGAGGAAGGCACTATGGGTCTGTTCACTTAGTTCCCTTAGTTTATGTAGGATTTCTCAAGTATCCGATGATGTTGGAGCCTTCATGTGAGTTTAGTTTCTCCTGAGGAGGAATGTAAACCGTTCACAATTGTTGAGCCGCATGGGATATGATTCCTGAGTGGAAGCTTCCTAGTACTTTCCTGAGGAAGGCACTATGAGTCTGCCTACTTAGCTCCCTTTCTTTGGTAAGCTTGTCTTGAAGCTTGAAGACTGGGATTGATTTCTCTTGTGTAGGGTTTTGCTTAGGGCTTTGCTTAGAGATTTGATTAGGGTTTTGCATATGGCTTTGCTCAGAGGTAGATTAGGGTTTTATTTTAGGGTTGTTAGGGGTCTTGCTCAGGGGTAGTTTCTTGCTTTTGGATAGGAGTTTGCCAGGCTGGTTAGCCTTCTCTTTGTGTTGTTTGACTTGTGTGGTGATGTGCTGCATTAGACTTAGGGGTTCATATAGGTATTTCTGAGATAGGTGCATCTTAGAAGTAGGTTTTGTGTGCATGAGAAGTTGAGGTGGTCCTCCTTCTGCTTGTTTGTTATTGAGTGGCTTTGCTTGCTGGTATTTGGTAGAGCTGAGCTCCCTTGCCTCTGTGGTGTGTGGCCCTTGGTGCCTTGATTGTTTGGTTGTTGCATTCATGCATATTTCCAGTATTTCTTTACTTTGCAGTGATTCCTGTTTGTTGTTTAGTCCTGTTGCCATGATCCCTTAGGAGCTCTATCTTCACTGCTGTGGAGGAGTTATGATAGACATTAGGTTGGTTAACTAGACATGATAACATTAGGTAGATTCCCCTTTTCAACCATAGTTTTAGGGTGTCTCTTTCCTTTCTCAAAACAACAGAAAAACACTTGAATAGCTTGTGTCGTAGTTAGTCGAACTACGTTTGCTCTGATCTCCCATGCCGTGTGGAAGTACGTAGGCACAGGACGCGATGTCCTGGCGAGCAACCTCCCCCCGTCTAGACGTAGGTAGTCGAACTACGTTGACTCTGACTTTCCCATTGCACGAGGGAGTACGTAGGCCCAGAATAGTGTATGTTCTGTCGAGTCCTGTCCTTTTCTTTTCTTTTCAGACTAACCATTAGCGTAGATAGATAAACACACCCTTTTCCTTATAAGCACCAAGCGTGGATCCCGTCGAGTACGACGGGCGTGAGGGGTGCTAATACCTTCCCCTTGCGTAACCGACTCCCGAATCCAGGTTTTGGTTGTGATGACCATAACTTTCCCTTTTTTTGCGAGGTTTACTTCGAGCGTTTCCTTTCCCTCCGTTGGGATAAATAACGCACGGTGGCGACTCTTCTGTCAGCCGACGCCGATTTTCGCAGTAGCGACAGCTGGCGACTCTGCTGGGGATCTTATAGCATCTAGGGACTTTTCCCATCCCTTATGATGGGACCGTTTCCCATCCCCTACGCCAGTCAATCCTAGCGCTTGGGTGTTTATCTGTTGGGTGTTGTGCATATGTGTTTTATCTTTCCGCACTTTACTTTCCCGCACCTTTACCTTTCCGCATTTACTTTCAGCACTATATTATTATGATTATTGTTGTGGGAGAGGGAGGTTACTATGAGTGAGAAGTCGGACCTTGGCTTGAGTATGCACGTAGACATAGTTGCGGAGAGTAGTAGACGAACCTGTCTGCTGAGCAGGCACAGTTCCCTACGAAATTTTCGCTCAGACGAGGTTCTCTCCGAGGTGCTCCTTTCCGGTCTTGAGGATCTGAGGGGAGTCCAGACGTGAGGATTGTCGACTCTGGGGACCGATCATTTGGAAGTCATCTAAGTGAGGCCTCTTCATGACTTGATGATGCCACTCCTTCTAGGAATCGTATCGTCACTCATGAAAGTCTGTGACGCTGATGACCGCATAGGATGTCGTACCTTTGTCCGTGGATTAGGTCCATACCTGTGAGGGGGATTGGGTTATTGCAGGAAAACTGGCCTTCAGAAACCATGGTTCAGCATTTATCAGATGGTTTTCTTGGCTCGTTAACAGGTGTGTTGTTTGGATCAGATGGGTTTCTTGTTTGAGGTTGATACTATTATCAGATGGTTTTCTCGTCGGTTACAGAGGTTCAGATGGATTTCTTACCAGGGTATTGGTATTTTAGGTGTCAGATGATAGTCTGCGTCATGAGGTTCTGGTGACTGTGGTGGTTTTCTGTTCTTGACATCACAGAGATGTTCCTCCTCAGGCTACAGCATGGCCCCTGTGTTTACTGATTGCATCATTTATCATATTGCATTATTGCATTACCATTTGCATCCAACTAACGTGTGTGTATTGCAGGTACATATTTTCCCTCCCAGTTCCGGTGTTTGTTTCCTAGCAAGACATAGAAGCCATGAAGAGAGTGTTACCCTACAAATTCCCGTCTCCAGATATCAGCCTGTTGTCAGAGTTAATTGCTATTGCTAAGAAGAAGGTGATGGGAGATTTCAGGAAGACATATGGGAGGATCCTGACTTATGTTTACCAGCCCTCGGCTTATGAGATCAGCGGCATTTACACCCTGTTGCAGTTTTATGATGCTGAGCTCAGGTGTTTCGTATTTCCTGATTTTGTCTTGGCTCCTACCCTGGAGGAGTATTCTGCACTCTTGGATATACCGATTCGCGAGCAGATGCCTTTCTATCACACGGACGCTAAGCCTGATCTGGCTGAGCTTTCTGCTATTCTGTACTTAGGAGAGTTTGAGCTGACAGGAAAGATGATCAGAAGAGGAGATGCGTGGGGATTTCCATTGGTTGTTTTGGTGGAGAAGGCTCGGGAGTATGCCAAGAAGGGTGGCTGGGTTGTTTTTGACGCCATCCTTGCTGTGTGTGTTTATGGCATTGTACTGTTCCCAAACTTTCCTGATTTTGTTGATGCGGATGCTTTCTATATTCTGGATGCAAAGAACCCAGTTCCTACCTTACTGGGAGACATCCACCATTCCACTCACTACCAAAATGAAAAGCGGCGAGGAAGGAATGTCTCTTGCTGTGTACCTCTACTGTGCAGGTGGTTTACTAGTCATATGCCGAAGTCAGGGCCTTTCGTCACCTCTATTGATTCTTTAGGATGACCTGAGCGCTTGATGGGGTTGACTTCTGAGAATGTGGTATGGGTTAATGAGGAGGTGTTAGGAGTTGAGGTCATATACAGATGCGAAGGATTCCCTAATGTTCCTTTGATAGGAAGGAAAGGGTGTGTCAATTACAACCCTTCCTTATTAATCAGGCAGTTTGGGTATGCCCCTCAGGAAGCGCCGAAGCCCGAGGAGATATAGGAATCCCTGTATCTCACTGGGGCAATAGAGGAAGAGATGTTGATCAAGCTTGAGAAAGCATGGAAGAACCTGCATAAGAGAGGGAAGCCTTCATGTAGCAAAGGGGGTACTCGAGTTCTTGGTCCGTATGTGGAATGGATTCGTGAACGAGCTACGAAATTCCTTATGCCTTATCCTGCAGTTCAGCCATTGTATCCTTCTCCGGTGAAGGAGCCCACCACTATAGACATGCAGGTATACAAGCAGCTGATGGCGGAGAAAGAAGAGTTAGCAAAGGTTAAAAAAGCTTTAGAGAAAGAGAACGCCCAGCTTCGTCATGAAAAGATTGAAACAGGATATTTTTCCAAGCAACAGGCCGAAACTTTGAAACATCTGAAGGCTACTTTATTGGAGTTGACTGAAACCAAGAAGCGTCTGGAGTTAGATGTAGACTCAGTTAGCAGTGTATTGGCTACTAAGAAACAAGAGTTGGAAAGGGCCTACACGAAGTTAGCTAAGTTCAGAGAGCATTGGGACCTTACTATGGCCAAACGCAAAGAACGGGAAGAAGAGCTAAAGATACAGGTTGCTCAGTTGGGAGAACAGGTTAAAATGAAGACTGAAGAGCTTGAAGAAGAAGCATGTCGTCGATACGAGGCCGAACGCAAACTGATTGATACCATGAAGAATCTGGAAGATTGTCAGCGCAGAGCAGACATCAAGAGGCCCAAACCTGAGGATGGTGCCCAGGATAAGGCTTGGGAAGATTTTGTCAGAGATATCCATGGAACGGTCAGGAAAAGGGATCAGTTGATAGAAGGCTTGATTTATCGACCAGATCACTCAGAGACGAAGAAGCTGGTTGAGGATTTCTGCGACCGTACCCGCACTTGATTTCTTTCTTGCATTCTATGTGTTGAGATCACCACCAGGCATGTTGGTTGGGATCCTCCTTTATCATATCAGTTGTATGGAGTATAGTGGTGTAACGCCTTGACGAGACTGTTTTTCCAATATATGAGGGTTTTTCTAAATATTGTCTTTATGGTTTCTCTTGTCTTGCTACCTTGACACTGGAATTGGAGGGGAAATGTCCCCAACACACACATGCACGTTGGCATTTTTGCATTGTTGTTTGCATAAATCACATTGCATTACAGGTTTGTGATCCATGTTCCTTATCATTCTTCATCCATATATCCAGGTCTTTTTCAGGATTGAAGGTCAGCGCCCGCACCGATACTCCACTCGTACCAACTGCCAAAGAATTATGGATCAGATGCAGAATGAAATGCAAGACATGCGTGAGAAGCTGGCGCTCTTCATGCAGACAATGGAGACCATTACGAAAGGCCAGGAGAATTTGCAAGCTTTGGTGCAGCCTCTGTTGGTAAGAAATGTTGGGCACGGAAATGAAGACCATCAGTCTGTGCGAGTCGACATTATTCACGGGGATGGTACCCCCACACCAGTGGCTCCACCTGTGGTAAACATACCTGCTGTCAATGTGAACAACGGCGCTGCCGCCGGGAACGGTAACGTTGGAATTGGTAACGAGACTGTCGTCAACAACGTTGGGCTCGGAGATGTCAACCTAGGTGATAATATGGGAGGTAATGGCTTCGGTAATAATGGATTTGGCTTCAATGACCAGGGGTTTGATCATGCTGGGAAGTACGACTTCAACGCTCAAGGCTTCGGACAGGACGAATATGGCATGACTAATCAGGGTTATGGCGGATTCGGAAATGGAAATGGTGCTGGGTTAATGGCTTTTGGACCTGCAGGAGTTGCTCCGGGGTATGGTATCAGGGGGCGAGGCCCAGTAATGAATCAGACTAGAGTTGGCCGTAACAACGGGTACGATGGATACGGAACTGGGAACGGTAATTGGCTAGAAGATCAGCAAGAGGATGCTTTCTCCGGTGGAGGTTTCGAAGGTCCTATGGATGACTCTCAGAGAATCAGGATGCTCGAGGAGTAGATGAAGGGGGTCGTAAATAAAAGTTTTGTTGGCTTAGATATGACAACAATGGGTCTGGTGCCTGGCCTGAGGGTACCAATAAAATTCAAAGCTCCCACATTTGACAAATATAAGGGGGACACCTGTCCAAAGGTGCACGTACGGTCATACTACAGAAGGATGTCAGCGTATTCAAACGATGAGAGGATGCTAATGCATTTCTTTCAAGATAGCTTGTCCGGTCCTTCCCTTGAGTGGTATATGGGATTGGAACCAACTCAGATAAAGACATGGAAGCAGCTGGCTGAAGCATTTGTGGCTCACTATAAGTACAACAGTGACTTGGCACCCAATCGGGTCCAATTGCAGGGGTTGTCCCAGAAGAAGGGCGAGAGCTTCAAAGAGTATGCGCAGAGATGGCGCGACATGGCTGCCCGAGTTCATCCTCCTTTAGAGGACAAAGAAATGAATGATATGTTCATAGGAACATTCACTGGCATGTTTTATGACAAGTTGTTTCATATTTCTTTGGGCAGTTTCTCAGACTTAATCCTGATGGGAGAGAAGATTGAAAGCAACATTAAACAGGGAAGATTCCAAGCTGAGGAATCCACTGCAGCTGGCAGTAACAGAAGGGCTTTCAGTGGGCGCCGTCAAGGTGATGCAAGCGCAGTGTTTGGGGGCCGAGGCCGAGGCCGGGGCATAGGTCGGAACCAGTACAATCCGCCGCAGCAGGTGGCAAGTGTTACTATTCCATTTCAGCAACAACCATTTCAACAACAACAACAGCAGCAGCAGCCACAACAGGGGGCACAGCCCGCCCAGCGCAGAGTCCAAGGGGGTAAACCAAGGAGGGTGTTTGAAAAGCCTCCTTCAACGTATGCAGAATTGCTACAGACATTACTGGGTTTGAGCTTGGTGGAGAAGAGAACTCTGGCGCCAATAACAGGCACTCCTCCGTACGGTTACGATGCAAGCAGGCACTGTGAATTCCACTCCGGGGCTCCTGGCCACGATGTAGAGGGTTGCCATGCGTTCAAGCATGTGGTGCAGGATCTATTGGATAGTAAGGCTATAAATTTTGGACAGGCGGGTCTGAACATAGTGCAGAAGCCCATGCCCAATCATGGGGCAAACGCCATTTTGACCGAGGAGGGTTTGAACTTGATTATGAATGTCGATGACCTAAAGACACCGTTGTACGAGATAAAGAGCAGATTATGCAAGGGGGTGTGTATCCAGGTTGCGACGAATATTGCTTAGAGTGTTGGACCCAAGCTGGGGGTTGTGATGAATTGAAGAAGGGGATTCAGACCTTAATAGATGGAGGCACATTGCAATTTGACCGAGCAGCAATTGAAGAACCTGCAGGGGTATTAGCAGACAAGCAAAGTGATGTAGCTACCGTGACGATTCCCCGAAAAACGATAACTATAACAGCGTCGGCCAAGCGACCGCCGATCACTATCACCAAGGCAGGACCAATCCCTTATGAGAGCACTAAGGCAGTCCCCTGGACCTATGGGTTGGAAGTGTACTGTGATGGGGTGAAAATTGATGTTAGTAAGCAGCCAGTTGAGGTTGTAGACAATGTTGTCGGTACCGGAGGTATGACAAGAAGTGGGAGAATCTTCATATCGCCTGAGGTAGAGGCTGAACGACTGGCGAAGGGAAAAGGAAAGATGAATGAAACTGTCCCGGTGCAGAGGAACGAAAAAGAAGCGGCATCGAAGGATGTAGAAGAGTTCATGCGCCTTATTCGCAAGAGCGATTATAAGATTGTTGAGCACCTTCAACAGACGCCGTCAAAGATATCCATATTGTCGCTGCTATTGTGTTCCGAAGCTCACAGAAATGCATTGCTGAAAGTTCTGGATACTTCCTTCGTACCCCAAGATGTTTCCGTGAATCAGCTGGAGGGGGTGTTGGCACATTTGAACGCAGGCCATAGCCTGGGATTTACAGACTTTGATTTGACCCCGAAAGGGAGAGAGCATAACATGGCGTTGCACGTCTCAGTTGAGTGTAGAGGCTCAGTCATGTCTCATGTACTGGTCGACACCGGATCTTCCTTAAATGTGCTGCCCAAGAAAGCGATGATGAAACTGGACGTCATAGGGATCATGTGTATGCCTAGTGACTTACGTAGTCAGGGCGTTTGATGGTACACGAAGAACAGTCTTTGGATCCATAACATTACCTCTACAGGTGGGGCCGGAGGTTTTCGCAACTGAATTCTATATTATGGACATCCAGCCAGCATACAGCTGCCTTCTCGGACGACCCTGGATCCATGGTGCTGGAGCAGTCACATCTACCTTGCACCAAAAGCTAAAATACATGGTAGGGGACAGTGTGGTCATGGTCTGTGGAGAAGAAGATATATTGGTCAGCCATCTGTCATCATTCAAGTATGTAGAAGTCGACGGCAAGATTCATGAAACACCCTGTCAAGCCTTTGAAGGGTTGCGCATCAAAGGCAAAAGTCCCGGGCCGAGTAAAAGGCTGGGGCAAGGTGCTGGATATTCCCGTGAAGATGGACCGATTTGGGTTGGGATATCAACCGTCGTCATCAACACCTGCTGTGGGGGCACCCCGTTTCAGAGGACCGATAACCATCACTGCTAGTGGAGTGTGTCACGAGGCCATCAATGCTGTTTCAAATTCTGAGGAAGGAGACAGTGACTGCGATATGGACGCCTGGATTCAGCCAAGCGTGCCAGGACAAGGATTATGCAATTGGTCTATTTAGGAGATTGTTCCTGTGACTCTCAAACAGTAATACTTTGTTTTCTTAATTGTTGAACAATCTGGTGTCTTACCCGAGGCATCATGATTTTGCTTAGGGTTGTGTTGTTATGTACATTGCATGTTTAATCATTAAATAAAAGGCGTTTTTTTCATGTACAAATATTGCGATCTCTGTTTTTCCTGTTTTGTATTTTACAATAAAATGGCAACGTGGTTATTCGCTTTATACGCATTTTGAAGCATTTAACCATTCCTTTTGCAGGATAACATTTTCAGATGACATCATTGAACCGTCTATGACTCGTCTCGACTTTGAGCACCCGGTATTTCAGGCCGAAGAAGAGATTGGCGAAGATGGTGACGTTCCCGAAGAATTGTCTTGGCTGGTGAAGCAAGAAGAACGAGTCATTCTGCCTCACGAAGAGGTCATCGAAATTATTAACCTGGGGTCGGAAGGGGTTGAAAAGAGTATCCGTATAGGAGCTGCGCTGCAGAGCGACGTCAAGCGAAGACTGGTTGAAATGCTCAGAGAGTATAGTGATGTGTTCGCTTGGTCGTATGAAGACATGCATGGGCTTGATACAGATATGGTTGTGCATCGCCTGCCGTTAAAAGAAGAATGCCCGCCGGTCAAGCAGAAGCTTCGCAGAACTAGACCTGATATGGCAGTGAAAATTAAGGAGGAGGTTCAAAAGCAGTGGGATGCAGGTTTCCTAGCTGTTACAAAATATCCCTCATGGGTCGCTAATATTGTACCAGTGCCAAAGAAAGACGGTAAAGTGAGAATGTGCGTAGATTACCGTGATTTGAACAAAGCGAGCCCAAAAGACGATTTTCCGCTTCCTCACATCGATGTGCTAGTTGACAACACTGCTCAATTCTCCGTATTCTCCTTCATGGATGGCTTCTCGGGCTATAATCAGATTAAGATGGCACCAGAGGATATGGAGAAGACTACTTTCATAACACCTTGGGGAACATTTTGTTACAAAGTGATGCCCTTCGGATTGAAGAATGCTGGGGCAACGTATCAGCGTGCAATGACGACTCTTTTCCATGATATGATGCATAAAGAGATCGAAGTTTACGTCGATGATATGATTTCCAAATCCCAGACGGAGGAAGAGCATTTGGTGAATCTGCTGAAGTTATTCAAAAGGCTTAGGAAGTTCAGGCTGAGACTGAACCCTAACAAGTGCACCTTCGGGGTGAGATCGGGTAAACTGATGGGGTTTATCGTGAGTGAAAAAGGAATAGAGGTTGATCCTGCAAAAATAAAAGCAATACAAGAGATGCCGACGCCTAAAACAGAGAAAGAGGTGTGCGGGTTTTTAGGGAGGTTGAACTACATCGCCCGGTTCATATCTCACCTAACAGCTACATGTGAGCCATTATTCAAGCTGTTGAAAAAAGACCAGGCTGTAACATGGAATGAAAATTGTCAAAAGGCGTTCGACAAAATAAAGCAGTATTTGCAGGAGCCTCCTATTTTGATACCCCCAGTGGCAGGGAGACCCTTGATTATGTATTTGACAGTTCTTGTGGGAAGTATGGGTTGTGTTCTCGGTCAACACGACGAGACAGGAAGAAAAGAGCATGCAATATATTACTTGAGTAAGAAGTTTACCGAATGTGAATCTCGATATTCAATGCTTGAAAAAACTTGTTGCGCGCTAGCCTGGGCCGCCAAGCGTTTGAGGCAATACATGCTGAATCACACAACCATGCTCATCTTGAAGATGGATCCTATCAAATATGTATTCGAAAAGCAGGCGTTATCGGGGAGAATTGCCCGTTGGCAGATGGTTTTGACCGAATATGACATCCAGTATGTCTCGCAGAAGGCTATAAAGGGGAGTGTATTGTCTGAATACTTGGCAGAACAGCCTATTGAGGATTACCAATCGACGAGGTTTGATTTTCCTGACGAGGATATCATGTACCTAAAGATGAAAGATTGTGAAGAGCCGTTGCCAGACGAAGGACCAGAATTGGGTTCCAAATGGAAGTTGATCTTTGACGGAGCGGTAAACGCCTATGGTAGCGGAATAGGGGCAATCATCACCACTCCACACGGGTCGCACATCCCGTTTACTGCTCGATTGACCTTTCCAGTTACCAATAATGAAGCCGAATACGAAACTTGTATAATGGGGCTTGAAGAAGCCATTGATTTGCGAATCAAAAATCTGGATGTATACGGAGACTTAGCTCTGGTAGTGAATTAGATAAAAGGGGAATGGGAGACACGTCAGCCTAATTTGATACCGTACATGAATTACGCAAGGAGATTGTTGCCTTTCTTTGACAAGGTTGAATTGCATCATGTACCGCGAGCAGAGAATCAGATGGCTGACGCCCTGGCCACTTTGTGTTCCATGTACAAAGTCAACTTCTGGAATGAAGCCCCCAGAATTGTTATCTCTCGGCTTGACAGACCTGCCTTCGTGTTTGCCATTGACGAAGCATCTGATGATAAACCGTGGTATTTTGATATCCTTAATTTCCTGAAGAACAAAGAGTATCCGGCCGGGGCATCCAGTCAAGATCAGAAGACTCTCAGGAGATTGGCGGGTAATTTCTATTTGAATCCGGATGGTGTCTTATACAGAAGAAATCACGACTTGGTGCTGCTGCGTTGTGTAGACGAAAAAGAGGCAAAGCTGCTCATGGAGGAAATACATGAGGGTACATTTGGTACGCATGCTGGTGGGCATGCTATGATGAGGAAGCTGCTGCGGGCAGGTTATTTTTGGCTGACTATGGAAACTGATTGTTTCAAGTTTGCGAGGAAGTGCCCTAAGTGCCAAATCTATGCTGATAAGATCCATGTGCCTCCGAGTCCTCTGAATGTGATGTCGTCACCATGGCCATTCTTGATGTGGGGAATCGATATGATTGGAAAGATCGAGCCGACGACTTTTAATGGACACCGGTTCATTCTAGTAGCAATCGATTATTTCACCAAATGGGTGGAAGCGGCATCTTACGCAAATGTGACTAAGCAGGTGGTATCCAGATTCATCAAGAGAGATATCATTTGCAGATATGGAATCCCCGAGCGGATAATCACTGACAACGGTTCAAACCTGAATAACAAAATGATGAAGGAGCTCTGTCAGAATTTTAAGATCGAGCATCACAACTCCTCCCCTTACCGACCCAAGATGAATGGCGTTGTTGAAGCGGCCAATAAGAATATAAAGAAGATTGTGCAGAAGATGGTGGTGACCTATAAGGATTGGCATGAGATGCTACCTTTTGCTTTGCACGGTTATCGTACGACCGTACGCACATCAACCGGGGTAACCCCGTTCTCGTTGGTATATGGAATGGAAGCAGTACTACCACTGGAAGTTGAGATTCCTTCCCTGAGAGTATTACGAGATGTCCAACTAGACGAGGCAGAATGGGTGAAAGACAGGTTGAACCAGCTGAGTTTAATGGATGAGAAGAGGCTAGCTTCTCTAGCATACGGTCGTTTGTACCAGAGCCGAATGAAGAAAGCATATGATAAGAAGATACATCCGCGGAGCTTTCAGACGGGCGACCTTGTGTTGAAAAGGATTCTCCCGCCACAGGCAGATCACAGGGGCAAGTGGACCCCCAACTACGAAGGGCCATACGTTGTCAGAAAAGTCTTTTCAGGAGGAGCTTTATTGTTGTCCACCATGGACGGTGAAGACTTTACGTCGCCTGTGAATTCGGACGCAGTTAAAAAATACTTTGCTTAAAATTGACCCGCTGGACAGAAAAAAGAGAGTCCAGGCAAAAATGGTGCATCCTGGCGAACCAAAAACAGAATGAAAGGTTCGGGCAAAAGTTAGGGATAAAATTGGAAAAAAAATGTACACCCGCGAATTTGAAAACCTACACTGGGCGGCTTCGGCAAAAAAGGGTATCCCGGTGAACTGAAAACCCGTAAAGGGCGGTTCACGCAAAAGTTAGGGATTTGAAAAGCAAATGACTGCGGTCCGAATTTGATACTGCATTGAGCATTGGTGCGGGAGAATATACCTGAGGGGTTGATTATCAGATACAATCTCTTCGGAAGTGTGAATACCAGGAAAGCATCAGAGTCGGGCGAGTCATAGGAGGATCAGCTCGTGGTGTTCGTCTGCATCCCGTTGCCGACATGTGTACAAATTTGATTTGTCATTATATTTATGCTTCTTGTGCATACTTGTATATTCGTTGTGCGTAGCTTCCACTTTTCAGGAGTTACATCCCGTGTACAAAACTCCGCCCATTCAGGGGCCCAATCAATAAAACATGTTATTCAGTATTTGATGCTGGTTCTTTACTATTCTGTGCATGATAAACGCCTAGGTTTAATGAAACTAGCGTGTGTATAACGTCACTGGCCCTTGCCAATAATTGCTAAAACTTTGAATTAACTGAAAATAATGTCACTAACGCTAACCTGAATAGATTTGGTTGCATAGACTTGTCTTGTCTTGTTTGTGGTGTTGCAGGGTCCGTAGCCGTATGAAGTGGACGATCAAAAGATTGCAGTATGGACCAGAAGCTCGTAACGAAAGACTCGATCCCCACGCAGATCGCGCTTCCGAGATAACATTGTTCCTCACTAAAGAAGGATCAAATTCTCCAGCTAGTCGCAGCTTATCCAAAGGACATTCTCCAGCAGGGTTGTTTACTCTCAGCAGAATTGACGATTCCTAGATCGAAGGTTGTATTCAGACAGTGTGGTGTTCCCCAAAAGGATCCCCCATCCCGAACAGAGTGGGTTTAGCCTCAGAAGATTAACATTCCCAACTCGTGAGCTGCACTCAGGCAGTCTACCCTTCCTAGTAGGGTCATTTGCTCTCCCTCAGCGGAGTCAGTTGATTTTCCCCAAGAGAATCGTTTCGTCCCCAGCGGAGTTCTCTTTCCAGCAAGTGTTGTCTTTCCTCCCAGTGGAACTCAAAGATTAAAAAAAAAAAAAAAAAAAAAAAAAAGAGAGAAAACTCTCCCCGGCAGAGTTGGTGGTGTATCCTGGCATTTATTTTGTCGGAATACCGTGTGATACCCGTTCACTCTCCAGCAGAAGTCCAATCGGGATTGGCGCATTCAATTACCCCTCAGCGAAGTTGGCTTCACTCCTCCAGCATTTATTTTGCTGGAATAATTCTGTGGCACCTGGTTACCCCCAGCGGAGTTGGCATTGTCTTCAGCATTTATTTTGCTGAAGCGGTTTCTGTATCCCAGCAGCTCGAGCCTGCATTTGCATCGGCATATAGTGTCATATTTGCATCGGCATATAGTGTCATATTTGCATCAGCATATAGTGTCATATTTGCAGCGGCATATAGTGTCATACTTGCATCCACCAAATAAAAAAAAACGCGTAGCATTTCCATGCCGTACGGAGCATTACGCCATTTTCAAACACCACGCATTTTTGAAACATAAATCAGGTTGATTAATATTTTGCTATCAGGGGTGTTTTCTTAGCAGGAGTATGGAGTTCTGGCTCAGATCTATGACCAGACATTCGAGGTCTCGCCGTGAGACGTGTGATGATACGGTTCATCTTACTATTTTCCCCACAGAGTTATTGGGTTAAGTTTCTCTTTGTCCCCGAGCAGAGTTATTTGTGTAAATTTCTCTTGTTTTCCCCGCCAGGGTTGCTTGTTGAAGTTTCTCTAGTCCGACCAGCGGATTATTTTCTTTAAATTTGTTGTTACGTCAGCATCAAAGGGTTGTATGAATCAGAATTTTAGAGGCTGTCGCCGGTTATCAGAACAGGCGTCCGGTAGTTTGGTTTCCAAATATCCCCAGTAGAGTCCGCCTCAAAGTCGATGTCACGTCAGTGCTAAAAGGTTTGTGGGTTGGGACCAATGGAGTTAGTTACTGTGGAGATAAGCAGAGAAACTGTATTCAGAGTATCTTCCCGTAGGAACAGACGGATGTATTTTCTTACTGGTTGACGGGAGTATTTCCCCGGAGTCGTCAAAATTTTATTGCCTATATTGATAGGAGTTCCTCGCGTTGACGAAGTATGAGTCCTGACGTGGACAATTTATTCCTATATTGACGGGGTTTCTTCGTGCTAGAGAAATGGGCGTCCTAACGTGGACAGATTTATTTCCTCGGGTTGACGAGATGTGCTAGTCCTAACGTGGACAGTTTCGATTTCTCAGTATTGATGGAATGTGAAGTCCTGACGTGGACAAGTTTATAGTTCCTCGGGTCGACAAGATGTGCGAGTCCTGATGGGGACAATTTTATCTTTCTACGTGTTGGAGAAGCGTGAGTCCTGACGTGGACAAGTTTTATTTCCTCAGCAGGTCGAAGATGTGAGTCCTGACATGGACAAATCAAGACGAGGTGTGAGTCCTAACGTGGACGATGTATTCCTAACGTGGAAATGTTATTCCTAACGTGGAAAGTTTATTCCTAACGTGGAAATGTTATTCCTAACGTGGAAAGTTTATTCCTAACGTGGAAAAGTTTATTCCTAACGTGAAAATTTTATTCCTAACGTGGACAGGTTATTCCTAACGTGGACAAGTTTATTCCTAACGTGGAAAAGTTTATTCCTAACGTGGAAAGGTTATTCCTAACGTGGACAGGTTATTCCTAACATGGACAAGTTTATTCCTAACGTGGAAAAGTTTATTCCTAACGTGGAAAGGTTATTCCTAACGTGGACAAGTTATTCATAACGTAGAAAGTTTATTCCTAACGTGAACGATTTATTCCTGACGTGGACAATTCATTCCTATGTTGATAGGATCCCCTCGTGCTGATGAAATGCAGACGAGTCATCCCCAGCGAAGTCGCCGAGATTTTTCTGTGTTAACGGCAGGTGGAGTCCTGACGGGGACAAGTTTTAGTTGAGATTTCTTCGTGTTGACGAAACAGGCGTCCTAACATGGACAAAGTTCTATTCCTGTGTTGTTGAGATGTGAGTCCTGACGTGGACATATTTGTGTATTCGTGGTTTGACGAAATTTGGGTCCAGATGTGGACAAGGTTACTACTGTGACAACAGAATCTCTATTCGGGTTGATGAATTTGTCTCTCTTCTTGGGTTGATAAGGTTAGTCCAGTTGTGGACAGATGTGTTCTGCGAAAAGTGTTCAGTACCTGTGGCTTTATACAGGTTGTTGAAGTTGAAATCATAATTATCAGACGTCGGATCAGTTGTTGCCGTGACAACCAGACTTCAGTTTATTAGACGCTACTGCTCAAGCAGATTTGCAGTTTATTTTTGCGGTTGGCAAATTCCAGGGTTCCATTTATATTCAACCATCTTCTACCTTTGAAGGATCAAAGGTTGGGCGCTCTTCAACCACTCAGGTCCAAGCTGCTTGAATAGGGGCAGCTGTTGCACCCTAAAATTTGACCAACCGGTTCTCCTATCTGGTTCATGGTTCAATTTGTATTCGCATATCAGATGCATGACATTTGTGCACAGACAGAGGATGTCAGGGTTACAACTTGGTTTTCATCTACCGGATATTTCAGATCCAGCCCAGATAATCAGGGTTCATTTTCGGGAAATTGTGCGCTTCTCGGTGTTTTCAGCTTACATGGTGGTTTTTGGGATATTCTGATGCCCGGGGTTATTGTTTGCGTCGATCTGGTCTCGCGCTCTCTTTTATGTCGGTTATTTGCCTCTGTTTGCATTTTTTAGGGTTTAATAGCCTTTTGTGGATTTTAATAGGCTTCATAGATTTTCCAGGATTAATTAGATTTTTTTAGCATTCTTAAATAGATTTAAACTTTTTTTTAGGTTTTTTAAATTGTTTTAATAGATTTTAAATAGAAATTAGTGGAGTTTTATTAGTTTAGAAATTAATTAGGTTTAATAGAGTTTAGCAAGATTTTAATCATCTTCTAGATTTAATTAGGATTTTATTAGTTTAATTAGAGTTAATATTAGTTAGGTTTTAATTGAGTTTGGTAGAATTAATTATGATAGATTAATTTTCATTTAGATTTAATTACAGTTTTAATTTCAGTTAGAGTTAATTAGGTTTAACCTTTAGTTAACTAGTTAATTAGGTTTAATCTTTGATCAGTTTTTAATTAGGGTTAATCATTTTAATTCAGAATTTCTTAATCCATTTTTTAGTTCAGTTTTTTGGTCCAATTATCATCATTTTCGTGGGCTCAGAATAATGGTTTTTGGGGGCCCAATCCAGCTGAGTCTATTTTTGTCCAGAAATTTGCAATGCCAAGTGTCAGGTATATATTCAGCCACGCGTGTAACTGCAAGGACCCCATGTTCTGACACCTCACAAGTCCCGTCACCCCAGAATTCACCACGTTTCAATCCGCCTCTCTCTCTCTCTGCCAGCTTGCTCGCCACGCGTCCACCCCTCAACCTTCCCCGGTGCCACTTGTCTTCCCCTCATCCTCGCCGGAGCCCCCTACCGTCGGGCATGCAAACGCCCTAGCAACCAACTCCGGCCACCCTAACGCCCTCCGGCCGCCGCTCAGCTCGCCGGAATCTGCAAAATTTGCAGATTCTCAAGATCTTCATCGTTTTCCCCTCCAATCCCCTCCGATCTCCTCTGTCCATATCGCCGGAAACACCAAATTCATCATTCCTCCATCTTTCTTCTCAGATCGCCATCCATAATCAGAGTTCATTAACATCAACATCATCTTCACCAGACGTTCATCAGAAACCTCAAAGATTTCCAGAAATCCACCAGGCTTCAAGATCTTAAACGATTCATCCACCTCCTTGCGAAGATCCTCATAGAGACTCAAAGTTCTTCAACGATCCCTTCAATGTTCTTCAGATCGTTATTCCAGAAAGTGCGTGTTCTTCACTGAAAATTTCCAGATTCAAGGATCTTCAACTTCATCAACCGATCCCAGTTCTTCTCGCGCGATTTTCCTCAAGGATCTTCAGAGTTCACTAAATCTTCAAGGAGATTCATCCGTTGTCAGAATCCCTCAAAGGCGTTCATCAGCAAAACTCCAGATTTTGAGTTCTCTTCAATACGACTCAAGATCTTCTCTTTAAAAGTTCCAGAAGCTTCAAGATTTGCTCGTATTCCACATCCAGGTGCGTTGTTCTTCGATCCTTGTTCGCGTCTTGTTTTGATTGTTGAAGCGTATGGATTCAATCTTGGCTTGAACTGGAATTTAAGTTGAATATAGGGTTGAATTGAGGTTCGGTTAGATGTAGGTTAGGGTTCAGTTTCAGATCATTGTGAGGATTTGTTTGAGGTTCGAGGAAGGAGAGTTCAGAGGGAGCGTTTGAGAGGTTGGTAGCGGCGTGTTAGGGTTTGTGTAGTGAACAGTGATTAGGGATCTTGAGGGAGAAGAGTGGTTTTGTTAGTCAGTTGATTGGGTCAAAGCCCAAGTCTGATTGCTAAGCGCATACCCCTGGTACTCGTTGCCCCCCCCCCCCCCCCCCCGTTTGTGACTATGCTGGATTTAGGTTTGGGCTTAGGGCCCAACTGCTAGGCGCACCCCCTCAGTTTGGGCCCAGTCTGAGTAACTGATGCGTTTTGCTAATGCACCCCCTCTGTTTTATTTTTCTTTTTATTTTCTTTGTTTTGTATCATGTTGGAAAATAATGCATTAAAAATAGTAGTAGTACTCAATTAATTCCCCTCTTTTTTCTGTAGGTTCCTAATTCAATTTAGAATTTTATAGTGCAAAAACATTGAATTGATCATGCATTTTCATTTTTATTTGCATTGTTGTATTTTAATTGGTATTGAATAATTGGTTTGTGATGTGTCTGCCTTGTTGATTTTAGTTCTCTCATCTGGTATTGATTTTTGCTTTAGTTTTTTAGTATGTTATACTAGACTGATGCATGCTCCCCATAGGATTTTTTGTATATTTTTTAGAAAATGATTGATGTTGTTTTAGGGTTAGAGAATAGAGACCTCATAACTTGCTGGTTAACCCTTGACCATTCACATGTTAGGGATTGTTTAGTAGCCTTAGAAGTTGACTTAGGCTTTGAGATTTGATCTTGGGATCATAGAGGCATGTAGGTTTCCCTTAGATTTTTGGTAGATTTTTTAGATGTTGTTTTGCTATTTTTTCTTGAGCTTGAGAATAGGAGAAGTCTTGAGGGCTTCTGACTTTGAAGTTCAACTATGGTTGAACTTCAGAGATAGTTTCTTTTGGTTTGAGGGCCTGTGGTTTCTTCTTGAAGGTGGAGGCTGGATGAAGTCTTGATGGAGCTTGCAAGGATGCATGGATTGAGGCCTAGTCTAGGAGTTTGCTCTCTGTTTGTGAGGTTTGAGATCCTGAAGTTTGAGGGAAATTTATGGTACTTTCCTGAGGAAGGCACTATGGATGTCTTTCATTCTTTCTTCTCACCTCTTTCTCAAGTATCCAATGATGTTGGAGCCTTCATGTGAGTTTAGTTTCTCCTGAGGAGGAATATAAACCGTTCACAGTTGTTGAGCCACATGGGATATGACTCCTAAGTGGAAGCCCCCTAGTACTTTCCTGAGGAAGGCACTATGGGTCTGTTCACTTAGTTCCCTTAGTTTATGTAGGATTTCTCAAGTATCCGATGATGTTGGAGCCTTCATGTGAGTTTAGTTTCTCCTGAGGAGGAATGTAAACCGTTCACAGTTGTTGAGCCGCATGGGATATGATTCCTGAGTGGAAGCTTCCTAGTACTTTCCTGAGGAAGGCACTATGAGTCTGCCTACTTAGCTCCCTTTCTTTGGTAAGCTTGTCTTGAAGCTTGAAGACTGGGATTGATTTCTCTTGTGTAGGGTTTTGCTTAGGGCTTTGCTTAGAGATTTGATTAGGGTTTTGCATATGGCTTTGCTCAGAGGTAGATTATGGTTTTATTTTAGGGTTGTTAGGGGTCTTGCTCAGGGGTAGTTTCTTGCTTTTGGATAGGAGTTTGCCAGGCTGGTTAGCCTTCTCTTTGTGTTGTTTGACTTGTGTGGTGTTGTGCTGCATTAGACTTAGGGGTTCATATAGGTATTTCTGAGATAGGTGCATCTTAGAAGTAGGTTTTGTGTGCATGAGAAGTTGAGGTGGTCCTCCTTCTGCTTGTTTGTTATTGAGTGGCTTTGCTTGCTGGTATTTGGTAGAGCTGAGCTCCCTTGCCTCTGTGGTGTGTGGCCCTTGGTGCCTTGATTGTTTGGTTGTTGCATTCATGCATATTTCCAGTATTTCTTTACTTTGCAGTGATTCCTGTTTGCTGTCTAGTCCTGTTGCCATGATCCCTTAGGAGCTCTAACTTCTCTGCTGTGGAGGAGTTATGATAGACATTAGGTTGGTTAACCAGGCATGATAACATTAGGTAGATTCCCCTTTTCAACCATAGTTTTAGGGTGTCTCTTTCCTTTCTCAAAACAACAGAAAAACACTTGAATAGCTTGTGTCGTAGTTAGACGAACTACGTTTGCTCTGATCTCCCATGCTGTGTGGAAGTACGTAGGAACAGGACGCGATGTCCTGGCGAGCAACCTCCCCCCGTCTAGACGTAGGTAGTCGAACTACGTTGACTCTGACTTTCCCATTGCACGAGGGAGTACGTAGGCCCAGAACAGCGTATGTTCTGTCGAGTCCTGTCCTTTTCTTTTCTTTTCAGACTAACCATTAGCATAGATAGATAAACACACCCTTTTCCTTATAAGCACCAAGCGTGGATCCCGTCGAGTACGACGGACGTGAGGGGTGCTAATACCTTCCCCTTGCGTAACCGACTCCCGAATCCAGGTTTTGGTTGCGATGACCATACCTTTCCCTTTTTTTGCGAGGTTTACTTCGAGCGTTTCCTTTCCCTCCGTTGGGATAAATAACGCACGGTGGCGACTCTTCTGTCAGCCGACGCCGATTTTCGCAGTAGCGACACACTGCAGATCCTATGGTGATTATGTTGTCTTCCTCATTTCAAATGTTGGAGGGAAGGTGAACCAGACGGTGGCCAGAGGTGGCGCCACCGTCGTCCCCAAACACCAACTCTCTAAATCCTCACTAAATCTCAACCCTAAATACATCATCGTGCTCATTTTTTCACACTGAACCTAACCATGCTCTCCATTTTCACTGAAAGTCTCTCCATCTCAAAACACGAAGAAAAATTCAGAGCGAGCTCAAAATTGAATCCTCACCAATCTCAAAATTAAAGTGCCCAACATCATCACCACGCCACACTGAGCAATTACCACTATCTAACTAAGCTCAAGTCATCAAGATCAGCAAGAACAGTCCATCACAAGAAAATTGGTCACCTAAGATTTCATCTCTAAACCTCAAAATTCTTTACCATAAATGACCTAGCCATGATCTACATTGCATCTAACCATTTAAAACCTAGCAATTCTATCTATATCAAGCTACACGATGAAGTTTACTAACCTGCAAAAATCTGATGAACAGAGTGATGAATCCTTCAAGGCACACTCCAAAACCTTCCAGATATGATCAATGATGCTTGATAAAGCTTCTGTATGCAATCAATTGTGTTGAATCCTCTTGAATCACCAAATACGATTTTCAATTGCAAGCTTGAAACTCACGATGCTCCTTCCTGATTCTTCAACAATCTTGTCCAGAAATCTATCCAAACTCACTCACAAACTCAAGATTGAGCTTCTGAATGCACTATCTTGCTTTGAGATGGCTTCAATTGGTGTAACCGATTCTGTTTTGCAAGGTGCAAAATCAGAATTCTATCTCTCAACCCTCTCTCAATCTTCACCAACCAATGCCTTAAATCAGTCATAAACCTTATATAGAACCTGTAGGAATGCTCTAGAAACTTCATGAATGATCTATGTGAGATATCCAATATGTCTTGCACTTGAAATTATCATGAGAAGTTCATACATGGCAGCTGAGTTTTAGCTTGCTTCAATACCTTGATTCTGATCCAAATTCTCTCCAAATGATATTTTGAATGGATTGGTAAGGGTTAGGTCCATGGATTTGATCTAAAGGAGTATTTTGCAAATGTTGCTTATGATGTAAGAAAGCATTTTCCAAAGCAACTCACAAAACAATAGCTCATATCAAAATTGTGACATTGCCAATGTGTTTGAAATTCAATTTCCATTCAAAATGACTACCCATATGCCATGTTTATGCCTTGCAAGTCAAAAAACCATTTTTCCTCTCTTGAATCATTTGAAAAATCTCCCATTTTAGGCCATTTTGGGGCACTTTGTGAAATAAGCCAATCCATCTCACCATGACTTCATGTCTAACCTAGAAACACCATTCTAAGCACATCTCATGTTGAACATTTTTTCATTTGAGGAGTGGAAGATGGAGATTTTGACCTATGTTGAAAAATGACCTATAATTCAACTTTCCCAAAATACCCCTGGATTGCCAAGATCATAACTTGAGTTCCACAAATCTTATTGAGGACTTCTAGTACTCAAATTAAAGGTAAGATCAAGCCCTACAACTCTTATGTTGGCCAAGAATCCATTTGAAAACTCCTTGATGGGCAAAAGTTGCTTGGAAGTCAAGTAACTTTCACAGATAAATTTTAGTGTCCTTTGGTGACCTGTAACTTGCAAGAACCATAACTTGAGTTCTACAAATCTCCTGGAAGACTTCTAGCACTCAAATTAAATCTATGGAGAAGCTCTACAAGTTTCATGTTGGCCAAGAATCTATTAGAAACTTGCATTTTGACTTTTGTGGCTTGGAAGTCCAGTGTTATGCAGGGGATTTTACCCTAGGAACCCTGTATCAAACACCTCCAACCACTCTTGATTCTCTTGAACTTGATCTTGACTCATCCATACACATGCCTTAACACATCAACCCATGACTTTCATGACCTAGAGCTAGGTCTTGATGCCCTTTCTCTACTCTCCTTGACCTAGGGTTACCTAGATGAAACCCTACTTGTACACACCTCAACTGTGGTTCTTGAACTTGATACCATGACTTGTCTAAGCATCAATAGGGCTCTCTAGGAACCCCATGAGATCCATACACACCTCATATTCACATTCCATGCTTCTCATCTCACTGATATTTCTCAATATTCCTCAAGATAGGAGCACACCCACATGTAGGCATCCAGAACTTCTCAAGATTTCAAACCTTTTCTGATGACTTGGATGGTCTCTTAGGCTAATATAACATCTCTAGATAGGCTTCTTCTTCTGATAGACACCCTGATCCCTTGTTGGAGGCATACTATGCTATGATATGCAAATGATTAGACTATGTATATGATGTGACTATGCAAATGAAATGCAATGAAACATAAACCAGGCAAGAAAAGGTTGAGCAAATTTTGGGGTGCAACATTCATGACTGGTATTCGACTTTGAATTATTCAGAAACCATTATTAATCACTGAAGTTTGGTTTTTTATTCCTGTCTTTTTGTTGATGACAAAGGGGGAGAAATGAGTTAAGTATTCTTTTGGGTTAATCTTTGAGTGGATTTCATTATTCTATATAGATGTAGCTTACAAACCTCACCTATTATACTTCACAGATAAAACTCATGGGGAGCTTACAAACCTCACCTCTAAGACAGTTTGACATATAGGGAGCTTGGAAACCTTAGACCCTGAAAGTTATTGAGTAATTAATCAGCAACTGATTATTTTAAAATAATTAAGGTCGTCACCATCAAAAAGGGGGAGATTGTTAAGACAAATTTGGGTAATACCATGCATCCTCCAAGGTTTTTATGACAACAAAGTATTTGAAAAACAATCAAGATTTCTAATTAGCTGGTTTTTGTGTACATAATTATATTTACTTGATTAAACTAGTTTTGTCACGAAAGAAGCTAAGGTTCAACTCTGATTGTGTACTCATGAGAGATCCTAATCAGAAAATTAACAAAATTACATTTCAGACTCAAAAGCGTGTTATGCTTGCTTCTAAAACTGAGTAATGTCAACTCATGCTTAGAAATCACGGGACTCGAGAATAGTTGAAATTATATTTAAAAGATTGTGTTGTACTTGTTTCATAGAAGAGTTATATGGACAAAGGCCTTATTCAGCAGATAACTCTATGGCAACGAGTTCCAACACCTCATTTAATGGAAAAGAAGATGCACAAGAATATTTAATCTGAATATAGTCTTTGAGTTGCTACAACGACTCTATTTTTTCAGCTATAAAAGGAGCTGGAGAGTTGAAGATCAGCCAAGAGAATAACACTACAACTACAACTAAAATATACACGCACTTCACACAACTTGTAACAGCTGAAGAGAGGTTAATATGTTATGAGTTCTTATTCTTGTTTAGGTTAAGAATCCTCAGTGTTCAAGTGTGTTGTATTATATTTGAAATCCTCTGATTGTTAATCAAACATTGTTGTAAGTTACTCCTTCTCTAAACAGTCAATTTAGATAAAATTTTCCTGTTGTGGGCTTGAGCAGTGAAGTCTTGGATTCGTGGAATCTGAGAAGGAAGTCTTGGACTGGAGGTCTAAGCAAGGAAGTCTTGAACCCGATAGGTTTAAGCAGGAAAGTCTTAGGATTTGTGGATCTAAGAAGGAAGTCTTTATCACGTGCTGATTAAGCAAGGAAGTCTCGGGCTGAGGGTCTGAGCAGAAAAGTCTTATACTTGAGTGTATAAATAGTTGTAATCTAGTTGATTATAGTGGAAATCTCTTGTGCTGCAAAGGAACTGGACTACTCTCAGTTAGAGAAGAACCACGATAACTTTTGTATGTTCTCTGCCCATTTATTTACTTCAATCTTTCTATTTGCTGCATTTATTAATTAGAATCTAAACTTTTGTTTAGATTCTGACTTTGATCAGAAGTAGAAAAGATTTGGCAAACACAATTCAAACCCCTTCTTGTGCATTTTTCTTACCTTGATATTGTTGATCAAACATTGTTTGTAACTGGATGACCATAGAGATAGTTAATGGGTACTCCATAAAGCATATTGAGGGACATGAGTGAATTAGATGGAATTTTCCCATCTTGTGTAACATGATAAATATCTAAGGGTCCAATATTAAACTCGACAAGGATGGCACAACATATGCATTGCGTTCAATATAGACATAAGGGAAAAAAGGGTAATTGTACACACAAGTATTATCACAAAAGGTTTTGTCAGATCACATGAACTTTTTAGTGACTTTGGTAGCTGCGATATGTTGTTAGATACCGCTCACTGTTTATTATATTAAGTGTGTGATTTAATATAATTGTCAATTTCGCGAAAACCTACAGGGTTACACACATAATGACAGATTGATAAGATGTAAAGTAAATACGAAACACCGTAAGGTACGACGCACTTAAGTAGAATACAGAATGTGGTAAGGTGCCACGTGCTTATGTGATATACGGTACACCATAAGATATGGTGCACGTGCACTTAAGTGGACTTTTTTTTAGCTTGCAACCCACACAAGTGGTTCTATAAATAGAACCCTTATGCAGAAGCATTCACACTTGATAAAAAAATCAGTATGTGAAACCCTAACTGTATTTTCCTTCTCTCTCACACTCAAAGCCTTCAATTGTAGCGTCTAGCACTGAGACTGAAGGACTTTTTTCATGTAGACTGAGTAGAGGTGTTGTTCATCATCCAGCGCTCAAAATCACTCCTTCGATTCAGCATCAAAGATTTTATCACGACAAGAGGTAATCGTTTTTATCATTGATCATGCCCATTTGTAAGGATCACTAAAGGGAAAATTTAATTTCCACTGCATTTTGGATCGCGATTTCCCTTCACAACATCCCATAATTTAGGATTTAACTCATCAAAACTAACAACCCCAATTCCATCCCTCATGTGGAGAAATTGATCAGTCTTGATCACTTTCGTCAGAACACCCACCGACTGCTTTTGAGTGCTACAGTGCTCAACTTCTAGCATTTCATTCAAGATTTAACTTTTCAGAAAATGATACTTCGTCTCAATATGCTTGCTTCTCCCATGTAACACTAGGTTTTTGGCAAGATTGATTACAAACTTGTTATCTTTCATCCGCTTCAGAGGCTTGTTTACCTTGATCTTCAGATCCTACAATAAGTTCAGAAGCCAAAGAGCTTGACATGCAGCCACAACACCTGCAATGTACTCAACTTCACAGGTTGATAAAGCAACAACTGATTGCTTCTTAGAACACAATTCATTAGACTTTCAAATCAAGAGCCTGAATCTCTTTAGAAGCTCAAGCTCATACTTCAGCAGATGCAAAATGATACCCTTCTCAGAGTACATAAACTCCATCCCTAGGGAATATGTCATCTTTCCTATATCAGTCATCTCAAACTCATTCATCAGCACCTTCTTAAACTTAGTTATCTCATGTTCACAACTCCCTGTTAGCAATATGTCATCAACATACAAACACACAAGAATCATATTTCCTTGAGAAGTATGTTGAACATAAACTCCATACTCCATCTCACACTTTCTGAATCCTTGAAGCTTGAAAAATGAATCAATTTTCAGATTCCAAGCTCTAGGAGCTTGTTTCTATTCATACAATGCTTTATGTAACTTTTACACCATCCATTCATGATTATTTTTCACAAATCTAGGAGGTTGTGGCACGTATACCTCTTCTTACAATAGACTATTCAGAAATGTAGATTTTACATATAAATGCATTAGAGGCCAATTCCTGTTAGCACCTATCGCAATCAACAGTAAGATTGTCTCATGTCTCGCTATAGGCGCAAACACTTCAAAGTAATCTAACCCAGGATTCTGTAAAAATACTCTTGTTACTAACCTTTCTTTGTTTTTTCCAATTGATCCATCTAGCATTAGTTTCTCCTTGAGACCTCATCTAACGATGCTGGCTTTCTTATCCTTTGGAAGCTTAGTCAACTTCTAAGTCTTGTTTATTTCTATAGCCTCAAGCGCTTCTTCAATACCGACTAGTTCAGAGTCTACTAACATGGCACACTGAATGACTTCCCCTTCAGAGTCTACTTCAGTATCTTGCAACATGTCAAACTCTACAAATCTCTTTGGTATATTTCTGATTCTTGTGGTCTTTGAACTTGTTCAAAATTGTCTTCGGGTCTTGAAACAAGATCAGATGTTGGACCCTAGAAGTACCACCTTCAAAGGCATGACCACCTTCAAAGTCTGGAATATTCCCAGAGTTTGAATCACCATTAGAATCTGGATCGCCATCCGAATCTAGTCAAGAATAAGAGTCACCTTCAGAGTCTTCTTCAATATCAAAGTCACTTTCAGACTCTGGCTCATCTTCAGAATTAGCTTCTGATTCTAACTCATCTTCATAACTTTCAAATTCTGATGTATCTTCAGAGATTTAATTAGGTGTTAACACCACACTAGAGTTGGACTGAGGTTCAATCCAATCTCATGCTTCTAGTTCTTTCACAATGGTGTCTCTGCTGAATTCAACATTGTTAGTGACAAGACAATAGAGCTTGTAGTAACATGTATTCTGGTACCCAACAAGTAACATAACTCTGCTTCTATCATCCAACTTTACTCTCTTAGCATTTAAGACATGTTTGTAACACATAGAACCAATCACTTTCAGATGGCTCACACTTTGCTTATCTCTAGTCCACTTCTCTAAAGGAACAATTTCCTTTAGCTTCTTTGTTGGACGCCTATTGAGCACATATGCTTCCGTGGAAATAGCTTCTCCCCTCATTGTGTGAGGGAGTTTCTTCTCCTTCAGCATGCTCCTTATCATATCAAGAAAAAATTGGCTTCTTCTTTCAAGACCATTATGTTGAGGAGTGTATGGAGTAGTCACCTCATGCTCGATTCCATTCTCCTCACAGAACTTTCTGAACTCGGTAGAGTTATACTCACCTCAAATATCACTTTTGAGAATCTTTAGAGTCTGACCATTCTGATTTTCAACATTGATTCTGAATTTATTAAATTCAGCAAGCACCTCGTGTTTGAACTTTATAAGGGATACCCACGTCATCCTTGTGAACTCATCCACAAATGACACAAAGTATTTATTCCCTCCAAGAGAAGGTACTGGAAATGGTCCACACACATCAGAATGCACTACTTCTAAAACATGTTTTGTTTTTGGGGATACTTCTGATGCAAATGAAAATCTTGGTTGCTACCCTGTCATACACACATTGCATAACTTCTCTTACTTCATAATTGTAGGATTTCCATGTACCAAGTTCTTCGAACTCAGATTCCCTAAGTTCTGAAGGTCAAATGACCGAATCTTTTGTGCCACAACTCGCTTTCTTTCACAACACTTGTTGTAGTAAGGAATTTGGAGTCTACATTTTTAACATTCACTTTGAATGTTCTATTCTTCCCTTGTTTTGACTTCATAATCAGCTTCTAATTACACTTATAGAGCTTCAAAAGATTGTCCTTCATGGTAACTAAAAAACCATTCTCAATTAATTAGTCTACACTCATCTGATTGCTTTTCATGCTAGGCACATACCACACATTCTGAATCAATGTTGTTTTACCATTATTCAGAACTACTCGGACATTTCCCATACCTTCAGTGTTGGGTTATTTATCATCAGCACATCTGATATTTGTCTTCTTTCTAGAGTCAAAGTCAACCAGCCATTTCTTATTTCCAGTAAGATGATTTGAGCAGCCAGTGTCCATATACCACCAGTTTGTCAAATACGCACCATCAGATTCAAAAGCCATCAATAGCACATATTCATCATCAAAATCTCTTCTGGGTAAGTTTACTTCTTCTGACTTCCTTTCTTTGTTTAAACAATATTCAGCAACGAAATGACCAAACTTCTTACAACAGTAGCACTGAACCTTTCTCTTGTCATACTTCTCATTCTTCTTCTGAGCACTCTTCAGCCTTCTAAAAGTTTAGGTTTCTGACATCTGAGACCTACCATGTCTTTTCTTGGCCTCTGACTAAGACTGCTTTTGGTCTTTCTTGACAAAATAAGCTTTCAGAGCATGCTCTACCTCTCTCTAAAAGTTTCTTTCAATCAGACGTGACTGTTGTGCCTATAGACTGCTTTGCAACTATTCTATTCTCATGGTGCTCAGATCCTTAGAATTTTTAATTGCTACGACAATGTAATCAAACTGAGGAGTAAGAGGTCTAAGTAAATTCTCAATGATTTTTTCTTCACTGGGAGTTTCTCCACACAACTTCATCTCATTTGTGATCAGAATCAATTTAGAGATATAGTCGGGTACCTTTTCATTGTTCTTCATATTGGGATTTTCATACTACTTACATAGAGGCTAAAGCTTTACCTTTTTCATTGATGCATCACCGCTGTAGCACCGTACCCCTGTGTCCCACATAACCTTCGCCTTCGTCCAATTAACGATCTTCTCAAACACGTTTACATCCACATACTGATGGATTCTGAAATTCTGGTATGCAGATCTCAGATGTCCTAAGAGATATGAAAGGACAGTGATCTCTGCCAAAGCAGAACAAGGACAGAAAATGACAATTTTAATTCACTTTAAAAATTAACAGTGTCATGACATTTGTTGTAACATCTGTAAACTGACAGAACTGTTTATCTAACCATTTAAGCTGTGCAGAATTGTAAATGCAGTAACAGACAGTCGATGTTACAGTGGATGTTATGACATCCACTTCTGGAAAAACTATTAAACTTAGCAGTAAACAAGTCACGAAAGCAGTAAAGAACACAGGAAATTCTTAACCCAGTTCGGTGCAACATCACCTACATCTGGGGGCTACCAAGCCAGGAAGGAAATCCACTATTTGCAGAATTAATTCAGAGCTAAACTCCCAATTTACAACTCCTACCTTAATCTCTACCCAATGCAATTTCTGCCTAGAACACACTACACAAGAGACACCTCTCACTCCCCACAATCACAGCAGTGATAAACAATTCAATAAAAAGAAAGACTTTAGAAGACACTCTTCAAAGTTACAACACTTGATTTTGCTTAACATCTTCAATCAAGAACAATACACTCTTGCTTAAAAGCTTTGAGTGAACAATTGACACTTAACAAATACAGCCTAAACATGTCTACCACGATGCATCCAAAGATACAAAGGGTGACTTACAAAGTCACACACCCAAGAGACTCTCAAAACACTAAACCCTTATTTGCCTCAAGATCTTCTTGTTGTGAATGCTTAATTTTCCTTGCTTCTGCGCCTCCTTAAATAATAATGCAGACTGGGCTTAGGCTGGTTAAAAATAACAGCAGAAAGAGAAGATTTCAATCTTCATACCTAGCAGCAGAAATTAAGTTTAACCAAGTTAAACCCTTTTCCATAATTCTGGGTTCTTTCAATTTGGTCATAGGCATTTTATGTTATCCTCAGTATTGCCTTGCATTTCCTTTGAGATACCTAAGCGCCCTAAAATGTTTCTTGAAATCTAGCCTGAGATAAATCAGGAACCATAACCGAAAAACAAATAGCGCCCTTGATGGAAGCTACCTGATGTCATGACATTCAGCATCACATCCAATACACTCTGTTATTGATCTCAATCTCCAGAACAGCAGTTTATCTTCTGATCTTCTGCAGAATTTTCTTCATAACAGTAGAAACAAATATTGTATAGTTTCCTAAAAAGTCTCAACGATCCTTTTTATGAACACCAATTAAATCTGCACTTTGTTCCCAATAAGTCTCTTTGACCTGCACATACTGATGAGGTATATCCAACAGGATCTCATCAAAGCAAAATACCTATGTCAAGAGATATAAAATAGCAGCTATGTCATGACAGTAGATGAATGTCACGACACCTGTCTTGACATATTGATTAAAACACATGATAGCAGTTCTGTTACCACAGCAGATGGATGTTATAACATCCTGCTTAACATCGTGCAGAATCATGTTTTGCCAAAATTTAGCCAATCATAGAAACATGGATACTCATAGAATCATGGAACTAACAGATTAAGAACAACGTCTTTTGATCCTTCTTCCTTAGATCACGCCAAGCATTCCTTTGTGCATCCATTGCATTTTCCATAAGTGCAACCAAAATGTAATCATCGTTAACAATATCAATAACTTCTTGAGTGCCAAACAACACACGCATATGAAACATCCAACGATTGCAGTTCTTTCCATCGAACACTGGAAGCTTGGTACTCAGATTACCATTTCCGTTCATCTTTGCCCTTATGCAGTTCACTCAGATCTAACTAAACACTAGTGTTTTCCAATCTCTCAAAATCAAGAAATGTGATTCTGTTACGATTCGGATCAAAAAATTCAACACGAATTCAAGAAACGAAATCAATCATACAATACTTCACCGTTCACTTGTGTTTTCCTGTGTTTTCATGTGGATCTGAACCGAAACTCTAGATACCAATTGTTCGTGCACAAGTTGAAAAGAATGAAGATGGAGGAAGAGATAGAGAATAACAAATTCTAAAAAACTTCCACTACTTTTGCTAAAATTGTTACAGCAAAATGGTTGCACACACACTACACTACAATATTTAGTGGATACAACTGTTGACAACTATAGTACTATATATACACAAATAAAAGTCCACATATGCTAAATACTAAAATACTGACTTACCCTTCAATACGTGTAGCATGATCTAAGTCTCAACCGATTCTCATTCTAGCTTGGAGTTTGATTGAACATAAGAAAATAGCTTCTTTTTCTAATGATGACTAAACCTGGAATTTTTGAAATTTTCACATTTGTCTCCAACTTTCCTTACATATTCATGGAGCCATACTAGATGGACCTTTCATTCCATAACCAAGGATTTACTAAAGTCACCATCTATTCCACTTAACACGAATTTTTACGCATTTTTAAAATGCACCTTCTTTAAGTCTAGTAGAATATGTGTTTCATTATCTTTTTTTTTATTGAGATTTCATTTTTGAAGATGATTTATTTTTTTTTAAAATGTAATGTCATAGATTCAAATTCATGTTTTTCTATTTGATCTTCATGTATAACTGTCGACTAAGTTGTTAAATGAGATGGTTTATTATTTTCTAATTGATATAAATTATTTTATAATTGACATAAACAAAATGCTCGAATATCATATTTTCAAATAATTTAAGCTAGATTTGTATCCTAAAACAATTATTCCTCCTAGGCAATAATTTTACAAATTTAATGGGCAATAATTCTACAATATTAATGATTTTTTTTCCCATAGGCATAGGCAGTACAAAAGCAAAAGTAAGAGTGGTAGAAAAGTTATGTAAGGAAATCCATATATAATTAAATATGAAGAGAAAACAAGATAATAGAGGTTAATAATCACAATGAGATATACGA
The DNA here is from genome assembly GCA_963859935.3 of Lathyrus sativus. Classification (NCBI taxonomy): domain Eukaryota; kingdom Viridiplantae; phylum Streptophyta; class Magnoliopsida; order Fabales; family Fabaceae; genus Lathyrus; species Lathyrus sativus. The sequence goes on along the minus strand of OZ012736.1, from coordinate 156,460,025 downwards.
TAGATGATGTATCTTCTTTTCATGTTTTTTTTCTTCTTTCTATCTTCCTAAGAACCTAGACAATGCAGCTAACATTAATAATAATCCACCACAGTGCAAGACCCATATGGGTTATTTATAGTTTATGTAGACATTCTATAAAGGTTAACCTCAAGAGCAAAATAGGCTTAGCATTGTCCCCCAAGCAGAGATTAATGTTGATTCCCCCCGACGAGTAAATCAGAAGTGGTAGATATCCGCAGCAGATTCCAATAGTTATTGGTATCTTTCGAAGTAAGATCTTTTGGGATGACTTCTCGATGAATGTTATTCTCAATTCCTGGCAGAATGGAATTATCCCCATAAGAGTTCTATCCTAGAAGGCCGTTCAAGGCGTACTCCTCAACAAGTTCGCTTGTTGTTTCTCTCGGCACCTTTTCTTGGTGGTGTTCCTTTGCATTTGCATTTTGCATAGCATCCTCCCAAACGTGTAGTATTTCCATTTTGCATGGAGCATTACGCTATATTCAAACATATGCATGCGAAGCATAAGCCAGGTTTGACACTTTTATTGCCAGACATCTCTCCAGCAGATAACGGCATAGTTCATGAAACTTTGCGGTACCTGAGCCTAGCACAATCATGTTCTTATGTTGCTTTTGCTCCCCAACAGAGTTTGCTTGTTTAAGTTTCTCTTTCCCCATCGGAGTTCTCTTTTCAGGTTGTAAATCAGTCGATTCTACTTCCTGCCTATCCTGGATGCTATCCTGACTTTTGGTCGGTAGTCCATCGTTTTGTGGATGTTATCCCGACTTTTGGTCGGTAGTCCTTCGTTTTGTGGATGTTATCCCGACTTTTAGTCAGTAGTCCGTCGTTTTGTGGATGTTATCCTGACTTTTGGTCAGTAGTTTGTCATTTTATGGTGATCCTAACTTTTGGTTAGTAACTTTTATCCCGACTTTTGGTTGGTAGATCTTCTTTCATTCCTCGCAGAGTTATTATCCCAACTCTTGGTTGGTAGGCCTCGTCTTCGGTTAAATTCGCATTCAGTAGACGTCTTGGAGATTCTGAATTTTGGTTGGTAGCTATCTGTTTATTTCTTGGTGATCCTAACTTTTGGCTTGTAGCTTTCACTCCAAATTTTGGTTGGTGATTTTTTCTTGGAGATCCTAACTTTTGCTTAGTAGCTTAGCTTTTATTCCGACATTTGGTTGGTAATCTTTCAGCGATCCCAACTTTTGGTTGGTAATCTTTCAGTGATCCCAACTTTTGCTTGGTAGTCTTTATTGTTTGTGTATTCGCCCTCGGTCGGCGCTTAGGTGATCCTAACTCTTGGTTAGTAGCCTCTTTCTCATAAACTTTGGATATAACTCTCTAGTGATCCTGACTTTTGGTTAGTGGCCATTGTTATTTTCTTGATCAATTATCATGTCAGTTATCCTAACTTTTGGTTGGTACCCATTGTTCCTAAGTCCACCTTCAACTGGCAATCTCTTCACTGTACATCCCCACAGTTTGCAAATTGCCGGGTTCTTTTGTATTCAATCACCTTTTACCTTGAATGTATGAAAGTTGTTGCTCTTCATCCCTTCAGGTCCAAGCTGTTTGAATAGGGGCAGCTGTTGCACCCCAAAATTTGCCCTCGCCTTTTTCTAATTTTTACTGGCTCTTGCTTCGCGCTCATTTGCATCATCGTATGTTCATAATTCATAAATCATAATTTGCATTGATCTTTTAAGACATGGGATCAGAAGTTGCTCCATTTCGAATCATCGAGTATCGAGCTTACGTTCTTCAAAAGTTGTCAGTACTTCATATTCATCAGAAACCAACCTATTTACCAATTAAGATTTAGGCCATATGTTGAGGGACCACGATATGTTCAAAGATCAAGATGGATTTGTGATTCACTAGTCTTATTCACTCCAAAGAAGATGCAAAGTTGCTTTAATAATAATTAATGAACCTAATTCAGGCATGGCAAGCTTCAGGGTTTCGCAAGTGTAGATTCAGCCTCAATTCATCCAATGTCTAGTCTTGATACAAGTTTGGTTTCTCATCAAACCTTGGTATTATTCTTGAAAAAATACCAAGAATTATGGATCATTAGTTTACCAAGGTTTTCAAGCATTTAACTAGATCATTCTCTTTTTTGAAGAAGCAAGGTGCAAGTTTATTTTCCAGTTTATTCTCAAGCATCATGACTAAGTTTGTTTAGGCGAGAGGATTTCTTTTCTTTGAATAGGTTGCAAGTTATAAGGCAAGTCGTGTTTAGATTATTCATGCGATCTTCAAGTAAATTTCTCATCTAACCAAGATTTGGGCATGATTGTTAAGTGACTAGCATTGTTATGCTTGTAGGATGCTTCAAACAACTTCAAATGACATTTGATGCAATTACTTTATTGAATTTGTTGGAATTTTATGGTTTTGTTAAAATAAAAAAAGAAGGTCATTAAAGCCTATCCTAAATTAAAAATCACAAGCTCATACAAAAGTTCCCATTGAAAATTCATATATGACAAAATGAAGAGGGCCACATGGCCCAGGTTATTTTTATTAAGAAAAGAAAAAAAAATCAAATTTGAACTTTCCACGGCAAAAATTCCCACACGCTGCAAATTGCCTATTCCACCCTTTACCTCTTGAAAAAAACGGTACCTGCTAAAAGCTACGTGACCTGCAAAAAAAAGAAATGCAACATCAACCACAACCATTACCAAAAATAAAGATGTCACAACAAACACTCAAACCCTAATTTGTGATATAAAACAGAGGCAATTCATAACAAAGGGAGGCACATTTTGAACCCACATCATAGAACATCCAAATACCAACATCAAAAAAAAAAACCTAGCAGCCACAAGAAAGGAGTAGGGGCGCCCATTTTTTTTATCAGAGAAGAGGAAGAAGATTGTTATTACATTTCTTCGGATTTTCATTGAAAACATAAATAAATAAAAACATCCACATCCACCAAAAGGAAAAATTCACATACCAGAGCATACCTAAAGCTTGTGTTCGGTTTGCTGCAGGTACTGTGCCTCTATCTCTCTTGTTACCATATTGATGATGTAGCACGGCCTCCGTTTTCAACTTAGTAACCATATCTTAAAACAAATTGTGATTCCCTCCATAGTTCTCTTCGAGTTAAGCCCGTCCTTACTGTTGTGCCTCCGCGTGTTGTTTTCTCCGCGCCATTGAAAGAGAGGTTTCGTTTGATTTAGGATTTGGGATACAGAAGTTTTCGATTTGCAAAAAAAGGGTTCGGTTGGTTCAGTTTGATTTAGGATATAGAAATGGAGGTTTTTTATTTGTGAGGGGGGAGATTTTCGGCCAGCCGTGGAGGTCGGAATCGCGAAACGCGTTTCGCAGGATGTTGTGTCCTTGAAGGCATTTTTTTTTCTATTCTGCACATGTTTAAATTTGAAATGGCCAGGGTTAGGGTTCTCTTTGACCCATCTTCTTAAAATGTCTAGACCGGGTTCCTTATGGACCGACCCGGGTGTGTCTTTGACCCATGCAATCCTCATGGACACCTGGATTTGGGCCTCTCTCTCTTTCAGCAGCCCGTGTTGTTTTTTTTGTATTTTCTTTCTCTATATTTATATGTTTAGTTTAGATTTTATTTTAGTTTAGATTTTATGTTTAGTTTAGATTTTATTTTAGTTTAGATTTTATTTTAGTTTAGATTCTATATTTTAGTTTAGAACTTATTTTAGTTTAGATTTAATTTTAGTTTAGAATAATATGATTAGTTTATAATTTTAGATTAGTTAGTTTAGAGTTGTATATTTAGTTTATAATTTTAGACACGTCTTGGTGAGACTTGACTTGTGTGTTTGAACTGGCCGACTTGACTATGTTTTGTTTGTGCCTTGTATCATACATTGTGATGACGTCTTTTTTTGACCTTTTGACCCCTAATGCGTTTTCAAAATAAGTTCTCAACTCGCATTGAGCCATCTTTAACCCTCGTAAGTCGATCGTGTCACACATCGCCATCAACCTACCATGTTCTATTCACCACTTGCACTTTTCAAAAAACATTTCCACAACTTTTCTCCTAAAACCTTGGTCTCGTACCAAGTGCATTTTCAAACTCTTTTCCTAATAAAACTTGAATGGTCATGGAGTGGTTAGGCATAGGCCTTCTCCTATCCCAAGTGCTTGACATTACCTTTAGGGTTCACTGTCGCAAATCACTTACCATTCAATCAAAACATTTTTAATAAAAGAATCGAGTTTTCTTTGTATTGAACTAAAGAGAGAGGATTGAGTGTAGACTTTTTCCTCTCCAAGTATCAGGATACCCACTGTAGAGTGTGTGGTCTCGATACTCGTCTTTCAATACGAAGACGTGACTGTATTCGCCACACCTTTTCACAATAATTCTTTGAGATGAAGAATTGGGTACTACCCCCAAGGGGTTACTATACGAGGATCTATTTCACCTTTAAAAAATAACTTTCACAAACCAAATGCGACATCTTGCCTCGATAGGTGAAAATTAATATTTTCAAAAAGGATATTTTACGTCCGTTCTATCGCAAACAGGTAAGGCCTAAGTCTCCACGAGTAAGCTGCGATACACCTAATTGCTAGAAAGCGTACGTTAGCATCATCCACAAAAACACCGGTTAGCAGTTTCACAAACTACATTTGCTCTGATTCCTCATACCATATGAGAATACGTAGGCACAAGACGACAATGTCTTGGCGAGCTCACTTTTCCACCTTTCACCCGTAGGCCGAACTACGGCTGCTATGATTCCTCATTCTCTAATTAGGATACGTAGGCACGAGGATCTCTATCCTTGACGAGCACACTAATAACTAACTTCCTCTTTCTCTTGCCCTAGTGCAATCGAGACCAACCTGTTATTCAAACCTTTTCTCTGGCCCCAGTGTGATCGAGACCTTTTCCCGTAGTTACCCGAACTACGTTTGCTCTGATTCCTCATACCAGGTGAGAATACGTAGGCACAAGACGGTGATGTCTTAGTGAGCAACCTTCCCCCATCACCCGTAGTTTCTCGAACTCCGTTGACTCTAACTTTCTCCTATCTGTTAAGAATACGTAGGCCTAGGACCGCGAAGTCCTACCGAGTCTCTTCTTCCTCTTTATCTCTCTTTTCCATGTTTCTAACCTCTCTTTATCCCTTGGAACACTCTTAGAAAGCAATACCCTTTAGCAAATACCTTCATGCATAGACAAACAAATGGTTCCCATTGAGTACGATGGATGCGAGGGGTGCTAATACCTTCCCTTCGTATAACCGGCTTCCGAACCCGTTCTCTTGGTTGTGAGACCATCTTATCCATCTCTTTCTTGAGGTTTTCTCGATATTTTCCTTTCCCCTTATGGGATAAATAAAGTTTGATGGCGACTCTTCTGTCTTTTCATTCTCGCCTCTCCATCATTGCAATTTTCGAGTAGTGACATGTTACTAAATCAACGGAACACACCGCTCCTCGATTACCTTCACTCGGCTGAATATGTGTTGAGACGAATCGTGCAAAAACCCCCAAATTTAGAGAATCTTGGAGGACAAAACCCTAGAGGTTTTATTCAAGAAAAACCTGTTGATTCCTCAACCCGAACCGGATTGCCAAATCTTCGGCTTCGAACATTATCACCTCTAACAATGCATAATGCACAACAAAGATTAGTATGTGTGATTTTTTGTGGTATGCTATAAAGAGAATGAAGATGATGAGAACCAAATTGACACCTATTTCACTTTTCTTGTTTTTCTCAATGTTATGAAGTGAAACAAGCAACTAAATTTATTTACCAACCATAACTGTCATAACAACTAAAACCACTTTACAAAAATAGTAGACATAACAGAAAAATGACATAAAACAGCGAGCGGTCGACCCATGCACGAAACAGCGTCGACCTGAGCTGACTCGGTTGAAAACTTGGGCAAATCCCAAAACCATGCATCGACCAAAACAAGGTATGCGTCGATGCATATCATGCATTTTTAGACAAATTGAGATGCTCACAGTATGAGTCGACCGGTGGGTCGACGCGAGCTCTCCTGAAGAAAATTCACAAATTAGACCCATAGTGTGAGTCGACTGGAACAGATATTTGGTCGAATCAAAGACCTAAAATTGCTAAAAATGCATATTTTCATAACCTTGACTCTTTTTGATGATATCTATGATATGGCAAATGCCACCAATGAAGTCTAACTCACATGAAACACATTTTGACAATCTATATGCAACAACCGAGATGTTTTTATGCAAGCAATTTAATCATGAGAAACGAGGTATGCAAATGCAACATGGTGATAACGCCCAACATTGATTCTTCTATGAAGCCAAGTTTTGACATCATCAAAACGAGCATATCTTATATATGAGGCTTTGCTCTCACAGTGTACCTAGAATGAAAGCTTCCTCTAAGAGTAGACCTTTTTGTAGATCTTATTGTAACACAGCTAGCCTGTCACACACCTTGATTCATGAAGGGCCCGTGACTCTAGGAACCAGTTTCTGGATTGGTGGTCGTGTAGTGTTAGTCTTTGAGGACTCACTCCTTGTGAGCCTAGCATGAGAACTTCGTTCAGGAGAGACCTTTTCGTACTCTCGTCATAAGGTAGCTATCTTGTTGCATGATGTTGATGCAAATGGTGTTCGTGATCCTAGGAACCTTATCCATCAATATAGAAGCTATCCTGCGAGTGGGTCTATGGGTAAAGAATCTAGAACTTTCCTTATAAAGTCTACCTGTTAGGGTGCTTTGACTTGCTTATGATTTCTTGGATCCTGATTATGTTGGCGTTGCATTTACATACCATTGCATTTGCATTCATCGGCATTGCATATCATCTTCCTAAACCAAGAAAACATATTCATCCTTTCTCCACAGTTGATTTCCCGACACCTGTATCGGACTTGAAGCAGCTTTTGAAAGAATCATGAACTCAGAAGACCAGAGCCAGTTCGCATCAAAAGCAGATGTTGACTTGATAAAGAATCAATTGGACCAACTTGTGGAAGCTATGTTAGCCTTGGCAAGGAGAGAAAATAACCTTCAATGGCCTATGGTCACTGAGAACATCGTTCCATCTCAAGTGAACAATCTTGCTCAATTTCGGCCTGTTCAAATCCCTGTCAAGGATCAAGTTACACAAGAACGTCACACCGTTCGAGATGAACATGTCTTGTCTCATGATAATGTTGAGTACCATAGTTTTGTATTCACTGCACTGAATTCCCAAGGGATAATCCTGGTAGGGAATACTGAACGACCTCAAGAAGTTGAGATTACGGAAAGATGTCGTGTGTTGGAAGAGAAGTTTAAAACCATAAAGGGGTGTGATGCTCTTGAGATGAATGCTTTAGACCTGTGTTTGGTACCCGGACTTCTAATACCTCCAAAGTTCAAGATGCCAAATTTTGAGAAGTACAAAGGAGATAGTTGTCCAAAGCAACATTTGGTGATGTTTTGCAGAAAGATGACCTCCTATGCTCACAATAATAAACTTATGATTCACTGTTTCCATGACAGTCTGAGTGGGGCATCGTTTAGTTGGTACATGCAGCTAGAGAATAACCATATCCAGTCGTGGTCGGACTTAGCCAACGCCTTTGTGAAACAATGCCAATATAATCTTGATGTGGCTCCCAACCGCATAGAACTGTAAGGCTTATCTCAACAGGAGAATGAATCCTTCAGAGGGTATGCTCAGAGAGGGAGAGAGGTAGCTTCTCACATTCAACCACCACTCTTATATAGAGAATTGGTTAACATGTTCATAGATTCTTTGCAAGAGCCATACTTGGAAAAGATGATGGGCAATGGGACATCAAAATTCTCTGACTTGGTATCAGTAGGAGAGCACATCGAGAGCCACCTCAAGAAGGGAAAGGTCCAAGACACCTCAAACATCCCAACTAGTGAAAGTGAATCAGTTGTCAGCTCCCAAGAGGAAGAAGAGGATGAAACCAATATAATATGGGACACTCCACAAGCTCCATCCTCGGTACCTTATCCTTCGTACCCAAGCATCTCAATTGTTTAAAGTCAGCAATCCTATGGGTATACCTGTGTGACTCCGGTCTCTTCACACGGTCAATATCCTCCCGTCAATAGAGGTCCCCTTTATCAAAAATGGATTACACAACAGCATGCTCCGCAACGGCAATTTTACTATAACCAAAGGCCAAAAATACATATTGATCCGTTACCAACGCCATACAATCACGTTCTACCACTTTTAATTAGTAGTGGACTAATAGTGCCAAAGGGCTTGCTTCCTATGGTTCTGCCACACCCATCAGGCTTTGACACCAATGCACGACGCAGCTACCATGCTGGTGCCCTGGGGCATTCAATCGAAGATTACAAACAGTTCAAGAATAAGGTTCAAGATCTGATTGATTCCAAGATAATCTCATTTATGTCTCAAGGCCTTCAAGTCAACGTTAATCCTTCATCTGTCCAGGCGGGTCCATCAATCCATGGCATGGAAGAAGCTGCAGAGAGTAGGTGCGAGGAAGGTTATCATACTGGTCTCGATGAGCAAGACTGGTAGTCCAATAGTGAATCAAGGAATAAAAGCCCAGTTCCTCAATGCTGAAAATTTTTAGATCTTACCATGTTTATGCATATGTAGTTTCTTTTCTGTTAAGTGTTATTTGCTTTTAGACGTTGTTGTTTATTAATTGTATTGTTAATGTGATAATTATGCATGTTTTGATCAAATCCATTTGTATTCACTCACATTCTCTCATTTATCGCAAAAAAAAAAAATCACTTCCTTTATCACATTGCTGTTTAGCAAAGATTGGAGGGAGGATAACAAAAATAAAATACTCATAAATGCTTATGGTATGCTTTTGGATAAAATTTTGTTGATGATGTACAGGCATTGTTTCAAATCCCCAAACACTGGATAGATAAGGAGTAGTCCCTAGCCAACCACTTCGAGCTTAGAAGTAGGAGTTTCCTTTGGATCTACAAACCCTTACGCTTAACCTGGGTCATGGGTAATGTTTAGTTAACCAGATTATGCACTCGAATTACAAGATAAACATCCAAAAGATGTGACAGTTGTTCATCAATGACCAATGACTTGGCACTCACAATCCTCCAGCAAAATTCAAAAATATCAAAAAAAACTCAAAAGCCTGCTAAGTCGAACACCTCAAAATGTGACTTAGGAAAAAATCAAGGCAATCCCGGTGGACTTGAAAAACAAAATTAGTCCAGGAAAAATTAGAAATCAATTAGAAAGCAAAAAATGAAAGAGGCCTTCAAATCCTCAACAAAAACAAAATAAGATTCAGTGACCACTATGTCAGAATCAAAAGGGTCACTAACATACGTGACAAAAGAAAATAAAGTGACTGTCATTTCAAGCGAGTCTCGAATCATCATCTTCATTCTTGCATCATCAGAATCTAAGTGCGTATGATGAAACTAATTGAACGTAGGACTGGAGATCATCACGAAGAAGGGGTGGGTACAAATAAATTTTGAGCCTTATATTCTTTGTTTCAATAACCGTGAACCAGACCATGATACAACCCTCAAAAGACCAAATTGAGGCGGGGTTTATTCTGAAAGCATACTACAGCAAGATTGCGTAAACTGACTCCTACAGATTTTCTAATCTTATCCTTCCTATATCTTTCACATTAGCTAAATCAACATTACGTTTAGACTAACGGTCCAACTCTTCACACACTATCACATCATTTCTGATTTTTTTTCTAAACTTGCATGAATATCGCATTAAAATTACCATTTTTGAATGATCAATTTTAAGTGCAAACCAGTATGTGACATAATGGAAACTCCAACAAAGAGAAATCATAGAGAAACTAGAACATTCGATGGTGCTGACCCAAATCAAGACTATCTCGTGACCTCGTGAATCTGGGGCAAGTCCTTCCGAGTTTCAAATAGAGGCATATCACAGCAGGATTTGGACACTGGGGCAAACCATCTCAGACTACGTCATGCCATAAACGTTTTAAGGAAAAATCCTTTGAATACTCTGCAGACTGGGGCAGACTAGCTGAGCAGGGCAGTTTCCCTCCATACTTTCAACTTGGTCAAGCTGACCATGCCAGACACTAGTAATTGTCGAGGTCAACAAGTTTCAAAAGCCTTGGGGCAGAGTAAAAGCACAATCAACATGCATTGGTTAATTCTTTACACTCACACAATTAACATGCTTTGGTTACGTCGTTACGCTCATACCGTTATTTGTAAGCCATCATCAGCTAGAAGTGAGGTTCTGACTGGAACAAGTACAAAAACCAACCAACTGTAGTTAGAATGCGACCTAAACACTCGTTCATAAAATACACAAACCAACCAACTGTAGTGTTCTGAACTACGATTGCTCTGACTTCCTCATTGCATAATGACGGTACATAGGCATAGAATTGCGAGATCCTAGCGGGCTACCTTTTTTTACTTTTTACCTCAAACCTTTTCACGTAGTCCCACGAACTACGATGCTTTGAATTTCCCATTGCACGAGGGAGTACCTAGGCACAAGGGCCATAATCCTTGGTGAGCACCCTAATATAAAAACCACCCATTTCCCCCTTTTAGAAGTGAATCCTTAGAAGAAAACAAACAACCTAGCTAACTTTTCTCTCGAATCGAATCAAGAAGTTCCCGTTGAGTACAATGGACGTAGAAGGTGCTAATACCTTCCCTTTGCGTAATCGGCTCCCGAACCTAGAATTTGGTTGCGATGACCATGTTCTTATCCCTTTTAAGGTTTTATCGATATTTTCCTATTCCTTCCTTCGAATAAATAAAGTTCGGTGGCGACTTTGTTTGAACATTTTTTCCGCGTCCATTGTGAGGATCTTATTTTTCAAGGTACGACATTGCTCTATAAACAAAGTGCAGGTTTTTGATTATGAGGGTTACAGACCATGGTATTTACATGAAGGGTTTGGAAAAAATTTCATGCACCTGAGGGAGTCCTTTATGGATTTGGTTGTGTTGTCATGCTCTTTTTTTGTTACAGTGTAGTTTTATGAAGTTACATGAAATGCCAATGGGTTTTTTTATGCACATGAGATGTTTCTTTTTTATAGAGGAAATATGGAGGAATATGTTCAGTAATGTATGGTTTCTAATTTCATGTGAAGAAGATGAAAAAAATGTGAAGTGTTTTTATGAGAGAGGAAAAAAGTCTGAATAATGTGAGAACGGATAGATGGTGATGTGTAGAAAAGTCTTGGTAATATGTGGTGAGAGGGAAAAAGTCAATAGTGTGCAACGCATGAAGAGGAGTGGTGTCTTGTATGCCAGCCTTTTCTTTTCACAAATGAAGCTATTATATAAAACATCTTTTTGAAACTTAAATATTAAGTATTACTACAAAAAGAATAAAAACAAAATTTTAAATATTAAAATAAAAAAAGATAAATATAATAAAATATAATAAACTATTTAAAATAAAAATCTGATTAATTAAAATGATTATTTAATTAAAAATTAAAATAATATCGGTTAAAAATGAATAATCGGACTGGTATCGAAGTGCTCAAAAAAATAAAATGAATACACCAAAATGATCAGCATGAAATAAACGACTCAGAAAAATACAGCGTTTGGTCAAATTTTAAAATAAATTTTCCCTAGTTAAATGGCTCAAACTGATCAAAATGCAACCGAAAAGTAGTCGAAAAATTCAAACGAGCACACCAAGTTAAACTACGTGAAACGTAGATTAATATGAATGAATTTTGCAAGCTCGACTTTGAAACTATTAGTCCACTGATTTTACGCACAGTTGACTTTCAGTTTGATCAATTCGGCTGTAAATCCACCAAGTTTATTCCAGCCGATAATTTGGGCATTATGCAAGATGAGAGACATGATAAGCTATGCAGATAATGCAAAAAGATGTGGGATCTTAGGGATAAAAATTAGGGTATGACACCGAATATTTGTGAATTATGCTGCAGGTGTTCAAAGAGAAGAAGTTATATGCAAAGTTGTCATAGTGTGAGTTTTGGTTGCAAGAGGTTAGTTTTCTTGGGCATGCTATTTCATGTGATGGTATCATTATGAATCCGTCCAAACTAAATACAGTACTACAATGGGAGGCTCCTTAGTCAGACATTGAGATTAGAAGCTTTTTGGGCTTGGCTGGTTACCATCGCAGGTTTATTGAAGGTTTTTCTAAGTTAGCACTTCCATTAACCCAACTGACTTGTAAAGGTAAAACATTTGTATGGGACATTCATTGTGAAGAAAATTTCACTAAGCTGAAAAAAGAGATTGACTATAGCTCCAGTTCTGATTTTTCCAGATCCTAATGAATCATTTGCAATGTATTGTGATGCGTTTAAAATGGGTTTAGGCGGTGTGCTGATACAAGGTAGCAAGGTAGTGGTGTATGCTTCACGGTAACTGAGGGTTCATGGGAGAAACTATCCTACCCATGATTTAGAGTTGGCTACATCGGTGTTTGTGTTAAAGATTTAGAGGCATTATCTTTATGGTTTCAGATTCAAGGTATCAAGTGATCACAAGATTATAAAATACTTGTTTGATCAAAAGGATTAAATATGAGGCAATGAAGATGGTTAGAATATTTGAAGGATTATGACTTTGGCTTTAATTATCACTCCGGTAAGGCTAATGTCATGGTTGATGCTTTAAGTTCAAGTTCCTTTCATATGTATGCTTTGATGGTTAAAGAGTTTGAACTTATTGAGCAGTTCAGAGACTTGAGTTTGGTCTGCGAGCTAACAGCGCAGAGTCTGAAGTTGGGTATGTTGAAGTTAAACAATGATTTTCTCAATAATATTAAATAGAGTTATAAGTTGGATGTGAAGTTGGTGGACTTAATGGTTGGGAGTAATCATAATGATGGGAGTGATTTTAAAGTGGATGAGCAGGGTGTGTTAAAATTTTGAGGTAGGATCTGTATACCTAATAATCCTGAGTTGAAGACGATGATTTTGGAAGAAAGTCATAGAAGTAGCTTGAGCATCCACCTAGGAGCTACTAAGATGTATCAAGATCTGAAAAAGATATTTTGGTGGCCTGGTCTGAAGCGTGGTATGGTGTAGTTTGTGTATGTGTGCTTGACTTTCCAAAAGTCAAAAGTTGAGCACCAGAAGCCTGCAGGATTGATGCAACTATTAGACATTCCAGAGTAGAAATGGGATAGTATTTCGATGGACTTTGTGACAAGATTACTGAATACACCTAGTGGACATGACACAATTTTCATGATAGTTGATAGACTGATGAAATTGGCGTATTTTATTCCGATTAACATCAGTTTTCCCTTGCAGAAGTTGGCAGAGATATACATCAGAGTAATTATAAAGTTGCATGGAGTTTCGTCGAGTATGATTTCTGATAGGGGCCAGAGGTTTACATTCATATTTTTGAGATGATTGGAGTAGTTGCTTATAGAGTGTATTTGCCACCTAATCTGTCAAATTTGCATGATGTATTTCATGTCTCACAACTTCGAAAGTATGTTCCAGATCCATCTCATGTGATTTCGATGGATGATGTACAAGTAAGGGATAATCTTACAGTTGAAGCTTTACCTGTGAGGATCGAAGACCGTGAATTGAAAGTTTTGAGAGGCAAAGAGATTGCTCTCGTGAAGGTAGTTTTAGGAGGCGCGGACAGAGGGATTATAACATGGGATCTAGATAGTGGGACGCGAGATCTGTATCTGGAGTTGTTTGCATCAGGTAAATTGTCGAGGACGAAAATATTTTAAGTCAGGGAGAGATGTAACACCCTAATTTAGATTATATCATTTATTGGAATTATTATGAATTTTGTGTGATTTATTTAATTAATAAATATTAATAATTAGATTATCTTGTATGGTTAAGGTGTGGACATGAGGTAGAAGAGTGTGGAGAGTAATTAGAGATGAGTGGAGTAATTTAAAATTATTAGAGTTTTTTTTAATAATTAGCATAAAAATGATTTTTGTGACTTATTTAATTAAAATAGGAGAATAGAGAAATAAGGGGTGAAGTTGGCATTTGAGAGAACAATGAGGACATAATAGAGAGTTAGAGGAGTAAGTGAGGGTAGAAGTGGAAAAGCCTAGTAAAAAGGGGTTTATTAGGAAAAGAGAGAAGTGAGAAGAATCGGTCCTCAATTGTAAGTGAAGAGTTTGGAGAAAAAGAGAAAGAGGTTGGGGGCAAAGAAGGAGATTCTTAGAAGAGCACCATCGTTAGAGCTTGAAGGAATCCTTGCTAGAGAAAATCTAAGGTAAGGGCGGGACTTTCTCTTGTATAAGAGACTGCATGATAACATGTGGGTGGGTGTTTTAGTCTCTCCGTATTGCATTTTTCGTCTCAATATTGTGAATCATTTGATAGGTGTAATGTTGTTATTATGATGTATGTTTAGATGAATTGTGGGATGGATGAATAATTAGGATGTTATGTGTTGATGGGAATTAGAGTGTGAAACTTGAGTAAATAACTTTCCATAAAAAATTGGGGTTTTTGGGATATTTCAAAACAGAATTTTGTAACACAAAATTTTGTAACACAGAATTGCAGAAAACAGTCGTTGCCTCAATGGTAACCGACTACAGGTCTTGGTGTAACCGGTTACACCTAAGACAAATTTGTAAAAAAAAACTAATTTTTTAAGGTTGTAAATGATTACAAGCTTTGGTGTAACTGGTTACACTATCAAATAAAAGTGTTAAATGGCCATTTTAGGGTGAGGGTGTAAACGGTTATTAGTTTTAGTGTAACTGGTTACAATGGGAAAGTCATACTCTCTGTTTCTGGTTATGATGTAACCGATTGCCTGTTTTGGTGTAACTGGTTACACATGTTGTGTCAAACTTAAATAATTCATAACTTGAGTTTCAGGTGTCTGATTGAGGTGTCATTCGAAGCATTAGAAAATTGACGCAATGTACTTTAATTGAAAAATAGTTCGAGTACCTTGAAATGATTTAAATGGTGCGTAATGGTGTTGCATGGAGTCATGGAGTTGAGTCTCATTACATTGCATACATATTATATTATGATATTCAGATTGTGTGGAGTGTGAGTTGTAGAATGGGTGATTATCTATGTGATAATTATGTGCTTACATATTATCATGAAGTTTCATTATATGATTGTGATTTCTCACCCCTTATGTTTGAAAGTTATCTTTTCACGGGCATCGTGCAGATAATCCACAATAGAGGTGGGGAAGTGGGTGGAGGTGTTACTCTCCTTTATGGTTTTGTTGAGTCGGCGTCTGCTCTAATATGTAACACTAGAGGAAAGAATGCTTATTTCGTTATTTTATGTTTTGTGGAGATTATTATGTGAATCTTCTGTGTTTGTTATTTCCTTATAATTACATTGTGTTATGATTATGTTTAGAAAGTTAAACTAGCTAGTTGCCTAATGTTTTTTCGCTGCTAATAAAATGTTGAAGTTCAGACTCGTATGATGATTTCTATTATTTTTAAATTTTATATGTGTTACATATCCTAATGCATGAGCTAGTTGAAGTTGAAAGTAGTATCCTAATTGCTTAATTATTTTAATTTACTCTGATTTTTATTTATAATTTACGCCTGAGAAATTAGGGTGTTACACTAAGAAGAAAGTCTTGATCATGTGCTGATTAAGCAAGGAAGTCTCGGACTGAGGGTCTGAGAAAAATAGTCTCATACTTGAGTGTATAAGCAGTTGTGATTTAGTTAATTGTAGTGGAAATCTCTTGTGTTGCAAGGGACTGGACTACTCTTAGTTGGAGAGGAACTATGATAACTTTTGTGTGTTCTCTGCCCACTCATTTACTTATTTCTTTCTATCCCCTGCATTTATTAATCGGAGTCTAAACTTTTTTTAGATTCTAAACTCTAATCAGAAGTAGAAAAGATTTGGCTAACACAATTCAACCCCCCTTCTTGTGTATTTTTCTTACCTTCAATTGGCATCAGAGCAAGGTCTGTGCGTAACACTTAAGCGTGGTACATAGAAAGATCCAACGGGAAAAATATGTCGACTAAGGATCCTACTACTAGTACCTCAGGAAGAGGATTTCCCCATGATTACAATGGTTCATAAAGAAACCACTACTCTACTAAAGCTCTTGTATTCAGTGGAGACTCCATTGAGTTTGAATGATGGAAAAGTAAGATGTACATGTATATCATTAGACTTGATGATAAGTTATGGGATATACTTGAAGATGGTATTGAGATCATTATTGACAATGTTGGTATGGTATCTGGAAAAAAAGCCTAGACTCCAGCTCAAAAAAAATTTATAGAAAACATCACAGAGTCAGAGGTATTTTGATCGATGCTCTATCACATGCAAAGTATCTGAAAATCATTGATAAGGCTTTTGCAAGTACTATCTTTGAGTCATTGCGCTCTACCAATGAAGGGAATCAATAAGTTAGATAAGAAAAAGCTAAATTGTTGGTATAGAAGTATGAGTTATTCAAAATGAAGTATGACAATGATATTTAAACCATGTTTTCCAGGTTTCAGATCCTTATATCAAGCCTTCAAATGTTAAATAAGAGTTACTCTACTTCTGATCATGTTAAAAAGATTATGAGAAGCCTCCCTTTAAAATTTAGACCTAAAGTAAAAGATATTCAAGAAGCTAAAGACTTGAATACGTTGTCTCTTAAAAGTCTAATCAGAAATCTTCAAAGCCATGAGATGGAACTGAATGGAGATGAGTCTTTAAAGAAACTCAAAACTCTTTCCTTGAGATCTTCTTCTGAAAAATCTGGTGAAAAATCCAAAAGGCTTTCAAAGATCATTAAATCTGATGAAACTTCTGAAGAAGATTATGATGGTAGATCTGATGATGATGATATGGATTGCTTCATCAGAGGATTTCAGCAAATAGCTAGAAGGAATAGAAGACTTTCTAAAAGGATCGGCTTTAGGAGATGTAACTTCTAAGAGAAAGATGAGGATAAGATATGCTACAACAGCAACAAACATGATCACTTCAGAAATAACTGTTCTGATCTTCAGAAAGATGGCCAAGAGAAACGAAGTCATCAGAAGGATAACTTCAGAAACAGATTTAAGAAGAACTTTATGGCAACATGGGAAGAGCTAGATGATGAAGATTCATAAAAAGAAGATGAAGCAAATCTGGGTTAATGAATCACACATATGAAGAAGGATTTATATTAGAAACAGAGTCTAAAGACAAAGATTAGGTATATTCTTATTCAAAATTTATTTTATGCATGAATGATCTCATGATTTATTGCAAAGATCAAGCCAGACAATCACATTAAAATTTTGAAAAGAGACAATTTTATTTTGTAAGAAAAATTAAAAGAAATTAGCACATCTCAAAATGAATGTTCTACTTTAGCTAAGCATGATCTAGCATTTCATAAATTCATCACATATGGAATTGATAGAACTAAACTTGCATCTATGATATATGGAATTGGTAAAAACAACAGAGAAGGTTTGGGGTACAACAAAGACTATTCTAGTTCTGATATGTCATTATATAAAGTGTCCCCATATTCTTGTTCCTCTAGCATTTCTCAAGCAATGTTAAGCAACTATTTTGTTCCTGCTGCTAATTATGAAAAGGTTATGAATCTAACAGAACCTATTGATAAAAATTTTAAAGGTATTATAATATCAGAACCTGATATTTCGAATGTTCTGATTACATTGGCATCTAAAACATCTGAGTCACATGTTAAGAAAGATTAAGAAACTAAGGGTGAAAATAACTCTAGTCAAAATTTCTGGAAACAGAAAACTTGGAGTGGAGCTAAACCCTTCTAAATGGCAAAATGACATGATAGGAAATAACCTTTAAAATTAACATGAACAGACACATATGTGTATAGGAACCTAAATCTCAAATTGTCTTTGCTGCAGATATGCCAAAAGGAAAGGATTGAAAGCCAATCGTGGTATCTGGATAGTGGCTACTCACATCATATGACGGGAGAAAGACATATCTTCCAAGCTCTGAATCTAAAAGAGGAAGGATGTGTGGGTTTTGGAGGAGGCCAAAAAGGAAAGATCATTGGTACAGGTATCATTGGTGAACTAAAATACTTTCTTAGAATTCATATCAATAAGAAGAAAGAAGGTGTGTGTGTGTGTGTGTGTGTGTGTGTGTGTGTGTGTGTGTGTGTGTGTGTGTGTGTGTGTGTGTGTGTGTGTGTGTGTGTGTGTATATTCATCAGTCAAAGTACACAAGAGAACTCTTGAAGAAGTTCAATCTTGATGATTACAAAGTCATGTCAACTCCTATTCATCCTACATGCAACCTAAATAATGAAGAATGCAGTGCCAAAGTGGATCCAACTAAATATCGAGGTATGATAGGTTCCTTACTCTATCTCACGACTTCTAGACCAGATATTTTATTCAATGTATGTTTGTATGCAAGATTCCAATCAAATTCTAGAGAAACTCATTTAGCAGTTATTAAGAGAATATTTAGATATCTAATAGGAACGATAAACCTTAGACTTCTTTATAAGAAATCCTCAAATTATATGCTAGTTAGATTTTGTGATGCTAACTATGCCGGAGATAGAACTGAGAGGAAATCCACAAGTGGAAACTGTCAATTTTTAGGTGAAACCCTTATATATTAAGCTAACCAAAGACAAGCAACCATTTCTCTATCTATAGCAGAAGCAAAATACATCTCAGCTGCTAAGTGTTGCACTCAACTACTATGGATGAAGTATGAGCTAGAAGATTATCAAATTTTTTGGAGACAATATTCCTCTCTATTGTGATAACACTACTGATATTTGTCTAACTAAGAAGTCGATTCAACATTTTATAACAAAGCATATTAAAATCAAACATCATTTTATCAGAAGGGAATAATAGATATTCAGTTTATTGATACTGATCATCAGTGGGCTGATATATTTACAAAACCCTAGCTATCACAAGATTTGATTTTATTCATAAAAATTTGAACATGGTTTTTTTTAATGAATAATGCTTAGGGTCTGAATGGGGCATCAACAAGAAACTTGGATCCTGATAGCATTCGGTTGGAATATCGTATTTCATTAAGTCTGAAATTTTTCTTAGCAGAGTCTATAAGTTTTGATTATAGAGTTTACTGAATCTCTTTCATCCTTGACTGCTTTATTTTAAGCAGACAGTAAATATTTAATTCTATTCTTTGTGCTTTGAATTAACAATTGGACTAATTGTGAGTTCTGATAAAAATAAGAATCATTATCTTAAATACACTCTATTACTTGAAGCTCTTTGGAAAATACTGATTTGATGGACAAATGTCTCTAAAACACTTTTCTGGTAAAACTGTTAAAAACACTTTCAACAAGGCTAATTCTTCATATACTTGATTTTCAAGCAAAAGTACTGTGAGTATTCAGCCTTGGTTGTTGTCTTTTCTCAGAAGTAACTGTTCTTGAGACTAAAGGGACATGTCTATCTCTCTTATTAACAAAATCTGCTCTGAATTTTGGTTCTTAAAAGGAGTGTACTAACAAAGATTCTAATTCATTTTTATTCAAACTCATTATCATCCAAACATTTCATACATGTTTGCTCATTTATTACAAAGCAGCCCTCTATGATCTAGATATTATAAAGGAATATACGATGAACCTAAATGAATTGATGGTGGTTAATCTTTCTCGGATAGTTTCAGATATTCATTTTAATAAATGGAGTGGATATTACGCAATTCTTAATGGACCAATATATCTAGATCTTGTGAAAGATTTTTGGGTGAATGCTCATGTTCATCACAATGAGCTATATGGTTGTCAGATTCTATCTGTTTTCTATGATCTTCTTGTTGTGATCAACTCTAAACTCATCGCTCAATCATTAAATTGTGAAGAGGATGGAGTTACTATTGAAGACTATAGACATGACAATAAGTTTATAAATCTTATTCACAACATCTATGATAATGAAGGCCCTACTACAAACCCTTCTACTCTTACTCTTACGGAAAAAGTATGGTACTATAGAAAAGGGATTATGATAGCTTTCTCCTGATGATAAAAATTTCATTATGTTCCTAGTCTCCTGAACTAAATTAATATTCCTCAAACTCTGTTCAATTATCAGAAAGAAGAGATACTTACATCTCGTAAGGATTTATATTTTCTCATTACTATTGGTAGGGTTCTTTCTATGATTCTTGTTCAACAATGTGTTGTTGCTTATATGTAACGAATTGGGTTGATTAAAAACTTGTTCATGACTAGTATTCGACTTTGAATTATTTAGAAACCATTATTAATCGCTGAAGTTTAATTTTCTATTCCTGTCTTTTTGTTGATGACAAAGGCGGAGAAATGGGTTAAGTATTCTTTTAGGTTAATCTTGGAGTGGATTCAATTATTCTATATAGATGTAGCTTACAAACCTCACATATTATACTTCACAGATAAAACTCACGGGGAGCTTACAAACCTCACCTCTAAGACAGTTTGACATATAGGGAGCTTGCAAACCTTAGACCCTGAAAGTTATTCAGTAATTAATCAGCAACTGATTGTTTTAAAATAATTAAGGCCATCACCATCAAAAAGGGGGAGATTGTTAAGACAAATTTGGTTAATACCATGCATCCTCCAAGGTTTTTATGATAACAAAGTATTTGAAAAATAATCAGGATTCCTAATTAGCTGGTTTTTGTTTACATAATTATATTTACTTTATTAAACTGGTTCTGTCACGAAAGAAGCTATGGTTCAACTCTGATTGTGTACTCATGAGAGATCCTGATCAGAAAGTTAACAAAATTATATCTCAGACTCAAAAGTGTGTAATGCTTGCTTCTAAAACTGAGTAATGTCTGTTAGAACACATATTGGTGTTTAATTATATCTCTATGTTTTGATGATAACACTAATGAAATTTTGTATTAAGAAAATATATACTCTAATTTTGTTCAAGTGTTTTTATTTCAGATATTAAATTAAATATTCTTATGGAAGCAAAAATGCATCTGAACAGTAGTTACGCAAAGCTCTGAAGCATCATAAGCAAGCCATCAGAAGACTCTGAGCGCTGCCAAAAGAGACTCTGAAGCAGAAGCTGCAGAAGACTCTGAAGTAGAAGCTGCAGAAGCATCTGAAGCGTAGCTGAAGAGTTTGTATGAAGAGTTTAAAGCATTGTTTCAGAAGACTCTGAATGTACTTTACGCTGCAAGTACAGAGGCTCTGATAAACAAGTATGCTCTGATCAGATCACTCACGCTGAAAGCACTATTGCTGCAACTCTGATATCATTGAATCTGATCTGAAGAACAAGAAGCACATCAGAGGATCTGATATTGTTTACGTTTGAAAAGATGTCAGCACGTGAATAGACTTGGTACTATTCTTAACGTCCTCTCCAACGGAACTATTCCTTATTTGTGATAGACACAAAGATTCAGGAAAAAGGCATTTATCTGAACATTCTACTTGTGAGAAAGGAAAAGTCATGTGAAGACAAAAGGCTACAGCTACTCTACTTGCACAATCTTCAAGCATTGGACTCTCAGCACTATAAAAGGATATCTTCATCATCTTTTCAAGATTAACAAACTACCAACGAATCTACAACAAATTATTTCACAACTCTCATACAATCATTCAAAGCTCAAATAGTTTTATCTTTCGTTCTTAATCTAAGTGTAAAAATCACAGTTTGTGATATAGCTTTTTAGAAGCATCTTAAACACTTGTTTAGTTTACATTTATTTGTAAAAGGTTCCTTAAGAAGACCAAGTTGTGGTCAGGATTTCTTGAGAAGACTAAAACAGTTGCTCTTAGTGGTTGACACTGTAATCTGTTTGAATATAGTGGATTATTGTCCTTGTGGAGAAAGGAAAATCACTCTTGATAGGGTGTACTGGATTAGTTGAGTTCAACAAACCAGGATAAAAATATTGTGTTGTTTTTATTGCCATAATCTTTTCTAAACCCTTATTCAACCCCCCCCCCCCCTTCTAAGTGTTTTTCTCACCTTTAGTTGGTATCAGAGCCCGGTTCTGTTGGTGCTCTCACTTCACCGTGAACAAAAAAGATCCAGTTGAGAAAACTCTTGATATATTTTGGTTGATACATTATGGTTGAAGCTTCAACATCCAACAACAATAGATATGAGGACAAAGATAGAATCATCACTAAATCCCCTATGTTTGATGGGGAAAAGTTTGACTACTGGAAAGCTGGAATTGAAAGCTTCTTTCTAGGATATGATGTTGACCTTTGGGATTTAGTCATTGATGGCTATGTTCACCCCTCTGATGGGGATGGCAAAAAGATAGATAGAAAATATATGACTGAGGCTCAGAAGAAAGAATTCAGGAATCATCATAAAGCAAGAACCATACTACTAAATGTTATATCTCATATTGAGTATGAGAAGATTACTAACAGAGAAATAGCATTTGGTATGTTTGAATCTTTGAAGATGACTCGTGAAGGGAATTCTCAAGTCAAGGAGACCAAGGCTCTGGCGCTGATCCAGAAATATGAAGCCTTCAAAATGGAGGAATCAGAATCTGTAGAAGTTATGTTCTCTAGATTCCAAATTCTCACAGCTGGCTTGAAAGTTCTGGACAAGGGTTACTCCACTACAGATCATGTTAAGAAGATTATCAGAAGTTTTCCAATCAGATGGAGATTGATGGTCACTACTCTGAAGCTAGCAAAGGATCTGAACAAGATCACGCTGGAGGAACTAATCATCTCTCTGAGTGTTGCACCCCAAAGTTTGCCCAACATTTCTTTACCTAGCTTATGTTTCATTTCATTCACATTAGCATTATCATTTGCATTTCATTGACATGTGTGCAGGAGATCAAGAGGTATGATTACCAATCAAGAGCTATACAAGACTATGAAGCTAGTTGAGAAGGTTATTCAAGTGTTCAAGGGTCGATGTCCTTGTCAGAGAAGTTAAGAGACCCTCAGAGTGAGTGGTTGAAACCAAGGTTGTGTGTCTCCTAACTGGAAAGTTGTGGAAAGCCATCAGATGATTCTGAAGCCATGAGGATGGACTTGAGGTCTTGAGAGAGCTTATGAGATGTGTTGAAGATCACTTTGATGCCTAGATAGGTCATTGTGCAAGATTAAGAAGACTCAGCCATGAGTGGTGTAATTAGGGTTTGACTGGGTCAACCCTAAGTCAACCGATGATCTGAGGAAGGTTGAGACCTAATACAAGAGCCATGTGATCATGGATTGATACATTGAGATGTTATAAGGATTATTCCAAGGTCAAATCATCATGATTGAAGAGTTTGAGAAGTTTCAAGCTAGGGTTTCTAAGGCTTGATAGTGTAAAATCCCCTAGTTTGACCCCTATCTTCAAGGCAGTTTAGCTCAAGATGTGATTGTCATCTCATCTTGCCCCCAACATGAATGTTGTAGAGCTTGATCTTAAATTTAATTTGAGTGCTAGAAATCCTTGATTGGATTTGTATAACTCAAGTTATGACTTTGACAAGTTACAGGTCATCTGAGGCATGTGAATCTGGAGCTTGAAAGTTGTCCAACTTGCATGAAACTTTTGCCCTAGAAGGATGATTCCTATGAAATTTTGGTCAACATGAATGTTGTTCCTTATCCTCTTATATTTTTAGAGAGTACTAGAAGTCCATGATTGGATTTGTAGAACTCAAGTTATGGCTTTGACAAGTCAAGGGTATTTTGGTCATTTGGAGATTACAGGTCATTTCAAGCATAAGGCCATAACTCCTATTTCCAAGCTTCAAATGGGAAAATGTTCAACATCAAACTTGTTCAAAATGATGTTTTAAGGCTAGTAAAGAGATCATGAGATGATGGAAATGCTTGTAGCTCAAAGTTGCAAAAATGACCTAAAATAAGGGTATAAGTTAAATGAACCAAAGTTGGAAATTGATATTTTTGATCTACACATCCAAACCAAGGCATGTAATAGGTCATTTTGACTCTAGAAAACATTTTAAGAACATTGGTTTAGCCAAATTTTTGAATTGAAATTCAATTGGTGGACTTGCTTTGAAAAGTAGTTACTTACATCATAAGTAACATTTGCAAAACCTAGAATCAAGGCATAACCAAGGCCCCTTGCAAGCCAAACACTTTCAAAATGTCACTAGGGGAGAAATTGGAAGATAATGGGATTGATTTCAAGCTGCAAACAGAACTATGCATACCATGGCATATGGTTGAAATTCTCATGTCATGAGAGATTGAAACTCTCATTAGAAGGATCTAGAGGGTTCTAGATCATCCATACATGTTCTATATATTGAGTAGAGGTGATCCAAAGCAAAGGTTGGTGATGATTGAAGGAGAGAGCAGAGATTGAGATTGAGATTTCATTGCTTGCAACTGAATTCGGTTTCACCAATTTCTTCACTTTCCATCCATTTTCTTGATTACAACCTCTTCCATGGATGCTAGGGATTGATTCTAGATCATAACCAAGAGGAATCCGTGGCTGATTGGTGTTCTTGAGCTCAGATTTTTCCATCTGCAACTCACCATCGGGTTTCAAGTTTCAGGAGTTTTCAACCAGTTCTATTGCATACAGAAGCAAGGAAATGATCCATTGATCGTGTCTGGAAGGTTGAAGAGCTTGGTTTGAAGGCTTAGTGCATATGTTCGTCAAGAATTGACAGGTATGTAAACTTCTTCCTCCAGCATGAATTAGGTAGAATCAATACGAATTAGGATGTTAGATGCATTGTAGAACGGTGTAGGAATGATTTCAGACCATTAATTTGAGAATTAGTGACCAATTAGGGATGTTACCATTTTCGGTTGAGAGTTGGTTCTTATGAATCTTGAGGTTTCAGAGAGAATTGAGGGCATGAATGAATTCGTGAGGGAATTTGGGACATGTTTCATTAAGGGATCGTGGCCTATGGTGTTGAACTAGGGTTGTGGAATGGTGGCCGGAGAAAGTCACCGGCGGTGGTTTTGGGCGCGCAGGTGACCTGAGTTTCAGAGGTTTGAATTGGAGAAGATGACTTGATAGCCATCAGATCAAGGTTTGACTTGGACTAGGACCCTCATCCAACGGCCACGCATGCGTGAATTTTGTGAAGAGGAGTTCTGATTATGAAATGCAGCGTTTCATTAATCAGCTGTTTTTGGGCTTAGTTGAAACTTTGCTATCCGCACCCCACTTCTGGCCCAGTCTTGAATATGAACTGTGAACTATTGCTTTCCACACCACGCATTTGTTATTTTATTATCATTTTCTTTTATTTTTTCATTTTATTCATGGTTAGTGATTAATTCATAATAAATTGAAAAATGATTCAATTAATCCCATTCTTTTTGCATTAGATTCATGATCGAATCTAGTATTTTTTAGATAATAAATATTTTTATTTCATGCATTTTCTGATTTTAGGGGAATTTTCACATTTTAATTGATATTAAAATAGTCATGTTGATACTTGATTTTGTGGAATTTTGTTTGATCATGTGATGATGGTTTTGATCCTGATTTTTTGTAAGTGGTTAGCATAGATGTGCATGCTCCCCATATATTTTTCTCACATTTTTGTGATGAACATGGGTGGTAGTTTAGGTTGAAACCTTTAGAAGCTCCATTTTTAGGGTTTATGGTTGATACCTTTGGATTTAGGACTTAATAGATGATTTAGTCCCTGGTTTTTGTATGAGGCAGTCTTAATTGAAATAGGATCCCTTAGGATTTTTTGTAGAAATTTATAAGATATTTTGCTATTTTTGATTGATTTTAGTTTAGGTGCTAGTTTTAGATGATTCTAAGGCACTAACTCAACTAGATCAACATATTTAGTTCCCTTAGATTAGGGTTTTGCTTTGCTTGTTCTTGGATGATGTTGAAGGCAAGTTGAAGATGCATTGGGTTGCTTGAAGAGGCTTGGATTTGAAGATCTTCCCTTCTTGTGGTGTAGTTTTGATTAGGTTAAGATTAGGGTTTGTAGGCAGAGCTCCTAGATAGTTCTCTTCCTTCATAAACATGGAATATGTTGATCAATTCCATTCTTCCCTATGATGTAAGGTCCCCTTGTAAAGGCCTCATCCCTCCTTTGGTAGGATGTGTGGTTCTTTGCAAATTGGTAGAACCTTTGTGGGTCCCTTTCTCTGATGACAGGATGCTTAGTGGTGACCTTGGGTCTTCACTCTGCTACCAATCATCCAAACTTTGCTCTTGATAGATGAATCTTTCTCCCTTGCTAGAGGATGGAGTTCCTTGCTTGAAAAAGAATATTGGAGGATGGAGTTGATACTTCCATGTGTTTGAAGACTACTCTGAGAAGCTGAAGCTTGTAGGAGAAGAAGACCAAGTTGATACTGGTAAAGCAAAGAGAGCTGAAGCTTGAAGACCAAGTTGATGCTTGTGAACAGGGTTCAATTGAGATTGAGTGTAGAGCTAAGGCTTGAGGAATAAAGCATAAGTTGACACTTACATTGATGCTTGGAGAGCCTGAAGGAATCAAGTTGATACTTGTAGTTAGGAGTGAAGCCTGAGGGTGGAATAAACTGAAGAGCTGAGGATTGAAAAAAAGAGAATAAGTTGATACTTATGTTTGATGGGCTGAAAACTTGGAGAAGAAAGTTGATACTTGTCATGGAGGATGATAGGCTTGAAGGGTGATTGAAGTCTGAAGACTGGGTTGCTGTCAGAAGATTGCTTTGCTGTAAAGCTGTAGGAGTGGTTGATCTGCTTTCTTTTCCTGTCTGTTTTCTTTCTGTGCCACTGTATTGATGTGACTTGTTTGACTTGCTTGATGCATTAGAATAAGTTCATATCTAGACTGACTTAAGCTAGGAGCATGATTGCACTAGAGGTTGAGTTGCTCCCTCTGCTTGTTTTTTTACTGTATGGCTTTGCTTGCGGGTATTCGGTAGAGCCTTGCTCCCTTGCCCATGTGGTTTGTGTGTGCTTGATAGCATTTCATTTCCTCTCTATGATTGCAGTTGCTCTTATTTGGCTTGATAGCACTTTATTTTATTTCTTCTGTATGATTGCAGTTATTCATATCTGGCTTGAGGTCGAGATGAGCTTGTGGAGGCTGCTGCCCCACACACATTTCCTCCCTCACTTGCATTGCATGCATTTTACTGTATATCTGTTTACTGTTTAAGCTGATGCTTTATCTGTTTCTGTTTATCATTGACATGACCCCCTAGGAATCTCACTTCCTTTGATAAGGAAGTGATGATAGAACTTTAGGTTGAAACCTATGCATGATAACTTCTAGGAGATCCGTGTTTCAAACTTCAACTATAGGATGAATCCTTGGCATGACAACATTAGGACTTGATAGTCTCCCTTTAGTTGAGCATGTTCTCTTCTCATCTCAAAACAACTTAAAATACAGTAATCATGAATGATTTCTTTCGTACGTTACGAGCCTTAAGCTATCTGAGAAAGGATTGTTGGAGAGCTTCTTTTCAACAGTCTGGACGTTTAGTATGGCACCCTTTGGGTGGCATGCGACGCATTCACTCTCAGGTCATAGTCTTTAGTGCGATTAAAATTGCAAACACAATAAAAAACACTTCTTTCGTAAAAGACAGAAAACAAACTTCAAACCTTTTTGCCCCGTGGGCCCATAAGTCAAAGGAAGCTTTTCTGAAGAAAAGAGTGTCGTTAAACTTCAGCGCCACCGCAAACAGGCTTCGTCCTTAACTGCTGGAACTGCTGTTTAACCCTACTCGATAAAACAGATGAATCTGAATCCCCGTAAGCCGTATTATCCCGAACTACGTAAGCTCTGATCTCTCAAGCCTGTTGAGAGTACGTAGGCACAATACTGATGTATTGGCGAGCTACCTTCCCCGTAACCTGTAGTTAGTCGAACTACGTTGACTCTGATTTCTCATTCTCTGATGAGAATACGTAGGCATAAAGCGCGACGCTTTGCCGAGTCATTTTCTTTTCTTTTTAAGCCAGCCTTGATAGCTAGATAGATAAAACCAACCCGTCCAGTAAACACAACAAGCGTGGATCCCGTCGAGTACGGCGGACGTGAGGGGTGCTAATACCTTCCCCTTGCGTAACCGACTCCCGAACCCAGACAACGGTTGCGACGACCTTGTCTTATACCTTTTCGTCAGGTTTTTCCGATCGTTTCCTTTCCCGTTCTGAGGGATAAATAACGAAAGGTGGCGACTCTTCTGTTTTTCCGACACCTTATTTTTGCGGAAGCGACAGCTGGCGACTCTGCTGGGGACTTGATAGTTTCCTGGGATCCAACGTCCCGTATGCGAGTCAGTTTGGGGATCCAACGTCCCCTGCGAGAGTCAATCCTAGCGCGTGTATGATTACTTGTTGGGTTGTGTTTATTTATCGCATTTTATTTCCCGCACTTTATTTTCAGTATGATATGATTATCTGTGCTGTTGTGGGAGGGGCATTCTGATGAGTGAGAAGCCAGACCCAGGCTTGAGTGAACATAGCATTAGTTGTGGAAATTAGTGGGCGCGTGCTTGCTTGGCAGGCACTAGTGTCTCATGAAATCCACGCTCAGACGAGGTTCTCCCGGTTGACTTCTCTTTCAACCCTTTGGGTTGAGGGGTTGTTGGTTTGGAGGATTGTCGACTCTAGGGACCGATCATTTGGGATTCAGCCGATGAGGCCGCTTCATGAGCTGGTGATGCCACACCTTCTGGGTATCGTATCACCCCTCTTGAATGTCTGTGACGCTGATGACCGCATAGGATGCCGAACTTGTGTCAGTTTAGGTCCATACCTGTGAGCAGGGTTGGGTTTGTTGCAGGAAACCTTGACCTTCAGACTACCTGGTTTTCTTGATAATGGAGAAGTTTTGATTGGGATCAGAGGATCTCATCAGCAGATGTGTATTTGCTCTTGACAGAGCAGGTTTACGATTGGGATCAGAAGATCTCATCAGCAGGTGTATGTGTTCTTGACAGAGCAGATTTATGGTCCTGTATCAGAGGTCCCTATTATCAAATGTTTGTTCTTGACAGAGCAGAGTTTTGGTCCTGTATCATAGGTCCTGTATCAGATGTTTGTTCTTGACAGAGCAGATTTATGGTCTTATGTGTGTGTGTTCTTGACAGAACAGATTTGTGGTCCGATACCAGGATTTTCTTCTTATCAGAGATAGTGGTTGTTCTTGATAGAGCAGGATTATGGTTTTGTTGATACAGAATCTTCGCAGCGCAGTCGTCTTGATCTCCTGCTGCATGATTGCATTTTACATGGCTTTGCATACTTATTTGCATTTCATTAACGTGTGTATGTGTTGCAGGTACCGTTTCCCCCCGATTCAGGATTCCCGGCCTTCTGTTGTATTGTTATGGGTTCTCTGAGGAAGACCGTGGCTTACAAGCTCCCTGCTCTGGATGTTGTTCAGCTGACTGGTTTGATTGCTTTAGCAGATGATTCTGTGAGAGATGAGTTCAGAAAGTCTTACGGCAAATTGCTCAGTTTGGTTCGTAAACCCTCTGTGTTTGAGTTGAATGGGTTGCACGCTCTGCTGCAGTTCTACGATCCTTCGTTGAGATGCTTTACTTTCCAGGACTTTGTTCTCGCACCCACACTAGAGGAATATGCTGATTTGTTAGGTGTGCCTATCAAGAGGCAGATGCCTTTTGTTCATATGGATGCTGAGCCTAATCTGGCTAGTCTAGCTCCGTCACTTCATTTGGATGCCTCTGAGTTGGTATTGTCTAGTTGGAACAAGGTTCCCGGTTTCTCCTTGCAGTTCTTAGTGGGAAAGGATCAGCAGTGCGCCAAAGACGGATGTTGGGTCGTGTTCAACGCCCTTCTCGCTCTGTGCATATATGGCATCATTATGTTCCCCAATATGCCCGACTTTGTGGACTTCGACGCCTTCCACATCTTTGCATCAGGGAATCCAGTCCCTACCTTGATAGGAGATGTCTACCATCCCATCCACTACAAAAACGAGAACAGAAGGGGAAAGAATGTCTCGTGCTGTATACCCCTGCTTTATAGATGGCTTGATAGTCATCTACCCAAGAGGGGTCCCTTTGCTTCGTCCGCAGCCACAGCTGAGTGGTCTGAGCGCTTGATGAGTCTATCAGCGGAGGATATTGACTGGTTTGACAGAGATAGGTTGGGTACCGAGATTATCTTCAGCTGCAGTGGGTTTCCGAACGTGCCTTTGATAGGCAGGAAAGGCTGTATAAACTATAATCCGTATCTGCTAGTCCGACAGTTTGCATACGCTTTGAGAACTCCGCCGAAGGATGAAGAGGTGCAGGAATCTCTGTACCTCACTGGTCTTCTAGAGGGGGATATGTTATCTAAGCTCCAGCACGCTTGGAATGGTATCAGTAAGCGGGGAAAACCATTGCTGGGAAAGAGTAATAGCCAGGCCTACGCTCCATATGTGACTTGGATCAGAGCCAGAGCAGATGCTATAAGGATGTCGTTTCCTCCCGCCAAGCCAGAAAGCCCTCCGGTGATTGAAGAGCCTACCACCGTGCCTATTCAGCGGCATAATCAGGTGTTAGCTAAGAGAGATAAGATGAAAAAGGCAAATGAAGAACTGGAGAAGGAATTGGTTCAACTCAGAAGCGAGAGAAGCGAAGTCGTTCATTCTTTCAAGAGGCAGACAAAGCTGGTGAACCAGCTAGGTACAGATTTGACTAAGCAGATAGTCGAGTGCGAGCGCATGGGTTGAGACTTCAAAGCTGTCAATGATGTACTGGCCACTAAGAAGCAGCACTTGGATGAAGCGTATCGGAGAATATCCAAGTTTAATCAGCATTGGAAGACCACCCTAGCCAACAGGAAAGAGCGGGAGGATAAGCTGATGCAACAGATCTCCATGCTGAAAGCCCAGGTGAAGGCTAGTGAGAAGAGGTTTGATGAAGAAACCGCTCGCCGATATGCCGCTGAAGGCCAGCTCAACAGGGCTCTTGCTAACCTGACGGAGCGCAAACTGACGTTTGAATCCAAGAAGCGGAAGTTAGAAGATTGTTTCGGCGAAGGAGCATGGGAAGATTCGGTCGAAGGTCTTCAATACACCATTATGCAGAGGGAGTTACTCGTCGAAGGGTTACTCACTCGGCCTGGTCATCCAGAAATGAGGGGGTTGTTAGAAGAGTTCTGCGCCCGTGGCCGTGCTTGAATATTTGTATTCCTTTTGTTTGATCATTGTTGTATGCTGACCATCACCAGGCTTGTTGGTTGAGGTCATGCTATTGGCTCATCTTGTATTCACTGACGTGGTGTACTGCCTTGATGGGCTTTCTTCATATATATGAGATGTTATTCCCATGACTGGACTCGGACTTCTTATTATCAGCACTGGCACTCAGGCACTAGGATCGGGGGAAATCTCCCTAACGCACAGACACACGTTTGCATTTGCATGAAGCATTTGCATGACGAGCACTTTGTCGTTTTTCCTAACCCTTTTGTGTTTACAGGTTGTTTCAGGTTGTTCCAGGATTGATCAGAGACCTATCCACCACTATCCGACCAGAGCAAATCAAACCAGAATCATGGAGCAAGTGCAAAGTGATGTTAAGGAACTCCGCGAAAGAATGGATCGCTTCATGGAGCTCATGCAAGCGGTCGCCAATGGCCAGGATCAACTCAGAACCTTGGTTCAACCTCTGATTTCAAGGGTTGATAGCAATGGCGTACTCCACGGTGGGACCGTGCCTACCCCTCCACCAGTTGAGACTCCTCAGAATGGCGTCCCCGTGACCGGGGGGAATGGCAGTGCCAACGGCAATGTGATAGCTAACATGGGACTCAATGGAAATACGACGGGCGTCGGTAATGGGAGTCTTGAAGCTAACGTCAATGTTGGACTGGGCAACGGCACTACGGGTGTTGGAAATCTGTTTGGGCCTCAGCCGTGGTTAGAAGACCGCCAAGACGATGTGTTCTCGCAGAGAGGTGCTGAAGGGGAGCTGACTGCTGAAGCACGGCTAAGGTTCAAGGCACTCGAGGACAAGATGAGGAATATCGAGAACCAGAACACCATGGGTGTTGATATGTCCAAGTTGGGACTGATTGCTGATTTCAAGGTGCCTCCCAAGTTCAAGGTACCTGACTTTGAAAAGTACAAGGGCACCACTTGCCCTCGCGTCCACCTGAGATCATATTACAGAAAAATGTTCGCTCATTCTGAGGACGACAAGTTGCTGATGCACTTCTTTCAGGACAGTCTGTCCGGGCCATCCCTCGAATGGTACATGAGTCTGGAACCTACCAGTGTGCGCACGTGGAAGGACCTTCCTGAAGCATTCGTGCACCACTACCAATATAACAGTGACTTGGCCCCGAACCGAGTCCAACTGCAGAATCTGTCGCAACGGAACAACGAAGGGTTCAAGGAATACGCCCAGCGATGGCGTGAGTTGGCAGCCAGGGTTCAGCCGCCGATGGTTGAACGTGAGCTTGTGCAAATGTTCGTGGCCACCCTCCCAGGGGTTTATTATGAGAAATTGGTCAGCGGTATGTCCGGAACCTTCTCAGATCTCATTATCACAGGTGAGCACATCGAAAATGGGATCAAACTGGGGAAAATTCAAGGTGATTCATCCTCAGCTGGAGGAGGAAAGAAACCTTATGGTGGCAAAAGACGGGAAGGAGAAACGAGCGTCGTGACCAACGCTCGAAGGAAGGGTAAAGGCCCTCACCAACAGGTGGCCAACATAACTATCCCGGCAGTCCCACAGCCACAGTAGCAGCAGCAGCAGCCGAATCAACAAGGGTACAGAAAGTACCAGAATCGGGCACCTCAGTCGAGCCGTCACCTCGAGACTCCGCCCATGTCCTACGCTCAACTATTGCAGACTCTGCTCCAGCTACAGTTGATCCAGAAGAGAAGCTTGGCTCCCTTGACAGGGGCACCTCCGCCAGGTTATGACGTGAATGCAACTTGTGAGTTTCACTCAGGGGCACCAGGCCACACAATAGAAAATTGCAAAGCCTTCAAGCACAAGGTGCAGGACATGGTGGACGCCAAGATCATCAATTCCTCAGATAATGTGCCAAACGTCACGAAGAAACCTATGCCGAATCATAGGGGAGGTGGAGTAAACGCCATTATTGAAGACGAGAGTTTGGATTTGTTGGCTGACGTCAGAGATCTGAAGACACCGCTTAGCTTCGTTAAAGCTAAGCTGATGAAAAGAGGTTTCTTTCCAGGTTGCGGAGAGCTGTGTATGGGCTGTGCGACAAGTCCTGATGGATGTGAACCGTTGAGAGAGGGGATTCAAAGTCTGATGACCGAAGGAATCCTGCAATTTAGCCGAATGGCCAAAATTGGATCGGGAGAGGTAATGCTGAAGCAAGATGATGAGGTTGCCACCATCACCATCCCTCGCCAGACGATAACTATTTCTGCACCCAGGCCACCCACGATTACCATCACCAAAGCTGGGCCAATACCGTTCGAAAGCACTAATGCTGTCCTGGGGCACTATGGGGCAGAGGTCTACTGCAACGGACAGAAGTTGGAACTAGAACCGTTTGGGTCGTCTATGGAGAACCTAGCGGGCGTTAGCGGAATTACTCGCAGCGGGAGAGTGTTTGCACCACCTGAGGTCGTGGCGGATAAAGCGGACAGAGCTGATGCAACTGATAAAGGTAAAGGTAAAGTCGTTGAAGAGATCCCTCGTGGGGTAGACAAAGACTTACTTGTTAAAGACGCCGAGGAATTTATGAGGTTGATTAAAAAGAGTGACTACAAGATCGTGGATCATCTCCATCAGACACCCTCAAAAATTTCCATCCTGAATTTGTTGCTGTGTTATGAGGCACACCGCAACGCGCTGCTGAAGGTGTTGAACGCCGCATATGTACCGTAGGAAATATCGGTAAACCAGTTAGAGGAGGTCGTAGCCCACGTAAATGCTAGAAATGGGTTAGGTTTCACTGACCTGGAGCTGACGCCGAAGGGGAGGAATCATAATAGCGCCCTACACATCCCGATAGAGTGTAGGGGAACGATCATGTCTCACGTGTTGGTAGACATCGGGTCGTCGCTCAATGTTCTTCCGAAGAAGGCATTAATGAAGTTGGATACTCGTGGAGTGATCTGCACACCCAGTGATCTGGTGGTGAAAGCGTTCGATGGAACCAAACGCCATGTTTTCGGGGAGGTGACGTTGCCAATCCAAGTAGGTCCGGAAACATTCGATGCGGTCTTTTACATTATGGACATCATGCCTGCCTACAGCTGTCTCTTGGGCCGGCCATGGATCCATTCTGCGGGTGCCGTGACCTCCACGTTGCACCAGAAGCTCAAGTATGCCGTCGGAGGTAGCATCGTGACTGTTTGTGGCGAGGAAGACATAATGGTGAGCCATTTGTCGTCCTTCAAGTATGTTGAGATGGATGGGGAAATCCACGAAACCCTATGCCAAGCGTTCGAAGCTGTTAAAGTCAAGAACGTAGCTCCTGTAGTCACTGAGAAGCCAGAGATGACTCTCTCTTCCTTCAAGGAAGCCCGGGCCGTTGTCCAAGCCGGATCTACCCCAGGCTGGGGGCGAATTTTGGAGATACCTAACAAGCAAGACAAGTTTGGGTTGGGGTATTCGCCTGGAGCTGAAGCCTCCTCTTCTAGCAGTGCGTCGCGAGGTAAAGGGCCGATCCAGTTTACCAGCGGCGGGGTGATATTTGAAAGCGTCAACGCAGTGTTTGAAGACAGCGGAGATAGCGTTTGTGACTTAGATTCTTGGATCCAGCCAAGCAAGCCAGGCGAGAGCCTCAACAACTGGTCCGTCAAGGATATCATCCAGATGACAAGCGAAAAGTAATGATTTACTTTTTCCAATCATTGTACAACCCTATGTCCTACCCAGGGCATAGTGGTTTTATTGTCAGGGCCTTGTTTGATTATGTACATGCATTTTATCAATAAATCAAAAGGCGTTTTTCTTCGTATTCAAATGTTGTGATCTCTGTTATTCCTGTTTTATATTTGTTTTGAAAAACAATAAAATGGCAATGAGGTTTGTGCTAACCTGCATATCCTTGTTTTAAGCTTAACCCTTGTTATTACAGGATCCATATAACAGATGACATCGACTCTGGACCTTCTACGACTCACTTTGACTTCGATTGCCCGATCTATCAAGCCGAAGAAGAGATTGATGAAGACGAAGACCTTCCAGAAGAGTTGGCCCGCTTGTTGAAACAAGAAGAGAAAGTTATTCTGCCTCATGAAGAGGAGATCGAGATTGTGAATTTGGGTTCTGAAGAACTAGTCAGGAACGTCAGGATAGGGGCTGCATTGCAGAGTGATGTCAAGCAGAGATTGGTCAAGATGCTTCGAGAGTATAATGACGTCTTTGCTTGGTCATACGAAGATATGCCCGGGCTTGATACTGACATCGTGGTCCACCACCTGCCGCTGCGAGAAGATTGTCCTCCCGTTAAGCAGAAGCTTAGGAGGACGAGACCAGATATGGTCGTTAAGATCAATGACGAAGTGCAGAAGCAGCTTGATGCTGGCTTCTTAGCGGTCACTACTTACCCTCTGTGGGTCGCCAACATAGTGCCTGTACCGAAGAAGGACGGTAAGGTACGAATGTGCTTCGATTATCGGGATTTGAATAGGGCGAGCCCTAAAGATGATTTCCCGCTGCCTCATATTGATGTGTTGGTCGAAAATACAGCTCAGTTCTTCGTATTTTCGTTCATGGATGGCTTCTCCGGCTACAATCAGATCAAGATGGCGCTGGAAGACATGGAGAAAACTACGTTTATTACTCCTTGGGGAACATTTTGCTACAAGGTAATGCCTTTCGGTCTGAAGAACGCAGGGGCCACTTACCAAAGAGCAATGGTTACTTTGTTTCATGATATGATTCATCATGAGATTGAAGTCTATGTTGATGACATGATTGCGAAGTCCCAAACGGAGGAGGGACATCTGGTCAATTTGCTGAAGCTTTTTGAGAGGCTTAGGAAGTTCAGGTTGAGGCTGAATCCTAACAAGTGTACTTTCGGAGTACGGTCCGGAAAGCTACTGGGGTTTATCGTGAGTGAAAGAGGCATCGAGGTTGATCCTGCGAAGATAAAAGCGATACAAGAAATGCCAGCGCCGAAGACTGAAAAAGAAGTTCGTGGTTTCCTGGGCAGAATAAACTACATTGCAAGGTTTATTTCTCAGCTGACGGCCACGTGTGAACCGATGTTCAAGCTGCTAAAGAAAGATCAGGCGATTATCTGGAACGAGGATTGCCAGAAGGCATTTGATAAAATAAAACAGTATCTGCAGGAACCTCCAATCTTGATACCCCCAGTGGTCGGACGACCCTTAATCATGTACTTGACAGTTCTTAAGAATAGTATGGGGTGTGTTCTCGGTTAGCACGATGTGACGGGCAGAAAGGAGCATGCCATTTACTACTTGAGTAAAACGTTCACAGATTGTGAATCTCGTTACTCGATGCTGGAGAAGACGTGTTGTGCACTAGCCTGGGCTGCCAAACGTTTACGACAGTACATGCTCAATCACACAACCATGCTAATTTCGAAGATGGATCCGATCAAGTACGTCTTCGAGAAGTTGGCGCTTTCGGGCAGGATTGCTAGATGGCAAATGGTGTTGACGGAATATGACATTCAGTACGTTTCCCAGAAGGCCATCAAGGGAAGCGTATTGTCTGAATACCTTGCCGAACAGCCGATCGAGGATTATCAGCCGATGAAATTTGAATTCCCTGATGAGGATATCATGTTTCTTAAAGCGAAAGACAGCGATGAACTGTTGCCCGACGAGGGTCCAGACAGGAAATCCCAGTGGAAATTGATATTTGACGGGGCGGTTAATTCTTACGGAAGTGGTATCGGGGCGATCATCACGACTCCCCATGGATCCCACATCCCGTTCACTGCGAGACTGACGTTTCTGGTCACCAATAATGAAGCGGAGTACGAAGCATGCATCATGGGTCTAGAAGAAGCAATTGATTTGAGAATCAAGAACCTAGACGTATATGGTGACTCGGCGCTTGTGATTAACCAGATTAAAGGGGAGTGGGAGACTCGTCAATCGAATTTGGTGTCGTACATGAACTATGCCAGAAGGTTGCTTCCGTTATTTGATCGAGTGGAACTCCATCATGTGCCCAGGGCCGAAAATTAGATGGTTGATGCCTTAGCCACGTTGTCTTCAATGTATAAAGTCAATTTTTGGAATGAAGCTCCAAGAATTGTCCTTTCTCGTCTTGATAGACCTGCGTTCGTTTTTGCAATCGAGGAAGCCTCCGACGGCAAGCCATGGTTCCATGATATCCAGACCTTCCTTATGACTAAGGAGTATCCTGCGGGAGCGTCAATCCAGGATAAGAAGACTCTGAGGAGGCTGTCTGGAAATTTTTATCCCAATCCTGATGGAGTTTTGTATAAAAGAAACCACGATCTCGTGCTACTCAGATGTGTAGATGAGAAAGAGGCGAGTATGCTCATGGAAGAAGTCCATGAAGGCACATTTGGTACGCACGCCGGCGGACATGCTATGACGAGAAAGATCCTGAGAGCAGGATATTACTGGCTGACGATGGAGTCGGATTGCTTTAAATTCGCGAAGAGATGTCATAAATGCCAGATTTATGCTGATAAAGTTCATGTGCCGCCGTGCCCGTTAAATGTCATGTCCTCCCCGTGGTCGTTCTCCATGTGGGGCATCGACATGATAGGCAAGATCGAGCCCACTGCATCTAACGGTCATCGCTTCATTCTAGTAGTTATCGACTACTTCACCAAGTGGGTGGAGGCGGCCTTATATGCTAATGTGACCAAGCATGTGGTGGCTAAATTCATAAAGAGGGACATCATCTGTCGTTACGGAATTCCCGAGCGGATCATTACTGATAATGGTTCGAATCTGAATAACAAGATGATGAAGGAGTTGTGCCAGAGTTTCAAGATTGAACACCACAACTCATCTCCTTACCGGCCGAAGATGAATGGCGTCGTTGAAGCGGCCAATAAGAACATCAAGAAGATTGTTCAGAAGATGGTTGTGACCTACAAAGATTGGCACGAGATGTTGCCATTCACACTGCACGGTTATCGCACCACGGTACGTAAATCAACCGGGGCAACTCCTTTCTCCTTAGTGTACGGTATGGAAGTTATCCTACCGTTAGAAGTGGAGATCCCTTCTTTACGAGTTTTGGTTGACGTGAAACTCGATGAGGCAGAATGGATTAAGAACCGACTAAACCAACTCAGCCTGATGGACGAGAAGAGGTTAGCATCGATTGCATATGGCGTCTGTACCAAAGCCGAATGAAGAAAGCTTATGATAAGAAGGTGCGTCTTAGAAGCTTTTAGACGGGTGATCTCGTCCTGAAGAAGATTCTTCCTCCACACTCCGATCACCGGGGCAAGTGGACTCCCAATTACGAAGGTCCGTACGTCATCAGCAAGGTCTTCTCGGGAGGAGCTTTGTTGTTATCCACGATGGATGGCAAAGATTTTGCATCCCCGGTGAACGCGGACGCAGTTAAAAAATACTTTGCTTAAAAAACGACCCGCTGGAAAGAAAAAGAGTATCCAGGAAAAAATGGGGCATCCTGGCGAACCATAAAAAAGGAAAAGGTTCGGGCAAAAATTAGGGATATAAAGGAAAAATGTACACCCGCAAAGTCGAAAACCCGGATGGGCGACTTTGGCAAAAAAGGGTATCCCGGTGAATCGAAAACCCGGAAGGGCGATTCAGGCAAAAGTTAGGGATTTGAGAAAGCAAATGACTGCGTTCCGCGTGTGGACTCTCATTGTTTAGTGGTTTGGAAGATCTGAGGGTCGTTTATCTGAATCAATCTCTTCTGAAGCTGAAGCGTCGGAGAAGTATCGAAGTCGAGTGGGTCATAGAGGGATCAACTCATGGTGTTCGTCTACGCCTCGTTGCCGACATGTGTATATACTGATGTATATTTATGTTTTTATGTTTGCGCAGCTGCCTCATTCCAGGAGCTTGCATCCGTTGTAAAACATTTTTGCCCATTCAGGGGTTCGTTATCAATAAAATGTATACTATTCAACAATTATGTTTGTCTGTTTAGCATTTATCTGTTTTGTTTGCGAAAAAGAACGCCAATGTTTTTGATAAAATGCGCATACAAAAACTTACTGGCCTAGGCCACTGATTGTTGAAACAATGAATTACTTAAACATTGTCACAAGATGATAACCTTGATTGGTCCCTTTGAGAAGGGTGTCTTGTCTGTTTGTTTGTGTTGTTGCAGGTGTAGCATATACCAGACAGTACGCCGTGCGCATCCCCATGCAGGATGATTCCTTCTTCTCCAGCAAAGTTCAGCAGCCTCTCCCCGCAGAGTCCGAACGTGAGATCGTAAGGCATTGATATACCTCCCCAGGCAAAGAAGATTCTCTCCCCAATCGGATGTATCCTGAAGGAACGTCCTATCCCCAGCTGAGTCTGAAGTGTGCAGCAATTGGTAGTTCCAGACTGAAGTCTCCAGGAGAATTGAAATTCCCCACAGAGTCGTACTCTCCCTAGCATACAGGACGATTCCTTCTTCCCCAGCCGAGTTTGCAAACCCCCAAGAGAGCCGAGTCCTTGGAAGGCGTTCGGGCCATGATTGGTTGTCCCCAGTAGAGTGTTGAATATCTGATGCTGTATTTCCCCACCGGAGTCGTTACCCCTAGGAAAGCTCTGGCTGCGAATGCCGTGCAGTTTATTTCTGCGATTGACATTGCTTTCCTCAGCAGGTTTGGGTTCTCGTAGAGCTTCGTTCCCCTGCAGCAGTCGACTGAAGTTTGCTTCCCCGTGCGGAGTCTGATTGAGATTGGTGTGACTTCTTCTCCTTGGCAGGATGAGTCTTTCCTCCACCAGAGCGGTCCTTTCTCCTTGACAGGAAGATTCTCCCTTCAGCATTTATTTTGCTGACGGGGTCGCAGCATTTTGCATGATTGCATAGCATTTATCATAAACGCGTAGCACTTCCACCGTGTGGAGCATTGCGTCATTGTCAAAGCATATGCATACTAAACATGGGCTAGGTCGTTACTGTTCTTGTTTTGCAGGTGTTCCTCCGCAGAACGGTTTGATCAAGATGATTCTTGAATTCTCCCCAGCAAAGTCGTTTGCTCAAGATGATTCTTAAAATCCCCAGTGAAGTCGCCAGAGTTGGTTGCTCAAGTTGATGCTTATAGTCCCCGGCAGAGTGAGTGCTCGGGATGATTCCCGAAATCTCCAGCAGAGTTATGGGTTCAGGATGATTCTTGAAGTCCCCACGGAGTTATTTGTTCAAGATGACTCTTGGTTTCCTCAGCAGAGATGATTCACCCAGAATGATTCCTGGACCCCGAAGCAGAGTGACTTGATAGTTCTCCAGAATCCCCAGCGGAGATGTGTCATCCCCAGCAGGTTTCTGAACAGCGAAGTTGAAACTTCCCTCGAAGACTTGATGATTGAAGTCCAACCGTATTAACAAAGCAGTTCTCCCAGCTGATGCGGAGTGCCTGATGGCAGAAGTTTGGATATCCCCAATTGGTTCATGATCGACTGAGAATTCCATTCCCAACTTACTGATGAAGTTCGGCTGATGCCCGAAAATTTCTTTGAATGCCCGATGGCATGATTAACTTGATTGTTGACCTGATGAGTCCCGAGGAATCTTGATGCCTGACGGCATGATCGACCATGTATTACCGGTTACCGTGTGACCAATTCCCCAGCTAGTTGTCGTGCCGCTAATATTTCAGTTTCCGAAGATTTGTCCCCATCAGAGTACCGTGTCCTTGTGAAGTTGGCAAATTTCCGAGTTTGTTGGTATTCAACCGACTTTTACCTTGATTGTTTAAGAGCCGTTCGCTTCTCACCCAGTCAGGTCCAAGCCGCTTGAATAGGGGCAGTTGTTGCACCCCAAAATTTGCCCAACATTTCTTTACCTAGCTTATGTTTCATTTCATTCACATTAGCATTATCATTTGCATTTCATTGACATGTGTGCAGGAGATCAAGAGGTATGATTACCAATCAAGAGCTATACAAGACTATGAAGCTAGTTTAGAAGGTTATTCAAGTATTCAAGGGTCGATGTCCTTGTCAGAGAAGTTAAGAGACCCTCAGAGTGAGTGGTTGAAACCAAGGTTGTGTGCCTCCTAACTGGAAAGTTGTGGAAAGCCATCAGATGATTCTAAATCCCTGAGGATGGACTTGAGGTCTTGAGAGAGCTTATGAGATGTGTTGAATATCACTTTGATGCCTAGATAGGTCATTGTGCAAGATTAAGAAGACTCAGCCATGAGTGGTGCAATTAGGGTTTGACTGGGTCAACCCTATGTCAACTGATGATCTGAGGAAGGTTGAGACCTAATACAAGAGCCATGTGATCATGGATTGATACATTGAGATGTTATAAGGATTATTCCAAGGTCAACTCATCATGATTGAAGAGTTTTAGAAGTTTCAAGCTAGGGTTTCTAAGGCTTGATAGTGTAAAATCCCCTAGTTTGACCCCTATCTTCAAGGCAGTTTAGCTCAAGATGTGATTGTCATCTCATCTTGCCCCCAACATGAATGTTGTAGAGCTTGATCTTAGCTTTAATTTGAGTGCTAGAAATCCTTCATTGGATTTGTAGAACTCAAGTTATGACTTTGACAAGTTACAGGTCATCTGAGGCATGTGAATCTGGAGCTTGAAAGTTGTCCAACTTGCATGAAACTTTTGCCCTAGAAGGATGATTCCTATGAACTTTTGGTCAACATGAATGTTGTTCCTTATCCTCTTATATTTCTAGAGAGTACTAGAAGTCCATTATTGGATTTGTAGAACTCAAGTTATGGCTTTGACAAGTCAAGGGTATTTTGGTCATTTGGAGATTACAGGTCATTTCAAGCATAAGGCCATAACTCCTATTTCCAAGCTTCAAATGGGAAAATGTTCAACATCAAACTTGTTCAAAATGATGTTTTAAGGCTAGTAAATAGGTCATGAGATGATGGAAATGCTTGTAGCTAAAAGTTGCAAAAATGACCTAAAATAAGGGTATAAGTTAAATGAACCAAAGTTGGAAATTGATATTTTTGATCTACACATCCAAACCAAGGCATGTAATAGGTCATTTTGACTCTAGAAAACATTTTAAGAACATTGGTTTAGCCACATTTTTGAATTGAAATTCAATTGGTGGACTTGCTTTGAAAAGTAGTTACTTACATCATAAGTAACATTTGCAAAACCTAGAATCAAGGCATAACCAAGGCCCCTTGCAAGCCAAACACTTTCAAAATGTCACTAGGGGAGAAATTGGAAGAGAATGGGATTGATTTCAAGCTGCAAACAGAATTATGCATACCATGGCATATGGTTGAAATTCTCATGTCATGAGAGATTGAAACTCTCATTAGAAAGATCTAGAGGGTTCTAGATCATCCATACATGTTCTATATATTGAGTAGAGGAGATCCAAAGCAAAGGTTGGTGATGATTGAAGGAGAGAGCAGAGATTGAGATTGAGATTTCATTGCTTGCAACTGAATTCGGTTTCACCAATTTCTTCACTTTCCATCCATTTTCTTGATTGCAACCTCTTCCATGGATGCTAGGGATTGATTCCAGATCATAACCAAGAGGAATCTATGGC
Source organism: Lathyrus sativus (assembly GCA_963859935.3). Classification (NCBI taxonomy): domain Eukaryota; kingdom Viridiplantae; phylum Streptophyta; class Magnoliopsida; order Fabales; family Fabaceae; genus Lathyrus; species Lathyrus sativus. The sequence goes on along the minus strand of OZ012736.1, from coordinate 156,417,510 downwards.
TGATTGGTGTTCTTGAGCTCATATTTTTCAATCTGCAACTCACCATCGGGTTTCAAGTTTCAGGAGTTTTCAACCAGTTCTATTGCATACAGAAGCAAGGAAATGATCCATTGATCGTGTCTGGAAGGTTGGAGAGCTTGGTTTCAAGGTTTAGTGCATCTGTTCATCAAGAATTGACAGGTATGTAAACTTCTTCCTCCAGCATGAATTAGGTAGAATCAATATAAATTAGGATGTTAGATGCATTATAGAACGGTGTAGGAATGATTTCAGACCATTAATTTGAGAATTAGTGACAATTAGGGATGTTACCATTTTCGGTTGAGAGTTGGTTCTTGTGAATCTTGAGGTTTCAGAGAGAATTGAGGGCATGAATAAATTCGTGAGGAAATTTGGGACATGTTTCATTAAGGGATCGTGGCCTATGGTGGACTCTATGTTGAACTAGGATTGTAGAATGGTGGCCGGAGAAAGTCATTGGCGGTGGTTTTGGGCGCGCAGGTGACCTGAGTTTCAGAGGTTTGAATTGGAGAAGATGACTTGATAGCCATCAGATCAAGGTTTGACTTGGACTAGGACCCTCATCCAACGGCCACGCGTGCGTGAATTTTGTGAAGAGGAGTTCTGATTATGAAACGCAGTGTTTCATTAATCAGCTGGTTTTGGGCTTAGTTGAAACTTTGCTATCCGCACCCCACTTCTGGCCCAATCTTGAATATGAACTGTGAACTATTGCTTTCCACACCACGCATTTGTTATTTTATTATCATTTTCTTTTATTTTTTTCATTTTATTCATGGTTAGTGATTAATTCATAATAAATTGAAAAATGATTCAATTAATCCCATTATTTTTGCATTAGATTCATGATTGAATCTAGTATTTTTTAGATAAAAAATATTTTTATTTCATGCATTTTCTGATTTTAGGGGAATTTTCACATTTTAATTAATATTAAAATAGTCATGTTGATACTTGATTTTGTGGAATTTTGTTTGATCATGTGATGATGATTTTGATCCTGATTTTTTGTAAGTGGTTGGCATAGATGTGCATTCTCCCCATATATTTTTCTCACATTTTTGTGATGAACATAGGTGGTAGTTTAGGTTGAAACCTTTAGAAGCTCCATTTTTAGGGTTTATGGTTGATACCTTTGGATTTAGGACTTAATAGATGATTTAGTCCCTGGTTTTTGTATGAGGCACTCTTAATTGAATTAGGATCCCTTAGGAATTTTTGCAGAAATTTATAAGATATTTTTCTATTTTTGATTGATTTTAGTTTAGGTGCTAGTTTTAGATGATTCTAAGGCACTAACTCAACTAGATCAACATCTTTAGTTCCCTTAGATTAGAGTTTTGCTTTGCTTGTTCTTGGATGATGATGAAGGCAAGTTGAAGATGCATTGGATTGCTTGAAGAGGCTTGGATTTGAAGATCTTCCCTTCTTGTGGTGTAGTTTTGATTAGGTTAAGATTAGGGTTTGTAGGCAGAGCTCCTAGATAGTTCTCTTCCTTCATAAACATGGAATATGTTGATCAATTCCATTCTTCCCTATGATGTAAGGTCCCCTTGTAAAGGCCTCATCCCTCCTGTGGTAGGATGTGTGGTTCTTTGCAAATTGGTAGAACCTTTGAGGGTCCCTTACTCTGATGACAGGATGCTTAGTGTTGACCTTTGGTCTTCACTCTGCTACCAATCATCGAAACTTTGCTCTTGATAGATGAATCTTTCTCCCTTGCTAGAGGATGGAGTTCCTTGCTTGAAAAAGAATATTGGAGGATGGAGTTGATACTTCCATGTGTTTGAAGACTACTCTGAGAAGCTGAAGCTTGTAGGAGAAGAAGACCAAGTTGATACTGGTAAAGCAAAGAGAGCTGAAGCTTGAAGACCAAGTTGATGCTTGTGAACAGGGTTCAATTGAGATTGAGTGTAGAGCTGAGGCTTGAGGAATAAAGGATAAGTTGACACTTACATTGATGCTTGGAGAGCCTGAAGGAATCAAGTTAATACTTGTAGTTAGGAGTGAAGCTTGAGGGTGGAATTGACTGAAGAGCTGAGGCTTGAACAAAAGAGAATAAGTTGATACTTATGTTTGATGGGCTGAAACCTTGGAGAAGCAAGTTGATACTTGTCATGGAGGATGATAGCCTTGAAGGGTGATTGAAGTCTGAAGACTGGGTTGCTGTCAGAAGATTGCTTTGCTGTAAAGCTGTAGGAGTGGTTGATCTGCTTTCTTTTCCTGTCTGTTTTCTTTCTGTGCCACTGTATTGATGTGACTTGTTTGACTTGCTTGATGCATTAGAATAATTTCATATCTAGACTGACTTAAGCTAGGAGCATGATTGCACTAGAGGTTGAGTTGCTCCCTCTGCTTGTTTTTTTACTGTATGGCTTTGCTTGCGGGTATTCGGTAGAGCCCTGCTCCCTTGCCCATGTGGTTTGTGTGTGCTTGATAGCATTTCATTTCCTCTGTATGATTGCAGTTGCTCTTATTTGGCTTGATAGCACTTTATTTTATTTCTTCTGTATGATTGCAGTTATTCATATCTGGCTTGAGGTCGAGATGAGCTTGTGGAGGCTGCTGCCCCACACACATTTCCTCCCTCACTTGCATTGCATGCATTTTACTGTATATCTGTTTACTGTTTAAGTTGATGCTTTATCTGTTTCTGTTTATCATTGACATGACCCCCTAGGAATCTCACTTCCTTTGATAAGGAAGTGATGATAGAACTTTAGGTTGAAACCTATGCATGATAACTTCTAAGAGATCCCTGTTTCAAACTTCAACTATAGGATGAATCCTTGGCATGACAACATTAGGACTTGATAGTCTCCCTTTAGTTGAGCCTGTTCTCTTCTCATCTCAAAACAGCTTAAAATACAGTAATCATGAATGATTTCTTTCCTACGTTACGAGCCTTAAGCTATCTGAGAAAGGATTGTTGGAGAGCTTCTTTTCAACAGTCTGGACGTTTAGTATGGCACCCTTTGGGTGACATGCGACGCATTCACTCTCAGGTCATAGTCTTTAGTGCGATTGAAATTGCAAACACAATAAAAAACACTTCTTTCGTAAAAGACAGAAAACAAACTTCAAACCTTTTTGCCCTGTGGGCCCATAAGTTAAAGGAAGCTTTTCTGAAGAAAAGAGTGTCGTTAAACTTCAGCGCCACCGCAAACAGGCTTCGTCCCTAACTGCTGGAACTACTGTTTAACCCTACTCGATAAAACAAATGAATCTGAATCCTTGTAAGCCGTATTATCCCGAACTACGTAAGCTCTGATCTCTCAAGCTTGTTGAGAGTACGTAGGCACAATACTGATGTATTGGCAAGCTACCTTCCCCGTAACCTGTAGTTAGCCAAACTACATTGACTCTGATTTCTCATTCTCTGATGAGAATACGTAGGCATAAAGCGCGACGCTTTGCCGAGTCATTTTCTTTTCTTTTTAAGCCAGCCTTGATAGGTAGATAGATAAAACCAACCCGTCCAGTAAACACAACAAGCGTGGATCCCGTCGAGTACGACAGACGTGAGGGGTGCTAATACCTTCCCCTTGCATAACCGACTCCCGAACCCAGACAACGGTTGCGATAACCTTGTCTTATACCTTTTCGTCAGGTTTTTCCGATCGTTTCCTTTCCCGTTCTGAGGGATAAATAACGAAAGGTGGCGACTCTTCTGTTTTGCCAGCACCTTATTTTCGCGGAAGCGACACTGAGGAGTCATGAGATTGAACTAGTAGAAGACGAACCCCAGAAAAAAAAGGTAAGTCTGTTGCTTTAAAGTCTAACAAATCTACCAAAGGTTTGCAGGTTTTAGAAGAAAGTTCTGAAGAATCTTCTTCTGAAGAAGAAAATGAACTGTCCCTGCTGTCCAGAAGGACCAACAAACTCTGGAAGCATAAACAGAGGAAGTTCAAGAACTTCAAGAAACCAGATCAACATAAAGAGTCTTTTAGACACAGAAGATCTGGAAAGAAAGAGGTTGTCTGCTATGAATGCAAGGAACCTGGGCACTACAAGAATGAATGCCCAAAGCTTCAGAAGGAGAAGCCAAGAAGGAAGTCTGATCATAAAAAGAAAGTTCTGATGGCAACTTGGGATGATTCAGATGCATCTGAATCTTCATCAGACTCAGATGAAGAATGTGCAAACATGGCACTCATGGCTGACGTAGATGACCATGCAGAAACATCTGGATCAGAATCAGAATCAAAATCCGATTCTGAGGAGGTATTTTCTGAACTTTCTAGAGCAGAGCTTATTGAGAGTTTATCAGAAATGTTAGAAAACTATAGTAAGATTAAGCTCAAGTACAAGAAGCTTGAAAGCAATCTTATATCTGAGAATGATCTTCTGAAATCAGAAGTTGCTGAGCTCAAAGCAAACAATTTGAAAATTAAAAATGAATTAGAAAAAGCTTAACAAAATTCTGAAGTTGAAACTAAGTCAAAATCTAAAAACATTTTAGAAGAATATGACTATAGTTTTCAGAGATTTCTGCCAAGAAGCCTAGAGAGAAGCAAGATGGCTTCAATGATTTATGGTGTAAGCAGAAATAACAGGAAGGGTATTGGATATGAATCTTCTTCTGTGAAAGATTTAAATCCAACATCTTTTGATAAACTAATCATTAAGCATACTCCTCTGTATTCTACTTTTAAGTTTGGTCATCTTAATGATATTAAACACACACGTTCTGGTCAGAACATTCCTGCGTTTAAACCTAAAGTTAGTCAGAACAAACCTGCTGTCAGAAGACAGAAGTTCAGACAAAACTTTAAGGCAACTAACCCTAAAGGACCCAAAAAGATATGGATACCTAAAGACAAAATAATATCTGTTGCAGACATCTTTAGCAGCAAAGTCAAAACACCAATCTTGGTACCTAGACTCTGGCTGCTCGCGTCACATGACGGGAAAAAGGTCTATGTTCCAAAGCCTGGAACTTAGATCTGGAGGAGACGTCAAGTTTGGAGGGAACCAGAGGGGCAAGATAGTTGGCTCTGGAACTATTGGCAATGGTAATCTTCCTTCCATTTCTAATGTCTTACTCGTTGAAGGATTAACACATAACTTATTGTCCATAAGTCAATTAAGTGACAATGGTTATAACATAATCTTTAACCAAAAATGTTGCAAGGCTGTCATTCAAAAGGATGGCTCAATTCTATTTAATGGAAAGAGGAAGAACAACATTTATAAAATCAATCTTTCAGAACTTAAGGTTCAGAATGTAAAATGCCTTCTGTCTATTAATGATGAGCAATGGGTCTGGCATAGAAGATTGAGGCATATTAGTATGAGACGTATATCTCAGATTAATAAACTCAATCTGGTCAGAGGACTTCCTCAGTTGAAGTTCAACTCAGATGCTCTTTGTGAAGCATGTCAAAAAGGAAAATTTTCAAAATCTTCTTTTAAAACTAAAAATGTTGTTTCAACCTCAAGACCATTAATGTTACTTCATATTGATCTGTTTGGACCAGTGAAAACTGCATCCATCAGAGGCAAGAAGTATGGATTAGTCATTGTTGATGACTACAACAGATGGACGTGGGTGAAATTCCTAAAACACAAGGATGAGTCACATTCTGTGTTCTTTGACTTCTACAAACAAGTCCAGAATGAAAAAGATTTTAAAATTGTTAAAGTCGGAAGTGATCATGAAGGTGAATTTGAAAACAAATATTTTGAAAAATATTTTAATGAAAATGGCATTGCACATGATTTCTCCTGCCCTAGAGCTCCACAACAGAATGGAGTTGTAGAGAGGAAAAATAGAACATTACAAGAAATAGCCAGAACCATGATCAACGAGACTAATCTGGCAAAACATTTTTGGGTAGAAGCAATAAACACATCGTGCTATATTCAGAACAGAGTGTCTGTAAGACCTCTTCTGGAGAAGACTCCCTATGAATTGTGGAGGAATAGAAAGCCCAACATTTCTTATTTCCATACTTTTGGATGTGTATGTTTTATGTTGAATACTAAAGAGAATCTGAACAAGTTTGATTCTAAAGCACAGAAGTGTTTCATGCTTGGGTATTCTGAACGCTCTAAAGGCTACTGAGTATACAATACTGAGACTAATATTGTGGAGGAATCAATACATGTTAGATTTGATGATAAGCTTGGCAATCTAAAGCCAAAGCAACTTGTTAATTCTGCAGATAGAGAAGTAATTCTCACAGACTCTGGAGACTCAGAGGCAGAAAAGGCTCAAGTGAAAGAACCAGAAGCAATGCCAGATGCAACTCCATTGGCTGCTCAGATGAACAATTTGAATATTCCTGAAGAACCAAATGTTAAGGGATCATCCTCCAGAATCAAAGCCTCTCACCCAGAGGATGTGATAATTGGAAAAAAGGATGATCCTATCAGAACAAGGTCTTTCCTCAAATCATCTGCAACGTCACTTTTTGGGTTGGTGTCTATCATTGAACCAACTTCTGTGGATGAAGCTCTGAATGATAATAAGTGGATACTTGATATGCAAGAAGAGCTAAATCAATTCACCAGAAATGACGTTTGGGATCTGGTACCAAGACCAAAAGGATTCAATATTATTGGAACCAAATGGGTCTTCAGAAACAAATTGAATGAGTAAGGAGAAGTTGTAAGGAACAAAGCAAGGTTAGTTGCTCAAGGTGTTGCACCCCAAAATTTGACCAACTTTTCTTTACCTAGCTTGTGTTTCATTTCATTCACATTAGCATTATCATTTGCATTTCATTGACATGTATGCAGGAGATCAAGAGGTATGAGTACCAATTAAGAGCTATACAATACTTTGAAGCTAGCCAAGAAGGTTATTCAAGTGTTCAAGGGTTGATGTCCTTGTCAGAGAAGTGAAAAGATCCTCAGAGAAAGTGGTTGAAACCAAGAGTGTGTGCCTCCTAACTTGAGAGTTGTGGAAAGACCTCGGATGATTCTGAAGCCATGAATGTAGACTTGAAGCCTTGAGAGAGCTTATGAGATGTCTTGAAAGCCATCATGAAGCCTAGACAGGTCATTGTGCAAGATTAAGAAGACCCAGCCATGAGTGGTGCAATTAGGGTTTGACTGGGTCAACCCTAGGTCAACTGATGATTTGAACAAGGCTGAGACCTAATTCAAGGGCCATGTGATCATGGATTGACACATTGAGATGTTATAAGGATGATTCCAAGGTCAACTAATCATGATTGAAGGGTTTGAGAAGTTTCAAGCTAGGGTTTCTAAGGCTTGACAGTGTAAAATCCCCTAGTTTGACCCCTATCTTCAAGGCAGTTTAGCTCAAGATGTGATTGTCATCTCATCTTACCCCCAACATGAATGTTGTAGAGATTATTCTTATCTTTAATTTGAGTACTATAAGTCCTTGATAGGATTTGTAGAGCTCAAGTTATGACTTTGACAAGTTACAGGTCATCTGAGGTATGTGAATCTGGGGCCTTAAAAGTTACCCAACTTGCATCAAACGTTTTCCCAAGAAGGATGATTCCTATGAACTTTTAGTCAACATGAATGTTGTTCCTTATCTTCTTAGCTTTCTATAGAGTACTAGAAGTCCTTGATAGGATTTATAGAACTCAAGTTATGGCTTTGACAAGTCAAGGGCATTTTGGTCATTTGGAGATTACAGGTCATTTCAAGTGTAAGGCCATAACTCCTATTTCCAAGCTTCAAATGGAAAAATCTTCAACATCAAACTTGTTCAAAATGATGTTTTAAGGCTATTAAGGAGGTCATGAGATGATGGAAAGGCTTGTAGCTCAAAGTTGCAAAAATGACCTAAAATAAGGGCATAAGTTAAATAAACCAAAGTTGGAAATTGATAGTTTCAACCTAAACATCCAAACCATGGCATGTAATATATCATTTTGACTCTAGAAAACATTTTAAGAACATTGGTTTAGCCACATTTTTGAGTTGAGATTCAATTTGTGGACTTGCTTTGAAAAGCACTTGCTTGCATATTAAGTAACATGTGCAAAACATAGAATCAAGGCATAACCAAGGGCCTTTGCAAGCTAAACTCTTTCAAAATGTCACTAGGGGAGAAATTGAAAGAGATTGGGATGGTTTTCAAGCTGCAAACAGAATTGTGCATCTCATGATACATGGTTGAAAATCTCATGACATGAGAAGTGGAAACTCTCATTAGAAGGATCTAGAGGGTTCTAGATCATCAAAACATCATCTATATATTGAGTAGAGATGATCCATTGAAGAGGTTGGTGATGATTGGAAGAGAAATCATAGATTGAGATTGAAATTCCATAGCTTGCAATTGAATTCTGTTTCACCAAATTCTTCATTTTCCATCCATTTTCTTGATTGAAACTTCTTCCATGGATGCTAAGGATTGAGTCCAGATCATAATCAAGAAGAATTCGTGGCTAATTGGTGCTCTTGAAGTCAGAATTTTCCACCTGCAACTCACCATCGGGTTTCAAGATTTAAGCACTTTCAACCGGTTCTTTTGCATACAGAAGCAAGGAGAGGGTTCATTGATCGTGTCTGCAAGATTGGAGAGCTTGATTTGGAGGTTTAGTGCATCTGTTCATCCAAGATTTTCAGGTTGGTAACTTTCTTCCTATAGCATGATCTAGGTAGAATCCAGTTGAATTAAGGTGTTAGATTCATTGTAGGATGGTGTAGGATCGATTTCAGATAGCTAATTGGAGGATTAGAGACAAAATAGGTGCATTACCATTTTCGGTTGAGATTTGGATATGATGAATCTTGAGGATTTGGGCTGAATAAAGGGTATGGTTGAATTCGTGGCAAGATTTGGGATGAGTTTCATGTTTTGACCATTTGCAATGGAGGCCTGTAGAGAGAACTAGGGTTGGGGAAGACGACCGGAGCACCACCTGTGGTGGCCGGAGCTGGGCGCGAAGCTCAGACACTCAAAAGGTAGAAGATGATGAGGATACTGTTGGATCAAGATGAAGACTTTGACTGAGGAAGCAATCCAATGGCCATGTTTTAATTTGAAGTTGTGAAGGAATTCTGATAATGAAACACACAGTTTCATTTATTCAGTGTTTTGGGCTTAGTGAACTAAGTGCTATCCACACCCCCCTGATGGCCCAACCCATGGTTTGAACTGTGTTTTGTTGCTATCCACACCGCGCGTGTTATTATTTTAATTTGATTTTCTTTTAATTTTCATTTTATCCATGGTTCTTGGAAAATTCATAATAAATTGAAAATTAATCCAATTAATCCCATTCTTTTTGCATTTTACTCATGATTGAGTCTAGTATTTTTTAGAAAAAAAGTATTTTCATTTCATGTATTTTCTGATTTAATGGGAATTTTACATTTTAATTGATATTAAAATGGTTATGTTTGATACATAATTTTGTGGAATTTTGTGTGATCATGTGGTGATGATTTTGATCCTAATTTTTGTGTGTGATTAGGTTAGACATGTATGATCTCATAGGTCTCACATTTTTTGATGAAAATAGGTGTGCTTTCTAGATTGATATTTAGGTGCCTCCTTTTAGGGTTTAGGTTTGATACCTTGTAGTGTAGAATTTAGTTATAGGTCTAATTTGATGGTTTGATCTCTGAATTTAATGTGGTAGAGTCATGATTGACCTAGGTTCCCATAGATATTTTGGTAGGATTTTATAATTGGTTTTAGTATTTTAGTTAGGACTAACTTTAGTACTAGGTTTTAGGTGATCCTAACCAACTAATTCAACTAGTTTAACTTCCTTAGTCCCCTTAGATTAGGGTTTATGCTTGGTTTGCCTTTGATTGAGATTGAAGACAAGTTGAAGACAAGGTGAAGTTGCTTGAAGTTGCTTGGAGCTTTGGAATTGCTTGTGCCTGAAGGTGCCTAATGAAGATTTAGGAGATAGGAGACATAGGGAGAGCCTTATAGTTAGAATGATTCCTTTCACAAACATGGAAAGCATCTTGTGCTTCCATTCCTCCCAATGAATAAAAGTCCTTCCAAGATATTCACATCCCTCCTTTGGAGGGATGAGTGGCTTTATTTGGGAAGTAGAGCTTTGAGGGAACCAGTCTCTCATAATGATGAACCATTACAGGCTTCCTTTGGTTATCAGTAAGTTGTTTATCATTTCCACTCATCCTGTTAAATCAATTGTCCTCTGGTTTGAGTATCTTGAAAGATGTTGGGCTTGAGTTTGAAGATGAGGACTTCACTGAAGAGTGTGGAAGAGGATGATTCCTTAAGCATTGCCATGGCAGCTAAAGTTTGGAGATCTTGAAGACCGGGTTGATACTTGAAGATCCAATGGAGATTGAATGAAGAGTGAGGAGTTCCTTGCTTGAAGAAGGTTGAAGGATGAAGTTGACACTCCCATATGATTGAAGACTACTCTGAGAAGCTGAAGCTTGTAGGAGAAGAAGACCAAGTTGATACTGGTAAAGCAAGGAGGGCTGAAGCTTGAAGACTGAGTTGATAGTTATGAAGAGGATTCAATTGAGATTGAGTGTAGAGCTGAGGCTTGAGGAATAAAGGATAAGTTGATACTTACACTGATGCATTGAGAGCCTGAAGGAATCAAGTTGATACTTGTAGTTAAGAGTGAAGCCTGAAGGTAGAATTGACTGAGGAGCTGAAGCTTGGAGAAGAGAGATAAGTTGAAACTTATGTTAATGGGTTGAAACCCTAGAGAAGCAAGTTGATACTTGTCATGGAAGATGATAGCCTTGAAGGGTGATTAAAGTCTGAAGACTGGGTTGCTGTCAAAAGAGCTGAAGCTTGAAATGGGAAGAGAAAGGGGTTGATCTGCTTTCTTGTCTGTTTTTCTTTTCTGTGCTGATGTGCCTTGTTTGATTTGCTTGATGCATTAGAATAAGTCCATGATTAGACTGACTTTAATCTAGGAGCATGATTGCACTAGAGGTTGAGTTGCTCCCTCTGCTTGTATTGTTACTGTATGGCTTTGCTTGCGGGTATTCGGTAGAGCCCAGCTCCCTTGCCCATGTGGTTTATTTTGCTTGATAGAATTTTATTTTCTTCTGTATGATTACAGTCTCTTATATTCTGCTTGATAGCATGTTGTTATTTTTGTTGTATGATTACAGTTATTCATATCTGGCTTGAGGTTGAGATGAGCTTGTGGAGGCTGCTGCCCCACACACATTTCCTCCCTCACTTGCATTGCATGCATTTTACAGTCGTTTACTGTTTACTGTTTACTGTTTAAGCTGATGCTTTACCTGTTTCTGTATCATTGACATGATCCCTTAGGACTCTCATTTCCTTTGATAAGGAAGTGATGATTAGAACTTTAGGTTGAAACCTATGCATGATAACTTCTAGGATTTCCCTGTTTCAAACCACAACTACAGGATGAATCCTTGGCATGACAACAGTAGGACTTGATAGTCTCCCCGTAGTTGAGCCTGTTCTCTTCTTATCTCAAAACAGCTTCAGATACAGTAATCATGAATGATTTCTTTCGTATGTCACGAGCCTTAAGCTATCTGAGAAAGGATTGTTGGAGAGCTTCTTTTCAACAGTCTGGATGTTTAGTATGGTACCCTTTGGGTGACATGCGACGCATTCACTCTCAGGTCATAGTCTTTAGTGCGATTGAAATTGCAAACACAATAAAAAACACTTCTTTCGTAAAAGACAGAAAACAAACTTCAAACCTTTTTGCCCCGTGGGCCCATAAATCAAAAGGAAAGTTTTTCTGAAGAAAAGAGTGTCGTTAAACTTTAGCGCCACCGCAAACAGGCTTTGTCCCTAACTGCTGGAACTGCTGTTTAACCCTACTCGATAAAACAGATGAATCTGAATCCCTGTAATCCGTATTACCCCGAACTACGTAAGCTCTGATCTTTCATGCCTGTTGAGAGTACGTAGGCACAATACTGACGTATTGGCGAGCCACCTTCCCCGTAACCCGTCGTAGGTCGAACTACGTTGACTCTGATTTCTCGTTCTCTGATGAGAATACGTAGGCATAAAGTGCGACGCTTTGCCGAGTCATTTTCGTTTCTTTTTTAAGCCAGCCTTGATAGGTAGATAGATAAACCAACTCGTCCAGTAAACACAACAAGCGTGGATCCCGTCGAGTACGACGGACGTGAAGGGTGTTAATACCTTCCCCTTGCGTAACCGACTCCCGAACCCAGACAACGGTTGCGATGACCTTGTCTTATACCTTTTTCATCAGGTTTTTCCGATCGTTTCCTTTCCCGTTCCGAGGGATAAATAACGAAAGGTGGAGACTCTTCTGTTTTGCCGGCGCCTTATTTTCGCGGAAGCGACAGCTGGCGACTCTGCTGGGGACTTGATAGTTTCCTGGGATCCAACGTCCCGTATGTGAGTCAGTTTGGGGATCCGACGTCCCCTGTGAGAGTCAATCCTAGCGCTTGTATGATTACTTGTTGGGTTATGTTTATTTATCGCATTTTATTCCCCGCACTTTATTTTTCAGTATGATATGATTATCTGTGCTGTTGTGGGAGGGGCATTCTGATGAGTGAGAAGCCAGACCCAGGCTTGAGTGAACATAGCATTAGTTGTGGAAATTAGTGGGCGCGTGCTTGCTTGGCAGGCACTAGTGTCTCATGAAATCCACGCTCATACGAGGTTCTCCCGGTTGGCTTATTTTTCAACCCTTTGGGTTGACAGGGTTGTTGGTTTGGAGGAATGTCGACTCTGGGGACCGATCATTTGTGATTCAGCCGAGTGAGGCCGCTTAATGAGCTGGTGATGCCACACCTTCTGGGTATCGTATCACCCCTCTTAAATGTCTGTGACGCTGATGACCGCATAGGATGCCGAACTTGAGTCAGTTTAGGTCCATACTTGTGAGCAGGGTTGGGTTTATTGCAGGAAACTTTGACCTTTAGACTACCTGGTTTTCTTGATAGTGAATCAGTGTTGTTGGTACCGGAGGTTCTCATCATCAGATAGGTGTTTGTTCTTGACAGAGCAGATTTATGGTTTGTTCTTGACAGAGTAGAGTTAGGGTCCTGTATCAGAGGTCCTTATTATCAAATGTTTGTTCTTGACAGAGCAGATTTATGGTTTGTTCTTGACAGAGCAGAGTTAGGGTCCTGTGTCAGAGGTCCTTATTATCATATGGTTGTTCTTGACAGAGCAGAGTTAGGGTCCTGTATCAGAGGTCCTTATTATCAGATGTCTGTTCTTGACAGAGCAGGTTTATGGTCTTATGTGTGTGTTCTTGACAGAGCAGATTTGTGGTTCGATACCAGGGTTTTCTTCTTATCAGAGATAGTGGTCGTTCTTGACAGAGCAGCATCATGGTTTTGTTGATACAGAATCTCCACAGCACAGTTGTCTTGATCTCCTGCTGCATGATTGCATTTTACATTGTGTTGCATACTCATTTGCATTTCATTAACGTGTGTCTGTGTTGCAGGTACCGTTTCCCCCCGATTCAGGATTTCTTGCCTCCCATTGTATTGTTATGGGTTCTCTAAGGAAGACCGTGGCTTACAAGCTCCCTGCCCCTGATGTGGTTCAGCTGACTGGTTTGATTGCTTTAGCAGATGATTCTGTGAGAGATGAGTTCAGAAAATCTTACGGCAAATTGCTCAGTTTGGTTCGTAAACCCTATGTGTTTGAGTTGAATGGGTTGCACGCTCTGCTGCAGTTCTACGATCCTCCGTTGAGATGCTTTACTTTCCAGGATTTTGTTCTCGCGCCCACACTGGAGGAATATGCTGATTTGTTAGGTGTGCCTATCAAGAGGCAGATGCCTTTTGTTCATATGGATGTTGAGCCTGATCTGGCTAGTCTAGCTCCTTCACTTCATCTGGATGCCTCCGAGTTGGTATTGTCTAGCTGGAACAAGGTTCCCGGTTTCTCCTTGTAGTTCTTAGTGGGTAAGGCTCAGCAGTGCGCCAAAGACGGATGTTGGGTCGTGTTCAACGCCATTCTCGCTCTGTGCATATATGGCATCATTTGTTCCCCAATATGCCCGACTTTGTAGACTTCGACGCGTTTCGCATCTTTGCTTCAGGGAATCCAGTCCCTACCTTGATAGGAGATGTCTACCATTCCGTCCACTACAAAAACAAGAACAGAAGAGGCAAGAATGTCTCGTGTTGTGTGCCCCTGCTTTATAAATGGCTTGATAGTCATTTGCCCAAGAGGGGTCCCTTTGCTTCGTCTGCAGCCACAGCTGAGTGGTCCGAGCGTTCGATGAGTCTATCTGCAGAGGATATTGACTGGTTTGACAGAGATAGGTTGGGTACCAAGATTATCTTCAGCTGCAGCGGGTTTCCGAACGTGCCTTTGATAGGCAAGAAGGGTTGTATAAACTATAATCCGTCTTTGCTGGTCCGACAGTTCGCGTATGCTTTGAGAGCTCCGCCGAAGGATGAAGAGGTGCAGGAATCTCTGTACCTCACTGGTCTTCTAGAAGGGGATATGTTATCTAAGCTTCAGCGCGCTTGGAATGGTATCAGTAAGAGAGGAAAACCATTGCTGGGGAGAAGCAATAGTCAAGCCTACCCTCTGTATGTGACGTGGATCAGAGCCAGAGCAGATGCTATAGGGATGTCGTTTCTTCCTGCCAAGCCAGAAAGCCTTCCAATGATTGAAGAGCCTACTACCGTGCCCATTCAGCAGCATGATCAAGTGTTAGCTGAGCGAGATGAATTGAAGAGGGCAAATGAAGAACTGGAGAAAGAATTGGCTCAGCTCTGAAGCGAGAGGAACGAACCTGTTCATTCCTTCAACAGGCAGATCGAGCTGGTGAACCAGCTGGGGACAGATTTGACTAAGTAGATAGCTGAGCGTGAGCGCATGGGTCGAGACTTCAAAGCTGTCAACGATGTACTGGCCACGAAGAAGCAGCACTTGGACGAAGCATATCGGAGGATATCCAAGTTCAACCAGCACTGGAAGGCCTCCCTAGCCAACAGGAAAGAGCGGGAGGATAAGTTGATGCAAAAGATTTCCAAGCTGAAAGCCCAGGTGAAGGCTAGTGAGAAGAGGTTTGATGAAGAAACCGCTCGCAGATATGCCGCTAAAGGCCAGCTCAACAGAGCTCTCGCTAACCTGAAGGAGCGCAAACTGACGTTTGAGTCCAAGAAGCGGAAGTTAGAAGATTATTTCGGCGAAGGAGCATGGGAAGATTCAGTCGAAGGTCTTCAATACACCCTTGTGCAGAGGGAGCTACTCGTCGAAGGGTTACTCACTCGTCCTGATCATCCGGAAACGAAGGGGTTGTTAGAAGAGTTTCGCGCCCGTGGCCGTGCTTGACTATATTTGTATTCCTTTTTGTCTGATCACCGTTGTATGCTGACCATCACCAGGCTTGTTGGTCGAGGTCATGCTATCGATTCATCTTGTACTCACTGATGTTGTGTACTGCCTTGATGGGCTTTCTTTATATATGAGATGTTATTTCCATGACTGGACTCAGACTTCTTATTATCAGCACAGGCACTCAGGCACTAGGATCGGGGGAAATCTCCCTAACGCACAGACACACGTTTGCATTTGCATGAAGCATTCGCATAACGAGCACTTTGTCGTTTTTCCTAACCCTTTTGTGTTTTCAGGTTGTTTCAGGTTGTTCCAGGATTGATCAGAGACCTATCCACCGCTATCCGACCAGAGCAAATCAAACCAGAATCATGGAGCAAGTGCAAACTGATGCTCAAGAACTCCGCGAAAGAATGGATCGCTTCATGGAGCTCATGCAAGCGGTCACCAATGGCCAGGATCAGCTCAGAACCTTGGTCCAGCCTCTGATTTCAAGGGTCGATAGCAATGGCGTACTCCATGGTGGGACCGTGCCTACTCCTCCACCAGTTGAAACTCCTCAGAATGGCGTCCCCGTGACCGGGGGGAACGGCAGTGCCAATGGCAATATGATAGCTAACATGGGACTCAACGGCAATACGACGGGCGTCGGTAATGGGAGTCTTGAAGCTAATGTCAATGTTGGGTTGGGCAATGGCAATGCAGGTGTCGGGAATCTGTTTGGGCCTCAACCGTGGTTAGAAGATCGTCAGGACGATGTGTTCTCTCAGAGAGGTGCTGAAGGGGAGCTAACTGCTGAAGCACGTCTAAGGTTCAAGGCACTCGAGGATAAGATGAGAAATATCGAGAACCAGAACACCCTGGGTGTTGATATGTCCAAGTTGGGACTGATTGCTGATTTCAAGGTGCCTCCCAAGTTCAAGGTACCTGACTTTGAAAAGTATAAGGGCACCACTTGCCCTCGCGTCCACCTGAGATCGTATTACAGAAAAATGTCCGCTCATTCTGAGGACGAGAAGTTGCTGATGCACTTCTTTCAAGACAGTCTGTCCGGGCCCTCCCTCGAATGGTACATGAGTCTGGAACCCACCAGTGTGCGCACGTGGAAGGACCTTGCTGAAGCATTCGTGCACCACTACCAATACAATAGCGACTTAGCCCCGAACCGAGTCCAACTGCAGAATCTGTCGCAAAGGAACAACGAAGGGTTCAAGGAATACGCCCAGCGGTGGCGTGAATTGGCAGCCAGGGTTTAGCCGCCGATGGTTGAACGTGAATTGGCAGCCAGGGTTCAGCCGCCGATGGTTGAACTAAGGTGTTAGATTCATTGTAGGATGGTGTAGGATCGATTTCAGATAGTTAATTGGAGGATTAGAGACAAAATAGGTGCATTACCATTTTCGGTTGAGATTTGGATATGATGAATCTTGAGGATTTAGGCTGAATAAAGGGTATGGTTGAATTCGTGGCAAGATTTGGGATGAGTTTCATGTTTTGACCATTTGCAATGGAGGCCTGTAGAGAGAACTAGGGTTGGGGAAGACGACCGGAGCACCACCTGTGGTGGCCGGAGCTGGGCGCGAAGCTCACACATTCAAAAGGTAGAAGATGATGAGGATACCGTTGGATCAAGATGAAGACTTTGACTGAGGAAGCAATCCAATGGCCATGTTTTAATTTGAAGTTGTGAAGGAATTCTGATAATGAAACGCACCGTTTCATTTATTCAGTGTTTTGGGCTTAGTGAACTAAGTGCTATCCACACCCCCCTGATGGCCCAACCCATGGTTTGAACTGTGTTTTGTTGCTATCCACACCGCGCGTGTTATTATTTTAATTTGATTTTCTTTTAATTTTCATTTTATCCATGGTTCTTGGAAAATTCATAATAAATTGAAAATTAATCCAATTAATCCCATTCTTTTTGCATTTTACTCATGATTTAGTCTAGTATTTTTTAGAAGAAAAAAAATATTTTCATTTCATGTATTTTATGATTTAATGGGAATTTTACATTTTAATTGATATTAAAATGGTTATGTTTGATACATAATTTTGTGGAATTTTGTGTGATCATGTGGTGATGATTTTGATCCTAATTTTTTGTGTGTGATTAGGTTAGACATGTATGATACCATAGTATTTTTCTCACATATTTGTGATGAAAATAGGTGTGCTTTCTAGATTGATATTTAGGTGCCTCCTTTTAGGGTTTAGGTTTGATACCTTGTAGTGTAGAATTTAGTTCTAGGTCTAATTTGATGGTTTGATCTCTGAATTTAATGTGGTAGAGTCATGATTGACCTAGGTTCCCATAGATATTTTGGTAGGGTTTTATAATTGGTTTTAGTATTTTAGTTAGGACTAACTTTAGTACTAGGTTTTAGGTGATCCTAACCAACTAATTCAACTAGTTTAACTTCCTTAGTCCCCTTAGATTAGGGTTTGTGCTTGGTTTGCCTTTGGTTGAGATTGAAGACAAGTTGAAGACAAGGTGAAGTTGCTTGAAGTTGCTTGGAGCTTTGGAATTGCTTGTGCCTGAAGGTGCCTGATGAAGATTTAGGAGATAGGAGACATAGGGAGAGCCTTATAGTTAGAATGATTCCTTTCACAAACATGGAAAGCATCTTGTGCTTCCATTCCTCCCAATGACTAAAATTCATTCCAAGATATTCACATCCCTCCTTTTGAGGGATGAGTGGCTTTATCTGGGAAGTAGAACTTTGAGGGAACCAGTCTCTCATAATGATGAACCCTTACAGGCTTCCTTTGGTTGTCAGTAAGCTGTTTATCATTTCCACTCATCCTGTTAAATCAATTGTCCTCTGGTTTGAGTATCTTGAAAGATGTTGGGCTTGAGTTGGAAGATGAGGACTTCACTGAAGAGTGTGGAAGAGGATGATTCCTTAAGCATTGCCATGGCAGCTAAAGCTTGGAGAGCTTGAAGACCGGGTTGATACTTGAAGATCCAATGGAGATTGAATGAAGAGTGAGGAGTTCCTTGTTGGAAGAAGGTTGAAGGATGAAGTTGACACTCCCATATGATTGAAGACTACTCTAAGAAGCTGAAGCTTGTAGGAGAAGAAGACCAAGTTGATACCTGTAAAGCAAGGAGGGCTGAAGCTTGAAGACTGAGTTGATAGTTATGAAGAGGATTCAATTGAGATTGAGTGTAGAGCTGAGGCTTGAGGAATAAAGGATAAGTTGATACTTACACTGATGCATTGAGAGCCTGAAGGAATCAAGTTGATACTTGTAGTTAAGAGTGAAGCCTGAAGGTAGAATTGACTGAGGAGCTGAAGCTTGGAGAAGAGAGATAAGTTGAAACTTATGTTAATGGGTTGAAACCCTGGAGAAGCAAGTTGATACTTGTCATGGAAGATGATAGCCTTGAAGGGTGATTGAAGTCTGAAGACTGGGTTGCTGTCAGAAAAGCTGAAGCTTGAAATGGGAAGAGAAAGGGGTTGATCTGCTTTCTTGTCTGTTTTTCTTTTCTGTGCTGATGTGCCTTGTTTGATTTGCTTGATGCATTAGAATAAGTCCATGATTAGACTGACTTTAATCTAGGAGCATGATTGCACTATAGGTTGAGTTGCTCCCTCTGCTTGTATTGTTACTGTATGGCTTTGCTTGCGGGTATTCGGTAGAGCCCAGCTCCCTTGCCCATGTGGTTTATTTTGCTTGATAGAATTTTATTTTCTTCTGTATGATTACAGTCTCTTATATTCTGCTTGATAGCATGTTGTTATTTTTGCTGTATGATTACAGTTATTCATATCTGGCTTGAGGTTGAGATGAGCTTGTGGAGGCTGCTGCCCCACACACATTTCCTCCCTCACTTGCATTGCATGCATTTTACAGTCGTTTACTGTTTACTGTTTAAGCTGATGCTTTACCTGTTTATGTATCATTGACATGATCCCTTAGGACTCTCATTTCCTTTGATAAGGAAGTGATGATTAGAACTTTAGGTTGAAAGTTATGCATGATAACTTCTAGGAGTTCCCTGTTTCAAACCACAACTATAGGATGAATCCTTGGCATGACAACAGTAGGACTTGATAGTCTCCCCGTAGTTGAGCCTGTTCTCTTCTTATCTCAAAACAGCTTAAGATACAGTAATCGTGAATGATTTCTTTCATACGTCACGAGCCTTAAGCTATTTGAGAAAGGATTGTTGGAGAGCTTCTTTTCAACAGTCTGGATGTTTAGTATGGTACGCTTTGGGTGACATGCGACGCATTCACTCTCAGGTCATAGTCTTTAGTGCGATTGAAATTGCAAACACAATAAAAAACACTTCTTTCGTAAAAGACAGAAAACAAACTTCAAACCTTTTTGCCCCGTGGGCCCATAAGTCAAAGGAAAGTTTTTCTGAAGAAAAGAGTGTCGTTAAACTTCAGCGCCACCGCAAACAGGCTTTGTCCCTAACTGCTGGAACTGCTGTTTAACCCTACTCTCTAAAACAGATGAATCTGAATCCCCGTAATCCGTATTACCCCGAACTACGTAAACTCTGATCTCTCATGCCTGTTGAGAGTACGTAGGCACAATACTGACGTATTGGCGAGCCACCTTCCCCGTAACCCGTCGTAGGTCGAACTACGTTGACTCTGATTTCTCGTTCTCTGATGAGAATATGTAGGCATAAAGTGCGACGCTTTGCCGAGTCATTTTCGTTTCTTTTTTAAGCCAGCCTTGATAGGTAGATAGATAAACCAACTCGTCCAGTAAACACAACAAGCATGGATCCCGTCGAGTACGACGGACGTGAGGGGTGCTAATACCTTCCCCTTGCGTAACCGACTCCCGAACCCAAACAACGGTTGCGATGACCTTGTCTTATACCTTTTTCGTTAGGTTTTTCCGATCGTTTCCTTTCCCGTTCCGAGGGATAAATAACGAAAGGTGGCGACTCTTCTGTTTTGCCGGCACCTTATTAAGAGTCTATACGCTTACTCATTTCTTTTGCTGCACAAAATAACACCACTCTTTATCAGATGGATGTTAAGAGTGCCTTCTTAAATGGTATTATAGAAGAGGAAGTTTATGTTCATCAACCTCTTGGATTTGAGAATGATAAATTTCCAAAACATGTTTTCAAACTTAAGAAATCACTCTATGGCTTAAAACAAGCTCCCAAAGCTTGGTATGAAAGGCTGAGTAATTTTCCTTTGCATCCTACAAGCACTCTTGGTAAGGAAGAGGTTAGTAAGAAAGTAGATCAAAAGCTCTACAGAGGTATGATTGGATCTCTTCTATATTTGACTGCTTCTAGACCTGATATTCTATTCAGTGTTTGTCTGTGTGCCAAATTCCAATCAGATCCTAGAGAATCACACTTAACAACTGTTAAGAGGATTCTAAGGTATCTGAAAGGTACTATTAATGTGGGTTTGTGTTACATAAGATCTGATGATTATAAATTAGTTGGATTCTATGATGCTGATTACGCTGGAGACAGAGTTGAAAGAAAAAATACTTCGGGAAGCTGCCAGTTTCTTGGAAGTCATCTAATCTCTTGGTTCAGCAAGAAGTAACCCACTATTGCGCTTTCAACAACAGAAGCAGAATACATTGTTGTTGCTGGTTGTAGCACTTAGATGCTCTGGATGAAGAGTCGGCTAGAAGACTATCAGATCCATGAGAGTAACATTTCAATCTTCTGTGATAACACTTCTGCTATATGTTTGTCTAAAAATCCTATTTTACACTCTAAGGCAAAACATATAGAGATAAAACATCACTTCATCAGAGACTATGTTCAGAAGGGAATTATCAGTTTAAACTTTGTTGATACAGATCATCAATGGGCTGATATATTTACAAAACCCCTTGCTGAAGATAGATTTAAATTTATTCTGAAAAATATAAGTATGGATTTCTGTCCAGAATAAAATGTTTATCAGAAGAAAAATTTTCTCAGATGAAAATGTTTTAACTTTGAAGTATTACATCTATTCATTTATTGTTTATTATTTTAATTTTTGTGTGCAAATCTGAACTAACAAGCCTCAGAGGATCTGAACGTTGGCTAACGTTTCATTTCTCAAAGAAGTTTCAGAAGCACATGCAAGCAAACACGTGTAACTCTGAATCTGAAAAGGTGGATTGCACAATACTGAATTGACGTTTGAGGTACTGTTTTTGAATATTGAGTTTCTCGTTTTCCCCCCAATTTTCAGAATGATTAATTGCTTGAAATGATTATATTCTTTTCATTAAATGCTAAGTGCAAGCGTGTTGAACGTGTGACTCTTGTGTGCCCTAATTTCTTCTATAAATGCCACAACTTTACACATTTCATACTTTTCACTATCACGAACACCCTTGTATGCATTTCTTATTGTTTCATTGCTTTCATCTCTCTCTCAAGCCTAAACATCTCCGTAACCCTAAATCTTCAAGAACATCCATGGCAACTTCATCATCAACGTCTGCTCAGTTCCAATCATCAATGGTTGTTGTCTCATCTTCAAATATGGGTGTTGTTCCCTTCAAGGAACCTGTTAGAACTTTACTCACCCCTGTTGACGAGCTGGAAGTCTTGTGTGAATCCATTGTTAACTTTGACTCTTTTGCTGAAAATGGGTATGATCTTCGTCCCATTGTTGATGCACAGTGTTGGACCAAATTCTTTGATAGGCTGATGGGACCAGTTTATCCTTGTCTGGTGAAGGAATTCTGGATACATGCTTCTACTTGCCCTAAGTTCATTGTCTCTTATGTTCTGGGTAAAGAAATTTTTATAACTGAGGATTTGATAAGAAAACTCATAGGGTATGAGGAAACTGATGGAGTCACTAATCTGCCAGTTGGGCGTGTGGATATGACTAATGTGTATAGAGAAGTTTGCTCATCTGGAGAAGCTTCTAACAAGGTAAAGGATTTGAAGCCAGTTTACAGGATCTGGGCTAAGATTTTCATGAGTTGCATTCATCATAGAAAATCTTCCAATTCTCTAGACTATGTTAACACTGATCAGCTATACTTCATGTATTGTCTGAGTCAGAGCACAAAGGTGGATCTGCCGTATCTTCTGTTTAATCATCTGTGGACACACGTTAGACAGTCAAGGGAAGATGCCAGAACCAAACATCAGAAGTTGAGGAACTGGATTCCAATGGGAAGACTTATCTCAGACATTCTGACTGAGAATGGTCTTGTTGGTCATCTGGTAGAAACTGGATTGAAGGAAGAGTTAGCTTCTGCAGTAGGAAAACCTCTGAATGGGAAGAGTCTTCAGAGGATGAAAGTTGTAGAAGAAGTCACTTCTGCACCAAAGAAAATAAATTATGAAGAGGTCACTCAAAGAAGGATTCCAATTGATAATTTTCCTATGTTCTTTGCTAATGAACCAAGGGAGATTATTCTGAAGTACATTGCAGAGTGTCTGAAGGATGGAACTCCTCTGCCAACAAATCTGGTTCAGAAGGCAGGTGAACCTGCTCTAGATCTTTATGAGGCCAGACACAAGAAGAAGAGAAAGGTTGCTAAAGAAGGATCTTCAAAACCCAAAAGGAAGGCTACTAGTGAAGCTGCTGCTGTCAAACCCAAAAGGGTCAAGAAGCAAAAGGTCAATCCTCTAGAGGAATGTTTAGATTCTATTCTTAAAACTGTCAATGAGGTATTAACATTTGATCAAACTCTTCATGAACCTTTACCCTCACTTTCACCTTCTCCTCCTCGTGTTTCTAAACCAAAGAAACCTTCTGTTACAGCTTCTTCTGTACCCCAACCTCAAGCAACTCCATCTGAAAAGTATACCTCTGAACCAACACCTTCTCAACCATCTGATATTCCCCCATCTGATAATCAAACACCTGCACCACAATCAACTGTAAATCCCTCATCAAAACCACAAACTTCACAACCTACTGAACCAACACCAGCAGAACCAAAACCAACAGAACAACAACAACCACAACCAAAACAATCCATTCCTTCTAATCCTGAACCAGAATCTATCCAACCATCTGAACCTTTCATACCTGATTCTGATGTTTTAGATATTCAACCTCTGACAACTTTGGTTGATATCTCTTCCACATCCTGTCATTCATCTGAATCATCTGATTCATCTGAATTTGACTTACCACCAGAAGTTTACTCACCCTCTCACTTCGTGGCTATAAACCAAGAACATCTGAGTTTGTTTCATTTGCTTCTTTCAAACCTCATCCTTCTGATCCCCTTCCTTATGGTCTTAAACTCAAAAACTTTTACATCAGAAGAGAAGCATTTGCACCTACCATTCCATATAAACCTTTTTCTTCAACTATCCTTCCATATGTACTTCAAGCCTATCTAACACAACAACCAGATATCATTCCACCTGAACCTCTGCACTCTCAAAATTATGTTTTTATCCCCTACACTTCTACACCATTTGATGTCATTCCCTCTGCATCAAATTTCAAACAGTTCTTATTTCCCAATTCATCTTCATCCAGATTCAAAGCTTTCACTTCTTCATCAGAACATCCTTCATTACCTTCTTATCCTCATCCTCTGTTTATTATCCCAACCTTTACCATACCACCCCCACCTGAACAACCCAAACCATCACCTCTGGAAGCCTACCTTAAACCTAAATCCAGATTAGATGTTGATGCCTTATTTGCTAATTTCAAGAAAGAAATAAGGATGAGTTTAGACTATGTTAAGGAGGAATGTCTCTCAAGCATTAATCCAGAAGCTTCTGAAGAATGCTAGAATACGTTCATTGCTAGATTCAACTCTGTGGCTTCTAATCTGAAGACCATTTGCTCTGATGACGCAAAGGTCAGATTTGCTGAAGTTGTCAGACATACGCTATGGAATGTGAACAGATCTCCAACATTGCTTCTTGAGGATGCACCTTCAACTTCTGGAGTAACTGCGACTTCTGAGATTATTGAAGAATCTGCTCCTGAAGTCACTCTGGAAACCAATCCATTAGCTCTGATGAGTATATACCAGCCATCTGAATCTGTGCCTCCAGAATCTGAATCTGCAATGATCATTGACTCTGCTCCTACTCCTGCATCTGAATCTGCTCCTTCTACTTCTTATGAACTTAAGAAAGAAAATCCAGGCCTAGAAGACAAGATTGTTGTGCTGGAAGCTGGTCAATCTTAAATTAAATCTTGGATGGCAAAACAAGATGAGAAGACAGACAACATACATAAATGGATGGCTAAGCAAGAGGAATCTACTTCTGAGATGACCCACATCCTTAAACTTTTTGCATCTCGCTTATCTTAGTTCTTATGTTTGTGCACTTTAAGTGTTATTTTGTTCTGTTTCTGCTTTCTCTGAATCATGTTTTGTTCTTGATGTACTCTGATTATCTATGCATGAATATGTCTGTTTGATTATTTGTTTTACATCTATTGATGTTATCTGCTTTATTCTATTTTCTTCTGTTAACCTTTTATTTGTCTTTAAAAGTTTTCTTTTTGATTATGACAAAAAGGGGGAGAAAAAGAAATTCTGTTTGTTCAAATATAAACAGTTACTAAAATGAAATTCAGACATAACAAATTATATCTAACATTGAATTTTAGTCTTTCAGAACTATAACGTATCATCTGAAAAAATTCATTGAAGTTACCCTGAGAATCCCCAAAGCAGACTTTTACACAAACCAGGTTTACCAGGCTCTGATAATTCAAACCAGGTTCTAATTACCAGGCTCTGATTATGGAAAATAAACTAGGTTCTGATTCTGGAAAGAAAATCAGTAAGAGTAAACCAGGCTCTGTTTCTGGAAAGTAAATCAAGCTATTACCAGGCTCTAATTCTGGAAGGCAAACCAAGATCTAATTCTGGAAAGTATATTCTAACCAGGATAATAACCAGAAGTTTTTAACCAGACTCTTAATCTGAATAGTATACTCATGCAAAAAGGGAAGTATTTTCTTCTATTAGAGTATTCATTTCAGGGGGAGATTCTTTATATCAGGGAGAGTTATATATTTATCCTTTTTATTGAACAAAATTTCCTATGTTTTGTCATCATCAAAAAGGGGGAGATTGTTAGAACATAGATTAGTGTTTAATTATATCTCTATGTTTTGATGATAACACTAATGAAATTTTGTATTAAGAAAATATATACTCTAATTTTGTTCAAGTGTTTTTGTTTCAGATATTAAATTAAATATTCTTATGGAAGCAAAAATGCATATGAATAGTAATTACGCAAAGCTCTGAAGCATCAGAAGCAAGAGACTCTGAAGCAGAAGCTGCAGAAGCATCTGAAGCGTAGATGAAGAGTTTGTATGAAGAGTTTAAAGCATTGTTTCAGAAGACTCTGAATGTACTTTACGTTGCAAGTACAGAGGCTCTGATAAACAGGTATGCTCTGATCAGATCACTCACGCAGAAAGCACTATTGCTGCAACTCTGATATCATTGAATCTGATCTGAAGAACAACAAGCACATCAGAGGATCTGATATTGTTTACGTTTGAAAAGATGTCAGCACGTGAATAGACTTGGTACTATTCTCAACGTCCTCTCCAACGGAACTATTCCTTATTTGTGATAGACACAAGGATTCAGGCAAAAGGCATTTCTATGAACATTCTACTTGTGAGAAAGGAAAAGTCATGTGAAGACAACAGGCTACAGCTACTCTACTTGCACAGTCTTCAAGCATTGGACTCTCAGCACTATAAAAGGACATCTTCATCATCTTTTCAAGGTTAACGAACTACCAACGAATCTACAACAAATTATTTCACAACTCTCATACAATCATTCAAAGCTAAAATAGTTTTATCTTTCGTTCTTAATCTAAGTGTAAAAATCACAGTTTGTGATATAGCTTTTTCGAAGCATCTTAAACACTTGTTTAGTTTACATTTATTTGTAAAGGTTCCTTAAGAAGACCAAGTTGTGGTCAGGATTTCTTGAGAAGACTAAGACAGTTGTTCTTAGTGGTTGACACTGTAATCTGTTTGAATATAGTGGATTAAGTCCTTATGGAGAAAGGCAAATCACTCTTGATAGGGTGGACTGGATTAGTTGAGTTCAACGAACCAGGATAAAAATATTGTGTTGTTTTTATTGCCATAATCTTTTCGAAACCCTTATTCAACCCCCCTTCTAAGTGTTTTTCTCACCTTCAATGTCAACTCATGCTCAAAAATCACGGGACTCGAGAATAGTTGATATTATATTTAAAAGATTGTGTTGTACTTGTTTCATAGAAGAGTTATCTGGACAAAGGCCTTATTCATCATATAACTCTATGGCTACGAGTTCCAAAACCTGCTTTAATGGAAAAGAAGATGTACAAGAATATTTAATCTGAATATAGTCTTTGAGTTGTTGCAACGACTTTATTTCTTTATCTATAAAAGGAGCAGAAGAGTTGAAGATCAGCCAAGAAAATAACACTACAACTACAACTAAAATATACACGCACTTCACACAACTTGTAACAGCTAAAGAGAAGTTAATCTATTATGAGTTCTTATTCTTATTTAGGTTAAGAATCCTTAGTGTTCAAGTGTGTTATATTATATTTGAAATCCTCTGATTGTTAATCAAACGTTGTTGTAAGTTACTCCTTCTCTAAACAGCCAGTTTAGATAAAAGTTTCTTGTTGTGGGCTTGAGCAGTGAAGTCTTGGATTCGTTGAATCTGAGCAAGAAGTCTTGAATACGAGGGTCTTAAGCAGGAATTCTTGGACTGGAGGTCTAAGCAAGGAAGTCTTGAACTCGATAGGTTTAAGCAGGAAAGTCTTAGGATCTGTGGATCTAAGCAAGAAGTCTTTATCAAGTGTTGATTAAGAAAGGAAGTCTCAGGCTGAGGGTCTGAGCAGAAAAGTCTTATACTTGAGTGTATAAGTAGTTGTAATCTAGTTGATTATAGTGGAAATATCTTGTGCTGCAAAGGGACTGGACTACTCTCAGTTGGAGAAGAATCGCGATAACTTTTGTATGTTCTCTGCCCATTTATTTACTTATTTCTTTCTATTTGCTGCATTTATTAATTAGAGTCTAAACTTTTGTTTAGATTCTGACTTTGATCAGAAGTAGAAAAGATTTGGCAAACACAATTCAACTCCCTTCTTGTGCATTTTTCTTACCTTGATATTGTTGATCAAACATTGTTTGTAACTGGATGACCATAGAGATAGTTAATGGGTATTCCATAAAGCATATTGAGGGACATGAGTGAATTAGATGGAATTTGCCCATCCTGTGTAACATGATAAATATCTAAGGGTCCAATATTGAACTGGACAAGGATGGCACGACATATGCATTGTGTTCAATATAGACATAAGGGAAAAAGGGTAATTGTACACACAAGTATTATCACAAAAGGTTTTTTCAGATCACATGAACTTTTTAGTGACTTTGGTAGTTGTGATATGTTGTTAGATACCGCTTACTGTTTATTATATTAAGTGTGTAATTTAATATAATTGTTAATTTCGCAAAAAACCTACAAGGTTACACACATAATGACAGATTGGTAAGATGTAAAGTAAATAAGAAACACCATAAGGTACGACGCACTTAAGTAGAATACAAAATGTGGTAAGGTGCTACGTGCTTATGTGATATATGGTACACCATAAAATATGGTGAACATGCACTTAAGTGGACTTTTTTTTAGCTTGCAGCCCACACAACAGAAGCACTCACACTTGATAAAAAAAATCAGTTTGTGAAACCCTAACTGTATTTTCCTTCTCTCTCACACTCAAAGCCTTCAATTGTAGCATCTAGCACTGAGACTGAAGAAATTTGTTCATGTAAACTGAGTAGAGGTGTTGTTCATCATCCAGCGCTCAAAATCACACCTTCGATTCAGCATCAAAGATTTTATCACGACAAGAGGTAATCGTTTCTATCACTGATCATGCCCATTTGTAAGGATCACTAAAGGGAAAATTTAATTTCCACTGCATTTTGGATCGTGATTTCCCTTCACAACATCCCATAATTTAGGATTTAACTCATCAAAACTAACAACCCCAATTCCATCCCTCAAGTGGAGAAATTGATCAGTCTTGATCACTTTCGTCAGAACACCCACCGACTACTTCTGAGTGATACAGTGCTCAACTTCTAGCATTTCATTCAAGATTTGACTTCTCAGAAAATGATACTTCGTCTCAATATGCTTGCTTCTCCCATGTAACACTAGGTTTTTGGCAAGATTGATTGCAAACTTGTTATCTTTCATCCGCTTCAGAGGCTTGTTTACCTTGATCTTCAGATCCTACAGTAAATTCAGAAGCCAAACAGCTTGACATGCAGCCACAACACCTGCAATGTACTCAACTTCACAGGTTGATAAAGCAACAATTTATTGCTTCTTGGAACACAATTCAGCAGACTTACAATTCAAGAGCCCGAATCTCTTTAGAAGCTCAAGTTCATACTTCAGCTGATGCAAAATAATACCCTTCTCAGAGTACATAAACTCCATCCCTAGGGAATATGTCATCTTTCCTATATCAGTCATCTCAAACTCATTCATCAGCACCTTCTTAAACTTAGTTATCTCATGTTCACAACTCCCTGTTAGCAATATGTCATCAACATACAAACATACAAGAATCATATTTCCTTCAGAAGTATGTTGAACATAAACTCCATACTCCATCTCACACTTTCTGAATCCTTGAAGCTTGAAAAATGAATCAATTTTCAGATTCCAAGCTCTAGGAGCTTGTTTCTATTCATACAATGCTCTATGTAACTTATACACCATCCATTCCTGATTATTTTTCACAAATCTAGGAGGTTGTGGAACGTATACCTCTTCTTACAATAGACTGTTCAGAAATGTAGATTTTACATCTAAATGCATTAGAGGCCAATTCCTGTTAGCACCTATCGCAATCAACAGTAAGATTGTCTCATGTCTCGCTATAGGTGCAAACACTTCAAAGTAATCTAACCCAAGATTCTGTAAAAATACTCTTGCTACTAACCTTTCTTTGTGTTTTCCAATTGATCCATCTAGCATTAGTTTCTCCTTGAGACCTCATCTAACGATGCTGGCTTTCTTATCCTTTGGAAGCTTAGTCAACTTCTAAGTTTTGTTTATTTCTATAGCCTCAAGTTCTTTTTCCATGGCCTTTAGTCACACTTTCTTCTTGAGCGCTTCTTCAATACTGACTAGTTCAGAGTCTACTAACATGGCACACTGAATGACTTCCCCTTCAGAGTCTACTTCAGTATCTTGCAACATGTCAAACTCTGCAAATCTCTTTGGTATGTTTCTGATTCTTTGTGGTCTTTGACACTTGTTCAGAATTTTCTTCGGGTCTTGAAACAAGATCAGACGCTGGACCCTAGAAGTACCACCTTCAAAGGCATGACCACCTTTAGAGTCTAGAATATTCCCAGAGTTTGAATCACCATTAGAGTCTGAATCGCCATCAGAATTTGGACCAGAATAAGAGTCACCTTCATAGTCTTCTTCAATATCAATGTCACTTTCAGACTCTGGCTCATCTTCAGAATTAGCTTCTGATTCTGACTCATCTTCATAACTTTCAAACTCTGAAGTATCTTTAGAGATTAAATTAGGTGTTAACACCACACTAGAGTTGGATTGAGGTTCACTCCAATCTCATGCTTCTGGTTCTTTTACAATGATGTCTCTACTGAATTCAACATTGTTAGTGACAAGACAATAGAGCTTATAGGAACATGTATTGTGGTACCCTACAAGAAACATAACTCTGCTTCTGTCATCCAACTTTATTCTCTTAGCATTTAAGACATGTTTGTAACACATAGAACCAAACACTTTCAGATGGCTCACACTTTGCTTATCTCTAGTCCACTTCTCTAAAGGAACAATTTCCTTTAGCTTCTTTGTTGGACTCCTGTTGAGCACATATGCTTTTGTGGAAATAGCTTCTCCCCACAATGTGTGAGGGAGTTTCTTCTCCTTCAGCGTGCTACTTATCATATCAAGAAAAAATTGGCTTCTTCTTTCAAGACCATTATGTTGAGGAGTGTATGGAGTAATCACCTCATGCTCGATTCCATTCTCCTCGCAGAAATTTCTGAACTCGGTAGAGTTATACTCACCTCCACCATCACTTTTGAGAATCTTTAGAGTCTGACCATTCTGATTTTCAACATTGATTCTGAATTTATTAAATTCAGCAAGCACCTCGTGTTTGAACTTTATAAGGGATATACATGTCATCCTTGTGAACTCATTCACAAATGACACAAAGTATTTATTCCCTCCAAGAGAAGGTACTGGAAATGGTTCACACACATCAGAATGCACTACTTCTAAAACATTTTTTGTTTTGGGGGCTACTTCTGATGTAAATGGAAATCTTGGTTGCTTCCCTGTCATACACACATTTCATAACTTCTCTTACTTCTTAATTGCAGGATTTCCATGTACCAAGTTCTTCGAACTCAGATGCCCTAAGCTTCTGAAGGTCAAATGACTGAATCTTTTGTGCCACAACTCGCTTTCTTTCACAACACTTGTTGTAGTAAGGCATTTGGAGTCTTCAGTTTTAACATTCACTTTGAATGTTCTATTCTTCCCCTGTTTTGACTTCATAATCAGCTTCTAATTACACTTATAGAGCTTCAAAAGATTGTCCTTCATGGTAACTAAAAAACCTTTCTCAATTAATTGGTCTACACTCATCCGATTGCTTTTCATGCCAGACACATACCACACATTTTGAATCAATGTTGTTTTACCATTATTCAGAACTACTCTGACATTTCCCATACCTTAAGTGTTGGGGTATTTATCATCAGCACATCTGATATTTGTCCTATTTCTAGAGTCAAAGTCAACCAGCCATTTCTTATTTCTAGTAAGACGATTTGAGCAGCCAGTGTCCATATACCACTAGTTTGTCAAATACGCATCATCAGATTCAGAAGCCATCAATAGCACATATTCATCATCAAAATCTCTTCTGGATAAGTTTACTTTTTCTGACTTCCTTTCTTTGTTTAAACAATATTCAGCAACGAAATGACCAAACTTCTTACAACAGTAGCACTGAACCTTTCTCTTGTCATACTTCTCATTCTCCTTCTGAGCACTTTTCTGCCTTCTAAAAGTTGAGGTTTCTGACATCTGAGACTTACCATGTCTTTTCTTGGCCTCTAACTAAGATTGCTTCTGGTCCTTCTTAACAAAAGAAGCTTCAGAGCCTGCTCTACCTCTCTCTAAAAGTTTCTTTCAATCAGACGCGACTGTTGTGCCTATAGACTGCTTTGCAACTATTCCATTCTCATGGTGCTCAGATCCTTAGAATGTTTAATTGCTACAACAATGTAATCAAACTGAGGAGTAAGAGGTCTAAGTACTTTCTCAATGATTTTTTCTTCACAAAGAGCCAACGACTTCATCTCATTTGTGATCAGAATCAATTTAGAAACGTAGTCAGGTACCTTTTCATTGTTCTTCATGTTGGGATTTTCATACTACTTACATAGAGACTGAGGCTTCACCTTCTTCATTGATGCATCACCGCTGTAGCACCGTACCCCTGTGTCCCACATAACCTTCGTCGTCATCGAATTAACGATCTTCTCAAACACATTTACATCCACATACTAATGTATTCTAAAATTCTGGTATGCAGATCTCAGATGTCCTAAGAGATATGTAAGGACATTGATCTCTGCCAAAATAGAACAAGGACAGAACATGACCATTTTAATTCACTTTAAAAATTAATAGTGTCATGACATCTGTTGTAACATCTGTAGACTGACAAAATTGTTTATCAAACCATTTAAATTGTGCAGAATTGTAAATGCAGTAACAGACAGTCAATGTTACAGTGGATGTTATGACATCCACTTCTTGACAGACTATTAAACTTAGCAGTAAACAAGTCACGAAAGCAGTAAAGAACACAGGAAATTGTTAACCCAGTTCGGTGCAACATCACCTACATCTGGGGGCTACCAAGCAAGGAAGGAAATCCACTATTAGCAGAATTAATTCAGAGTTAAACTCCCAGTTTACAACTCCTCACTTAATCTCTACCCAATGCAATTCCTTCCTAGAACACACTAGACAAGAGACACCTCTCACTCCCCACAATCACAGCAGTGATAAACAATTCAATAAAAAGAAAGACTTTCGAAGACACTCTTCAAAGTCACAATACTTGATTTTTCTTAACAGCTTCAATCAAGAACAATACACTCTTGCTTAAAAGCTTTGAGTGAACAATTGACACTTAACAAATATAGCCTAAACATGTCTACCACGATACATCCAAAGATATAAAGGTGACTTACAAAGTCACACACACAAGAGACTCTCAAAACACTAAACCTTTATTTGCACTCAAGATCTTCTTGTTGTGAATGCTTAATTTCCCTTGCTTCTGTGCCTCCTTAAATAATAATGCAGACTGAGCTTGGGCTGGTTAATAATAACAGCAGGAAGAGAAGATTTCAATCTTCATACCTAGCAGCAGAAATTAGGTTTAACCAAGTTAAACCCTTTTCCATAATTTCGGGTTCTTTCAATTAGGTCATAGGCATTTTATGTTATCCTCAGCATTGCCTTACATTTCGCCTGAGATACCTAAGCACCCTAAAATGTTTCTTGAAATCTAGCCTGAGATAAATCAGGAACCATAACAGAAAAACAAACAGCACCCTTGCTGGCAGCTACCTGATGTCATGACATTCAGCATTGTAACACCCTTCTAAACCCCGCAAATAATATATGCATAATCAGAGTAAAAGTTAACATGCATCCATAAAAGGGCATCACACAAAACTTGCACCACATTAAAACAATCTGTCATGCTCATAAACACCTTCCCATTTAGCAGCGGATTCATTAATAAAAA
The DNA here is from genome assembly GCA_963859935.3 of Lathyrus sativus. Lineage (NCBI taxonomy): Eukaryota > Viridiplantae > Streptophyta > Magnoliopsida > Fabales > Fabaceae > Lathyrus > Lathyrus sativus. The sequence continues at coordinate 156,384,436 of OZ012736.1, read as the reverse complement.
TCCTTTAAAAGAAACATTTACTTTCATCATATAAAATCAACATCTCTAGGCACTAAGGCCAACATCTCATCATCTTAATTATTCCAAATATGAAAACATAACTTAGGTTACATAATGTAATCCTAAAACATAAGCAATCGATCCCCGTGTTACACGACCAAAGCATGACTCGACCCATAAATAATTACTAAACCGCTACACATGTAGCAACCTTGAACTACAAGCAGAACTTCATAAAGGCCTCCAGCAACCTAATCTGCAATGCCTCATAGAGCATTATAAAACAGCAGAAGGGTGAGAAATATTACCATAATAATCAAAGCATAAAATCATGTATATATAGGTATCATATGATTAACTTCCTATTCCTCACCACAATTCAACTCATAGTCATTACATCGTCACTTATATTTAAATACAACATGAATATTCACCAAGCATTTTACATCATGCATACATCCATAATTCCATAATCCTAACATTCACACATAAGCATCTTTTCATGCACGCTTCATAAGTATTCAACAAACATCTCATCATTCACACATAAGCATCACTTCATGCATATGTCATATATCAATGTGACTCAACAACTCAATGCAACTCATGCAATGCGGTACCGACTCTCGTTATCTTTTTTCGGTTTTTACATTAAACCGGGTCCACACTTCTAGACCAATAACCCGTTATCTTTTTTTCGGTTTTTACATTAAACCGGGTCCACACTTCTAGACCGATAACCACAAAGGCCCGTCCTCTAAGCCTTCAAACCCACACTTCTAGGTTTGGGACAAGCCACTAGTTTCCACGAAACTAACAGACATTGCCTCTTGACTAAATGATGCATGTACAATCAACCACAACAAATGCACTTAAGACCGACATCTTAATCTCATGCATTCGAATAATTCACCCCTTCGAGAATTTCATCATGATTGCACACACAACATATATCAAACATTTATCAATGTATTCATTTCACCCATCATCATCATCATATTCCACAACAATGCACACATATCACATATGTTCCCATGCATTTACACAACAATCACATACAAATATGCACTCACAATTCATTAGACAATACACATACATTCATCATTATATTCCCATGTATTCGAATAATTCACCCCTTCGTGAATTACATCATGATAATCATCAACGTATTCATAATTCAATACTATCACACAATGCACACATATCCACGATATGTTCTCATGCATTACCCGCATACAATCATAATTCATTTCAAACATTATATTTATCAAGCAATGCACGCATATCCATCAATATGCTCTCATGCATTCTTCATGTATTTTAACATATTTCATAGTATGTTTATTATTCATCTCATGCCATTTTATACAAGGTATACGCCTCACAATACCAATAATACAATTATAAGCCATGCACACATATATCCACAATGTTCTCATGCATACTTATTACAGAATTGTACACAACAATCAAACATTCACAAACTCATCAATTAATACATACATAATCATCATTATGTTCTCATGTATTTTAACCGATTACAATTAATCATTCATATCACAACTCTAGGATTCACGCCCGAAGGCTACCCCCAGCACATGTTATCATAATAGTTCACATACTCATTCATAACATAGAAGTATTAACCTATGCGAATCAACCAAACAATCACCATTGGATAACACAGCAAAGAAAATATACTGTCACATTCGCCTTCATTCGCCTGGCGAACCCTCTCAGCGAACCTTCTCCTGGCCTTCGCCTGGCGAACTCTCTCAGCGAACACTCGCTAGGCTTCGCCTGGCAAGACTTCCCAGCGAGCCCAAGTCAGTAGCTACTGACTTCATTCGCCACCACTCGCCAGCACCTTCGCTGGGTGAACCTTCTCTATCCAACCTCGCCTGGAGAACTCGCCAGCGAAGTCCACTAGGATTTAACTTATAATTATTCGCTAGCATTCGCTAGGCTTCGCCTGGCGAAGCTTCGCCTTCGCTCGCCTGGCGAGAGCCAGCGAACCTGCGCAGAACAGAACCCTATTCTGTTCCTCCTTCACCAATCCACCATCATCCAACTTCTCACACAACAAAATCAGTACAAACAGCATCAATACATGTTACCCGACTATTCTACGGCATTATTGCTCTGTTTCAACCGATTAAATCCTCGATCTACCGATTAATCCAACTTTTGCCCTAATTGGAAAGTGATGAAAACTCTACCAAAACCCCAACCCAACATACATAACATCATACAATGATCAAATAGAAACATTTCTCACCCTTACCTCGATTAATCGGAGCTTCGAAATTGGTTCTTGAAGATTCTCCAAGCTTTTCCCTTTTCCTCTTCCTCTTCATTTCTCCTCTTCTTCTTCCTTTCTCTTCTTTTTCTTTTCTATCTTTCTCTTTCTCTCCAATTCCCTTTTTATATTCTTCTATTTCTTTTCCTTCCTCTCTATTATTTTCTTTCCATTCTATTTCCTTCTCAATTCTCTACTACAAATTCCAATTAATAAAAATTAATTCCAACATTAATAAAAATCCCACTAAATCAATTAATTACTATAATTAATTATTTAATGAAATTTGGGTTGTTACAACTCTCCCCCACTTTAGGAATTTTCGTCCTCGAAAATGTTATCTGATCCAAACAACTCTGGATACGACTCTCGCATTCCAATTCTTCCAAATCCAATTCTCCCATAACTACTTCCACCAAAGGAATCTCTATAATTCGAAGTTGTTTCTTATCAACAACTAGAACTAGCCACGCCTCCGAAGTCAAATTCTCTCTCACTTGTACACCATCCACCCGAATCAATGTACCTCTTCAACTTATACATATGAACACCTCATGCAATCCTCCCAAGCGACAGCGGTAAAATAGTCTAACATGCTATCCGCCTCACGCTTCCGTTGCGCTACTCTGATACAGATCAACAAAACACAGGGTGCTCACGAGACTTCAAGCTCGACCAACACCAATTACTACCATAACTCTCAAAACACGGCCTTACTTGGATTCTTTGATTGTTTCCATCGTCCCTTGCACGGTCTTTGATCCGAGTACAACACTCCCGTTGGACATGCAACAACACAAAGGAGTCATACCCTCTTACCCAACGAACTTCATACGATGTTGTTTCCGATACGAAATGGCAACAGTTATTGCAGGCAACTCCATCAACGACAATTAACTACCCTTAGATCCATCTTGGTCCAACACACAAGCTCTCAACGAGTCCTCTTCATACTGGATGGTTTTCTTCGTTTGTCCATGCCATTCACGGACGCTAGCCAGAGTTCATCTTCAACATGGCACCCAACCGCTTTCGTAATCTTTCCCATAATCTTAACGAAAAACTTGAGTTCTCCTCTAATAGAATGATTCATCTTCACTGATAGGCAACGAGTTACTCTTGTTAATCCATTCTTAACTGTCCAAATCGGATCATACTTCCTCAAATTCATCAAAAAACCCAGCACAAAGCCCATGGGAATACTATCCCATCCCACTCGAAATACTCAACAGTTGTATCAGATCCAACCATTTCTAATGTCCATACTTCAATTCCCAGCAAGTCTAATCAACATATACAAACTCAATCAATTCCTTCTCCATCTATGGCTATCCAAAACTATTTCTCAAATTCGGTCGCATCTTCCTAGTACCTGCACGGATACTCCATCTTTCTCGATGTACTTCTCCCTGAGTACTCTTATCCAACTCACACTATTCAGAGTACACACTTCATCACGACATCTCACAATACCATTTCCCTTAATCCGAAAATAAGCCCTCTGACTTTTATCCATTAAATTCAATTAATCTATCAACTCAACTCAGAATTCCGATTTCCTCGAACCTCATCAGAATACCAAAAGTCAATCTCAACATCCAAGGCTCAACTCCATAAGAATTCTCTTCACAGGCCGAACTCATATCTGAATTTGCTTAATCAGTTCTAACTTCCTTACCATCTTCATTAGTGTATACCAAAATTCCCGATTCGATATCTTAGCTACCACTTGGTCTCATCCGAATGGTAATTTAACCAAAACCATACTCCTTCAGGAGTTCCAATTATTTCTCTGTCTCATATTTGACTCTCTCTCAAATAAAACAATTACCTTAAGGTCAGTAACCATCTCAAATCTCAACTAAACAATTGAGGCTTCCAAACTCCGGTACAAACACACAACAGCAACCCACTCCAAATTACTTGTCAGATAATCCCTCTCTGTACTTTATATTGCCTTCAAGCATAACCAAAACTCATTAATGTTGTACTTAACACATCTCTTAATCATATCAACAAAGTATCTCAAAACACAACGACAATCCTGTCGGACTTGGCAAAACCAATACCCGAATTGTTGACAGCTTTCTCAAAACTCTTTGAACTTTCTTCACCGTAGTACATCACTGCCTCTTCCCCAATACTAATAACTCAAGTTCCCGACGCTCAACATGAACCCCTATACTCTCCGAACATATCCAAACACCATCGGTTACATAACCATTGACTCTCTCAACCAAGTGTGGAAAATCATTATATCAAACGGACACTCAGCTGTGAACTTATGGTGATAACACAAACCGCACTCTCCGTGCTTACCATAACATCCAAACATTTTCGCCAATAAATACTTAATTCCATGTCACTACTTTCCCATCATATAGAGCACTGTAATACCTTCCAACGCTTCTAATCTTGCGTCATTCCGAATTACGGTTTTTCGTTACGACAAAATCACGGAAACAACCCTTCCACACTTAAAGGTCATCCAATACCTCTCCAACTCTTGAAATGCTTAAGGGTCCAATTATACCAACCATGTATTCCACATCTCATTTCCTTTAGTAATCACTAGAAGTCATTATCCACCCTTATACTCAACTCCACAATTTGTTGCCGTAGCACACACACCAGACATAATTCTCAACACTACTCAATCAATTTAATCCTTCGACTGTCCAAACAGATATAATTAGTCGGCAAAACCGCCATCTTCCCACTGTCTCGTGCCGACTCATCAACACACTTCTTAAGCACCTGGCTTAGCTCCAAACAATTCTCTGCTCACGCCACCTAAGCTTGCAAGACACGTCCATCCCATCCAACAAAACTCCAACTACTATCAACAAGAGATTAAGGGTGATCAGTTCCTCAATTTGTCAATAGGCAGCTGAAAATCATGATGGAGTATAGACTATCTTTACCAAACCACAAGAGTGTTAACCACCCTCTGAGCTACAACTTCTACACCTGCAGCATCTGGGAGAAGCACAACTTCTCCCCCACTTAGATCATTCCCACTTCTCCAGACAAGGTTAAGCAACAACATGTATCGACAGTGTTTTCACACACATGTCGCATACAAGGGAATAAATAACATTAGACAACTTGGCCGGACGGACCGACCTGCTATGATACCACTATTGTAACACCCTTCTAAATCCCGCAAATAATATATGCATAATCAGAGTAAAAGTTAACATGCATCCATAAAAGGGCATCACACAAAACTTGCACCACATTAAAACAATCTGTCATGCTCATAAACACCTTCCCATTTAGCAGTGGATTCATTAATAAAAATCCTTTAAAAGAAACATTTACTTTCATCATATAAAATCAACATCTCTAGGCACTAAGGCCAACATCTCATCATCTCAATTATTCCAAATATGAAAACATAACTTAGGTTACATAATGTAATCCTAAAACATAAGCAATCGATCCCCGTGTTACACGACCAGAGCATGACTCGACCCATAAATAATTACTAAACCGCTACACATGTAGCAACCTTGAACTACAAGCAGAACTTCATAAAGGCCTCCAGCAACCTAATCTGCAATGCCTCATAGAGCATTATAAAACAGCAGAAGGGTGAGAAATATTACCATAATAATCAAAGCATAAAATCATGTATATATAGGTATCATATGATTAACTTCCTATTCCTCACCACAATTCAACTCATAGTCATTACATCGTCACTTATATTTAAATACAACATGAATATTCACCAAGCATTTTACATCATGCATACATCCATAATTCCATAATCCTAACATTCACACATAAGCATCTTTTCATGCACGCTTCATAAGTATTCAACAAACATCTCATCATTCACACATAAGCATCACTTCATGCATATGTCATATATCAATGTGACTCAACAACTCAATGCAACTCATGCAATGCGGTACCGACTCTCGTTATCTTTTTTCGGTTTTTACATTAAACCGGGTCCACACTTCTAGACCGATAACCCGTTATCTTTTTTTCGGTTTTTACATTAAACCGGGTCCACACTTCTAGACCGATAACCACAAAGGCCCGTCCTCTAATCCTTCAAACCCACACTTCTAGGTTTGGGACAAGCCACTAGTTTCCACGAAACTAACAGACATTGCCTCTTGACTAAATGATGCATGTACAATCAACCACAACAAATGCACTTAAGACCGACATCTTAATCTCATGCATTCGAATAATTCACCCCTTCGAGAATTTCATCATGATTGCACATACAACATATATCAAACATTTATCAATGTATTCATTTCACCCATCATCATCATCATATTCCACAACAATGCACACATATCACATATGTTCCCATGCATTTACACAACAATCGCATAGAAATATGCACTCACAATTCATTAGACAATACACATACATTCATCATTATATTCCCATGTATTCGAATAATTCACCCCTTCGTGAATTACATCATGATAATCATCAACGTATTCATAATTCAATACTATCACACAATGCACACATATCCACGATATGTTCTCATGCATTACCCGCATACAATCACAATTCATTTCAAACATTATATTTATCAAGCAATGCACGCATATCCATCAATATGCTCTCATGCATTCTTCATGTATTTTAACATACAATCGCATATAAACATTATGCACTCACAATACATTTTTCATAGTATGTTTATTATTCATCTCATGCCATTTTATACAAGGTATACGCCTCACAATACCAATAATACAATTATAAGCCATGCACACATATATCCACAATGTTCTCATGCATACTTATTACAGAATTGTACACAACAATCAAACATTCACAAACTCATCAATTAATACATACATAATCATCATTATGTTCTCATGTATTTTAACCGATTACAATTAATCATTCATATCACAACTCTAGGATTCACGCCCGAAGGCTACCCCCAGCACATGTTATCATAATAGTTCACATACTCATTCATAACATAGAAGTATTAACCTATGCGAATCAACCAAACAATCACCATTGGATAACACAGCAAAGAAAATATACTGTCACATTCGCCTTCATTCGCCTGGCGAACCCTTGCAGCGAACCTTCGCCTGGCCTTCGCCTGGCGAACTCTCTCAGCGAACACTCGCTAGGCTTCGCCTGGCGAGACTTCCCAGCGAGCCCAAGTCAGTAGCTACTGACTTCATTCGCCACCACTCGCCAGCACCTTCGCTGGGCGAACCTTCGCTATCCAACCTCGCCTGGCGAACTCGCCAGCGAAGTCCACTGGGATTTAACTTATAATTATTCGCTAGCATTCGCTAGGCTTCGCCTGGCGAAGCTTCGCCTTCGCTCGCCTGGCGAGAGCCAGCGAACCTGCGCAGAACAGAACCCTATTCTGTTCCTTCTTCACCAATCCACCATCATCCAACTTCTCACACAACAAAATCAGTACAAACAGCATCAATACATGTTACCCGACTATTCTACGGCATTATTACTCTGTTTCAACCGATTAAATCCTCGATCTACCGATTAATCCAACTTTTGCCCTAATTGGAATGTGATGAAAACTCTACCAAAACCCCAACCCAACATACATAACATCATACAATGATCAAATAGAAACATTTCTCACCCTTACCTCGATTAATCGGAGCTTCGAAATTGGTTCTTGAAGATTCTCCAAGCTTTTCCCTTTTCCTCTTCCTCTTCATTTCTCCTCTTCTTCTTCCTTTCTCTTCTTTTTCTTTTCTATCTTTCTCTTTCTCTCCAATTCCCTTTTTATATTCTTCTATTTCTTTTCCTTCCTCTCTATTATTTTCTTTCCATTCTATTTCCTTCTCAATTCTCTACTACAAATTCCAATTAATAAAAATTAATTCCAACATTAATAAAAATCCCACTAAATCAATTAATTACTATAATTAATTATTTAATGAAATTTGGGTTGTTACAAGCATGACATCAAATACACTCTGTTATTGATCTCAATCTCCAGAACAACAGTTTATCTCCTGATCTTCTGCAAAATTTTCTTCATAACAGTAGAAACAAATATTGTATAGTTTCCTAAAAATTCTCAACGATCATTTTTATGAACACCAATTAAATCTACACTTTGTTCCCAATAAGTCTCTTTGACCTACACATACTGATGAGGTATATCCAACAGGATCTCATCAAACCAAAACACCTCTGTCAAGAGATATAAAATAGTCGCTCTGTCATGACAGCAGATGAATGTCACGGCATTTGTCTTGACATCTTGATTAAAACACATGACAACAGTTCTGTTACCACAGCAGATGGATGTTATAACATCTTGTTTAACATCAGTGCAGAATCATGTTTTACCAAAATTTAGCCAATCATAGAACCATGGATACTCATAGAATCATGGAACTAACAATCTCCCCCTTTGGCAAATTTTGGCTAAAACAACCAACCTTATTAGGGCAGCAACAACATTAGTTTCCTCAAATACATCCAGCCTCAGAAACTTTCATGCTCCCCCTTACTGGTTGCATTCAGCAAGTAACAATGTTACTCTTTCCATAGCAGTAGCAATAGATAACGACACTTTACTCCCCCTTTGTTTAGCCAAAAATTGACAACAATTGGAGTAAATGTACACACATACAAACTGTTCTGGACTATGAATGTCCAGACATCTACTATGACACCACTTGCTAGATCAGACTACATATGTCATAACATCTGGTACAACATCCTATGATTCTCCCCCTCAAGGAATGCATAACAATCATGGCACACCTGCCAACCACAGCATACCAGCAACCTGCAGAAACACACACGGCCAAGCACAAGCACCAACTTACACATACCTAACAGTAACGGTGAACATCAACCACACATGATCATCATCCTGCTCACACAAACTAAGAAATCAACTCCAGTACACCTTCAACACAACTCAGAGCAGCATCAAAACTCATCTTCCACTTGTAGCAACAAATCATCAGCACATCTGTTGAGGCACAAACAACTAACCATGTTGTTCTACTACTACTTCTCCCCCTTTTTAGCATCAACACAGAACATTTGTTCACAAAATATTTGTTCATACTGCTCCCCCTGTGTGGCAAACAAAGTCATTAGAACTCTAGTCATCAGACTCAGAGCCAGCACCATCACTATCCCTTTCTTCATCTATGTCATCCACCTTGGTTCCAACCATATGACTTATCATTTCCAAAATAATCCATACACATGAAAATATCAGAAGGACGCACCAGCAACAGCTTAACAGATCATCATAAACACCAGACCATCATAGCGAGAAATACACTCTTATGTTGCCCTTTTGCACAGATCCATCAACAAACGATTCTTCACCATGACCATCATACACCATGCTTCCTCATTATGAGAAACATAGCTTTACCCTACGAGCATAGTCATTGAATCTTGAGTTCTTGCCTTGTCTGAAGCTGCAGCTTCAGGAGTGATACTTTTGACATCCCTAATTAAAGGATAATCAATGAACTACCTGCCACCGGCAACAATTGATTTTAAATCCCTAATTTAAGACACAAATACTCTGCAGAGATAAATAAATTCTCCATGACAATAACTAATGTTGTTTCCTAGGATAATTATAAGAAGTAAGCATAGTCCTAGTTCAAACCATCAGTCATACCCATAAACACATTGTTATGGCAAAAAGGTACACCATCCAGCACAATGTCAAGACATCTTGTCTGACATTCCATCCTCATAGAGACATACAATCACACACTGCTTGAAACCACAAACAATCTTGAGAAATAATTGTACTATTGCAGCAACAGATCCTAGATAGAAGTATAACTCCTCATATCAAGGATAACCAGTGCTCTTTTTCAGAAGCACGTGAATGGAAAACATAAGACTCATCTTCATGTCTTCAAGAGCTCACTCTTTGTTCAACACACCTGCTAAATGCATTCACTCACTGCTTGAACCACTGGCAACTAGTACACCCATCAAACAGAAGCTCTCTTCCTATCTTTTATAAAAGATGCTCCAAGATCACCACAGTATCTCAAGACCAGCCTCATGCTCATACAGTGAGAAGGTATCAAACTGCTCCATTTCTTACTAGAGTTACCACTTCTCCACAAGACTTCTGGCCTGAGTTAGAGAACAAGATAGACACCCCTATAATCCAAGACATTCTTTCCTCATCATTCTCCCATATGATAAGTTAGAAAACTTATGATTTAACTAGTGAATCTTCATATCAGAATCCATACTTTCATGCAATCAACCAATGATCCACTCCAGTCTTATACAATCCCTTCACATCATACTCCAAGACAGTCTTTTTACCTCATCATTCTCCCGTATGACAAGATAAATTACTTCTTAGTCAAGATGTGAATCACAAGTTCCACAACAGATCTTCAAGACCAGCAAACAAAACGATGTTTTGACATTAGCTAGGACATCCTAACATATCACAGAAACAACATCCAATGGTTCTTGATATGCCCACAATTGGACTTACTACTGCCTAGTAATCCAACTGAAGATCTTTAGAAAACACAGCTCCGCCAGCTTGATCAATAAGAACTTCAGACAACCAAAGAGATAAACTATCATACATCTCTAAAAGAAGGTAATCTTCCATAAGCAACTTAGGGCTTCTACCACAAGAACCAATATATGAAAAGAACCAGAACCTTCTTTGATCTTCAACCAACTACCCTTCTGCACAAGAGTAATTAGTTCCAAGCTCTCTGCTTGGAATCACATTAGAGACCAATCAAATGTCACTGTTTGGTTAACTCAGCTTCTTTCAGAGCTCTAGAACATCTAAGCAAACTTGATCTTCATATCCTACATGGTCCAAGGAAACTTAGGTACACCAAGACTTGGACCTGTAACATCTACTTCTTCTCGCAGCTCCTACAAACTGAAGTTTCTGCTTGATGTCACAACATCTGATTAGACATCCTGTTGGAGAGTTCAGGCTTTCATTCTGCCACTTATAATAACCTTCTCCATATAACAGAAAAAGAGTTCCATGTTCTCATAGACTTGATTAATGATATCAGGTTTGAGTAGACAACCTCTATTCTGCAATAGCTACCTTTGAAATGCATTTACTCCAGAAAAATCCTCTTTAGAGAAACCAAACATGCCAAAGATTGATTCTTCAGAGAAGATTAGTCACAAGAGATCTTTATAGAAGGAATCCTGCTTTTTAAGTAGAGACTTCTTCAGAAAGTCAGAGATAACTGTTACTTATTCTTGACCTCTAAGATGAGCAAGGTCACATGCTCCTATGTACTTAGATCATAAATAAACTGACCCAAGCAGTGCTATCACCAGTACCATCTTCTAGACAAGTTTCTTGCCAGGAAACTTTCTAGATAAAGATCAGATGCTTCTAGTAGAAACTAGACCACACATGTTGCACTCCAATACTCCTAAATCAGAAATAAACAAATCTAATTACATCTCCTTTGACCTATTGATTCACTCCTTGAATCAACAGAATTCTGCATAATCTTTGCTGATGGAATGTCTCAACATCTGGTTGAACATCATATCCAAACCAATCAGGGGCCTGACACTTGTGCTAGAACTGATGAGACAACATGATTATCAACTAAGGATAATCCATTAAATATTTGAGAATATCTCAAATAGAAATGAATCTTAAATCCTTATAATAAATCCTTCTTTGAACTTCATAGATAACCAATTAAATACGTGTGTAGTCCACAAGTAGCAACTGATCTTAAATCCACACAACTTGTTGAGAAGACCATCTGATAGATATTTAAACTTCAGTAATACCAAAAGTATTCTTTAGTATAAGTATCTCTAATGTTGAAACATCAAGTCTGACACCATTGACTCAACCTGCCTATGACTTCCTCTTACCAATAGAGCCCTTGCAAGTCATGAGTGGTGAAAATAAATCACCTCTCACTATCTTTTCTAAACAACCTTCAGCAACTTGTAATACACAACAGAGCAGCTCAGGCACACAAGCAACACAGCTACAACATTCAGCAACCTGCCACAACCATACTCTGACATTTCCCATACCTTCAGTGTTGGGGTATTTATCATCAGCACATCTGATATTTGTCCTCTTTCTAGAGTCAAAGTCAACCAGCAATTTCTTATTTCTAGTAAGATGATTTAAGCATCCAGTGTCCGTATACCACTAGTTAGTCAAATACACATCATTAGATTCAGAAGTCATCAATAGCACATATTCATCATCAAAATATCTTCTGGCTAAGTTTACTTTTTCTGACTTCCTTTCTTTGTTTAAACAATATTCAGCAATGAAATGACCAAACTTCTTACAACAGTAGCACTGAACCTTTCTCTTGTCATACTTCTCATTCTCCTTCTGAGCACTCTTCTACCTTCTAAAAGTTGAGGTTTCTAACATCTGAGACCTACCATGTCTTTTCTTGGCCTCTGACTAAGACTACTTCTGATCCTTCTTGACAAAAGAAGCTTTCAGAGCCTGCTCTACCTCTCTCTAAAAGTTTCTTTCAATCAGACGCGACTGTTGTGCCTATAGACTGCTTTGCAACTGTTCTATTCTCATGGTGCTCAGATCCTTAGAATGTTTAATTGCTACAACGATGTAGTCAAACTGAGGAGTAAGAGGTCTAAGTACTTTCTCAATGATTTTTTCTTCACTGAGAGTTTCTCCAACAACTTCATCTCATTTGTGATCAGAATCAATTTAGAGACGTAGTCAGGTACCTTTTCATTGTTTTTCATGTTGGGATTTTCATACTACTTACATAGAGACTGAAACTTCACCTTCTTCATTGATGCATCACCGCTGTAGCACCGCACCCATGTGTCCCACGTAACCTTCGCTGTCGTCGAATTAACGATCTTCTCAAACACGTTTACATCCAGATATTGATGGATTCTAAAATTCTGGTATGCATATCTCAGATGTCCTAAGAGATATGTAAGGACATTGATCTCTGCCAAAATAGAACAAGGACAGAACATGACCATTTTAATTCACTTTAAAAATTAACAGTGTCATGACATCTGTTGTAACATTTGTAGACTGACAGAACTGTTTATCAAACCATTAAAATTGTGCAGAATTGTAAATGCAGTAACAGACAATCAATGTTACAGTGGATGTTATGACATCCACTTCTGGACAGACTATTAAACTTAGCAGTAAACAAGTCAGGAAAGCAGTAAAGAACACAGGAAATTGTTAACCCAGTTCGGTGCAACATCACCTACATCTGGGGGCTACCAAGCAAGGAAGGAAATCTACTATTAGCAGAATTAATTCAGAGCTAAACTCCCAGTTTACAACTCCTCACTTAATCTCTACCCAATGTAACTTCTTCCTAGAACACACTAGACAAGAGACACCTCTCACTCCCCACAATCACAGCAGTGATAAACAATTCAATAAAAATAAAGACTTTAAAAGACACTCTTCAAAGTTACAATACTTGATTTTGCTTAACAGCTTCAATCAGGAACAATACACTCTTGCTTAAAAGCTTTGAGTGAACAATTGACACTTAACAAATACAGCCTAAACATGTCTACCACGATACATCCAAAGATACAAAGGGTGACTTACAAAGTCACACACACAAGAGACTCTCAAAACACTAAACCCTTATTTGCACTCAAGATCTTCTTATTGTGAATGCTTAATTTTCCTTGCTTCTGCGCCTCCTTAAATAATAATGCAGACTGGGCTTGGGCAGGTTAAAAATAACAGCAGGAAGAGAAGATTTCAATCTTCATACCTAGCAGCAGAAATTAGGTTTAACCAAGTTAAACCCTTTTCCATAATTTCGGGTTCTTTCAATTAGGTCATAGGCATTTTATGTTATCCTCAGCATTGCCTTGCATTTCGCCTGAGATACCTAAGTGCCCTAAAATGTTTTCTGAAATCTAGCTTGAGATAAATCAGGAACCATAACAGAAAAACAAACAGCGCCCTTGCTGGCAGCTACTTGATGTCATGACATTCAGCATGACATCCAATACACTATGTTATTGATCTCAATCTCCAGAACAGTAGTTTATCTCCTGATCTTCCGCAAAATTTTCTTCATAACAGTAGAAACAAATATTGCATAGTTTCCTAAAAAGTATCAACGATCCTTTTTATGAACACCAATTAAATCTGCACTTTGTTCCCAATAAGTCTCTTTGACCTGCACATACTGATGAGGTATATCCAACAGGATCTCATCAAACCAAAACACCTCTGTCAAGAGATATAAAATAGCAGCTCTGTCATGACAGCAGATGAATGTCACAACATCTTTCTTGACATCTTGATTAAAACACATGACAACAGTTTTGTTACCATAGCAGATGGATGTTATAACATCCTGCTTAACATCAGTGCAGAATCATGTTTTACCAAAATTTAGCCAATCATAGAACCATGGATACTCATAGAATCATGGAACTAATAGATTCAGAACAGTGTCTTTTGATCCTTCTTCCTTGGATCACGCCAAGCATTCCTTTGTGCATCCATTGCATTTTCCATAAGTGCAACCGAAATGTAATCGTCGTTAACGATATCAATAACATCTTGAGTGCCAAACAACACACGCATCTAAATCATCCAACGATTGCAGTTCTTGCCATCGAACACTGGAAGCTTGGTACTCAGATTACCGTTTCCGTTCATCTTTTCCCTTATGCAGTTCACTCAGATCTCACTAAACACTAGTGTTTTTCAATCTCTTAAAATCAAGAAATGTGATTCTGTTACGATCAAAAAATTCAACACGAATTCAAAAAACAAAATCAATCACACAACACTTCACCGTTCACTCGTGTTTTCCTGTGTTTTCATGTGGATCTGAACCGAAACTCTAGATACCAATTGTTCGTGCACAAGGTGAAAAGAATGAAGATGGAGGAAGAGATACAGAATAACAAATTCTAACAAACTTCCATTACTTTTACTAAAATTGTTACAGCAAAATGGTTGCACACACACTACACTACAATACTTAGTGGATACAACTGTTAACAACTATAGTACTATATATACACAAATAAAAATCCACATATGCTAAATACTAAAATACTGACTTCCCCTTCAATACATGTAGCATAATCTAAGTCTCAACCAATTCTCATTCTAGCTTGGAGTTTGATTGAACATAAAAAAATAGCTTCTTTTTCTAATGATGACTAAACCTTGAATTTTTGAATTTTTCACATTTGTCTCCAACTTTCCTTACATATTCATGGAGCCATACTAGATGGACCTTTCATTCCATAACCAAGGATTTATTAAATGCACCATCTATTCCACTTAACACGGATTTTTACGGATTTTTAAAATGCACCTTCTTTAAGTCTAGTAGAATATATGTTTCATTATCTTTTTTTTTTATTGAGATTTCATTTTTGAAGGTGATTTTTTTTTTAAGTAAATAAATGTAATGTCATAGATTCAAATTCACATTTTCCTATTTGATCTTCATGTATAACTGTCAACTAAGTTGTTTAATGAGATGGTTTATTATTTTCTAATTGATATAAATTATTTTATAATTGACATAAACAAAATGCTCGAATATTATATTTTCAAATAATTTAAGCTAGATTTGTATCCTAAAACAATTATTCCTCCTAGGCAATAATTCTACAAAATTAATGGGCAACAATTCTACAATATTAATGATTTTTTTTCCCATAGGCATAGGCAGTACAAAAGAAAAAGTAAGAGTGGTAGAAAAATTATGTAAGGAAATCCATATATAATTAAATATGAAGAGCAAACAAGATAATAGAGGTTAATAATCACAATGAGATATATGACAGACGATGTATCTTCTTTTCATGTTTTTTTTCTTCTTTCTGTCTTCCTAAGAACCTAGACAATGCAGCTAACGTTAATAATAATCCACCACAGTGCAAGACCCATATGGGTTGTTTATAGTTTATGTAGAGCTATAGTATTTAATTTAATACTATACTGCAGCACAAGGGAAAAAAGAAATGAGTAGAGATGACCCAGCTAGATTTGGGGTCCTTGACCATATTAAAGATCTCATGCACTTGTTTCAAGATGTAATAAAGGACAACGTAATAAGATAAACAGAAAAACAACCATGTAAGAGTTGGCAATGTCACTTGCAAACTCAAACTATCATTATTACTTGTCTAAACTTGAAACATTTGGTAATTTGGTAACTTATGAAACTAAACTAAAATAATACACATTAGTATTTCACAACCACTTTTCAACTTTTCATATAAAACTAATGTCATCTAATAAAGTGGTGGTTGGAGGAGTTTTTTTTAATACGGACTATGACTTCTCTTACTTATAATTTATTATAAATTATAAATGTTTGTGTTATTTTTAATATATTCTTTCAAGTGTGAGTCTATATCGTGGTTGATATAAGTGAGAGACACATCACATATTCATCAAAACTTTAAGGTGATAGGTATATAAATTCTTCTATTTATAAATATTTAACTCTCTACATTTATAATCAATGTGGGACTATAACTCACACTTGAGATATTATTCTCAACCATGTTATGTATAAAAATTTTATTTTATTATTTTATCAACCATCATCTAAATCTCATATTAGCACTATAATAAGGTTGATACATAAATAAGACAAATAGATAACAATTAGCGCGATATTCGTGCCTTCGCACGGGTATCTGTTAGTGACGTGTATTTGTCGATATTTAAAATTTAAAAAATAAAATAGGATTAATAAAAAATAATATATATTTAAAATATGATTTATATTTATAAAAAAAATAGAATCAATATCCGCGAATACTGGTTGATATTTTTTATAAAAATATTTATGAAGTAATTTAGTTTTTAAAAAATCAAATAATAACATATTATTTATAAATATTATTTTAATTGCATAAATAAATACATTTTATCTGTATTTAAATTTATACATTATTTTAAATATATTTAACTTTATTTCTTTTAATTGTACTATAATTGTAGTAACTCGTGCATTCGAACGAATTATGGTCTGGATACTCGTGCATTTGCACCGATATTGATGAGTTATGCACAATTATTTTTAAAATGTAATAATAATAAATTTTATTTTGACATTATTTATAAATATATGTTGGACGAATAAAAAATGTTTTTCATTTATAAAAGTATTTGGATCATCAATACAAAATTTCTCATATATTCAAATAAAATTCAATATAAAGGATTTAAAAAATTTTCGTGTATAAAAATATTTATCTCATATACTCTATTATATTATTAATAACTTTATTTTTGTCTCATATACCCTATCTTAATTTATGCAAACATGATAGCACCAATAGAAAATATGAATTAAAAATTAGATTAACAACAACAATATCAATATGTTATTAAAATTTTTCCATGTATAAAAATATTTATCTCATATACCCTATTATATTATCAATGACTTTGTTTTTTTCTCATATACTCTATCTTAATTTATGCAAGTGTGATAGCACCTATAAAAAATATGAATTAAAAATTAGATTAACAATAACAATCAATATATTATTAAAAGTATTTAAAAAATTTCTGTATATAAAAATATTTATCTTATATACTCTATTATATTATCAATAACTTTATTTTTGTCTCATATATGCTATCTTAATTTATGCAAGTGTGATAGCACCTATAAAAAATATGAATTAAAAATTAGAGTAACAACAACAATATCAATATATTATTAAATATATATTTAATATTAATATTTTATTTTATAAGTAGAATTTTCCTTGTGCCCGTATATAAATTTTTTTACTCAACCATATCTTTTTCTCATATATAAATGCTATTTTTGATTTGACATTATGTATAAAAATATTTGAATTAATATTAAACTTATTCTCGTATATAAAATTTTCTGTAATTTTTTTATAATTTTAGTTTAATTTATTTTAAAAAAATAATGAAACACGTAAAAATCAATTATACAACTTTAAAATTATTTTTATTTTCTTAAAATATAAATTAAATTATTAACAATCATATATTTTTTATACTATAAGTCATATACTAAGTTTGATATTTATGATCTAGTGGGACGCTCGTGCGTTCGCAGAGATACTGATGTGTTACGCGCATTTGTTTTCAAAATATTATAAAAATAAAAATAAAATGAAAAAAATAAAATTATTTAACTAAAAGAAATTATTATTTTAAAAAATATACATGTAAAAGATGAAATATAAATAGAACAACAATTTTTTTTTACGCATAAATATTAATTTAAAAGAATATAAATGTAAAATTTATAATTTTTTTCATATATAAACTTTTTAGATCAGTATTAAATGCATACATTAAAGAATACTATGAATTAAAATTAGAGTAACGACAATAACACCAATATATTATTAAATTATATATTTAATATTGATATTTTATTTTATTTTATAAGTTAAATTTTCCGTGTGTCTATAAAATACTTTAATCAACCATATATGTTTTTTCCATATATTAATATTATTTTTAATTTGATACAATTTATAAAAATATTTCAATCAATAATTAAATTGATTCCCGTGTATAAATGTTATTTACCATTTTTTTTTATTTAGTTTAATCTATTTTAAAAAATGAAGGCCCTAAGTAAAATATTAATTATAATTAAACTATTGCTTTAAGCATATGAGTGATATAGGATATATGTGTTTTATGTCAAGATTATAACAACCTTTTTAAAATTGTCTAATGACTAGTAACTTTCAATATTTTTTTTTTGCCAATCTCATTAAATATCTATATCTATTACATTCATCATATCATTAAATTTCTTAAATACAGAATAGAATAAAGAGTTTAAAACTTCTTAAATACTTATCAACAATCACATATTTTTTTATATTATGTGTGATATACTAAGTTTGAACTTGATGGTCTAGTGGGATACTCGTGCGTTTGCACAGATACAGATACAAATGTGGTACGCGCGTTTATGTTCAAATTGTAATAAAAATAAAAATAAAATGAAAAAGAAAAATTTATTTAACTGAAAAAATTATTATTATTAAATAACATACATGTAAAAGATGAAATATAAATAGAACAACAAATTTTCGATGTGCGTTAATATTATTATTTTTTAAAATATAAATGTAGAATGTATAATATTTTTTGTATGTAAAATATTTTGAATTAGCATAATATTTGTCCTTTGTCCTTGTATATAAATACTATTTTTAAGTAATATAAATGTAGAATTTAAAATTTTATTTCGTATAATATATTTGGATTAATATAATATTTTTTTTGTATATAAATATTATTTTTATTTTTGTATTATTTATAAAAATATTTGAATTAATAATACTTTTTCCGTTTATAAAAATAACAATGTTTATAAAAATATTTTAATCATACTTTTTTACATCTATAAAAATAATTGTATCAACA
Organism: Lathyrus sativus; assembly: GCA_963859935.3. Lineage (NCBI taxonomy): Eukaryota > Viridiplantae > Streptophyta > Magnoliopsida > Fabales > Fabaceae > Lathyrus > Lathyrus sativus. Next base: position 156,364,727 of record OZ012736.1, on the reverse strand, counting down.
ATTTATTTATTATCCTATTTGTAATTATACATTATATCTTATTTTTATATAAAAAATCTAAACTACATACATTAAAAAATATAAATTAAAATTTAGAGTAATAGTAGCAACATAAATATATTATTAAAATATATATTTAATATTGATATTTTATTTTATAAGTACAATTTTTCGAGTATCCATATAAATATTTTATTTTATAAGTAGAAATTTTCATGTGCATTTAAATAAAATAACATAAAAATTTAAAATAAACACAAATAAAAAGTAAACAAAAACATTTAAATAAATATTAATGCTTTAAATTAAAAAAATTTAAACAAAATTTAAAATGTAATATTAATTTCCAATAATTGTATAGTAAAACCAATATTTGAAATAATTTTTCATGAGACTCTTTTTAAAGACTCTTTATTTTAATTTTTTTTTATTCTTCATTCTTTTATTTTCTTTGCAACATGTCTTTCTTACTAATCTTTAAACTTTTTTTAGTAAGAAACATCTATTTAAATATTTAATATATACCATTTATTTTATAATATTTTAAAGCTAAATTAAAAAAGTGTTTTTTTAAGACACGATTGATTTATGTGTGTGTTTTTCTAAGACACGATTGATTTATGTGTGTGTTTTTTTAAAAAGTCATGCTACTATGTTGCTACATTTCAGAAAACATGATTACATATCTATAGGCAACTAATACCTATATTTATGTTTAAAAATTTTGTTTTATCAAATAAACTAATAATCAAGAAAATGGTTCTCACTCTCTTTTTTATATACTTCCACTATGTTTCTGTCGTTTACTTTTTTTTTTCATACTTCCTCCAACTATTCATTCTTGAGCTGATAAAATCTCTCTCCTGCATGCAACAATATCAAAAAAATAGAAAATTACATTTAAGTTAGGCATATTTTTAATTATTATCATGTGATTTGTTTATTACGTGTTCGATTTAATTGATATTAAATTATAAATTTATATATATATATATATATATATATATATATATATATATATATATATATATATATATATATATATATATATATATATATATATATATATATATATATATATATATATATATATATATATATATATATATATGAATATTTATTAGGAATCTATAATAAGATAGATAACTTAAGTTTAAATTAAAGAGTAAATGGCATTTATTACAATTTTAAGTAGTTATAAATAAAATATCAAATTGATACAAAGTCATCAATCATTTTAAGGATATATTAGAAAAAATTTAATTGCATCTTTAAGTCAAGTCTATCATAATTAATAGTTCAAATTGTATGTCTCAAACAATTTTAGACTTTATAGGTCTGCCATTGAAGTAACACATTTTTTCTTCTGAGATAATCACATAACTTTGTCCTCTTAATAATGAAAATATATTGACTATCTCTATGACAAGTTAGAATGAAAAAATATTTCTTTTGAATAACTTATAACAATGAAAATATAAGAAGTGACATTTAAGAAAATAATTTGTGTTGAATTAAAAAAATATTTACAAAAATAATATGGTTTATGGCAACTTTTAGAAACTTCATTTTTCAACTATTCCATATAAATAATTTTATAACTCAAATGACAAAATAAATTACCACTCATTTTTCAACTAGATAATTTTATAAATTAAATTTCAAATTTTTTTATTCCACTAGTGCATGATAATTCAAGTTATTATTATAGTTGTAACCCATAATAGACCAATTCAAGTTACTATTAAAGTTGTAACCCATATAGAATAAGTTTTACCATGCGTAACGTGGTGGTTTTAATATGATATCTGCAATTAATTTTCTCTTTTATTTTTATTTATCAGCCATGTTTTCTATCACAAATCTGCAACTGTCAACTCTGAATTCTTATCTTAAATTTTTTTTCTCTAACAAAATCTTTCTTATTGGACTATCCGAAAGTGATCATTGTTGATTCGTCCTCTTGGATTACACATTATATTCCTTTAACAACAGATGAACAAAAGTGGCATGGCTATAAAGATCACGAAATAACAATAAATTAGCTGAGACTATAAATACTAAATATTTTCAATCCCACTTGTTGGAATTTTGGTCATAACTCAGTCAAGCCAAAATTTGGAAGAGTTAAATATAGCGTGTTAAAAAGTTTGTTACTCGCCAGGCCAAGCCAAAACCTATAAGAGTTAAATATAACATGTCAAAAAATTTACCAGTTAACATATGGTCTTAAAGTTATGATTAAAAAGTCAAGTTGGTATGTTGCTACATTTCAGAAGTCAGTAAATCATTATTACTACTATGATAAGAAGTTTTACATCAACGTTCACAGCATTTCCAATCCAACAAATAATGAATTCGCATTAAAAAACAAAATTAAAATATCACATTTCAATAAAAAAAATTTTAAAAAGAAATAATTATTTAAAATCTCATGGTGTTAGTTGGAATGATAAAAATCAACTAAAGACTCTAAGAAAGAGAAAACATATCATTTTGTATTAGAAATAAATAAAAATATCTTAACTTTAATATTAAAATCAAATGTCACGATTTGGAGTAGCTCTTTAAATTTACTCTTGGAAAAAATATCTTCATCCTATAAAATATATATTATTAGTAAATATTTACAAAACTTAAACACGCTTTTAATGACTATTATTATAAATATTTGGATACGATTGATCCAAACCAAAATTAATATTTTTAACTCTTAAGAGATTCGGACACACAAATATATTCCATCAATCTTTAGTACATCATCTATTCCATTAAAGTAATATTATTTTGAGAACGTAAACAATTAACACATTTTATTATTTCAATGATATTTAATTTATCATTATACTATATTTAATCTATCATAAGGTGAATAATTAATTAATAAGAATTATAAAATAAAATATAATTAGAATTAACCATATATTATTTCCCGTATATAAAAATAAAATTAAAATCTAATTAAAAAATGAGAAAGAAAAACTAAATTTTTAATATTGATAATTAAATCACTATGCTAAAAAAGACCTTTAGCAGCGCTTTTTTTTTTGCCTTTAGCAGCGCTTAAAAGCGCTGCCTAAAGTGGCGCTGCTAAAGGTAAAGACAGCGCTTTTTTTTTTGCCTTTAGCAGCGCTTTTTTTTTTGCCTTTAGCAGCGCTTTTTTCACCCTATAGCAGCGCTTTCATAACCGCTGCCTAATCCCCCTTCATCTCCCCCCTTTAGCAGCGCTTTTTAAAAGCGCTTTCTTAGACCCCCTTTAGCAGCGCTTTTTTAAAGCGCTGTCTTAGACCCCCCTTTAGCAGCGCTTTTTTAAAGCGCTTTCTTAGACCCTCATTTTCCAACCTATAGCAGCGCTTTTTTATGCCTCTTTTTGCCCCTTTAGCAGCGCTTTTTTTAAAAGCGCTGTCTATTCTTCACGATTTTGAATTTTTTTTTTTAAAATAATCACATTTTTTATATATTTTTCAATAAACCTGCTTATAACAAATACATTCCCTGCTTATAATTCAGGTCTTTAGTTCAACAGTTTGGCCTTATATATAACAATTATTTTGGCCTTATTTTTGTGTATTCATCAATTTGCAATATTATACACAATAACTAAAGTATACATTATAATTCATCACTTTGAAATATTATACACATAAACCTGCTTAAATATATTACAACACAGTCCGATCCTCAGAACAAAATCACATATACAATCAATTCACATATAATTACAAATCTGATAACTTTACAAATAGATACAATATCAGATGTCACATTAGGAAGAAATAAACTTAACAATTTTTACTTGACTATTGAATTCTGTATGAGACTGCATGGAGTTCACTATCAGCCACAAATACACGGTTTTCTTCAAGCTTTGTATCATTATTCAATTGAATGTCTTCCAAGCTTAATTCAATAGAACATGATTCATCTTAACAACAGCACAAGCAAAAACAATAATAGATAAGTAACAATACACTTGAACAGGCCCATGTAGATCATTATGTACTAGATTTCTATGAAATTTTCAGTTCTTATCATTATTTGAAGTTTCTGTTAATCAGATTAATAATTAAATATGTATTTATAGAATTAATCTTCATTATCATTACCTTCCAATATATATTTCCTCATGAAGTACCAAAGCAGCCAATACAGTCACAATCACTGTAACAAGAGGGCTAAACAATGCAGAGAAAAGAGGTCCTCTCTGTGTTATGCACCATGCTTGAAGACAAAACATAACCGCTGATCCCATAATTCCCTACAAAATATATTTATTACAAATTATCTAGGATTATGATGTATAAATATTGGTGTGTATCATCATGAAAAATTACCGCATATAAAGTGGAACCAAATTAAAGTAGAGAATTAATCTTCCATGCATTAAGGTCTGGCTCCAAGAATACTGTCACTACGGCTGATTGTAATGTTGAAATGAAACACATCCAAGCTGACAGTGATAAATAATTAGGATGACTTTTGTAAACTGGAACCTGAAAAATATATAAGGGTGAAATGTTATATGTTTATAGAATAATAGTTATATCATAAGTATTAATTATTAAGATTTTAAAAAACAGTCTCTGATGGTACCGATATTGATTTTGTTATTGATTCTGTTATTGACGGTTTTTATGATAAGGAATTAATTATGGTTAATTCACATCCGCAACAACCACTAACACCTGTGCCGACTAAAATCGCGTAAGCATAGACCGTTATTTAAGACTTTGATTGTACTGAAATTAAGTACCTGCAAAATTAGCCAAAATGACCAGGCAACACTACTTGCCAAAAGAAAAACACATCCTAGCAACCAATTCTTATCAGTATCACTTCCAGCCATGATTGATTTTGAAGGTATAATCGTTGCATTTAATAGTTTTGGACCCTTCAACAATACTATAGACAAAGCTCCACAAATACATATCAAAGTCCCCACAATTTTGGCTATAGTTCTCAAACTTCTAATATTTACTTTTTCCATTCTGTAAAATATTCAAAGAAACATATTATTATTGGTTTGAATTTTGATTGACTAACAAATATAAGTTAAGTTAGTTATTAATTACCCTACAAAGGCTGCTATTAAAAATGTAACTCCGGGAATAAGATTGATCATGGCACTTGCAATTGAAGAAGACGAAAGATATAGTCCCTCAAAATATAGATTTTGATACAATGTAATGCTGCAACATCAAACATCATTATACATATACAAACATAAAGCTGTATGAATGATCTATACATTCTAAAACTATATCCACATTCATGAAGACACGTGAATTCATTAAATGTTGTGTAACTCGCCAAACAAACTTTATTTCAAAAAAGTTGTCGGATCTATATATTTATGTTTTAAAATTTAATAAATAAATAAGGATTATTTGTGAATTTAGACTATTTCATAGAAAAATAAGGATTAAGAAAAATAAATAAATTTCAAGATTAACAGAAACTTAAAGCTTTCATCTAAATCACAAATAGTGTGAAGTTTCTAAAGCAACATAATCTAAAAAATCATTGAATATATGTGCAGTATTTCCCTTATAAAAACTATTAGTAAAAAGAACTCATATAAGGTGTGGCATTTCAGCAAACACCTTGTATACGGCAAGATATAATGAAAGTTAACATAAGTAAATTCATTGTGGCATTTCAACAAACACCTTGTATACAAAACTCAAGCCAATATCAAACGAGTAATTTTCATCAACGGTATCAACAAAAACAAGTCAAAAACTCAGAAAAGAAGTAACACTAACATCATATAATCCAAAAAAATGAAATACTAAGACATTAATCCAGAAAAATGCAAAATGAAAAACTTCAAATACCGTAACAATGGACGGACGGCGGCAGAATGAGGTGACGACGGAATGACCGGAGGAAAGACGACGGACGGAGGCTGTCGGACGGAGGCGCGGACGGAATGCGTCGACGGTGATTGTTCTAATTCTGAATAGGGCAACGTTCGCGAGTGGAAATAAGAAAGAAGAAGACTGTTCTGATTCTGTGAAAATATTGGAATTTTTTAAATTTATGCTACTTAAACCTATAGCAGCGCTTTTTTTGGCATTTAGCAGCGCTTTTAAAAGCGCTGCTATAGGTCTGCCTTAGGACCCCCTTTAGCAGCGCTTTTTTTGGCATTTAGCAGCGCTTTTAGAAGCACTGCTATAGGTATGCCTTAGGACCCCCTTTAGCAGCGCTTTTTTTTGGCATTTAGCAGCGCTTTTAAAAGCGCTGCTATAGGTATGCCCTAGGACCCCCTTTAGCAGCGCTTTCTTTGGCATTTAGCAGCGCTTTTAAAAGCGCTGCTATAGGTCTGCCTTATGACCCCCTTTAGCAGCGCTTTTTTAAAAGCGCTTTCGTAGACCCCCCTTTAGCAGCGCTTTTTTAAAGCGCTTTCTTTGACCCTCCCTTTAGCAGCGCTTTTTTAACAAGCGCTGTCTTAGGTATGCTATTTTTTTGTTTTTTTTTTCATGACCCTTTAGCAGCGCTTTTTTAGAAAGCGCTGTCTTTTGTTGCGCTGCTAAAAGTCATTTCTGGCGTAGTGAATAAAATACAAAATCAAAATTAAAGCTCATATGATTTTAAAGCTATGTTTAAAAAGTCATGTTAGTATGTTGATACATTTCAGAATTCACTAAGTCATTATTATTATTACTACTATGTTGTTATTTTTCAAGAAACATGATTACATATCTATAGGCAACTAATCCCTATATTTATGTTTAAAAATTTTGTTTTATCAAATAAACTAATAATCAAGTAAATGGTTCTTACTCTCTCTTTTTTATATCCTTCCACTATGTTTCTGTCATTTACTTTTTTTTCCCTACTTCCTCCAACTATTAATTCTTAAGCTGATAAAACCTCTCTCCTACATTTAACAATATCAAAGAAATATAATATTAAATTTAAGCTAGACATATTTTTAACTATTATCCTATGATTTGTTTATTACGTGTTCGATTTAATTGATAGTAAATTATAAATTTATATATATCAACATTATTATTATAGTGGAAGAATAAACTATTCCAATTACATTATGTTAAATAAATAAACATTTATTACTCTTAATTTTGTAAAATAGCATTCTACCATGTTTTATTTTGGAATCAATGTCTTCCTATACAAACATAACAAAAACAGTAAAGTAGCAAAAACACTATCATAACTTTGAACATTAAATATCATAACTTTGATGGGAGAAATTGTGATTGAATAGAATATCATTACCCATTTAGTACAACATGATTCAAAATTAACCTTTAAATATTGGGAAAAATGAGTTTGTAATACATTGTACATAATATATAAAAAAACATCATACACAATGAATATTCAAAAACAAATTTTTTTTTTTAATTATAGAAAAGAAACATTCAAGCAAATAGCCTTGTTCATCACCCAGCTTCAAAAAAATAAATAATTGTTTGTTGAGCCATAGCTTTGTTCATCACCCAGCTTCCTCCATTAATATGTTGATCTCCTTTTAATATTGCTACCAAGTGCTCAAGATTAACAATCTTCCAATCATATGTACTGTAAAAATAACATCATAAATAATATTAATAAAAAATAAAAGAAAAACTTTTGCACACATGCACAGAAGAAGAATGAAGCTACAACTAAAAAAACTCATAGCAAAACAACTTGAAAAGTAAAAACTTTAAATCCAGAAACTTTTATCACTAACATTCTTGATGCTATTTGTTGCGGTGGAAATAGGATATCAAACTATTAATTAGTTTGAATCACAATTCTTGATTCACAACCGCTCTTTGATTTATCCGAAGGAAAAGGTCAAAAGAGGGAAAACCTATTTTTGCATCGTAAACACAATGCGGGGAGAGACCTAGGTAAGGGGTTGGTTAAGCTTAGGGAAGGTACTAGCACCCTAAACTTCTGTAGTACTCTACAAGAACCTTTTGTTTATTGTATGCTTTTTTTTATTTTTATTCATTATCTGCTTTAATATATATTGAGCTAAGGGATAGAGTGACCTAAAGACCTAAGGGTTAGTCCTAAGTTTACTCGGCAAGACGTTGCATCTTGTACCTACGTATCCTGGATAGGGAATGGAATCAGAGTAATCGTAGTTCCCCTCGAAAGGGAGGGTAGAAACATCTTGATTGTGGTCAAGGTTTCAAAGGGAGTAAACGTATCTTAAGGACACGCTTACGTGGAGTCTTAAACTCCTATTTCTACGTTGAATTTGTTAATTAAATTAGGGTTAAATTAGGGATTCCACGGCGGGAAACCCTAAACAGAGCACGATGGCTCCTTGACCTAAAAGCTAGGGTAAAGGGCGTTCTCGTCCACGGCGGGACGCCTAGGCTATTAGGGTTTTAAAATGGTTGAAACTAGGGTTATTGACTCGGCGGTCAAACTGTTAATCCTAATTCCTTCGGAGGGTGAAACAGTAAAAAACATGCAAGCAACGAAATTATTACATGGCAGGCATAAAAGAATATGAAAAATAAAGCAAGCAGAAAAAGAAAGCATCGTGACCACTCGCGTAAATTACAGATTCCCAAAAAAAAAAGAAAGATAAAATAAAATCGCGACCATGGCCTCGCGTAAATCACATCCATGGAATGAAACATGATAAAAATCACGGATTAGTAAATAGAGACGCAGAGAGCTGAACTGAAACTCGGCCGAAAATTAACGGTGACGTTAGACATCTTTGTATTTTACGTTTTTATTAAAGAGTTAGGTAAAAAATTATAAAATTTGAATAAGAGGAAACAAAGAATCTCAAGTATTAATAAATGATTTTTAATGTTAATGCTAAAAAAAATGATTTTTAATGTTAATGCTAAAAATATATTTAAAAAATGATTTCTTAATATTAATGCCAAAAATATATTAATGCCAACAGATTTTTTAACGTTAATGCCAACAGATTTTTATGTTTTTTTTATATGTAAAATGAGTTTTAATTTAATGCAAAATAAACTTCAACTAAAAATGCCAAAATATGACTTTCAATTTCCCTTGAATGCAAAATGAATTCATATGTATATATATATATATATATATATATATATATATATATATATATATATATATATATATATATATATATATATATATATATATATATATATATATATATATATATATATATATATATATATATATATATATATATATATATATATATATATATATATATATATATATATATATATATATATATATATATATATATATATATATATATATATATATATATATATATATATATATATATATATATATATATATATATATATATATATATATATATATATATATATATATATATATATATATATATATATATATATATATATATATATATATATATATATATATATATATATATATATATATATATATATATATATATATATATATATATATATATATATATATATATATATATATATATATATATATATATATATATATATATATATATATATATATATATATATATATATATATATATATATATATATATATATATATATATATATATATATATATATATATATATATATATATATATATATATATATATATATATATATATATATATATATATATATATATATATTTTTTTTTTTTTTTTTATGCGAAAACGAAATTCAACAATTTAATGCAAAAACTAGAAGATAAATTTTATGCAAAAATAAAACTTAATATTTAATGCAAGATGAATTATAATAATTTAATGCCAAGAATGAATTGTAACGTTTAAGAATGACTTTAGAAATTTCTATGCAAAATGGAATTTAATCATTAATGCAAAAATGAAATTCAAATTTTTTAGGCACAAATGAAATTCAATGATTAATGCAAACTGAATTGTAATTTGATTATAACTTAAGGACCGCGTATCTCCTCAAAACTTCAATGCCTGTTCCGCTGACATAACCTTTTGTTTTCTTTTTGCGTTGAAACTCAATTCCTACGATGCACCCATACCGCATACACATAACATATAAACCACAATAACAAATAAAATATAAAACAGTGGAAACTAAATGATAAAAAGGGTTTGCTTTTACTATTTCCCTTTGTCTTCATATCCGCCGTCGGCGGTTTCATCCTCCATGGGAGGCCACTTAGAGCTTCGATTTTCTTCTTTCCTTAATGCCTATGGCTTCTCCTCCGTTTCTTCGGTTTGCATGTGATGATGAACACCTTTGCCTTCCCGAGCCCATTCACCTGAAACAGAACCTGAGAGAAAACGAAGAAATCACAATAGGATCCTTACCGTTTTCGGTTGACGAGTTGGTTATGAACGACCGATGATGCGGTTACTGATGTAACGCCCCGATTCTGAATTTCCTTTATTTTGAGTCCTTTCTGATTTAATTGATTGAATTATTATTTTAAATGTGGAATTGTGTGTTTAATATGTTATTTGTGCATATTGTGCTATTTTTGCCTACTTTGAGAGTTTCGGGTAAAAATAGACCGGAGGGTATTTTGGGCATTAGTAATTATGTTAAGTGGATATTTTATGTGAATTGATTAATTAGTGTGTGGAAAGAATTTGAGAGGAAAGAAAAGAGAATATGAGTATATGAGAGAAAAAGAGAAAGTTAGTAAGATAGAAAGAAAAACAAAGGAAAGAAAGGAAGAGAAGAGAAAGAGGAGAGAAAGAAGAGGAAAAACCTAGAACTTCAAGAAATCATCACCAAAGCTTTCGATTGATCGGTTAAGGGTGTGAAACTTTATTATTCTATCAACGTGTATAATCATGTATGATTTTGTTGGATTGTTGGTAGTTTTTCTACACTTTCCATTTTAGGTTGAATTTGGTTTAATCGATAGAAATCGTTGTCTAACAATTAGAATCGGGATTAGATGACGTAGATTAGTCGATATATGTTAGACTAAGGCTACTGGATATGAGTTGGATTTCATCGGGTGATTTTATCGGTGATTTTGGATTCTGAACAGTGGGGAGAAGTGGAATCGCAGACGCTCGCTAGCAGTTCGCTAGGCGAGCAGGTCGCGAGTGGTCGCTGGTAGTTCGCTAGGCGAGTGCGCAGCGAACGGTCCAAGACTTGGGACAAAATGGTTTTAATGTCCCTCGATGGCAGCGAAGGGAGTAGCGAGGAGCTCGCTAGAAGTTCGCTGTGGCGAACGGGGTAGCGAACGAGGTCTGTAGTTTCTGTTCTTGCTCGCTAGCAGTTCGCTAGGCGATGAGGTAGCGAACGCTCGCTAGCAGCTCACTAGGCGAGCGTGTAGCGAACGTAGCAGGATGAATTTTTTCCTGTTGCGTGGTGCTGTCGTGACTTGGGGTTTCGGTTGCGATCGACCCTTCTTTGATTTAGTAGCTTATATGCTGGTTTGTGATGTGCTGTGGGTAGCCGTATAGCGTGAATCCTAGATTATAAATTGTGGCAGTTTGGGCAATTATGTGCATTGTTTAGCCTGATTAAAAATCTATGATGTTTGTATGAATGTGTAGAATGCATGAGTATGTTTGTAAACATGTGTGCATTTCAAGAGTGTCATGAGTCATGTTGCATGTGAAGCATCATGGTATGCATTCTTGTGTCGATTGATTCCTCGGTGAATCTGCAGAACCTCGTGTGCCCTTGTGGGGTGTGAGCGATGGTTAATTATTGATTCCTCGGTGAATCTGCAGAACCTCGTGTGCCCTTGTGGGGTGTGAGCGATGGTTAATTATTGATCCCTCGGTGGATTTGCAGAACCTCGTATATTACGATGGTTATTTTGATTCCGCGTAGAATCTGCAGAACCTCGTGTGCCCATGTGGGGTGTGAGCGATGGTTATTTGGTTCTTCAATTGAACCTGCTGAAATGAGTCGGTACCGCATTTACATCTGCATAGAGTCGTGTGTCGGTCTCTATGAGTTGCATGTTGACATCCTGCATGGTGTATGATGAATGAACATAATTGTAAATGTTTATATGAATTGTTGATGATTGGCATGATTGGTATGCTTGAAGACATATGTATGTGTGAATATATGAATATGTATGTTTTGTGTGTTTATGAACCGATATAAACATTGTTGACGCATATTGTATATGCATGATGTTCTATTTGTAAATAAATAATGTGAATACATTGCGATGTACGGTATGACGAGGTGAGTTGCGGTGAGAATGCGAAAGACGTATATTGGGTGTTATGTATATTTATATGTTTTTATGCATTATTATTATGATATCGTTTCTCACCCTTCTGTTGTTTCTTTTAATGCTCTATGAGGCATTGCAGACTAGATTGCTGGAGGTATTTTGTGAAGCGTGGCTTCTTCCCTTTTTGGTCGGTCGGCTCTGATATGTAGCACCGGGTAGATAGGATTTATTTTGATTCTTTTGTGATACATCTGAGTATGTATCTGCTGTTGATATGTTTTGTAAAACATGATGAATGACAACTGTATATGTGAATACATGTTTGGTGAATTATGAAATATTTGGAAATTTCCGCCTTTGTTCTAAATATTTCTTGTGGGTGTTATCCCGTTGTTGCATATCTGTTGAGCAGGTGTTGTATGTGTTGGAATTTTATGATAATGTGATATTTCCCTTTTATGCCATGTTGCAAATGTACTCTGATGAAATTTTAAATTTATGCCTAAGTGATTAATTGTATTATTTGGGGGCTTAGAGAGGGGGGGTGTTACATTAAGTGGTATCAGAGCCAGTGTTGAGTCAGTTGTATCTGTCTCGCTGTTTTGTTGGTTGAACGGTTGTTTGACCCTATTGTTATTTTTGGGAATAATCAGAATATGGCTGGTCGTAATGACAACGTGATGGCTGCGGCATTGGAAGCTATGGCTCGAGCGTTGCAGGGTGCGCCGAATGTGAATGCTAACGATGAGTTTAGAAAGAATCAACCGCCGGTGTTCAAAGGAAGGTTTGATCCGGACGGTGATCAGATTTGGCTGAAGGAGGTCGAGAGGATCTTCAGAGTTATGAATTGCGCTGAGAGGAACAAGGTGAGACTTGGGTCTCACATGCTGAGAGAAGAAGCCGATGACTGGTGGGTCGGCATAAGACAAATTCTTGGAGTTGATGATGAGGAAATAACTTGGGATTTGTTCCGCACTGAATTTTTGAGGAAGTATTATCCGGAGAGTGTGAAGGGAAAGAAGGAGATGGAGTTTCTAGAATTGAAACAAGGGAACATGTTCGTGGTCGACTACACGGCTAAGTTTACGGAGTTGGTGAAATTCCATCCTCACTATGATGCGGTGGCGGCAGAATTTTTTAAGTGTATTAAGTACGAGAACGGCTTGCGCCCGAAGATCAAGCAAGCTGTGGGATATCAGAGGATTCGAAGATTTTCGGACTTAACCGAATGTTGTAGAATTTTCGAAGAGGATAGTAGGGCTCGCTCTACTCACTATAAGAGTTTGAATGAGAGGCGAGGGAAGCAACCAGTAAGGAGTGGGTCTTATGTGACGCCTGCTGATAAAGGCAAGCATAGGGAACACTTTGTCAAGAAATCCGGAGGAGGGAGTTGTGGTCCCGTTAAGTGCTATAGGTGCGGCGAAGAGGGGCACAAATCTTTTGAGTGTAAGAAGGCTGGGGAAAAGTGTGCTAACTGTGGTGGTCTCGGTCATGCTCCAACTGAATGTAGAAGGAATGTGATTAAGTGTTTTAACTGTGGGGAGGTTGGTCATATTAGTACGAAGTGTAATAAGGCAAAGCAAGCTCCGTCAAGCGGGAAGGTATTTGCATTAGCGGGTGCAGACACTACTAATGCGGATCGGTTGATTAAAGGTACATGCTTTATTAATAATATGCCCTTAGTTGCTATTATCGATACCGAAGCGACTCATTCGTTTATTTCTTTCGAGTGCGCTAAGCGTTTGGATTTGTGTTTTTCTTCTTGTGGTGGTGATATGGTTATTGAGACACCCGCTTCGGGGTTGGTAACTACGTCTTCGGTATGTTTGAGTTGTCCCTTGACCATGTATGATAAGGACTTTATTATGGACTTGGTGTGTTTACCATTAGAAGGATTAGATGTGATTTTGGGTATGAATTGGTTGCAGTATAATAGAGTTCATATTGATTGTTATCACAAGTTGGTGAGGTTTCCATCTTCGGGAGATGAGGAGGAAGAGAGTTTTCTATCCACTAAAGAGTTGAAGAAACTTTTGGCGGATGAAGCTCAAGTGTTCTGTTTGTTTGCGTCGTTGTCGGTAGAGAATAAGGTTGAATTGGATTTGGTTCCAGTGGTATGTGACTTTCCAGAAGTATTTCCAGAGGACATTACGGATGTACCGCCAGAAAGGGAAGTCGAGTTTTCGATTGATCTAGTTCCCGATACTAGACCGATTTCGATGGCACCGTATCGTATGTCGGCATCGGAGTTGGTAGAATTGAAGAGACAATTGAATGATTTATTGGAAAAGAGATTTGTTAGGCCGAGTGTTTCTCCTTGGGGTGCGCCGGTATTGTTGGTAAAGAAGAAAGATAGGAGCATGCGGTTGTGTATTGATTATCGGCAGTTGAACAAGGTGACTATCAAGAATAAGTATCCGCTTCCTAGAATTGATGATTTGATGGACCAATTGGTTGGTGCCCGTGTTTTTAGTAAGATTGATTTGAGGTCAGGTTATCACCAGATTCGTGTTAAAGGAGAAGATATTCAAAAGACGGCTTTTAGGACACGGTATGGTCATTATGAATTTTCTGTGATGCCATTCGGAGTTTCTAATGCGCCGGGTGTGTTTATGGAATATATGAATCGTATCTTTCATGGGCAGTTGGATCGTTTCGTTGTTGTGTTTATTGACGACATTTTGATTTACTCTAAGTCCCAAGAAGAGCATGAAGAGCATTTGCGGGTTGTGTTGCAAGTATTGAAGGAGAAACAATTGTATGCTAAGTTATCCAAGTGCAAGTTCTGGCTATCGGAAGTGAATTTTCTTGGGCATGTTATTTCTGGTAAAGGTATTTGTGTTGATCCGTCCAAGATTGATGCGGTGATGCAATGGGAGGCTCCTAAGTCGGTTACGGAGATCCGAAGCTTTTTGGGCTTGGCCGGTTATTATCGGAGGT
Source organism: Lathyrus sativus (assembly GCA_963859935.3). Taxonomy (NCBI): domain Eukaryota; kingdom Viridiplantae; phylum Streptophyta; class Magnoliopsida; order Fabales; family Fabaceae; genus Lathyrus; species Lathyrus sativus. The sequence continues at coordinate 156,349,661 of OZ012736.1, read as the reverse complement.
TTATTGAGGGATTTTCGAAGTTGGCTCTTCCGTTGACTCAGTTGACTTGTAAGGGAAAGACTTTTGTTTGGGACATTAATTGTGAGAAGAGTTTTGTTGAACTTAAGAGACGGTTGACAACGGCGCCGGTTCTGATTTTGCCAAATCCGACGGAAGCGTTTGTGGTTTATTGTGATGCTTCTTTGTCCGGTTTGGGTGGTGTTTTGATGCAAGACAGTAAAGTTGTGGCTTATGCTTCAAGGCAATTGAGAGTGCATGAGAAGAATTATCCCACGCACGATTTGGAATTGGCGGTCGTGGTCTTTGTTTTGAAAATTTGGAGACATTATCTCTATGGTGCGAGATTTGAAGTTTTTAGCGACCACAAGAGTTTGAAGTATTTATTTGAGCAAAAGGAATTGAATATGAGGCAAAGGAGATGGTTAGAGTTTTTGAAGGATTATGACTTTGGTTTGAATTACCATCCGGGTAAGGCAAATGTTGTAGCCGATGCTTTAAGCCGGAAGTTAGTGCATATGTCTACATTGATGGTAAGAGAATGGGAACTTTTGGAGAGTTTTAGAGATTTGAGTTTGGTTTGTGAAATGATGCCAAGAAGTGTGAAACTTGGTATGTTGTATGTTACGAATGATTTTCTAGCTACCGTTCGTGAAAAGCAAAAGTTGGATTTGAAATTTGTGGATTTGATGATGAATGAGAATGAGGACTTTAAGGTTGATAATTTTGGAGTTTTAAAATTTCGTGGTCGTATTTGTATTCCCGACGATGTGGATTTGAGAAAGATGATATTGGAGGAAGGACATCGGAGTAAATTGAGTATTCACCCAGATGCGAATAAGATGTATCAAGATTTGATGAAAATCTTTTGGTGGTCCGGATTGAAGAGAGATGTAGCTCGGTTTGTGTATTCGTGTTTGACTTGTCAGAAGTCTAAAGTGGAACATCAGAAGCCTAGTGGTTTGATGCAACCGTTGGATATTCCGGAATGGAAATGGGATAGTATATCAATGGATTTTGTTACAGGTTTACCAAATACGCAAAGAGGTCACAATGCTATTTGGGTGATTGTTGATAGGCTTACTAAATCTGCTCACTTTATTCCGATTGATATTAGTTATCCTTTGGAAAAGTTGGCCGAGATTTATGTTCGGGTGATTGTGAAGTTGCATGGAGTTCCCAAGAGTATCGTGTCGGATAGAGATCCTAGATTTACTTCGAGATTTTGGGAAGGTTTGCAAAAAGCTTTAGGTTCTAAGTTGAGATTGAGTTCGGCGTATCATCCGCAGACGGATGGCCAAACTGAGAGGACGATTCAATCGTTAGAGGACTTGTTGCGTGCTTGTGTGCTCGAGCAAGGTGTTGTTTGGGATAGCTTTTTGGCATTGATTGAATTCACTTACAACAACAGTTTTCATGCAAGTATTGGTATGGCACCATTTGAGGCTTTGTATGGTCGGAGATGTCGAACACCTTTGTGTTGGCATGAAACCGGAGAGAGATCGGTAGTTGGACCGGAAATGGTACAACAAACGACGGAGAAGGTGAAGTTTATTCGGGAGAAGATGAAAGCTTCCCAGAATAGGCAAAAGAGTTATCATGACAAGAGAAGGAAGGATCTTGAATTTCAAGAAGGTGACCATGTGTTTTTGAGAGTTACACCGGTTACGGGTGTGGGTCGTGCTTTGAAGTCGAAGAAGTTGACTTCTTGTTTTATTGGTCCGTATCAAATTATTGCACGAGTTGGTGCGGTGGCTTATCGTGTGGCGTTGTCTCCGAGTCTTTCGAATTTGCATGATGTGTTCCATGTTTCGCAACTTCGAAAGTATGTTCCGGATCCGTCACATGTGATTCCTATGGATGAGGTGGAGGTAAGAGATAATCTTACGGTTGAGGTTTTACCGGTTATGATTTTGGATCGCGAAGTTAAGAACCTAAGAGGCAAGGATATTTCTCTTGTAAAAGTAGCATGGGGAGGTGCTGCGGAAGACAATATGACTTGGGAATTGGAGGGTAAAATGCGTAAGTCGCATCCTGAGCTGTTCGAATCAGGTAATATTTTCGAGGACGAAAATTCCTAAGTGGGGGAGAGTTGTAACACCCCGATTCTGAATTTCCTTTATTTTGAGTCCTTTCTGATTTAATTGATTGAATTATTATTTTAAATGTGGAATTGTGTGTTTAATATGTTATTTGTGCATATTGTGCTATTTTTGCCTACTTTGAGAGTTTCGGGTAAAAATAGACCGGAGGGTATTTTGGGCATTAGTAATTATGTTAAGTGGATATTTTATGTGAATTGATTAATTAGTGTGTGGAAAGAATTTGAGAGGAAAGAAAAGAGAATATGAGTATATGAGAGAAAAAGAGAAAGTTAGTAAGATAGAAAGAAAAACAAAGGAAAGAAAGGAAGAGAAGAGAAAGAGGAGAGAAAGAAGAGGAAAAACCTAGAACTTCAAGAAATCATCACCAAAGCTTTCGATTGATCGGTTAAGGGTGTGAAACTTTATTATTCTATCAACGTGTATAATCATGTATGATTTTGTTGGATTGTTGGTAGTTTTTCTACACTTTCCATTTTAGGTTGAATTTGGTTTAATCGATAGAAATCGTTGTCTAACAATTAGAATCGGGATTAGATGACGTAGATTAGTCGATATATGTTAGACTAAGGCTACTGGATATGAGTTGGATTTCATCGGGTGATTTTATCGTTGATTTTGGATTCTGAACAGTGGGGAGAAGTGGAATCGCAGACGCTCGCTAGCAGTTCGCTAGGCGAGCAGGTCGCGAGTGGTCGCTGGTAGTTCGCTAGGCGAGTGCGCAGCGAACGGTCCCAGACTTGGGACATAATGGTTTTAATGTCCCTTGCTGGCAGCGAAGGGAGTAGCGAGGAGCTCGCTAGAAGTTCGCTGTGGCGAACGGGGTAGCGAACGAGGTCTGTAGTTTCTGTTCTTGCTCGCTAGCAGTTCGCTAGGCGATGAGGTAGCGAACGCTCGCTAGCAGCTCGCTAGGCGAGCGTGTAGCGAACGTAGCAGGATGAATTTTTTCCTGTTGCGTGGTGCTGTCGTGACTTGGGGTTTCGGTTGCGATCGACCCTTCTTTGATTTAGTAGCTTATATGCTGGTTTGTGATGTGCTGTGGGTAGCCGTATGGCGTGAATCCTAGATTATGAATTGTGGCCGTTTGGGCAATTATGTGCATTGTTTAGCCTGATTAAAAATCTATGATGTTTGTATGAACGTGTAGAATGCATGAGTATGTTTGTAAACATGTGTGCATTTCAAGAGTGTCACGAGTCATGTTGCATGTGAAGCATCATGGTATGCATTCTTGTGTCGATTGATTCCTCGGTGAATCTGCAGAACCTCGTGTGCCCTTGTGGGGTGTGAGCGATGGTTAATTATTGATTCCTCGGTGAATCTGCAGAACCTCGTGTGCCCTTGTGGGGTGTGAGCGATGGTTAATTATTGATCCCTCGGTGGATTTGCAGAACCTCGTATATTACGATGGTTATTTTGATTCCGCGTAGAATCTGCAGAACCTCGTGTGCCCATGTGGGGTGTGAGCGATGGTTATTTGGTTCTTCAATTGAACCTGCTGAAATGAGTCGGTACCGCATTTGCATCTGTATAGAGTCGTGTGTCGGTCTCTATGAGTTGCATGTTGACATCCTGCATGGTGTATGGTGAATGAACATAATTGTAAATGTTTATATGAATTGTTGATGATTGGCATGATTGGTATGCTTGAAGACATATGTATGTGTGAATATATGAATATGTATGTTTTGTGTGTTTATGAACCGATATAAACATTGTTGACGCATATTGTATATGCATGATGTTCTATTTGTAAATAGATAATGTGAATACATTGCGATGTACGGTATGACGAGGTGAGTTGCGGTGAGAATGCGAAAGACGTATATTGGGTATTATGTATATTTATATGTTTTTATGCATTGTTATTATGATATCGTTTCTCACCCTTCTGTTGTTTCTTTTAATGCTCTATGAGGCATTGCAGACTAGATTGCTGGAGGTATTTTATGAAGTGTGGCTTCTTCCCTTTTTGGTCGGTCGACTCTGATATGTAGCACCGGGTAGATAGGATTTATTTTGATTCTTTTGTGATACATCTAAGTATGTATCTGCTGTTGATATGTTTTGTAAAACATGATGAATGACAACTGTATATGTGAATACATGTTTGGTGAATTATGAAATATTTGGATATTTCCGCCTTTGTTCTAAATATTTCTTGTGGGTGTTATCCCGTTGTTGCATATCTGTTGAGCAGGTATTGTATGTGTTGGAATTTTATGATAATGTGATATTTCCCTTTTATGCCATGTTGCAAATGTACTCTGATGAAATTTTAAATTTATGCCTAAGTGATTAATTGTATTATTTGGGGGCTTAGAGAGGGGGGTGTTACAACTGAGGCTTTTGCGATTTGCCCGTTGGTAGTGATGCGTTGACGATGATGAGAACCTTTCCCGTTCTCTGAGTCTCGGTGTTTGATTGCTCGCCGGTCTTCACGGACGGCGCCGGCGGTCTTCCGTTCTGGTTCGTTTTTCGCCGGTGATCTTCGCGTGAGGTTTGCCTTCGATCTTCTTCTTCTTTCGTCCCTAGGTGATGATGACGCCTTAGGGCTTCTGAACCTCAAGCTCGAATGCGCCGCTCTCTTTGATGAATCCCCCGTTAGGGTTCTATTTGAAACCATTTATATCCCCTTGTTTCATTGGTTTTTGGGCTTTTTGTTTGCATATTCGCGACCTTGTTGCCTCGAGTTTGAATGATTTTCTTGCAGATTTTTGCAGATGGCTTTGTTGAGTTTGACCGAACAGCTTTGTTATATTGTTACTGGGCTTTTGGATCCAGATCTTACGTTTACTGATTCATTTTGATGCCTTGACTTCGGATTCTGTTATCCTTTCTGATATGACTGGATTTGATTATTGATTTGTTGGATATGGGTTTTGCAGATGCAATCCGGATTCTTGCTATCAAATACTGGATTTTCGGTGAACTGGTTTTTTCAGTTTAGCTTGAACTGGTTTTTGGTTTATTTCCTGAACTGGTTTTTGATTTACTGGACTGGCTTTATTTCTGTTTTCTGGTTCTGGATTTATTTATCAGTTGATGGATATCCAAAATATTTACTTGAAGAGCTTCATGATATTTACTTGATAGGCAAAACATTCGGATCCTGTTTGGTTGGATAATCACTTTTCGGCAAAGTCACCTTTTCGGCCCAAAACTTCTTTTTATCTCTCTTTCTCGGCTGTCCCGTAACTAAGAACAAAATATTACCGGTCTAGTGCCGAGTCGAGTTTGGAAATGGGAGTTCGGCTGCGGCATCTGTCGTGCCCTCCCGACACCCGATGATGACAATGTTCTGAGGGTGTTAAAAATTAATCTCTAACATTATTTCCATTTCGTTATGTTTTGTGTCGATATTGCAGGTTTGGAATGACTTAATCGGAAGGTCGGAGAAGTCGGACGAAAAACTTAGGACCCTTAGAATTATTTTAATTTTATGCAAAATGTAATTAAATGTTTTTTTTATGTAATCTTAATGCTTTATGATAATTATAATAATAATCCCTTTTTTTATTTACAGTATTGTAAACTAAACATTATTACTAACTATCACTTTTGTTATGCAAAATAAATAAAAAACAAAAACAATATTGAACATGAAGATAAAATTAATTTAAACAATTACAAATAAAAATGTGACCAATGAAATAAAGTTATTATTATTTTTCTTTAGAATGATCTTATTTAAAATAAAATGAAACAAAATTCAAAATGATATGATTTATTTTAACTTAAAATGAAATGATTTATTTTTAAAAATGAAAGGAAAAAATAAGATAGAACTAAATGAAATTAACTTAGAATGGCAGTGCAATGCAATACGATTAAATTAAAACATATAAATGGAAAGAAACTCCAAATTTTTATTAACTCCAATTTATCCGACTAGCTTCGCTTACGACGCCATTCCCGATTAAACTTCATCAACCAGATCCAATTGCCCAGATTTCCTGCCCAACTTAAGTTGTGCCTGATGATAGAAACAGTACCGGCCTTGAACGAAGTAAAACAGCGAAAGCAGAGAAATCCAATTAACAGTGAAAACAGAAATATATTCCGCATTAAAATTCAATTTGCGTCTCTGATAAAATCCCAAACCATAAACCAACTAGGCCCAGAAAACTCAATCAAACAGAAATCAAAACCCGAATACGAACCCGAAATTCTACTGCTTTGGCTTCAAAAATAACTGGCGGACAGCAGCAGAAACAGAGAATTAAATATTGATTAAAACATAAATTCCGCCGAATGGAATCTTGTCCCGATTTGAACCGAACCAGCTTAATGTCTCAAACATACTCGAACCCAAGTGACAAAATAAATGTCTCGGAACTCAACTGTCGACAGAGTCTCGGCCAGTTGAATTAATTACCGTATCTCAAAAATCCTGATGCCAAAATTACCGTGAATTTCTGTTCACCTTCAAAGAAAATAAGGAGCTCGGAGACGGAGGCTCTATTCATTTAATAAATCTCTAATGATGACTCAGCTTCAAGGACTGTCAATAAACAACGTGAAAATGACCATTTTTCCCTTTAACAGCTAAAGTATACCAGCCGTGGTTCCTGCAAAACGAGACAAACTACGTAACCCGTTAGTAATTAGCTGATGCACAAATGAAATGTCATGCAACTTGAATCGACTAATCTGAGGGTAAAATTTGGGGTATTACACTATTTTAATATATATTTTTCTTCGTATCTTCATCTCCAGATCTATGTACAACCTAGCAAAATAAAATAAGAGAAAATGATGTCAAAAAGAGGTGATGAAACTGTCATACTCCAAAATTTATCCTTAGATTCTTTGATCTTGTGCATATTATTTAAGTCAACCATTTTTGTATTTTTTATAAGTTAAACATTTCATTTCATCATTAATCATGCATTTTTAGTCATTTTTTTATCATTTTATTTTAGAATCTTTTTTATTTATCTTAGTTTTATTTAGAATTGATTTAGTTTAATTTTAATATAGTTTATTTTTTTAATCTAGTTTAATTTCAATTTAGTTTAGTTTTAATATAGTATATTTTTAATTTAGTTTATTTTTTAACTTAGTTTAATTTTAAGTAACATTATTTTAATTTAGTTGTTTAATTAGTTTAGTTTATATTATGTTTTAGTTTTTATTTTTAAATTAAATTTATTTAGTTCTTTTTATTTTTGTTTTATTTAAATTAATTGTCTCAAATCCATTTTTTTAAATTTATGATTCTATGTCCAAATAAATTTCAAACCCATTAAAAATAATAATAATAATAATAATAATAATAATAATAATGTCAAGTCCATTCTCTTATTAAGAGTACAACAAAAAAGTTCAAAAAATAATGCTCCTATAAACTATAGTATGCACATCAACAAATAAGAACCATAACAACCTACACAAAACTCCAATACCACTGCTACCACCCTGCTACTTGCTGCTATATAATGTTGCAACCTCCAACAAAGCCAACTCACAAACAAAACAATAAACTCTCTTCTATCATTCTGCACAAGCCAAGGTCAATACAAAACTATGTAACCTGCAAAACACAGAGAAAACCTGTCCATTGCAAAACCAAGACACGTCCTGCACTGAAAAGGACTCATGACAGCCTGGAGCAATTTGAAAGGAACCAAACATAACCTTGATGGCCACTACACGAAACCTGTGTGTACCAACCTATAAAGGTATGTTTGTCTCAGCACAACACGGCATGGTTTTCAAACCTCATTTCTTTGGACACGTAAGAAACCGAAAACACACAACAAAAGGGAGGAAAAAAGAAAAACAGAAAAGAACTAACAGCAACAAGAGCCCATTTTTATTCAACTAGTCTTCAATTTTAACTCATAAAACCATCTTCATAATCCTTCACAAAACTCACCTTCCAATTTCAAAAATACACGCTAAGACCTCCTTTTAATTCACCAATTCACTATGCCAAAAAAGACCATTAGCAGCGCTTTTTTGGCCTTTAGCAGCGCTTAAAAGCGCTGCCAAAAGTGGCGCTGCTAAAGGTAAAGGCAGCGCTTTTTTTCTGGAAAAAGCGCTGCTCAAGGCTCCTTTCAGCAACGCTTTCTTAGCCCTTTAGCAGCGCTTTTATAAGCGTTGCATATTCCCTCCCCCCCCCCCCCAACCCTCCCCCATTTAGCAGCGCTTTTACAAAGCGTTGTCTTAGCCCCCCCCTTTAGCAGCGCTTTTATAAAGCGCTTTCTTAGCCCCCCCTTTTAGCAGCACTTTTGTAAAGCGCTGTCTTAGACCCCCCCCCCCCCCCTCCCAACCTATAGCAGCGCTTTTGTAGCGCTCTCTTTGTAACCTTTAGCAGCATTTTTTTATAAAAGCATTGTCTAATGTCCCAGATTTTAATTTTAATTTTTTTAAATAATCACACTGTTTTATATATTTTTCGACAACCTGCTTATATTACATTCCCTGCTTATAATTCAGGTCTTTATTTCAACACTTTGGCCTTATATATACAATTCAAAACTTTGGCCTTTAAGTATACATTGTAATTCATCACTTTACCCATAATCATTTTAATACACATAAACCTGCTTAAATATATTACAACACAATCTGATCCTCATAATTACAACATCACAAATACAGTTAATTTACATATAATTACAATTCTTCCAATCCTCCTCTATTTCTTACAATTCTTACAATTCTTCCAATCCGTTAACTTTATACAATTCTCAACTCAATAATAAATTGACATCATTCCTCCTTTATTTCTTCCAATCCTTCTTTCGAGTAAGTACCGCACTTGAAATCATCAAAGTACTACATAATATAACAGAACATGCACGATTTAGTTTTAAAACTAATTACTCAGATGAAACATCGGTTAATTATCAAAATGAATCATATAATTTATGAATTGATCCATACCATGATTGGAATCTCTATTTGACCAGAAAGAATAATTTCCTTCATAAAGCGCAATACAAAATATCCGCAATCAATCCCATTGCGCTGACGAGGACACTGTAAATGGAAAAAACAAACAAACAATTATCAGGATATATAGTTTACATAGAATTTATCAAGTAGGACCACTATAACAGTCAAATATGGGAAAATATACATGCACTCTGATCCAGTTAATGTTGTTAGCCTTGCTTTTTGACACTGTTGCTTGTCATTGTGCTCTGAATATTTGTATAGCTCTAACATAATATAAACGCATATTTAGAATAATGTCACATAATAAATAGAGATATATAACTATTCAAAACAGTATATATATCTCATCACTTACGTATCAATCATATTCTTCATATCAGGATATTTTGTTTGATCGTCATCCAATGAATCCAGATAATACACTATTTCTTTCATCGGATTAATCGCGACCAACAACCAGTGTCCACTATAAAATAAGACAACAGTTTAGACGGAAATGTTATATAGAGTGGCAAAAATCGAATAATTATAATAAATGAATTTAGAATGAAGTCATGCCCATGGCCAGTATTATATGGCAACAAGAACAACTTCTCTGTAGTCGCGGCTATAAATCTTTGGACTATGTAATCTTTGACTACATCTGGTGTGTGATCTATTGCCCGTGAGTTGATACAACTAGCAGATAAGAATGTGAATATGGAAGTCAAATCATGTGGGACCAACAACTTGTCATACAAGAGCCCAAAAGAAAAACATAATCAACATTAGAATATTCAGTTAAATGAGCAAATTTTAAAATGTTCAATTATTTAATTAAAATGGATCGGAGTACCTGATGTAGGAATGCATAACACCGACGCCCAATTCAGAATGTTGGAAAATCTGGTCCAAATCCTCCTTAGCAATTGTTTCGGTATATTCAAAACCGAAAATACCTTCCTCCATAGGTATTTAACAGATGCCACCCTCAGTCACATCTGTTGTTCCTACATATGTTTCAAGGCACAACCTAAATCGAGGAACAGATGCTTTTTTTGGCTCGACCTTTTTTTTGTTGGGCACCTTGGAAGATTCTGGCATCTTACCCTTGCTGACTTGTTGCAACTGTTGATCATGAACCTAAAATGTAATACAAGTTCAGTAATTAATGTATAATAAGATAATCATGTAACTGTAGTAGTACATGTTTCTTTGATGCAGCTGAATCGGTTTCCTGCACAATGATTCCCATATCTTTTGATTTGGATTTTTTAGGAGTCTAAGATCATCATGTAAATAAGAAAATTTAAATGTAAGAATAACTTTCATCTATGGTTCGTAAAACATTTGAATATTACAAGGTTCATAATTGTGTTCAACATACCTCATCATCTATGAAAATGAGATTTGTCGGCCATGCAACATACGCTTCTATTGCATCTCCCACCACTGTTGCGTCAAAAACAGCATCTGGTATAGGCAACAACGCACCCCCCTCTAATGCAATATCAACTGATACTTTCAAATGTCCAACAGGGAGCGGTTTATGGTGAAGTAAGTCTCTCACAGTGTTATGCACCTTTCCCTTGCCAACCATGCGATAAGTCGATGAGGATAATGTTGCACCCTAAAATTTGCCCAACATTTCTTTACCTAGCTTATGTTTCATTTCATTCACATTAGCATTATCATTTGCATTTCATTGACATGTATGCAGGAGATCAAGAGGTATGATTACCAATCAAGAGCTATACAAGACTATGAAGCTAGCTAATAAGGTTATTTAAGTGGTCAAGGGTTGATATCCTTGTCAGAGAAGTTAAAAGAGCCTCAGAGAGAGTGATTGAAACCAAGAGGGTGTGTCTCCTAACTTGAGAGTTATGGAAAGCCATCAGATGATTCTGAAGCCATGAAGTTGGACTTGATGTCTTGAGAGAGCTCATGAGAATAGTTGAAGATTACTTTGAGGCCTAGACAGGTCATTGTGCAAGATTAAGAAGCCTCAACCATGATGGGTGCAGCTAGGGTTTGACTGGGTCAACCCTAAGTCAACTAAGGATTTGAAGGAGGTTGAGACCTAATTCAAGAGCCATGTGATCATGGATTGATACATTGAGATGTTCTAAGTATGATTTCAAGGTTAACTCATCATGATTGAAGAGTTTGAGAAGTTTCAAGCTAGGGTTTCTAAGACTTGATAGTGTAAAATCCCCTAGTTTGACCCCTGACTTCAAGACTATATAGCTCAAGATATGATTGTCATCTCATCTTGAACCCAACATGATTGTTGTAGGGTATGGCCTTAGATTTAATTTGAGTACTAGAAGTCCTTGATAGGGTTTATAGAACTCAAGATGTGAGCCAGACAAGTTACGAGTCATCTGAGGCATGTGAATTTGGAGCTTGAAAGTTACCCAACTTGCATGACACTTTTGCCCAAGAAGGATGATTCCTATGAACTTTTGGTCAACATGAATGTTGTTTCTTATTCTCTTAGATTTCTAGAGAGTACTAGAAGTCCTTGATAGGATTTGTAGAACTCAAGTTATGGCTTTGACAAGTCAAGGGTATTTTGGGAAGTTGTGATTATGGGTCATTTTTGGTTATAGGTCATTTTCACCAACTTAGACATCTCAAATGAAATTTTTTGCAACTTGAAAGTTGCTCAAAATGGGGTTTTAACCTTGACCATGTATCAAGGAGAGACTTGGTTCAAGAAATTGTGAAAAAGGAAGAATTAAAATGAATTAAATGACCAAAATTTCAAATAAATCATTTTGTGTGCAAATGAAGCAAAATAATATCATTTTTTGAATGGAAAAAGCATTTTGGAAACTTTGGAAATATTAGAATTTTAATTTTAGTCCAATATCATGCCCTTTTTCTTTGTTTCTTCATGATGAAGTAACATGTCAAACATGAGCCATTGGATTGAAACAAGGGGAGAATCACCACCATTCATATTCAATATCTCATGAGAAGTTGAATGCAAGCTTGCTGAGGCCAAAACAGAGTGGGAATCGTGACTGTCATGAATGACATTTTGAGGAGAATTTGAAAATTCAATTTCTCATTCTGAAGCTTTGAGAAAGTTCTAGATGATTCTAATGAGTTCTATATAAGTTGTTGAGTGTGTTCAGCCATTTTTTTGGAAGAGTTTGAAGCTGGTAGCAGAGAGAGCCATTGAAAATTCAGAGTTGCAAGTAGAAATCAAGTTCTGAGTTCCAGGCCAAATCAAGAGAAATTGAAGGTTGCATTGGCTTCAGAAGGTGTTTTGGAGTGTATCTGCATCATCTTGGAGGTTGAAGTGATCAAGAACTGCATCTGTTACACCTCTGAACTCAGGTTGGTACTTTTCATCCCTATGCATAATTTAGGAGGAGATAGATAGAAATCTATAGGTGGTTAGGATCCTTGCAATGCGTAGATGGATTTGAGATGATTAATTTGTGGAATAGAGACAAGTTAGGATGATGACCAATTTCTGTTGAGGCTGAATTCTAGAGATTCTTGGATTGATAATCAAGATTGTATAGTGTAAGATGATCACCATGAGATGAGGATTATTTCTGTGCATTTAATTGAAGTTCTGATGAGATTCAAGATTGAGGTATATTTTGGAATAGCTATCGAGTTTGAAAATCCATAGAGAGTTAGATGATTCTAAGGTTAGATTCGTGATCAGCATCAAAAACTGGACAAGTTGAGGTAGGGTTTTGTTATTTTTGATGACCTGTGTATTTGACCTCACCGGAGAAGACGGTGGCGCCACTGCTCAGGCCACCATCTGGTTTCCCTCCATGTCTGAATGTTTGAATGAGGAAGATGAACTGCGAGCGTTGGATCATCTTTGAAGCTTGACCAAGTAACCCAAACACACGACCACGATTGGTTTGAAAGTCAGACTTGGACTTCTTCATTGATACACACCGTTTCATTTAATTGAAGTGAATGGACTTAGTGATTGGATTGATATTCACACCTCCCATCTAGCCCAACCCAAGGATATGAACTGATTGTAATTGATATTCAGCACGCTGGTTTTATTAATTTCTTTTGATTTTCTTTTATTTTCTTCATTTCATATTAGTTTGCTAATAATTCATTAAAAATAGAAAAATAGGTCAATTAATTCCAGGTTTTTTCCCCCTGATTCATGATTGAGTCTAGAATTTTATTGAATAAAAATATCAGGAAAACCATGCATTTTTATTTTTTGTGCATTTTTTACATTTTATTTGATAATAAAATTACCATGGTTGATACCTCTGTTTGATGATTTTGGTTTGATCATTTGCTGATGAGTTTTTGCTTGAGATTTGGTTTGTGATTAGCTTAGACATGTATGCTCCCATAGTATTTTTATCACATTTTTGTGATGAAATTAGGTGCTGTTTTTAGGTTGAAACTTTAGGTGCTTCCTTTTAGGGTTTAAGTTTAGTACCTTGTAGTGTAGAATTTATTTCTAGGTCTTATTTGAGGATTTGATCTTTGGAATTAACATGGTAGAGTCATGATTGACATAGGTTCCCATAGTTATTTTTGTAGCATTTTATAATTTATTTTAGTATTTTAGTTAGAATTAACTTTAATACTAGGTTTTAGGTGATTCTAACTTGCTAACTCAACTAGAATGACTTCATTAGTTCCCTTAGACTAGGGTTTTGCTCCTCTTGCTTTTGGGTGATGATGAAGACTTATGTGGACTGCTGTGGAATGCATGGTGGAGCTTGGACTTGAAGATTGCTCTCCCTTTGGTGTAGTTTGTTTAGGGTTAAAGATTAGGGCTTTTAGGGAGATCTCTTAGAATAGACTTTCTTCCTTCATGAAACATGGAAGGTGTTGATCACTTCCATTCTTCCCTATGATGTAAGGTCCCCATGTGAAGGCCCCATCCCTCCTTTGGTAGGATGTGTGGCTCTTCACAAGTTGGTAGAAACTTTGAGGGTTCCTTTATTTGATGATGGAGTGCTTAGAGGTGACCTTTGGTCTTCACTTTGCTTCTCCCTATCCCCACCTTGCTCTTGTTAGATGAATCTTTCTCCCTTGCTAGAGGATGGAGCTCCTTGATTAGAAGATTGAAGATGCTAGAGGTTGAATTTCCCCTTTGTTTGAAGACTGCCATTGAAGCTGAAGCTTGAAGAAGGTGAAGAATAAGTTGATACTTGTGTTTGATGCATTGAAAGCTTGAAGAAGCCAGTTGATACTTGCTATTGAGGATGAAAGCCTGAAGTTGGAGGCTACCATGAAGATTGAGGCTTGAAGATGGAGTACCTTTCATTACCTGAAGAGGATAGACTTGAAGAACAGTTACAGACTGAGGACTGATCTGCTGTCAGAGGATTGCTTTGTTGTAAAGCTGTGGAAGTTGTTGATTTGCTTTCTTTACTGTCTGTTTGCTTTCTGTGCAACTGTATTGATGTGACTTGTGTGATTTGCTTGATGCATTAGAATAAGTTCATGTGTAGATTGTTTTAAGCTAGGAGCATGATTGCACTAGAGGTTGAGTTGCTTCCTCTGCTTGTATTGTTACTGTATGGCTTTGCTTGCGGGTATTCGGTAGAGCCCTGCTCCCTTGCCTATGTGGTTTGTGATTTGCTTGATGGCATTTTATTTTTCCTGTATGATTGCAGTTATTCATATCTGGCTTGAGGTCGAGACGAGCTTGTGGAGGCTGATGCCCCACACACATTTCCTCCCTCACTTGCATTGCATGCATTGTACTGTTTACTGTTTACTATTTAAGCTGATGCTTTATCTGTTTCTGTTTATCATTGACATGATCCCCTAGGAATCTCACTTCCTTTGATAAGGAAGTGATGATTAGAACTTTAGGTTGAAACCTATGCCTGATAACTTCTAGGAGTTCCCTGTTTCAAACCTCAACCATAGGATGAATCCTTGGCATGACAACATTAGGACTTGACAGTCTCCCCGTAGTTGTCTCTCTCTCTCTTCTCATCTTGAAACAACAGTAAAAAACGTAATAAAGGCAAGTTAGTATAAGCGCGTTACGAGCCTTAAGCTACTTGGGTAATGATAATTGAGCGGCCTCCTCTCAATCGTCTAGAATGTCTAGTATACGTCCTTTGGACGATATGCGACGCATTCGTTCCCAGGTCATAGTCTCTAGTGCTGTACAAACTACAGACAACATAAAAAACAGTTCTTCCGTAAAAGACAGAAAACAAATTTCAAACCTTTTTGCCCCGTGGGCCCGTAATTCAAAGGAAGCTTTTTTGAAGAAAAGAGTGTCGTTAACTCTCAGTTCTACCGCAAACGGTAACGCCTAAGTCTCCAAGGGTCGAGCTGCGTACACCAAACTGCTGGAACTGTTTGTTAACCCTACTCGAAAAAACAGATGAATCTGAATTCCCGTATTATCCCGAACTACGTAAGCTCTGATCTCTCATACCTATTGAGAGTACGTAGGCACAATACTGATGTATTGGCGAGCCACCTTTCCCCGTAACCCGTAGTTAGTCGAACTACGTTGACTCTGATTTCTCATTCTCTGATGAGAATACGTAGGCATAAAGCGCCACGCTTTGCCGAGTCATTTTATTTTCCTTTTAAGCCAACCTTGATAGGTAGATAGATAAAACCAACCCGTCATATAAACATAACAAGCATGGATCCCATCGAGTACGATGGACGTGAGGGGTGCTAATACCTTCCCCTTGCGTAACCGACTCCCAAACCCAGACAATGGTTGCGACGACCTTGTCTTATACCTTTTCGTCAGGTTTTTCCGATCGTTTCTCTTCTCGTTCTGAGGGATAAATAACGAAAGGTGGCGACTCTTCTGTTTTGCCGGCACCTTATTTTCGCGGTAGCGCCAGCTGGCGACTCTGCTGGGGACTTGATAGTTTCCTGGGATCCAACGTCCCTTATGCGAGTCAATTTGGGGATCCAACGTCCCCTGCGAGAGTCAATCCAAGCGCTTGTATGATTACTTGTTGGGTTGTGTTTATTTATCGCATTTTATTTCCCGCACTTTATTTTCAGTATGATATGATTATCTGTATTGTTGTGGGAGGGGCATTCTGATGAGTGAGAAGCCAGACCCAGGCTTGAGAGCTACATAGTATTAGAGTGGGTTAGTGGAGGACGTGATTGCTTTGCTTGCATCAGTTCCCATGTAACCCACACTCAGACGAGGTTCTCTTTGATGGCTTCCTATCGGTCCTTTGGACTCGAGGGATTGTTGGATCTGAGGATTGTCGACTCTGGGAACCGATCATTTGGAATTCAGCTAAGTGAGGCCGCTTCAAGAGATGATGATGCCACACCTCCTGGGTATCGTATCGTCATTTCTTGAAAGTCTGTGACGCTGATGACCGCATAGGATGCCGAACCTTTTCCGTGGTTAGGTCCATACCTGTGAGCAGGGTCGGGTGTGATGCAGGAAACCTTAACCTTCAGACCGTCTGGTTTTCTTGATAGTGAATCAGTTTTGTGGGTATCAGAGGTTCTCATTATCAGATATGTGTGTTCTTGACAGAGCAGATTTATGGTCTGGTATCAGGGGTTTCTTCTCATCAGAGATATGTTTGTTTTTGACAGAGCAGTATTATGGTTTTGTTGATATAAAGCCTTCATCTCTTCAACAGCACAATCATCTTGATCTCCTGCTGCATGATTGCATTTTGCATTACTTGCATCCTCATTTGCATGTCATTAACGTGTGTCTGTGTTGCAGGTGCATATTTCTCCCCTGGTTCTAGTGATCTTAATCCTCATGGCAGATATGGCATCTCTGAAGAAGACAGTGGCTTACAAGCTACCAACACCTGACATCCGAGAGTTGTGGACTTTAATTTCTTTGGCTGACAAGACAGTGATGGAGAGTTTCAGAAAGGGTTATGGGAGACTTCTGGGTATTGTGTATAAGCTTCCTACGTACGAGTTGAATGGCCTCTATGCTTTTCTGCAGTTTTACGACCCACAGCTCAGGTGTTTTGTATTCCCAGACTATGTCCTAGCTCCGACCCTGGAGGAGTACTCTGACCTATTGGGGGTGCCTTTGATGAATCAAATGTCTTATTACCGTGTTGAGGGTGAACCCAAATTGAGTAAGCTGACTGACGCTCTTCATGTAGATGAGTCTGAGTTGGAAGGGATGGTATCCAGGAAGATTGGAGTTCATGGTTTCCTTTTGCATTTCCTGATGGAAAAAAGCCCGAAAGTTTACCGAGAAGGGTCGCTGGGATGTATTCAATGCCTTCTTAGCCCTTTGCATTTATGGGATCATGCTATTCCCAAGTCATCCGGACTTCATAAGCATGGATGTTTGCCACATATTTGCCTCCGGGAATCCAGTACCGACTCTCCTCGGAGACGTCTACCATTCAGTTCACAGCAAGAACGAAAACAGAAAGGGGAAGAACGTGGCATGTTGTGCTCCTTTACTGTATAAGTGGTTTGCTAGCCATCTTCCTAAGTCAGGGCTGTTCATCGATTCTGCTGAGTCTTCACCTTGGTCTGCATGTTTGATGGGTTTGACTGCTGACAATATCATCTGGTTTGATAGAGATCTACTGGGCAAAGGTATTGTGTATAGCTGTTGTGGCTTTCCTAACGTCCCCCTGGTCGGAAGGAATGAATGTATCAACTACAATCCATCTCTGCTAGTACGACAATTTGGGTATGCACTACGAGGTCCTCCTGAAGAGGAAGAGATACAGGAATCTCTGTATCTCACAGGGTTGCTTGAAAGTGACACTTTGGTCAAGGTACAGAATGCTTGGAGCAAAATTCACCGAAAGGGAAAGGTCCTGCTGGGAAAGAGCAACAACAAGGCCTTTGATCCGTATGTGATTTGGGTTCGAGAGAGAGCCACCAAGTTTCTAATTCCGTTTCCTGCTGTGGAACCATTGTATCCTCCGGTGTACAAAGAGCCTACCACAGTTGATATTCAGAAATTCAACCGGGTACTCCAAGAGAAGGAAGAGCTACGAAAAGCCAATGAAGAATTCGAGAAAGAGATCGCTCAGCTTCGAAGTGAGAAAAGTGACGCCGTTTATACCTGCAAGAAGCAGACTGAGATGATCAACCGTCTAGGCTCCGACCTGACCAAAGAAACTGACGCTAGGGAACGTCTGGGGTTGGACCTGAAGTCAGTACATGGCGTGTTGACGACCAAGAAACAGGATCTGGACAGAGTGTACCGGAAGCTAACCCAATACGAGAGGGTCTGGAGCAGCACCCTAGCCAAGTACAAAGAGCGGGAAGAAAAGCTGAAGCAGCAAGTAGCCGAGCTAGAAGCTCAGATTATGGTGAAAGACAAGAAGATAGAGGCTGAAGCCTCACTGCGACGAGACGTCCAGTATAGATTGGCTGAGCCGAGGCGAATTTGCAAGATTTTCAACTCCGGGCCGATGCTAAGAGGAGTAGAGTCGAGAACCTTTCTGAAGAGGGTGTTTTTAGGAGTGTTGCCGAGAACCTCCCAGAGTCCATCAGGAAAAGGGACCTGCTGGCCCAGGGTTTGCTTACTCAGTCAGATCATCCCGCTACAAAGAAGTTGTTAGAAGATCTTCGTGCCTGTGGCCGCACCTGATCTTTTTGTATTTTCTTTGTACATTTTATGCATTGATATGCTGATCACCGCCAGGTCTGTTGGTTGGGGTCATGCCTTGTTGCTTCAGTTGTATGTGATTACAGTTGTACGCTACCCGAGTGGGCTTTTCAGATGAATATATGAGGGTTTCTTTTCCATGATTGGATGATAGAATTTATTTGTCTCGGAAACTAGGATCGGGGGGGGGGGGGGGGGATCTCCCCAAGGCACAGACACACGTTTGCATTTGCATGAAGCATCTGCATAACGAGCACCTTGTCGTTTTTCTTCTAACCCTTTGTGTATGCAGGTTGTTCCAGGATTGACCGAAGACCGATCCACCGCTATCCGACCAAAGCGAATCAAGCTAGAGAAATGGAACAAGTGCAAACTGACGTCCAGGAACTCCGAGAGAGGATGGACTGCTTCATGGAGCTCATGCAAGTGGTTGCCAACAGCCAAGACCAGCTCAGAACATTGGTCCAGCCTCTGATCTCAAGGGTTGACAGCAACGGTGTGCTTCATGGTGGGAGCGTTCCAGTCCCTCCTCCTGTTGAAACTCCTCAGGGTGGCATCCCCGTGACCGGGGGGAATGGAAGTGGTAACGACAATGTGATCACTAACATCAGGCTCAATGGTAATACGACTGGCGTCGGTAATGGAAACTTTGAAGCTAATGGCAACACCGGACTAGGCAACGGCAACACAGGTGTTGGAAATCTGTATGGGCCTCAGCCATGGCTAGAAGATCGTCAAGAAGATTTGTTCTCACAGAGGAGTGCTGAAGGAGAACTGACTGCTGAAGCACATCTGAGGTTTAAGGTACTCGAGGACAAAATGAAGAGTTTCGAGAACCAGAACACTATGGGTGTCGACATGACTAAATCAGGATTGATTTCTGATTTCAAGGTGCCTCCTAAATTCAAGGTACCCGACTTTGAGAAATACAAGGGCACCACCTGCCCTCGTGTCCACTTAAGGTCATACTACCGGAAGATGTCCGCTCACTCTGAAGACGAGAAGCTGCTGATGCACTTCTTTCAGGATAGCTTGTCCGGGCCATCCCTGGAATGGTACATGGGTTTGGAACCCACCAGTGCGCGCACATGGAAAGAACTGGCTGAGGCCTTTGTACACCATTATCAGTATAACAGTGACTTGGCTCCTAATCGGGTTCAACTGCAGAACTTGTCACAGAAGAACAATGAGGGGTTCAAAGAATACGCCCAGCGATGGCGTGAATTAGCAGCTAGAGTTCAGCCGCCGATGGTTGAACGAGAGCTTGTTGAGATGTTTGTAGCCACTCTCCCGAGGGTCTATTACGAGAAATTGGTCAGCGGTATGTCAGGGAGTTTCTCAGATCTCATCATTACTGGCGAGCACGTTGAAAATGGGATCAAATTGGGGAAAATTCAAGGTGTTGATCTATCCTCAGCTGGAGGAGGAAAGAAACCATACGGTAACAAAAGGTGTGAAGGAGAGACGAGCGTCGTGTCTAACGCTCGAAGGAAGGGTAAAGGCCAGCGCCAACAGGTGGCTAGCATAACCATCCCCGCAGCCCAACAACCCCAGCCGCAGCAGCAGCAGCCAAATCAGCAAGGATACAGAAGGTATCAGAACATGGCACCTCTGTCAAGTCGTCACCTTGAGACACCGCCCATGTCTTATGCTCAGCTATTACAAACTCTGCTTCAGTTACAGTTAGTCCAGAAGAGAACCCTGGCTCCCTTGACAGGGGCACCTCCGCAGGGTTATGATGCGAATGCAACATGTGATTTTCACTCAGGGGCACCCGACCACACGATAGAAAACTGCAAAGCCTTCAAGCACAAGGTGCAAGATATGGTGGATGCTAAAATCATCAACTTCTCAGATAATGTGCCGAATGTCACAAAGAATCCTATGCCGAACTATAGGGGATGAGGGTGAATGCCATTATTGAAGAAGAGAACTTAGATTTGTTGATTGATGTCAAGGATCTGAAGACACCGCTTAGCTTCGTCAAAGCCAAGCTGATGAAGAGAGGCCTCTTCCCGGGCTGTGGAGAACTGTGTATGGGCTATGCGAATCGTCCTGATGGATGTGAACAGTTGATAGAGGGGATTCAGAGTCTGATGACCGAAGGAAACTTGCAGTTTAGCCGAAGGGCCAAATGTGGATCTGGAGAGGTAATGCTGAAACAGGATGATGAGGTTGCCACCATCACCATCCCTCGCCAGACGATAACCATTTCTGCACCCAGGCCGCCCACAATTACCATCACAAAGGCTGGGCCGATACCTTTTGAAAGCACCAACGCTGTCCCATGGCACTATGGGGCAGACGTCTACTGTAACGGACATAAATTGGAACTGGAGCCATCTGGGCAGTCTGTGGATAACCTAGTGGGAATTGGCGGAATCACGCGCAGCGGAAGAGTATTTGCTCCACCTGAGATTGTGGTGGACAAGGCAGACAAAGCTGAGGAAACTGATAAGGGAAAGAGTAAAGTCGTTGAGGAAACCCCTCGTGGGGTAGAGAAGGACTTACTTGTAAAAGACGCTGAAGAGTTCATGAGGTTGATCAAGAAGAGTGATTACAAGATCGTTGATCACCTCCATCAAACACCCTCGAAAATTTCGATCCTGAATTTGTTGCTGTGTTCAGAGTCACATTGCAACGCGCTGTTAAAGGTTTTGAATGCCACGTATGTACCGCAGGAAATCTCGGTCAACCAGTTGGAAGGGGTAGTAGCCCACGTGAATGCTGGAAACGGGTTAGGGTTCACTGACCTGGAGCTGACGCCGAAGGGAAGAAACCACAACAGCGCCCTGCACATCTCGATAAAGTGTAGGGGAACAGTTATGTCTCATGTGTTGGTAGACACTAGGTCATCGCTCAATGTTCTTCCGAAGAAAGCATTGATGAAGTTAGACACTCGAGGATTTATTTGCACACCCAGTGATCTGGTTGTGAAGGCTTTCGATGGAACCAAGCGTCATGTCTTTGGAGAGGTAACTCTGCCAATCCAAGTTGGGCCGGAAACTTTCGACGCAGTCTTCTACATCATGGACATCATGCCAGCCTACAACTGTCTCTTAGGCCGGCCATGGATCCATTCTGCTGGTGTCGTGACCTCCACGTTGCACCAGAAATTCAAGTATGCTGTAGGGGGCAGCATTGTAACTGTTTGTGGCGAGGAAGATATAATGGTGAGCCATTTGTCGTCCTTCAAGTATGTTGAGATGGATGGGGAAATCCACGAAACCCTATGTCAGGCGTTCGAAGCTGTTAAGGTCAAGGACGTGACTCCGGTAATGACTGAGAAACCAGAGATGACTCTCTCTTCCTTCAAGGAAGCCTGGGCCGTTGTTCAAGCCGGATCTACCCCAGGCTGGGGGCAGGTTCTAGAAATACCTAACAAATAGGACAAGTTTGGGTTAGTATACTCCCCTACGGCTAAAGCCTCCTCTTCTCACAGTGCATCGCGAGGTAAAGGGCCGATCCAGTTTACAAGTGGCGGGGTGATATTTGAAAGTGTCAACGCAGTGTCTGAAGACGGCGAAGACAGCGATTGCGACTTGGACTCTTGGATCCAGCCAAGCAAACCAGGCCAGAGCCTCAACAACTGGTCCATCAAGGATACCATCCAAGTGACAGGCAAAGAGTAATGATTTACTTTCTCCAATTATTGTACAACCCTATGTCCTACCCGGGGCATAGTGGTTTTATTGTCAGGGCCTTGATTGATTATGTACATGCATTTTACTAATAAATCAAAAGGCGTTTTTCTTCGCATTCAAATGTTGTAATCTCTGTTGTTCCTGTTTTATATTTGTTTTGAAAAACAATAAAATGGCAATAGGGTTTGTGCTAACCTGCATATCCTTGTCTTAAGCTTAACCCTTGTTATTGCAGGATCCACATCGCAGATGACATCGACTCTGGACCTTCTACGACTCACTTCGACTTCGATTGCCCGATCTATCAAGCCGAAGAAGAGATTGATGAAGACGAATACCTTCCCGAAGAGTTGGCCCGCTTGTTGAAACAAGAAGAGAAAGTTATTCTGCCTCACGAGGAAGAGATTGAGATTGTGAATCTGGGTTCTGAAGAGCTGGTCAGGAACGTCAGGATAGGGGCTACGTTGCAGAGTGACGTCAAGCAGAGATTAGTCGAGATGCTTTGAGAGTATAGTGACGTCTTTGCTTGGTCATACGAAGATATGCCCGGACTTGATACTGACATCGTGGTCCATCACTTGCCGCTGCGAGAAGATTGTCCTCCCGTTAAGCAGAAGCTTAGGAGGACACGACCAGATATGGCCGTTAAGATCAAAGAAGAAGTGCAAAAGCAACTTGATGCTGGCTTCTTAGCGGTCACTACTTACCCTCCGTGGGTCGCCAACATAGTACCTGTACCAAAGAAGGACGGTAAGGTGCGAATGTGCGTCGATTATTGGGATTTGAACAGGGCGAGTCCTAAAGATGAGTTCCCGCTCCCTCATATTGATGTGTTGGTCGACAATACAGCTCAGTTCTCCGTATTTTCGTTCATGGATGGCTTCTCCGGCTACAATCAGATCAAGATGGCGCCGGAGGACATGGAGGAAACTACGTTTATTACACCATTGGGAACATTTTGCTACAAGGTAATGCCTTTCGGTCTGAAGAACGCAGGGGCCACTTACTAACGAGCAATGGTTACTTTGTTTCATGACATGATTCATCATGAGATTGAAGTCTATGTTGATGACATGATTGTGAAGTCCCAAACGGAGGAGGGACACCTGGTCAATTTGCTGAAGCTTTTTGAGAGGCTTAGGAAATTCAGGTTGAGGCTGAATTCTAACAAGTGTACTTTCGGTGTACGGTCTGGAAAACTACTGGGGTTTATCGTGAGTGAAAGAGGCATCAAGGTTGATCCTGCGAAGATAAAAGCAATACAAGAAATGCCAGCGCCAAAAACCGAAAAAGAAGTTCGTGGTTTCCTGGGCAGAATAAACTACATTGCAAGGTTTATCTCTCAGCTCACGGCCATGTGTGAACCGATGTTCAAACTGCTGAAAAAAGGTCAGGCGATTATCTGGAACGAGGATTTCCAGAAGGCATTTGATAAGATAAAATAGTATCTACAGGAACCTCCGATCTTGATACCCTCAGTGGCCAGAAGACCCTTAATCATGTACTTGACAGTTCTTGAGAATAGTATGGGGTGTGTCCTCGGTCAGCACGACGAGACGGGTAGAAAGGAGCATGCCATTTATTATTTGAGTAAAAATTTCACAGACTGTGAATCCCATTACTCAATGCTGGCAAAAACGTGTTGTGCACTAGCCTGGGCTGCCAAACATTTACGACAGTACATGCTCAACCACACAACCATACTAATTTCGAAGATGGATCCGATCAAGTACGTCTTCAAGAAGCAAGCGCTTTCGGGCAGGATTGCCAGATGGCAAATGGTGTTGACAGAATATGACATTCAGCACGTCTCCCAGAAGGCCATCAAGGGAAGCGTATTGTCTGAATACCTCGCCGAACAACCGATCAAGGATTATCAGCCGATGAAATTTGAATTCCCTGATGAGGATATCATGTTTCTCAAAGCAAAGGATTGTGATGAACCGTTGCCCGACGAGGGTCAAGATAGGAAATCCCAATGGAAATTGATATTTGACGGGGCGGTTAATTCGTACGAAAGTGGCATTGGGGCAATCATCACGACCCCCCATGGATCCCACATCCCGTTCACTGCTATACTGACATTTCCGGTCACCAATAACGAGGCAGAGTACGAAGCATGCATCATGGGTCTAGAAGAAGCAATTGATTTGAGAATAAAAAACCTAGATGTATATGATGACTCGGCACTTGTGATCAACCAGATTAAAGGAGAGTGGGAGACTCGTCAATCAAATTTAGTGTCGTACATGAATTATGCCAGAAGGCTGCTTCCGTTCTTTGATCGAGTGGAACTCCATCATGTACCCAGAGCTGAAAATAAAATGGCTGATGCCTTAGCCACGTTGGCTTCGATGTATAAAGTCAATTTTTGGAATGAAGCTCCAAGGATTGTCCTTTCTCATCTTGATAGACCTGCATTCGTCTTTGCGATTGAGGAAGCCTCCGATGGCAAGCCATGGTTCCATGACATCTAGACCTTCCTTATGACTAAGGAGTATCCTGCGGGAGCGTCAACCTAGGATAAGAAGACTCTGAGGAGGCTGTCTGGAAACTTTTATCTCAATCCTGATGGAGTTCTATATAAAAGAAACCACGATCTCGTGCTACTCAGATGTGTAGATGAGAAAGAAGTGAGTATGCTCATGGAAGAGGTCCATGAAGGCACATTTGGTACGCACACCGGCGGGCATGCTATGACAAGAAAGATCCTGAGAGCAGGATATTACTGGCTGACGATGGAATCAGATTGCTTTAAATTCGCGAAGAGATGTCATAAATTCCAGATTTATGCTGATAAGATTCATGTACCGCCGTGCCCGTTTAATGTCATGTCCTCCCCGTGGCCGTTCTCCATGTGGGGCATCGACATGATAGGCAAGATCGAGCCCACTGCATCTAACGGTCACCGCTTCATTCTAGTAGCCATCGACTACTTCACCAAGTGGGTGGAGGCAGCCTCGTACGCTAACGTGACCAAGCAAGTGGTGGCTAAATTCATAAAGAGGGACATCATCTGTCGTTATGGAATTCCCGAGCGGATAATTACTGATAATGGTTCGAATCTGAATAACAAGATGATGAAGGAGCTGTGCCAGAGTTTCAAGATTGAACACCACAACTCATCTCCTTACCGGCCAAAGATGAATGGTGTCGTTGAAGCGGCCAATAAAAACATTAAGACGATTGTACAGAAGATGGTTGTGACCTATAAGGATTGGCACGAGATACTGCCATTTGCATTGCACGGTTATCGTACGACAGTACATACATCAATCGGGGCAACTCCTTTCTAACTGGTATACGGTATGGAAGTTGTCCTACCGTTAGAAGTCGAGATTCCTTCTTTACGAGTTTTGGTTGACGTGAAACTCGATGAGGCAGAATGGATTAAGAACCGACTAAACCAACTCATCCTGATGGAAGAGAAGAGGTTAGCATCGATTGCATATGGTCGTCTGTACCAGAGCCGAATGAAGAAAGCTTATGATAAGAAGGTGCGTCCTAGAAGCTTTCAGACGGGTAATCTCGTCCTGAAGAAGATTCTTCCTCCACACTCCGATCACCGGGGCAAGTGGACTCCCAATTACGAAGGTCCGTATGTCGTTAGCAAGGTCTTCTCAAGAGGAGCCTTGTTGTTATCCACGATGGATGGCGAAGATTTTGCATCCCCGGTGAAAGCGGACGCAGTTAAAAAAATACTTTGCTTAAATGACCCGCTGGAAAGAAAAAAGAATATCCAGGCAAAAATGGGGCATCCCGACGAACCATAAAAAAGGAAAAAAGGTTCGGGCAAAAGTTAGGGATATGAATGAAAGAATGTACACCCGCAAAGTCAAAAACCTGGAAGGGAGACTTTGGCAAAAAGGGTATCCTGGTGAATCGAAAACCCGAAAGGGCGATTCAGGCAAAAGTTAGGGATTTGAAGAAGCGAATGACTGTGTTCCGCGTGTGGACTTTCATTGTTTAGTGGTTTGGAAGACCTGAGGGTCGTTTATCTGAATCAATCTCTTCTAAAAGCTGAAGCGTCGGAGAAGTATCGAAGTCGAGTGGGTCATAGAGGGATCAACTCATGGTGTTCGTCTACGCCATATTGCCGACATTTGTGTATATACTGATGTATATTTATGTTTTTATGCTTGCGCAGCTTCCTCATTCCAGGAGCTTGCATCTTTTGTAAAATATTTTTGCCCATTCAGGGGTTCGTTATCAATAAAATATATACTATTCAGCAATTCTGTTTGTTGGTTTAGCATCTATCTGTTTTGTTTGCGAAAGAACGTCGATGTTTTTGATAAAATGCGCATACATAAACTTACTGGCCTAGGCCACTAATTGTTGAAACAATGAATTACTTGAACATCGTCACAAGATGATAACCTTGATAGGTCCCTTTGAGAAGGGTATCTCGTCTGTTTGTTTGTGTTGTTGCAGGTATAGCATATTCCAGGCAGTATGCCGTATGTGTTCCCAAGCAGGATGATTCCTTCTACCTCAGCAAGTTCAGCAGCGTCTCCCCACGGAGCCGGAACATGGGACGGTGAGCATTGATTTGTCTCCCCAAGCAGAGAAGATTCTCCCCAATCAGATGTATCTTGAAGGATCGTCATCTCCCCAGCTGAGTCATACGCTGAAGTGTATGTTCATCCCTAGCACTGGGTCAATGTGCAGTTTTCGTAGAAGACTATTCGCAAATGTGCAGCTTTGATGATTCAAGGCTAAAGTCTCCAAAGGAATTGAAATTTCCCGCAGAGTTGTACTCTCCCCAGCAAGCAGGATGATTCCTCCTTCCCCAGCCGAGTTGGCAGTTCCCCAAGAGAGCCGAGTCCTTGGAAGCCGTTTGGGCCATGATTGGTTTTTCCCAGTAGAATGTTGAATAGCCGATGCTGTATTTCCCCATCGGAGTCGTTATCTCCAGGAAAGTTTTGCCGCAAAGGCCGTGCAGTTTATTTCTATGATTGACATCGTTTTCCTCAGCAGTTTGTGGTTTGAATACCTAGTTGAGCAGGTTCAGGTTCTCGTAGAACTTTGTCCCCCTGCAGTAGTCGACTGAAGACCATTTCCCCAGGCGGGATCCAATTAAGATTGGTGTGATTTCTTCTCCTCGGCAGGATGATTCCTCCCTACCAGAGCGGTTCTTTCTCCTTGACAGGAGGCTTTGCCCTTCAACATTTATTTTGCTGATGGGGTCGTAGCATTTTGCATGATTGTATAGCATTTACCCTAAAAATGCGTAGCATTTCCACCGTGTGGAGCATTGCGCCATAGTCAAACATATGCAAATGAAACATGAGCTAGGTCGTTACCATTCTTATTTTGCAGGTGTTCCTTCACAGAATGGTTTGCTCAAGATGATTCTTGACTTCCTCAGCGAGGTTGATTTCTCAAGATGATTCTTGAATTCCCCATCGAAGTTATTGCTTAAGATGATTCTTAAAATCCCCAGCGAAGTCACTAGAGTTGGTTGCTCAAGTTGAGTCTTAGAGTCCCCGGCAGAGTGTTCGCTCAGGATGGTTCCTGAAATCTCCAGTAGAGCTAGTTGTCCAAGATGATTCTTGAAGTCCTCAGCAGAATTGATTCACCCAGAATGATTTCTGAATCCCCCGAAGCAGAGTTACTTGATAGTTCTCCAGAATCCCTAACGGAGATGTGTCATCCCCCAGCAGGTTTTTGAACGGAGAAGTTGAAATTTCCCTTGAAGACTTGATGATTGAAGTCCGGCAGCGGTGCCAAGACCCCTGACTTACTGATGAAGTCCAGCTGCAATGTCGAAGCAGTTTGCCTAGCTGACGCAGGGTGCCTGACGGCAAAAGATTGTATATCCTTAGTTGATCCGTGAATGACTGAGGATCCAATTTCCTGACTTACTGACGAAGTCCAACTGTGATGTCGAAGCAGTTCTCTCAGCTGACGCGGAGTGCCTGACGGCGAAAGAACGAATATCCCGATTTGGTTCATGATTGACCGAGGATTCTATTCCCGACTTTCTGATGAAGTCCGGCTGACGCCCGAGATATTCTGTGAATGCCCGACGGCATAGTTGCAGAGATTATCAAAAAGTTCCTAATGACCTGATGAGTCCCGAGGAATCCTTCTGCTGCCGCGCCGCAGAATGCCTGATGGCAATATCAGCTATGTAACTCCAGTTGCTGAATGACCCGTGATCCCTTGATGATTAGAGGAAGAAGCTGCAGCGAAATCTAATGATCATCCCGATGGAGATTTGAGAGTAGCCCTTCACCAGTTACCGAGTAACCGGTGATCCCTTATTGACTTACTGATGAAGTCCGACAAAGATGTTGTCGACGTGCCTAGAGACATGATGAGTCCATAGGTGACGATAAGGAATTCTTCTGTTATGATACAGAATGCCTGACGGCATAATCGGCCATCCATTACCAGTTACCGTGTAACTGGTGATCCCTTGATGACTTGAGGACGAAAATCTACAGCAAAATCAGATGATCATGCTGACGGAGATTTGAGATTAGACTTCACCAATTGCTGTGTGACCAATGCCCCAGCAAGTTGCCGTACAACTATCATGCTCAGTTTTGAAGATGTTCCTACCAATTGGAGTACCGTTTACGAATCATCAGCTACCGTACAACCGGTGATCCCTTGATGATTCGAGGACGCAATGACATCAGATAAATCAGAGAATCATCCCGATGAAGGTTCAGAACAGTATTTCTCCAGCTAGTTGCCGTGCAGCTATCATTGCAGTTTCCGAAGATTTGTCCCCATCAGAGTACCGTGTACTTGTGCAGTTGGCAAATTTCCGGGTTTGTTGGTATTCAACCGCCTTTTACCTTGATTGTTTGAGAGTCGTTCGCTTCTCACCCAGTCAGGTCCAAGCCGTTTGAATAGGGGCAGCTGTTGCACCCTAAAATTTGCCCAACATTTCTTTACCTAGCTTATGTTTCATTTCATTCACATTAGCATTATCATTTGCATTTCATTGACATGTATGCAGGAGATCAAGAGGTATGATTACCAATCAAGAGCTACACAAGACTATGAAGCTAGCTAATAAGGTTATTTAAGTGTTCAAGGGTTGATATCCTTGTCAGAGAAGTTAAAAGAGCCTCAGAGAGAGTGATTGAAACCAAGAAGGTGTGTCTCCTAACTTGAGAGTTGTGGAAAGCCATCAGATGATTCTGAAGCCATAAAGTTGGACTTGATGTCTTGAGAGAGCTCATGAGAAGAGTTGAAGATCACTTTGAGGCCTAGACAGGTCATTGTGCAAGATTAAGAAGCCTTAGCCATGATGGGTGCAGCTAGGGTTTGACTGGGTCAACCCTAAGTCAACTAAGGATTTGAAGGAGGTTGAGACCTAATTCAAGAGCCATGTTATCGTGGATTGATACATTGAGATGTTCTAAGGATGATTCCAAGGTTAACTCATCATGATTGAAGAGTTTGAGAAGTTTCAAGCTAGGGTTTCTACGACTTGACAGTGTAAAATCCCCTAGTTTGACCCCTGACTTCAAGACTATATAGCTCAATATATGATTGTCATCTCATCTTGACCCCAACATGATTGTTATAGGGTATGACCTTAGCTTTAATTTGAGTACTAGAAGTCCTTGATAGGGTTTATATAACTCAAGATGTGAGCCAGACAAGTTACGAGTCATCTGAGGCATGTAAATTTGGAGCTTGAAAGTTACCCAACTTGCATGACACTTTTGCCCAAGAAGTATGATTCCTATGAACTTTTGGTAAACATGAATGTTGTTCCTTATTCTCTTAGCTTTCTAGAGAGTACTAGAAGTCCTTGATAGGATTTGTAGAACTCAATTTATGGCTTTGACAAGTCAAGGGTATTTTGGGAAGTTGTGATTATGGGTCATTTTTGGTTATAGGTCATTTTCACCAACTTAGACATCTCAAATGAAATTTTGTGCAACTTGAAAGTTGCTCAAAATGGGGTTTTAACCTTGACCATGTATCAAGGAGGCATTGAAATGACTCAAGGAGAGACTTGGTTCAAGAAATTGTGAAAAAGGAAGAATTAAAATGAATTAAATGACCAAAATTTCAAATAAATCATTTTGTGTGCAAATTGTTGCACCC
Organism: Lathyrus sativus; assembly: GCA_963859935.3. Taxonomy (NCBI): domain Eukaryota; kingdom Viridiplantae; phylum Streptophyta; class Magnoliopsida; order Fabales; family Fabaceae; genus Lathyrus; species Lathyrus sativus. The sequence goes on along the minus strand of OZ012736.1, from coordinate 156,319,371 downwards.
TAAAATTTGCTCAACCTTATTCACTTGGTTTATGTTTCAATATCATTAGCATTTGCATATAGAGTCAGGTACATAGGTTACTCATCTGCATAGCATAAGCATAGCAAGTCATCCAACAGGGGACCAAGCATTATTCTCATCTCTAGAGGCCTATCAAGAGGTTATTATTCAAAATCAATCTCATTCAAGTCATCAGAAAGGATTGGGAAGCTATCAAGTCAATGGATTAAGCAGTTCATCTATCTCTTATCTGAGGGTACCTGGGGATCATCAAGGAAGGTATGAGCTGTGAATTGAAGGCATGGGGATTATCTAGACATCTTGGAGGACTTAGAAAGTCATTGGGGGAAAGAGACAAGTCATTGGTATAATCACAAGTATTGCAGTTGGAGACAGTCAACTAGGGTTTCATCTGGGGTCAACCCTGGGTCAACTCTAGGTCAATTGACTGATTGAAAGACATTGAGGGCTATTGAAGAGATGTGGGGTTTATCATTTGACATGAAGAATAAGGATATGTTGTTGTGCTAAGAAGAAATCAAGAGAAATCAAGGAGAAGAGGAGTTTCTAAATTAGGGTTTCTGTGTAAAATCCCCTAATTTAGGTCAAATTTCCAAGCAAGATAAGTCAAAATGTAAGCTTAAAATGGATCCTTAGCCAACATGAAACTTGTAAAGGATCTCAATACCTTTAATTTGAGTGGTGGAAGACACTAAGGAGATTTATAGAACTCAAGTTATGGTCCTTGCAAGTTACAGGTCATCTGAGGTATCTGAACTTTTGTCTGTGAAAATGACTTGTCTTCCAAGCAATGTTTACCCCTCAAGGAGATTTCAAATGAATTTCTGGTCAACATAAGAATTGTTCCGCATTGTCTTAGCTTTCTATAATGGTATGGTATGCCTTCATATGATTTGTGGAACTCTACTTATGGTCTTGGCAAGCAAAGGGTATTTTGGGCATCTGAGGATTACAGGTCATTCTTAGCCTATGCCTAAAACTCATACAAGGAAGCTTCAAATGAAAAACTTCACAACATCAAAGTTGTTCAAAATGGGATTTTAAGGCTAGAAAAGAAGGTGTGAAAGTTTGGAAAAGCTTAGAGCATGGAATTTTAAAAGTGGTGCAAATGACTTGAAAATGGCTTATAAGTTGAAAAAATTGAAATGGAAAATTGGTTTGAGAGATCTACAAATCCAATATGGGTCATCCAATATACCAAATTGATTCCCAACATCATTCTAAAGACAATGGTTCAGCCACATTTTTGAGTTTAGGCTTAAAAATTGGACTTCCTTTGTAAATTTGATTCTTGCATTTTAAGGCACCTAAAGGAAAAGTTTGCCAAAGCCTTAAAATGACTTGAAATGCCTTGTTTCCTTACTACCATCTCATGTAAGGGTATTTTGAGGAGAATTGCATGATTGTCATGAGATATCATGGGATTTACTAAGAATAGAAAAAATTAAAGATCTCATTGCATGAGAAGTTCTAGAAACTTCATGGAGCTTTCTCAAAGGTTCTAGATGCTCCCATTGGTGTGTATATAAACCCTAGAGTGGATCCAAAGCTTGGTTGGTGATTCTTTGAGTTTGCAAACACTACTTTGATTCCTTCACTCCCATTTGCATTTTCTCTTCAAACTCCATTGAAACTTCATCAATCATCTCCATTTCTGTTATCATCATCATCCACCATTATCATAGAGTAATTGGCACAGGCAATTGAAGGGAATTCGTGGCTAGTTAGGGTGATCCAAGTTCACACTCCAACTTGCATGAAGAGGGGGATAAGGTGATTCAAGAAGATTGAGCAACTGCCATTGCAAACAGAAGAATTAGCATCCATTGGAGATCAATATTGGAGATTAACAAGCCTTGAAGCCACCTCTAGCATCACTCACCATCATCATTTAACAGGTTGGTGTTCTTCATCAAATCTCTTTATTTATGTACTTTCTATTAGAGTTCTAGGTGTAGAAGTAGCATGCTAGGTTAGGTGATCATTTTCTGAAACTTAGAGGAGATTTTATGAGGTTTCGTGGCAGGGTGCCATTTCTTTAATCTCCAAGAGCAACTCGTGTATGGAGGTTCAATGGTTATGACATAGCATAGTTTGGTTAGGGTAACACATAGAACAGATTTAGATCATTAGGATTGAGTTATGTTAAGGTTGATACCAGAAGAAAATGGTGGAACCCTAATCTGGAAGCTTTCTGTTTGGAGGAGGCACAATGATTCAAAGAAAACTACACGTATGATCATGTTCCTAGTGATTGCTAGATCATTTTTGGTCTTGGAATTTTTTATTTTCGTTGAGAATTGAGTGAGCACGATGATGATGAAAACACGCGCATGAAGGAAAGAATTCTGCAAACCCTAAGTCTATTTGGAGAAGACGATACCTGAGTCGTTGGATCTATTCATTTTCTTGACCTATTCATCTCATCGTATGGCTATTATTTGAAGTTGAAATATGGAGGGAATGGCTGAGAGTGAAACGATGCGTTTCACTAACTGCATTAGCGTGGGCCTTGGATTCAAATTGATATCCCCACCCCCTCTTTGATAGGCCCAATGGAATGAACTTGTTTCAGTTACTATTTGAACCGCGACTTTAATCTTTTTCTTTTACATTTTAATTGAATTTCTGATGCTTCGTGGGCTTTGCCATAGTGATATTCGCGCCCCCAGTTGATGGCCCACCTGAGATTATAACTAAGTGTGTCTGCTTATAACACCCCTCCCCAATTTAATTCTTTTGTTTGATATTCATTTCTTTTAATTTTGCTTGCATTTTGTGAAAATCATATAAAATTGGAAAAACATTATTTTTTGATAATTCTTTTTGCATAATTTTCTTCAAGATGTCTAGAAAATTATAAAAAATAAAAATTGCATTTTATTTTTATTTGATATTTTTCCCATATTTTCCAAATAAATACCTATTTTAGGTATTTCATTTCATACATGATTTTGATAATTTTTGTTTTACTAGTTGCTTTGATATTTTTCACCCATTCTTTTTAGGTTGATTAATAGACATTGTTAGCTTGTATATGCAATTTAGTTTATATTTTTAGGACTTGATTTTAGGGGTTTAGTTTAGGTGTGAATAACATGAATAAAATTAGGGTTTTAAATCAACTTAGGTGAGATAGTTTATTTCTTCTAGGAAATTTTCATTTGATTTTTGGGGTATGGACTATAGGGGTTATGGGTATAGGCTAGATCCCCTTATAAATCATTAGGATTCCCCTACTGCTATTAGCATATACTGCTATATTTGATTGATTGGTGTGGTGTGCCCTCTGGGGATTACTGTTTGTTTGTATGGGTATTGGGATTGCTTGGGGATTGGGGAAGCTGAAGGCTTGTGATGATGAAGCCATTGGAGATCCAGAGACTGAAGACCAACTTCCAGAGTTGATGAGGAGATTCCTGCTAGCAGCTGTTGAGGAGATTAGGGTTTAGGAGCTAGGCAGAGCTCTAGATTAGAAAGCTTGATTCTCAAACATGGAAGGCTTTGACTGCCTCCATTCCTCTCTGTGATACAGAGTCTCTCTAAGACACTCACCCCCTTCCTTTGGAAGGCTTGGTGCTACTGTCTAAGGGATAGAACTCTTGAGAGAAAATATCTTATGTGTTAGTAGCAGTTGGCTTGCCACCCTTGGTAGTCAACTAATTGCTTAGCACCCAACTCACTCTTGGGATTGATCCCTCAGCTTGGAGGATAGGACTTGAAGAAAAGCCATTGCAGATGGAAAATTGATAATGAAGACCTTGCTTGAAGGCTGTGGAGATGGAGATTGATGCTTGCTGAAGCTTGAAGTCAGAGCTGCTGATGTTGTTTATTTTTCTGCTGTATTTCATTTCTGATGTATTGATTGGTTTTCCGGACTGTATTGTTTGCTGTTTACCCTATTGGGTTGAAAGTGAAGTCTGTTCACTTTTGCCTATTGTTTGCTAGGTTCGAGGTTGAGTGGGACTCCCTTGCCTCGCTTGTATTGTTGCATCCATGCATTTTACTGTTCTACTATATATATCTGATATTGTTTCTGTTTCCGTCTGTTCCCGTAGGATCTCTGTTTCTCTCTGTGCAAGAGAGGAGCATGATAGACATTAGGTCTTAACCCATGCATGATAACATTAGGGTAGTTTGATTCCCTTCGCAACCGTAGGTTAGAGTTCTGTCTCTTCTTTCTCAAAACAAACAGAAAAACACAATAAATATTTCAAACACAATAAAAGACACTTCTTCCGTAAAAGAATGTGAACTCATCAAAACGTCATTTTTGTCCGCTGGGACTGTTAATCAGAAAAACCCTTTTTCAGAAGGAATAAAATCAACCAAGACAGACTTGTGTCGTACGTGGCCCGAACTACGTTTGCTCTGATCTTCCATGCTGTGTGGAAGTACGTAGGCATAGGATGCGATGTCCTAGCGAGCAACCTTCCCCTCCTTTCCCATAGGTAGGCGAACTACGTTGACTCTGATTTCTCGTTCCAGACGGGAATACGTAGGCATAAAGTGCGATACTTTGCCGAGTCATTTTATTTTCGTTTTCTCTTCTTTTAACCCTTGACCTTTAGTTTAGATAGAATAACAATCCATACCCGAAAACAAGCGTGGATCCCATCGAGTACGACGGACGTGAGGGGTGCTAGTACCTTCCCCTTGCATAACCGACTCCCGAATCCAGGTTTTGGTTGCGACGACCATACCTTTCCCATGTTGTGCGAGGTTTACTCTGAGCGTTTCCTTTCCCTCCCGTGGGATAAATAACGCACGGTGGCGACTCTTCTGTTCAGCTGGCGCCGATTTTCGCAGTAGCGACAACTGGCGACTCTGCTGGGGATCCAACGTCCCCTGGCTGCTAAGGACTGCGATGGTTCTTATGCATTTGGGATCCAACGTCCCTTAAGAGAGTCAATCCTAACGCTTGCTTTCCCGTCGAGGATTTTGTATGGATTTATACTTCTGACCTTTACTTTCAGCTTTATATATATTGATTATTATTACTGTATCTTGGGGTGTGACGGGTGTTCTGATATTGAGTGAGAAGCCGGACCTGAGCTTGAGTGCACCTAGAATTAGAGTAGAGATTAGTTGGCGCCCGCTTGCTTTGCTTGCTTTGGTGTCCCGCGAAATCTACACTCAGACGAGGTTCCTCTGGTTGGCCTCCTGCCCCTTCCTTTGGTTGGCGTGGGTTGCTGGTTAGTTGAATTGTCGACTCTGGGGACTGATCATTTGGAAGTTGGCTAAGTGAGGCCTCTTCAGGATTTGATGATGCCACTCCTTCTGGGAATCGTATCATCAACCCTGAAAGTCTGTGACGCCGACGACCGCGTAGGATGCCATACCTTTGTCAGTTACTAGGACATCCACCTGTGAGAGGGTTTGGGGTTATGCAGGTAACTAGACCTTCAGACTACCGGTTATTTCTTGATCAGAGATCCTGGGTATTTATGAAAAGTTATGAGGTCTGTCAGAGACCATTTGGAGATGTGTTATGAGGTCTGTCAGAGACCAGTTGGATAGTTCCGAGGTCTGTCAGAGACCAGTTGGAGATGTGATTTGAGGTCTACCAGAGACCAGTGGGAGTTATGGTTTGGGGTCTGTCAGAAACCATTAATGGAGCTTTGTTTTAGGTCTATCTGAGACCAAGGTTTGAGGACTTCTAGAGAATCTATCTGAGACTTCTTGATATGGTTCAGGCTATTCAGCTGCGGCATTTGGTCCCCGTTGCATGTTACTTGCATTGCATTTGTTTGCATACTCATCATTGCATCCCACTAACGTGTGTCTGTGCTGCAGGTGCATTTGCATTTCCCTAGTTCTAGTGTCCGGATTTCTGAGTGTTTGATCATGGCCAGCTTAAGAAGGACAGTTGCTTACAAATTGCCTACTCCTGATGTTGTTCCCCTGCTTGGGTTGATCTCTCTGGCTGATGAGGATGTTCGTAGGAGCTTCAGGATGAGCTATGGAAGACTATTGAGATTGGTGCGCAAACCCATAGAGATAGAGCTAGATGGGCTATACGCTTTGATGCAATTCTATGATCCCGCATTGAGATGTTTTACATTTGCCGATTTCATTATGGGGCCTACCATTGAGGAGTATGTGGAGTTTACTGAGTTACCCGTGCAGAACCAGGTTCCATTCATTCATTCTGGCATTAAGCCCAAGCCAGAGGACTTGGCAAAAGCTTTGCATGTGGATGCTTCTGAGATGTTGACTACTGTTTCCCGTGGAGTGCCAGGCTTCTCGCTCCAGTTCTTGGTTGGTAAAGCCCAAGAGTACGCTAAGAGCGGGTGTTGGATTGCCTTCAATGCTGTGCTGGCTCTGTGCATTTATGGCATAATATTGTTTCCCAATGTACCGGATTTTGTGGACTTCGATGCCTTCTACTTGTTTGCCGCTGGTAATCCTGTACCGACCTTGCTCGGAGATTTCTACCACTCACTGCATTACAAGAATGAGAAGGGAAGAGGAAAGAATGTTCATTTCTGTGTACCATTGTTGGATATGTGGTTTAAAGGCCACCTTCCCATGAAGGGATCTTTTGTGAAGAGTGCAACCATAGCTAGCTGGTCAGAGCGCCTGATGAGGCTATCTTCCGAAGACGTTGAATGGTTTGATAGGGATCTGTTGGGATCTGAGCTTATATTCAGTTGTTCTGGGTATCCTAATGTGCCGCTGATTGGAAGAAAAGGGTGTATCAACTACAACCCGTCGCTGTTGGTCCGTCAGTTCGGATATGCGCTGAAGAACCCGCCAAAGGAGGAAGAAGTACAGGAATCTCTGTACTTCACCGGAGATTTGAAGGGGGAGTTACTAGCCAAGCTGCAGCATGCCTGGACGCGTATTAACCGAAGAGGGAAGCCGTTGCTAGGGAAGAATGACTGTCAGGCCTATGCACCTTACAGAGTCTGGATCCAGGAGAGAGCAAGTCAGTTGCGGATGCCGTTTCCAGATGCGCCAACCCTTGTTCCTATTCCGGTAGCAGAGCCAACTTCTGTTTCTAGGGAGGCCTACGAGCAAGTGGTGAAAGAAAAAGAAGCCTTGATAAAGATCAACGAAGGGTTAGAGCAGGAGCTAGCCCAAATACGCAGTGAGAAAAACAAGGCCGTGTATGCTTTCCAACAGCAGATTGAGCTAATGAACAGATTAGGGGATGAGTTGACTGAGGAGAGGAAGAAGCGCGAACGTCTGGGACAAGAGTTCAGAAGCTCCCATGACATGCTTGAATCCAAGAAGAAAGCGCTTGACATCGCTCACCGAGAGATCTCTTCTTGCAATAAGACTTGGAATGCCACGCTCACCAACAATAAGAAGAGGGAGGATAAGTTGAAGCAGCAAATTTCCGACCTCGAAGAGCAATTGAAGTCCAGCATCAAGAAGTGTGAAGAAGAAGTGATGACCCGGTACAGTCTCCAGAATGCACTAAACAAGGCCATCAAAGGCAGAGATGAAGCTGTGTCCCAGAAGCGTAAACTAGAGGATTGCTTCGGAGAGGGGGCATGGGAAGAAACTGCTGAAGACGTGCGACGTGTTCTTAAGAAAAGAAACCAACTTGTTGAAGGGCTGCTTGATCGACCAAGTCATCCGGAGACCAAGAAGCTGCTAGAAGAGTATCAGACTTATGGGAGGATTTGATCATTTCATGTAGTAACTTGTATGCTTTATTTGCATAGTGCTGACCATCACCAGGATTGTTGGTTGAGGTCATGCCTTCTCTTGGTACTCTCAGTGACATTGTATTCCGGGCTTATTGATTTCTCTGCAATACATGAGGCTTTCTGTGATTCAACTCCGATCTTTATATTGCTAACACTGTCACTGCACCGGCACCTTCACACTAGAATCGGGGAACGAATTTCCCTAAGGCACAGACACGCACATTGCATTGCATTCATATTCATATTGCATTACAGGTAATCTTTGGATGGTGTCTTATTTCCTGCTCTGTACCAGGTACTTTTCAGGATTGCAGATCAGCACCCGCACCGCTATTCTACTTGCACCAACTGTCGAAGAATCATGGATCAAATGCAGAACGAGATGCAAGATGTGCGCGAGAAGCTAGCTCTCTTTATGCAGACCATGGAAGCTATTGCAAAAGGTCAGGAGAATTTGTAAGCCATGGTTCAACCTCTGTTGGCCCGAAATGCTGGTCACGGTAACGAGGATCATCAGTCTGTGCGAGTCGATACTGTTCATGGAGATGGCACTCCCACGCCAGTGGCTCCACCTGTAGTCAACATACCTGCTGCTAATGTCAACAACGCTACCGCTGCTGTGAACGGTAACGTCGGAGTTGGGAACGAGGCTGCTGCCCATAACGTTGGGCTTGGTGATGTCAACTTGGGTGATAATATGTGAGGCAACGGCTTCGGCAATACTGGATTCGGGTTCAACGATCAGGGATTCGATAACGCTGGGAAATATGGTTTCAATGCTCAAGGCTTTGGGCAAGATGGGTATGGTGTGGCCAATCAGGGTTACGGAGGTTTCGGAAATGGAAACGGCGCTGGGTTAATGGCTTTTGGGCCTGCTGGAGGTGTTCAGGGGTACGACAACAGAGGGCGAGGCCCAGTGATGAATCAGATCAGGGCTGGCCGTAATAATGGGTATGATGGGTATGGAGCTGGGAATGGTATCTGGCAAGAAGATCAGCAGGAGGACGCTTTCTCCGGCGGAGGTTTCGAAGGGCCGATGGATGACTCCCAGAAGATCAGAATGCTGGAAGAGCAGATGAGGGGGGTCCTGAACCAAAGTGTTGTGGGCTTAGACATGGCAACAATGGGTCTGGTACCTGGCTTGAGGGTGCCAATCAAATTCAAAGCTCCTACGTTTGATAAGTATAAAGGGGACACGTGTCCGAAAGTGCACGTGCGGGCTTATTACAGAAAGATGTCTGCGTACTCAACTGAGGAGAGAATGCTAATGCATTTCTTTCAGGATAGTATGTCGGGCCCTTCCTTAGAGTGGTACATGGGGTTGGAGCCAACTAATATCAAGACATGGAAGCAATTGGCGGAAGCATTTGTAGCTCACTACAAGTATAACAGCGACTTGGCGCCCAATCGGGTCCAATTGACAGGGCTGTCGCAGAAGAAGGGGGAAAGCTTTAAAGAGTACGCACAAAGGTGGCGCGATATGGCTGCCAGGGTCCGTCCTCCCTTAGAAGACAAGGAAATGAATGACATGTTCGTCGGCACATTCACAGGCTTGTTTCATGACATGCTGTTTCATACATCTCTGGCCAGTTTTTCAGACCTAATTCTGATGGGAGAAAAGATTGAACGTAACATTAAGCAAGGAAAATTCCAGGCTGAGGAATCAACTGCATCTGGCAGTAATAGGAAGGCTTTTGGTGGGCGCCGTCAGGGCGAGGCAAGCGCAGTATTTGGAGGCCGAGGCCGAGGCCGAGGAAGAGGTCGGAACCAATATCATCAACCGTAGCAGGTGGCGAGTGTTACTATCCCGTACCAGCAACAACCACTTCAACAACAACAACCGTCTCAGCAGCAGCCAATGCAGCAGCAGCAACAACCACAGCAGGGGGCACAGCAGGCTCAGCAAAGATTCCAGGGTGGTAAACCAAGAAGAGTGTTTGAGAAGCCTCCCTCAACCTATGCAGATTTGTTGCAGACGCTGTTGGGTTTGAACCTGGTAGAGAAGAGAACTTTGGCACCGATAACGGGGACTCCTCCGTATGGTTATGATGCAAGCAGGCACTGTGAGTTTCATTCTGGGGCTCCGGGCCACGATATAGAGGGTTGCCATGCTTTTAAGCACGTTGTGCAGGATCTTTTGGACAATAAGACTATCAATTTCGGAACGGCAGGTCCGAATATAGTGCAGAAACCCATGCCTAATCATGGGGCGAACGCCATTTTGATTGAGGAAAGGCTGAATCTGATTATGAATGTCGACGATTTAGAGACGCCGCTGAGCGAGATAAAAAGCAGATTGTTGCAGGGGGGTGTTTACCCAGGATGTGACGAGTATTGCTTAGAATGCTGGACCCTAGCTGGAGGGTGTGGTGATTTGAAGAAAGGCATTCAGGCTTTAATTGATGGAGGCACTTTGCAGTTTGACCGAGCAGCAACTGAGGAGCCTGCAGGGGCAGTAGCAGATGATCAGAGTGATGTGGCCACTGTAACGATTCCTCGAAAGACAATCACTATTGCAGCACCGGTTCACCGACCACCGATCACCATAACCAAGGCCGGGCCGATCCCGTACGAGAACACGAAAGCAGTCCCATGGTCATATGGGTTGGAAGTGTATTGTGACGGGATAAAAGTTGATGTTAAGCAGCCAGCCGAGACTGTCGAGAACGTTGTTGGTTCGGGAGGTATGACAAGGAGTGGTAGGATCTTTATATCACCCGAAGTGGAGGCCGAAAGACTAGCAAAAGGAAAAGGGAAGATGGTTGAGAATGTCCCAGTGCAAGCAAGCGAGAAAGAAGCGGCATCGAAAGATGTAGAAGAGTTCATGCGCTTGATTCGAAAAAGTGATTATAAGATTGTGGAGCATCTGCAGCAGACACCGTCCAAAATATCCATCTTGTCATTACTCTTGTGTTCGGAAGCTCACATAAATGCTTTGTTGAAAGTCCTGGATACTTCCTTCGTACCCCAAGACGTCTCTGTAAATCAGCTGGAAGGAGTGTTGGCACATGTGAATGCCGGCCACAGCTTGGGCTTTACCGACTTCGATTTGACCCCGAAAGGGAGAGATCATAATATGGCGCTGCAAATATCTGTCGAATGTAGAGGATCAGTAATGTCGCATGTATTGGTCGACACCGGATCGTCTTTGAATGTTATGCCTAAGAAAGCGATGATGAAGCTGGATGTCAGAGGAATCCTGTGCACGCCCAGTGACTTGGTAGTCAGAGCGTTTGACGGCACGCGAAGAACAGTCTTTGGATCGATAACATTGCCTCTGCAGGTGGGGCCGGAGGTGTTTGCGACGGAATTTTACATCATGGATATACAACCCGCATATAGCTGCCTGCTCGGACGACCCTGGATTCATGGGGCTGGGGAGGTTACATCTACCCTGCATCAGAAGTTGAAATATATGGTCGGAGACAGCGTAGTCACCGTATGCGGAGAAGAAGACATCCTGGTCAGCCATCTATCGTCTTTTAAATATGTGGAGGTCGACGGAGAGATCCACGAAACACCCTGCCAGGCATTTGAAGGGTTGCGTATCAAGGACAAAGGTCCCGGGCCGAGCAAAGCGTCGGAGATAGCCGTCTCGTCGTATAAAGAAGCTCAAGCTCTGGTGGAGGCAGGAGAAGCAAAGGGCTGGGGCAAAGTGCTGGATATTCCTGTGAAGATGGACCGGTTCGGGCTGGGATACCTACCGTCGTCGTCAGCACCTGCCGTGGGGCCACCCCGTTTCAGAGGGCCAATAACCATCTCTGCCAGTGGAGTATGTCATGAAACCATCAATGCTGCTTCGGAGTCTGACGAAGGAGACAGCGACTGTGATATGGATGCCTGGATTCAGCCAAGCACGCCAGGACAGGGACTGTGCAACTGGTCTATTCAGGAGCTTGTTCCTGTGACTCTTAAACAGTAATGCTTTGCTTTATTAATTGTTGAATAATCTGGTGTCTTGCCCGGGGCATCATGATTTGCTTAGGGTTGTGTTGTTATGAACATTGCGTGTTAATCATTAAATAAATGGCGTTTTTTTCATGTGCAAATACTGTAATCTCTGTCTTTCTTGTTTTATCTTTTTCAATAAAATGGCAACGTGGTTATTCGCTTTATACGCATTTTGAAGCACTTAACCATTCCTTTTGCAGGATAACATTTTCAAATGACATCCTTGAACCACCTATGACTCGTCCCGACTTTGAGCATCCGGTATTTCAGGCTGAAGAAGAGGTTGTCGAAGATAGTGACGTTCCTGAAGAACTGTCTTGGTTGGTGAAGCAAGAGGAAAGAGCCATTCTGCCTCACGATGAGGTCATCGAAATTATCAACTTGGGGTCGGAAGGGGTTGAGAAGAATATTCGTATCGGAGCCACGCTGCAGAGCGATATCAAGCGAAGACTGGTTGAAATGCTCCGAGAGTATAGTGATGTATTCGCTTAGTCGTATGAAGATATGCCAGGGCTCGATACAGACATGGTTGTGCACCGTCTGCCACTGAAAGAAGAATGCCCGCCGGTCAAACAAAAGCTTCGCAGAACTCGACCAGATATGGCAGTGAAGATCAAAGAGGAAGTTCAAAAACAGTGGGACGCTGGGTTCCTGGCTGTAACAAAATATCCCTCATGGGTTGCTAACATCGTACCAGTGCCAAAGAAAGATGGCAAGGTTCGGATGTGCGTGGATTATAGAGATTTGAATAAAGCAAGCCCAAAAGACGATTTTTCGCTTCCTCATATTGACGTGCTAGTTGATAATACTGCTCAATACTCCGTATTCTCCTTCATGGATGGCTTTTCAGGCTATAATCAAATTAAAATGGCGCCAGAGGATATGGAGAAGACCACTTTCATAACGCCTTGGGGAACATTTTGCTACAAAGTGATGCCCTTTGGCTTGAAAAATGCTGGGGCAACATATCAGCGTGCGATGACGACTCTTTTCCATGATATGATGCATAAAGAGATTGAAGTTTATGTTGATGATATGATTGCCAAATCCCAGACGGAGGAAGAGCATCTGGTGAATCTGCTGAAGTTATTTAAAAGGCTTAGGAAGTTCAGGCTGAGGCTGAACCCTAACAAATGCACCTTCGGGGTGAGATCGGGTAAACTGCTGGGGTTTATCGTAAGCGAAAGAGGAATAGAGGTCAACCCTGCTAAAATAAAAGCGATTCAAGAAATGCCGACGCCTAAAACAGAGAAGGAGGTGCGCGGGTTTTTAGGGAGGTTGAACTACATCGCTCGGTTCATATCTCATCTAACTGCCACGTGTGAACCATTATTCAAGCTGTTAAAGAAAGATCAAGTTGTAACGTGGAACGAAAATTGTCAAAAGGCGTTCGATAAAATAAAGCAGTATTTGCAGGAGCCTCCTATTTTGATACCCCCAGTGGTGGGTAGACCCTTGATCATGTATTTGACGGTTCTTGAGGGAAGCATGGGTTGTGTTCTCGGTCAGCACGACGAGACAGGGAGAAAAGAGCATGCAATATATTACTTGAGTAAGAAATTTACAGATTGTGAATCTCGATACTCAATGCTGGAGAAAACTTGTTGCGCGCTAGCCTGGGCCGCCAAGCGTTTGAGGCAGTACATGCTGAATCATACAACCATGCTCATCTCGAAGATGGATCCTATCAAATATGTATTCGAAAAGCAGGCGTTGTCAGGGAGAATTGCCCGTTGGCAGATGGTCTTGACTGAATATGACATCCAATACGTCTCACAAAAGGCTATAAAGAGGAGTGTGCTGTCTGAGTATCTGGCGGAGCAGCCTATTGAAGATTACCAATCGATGAGGTTTGATTTTCCTGACGAGGATATCATGTACCTAAAGATGAAATATTGTGAAGAGCCGTTTCCAGACGAAGGGCCAGAGTTGGGTTCCAAATGGAAGATGATATTTGACGGAGCTGTGAACGCTTACGGTAGCGGAATAGGGGCAATCATCACTACGCCACACGGGTCGCACATCCCGTTTACTGCCCGATTGACCTTTGCCGTTACCAACAATGAGGCCGAATACGAAGCTTGTATAATGGGGCTTGAAGAAGCCATTGATTTGCGAATCAAGAATCTGGACGTATACGGAGACTCAGCTCTGGTGGTGAATCAGATAAAAGGGGAATGGGAGACACGTCAGCCCAACTTGATACATTACATGAATTATGCAAGGAGATTGTTGTCTTTCTTCGACAAGGTTGAATTGCATCACGTACCGCGGGCAGAGAATCAAATGGCTGACGCTCTCGTCACTTTGTCATCCATGTACAAAGTCAACTTCTGGAACGAGGCTCCCCGAATCGTTATCTCTCGGCTTGACAGGCTAGCTTTCGTATTTGCTATTGATGAAGCACCCGACGACAAACCGTGGTATTTTGATATCCTTAATTTTCTGAAGAATAAAGAGTATCCGGCTGGGGCATCCAGTCAAGATCAGAAGACTCTCAGGAGATTAGCGGGTAATTTCTAGTTGAATTCGGATGGGGTCTTATACAGAAGGAACCACGACTTGGTGTTGTTGCGTTGCGTAGATGAAAAAGAGGAAAAGTTGCTCATGGAGGAAATACATGAGGGCACCTTTGGTACGCATGCTGGTGGGCATGCTATGACGAGAAAGTTGCTGCGGGCAGGTTATTTTTGGCTAACTATGGAAACTGATTGTTTCAAGTTTGCGAGGAAGTGCCACAAGTGCCAAATCTATGCTGATAAGATCCATGTGCCTCAGAGTCCTCTAATTGTGATGTCATCGCCTTGGCCATTCTCGATGTGGGGGATCGATATGATTGGAAAGATCGAGCCAACAGCTTCTAATGGGTATCGGTTTATCCTAGTAGCAATCGATTACTTCACCAAGTGGGTAGAAGCGGCGTCGTACGCAAATGTAACAAAGCAGGTGGTGGCTAGATTCATCAAGAGAGATATCATTTGCCGATATGGGATCCCCGAGCGGATAATCACAGACAACGGTTCAAACCTGAACAACAAAATGATGAAGGAGCTCTGTCAGAATTTCAAGATCGAACATCACAACTCCTCCCCTTACCGACCCAAGATGAATAGCGCTGTCGAGGCGGCCAATAAGAATATCAAGAAGATCGTTCAGAAAATGGTGGTGACCTATAAGGATTGGCATGAGATGCTACCTTTTGCTTTGCACGGTTATCGTACGACGGTACGCACATCAACCGGGGCAACCCCGTTCTCGTTAGTATACGGAATGGAGGCGGTACTACCGTTGGAAGTGGAGATCCCTTCTCTGAGGGTATTGCAAGACGTTCAGCTGGACGAGGCAGAATGGGTGAAAGACAGGTTGAACCAATTGAGTTTGATGGACGAGAAGAGGCTAGCTTCTCTAGCATATGGTCGTTTGTACCAGAGCCGAATGAAGAAAGCGTATGATAAGAAGATACATCCGCGTAGCTTTCAGACGGGCGACCTGGTGCTGAAAAGGATTCTCCCGCCGCAGGCAGATCACAGGGGCAAGTGGACCCCCTATTACGAAGGGCCATACGTTGTTAGAAAAGTCTTCTCCGGAGGAGCTTTGTTGTTGTCCACCATGGACGGTGAAGACTTTACGTCTCCTGTGAATTCGGACGCAGTTAAAAAATACTTTGCTTAAAATAGACCCGCTGGACAGAAAAAAGAGAGTCCAGGCAAGAATGGGGCATCCTGGCGAACCAAAAACAGAATAAAAGGTTCGGGCAAAAGTTAGGGATAAAATTGAAAAAAATGTACACCCGCGAAGTTGAAAACCTACACTGGGCGGCTTCGGCAAAAAAGGGTATCCCGGTGAACTGAAAACCCGTAAAGGGCGGTTCACGCAAAAGTTAGGGATTTGAAAAGCAAATGACTGTGGTCCGAATTTGATATTGCAATGAGCATCAGTGCGGGAGAATGCCTGAGGGGTCGATTATCAGGTACAACCGCTTCGGAAGTATGGATACCGGGAAAGTATTGGAGTCGGGCGAGTCATAGGAGGATCAGTTCGTGATGTTCGTCTGCGTCCCGTTGCCGACATGTGTACAAAATTTAATTTGCCAAAATATTTATGCTTCTTGTGCATACTTGTGTATTTGTTTGGCGTAGCTTCCTCTTTTCAGGAGTTACATCCCGTGTACAAAAAAAAACTCCGCCTATTCAGGGGCCCAATCAATGAAATATGTTATTCAGTACTTGATGCTGGCTCTTTACTGTTTTGTGCATGATAAAACGCCTAAGTTTACTGAAACTAGCATGTGTATAACCTCACTGGCCCTTGCCAACAATTGCTAAAGCTTTGAATTAACTGAAAATAATGTCACTAACCTGAATCGATTTGGTTGCATAGGCTTGTCTTGTCTTGTTTGTGTTGTTGCAGGTTTCATAGCCGCACGAGGAAGATGACCAAGAGACCGCAGTAATAAAAGACTCGACCCCCACGCAGATCATGCATGTGCCTCCTGAAGAAGGATCGAATTCCCCAGCTAGTCGTAGCTTATCCAAAGGACATGCTCCAGCACGGTCGTTTATCCTCAACAGAATTGACGATCCCAAAAATGTAGGCTGTATGCAGGCAGTGTGGTGTCCCCCATAAGGATTCCCCATCTCAAGCAAAATGGTTCAACCTCAGAAGATTAATTTTCCCAAATTGGTGAGCTGTATTCAGGCAGTTTACATTTCCCCGCAGGGTCATTTACTCTCCCCCAGCGGAGTTCTTTTTCCAACCAGTGTTTTCATTCCTCCCAGTGGAACTCGAAGATTGAGACTCTCCCCGGAAGAGTTGGTGTGGGTCCTGGCATTTATTTTGTCAGAATACCGTGTGATATCCGTTCATTTTCCAGCAGAAGTCCAATTATACTTGACACATCTGCTATTCTGCAGTAGAGTTATATCCCCCAGCAGGGCATTACTTCAATGAGATGTTTGGTTTCAGTCCCCCATTTCCCAGCTGAGTCGACTTCACTCTTCCAGCATGTATTTTGCTAGAATAATTCTGTAGCATCTAGCTATCCCCAGCGGAGGTGGCACTATCTTCAGCATTTATTTTGCTGAAGCAGTTTCTGTACCCAGCAGTTCGAGTCTGCATTTGCATCGGCATATAGTGTCATACTTGTATCCACCAAATGAGCGTGTGGCATTTCCATGTCGAATGGAGCATTGCATCCTTGTCAAACATACGCATTTTTGAAACATAAACTAGGTCGGCTAACCGTTTGGTTTTAAGAATTTGTTTCTCTTGCAGGTAGAGAGAGCCCTTGCTCAGGTGAATCAATAAAACATGCAGGATCTCGACGTGAGACATTCGACGAAGTGGCAGCTTTGGTACTACTCACCACAGAGTCAGCAGGATAAATTTCTCTTTGTTCCTAAGCAGAGTTACTTATTTCCCCGCCAGGGTTCTTGTTGAAGTTTCTCTAGTCCAACCAACAGATTGTTTCCTTCAAGGTTGTTGTTACGTCAGCATTCTAAGGGTTTCAGGAATCAGAATTTCAGAGGCTACCGTCGGTTATCAGAGCAGGCATCCCGTAGTTTGGTTTTCAGATATCCCCAGTAGAGTCAGCTCCAAAGTTCCTGTCACGTCTGTGCTAAGAAGTTTGTGGTTTGGGATCAATGGAGAAATGAGTCCTGACGTGGACAAATTTCTTGACAGGTTTTCTTCGTGCTAGAAAAGCGGAGTCCTGACGTGGACAGTTTTAATTCCCCGGGCTGATGGGAGGTGCTAGTCCTAACGTGGGCAGGTTCGATTTCTCAGAATTGATGGAATGTGGAGTCCTAACGTGGACATTTCTTCCAGTTTGACGGTGTGTGTTAGTCCTAACGTGGACAGCTTCGAGTTCTCGGTATTGATTGAGTGTAGGGTCCTGACGTGGACAAATTTACCCTTCTTCGTGTTGTTGGCAAAGTATGAGTCCTGACGTGGACGGGGTTTATTTCCCCAGCAAGTCGAAGACGCGCAAGTCCTGACGTGGACAGGTCTTACTACTTCGGCAGGTTGAGATGTGAGTCCTGACATGAACGAAGTCTCACTTCCCCAGTGGGTCAGAGGTGCACAAGTCCTGACGTGGACAAGTTTTTATCCTCAGCAAGTCGAGTTGTGAGTCCTAACGTGGACAAATCAAGAAGATTATTATTCCTAACGTGGAAAAGTGGGTCCTAACGCGGACGATGTAGTCCTTACGTGGACATATCAAATTGTTTTCCTTATGGGGAAAAGTTTGTATTCCTTACGTGGAAGAAGAGATGGTGATTCCTTACGTGGAAGAAAAATGATTCCTTACGCGGAAAAGAGATTGTTACTCCTAACGTGGAAAAGTGGGTCCTTATGTGGACGGAGTTGGTTTCCTTACATGGAAAGATAGTATTCCTTACGCGGAAAGAGGCTTGTATTCCTGACGTGGAAAGAAAGAGTGTATTCCTGACGTGGAAGGGGTTTGGTCCTGACGTGGACAGATTCAAAAGAAGACGTGTTCCTTACGTGGAAGAGTTTGATGAAGAAGAGGTTCATTCCTAACGTGGAAAAGTGAGTCCTAACGTGGACAGTGTGATTCCTAACGTGGAAAGAAGTTGATTCCTTACGTGGAGAAGTTGAGTCCTTACGTGGGCAAGTCAAGAAGATGGCATTCCTTACGTGGAAAATTGTGTTCCTTATGTGGACAGAGATGCATTCCTTGCGTGGAAAAGTGGAGTCCTCACGTGGACAAATCAAGACGGTAGATGGTTTCCTTACGTGGAAAAGCGATACATTCCTTACGTGGAAAGGTGGGTCCTGACATGGACATGTATTCCTAATGTGGAAGGGTGAGTCCTAATGTGGACGAAGTATTCATAACCCAGAGAGTTTAGTCCTAACGTGGACAGATCCAGGCGAAGTCTTAGTCCTAGCATGGACGGTGTTATTCCTAACGTGGAAGAGTTTAGTCCTAACGTGGACGATTTATTTCTGATGAGAAGGCAGACGAGCCATCCCCGGCAAAGTTGTGGAAGTTTTCCAAATTGACGAAGCAGGCGTCCTGACGTGGACAATGTTCTATCTCCGCGATGAGAAAATCTTTTTCAGGATGATGAGAAGAATCCCCAGCGGTCGCACGAGATCAGTGGGTTGTCATAACAGTCAGATCCAGGCAGTGGATGTCATTCCCCAAGCAGGGGCGCAGTTTGTTTCTGCGGTTGGCAAATTTCTGGGTTCTTAGTATTCAACCGTCTCGTACCGCGAATGTCTGAAGGCTCCAGGCTCTTCACCCAATCGGGTCCAAGTCGCTTGAATAGGGGCAGCTGTTGCACCCTAAAATTTGCTCAACCTTATTCACTTGGTTTATGTTTCAATATCATTAGCATTTGCATATAGAGTCAGGTACATAGGTTACTCATCTGCATAGCATAAGCATAACAAGTCATCCAACAGGGGACCAAGCATTATTCTCATCTCTAGAGGCCTATCAAGAGGTTATTATTCAAAATCAATCTCATTCAAGTCATCAGAAAGAATTGGGAAGCTATCAAGTCAATGGATTAAGCAGTTCATTTATCTCCTATCTGAGGGTACCTGGGGATCATCAAGGAAGGTATGAGCTGTGAATTGAAGGCATGGGGATTATCTAGACATCTTGGAGGACTTAGAAAGTCATTGGGGGAAAGAGACAAGTCATTGGTATAATCACAAGTATTGCAGTTGGAGACAGTCAACTAGGGTTTCATCTGGGGTCAACCCTGGGTCAACTCTAGGTCAATTGACTGATTGAAAGACATTGAGGGCTATTGAAGAGATGTGGGGTTTATCATTTGACATGAAGAATAAGGATATGTTGTTGTGCTAAGAAGAAATCAATAGAAATCAAGGAGAAGAGGAGTTTCTAAATTAGGGTTTCTGTGTAAAATCCCCTAATTTAGGTCAAATTTCCAAGCAAGATAAGTCAAAATGTAAGCTTCAAATGGATCCTTGGCCAACATGAAACTTGTAGAGGATCTCAATACCTTTAATTTTAGTGGTGGAAGACACTAAGGAGATTTATAGAATTCAAGTTATGGTCCTTGCAAGTTACAGGTCATCTGAGGTATCTGAACTTTTGTCTGTGAAAATGACTTGTCTTCCAAGCAATATTTACCCCTCAAGGAGATTTCAAATGAATTTCCAGTCAACATAAGAATTGTTCCTCATTCTCTTAGATTTCTATAATAGTATGGTATGCCTTCATATGATTTGTGGAACTCTACTTATGGTCTTGGCAAGCAAAGGGTATTTTGGGCATCTGAGGATTACAGGTCATTCTTAGCCTATGCCTAAAACTCATACAAGGAAGCTTCAAATGAAAAACTTCACAACATCAAAGTTGTTCAAAATGGGATTTTAAGGCTAGAAAAGAAGGTGTGAAAGTTTGGAAAAGCTTAGAGCATGGAATTTTAAAAGTGGTGCAAATGACTTGAAAATGGCTTATAAGTTGAAAAAATTGAAATGGAAAATTGGTTTGAGAGATCTACAAATCCAATATGGGTCATCCAATATACCAAATTGATTCCCAACATCATTCTAAAGACAATGGTTCAGCCACATTTTTGAGTTTAGGCTTAAAAATTGGACTTCCTTTGTAAATTTGATTCTTGCATTTTAAGGCACCTAAAGGAAAAGTTTGCCAAAGCCTTAAAATGACTTGAAATGCCTTGTTTCCTTACTACCATCTCATGTAAGGGTATTTTGAGGAGAATTGCATGATTGTCATGAGATATCATGGGATTTACTAAGAATAGAAAAAATTAAAGATCTCATTGCATGAGAAGTTCTAGAAACTTCATGGAGCTTTCTCAAAGGTTCTAGATGCTCCCATTGGTGTGTATATAAACCCTAGAGTGGATCCAAAGCTTGGTTGGTGATTCTTTGAGTTTGCAAACACTACTTTGATTCCTTCACTCCCATTTGCATTTTCTCTTCAAACTCCATTGAAACTTCATCAATCATCTCCATTTCTGTTATCATCATCATCCACCATTATCATAGAGTAATTGGCACAGGAAATTGAAGGGAATTCGTGGCTAGTTAGGGTGATCCAAGTTCACACTCCAACTTGCATGAAGAGGGGGATAAGGTGATTCAAGAAGATTGAGCAACTGCCATTGCAAACAGAAGAATTAGCATCCATTGGAGATCAATATTGGAGATTAACAAGCCTTGAAGCCACCTCTAGCATCACTCACCATCATCATTTAACAGGTTGGTGTTCTTCATCAAATCTCTTTATTTATGTACTTTCTATTAGATTTCTAGGTGTAGAAGTAGCATGCTAGGTTAGGTGATCATTTTCTGAAACTTAGAGGAGATTTTATGAGGTTTCGTGGCAGGGTGCCATTTCTTTAATCTCCAAGAGCAACTCGTGTATGGAGGTTCAATGGTTATGACATAGCATAGTTTGGTTAGGGTAACACATAGAACAGATTTAGATCATTAGGATTGAGTTATGTTAAGGTTGATACCAGAAGAAAATGGTGGAACCCTAATCTGGAAGCTTTCTGTTTGGAGGAGGCACAATGATTCAAAGAAAACTACACGTATGATCATGTTCCTAGTGATTGCTAGATCATTTTTGGTCTTGGAATTTTTGATTTTCGTTGAGAATTGAGTGAGCACGATGATGATGAAAACACGCGCATGAAGGAAAGAATTCTGCAAACCCTAAGTCTATTTGGAGAAGACGATACCTGAGCCGTTGGATCTATTCATTTTCTTGACCTATTCATCTCATCGTATGGCTATTATTTGAAGTTGAAATATGGAGGGAATGGCTGAGAGTGAAACGATGCGTTTCACTAACTGCATCAGCGTGGGCCTTGGATTCAAATTGATATCCCCACCCCCTCTTTGATAGGCCCAATGGAATGAACTTGTTTCAGTTACTATTTGAACCGCGACTTTAATCTTTTTCTTTTACATTTTAATTGAATTTCTGATGCTTCGTGGGCTTTGCCATAGTGATATTCGCGCGCCCCAGTTGATGGCCCACCTGAGATTATAACTAAGTGTGTCTGCTTATAACACCCCTCCCCAATTTAATTCTTTTGTTTGATATTCATTTCTTTTAATTTTGCTTGCATTTTGTGAAAATCATATAAAATTGGAAAAACATTATTTTTTGATAATTCTTTTTGCATAATTTTCTTCAAGATGTCTAGAAAATTATAAAAAATAAAAATTGCATTTTATTTTTATTTGATATTTTTCCCATATTTTCCAAATAAATACCTATTTTAGGTATTTCATTTCATACATGATTTTGATAATTTTTGTTCTACTAGTTGCTTTGATATTTTTCACCCATTCTTTTTAGGTTGATTAATAGACATTGTTAGCTTGTATATGCAATTTAGTTTATATTTTTAGGACTTGATTTTAGGGGTTTAGTTTAGGTGTGAATAACATGAATAAAATTAGGGTTTTAAATCAACTTAGGTGAGATAGTTTATTTCTTCTAGGAAATTTTCATTTGATTTTTGGGGTATGGACTATAGGGGTTATGGGTATAGGCTAGATCCCCTTAGAAATCATTAGGATTCCCCTACTGCTATTAGCATATACTGCTATATTTGATTGATTGGTGTGGTGTGCCCTCTGGGGATTACTGTTTGTTTGTGTGGGTATTGGGATTGCTTGGGGATTAGGGAAGCTGAAGGCTTGTGATGATGAAGCCATTGGAGATCCAGAGACTGAAGACCAACTTCCAGAGTTGATGAGGAGATTCCTGCTAGCAGCTGTTGAGGAGATTAGGGTTTAGGAGCTAGGCAGAGCTCTAGATTAGAAAGCTTGATTCTCAAACATGGAAGGCTTTGACTGCCTCCATTCCTCTCTGTGATACAGAGTCTCTCTAAGACACTCACCCCCTTCCTTTGGAAGGCTTGGTGCTACTGTCTAAGGGATAGAACTCTTGAGAGAAAATATCTTATGTGTTAGTAGCAGTTGGTTTGCCACCCTTGGTAGTCAACTAATTGCTTAGCACCCAACTCACTATTGGGATTGATCCCTCAGCTTGGAGGATAGGACTTGAAGAAAAGCCATTGCAGATGGAAGATTGATAATGAAGACCTTGCTTGAAGGCTGTGGAGATGGAGATTGATGCTTGCTGAAGCTTGAAGTCAGAGCTGCTGATGTTGTTTATTTTTCTGCTGTATTTCATTTCTGATGTATTGATTGGTTTTCCGGACTGTATTGTTTGCTGTTTACCCTGTTGGGTTGAAAGTGAAGTCTGTTCACTTTTGCCTATTGTTTGCTAGGTTCGAGGTTGAGTGGGACTCCCTTGCCTCGCTTGTATTGTTGCATCCATGCATTTTACTGTTCTACTGTATATATCTGATATTGTTTCTGTTTTCGTCTGTTCCCGTAGGATCTCTGTTTCTCTCTGTGCAAGAGAGGAGCATGATAGACATTAGGTCTTAACCCATGCATGATAACATTAGGGTAGTTTGATTCCCTTCGCAACCGTAGGTTAGAGTTCTGTCTCTTCTTTCTCAAAACAAACAGAAAAACACAATAAATATTTCAAACACAATAAAAGACACTTCTTCCGTAAAAGAATGTGAACTCATCAAAACGTCATTTTTGTCCGCTGGGACTGTTAATCAGAAAAACCCTTTTTCAGAAGGAATAAAATCAACCAAGACAGACTTGTGTCGTACGTGGCCCGAACTACGTTTGCTCTGATCTTCCATGCTGTGTGGAAGTACGTAGGCATAGGATGCGATGTCCTAGCGAGCAACCTTCTCGTCCTTTCCCGTAGGTAGGCGAACTACGTTGACTCTGATTTCTCGTTCCAGACGGGAATACGTAGGCATAAAGTGCGATACTTTGCCGAGTCATTTTATTTTCGTTTTCTCTTCTTTTAACCCTTGACCTTTAGTTTAGATAGAATAACAGTCCATACCCGAAAACAAGCGTGGATCCCGTCGAGTACGACGGACGTGAGGGGTGCTAGTACCTTCCCCTTGCGTAACCGACTCCCGAATCCAGGTTTTGGTTGCGACGACCATACCTTTCCCATGTTGTGCGAGGTTTACTCGGAGCGTTTCCTTTCCCTCCCGTGGGATAAATAACGCACGGTGGCGACTCTTCTGTTCAGCCGGCGCCGATTTTCGCAGTAGCGACACAAATGAAGCAAAATAATATCATTTTTTGAATGGAAAAAGCATTTTGGAAACTTTGGAAATATTAGAATTTTGATTTGAGTCCAATATCATGCCCTTTTTCTTTGTTTCTTCATGATGAAGTAACATGTCAAACATGAGCCATTGGATTGAAACAAGGGGAGAATCACCACCATTCATATTCAATATCTCATGAGAAGTTGAATGCAAGCTTGCTGAGGCCAAAACAGAGAGGGAATCGTGACTGTCATGAATGACATTTTGAGGAGAATTTGAAAATCCAATTTCTCATTCTAAAGCTTTGAGAAAGTTCTAGATGATTCTAATGAGTTCTATATAAGTTGTTGAGTGTGTTCAACCATTTTTTTGGAAGAGTTTGAAGCTGGTAGCAGAGAGAGCCATTGAAAATTCAGAGCTGCAAGTAGAAATCGAGTTCTGAGTTCCAGGCCAAATCAAGAGAAATTGAAGGTTGCATTGGCTTCAGAAGGTGTTTTGGAGTGTATCTGCATCATCTTGGAGGTTGAAGTGATCAAGAACTGCATCTGTTACACCTCTGAACTCAGGTTGGTACTTTTCATCCCTATGCACAATTTAGGAGGAGATAGATAGAAATCTATAGGTGGTTAGGATCCTTGCAATGTGTAGATGGATTTGAGATGATTAATTCGTGGAATAGAGACAAGTTAGGATGATGACCAATTTCTGTTGAGGCTGAATTCTAGAGATTCTTGGATTGATAATCAAGATTGTATAGTGTAAGATGATCACCATGAGATGAGGATTATTTCTGTGCATTTAATTGAAGTTCTGATGAGATTCAAGATTGAGGTGTATTTTGGAATAGCTATCGAGTTTGAAAATCCATAGAGAGTTAGATGATTCTAAGGTTAGATTCGTGATCAGCATCAAAAACTGGACAAGTTGATGTAGGGTTTTGTTATTTTTGATGACCTGTGTATTTGACCTCACCGGAGAAGACGGTGGCGCCACTGCTCAGGCCACCATCTGGTTTCCCTCCATGTCTGAATGTTTGAATGAGGAAGATGAACTGCGAGCGTTGGATCATCTTTGAAGCTTGACCAAGTAACCCAAACACACGACCACGATTGGTTTGAAAGTCAGACTTGGACTTCTTCATTGATACGCACCGTTTCATTTAATTGAAGTGAATGGGCTTAGTGATTGGATTGATATTCACACCTCCCATCTAGCCCAACCCAAGGATATGAACTGATTGTAATTGTTATTCAGCACGCTGGTTTTATTAATTTCTTTTGATTTTCTTTTATTTTCTTCATTTCATATTAGTTTGATAATAATTCATTAAAAATAGAAAAATAGGTCAATTAATTCCAGGTTTTTTCCCCCTGATTCATGATTGAGTCTAGAATTTTATTGAATAAAAATATCAGGAAAACCATGCATTTTTATTTTTTGTGCATTTTTTACATTTTATTTGATAATAAAATTACCATGGTTGATACCTTTGTTTGATGATTTTGGTTTGATCATTTGCTGATGAGTTTTTGATTGAGATTTGGTTTGTGATTAGCTTAGACATGTATGCTCCCATAGTATTTTTATCACATTTTTGTGATGAAATTAGGTGTTGTTTTTAGGTTGAAACTTTAGGTGCTTCCTTTTAGGGTTTAAGTTTAGTACCTTGTAGTGTAGAATTTATTTCTAGGTCTTATTTGAGGATTTGATCTTTGGAATTAACATGGTAGAGTCATGATTGACATAGGTTCCCATAGTTATTTTTGTAGGATTTTATAATTGATTTTAGTATTTTAGTTAGAATTAACTTTAATACTAGGTTTTAGGTGATCCTAACTTGCTAACTCAACTAGAATGACTTCATTAGTTCCCTTAGACTAGGGTTTTGCTCCTCTTGATTTTGGGTGATGATGAAGACTTATGTGGACTGCTGTGGAATGCATGGTGGAGCTTGGACTTGAAGATTGCTCTCCCTTTGGTGTAGTTTGTTTAGGGTTAAAGATTAGGGCTTTTAGGGAGATCTCTTAGAATAGACTTTCTTCCTTCATGAAACATGGATGGTGTTGATCACTTCCATTCCTCCCTATGATGTAAGGTCCCCTTGTGAAGGCCTCATCCCTCCTTTGGTAGGATGTGTGGCTCTTCACAAGTTGGTAGAACCTTTGAGGGTTCCTTTCTTTGATGGTGGAGTGCTTAGAGGTGACCTTTGGTCTTCACTTTGCTTCTCCCTATCCCCACCTTGCTCTTGTTAGATGAATCTTTCTCCCTTGCTAGAGGATGGAGCTCCTTGATTAGAAGATTGAAGATGCTAGAGGTTGCATTTCCCCTTTGTTTGAAGACTGCCATTGAAGTTGAAGCTTGAAGAAGGTGAATAACAAGTTGATACTTGTGTTTGATGCATTGAAAGCTTGAAGAAGCCAGTTGATACTTGCTATTGAGGATGAAAGCCTGAAGTTGGAGGCTACCATGAAGATTGAGGCTTGAAGATGGAGTACCTTTCATTGCCTAAAGAGGATAGACTTGAAGAACAGTTACAGACTGAGGACTGATCTGCTGTCAGAGGATTGTTTTGCTGTAAAGCTGTGGAAGTTGTTGATTTGCTTTCTTTACTGTCTGTTTGCTTTCTGTGCAACTGTATTGATGTGACTTGTGTGATTTGCTTGATGCATTAGAATAAGTTCATGTGTAGATTGTTTTAAGCTAGGAGCATGATTGCACTAGAGGTTGAGTTGCTTCCTCTGCTTGTATTGTTACTGTATGGCTTTGCTTGCGGGTATTCGGTAGAGCCCTGCTCCCTTTCCTATGTGGTTTGTGATTTTCTTGATGGCATTTTATTTTTCCTGTATGATTGTAGTTATTCATATCTGGCTTGAGGTCGAGATGAGCTTGTGGAGGCTGATGCCCCACACACATTTCCTCCCTCACTTGCATTGCATGCATTATATTGTTTACTGTTTACTATTTAAGCTGATGCTTTATCTGTTTCTGTTTATCATTGACATGATCCCCTAGGAATCTCACTTCCTTTGATAAGGAAGTGATGATTAGAACTTTAGGTTGAAACCTATGCCTGATAACTTCTAGGAGTTCCCTGTTTCAAACCTCAACCATAGGATGAATCCTTGGCATGACAACATTAGGACTTGACAGTCTCCCCGTAGTTGTCTCTCTCTCTTCTCATCTTGAAACAACAGTAAAAAACATAATAAAGGCAAGTTAGTATAAGCGCGTTACGAGCCTTAAGCTACTTGGGTAATGATAATTGAGCGACATCCTCTCAATCGTCTAGAATGTCTAGTATATGTTTGTTGCACCCCAAAATTTTCTCAACTTTTCTTTACCTAGCTTGTGTTTCATTTCATTCACATTAGCATTATCATTTGCATTTCATTGACATGTATGCAGGAGATCAAGAGGTATAATTACCAATCAAGAGCTACACAATATTTTGAAGCTAGCTAAGAAGGTTATTCAAGTGTTCAAGGGTTGATATCCTTGTCAGAGAAGATAAAAGATCCTCAGAGAGAGTGATTGAAGCCAAGTGTGTCTCCTAACTTGAGAGTTATGGGGAAGACCATCAGATGATTCTGAAGCCATGAAGTTAGACTGGAGATCTTGAGAGAGCTCATGAGAAGTGTTGAAGATCACTTTGAAGCCTAGACAGGTCATTGTGCAAGATTAAGAAGCCTCAGCCATGATTGGTGTAATTAGGGTTTGACTGGGTCAACCCTAGGTCAACTGATGATTTGTGGAAGGTTGAGACCTAATCCAAGAGCCATGTGATCATGGTTTTATGCATTGAAATGTTATAAGGATGATTCCAAGGTTAAATCATCATGATTGAAGAGTTTGAGAAGTTTCAAGCTAGGGTTTCTAAGGCTTGACAGTGTAAAATCCCCTAGTTTGACCCCTATCTTCAAGGCAGTTTAGCTCAAGATGTGATTGTCATATCATCTCACCCCCAACATGAATGTTGTAGAGCATGCTCTTAGCTTTAATTTGAGTACTAGAAGTCCTTGATAGGATTTGTAGAACTCAAGTTATGACTTTGACAAGTTACAGGTCATCTGAGGTATGTGAATTTGGGGGCTTGAAAGTTGTCCAGCTTGCATGAATCTTTTTCCCTAGAAGGATGATTCCTATGAACTCTTGGTCAACATGAATGTTGTTCCTTATCCTCTTAGATTTCTAGAGAGTACTAGAAGTCCTTGATAGGATTTGTATAACTCAGGTTATGGCTTTGACAAGTCAAGGGCATTTTGGTCATTTGGAGATTATAGGTCATTTCAACCATAAGGCCATAACTACCATTTCCAAGCTTCAAATGGGAAAATGTTAAACATCAAACTTGTTCAAAATGATGTTTTAAGGCTATTAAAGAGGTCATGAGTTGTTGGAAGTGCTTGTATCTCAAAGTTGCAAAAATGACCTAAAATAAGGGTATAAGTTAAATGAATCAAAGTTGGAAATTGATATTTTTGACCTACATATCCAAACCAAGGCATGTAATATATCATTTTGACTCTAAAAAACATTTTAAGAACATTGGTTTAGCCACAATTTTGATTTGAGGTCTAATTTGTGGACTTTCTTTGAAAAGTAGTTACTTACATCTTAAGTAACATTTGCAAAACACATGAGAGATCAATACACAAGCTTCCAAGGCCTTGTAACACATCTAATATCTCACTTGGAGAGATTTTGGGATCATAAAAAGCTGCTGCAACAAGTGAAACCAGAATTGGGGTGAGTATGGCATGAGATGGTATTTTGGATGATATGAGAAATTCAACATCTCCTTGGATGATTCTAGAAGATTCTAGAGAGGTCCAACATCATCTATATATTGATTAGAAGAGGTTCAAGTGCAAGGTTGGTGAGAATTGAGAGAGAGAAGAGAGTTTGCAACTTCACATTGTTCATTGCAAATTGAAATCAGTTTCTGCATTCTACACCATTTTTTATCTTTCTTTTGATCTCAACAACTTCTATGGAGGATACTGAATGATTCCAGATCAATTCCATAGCCAAAGCCTTGAAGGATCGTGTTCTTGCAATTGAATTTCAGCACCTGCAAGTCACCATCGGGTTTGGAGTTCCAAGCATTTGCAATCAATTCTCTTGCATACAGAAGCAAGACCTTGGTACATTGAATGATTTTGGAGCAGTAGAAGGGTTGAATTGAAGAATTGCTACATCTGTTATTCAAGAATTCACAGGTTTGAAACTTTCATCCCTCACCTTAAATTAAGCAGAATTAAGTTAATTTGTTAGGTTAGATTAGTAGTATGTGGTTATGAGATCGTTTCTAGAAACTTAGAGAGGATTTGATGATGATCGATGAGATGACACAATTTCTGTTTGGATCAAGAACATGCTGGATATTGAGAGATAATATGAGTATTATAGCAAGAACTGATCAGTGTCACATGGAGAACATTTTAGACCAAACAATTTGAAGAATGGTGATGCTTGAGGATTGAGCATAATTTTGATTCTTAATCGTGTTTTCGGTTAGAGACTGATTCAGGGAATTCTGAGGCTAGGGTTAGGTTCAGTTTTCAATTTAGAGTGATTTAGTTCTTTAGATCTTGAATTTTGATGGAGATTTTGTGAGATGCGAATGTGATGAAGATGAGCATGAGAGCTCTGTTTCAATGGAGGTTCTTCCCTCCAGAATTGTTCAAACGAAGGTGATGATGTTAGCACCATTGGATCAGCATGAAGACTTTGACTAAACCATGTATCCCACGGCCAAGATTAATTCGAATTCATGAGAGAGTCTGAGTAAGTGAAACGATGCGTTTCACTTACTAGGTGGTTTTGGGCTTAATGGAAAGATTGATATCAGCACCCCCTGATGGCCCAATCCATTATATGAACTGATTTTCATTACTATCCACACCACGCATTTGTTATTTTATTATCATTTTCTTTTATTTTTTCATTTTATACATGGTTATTGATTAATTCATAATAAATTTAAAAATGATCCAATTAACCCCATTCTTTTTGCATTATATTCATGATTGAGTCTAGTATTTTTTAGATAAAAAATATTTTTATTTCATGCATTTTCTGATTTTATGGGAATTTTCATATTTTAATTGATATAAAAATAGTTATGTTTGATACTTGATTTTGTGGAATTTTGTGTGATCATGTGGTGATGATTTTGATCCTGATGTTTTGGGAGTTGTTAGCATAGATATGCATGCTCCCCATATATTTTTATCACATTTTTTTGATGACCATAGGTGGTAGTTTAGGTTGGAACCTTTAGAAGCTCCATGTTTAGGGTTTATGGTTGATCCCTTTGGATTTAGGACTTAATTTTAGGACTTAATAGATGATTTAGTCCCTGGTTTTTGTATGAGGCATTCTTAATTGAATTAGGATCCCTTAGGAATTTTTGTAGAAATTTATAAGATAGTTTGCTATTTTTGATTGATTTTAGTTTAGGTGCTAGTTTTAGATGATTCTAAGGCACTAACTCAACTAGATTAACATCTTTAGTTCCCTTAGATTAGGGTTTTGCTTTGCTTGCTCTTGGATGTTGATGAAGACAAGTTGAAGATGCACTGGATTGTTTGAAGAAGCTTGGATGTGAAGATCTTCCCTTCTTGTGGTGTAGTTTTGATTAAGCTAAGATTAGGGTTTTGTAGGCAGAGCTTCTAGATAGTTCTCTTCCTTCATAAACATGGAATATGTTGATCAATTCCATTCTTCCCTATGATGAAAGGTCCCTTTGTAAAGGCCTCATCCCTCCTTTGGTAGGATATGTGGCTCTTTGCAAATTGGTAGAACCTTTGAGGGTCCCTTTCTCTGATGACAGGATGCTCAGTGGTGACCTTTGGTCTTCACTCTGCTACCAATCATCCCAACTTTGCTCTGGATAGATGCATCTTTCTCCCTTGTTATAGGATGGAGTTCCTTGCTTGAAGAAGATTGAAGAGTGAAGTTGACACTTCCATGTGATTGAAGATTACTCTGAGAAGCTGAAGCTTGTAGATGGAGAGAACCAAGTTGATACTGGTGAAGCAAAGAGAGCTGAAGCTTGAAGACTAAGTTGATACTTATGAGGAGGATTCAATTGAGATTAGGTGAAGAGCTGAGGCTTGAGGAATAAAGGATAAGTTGACACTTACACTGATGCATTGAGAGCCTGAAGGAATCAAGTTGATACTTGTAGTTAGGAGTGAAGCCCGAGGGTGAAATTGACTAGAGAGCTGAAGCTTGGAGAAGAGAGGACAAGTTGATACTTATGTTTGATGGGCTGAAACCTTGGAGAAGCAAGTTGATACTTGTCATGGAGGATGATAGCCTTGAAGGGTGGTTGAAGTCTGAAGACTGGATTGCTGTTAGAAGAGCTGAAGCTTGGAATTGAAAGAGGGGTTGATCTGCTTTCTTTCTTGTTTGTTTTCTTTTCTGTGCTGATGTGCCTTGTTTGGTTTGCTTGATGCATTAGAATAAGTTCATATCTAGACTGACTTTAATCTAGGAGCATGATTGCACTAGAGGTTGAGTTGCTCCCTCTGCTTGTATTTTTATTGTATGGCTTTGCTTGCGGGTATTCGGTAGAGCCCAGCTCCCTTGCCTATGTGGTTTGTGATTTGCTAGATGGCATTTTATTTTCCTTTATGATTGCAGTTATTCATACTTGGCTTGAGGTTGAGATGAGCTTGTGGAGGCTGATGCCCCACACATATTTCCTCCCTCACTTGCATTGCATGCATTTTACAGTTGTTTACTGTTTACTGTTTAAGCTGATGCTTTATCTGTGTCTGTTGATCATTGACATGATCCCCTAGGAATTTCACCTCCTTTGATGAGGAAGTGATGATAGAACTTTAGGTTGAAACCTATGCATGATAACTTCTAGGAGTTCCCTGTTTCAAACCTCAATCATAGGATGAATCCTTGGCATGACAACATTAGGACTTGATAGTCTCCCTTTAGTTGAACCTGCTCTCTTCTCATCTCAAAACAAATGAAAACACAGTAATAAAGGTTAACTGACGTCGTACGTTACGAGCCTTAAGCTGTCTGAGAAAGGATTGTTGGAGAGTTTCTTTTCAACAGTCCGGATGTTTAGTATGGTACCCTTTGGGTGACATGCGACGCATTCACTCTCAGGTCATAGTCTCTAGTGCGATACTAGTTGCAAACAAACATAAAAAACAGTTCTTTCGCAAAAGACAGAAAACAAACTTCAAATCTTTTTGCCCCGTGGGCCCATAAGTCAAAGGAAGCTTTTCTGAAGAAAAGAGTGTCGTTAAACTTCAGCGCCACCGCAAACAGGCTTTGTCCCTAACTGTTGGAACTGCTGTTTAACCCTACTCGATAAAACAGATGAATCTGAATTCCCGTAATCCGTATCATCCCGAACTACGTAAGCTCTGATCTCTCATACCTGTTGAGAGTACGTAGGCACAATACTGACGTATTGGCGAGCCACCTTCCCCGTAACCCGTAGTTAGTCGAACTACGTTGACTCTGATTTCTCATTCTCTGATGAGAATACGTAGGCACAAAGTGCGATGCTTTGCCGAGTCATTTTTCTTTTCTTTTTAAGCCAGCCTTGATAGGTAGATAGATAAAACCAACTTGTCTAGTAAACACAACAAGCGTGGATCCCGTCGAGTACGACGGACGTGAGGGGTGCTAATACCTTCCCCTTGCGTAACCGACTCCCGAACCCAGACAATGGTTGCGATGACCTTGTCTTATACCCTTTTCGTCAAGTTTTTCCGATCGTTTCCTTTCCCGCTCTGAGGGATAAATAACGAAAGGTGGCGACTCTTCTGTTTTGCCGGCACCTTATTTTCGCGGAAGCGACAGCTGGCGACTCTGCTGGGGACTTGATAGTTTCCTGGGATCCAACGTCCCGTATGCGAGTCAGTTCGGGGATCCAACGTCCCCTGCGAGAGTCAATCCTAGCTCTTGTATGATTACTTGTTGGGTTGTGTTTATTCATCGCATTTTATTTCCCGCACTTTATTTTCAGTATGATATGATTATCTGTGCTGTTGTGGGAGGGGCATTCTGATGAGTGAGAAGCCAGACCCAGGCTTGAGTGAACATAGCATTAGTTGTGGAAATTAGTGAGCGCGTGCTTGCTTGGCAGGCACTAGTGTCTCATGAAATCCACGCTCAGACGAGGTTCTCCCGGTTGACTTCTTTTTCAACCCTTTGGGTTGAGGGGGTTGTTGGTTTGGAGGATTGTCGACTCTGGGGACCGATCATTTGCGATTCAGCCGAGTGAGGCTGCTTCATGAGCTGGTGATGCCACACCTTCTGGGTATCGTATCACCCCTCTTGAATGTTTGTGACGCTGATGACCGCATAGGATGCCGAACTTGAGTCAGTTTAGGTTCATACCTGTGAGCAAGGTTGGGTTTGTTGCAGGAAGCCTTAACCTTCAGACCTCCTGGTTTTCTTGATAGTGAATCAGTTTTGTTGGTATCAGAGGTTCTCATCATCAGATGCATGATTGTTCTTGACAGAGCAGAGTTATGGTCCTGTATCAGAGGACCTTATATTCAGAGATGTGTATTTGTTCTTGATAGAGCATGTTTGTGATTGGGATCTGAGGATTTCATCTGCAGATGTATGATTATTCTTGACAGAGAAGAGTTATGGTCCTGTATCAGAGGACCTTATATTCATAGATGTGTATTTGTTCTTGATAGAGCAGGTTTGTGATTGGGATCTGAGGATCTCCTCTACAGATGTATGTTTGTTCTTGACAGAGCAGAGTTTTGGTCCTGTATCAGAGGTCCTGTATCAGATGTTTGTTCTTGACAGAGCAGAGTTTTGGTCCTGTATCAGAGGTCCTGTATCAGATGTTTGTTCTTGACAGAGCAGATTTATGGTCCTATGTGTGTGTTCTTGACAGAGCAGATTTGTGGTCCGATACCGGGGTTTTCTTCCTATCAGATATAGTGGTTGTTCTTGATAGAGCAAGATTATGGTTTTGTTGATACAGAATCTCCACAGCACAGTTGCCTCGATCTCCTGCTGCATGATTGCATTTTACATTGTTTTGCATACTCATTTGCATTTCATTAACGTGTGTCTGTGTTGCAGGTACTGTTTCCCCCGATTCAGGATTTCTTGCCTTCTATTGTGCTATTATGGGTTCTCTGAGGAAGACCGTGGCTTACAAACTCCCCACTCCTGATGTTGTTCAGCTGACTGGTTTGATTGCTTTGGCAGATGATTCTGTGAGGGATGAATTCAGAAAGTCTTACGGTAAACTGCTCAGTTTGGTTCGTAAACCCTCTGTGTTTGAGTTGAATGGGTTGCACGCCCTGCTGCAGTTCTACGATCCTCCGTTGAGATACTTTACTTTCCAGGACTTCGTTCTCGCACCCACGCTAGAGGAATATGCTGATTTGTTAGGTGTGCCTATCAATAGGCAGATGCCTTTTATTCATGTGGATGCTGAGCCTAATCTGGCTAGTCTAGCTCCGTCACTTCATCTGGATGCCTCCGAGTTGGTCTTGTCTAGTTGGAACAAGGTTCCCGGTTTCTCCTTGCAGTTCTTAGTGGGAAAGGCTCAGCAGTGCGCCAAAGACGGATGTTGGGTCGTGTTCAACGCCATTCTCGCTCTGTGCATATATGGCATCATTTTGTTCCCCAATATGCCCGACTTTGTGGACTTCGACGCCTTCCACATCTTTGCATCAGGGAATCCAGTCCCTACCTTGATAGGAGATGTCTACCATTCCATCCACTACAAAAACGAGAACAGAAGGGGCAAGAATGTCTCGTGCTGTGTACCCTTGCTTTATAAATGGCTTGATAGTCATCTACCCAAGAGGGGTCCCTTTGCTTCGTCTGCAGCCACAGCTGAGTGGTCTGAGCGTTTGATGAGTCTATCTGCAGAGGATATGGCCTGGTTTGACAGAGATAGGTTGGGCACCGAGATCATCTTCAGCTGCAACGGGTTTCTGAACGTGCCTTTGATAGGCAGGAAGGGTTGTATCAACTATAATCCGTCTTTGCTGGTCCGACAGTTTGCTTATGCTTTGAGAGCTCCGCTGAAGGATGAAGAGGTACAGGAATCTCTGTACCTCACTGGTCTTCTAGAAGGGGATATGTTATCTAAGCTTCAGCACGCTTGGAATGGTATCAGTAAGCGGGGAAAACCGTTGCTGGGAAAAAGTAACAGTCAAGCCTACGCTCCATATGTGACTTGGATCAGAGCCAGAGCAGATGCTATAGGGATGTCGTTTCCTCCTGCAAATCCAGAAAGCCCTCCAGTGATTGAAGAGCCAACCACTGTGCCCATTCAGCAGCATAATCAGGTGTTAGCTGAGAGAGATGAATTGAAGAGGGCAAATGAAGAATTGGAGAAATAATTGGCTCAACTCAGAAGCGAGAGAAACGAAGTCGTTCATTCCTCCAAGAGGCAGACAGAACTGGTGAACCAGTTAGGGACAGATTTGACTAAGCAGATAGCTGAGTGCGAGCGCATGGGTCGAGACTTCAAAGCTGTCAACGATGTACTGGCCACGAAGAAGCAGCACTTGGACGAAGCATATCGAAGGATATCCAAGTTTAACCAGCATTGGAAGGCCACCCTAGCCAACAGGAAAGAGCGGGAGGATAAGCTGATGCAACAGATCTCCAAGCTAAAATCCCAGGTGAAGGCTAGTGAGAAGAGGTTTGATGAAGAAACCGCTCGCAGATATGCCGTCGAAGGCCAGCTCAACAAAGCTCTCGCTAACCTGAAGGAGCGCAAACTGACGTTTAAATCCAAGAAGCGGAAGTTAGAAGATTGTTTCGGCAAAGGAGCATGGGAAGATTCGGTCGAAGGTCTTCAATACACCATTATGCAGAGGGAGTTACTCGTCGAAGGGTTACTCACTCGGCCTGGTCATCCAGAAACGAAGGGGTTGTTAGAAGAGTTTCGCGCCCGTGGTCGTGCTTGACTATTTGTATTCCTTTTGTTTGATCATTGTTGTATGCTGACCATCACCAGGCTTGTTGGTTGAGGTCATGCTATTGATTCATCTTGTACTCACTGACGTTGTGTACTGCCTTGATGGGCTTTCTTTATATAGATGAGATGTTATTTCCATGACTGGACTTGGACTTCTTATTATCAGCACTGGCACTCAGGCACTAGGATCGGGGGAAATCTCCCTAACGCACAGACACACGTTTGCATTTGCATGAAGCATTTGCATAACGAGCACTTTGTCGTTTTTTCCTAACCCTTTTGTGTTTTCAGGTTGTTTCAGGTTGTTCCAGGATTCATCAGAGACCTATCCACCGCTATCCGACCAGAGCAAATCAAACCAGAATCATGGAGCAAGTGCAAACTGATGTTCAAGAACTCCGCAAAAGAATGGATCGCTTCATGGAGCTCATGCAAGCGGTCGCCAATGGCCAGGATCAGCTCAGAACCTTGGTTCAGCCTCTGATTTCAAGGGTCGATAGCAATGGCGTACTCCATGGTGGGATCGTGCCTACCCCTCCACCAGTTGAAACTCCTCAGAATGGCGTCCCCGTGACCGGGGGGAACGGAAGTGCCAACGGCAATGTGATAGCTAACATGGGACACAATGGTAATACAACGGGCGTCGGTAATGGGAATTTTGAAGCTAACGTCAATGTTGGGCTGGGCAACGGCAATGCAGGTGTTGGAAATCTGTTCGGGCCTCAGCCATGGTTAGAAGACCGTCAAGACGATGTGTTCTCTCAGAGAGGTGCTGAAGGGGAGCTGACTGCTGAAGCACGGCTAAGGTTCAAGGCACTCGAGGACAAGATGAGGAGTATCGAGAACCAGAACACCCTGGGTGTTGATATGTCCAAGTTGGGATTGATTGCTGATTTCAAGGTGCCTCCCAAGTTCAAGGTACCTGACTTTGAAAAGTACAAGGGCACCACTTGCCCTCGCGTCCACTTGAGATCATATTACAGAAAAATGTCCGCTCATTCCGAGGACGAGAAGTTGCTGATGCACTTCTTTCAGGACAGTCTGTCCGGGCCATCCCTCAAATGGTACATGAGTCTGGAGCCTACCAGTGTGCGCACGTGGAAGGACCTTGCTGAAGCATTTGTGCACCACTACCAATATAACAGTGACTTGGCCCCGAACCGAGTCCAACTGCAGAATCTGTCGCAAAGGAACAACGAAGGGTTCAAGGAATACGCCCAGCGGTGGCGTGAGTTGGCAGCCAGGGTTCATCCGCCGATGGTTGAACGTGAGCTTGTGCAAATGTTCGTAGCCACCCTCCCAGGGGTTTATTATGAGAAATTGGTCAGCGGTATGTCCGAAACCTTCTCAGATCTCATTATCACGGGTGAGCACATTGAAAATGGGATCAAACTGGGGAAAATTCAAGGTGATTCATCCTCGGCTGGAGGAGGCAAGAAACCTTATGGTGGCAAAAGACGGGAAGGAGAAACGAGCGTCGTGACCAACGCTCGAAGGAAGGGTAAAGGCCCTCACCAGCAGGTGGCCAACATAACTATCCCGGCAGTTCAACAGCCACAGCAGCAGCAGCCGCAGCAGCAGCAACCGAATCAGCAAGGGTACAGAAAGTATCAGAACCGGGCGCCTCTGTCGAGCCGTCACCTCGAGACGCCGCCCATGTCGTACGCTCAACTATTGCAGACTTTGCTACAACTACAGTTGATCCAGAAGAGAACCCTGACTCCCTTGACAGGGTCACCTCCGCCAGGTTACGACGTGAATGCAACTTGTGAATTTCACTCAGGGGCACCGGGCCACACAATAGAAAATTGCAAAGCCTTCAAGCACAAGGTGCAGGACATGGTGGACGCTAAGATCATCAACTTCTTGGATAATGTGTCAAACGTCATGAAAAACCTTATGCCGAATCATAGGGGAGGTGGGGTAAACGCCATTATTGAAGACGAGAACTTAGATTTGTTGACTGACGTCAGAGATCTGAAGACACCGCTTAGCTTCGTTAAAGCTAAGCTGATGAAAAGAGGTTTCTTTCCAGGTTGTGGAGAGCTGTGCATGGGCTGTGCTACAAGTCCTGATGGATGTGAACAGTTGATAGAGGGGATTCAAAGTCTGATGACTGAGGGAATCCTGCAGTTTAGCCGGAGGGCCGAATGTGGATCGGGAGAGGTAATGCTGAAGCAAGATGATGAGGTTGCCACCATCACCATCCCTCGCCAGACGATAACTATTTCTGCACCCAAACCGCCCACGATTACCATCACCAAAGCTGGGCTGGTACCGTTCGAAAGCACTAATGTTGTCCCATGGCATTATGGGGCAGAGGTCTACTGCAACGTGTCGCTTCCGCGAAAATAAGGTGCCGGCAAAACAGAAGAGTCGCCACCTTTCGTTATTTATCCCTCGGAACGGGAAAGGAAACGATCGGAAAATCCTGACGAAAAAGGGTAAGACAAGGTCATCGCAACCATTGTCTGGGTTCGGGAGTCGGTTACGCAAGGGGAAGGTATTAGCACCCCTCACGTCTGTCCTACTCGACGGGATCCACACTTGTTGTGTTTAAAGGACGAGTTAGTTTATCTATCTACCTATCAAGGCTGGCTTAAACAGAAAAGAAAATGACTCGGCAAAGCGTCGCACTTTATGCCTACGTATTCTCATCAGAGAATGAGAAATCAGAGTCAACGTAGTTCGGCCTACGACGGGTTACGGGGAAGGTAGCTCGCCAATATATCAGTATTGTGCCTACGTACTCTCCCCAGGTATGAGAGATCAGAGCTTACGTAGTTCGGGAAACTACGGATTACGAGGATTTAGATTCATCTGTTTTATCGAGTAGGGTTAAACAGCAGTTCCAGCAGTTAGGGACAAAGCCTGTTTCCGGTGGCGCTGAAGTTTAACGACACTCTTTTCTTCAGAAAAGCTTTCCTTTGACTTATGGGCCCACGGGGCAAAAAGATTTGAAGTTTGTTTTCTGTCTTTTACGAAAGAAGTGTTTTTTATTGTGTTTGCAATTTCAATCGCACTAAAGACTATGACCTGAGAGTGAATGCGTCGCATGTCACCCAAAGGGTGTCATACTAAACATCCAGACTGTTGAAAAGAAGCTCTCCAACAATCCTTTCCCAGATAGCTTAAGGCTCGTAACGTACGAAAGAAATCATTCATGATTACTGTATTTTAAGCTGTTTTGAGATGAGAAGAGAACAGGCTCAGCTATGGGGAGACTATCAAGTCCTACTGTTGTCATGCCAAGGATTCATCCTATGGTTGAGGTTTGAAACAGGGAACTCCTAGAAGTTATCATGCATAGGTTTCAACCTAAGGTTCTAATCATCACTTCCTTATCAAAGGGAATGAGAGTCCTAAGGGATCATGTCAATGATACACAGAAACAGATAAAGCATCAGCTTAAACAGTAAACAGTAAACGACTGTAAAATGCATGCAATGCAAGTGAGGGAGGAAATGTGTGTGGGGTAGCAGCCTCCACAAGCTCATCTCAACCTCAAGCCAGAATGAATAACAATAATCATACTGAAAGATAAAACATGCTATCAAGCAGACTATAATAACAACTGTAATCATATAGAAGAAATAAAATCATGCTATCAAGCAAAATAAACCACATGGGCAAGGGAGCATGGCTCTATCGAATACCCGCAAGCAAAGCCATACAGTAACAATACAAGCAGAGGGAGCAACTCAACCTCTAGTGCAATCATGCTCCTAGATTAAAGTCAGTCTAGATATGGACTTATTCTAATGCATCAAGCAAGTCAAACAAGGCACATCAGCAACACAGAGAAGAAATAGACAAGAAAACAGATTAACTCCTCTCTCAACTCCAAGCTTCAGCTCTTCTGACAGCGATCCAGTCTTCAGACTTCCATCACTCTTGACAAATATCAATTTGCTTCTCCAAGTTTCAACCCTTCAACATAAGTTTCAACCTATTCTCTCTTCTCTAAGCTTCAGCTCCTTAATCAGTCCCACCTTCAGGCTTCACCCTTAACCACAAGTATCAACTTGATTCCTTCAGGATCTCCAAGCTTCAAAGTAAGTATCAACTTATCCTTTGTTCTTCAAGCTTAAGCTGAAATGGCAATGCTCAGGGAATCATCCTCTTCATAAGTATCAACTTAGTCTTCAAGCTTCATCTCTCTTTGCTTTACCAGTCTCAACTTGGTCCTCTCTTCTATAAGCTTCAGCTTCTCAGTGTAGTCATCAATCATCTGGAAATGTCAACTTCATCCTTCAGTCTTTAAGCCTCAGCTCTCCATTCAGTCTTTACTGGATCTTCAAGTATCAACTTGCTCTTCCTGCTCTTCAAGCTTCAGCTGAAATGGTAATGCTCAGGGAATCATCCTCTTCATAAGTATCAACTTAGTCTTCAAGCTTCACACTCAAGCCCAACATCTCTCAAGATACTCAAACCAGAAGAAATCACTTAACTGGATAAGCTAGGATATTAAACTGCTTATTGACCACCAAAGGTGACCTATAAGGGTTCAACATCAAAAGAATGGTTCCCTCAAAAGTTCTACTTCCTAGGTACCATCACTTATCCCTCCAAAGGAGGGAGGTGAATACCATGGAAGGACCTTGAATCATGGGAAAGAATGGAGGTGAAAGATACCATCCATGTTTAAGAAAGGAGTCAACTAAGTCTAAGCTCTACTTAATTCCTAACCCTAAAACAACAACAAAACAAACAAGTCTTCAAGCTCTCAAGCTCCTTCTTCAATCCTCAAGTCTTCCACTATGCTCCTCCATGCTCCACAAAGCAAAACCAAGCCCACCAAGCCAAGCAAAAACCCACAAAGCAAGGCAAAACAAAATACAAGCCCACAAGGGCAACACAAACAACAATCAATTACAAAAATCACTTAAAAATAGTATACTATTATATTAAAATCTAATATAATTTCTAGGGGATCCCACATACCTACCCTTAATACCCTATATGTCCCAATATCTAACTTGACCTAGAAACCCAAAATTCTAGTGTTATTGTGGACCTATGTTAAGGATTGACCTAAATCTACACAACCTAAAGTCATCTAATCAAAACTAATTAAAAACTAATCACAAAATTATGGAATAAATCCAGAGGGGAGCTAAAGTCCTAATTTAACTATTCTAAAAAGAATGGCCTAAAAATATGAAGGGAACTAGCTAAACAAAATTCTACAAATCTATGCATCAACATAAAAGGAATTAAAAGCTATTAAAAGAGAAAATACACAAAAATATTAAAAATGCATGAAATGCAAATATTATGATTTTATAATTTTCTAGACATCAATGTGAAATAGGAGGAAAAAAAAACACGTAAAAATCATTATTTTCCTGTTTAATATGATTTTTCAAAGTTTAAAATAAAATGGAGAAAATAAAATGAAATATGAAAATAATTGGTGCAGATAGCAATCCAGTGCAGTTCAATATGAGAATGGGCTTGAAACGGGGGTGTGATCAGCAATGCGCGCTAGGCCCAAGGTTTAATCAGAAATTAAATCAAAAAAGTAAAGAAAAAGAAAAAAGCACGGTGCAGAAAGCAAGGAAAATCAGTTCAAATCATCAATGGGCCACAGATGGGGGTGTGACTATCAAAATCCACTAAAGCCCAAGACCTCAGTTTAAGTGGTACGCTGCGTTTTGGGGTATCTTCAGAACTCCTCTTCAAACATGAAATCAAATCTTGGCCACACGATCTGGCTTTGGTCAACCGGTCCTTGCCTCATCCAACGGCCATGACTTTATCTTCTTCCTCCAGCCATTAAAATGGAGGGAAAGCTCCATAGTTGCAGAGCTCAAATACCTAACTCGGATTCCATCCAAACTCAACCAAAATCCATGGTTCAAAACCCTAATCCGCTCTAAATTCAACCCTGAATCCAACCATGGTATTAGAATCAATTGAAATGCCCTCAATCTCTAAACCCGATCCAAGATCAAAATTATGCTCAGACTTCAACTCTGACTATTCTTGAAATTGATTACCTCAGAATGATCACCACCTCACACTGGTTAAATCTTGCTATTAAACTCATGTTATATCTCACTATACATCGTGTTCTTGATCAAAACAAAATTGGTGTCACTAACTCAAACTTCACCAAATGATCTCAAAGTTTCCAGAATCCATCTCCTACTTGTCTCTAACCATTATAACCTAACAAATCTAACTAATTATGCTTAAATTAGGGTGTAGAAGAAAAGTTGCAAACCTGTCAAATCTTGAATACCAGATGGGTCAAATCTTCAGTTCAACCTCCCAAACTCTTCAGAATCACTCCTTGATTGATGTTAATGCTTCTGTTTGCAAAAGATTTGATCAAAGAAGCTTGAATCTCCAAATCCGATGGTGACTTGCAGCTCCCAAAATCCAAATGCTAACTCTTCAATTCTTCATGATCTTGCCCTCAATTTGGTATGCACACATTCAGTATGATCAATGGAAGGTGTTAGGATTGAAAGAATCAATGGAAATGGTGTGGAATGTAGAAATTGATTTCAACTTGCAATGGAAGAAATTGAAATGTCTATCTCACTCTCCTCTCTAATCTCTCACCAACCTTGCATCTGAGCAAGTTCTAATCATTATATAGGATGGTTCTAAACCATCCAGAACTTTCTGGAATCATCCAATGAGAATTTGAGATTCTCATGTCATGAGTTTTTGGTTTCAACTCATCTCATACACCATCTTGTGCTATGCCTCTTGCAGCAACTTGTTCTCCTTTGAAAATCTCCTTAGATGAGATACATGATATGGTAGGATACTTTACTAGCTTGTGCATTGCCTTTCCTTGTGTTTTGCATGTGTACCTTAATATGCAAGTAACCATTCTCCAAAGCAAGTCCATGATTTAGGCCTCAAATCAAAAATGTGGCTGAACCATTGTTTCTAAAATGTTTTCTAGAGTCAAAATGACCTATTACATGCCATGGTTTGGATGTGTAGCTTGGAAATTTCAATTTCCAACTTTGACTTATTTAACTTATGCCTCCATTTTAGGTCATTTTTACCATTTTGAGCTACAAGCCTTTTCAACAACTCATGACCTCCTTACTAGCCTTAAAACATCATTTTAAGCAAGTTTGATGTTGAATATTTTTCCATTTGAAGCTTGGAAATAGGAGTTATAGCCTTATGCTTGAAATGACCTGTAATCTCCAAATGACCAAAATCCCCTTGACTTGTCAAAGCCATAAGTTGAGTTATACAAATCCTATCAAGGACTTCTAGTACTCTCTAGAAATATAAGAAGATAAGGAACAACATTCATGTTGACCAAAAGTTCATAGGAATCATCCTTCTTGGGCAAACGTTGGATGCAAGTTGGGTGACTTTCAAGGCCCCAGATTCACATACCTCAGATGACCTGTAACTTGTCAAAGTCATAACTTGAGCTCTACAAATCCTATCAAGGACCTATAGTACTCAAATTAAAGATAAGAACAAGCTCTACAACATTCATGTTGGGGGTAAGATGAAATGACAATCACATCTTGAGCTAAACTGCCTTGCAGATAGGGGTCAAACTAGGGGATTTTACACTGTCAAGCCTTAGAAACCCTAGCTTGAAACTTCTCAAACTCCTCAATCATGATGATTTAACCTTGGAATCATCCTTATAGCATCTCAATTCATCAATCCATGATCACATGGCTCTTGGATTAGGTCTCAACCCTCTCCAAATCATCAGTTGACCTAGTGTTGACCCAGTCAAACCCTAATTATACCACTCATGGCTGAGGCTTCTTAACCTTGCACAATGACCTCTTTAGGCTTCATGATGGCTTTCAAGACATCTCATAAGCTCTCTCAAAGCTTCAAGTCCATCCTCATAGCTTCAGAATCATCTGAGGAGCTCCCACAACTCTCAAGTTAGGAGGTACACAACCTTGGTTTCAACCAATCTCTCTGAGGATCTCTTAACTTCTCTGACAAAGATATCAACCCTTAAACACTTGAATAACCTTATTGGCTAGCTTCAAACTCTTATGGTGCTCTTGATTAGTAATCATACCTCTTGATCTCCTGCACACATGTCAATGAAATGCAAGTGATAATGCTAATGTGAATGAGATGGACCACAAGCTAGGTAAAGAAATGTTGGTCAAATTTTGGGGTGTAACAGCTGCCCCTATTCAAACGGCTTGAACCTGACTGGGTGAAGAGCTAACGGCTCTCATCCAATCAAGGTAAAAGACGGTTGAATACCAACAAACCCGGAAATTTGCCAACTGCATAAGTACACGGTACTCTGATGGGAACAAAGCTTCGAAAACTGAAATATTAGCTGCACGACAACTAGCTGGAGAATTGGTCACACGGTAACTGGTAATACATGATCGATCATGCCGTCAGGCATCAAGATTCCTCGAGACTCATCAGGTCAACAATCAAGTCAAATCATGCCGTCGGGAATTCAAAGAAAACTTTCGGGCATCAGCCGGACTCCATCAGTAAGTCGGGCATAGAATTCTCGGTCAATCATGAGCATGTTGGGGACATCCAAACTTCTGCCATCGGGCACTCCGCATCAGCTGAGAGAACTGCTTTGTTAACACGGTCGGACTTCAATCATCAAGTCTTCGGGGGAAGTTTCAACTTCGCTGTTCAGAAACCTGCTGGGGATGACACATCTCCGCTGGGGATTCTAGAGGACTATCCAGTAACTCTGCTTCAGGGA
Organism: Lathyrus sativus; assembly: GCA_963859935.3. Lineage (NCBI taxonomy): Eukaryota > Viridiplantae > Streptophyta > Magnoliopsida > Fabales > Fabaceae > Lathyrus > Lathyrus sativus. Next base: position 156,274,938 of record OZ012736.1, on the reverse strand, counting down.
TCCAGGAATCATTCTGGATGAATCAACTCTGCTGAGGACTTCAAGAATCATCTTGGACAAATAACTCTGCCGGGGACTCTAAGCATCAACTTGAGCAACCGATTCTGGCGATTGCACTGGGGATTTTAAGAATCATCTTAAGCAAACGGCCTTGCTGGGGAATTCAAGAATCATCTTGAGCCGAAAACTTCGCTGGGGGACTTCAAGAATCATCTTGAGCAAGCGACCCCGTTGGGGAGAATTCAAGAATCATCTTGAGCAATCAATTATGCGGCGGAACACCTGCAAAACAAGAACGGTAGCAACCTAGATCATGCTTATTATGCATATTCTTCGGCAATGGCGCAATGCTACGCATTTATGATAAATGCTATGCAGTCATGCAAAATGATGCGACCCCGTCAGCAAAATAAATGCTGAAGGGAGAATCCTCCTGTCAAGGAGAAAGAACCACTCAGATAGGGGGAGGAATCATCCTGCTGAGGAGAACAAGGTCACGCCAATCTCAATCGGGCGCTGTGGGGAAATGAACTTCAGTTGACTGCTGCAGGGGGACGAAGCTCTACGAGAACCTGGACCTGCTGAGGGAAAGCGATGTCAATCGCGGGAATAAACTGCACAGCCTTCACGACTAACCCTCCTGGAGATAACGACTCCGGCGGGGAAACACAGCATCAGCTATTCAACACTCCACTGGGGGAAACCAATCATGGCCTGAGCGGCTTCCAAGGACTCGGCTCTCTTGGGGATCTGCAAACTCGGCTGAGGAAGAAGAAATCATTCTGCTTGCTGGGGAGAGTACGACTCTATGGGGAATCTCAATTCCGTTGGAGACTTCAGTCTTGAATCATCAGTTGCTGCACACTTCGGTGAATGACTCAGTTGAGGAGATGACGTTCCTTCAGGATGCATCTGATTGGGGAGAGAATCTTCTCTTCCTGGGGAGACATATCAATGCTCACTGTAACGCCCTGATTTCGATTGTCTCTTTTATCGAGTCCCTACTTAATTTAATTGGACGAATATTATTTTTGATATGGAATTTGTGTGGAAATATGTTAAGTTTACATATTATTCTATTTTAACCGATTTTGAGAGTTTTCGGGGAAAATAGTTTGGAGGGTATTTTGGACATTTCCTATTTAATGATAAGTGGGATATTTTATGGGATATTGAATTAATAGATGTTTTGGAGAAATAATGAGAAGGATATTAAAAAGGGAAATAGAAGAGAAAAGAAACATAAGAGAAAAGGAAGGAAAGAAAAGAGGAAGAAGGAAAAGGAGGAGAAAAGAGAAGAAGAAGAAGAAAAGTGAGGCATCATCAAGAACAGCTCAAAGCTTCGATTAATCCAAGGTAAGGGTGTGAAATCTTACTATCTAAATCAATATGTATGATTATGTATGTGTATGGTTGATTGAGTTAGGGTTTTGGAGAGTTTCCTATAATTTCCGTTTTAGGTCGAAATTGATTCGATCGGTAGAAATCTAGCTTTGTTTAATGAAGATGAGAATAAGTGGTAGGATTTATGTCGGGGAACGTTAGGTTATGATTACTGGAGCAAGTGGGGAATTATCGGCTGTTTCGAATTCTGAACAGTGGGGAGAAGTTCTGTTCGCAAACGCTCGCTAGCAGCTCGCTAGGCGAGCAGGTCGCGAGAGTTCGTTACCATCTCGCTAGGCGAGTGCGTAGCGAATGATCCCAGACTTGGGACAGAATGGTATTGTGGTCTTTCTCTAGTAGCGAAGGGAGTAGCGAAGAGCTCGCTGGGGGTTCGCTGTGGCGAACGAGGTAGCGAACAATGTTTGGAGGTTCTGTTTGCACTAGCTAGCAGTTCGCTAGGCGAGGAGGTAGCGAACGTTCGCTAGTAGCTTGCTAGGCGAGCGTGCATCGAACGTAGAAGAATGAGTTTCTCTCCTGTTGTGTGCTGTTGTGGCTTGGGACCCTGATTGCGATCGACCTTCCCTCGATTTAAAAGCGGGTATGCTGGCCCGTGAGGTGCTGTGGGTAGCCGAATGGCGTGAATCCTAGTTTATGGTTTGTGAAGCGTGAGTGTGGTCGATCGGCAATTTTATGCAATCGCTAGATCGAATAGGATTACATGATGAGATGATCGAGTTTGTTGCCGTTGGCATGATAATATGAATGTATGAGAACATAATAGGATTATGTGGGCATTGAGTAGTGAACGTAGTGTCGGAGTGGATTACACTAGGGTAGAATGATGTGATATCATTCCTAGTTGCGGGCTCATTTGGGTAGGATGACGTGATATCGTTCCTAATGAGGCACAAACAATATTGTAGTGCCTTAGGAGTATTCCGAATGAGGTGTGATTGATGGGTGCACTAGGGTAGAATGATATAACATCATTCCTAGTGGCTGTGTATTTATATTTGATCCCGTGTAGGATCTGCAGAACCTCGCTTGATGCGATGGTTATATTTGATCCCGTGTAGGATCTGCAGAACCTCGCTTGATGCGATGGTTATATTTGATCCCGTGTAGGATCTGCAGAACCTCGCTTGATGCGATGGTTATATTTGATCCCGTGTAGGATCTGCAGAACCTCGCTTGATGCGATGGTTATATTTGATCCCGTGTAGGATCTGCAGAACCTCGCTTGATGCGATGGTTATATTTGATCCCGTGTAGGATCTGCAGAACCTCGCTTGATGCGATGGTTATATTTGATCCCGTGTAGGATCTACAGAACCTCGCTTGATGCGATGGTTATATTTGATCCCGTGTAGGATCTGCAGAACCTCGCTTGATGCGATGGTTATATTTGATCCCGTGTAGGATCTGCAGAACCTCGCTTGATGCGATGGTTATATTTGATCCCGTGTAGGATCTGCAGAACCTCGCTTGATGCGATGGTTATATTTGATCCCGTGTAGGATCTGCAGAACCTCGCTTGATGCGATGGTTATATTTGATCCCGTGTAGGATCTGCAGAACCTCGCTTGATGCGATGGTTATATTTGATCCCGTGTAGGATCTGCAGAACCTCGCTTGATGCGATGGTTATATTTGATCTCGTGTAGGATCTGCAGAACCTCGCTTGATGCGATGGTTATATTTGATCCCGTGTAGGATCTGCAGAACCTCACTTGATGCGATGGTTATATTTGATCCCGTGTAGGATCTGCAGAACCTCGCTCGATGCGACGGTTATTTGATCCCGTGGAGGATTTGATAAGTGATAGGTTCATAGGAGAATCTGGCGGATGAATGAGTCGGTCCCTATGAGTTGCACTATCATCTTCAAATGATGAACGGAGAATAATCTCTAAGAATATAATAGTATATATGTATGTATGGTCTGATAGATGGGAGGATGATGTTGAAGTAAGCGTGGAGGAGTTGTACTCACTAGGGTAGGATGGCAATGTGTCGTTCCTAGTGAAGAAGTTACCGGGGTAGAATGACTGAGATGTTGTTCCCGGTAGGGCATGAGCGATATGCCCATAACCCGGAAAGAGGATTGAGGATATTAGATGAGTATTATACGAATCGCACGGCATGGTTGCGGTTGTTATATGTAATATGCATGCGTGCAAGAATTGATGGGACGCGGATAGCGAATAAATGAATGTGTAGGATATTGACTAATGGATGGATGGTTTAGTGTGAGTGTATACGTCTGAGTGTATTCGATGTGGTGAGAATTTATTATTACGCACCGTAGTGAAAAGCTGTAGAATATAGGCATTCGGTACTTGTGTATTTCTATACATGTATATATATATATATATATATATATATATATATATATATATATATATATATATATATATATATATATATATATATATATATATATATATATATATATATATATATATATATATATATATATATATATATATATATATATATATATATATATATATATATATATATATATATATATATATATATATATATATATATATATATATATATATATATATATATATATATATATATATATATATATTATGCCTTGATTATTATGGTAATGTTTCTCACCCTTCTGTTGTTTTATAATGCCCTACGAGGCATTGCAGATTAGGATCTGCCGGAGGTTTCCTTTGGAGTATAGTTCTTTCCCCTCGTGTCGATCGCTCTGATATGTAACTTTGGGTAGATAGGCTTGTAGAATGTCTTTTGATGTTTTGTTTGTATATGAATAAAGTTGTGAACAACCAGATGACATGTAATTACGTTTTGTCATGTCTTAAGTGAAATTATATATGTTTTAGTCTTCCGCTTTAAGAGAAAACATGAATATGTAATTTCGAAGAATCATGCGTTTATTTTTAGTTGAGATTTACCCCTTTTAAGTTAATTCTTTTTAAACATTAATATTCATGTGATCGTCTCGTGAGTATTGTGACGCACTTCTTTTATACCTTAATGAAAATATACTCTGATGAAGATAAAAACACTTGTATTCGTGACTATATGATTTGTTATGTGATTATTTTGGGGTATAGAAAGGGGGCGTTACAAAGTGGTATCAAAGCAGGTCGGTCCATCCGGCCAAGTGTCTAATGTTGGTTGTTCCCTTGTACGCGACATGTGTGTGAAGACACTGTCGGTACGTGTTTGTTGTTTAACCATTGTCTGCAGAAGTAAGAATGATCCAAGTGGGGGAGAACTTGTGGTTCTCCAGGATGCTACAAGTGTGGGGCTGTAGCTCGGTGTATTGTTGAACATCGGGAGCTTGTGTTATCCGTGTTGGAGGAGAAGGCGGTGTTATGTCACTGTGGAGAGGTTCGAGGAGTTTTGAGAAGAACTGTCAACAATTTGTGCTTTGGTTTTGTCGAACCCGACTAAACCATATGTTGCGTTTCATGATGCTTTGGTGGCACGCTGGGAAGATGCGTTAAATGCACACCAGCAAAGTTCCGAGTGTGCTTTATGGCAAATAGGGGTACAAGGAGAGTCATCTGAAGAGTGACTTAGAGTTTGTCGCGGTTGTGTGTTCGTGCCAGAGGTTGGGAGCTTCAATTGTTCAGTAAAGGTTTGAGGCGAGTAATGACCTTGAAAACCTAAAGTGTTTTTGCACAGTAAGGCCGATAATGGGCTAAAGAAATTTTTTTATGCAAGATATAGCATGGGGGTTTGACCTTCTTTCCAATGTCAAGCCTGAGATATCAGTGCTATCGAGGGATGGTAAATGGATCAAACTTCAAAAGCCAAGGAAGAGCTACGAGGATACCATAAGGACTATTTTGATCATTATTTACTTCATGCTTTTCGTGAAGAAGAATCAGGAAACATCAGCAAAATCTGTGTGGGATAGCTTGAGTAAGAATAAGGATTTTAGTTACTATGAAGTTAAACCTTCGCATAATGATTTGTTAAACCATATGGCTTTAATGGGCGAAGCTACCACAAAGGATGTTGTCTTAGCAAAGTCCAAGCTTTTGCTCACAGTTCTGAAAGATAAGGATACAATGAGGAATATGATTTTAGTTAAGAGAATTCTGGGTTGAATAAGTGGATTGACTCTTTTTCTGTTGATGAGGATTAGTCATTCTAGGTTGGAACTGGTTGTAATGAATATCGCTGAGGTGATAAAGATTGTATGTTGTATCGTCGAAATATTGAGTCAGATGAGAAACTGAAGCCTTGTATGGCAGGGGGGCGTAGGACTCCTTTGTAATAATATGATTCAGGCGAGAGTGTTGTACTCGGACCCGAGATTTGTGCGTGAGACGACTGAAGAGGATAGAGGATCCAAGAGAGGCCGTGTTTTGAGGGTTACAATAGTAACCGGTGTTAGTCGAGCTTGAAGTTCGGGAACACACTGTGTCTTGTTGAACCTGTACCAGAGTAGCGCGGCAGAAGAGTGGGAAATAGCATGTTAGATTGTTGTACCGCCGAAGAGAGAAGTCGGATTTGAATTCCGTTGATTCTGTGGTGAGTGGGAGCGAAGACTTTAGGATGATGATGGATAAAAGTTTGTATCCGAGATTCAAACTCATTGGGGGTAGAATGACTAGTGTGTCATTCCCGATGAGGTATAAGTGTTATGGTTGCAATCGCTAGGGTGGAATGACTATGCGTCGTTCCTAGTGAGACGATCACCAGGGTAGAATGACTGAGATGTCGTTCCTGGTGGAGTGTATGTGGAGCGCCTGTAATCTCCAATGGAGATTGGTGTAGATTGACGGTCTTAATTGAGTCACGCGGCATGACTATGTTTGTGGTACGGAAGTATGCACGTGGGCGATCATGTGCAACTTGAGAATTAGAGAGCGGACGCGATGTTACGTCCGGTATGGTTTGAATCAGGTAATATTTTCGAGGACGAAAATTCCTAAATGGGGGAGAGTTGTAACGCCCCGATTTCGATTGTCTCTTTTATCGAGTCCCTACTTAATTTAATTGGACAAATATTATTTTTGATATGGAATTTGTGTGGAAATATGTTAAGTTTACATATTATTCTATTTTAACCGATTTTGAGAGTTTTCGGGGAAAATAGTTTGAAGGGTATTTTGGACATTTCCTATTTAATGATAAGTGGGATATTTTATGGGATATTGAATTAATAGATGTTTTGGAGAAATAATGAGAAGGATATTAAAAAGGGAAATAGAAGAGAAAAGAAACATAAGAGAAAAGGAAGGAAAGAAAAGAGGAAGAAGGAAAAGGAGGAGAAAAGAGAAGAAGAAGAAGAAAAGTGAGGGATCATCAAGAACAGCTCAAAGCTTCGATTAATCCAAGGTAAGGGTGTGAAATCTTACTATCTAAATCAATATGTATGATTATGTATGTGTATGGTTGATTGAGTTAGGGTTTTGGAGAGTTTCCTATAATTTCCGTTTTAGGTCGAAATTGATTCGATCGGTAGAAATCTAGCTTTGTTTAATGAAGATGAGAATAAGTGGTAGGATTTATGTCGGGAAACGTTAGGTTATGATTACTGGAGCAAGTGGGGAATTATCGGGTGAATTTATCGGCTGTTTCAAATTCTGAATAGTGGGGAGAAGTTCTGTTCGCAGACGCTCGCTAGCAGCTCGCTAGGCGAGCAGGTCGCGAGAGTTCGCTACCATCTCGTTAGGCGAGTGCGTAGTGAACGGTCCCAGACATGGGACAGAATGGTATTGTGGTCTTTCGCTAGTAGCGAAGGGAGTAGCGAAGAGCTCGCTGGGGGTTCGCTGTGGCGAACGAGGTAGCGAACAATGTTTGGAGGTTCTGTTTGCACTCGCTAGCAGTTCGCTAGGCGAGGAGGTAGCGAACGTTCGCTAGTAGCTCGCTAGGTGAGCGTGTAGCGAACGTAGCAGAATGAGTTTCTCTCCTGTTGTGTGCTGTTGTGGCTTGGGACCCTGATTGCGATCGACCTTCCCTTGATTTAAAAGCGGGTATGCTGGCCCGTGAGGTGCTGTGGGTAGCCGAATGGCGTGAATCCTAGTTTATGGTTTGTGAAGCGTGAGTGTGGTCGATCGGCAATTTTATGCAATCGCTAGATCGAATAGGATTGCATGATGAGATGATCGATTTTGTTGCCGTTGGCATGATAATATGAATGTATGAGAACATAATAGGATTATGTGGGCATTGAGTAGTGAACGTAGTGTTGGAGTGGATTACACTAGGGTAGAATGATATGATATCATTCCTAGTTGCGGGCTCATTTGGGTAGGATGACGTGATATCGTTCCTAATGAGGCACAAACAATATTGTAGTGCGTTAGGAGTATTCCGAATGAGGTGTGATTGATGGGTGAACTAGGGTAGAATGATATAACATCATTCCTAGTGGCTGTGTATTTATATTTGATCCCGTGTAGGATCTGCAGAACCTTGCTTGATGCGATGGTTATATTTGATCCCGTGTAGGATCTGCAGAACCTCGCTTGATGCGATGGTTATATTTGATCCCGTGTAGGATCTGCAGAACCTCGCTTGATGCGATGGTTATATTTGATCCCGTGTAGGATCTGCAGAACCTCGCTTGATGCGATGGTTATATTTGATCCCATGTAGGATCTGCAGAACCTCGCTTGATGCGATGGTTATATTTGATCCCGTGTAGGATCTGCAGAACCTCGCTTGATGCGATGGTTATATTTGATCCCGTGTAGGATCTGCAGAACCTCGCTTGATGCGATGGTTATATTTGATCCCGTGTAGGATCTGCAGAACCTCGCTTGATGCGATGGTTATATTTGATCCCGTGTAGGATCTGCAGAACCTCGCTTGATGCGATGGTTATATTTGATCCCGTGTAGGATCTGCAGAACCTCGCTTGATGCGATGGTTATATTTGATCCCGTGTAGGATCTGCAGAACCTCGCTTGATGCGATGGTTATATTTGATCCCGTGTAGGATCTGCAGAACCTCGCTTGATGCGATGGTTATATTTGATCCCGTGTAGGATCTGCAGAACCTCGCTTGATGCGATGGTTATATTTGATCCCGTGTAGGATCTGCAGAACCTCGCTTGATGCGATGGTTATATTTGATCCCGTGTAGGATCTGCAAAACCTCGCTCGATGCGACGGTTATTTGATCCCGTGGAGGATTTGATAAGTGATAGGTTCATAGTAGAATCTGGCGGATGAATGAGTCGGTCCCTATGAGTTGCACTATCATCTTCAGATGATGAACGGAGAATAATCTCTAAGAATATAATAGTATATATGTATGTATGGTCTGATAGATGGGAGGATGATGTTGAAGTAAGCGTGGAGGAGTTGTACTCACTAGGGTAGGATGGCAATGTCTCGTTCCTAGTGAAGAAGTTACCGGGGTAGAATGACTGAGATGTTGTTCCCGGTAGGGCATGAGCGATATGCCCATAACCCGGAAAGAGGATTGAGGATATTAGATGAGTATTATACGAATCGCACGGCATGGTTGCGGTTGTTATATGTAATATGCATGCGTGCAAGAATTGATGGGACGCGGATAGCGAATAAATGAATGTGTAGGATATTGACTAATGGATGGATGGTTTAGTGTGAGTGTATACGTCTGAGTGTATTCGATGTGGTGAGAATTTATTATTACGCACCGTAGTGAAAAGCTGTAGAATATAGGCATTCGGTACTTGTGTATTTCGATACATGTATATATATATATATATATATATATATATATATATATATATATATATATATATATATATATATATATATATATATATATATATATATATATATATATATATATATATATATATATATATATATATATATATATATATATATATATATATATATATATATATATATATATATATATATATATATATATATATATATATATATATATATATATATATATATATATATATATATATATATATATATATATATATATATATATATATATATATATATATATATATATATATATATTATGCCTTGATTATTATGGTAATGTTTCTCACCCTTCTGTTGTTTTATAATGCCCTACGAGGCATTGCAGATTAGGATCCGCCGGAGGTTTCCTTTGGAGTATAGTTCTTTCCCCTCGTGTCGGTCACTCTGATATGTAACTTTGGGTAGATAGGCTTGTAGAATGTCTTTTGATGTTTTGTTTGTATGTGAATAAAGTTGTGAACAACCAGATGACATGTAATTACGTTTTGTCATGTCTTAAGTGAAATTATATATGTTTTAGTCTTCCGCTTTAAGAGAAAACATGAATATGTAATTTCGAAGAATCATGCGTTTATTTTTAGTTGAGATTTACCCATTTTGAGTTAATTCTTTTTAAACATTAATATTCATGTGGTCGTCTCGTGAGTATTGTGACACACTTCTTTTATACCTTAATGAAAATATACTCTGATGAAGATAAAAACACTTGTATTCGTGACTATATGATTTGTTATGTGATTATTTTGGGGTATAGAAAGGGGGCGTTACACTCACGATCTCGTGTTCAGACTCTGCGGGGAGAGGCTGCTGACCTTTGCTGGAGAAGGAGGAACCATCCTGCTTGGGGATGCGCACGGCGCACTGTCTGGAATATGCTACACCTGTAACAACACAAACAAACAGACAAGATACCCTTCTCAAAGGGACCTATCAAGGTTATTATCTCGTGACAATGTTCAAGTAATTCATTGTTTCAACAATCAGTGGCCTAGGCCAGTAAGTTTATGTATGCGCATTTTATCAAAAACATCGGCGCTCTTTTTCGCAAACAAAACAGGTAAATGCTAAACAGGCAAACAGAATTGCTGAATAGTATACATTTTATTGATAACGAACCCATGAATGGGTAAAAATGTTTTACGACGAATGCAAGCTCCTGGAATGAGGAAGCCGCGCAAAAAATAAAACATAAATATACATCAGTATATACAAATGTCGGCAACGAGGCGTAGACGAACACCATGAGTTGATCCCTCTATGACCCACTCGACTTCGATACTTCTCCGACGCTTCAGCTTCAGAAGAGATTGATTCAGATAAACGGCCCTCAGGTCTTCCAAACCACTAAACAAAGAAAGTCCATACGCGGAACGCAGTCATTTGCTTTTTCAAATCCCTAACTTTTGCGTGAACCGCCCTTTGCGGGTTTTCAGTTCACCGGGATGCCCTTTTTTGCCAAAGTCGCCCATCCGAGTTTTTGACTTTGCGGGTGCACATTTTTTCAAGTTATATCCCTAATTTTTGCCCGAACCTTTTTCCTTTTTTATGGTTCGCCGAGATGCCCCATTTTTTCCTGGACTCTCTTTTTACTGTCCAGCGGGTCGCTTTCAAGCAAAGTATTTTTTAACTGCGTCCGCGTTCACCAGGGATGCAAAATCTTCACCGTCCATCGTGGATAACAACAATGCTCCTCCCGAGAAGACCTTGCTGACGACATACGGACCTTCATAATTGGGAGTCCACTTGCCCCGGTGATCGGAGTGTGGAGGAAGAATCTTCTTCAGGACGAGATCACCCGTCTGAAAGCTTCTAGGACGCACCTTCTTATCATAAGCTTTCTTCATTCGGCTTTGGTACTGACGACCATGTGCAATCGATGCCAACCTCTTCTCGTCCATCAGGCCGAGTTGGTTCAGTCGGTTCGTAATCCATTCTGCCTCGTCGAGTTTCACCTCAACCAAAACTCGCAAAGAAGGGATCTCCACTTCTAACGGTAGGACTGCTTCCATACCGTACACTAAGGAGAAAGGAGTTGCCCCGGTTGATGTACCTGCCGTTGTACGATAACCGTGCAGTGCAAATGGCAACATCTCGTGTCAATCTTTGTAGGTCACAACCATCTTTTGAACAATCTTCTTTATGTTCTTATTGGCCGCTTCAACGACGCCATTCATCTTCCGCCGGTAAGGAGATGAGTTGTGGTGTTCAATCTTGAAACTCTGGCACAGCTCCTTCATCATCTTGTTATTCAGATTCGAACCATTATCAGTAATGATCCGTTTGGGAATTCCGTAACGACAGATGATGTCCCTCTTTATGAATTTAGCCACCACCTGCTTGGTCACATTAGCATACGAGGCTGCCTCTACCCACTTGGTGAAGTAGTCGATAGCTACTAGAATGAAGCGATGACCGTTAGATGCAGTGGGCTCGATCTTGCCTATCATGTCGATGCCCCACATGGAGAACGGCCACGGGGAGTACATGAAATTTAACGGGCACGGCGGCACATGAACTTTATCAGCATAAATCTGGCATTTATGACATCTCTTCGCGAATTTAAAGCAATCCGACTCCATCGTCAGCCAGTAATATCCTGCTCTCAGGATCTTTCTCGTCATAGCATGCCCGTCGGCGTGCGTACCAAATGTGCATTCATGGACTTCCTCCATGAGCATACTCGCTTCTTTCTCATCTACACATCTGAGTAGCACGAGATCGTGGTTTCTTTTATATAAAACTCCATCAGGATTGAGATAAAAGTTTCCAGACAGCCTCCTCAGAGTCTTCTTATCCTGGGTTGACGCACCCGCAGGATACTCCTTAGTCATAAGGAAAGTCTGGATGTCATGGAACCATGGCTTGTCGTCGGAGGCATCCTCGATTACAAAGACGAATGCAGGTCTATCAAGACGAGAAAGGACAATTCTTGGAGCTTCATTCCAAAAATTGACTTTATACATCAAAGCCAACGTGGCTAAGGCATCAGCCATCTGATTTTCTGCTCTGGGCACATGATGGAGTTCCACTCGATCAAAGAACGGAAGTAGCCTTCTGGCATAGTTCATGTACGGCACCAAATTCGATTAGCGAGTCTCCCACTCCCCTTTAATCTAGCTAATCACAAGCGCCGAGTCACCATATACGTCTAGGTTCTTGATTCTCAAATCAATTGCTTCTTCTAGACCCATGATGCATGCTTCGTACTCCGCCTCGTTGTTGGTGACCGGAAACGTCGGTCTCGCAGTGAATGGGATATGGGATCCGTGGGGAGTCGTGATGACCGCTCCAATGCCACTTCCGTAAGAATTAACCGCCCCGTCGAATATCAACTTCCACTGGGATTTCCTATCTGGCCCCTCGTCGGGCAACGGTTCATCGCAATCCTTCGCTTTGAGAAACACGATATCCTCATCAGGGAATTCAAATTTCATTGGCTGGTATTCATTGATCGGCTGTTCGGCAAGGTAATCAGACAATACGCTTCCCTTAATGGCCTTCTGGGAAACGTACTGAATGTCATATTCCGTCAACACCATTTGCCATCTGGCAATCCTGCCCGAAAGCGCCTGCTTCTCGAAGACGTACTTGATCGGATCCACCTTCGAAATTAGCATGGTGGTGTGATTGAGCATGTACTGTCGTAAACGTTTGGCAGCCCAGGCTAGTGCGCAACACGTCTTCTCCAGCATCGAGTAGCGAGATTCACAGTCCGTGAACTTTTTACTCAAGTAGTAAATGGCATGCTCCTTTCTTCCCGTCTTGTCGTGCTGACCGAGAACACACCCCATACTATTCTCAAGAACTGTCAAGTACATGATTAATGGCCGTCCAGCCACTGGGGGTATCAAGATTGGAGGTTCCTGAAAATACTGCTTTATCTTGTCGAATGCCTTCTGGCAATCCTCATTCCAGGTAATCGCTTGATCTTTCTTTAGTAATTTGAACATCGGTTCGCACGTGGCCGTGAGCTGAGAGATAAACCTTGCAATGTAGTTTATTCTTCCCCAAGAAACCACGAACTTCTTTTTCTGTTTTTGGCACTGGCATTTCTTGTATCGCTTTTATCTTCGCAGGATCAACCTCGATGCCTCTTTCGCTCACGATAAACCCCAGTAACTTTCCGGACCGTACTCCGAAAGTACACTTGTTAGGATTCAGCCTCAACCTGAACTTCCTAAGCCTCTCAAAAAGCTTCAGCAAATTGACCAGGTGTCCCTCCTCCGTTTGGGACTTCGCAATCATGTCATCAACATAGACTTCAATCTCATGATGAATCATGTCATGAAACAAAGTTACCATAGCTCGTTGGTAAGTGGCCCCTGCGTTCTTCAGACCGAAGGGCATTACCTTATAGCAAAATGTTCCCCAGGGAGTGATAAACGTCGTTTTCTCCATGTCCTCCAGCGCCATCTTGATCTGATTGTAACCGGAGAAGCCATCCATGAACGAAAACACGGAGAACTGGGTTGTATTGTCGACCAACACATCGATATGAGGCAGCGGGAAATCATCTTTAGGGCTCGCCCTATTCAAATCCCGATAATCGACGCACATGCGCACCTTACCGTCCTTCTTCGGTACAGGCACTATGTTGGCGACCCACAGAGGGTAGGTAGTGACCGCTAAGAAGCCAGCATCAAGCTGTTTCTGCACTTCTTCTTTGATTTTAACGGCCATATCTGGTCTCGTCCTCCTAAGCTTCTGCTTAACGGGAGGACAATCTTCTCGCAGCGGTAAGTGGTGGACCACGATGTCCGTGTCAAGTCCGGGCATATATTCGTATGACCAAGCAAAGACGTCACTATACTCTCTCAGCATCTCGACTAATCTCTGCTTGACATCATTCTGCAGCGCAGCCCCTATCCTGACATTTCTGACGAGTTCTTCAGAACCCAGATTCACGATCTCGATCTCCTCTTCATGAGGCAGAATAACTTTCTCCTCTTGTTTCAACTAGCTGGCCAACTCTTCAGGAAGGTCTTCGTCTTCATCAATCTCTTCTTCGGCTTGATATATCGGGCAATCAAAGTCGAAGTGAGCCGTAGAAGGTCCAGAGTCGATGTCATCTGTCATGTGGATCCTGCAATAACAAGGGTTAAGCTTAAAACAAGGATATGCAGGTTAGCACAAGCCCCATTGCCATTTTATTGTTTTTCAAAACAAATATAAAACAGGAATAACAGAGATCACAATATTTGAATACGAAGAAAAACGCCTTTGATTTATTAACAAAATGCATGTACATAATCCAACAAGGCCCTGACAATAAAACTACTATGCCCCGGGTAAGACATAGGGTTGTACAATGATTGGAAAAAGTAAATCATTACTCTTCGCTCGTCATCTGGATGATATCCTTGACGGACCAATTGTTGAGGCCCTCGCCTGGCTTGCTTGGCTGGATCCAAGAGTCGAGGTCACAGTCGCTATCTCCGCTGTCTTCAGACACCGCGTTAATGCTTTCGAAAATCACTCCGCCACTGGTAAACTGGATCGGCCCTTTACCTCGAGACGCACTGCTAGAAGAGGAAGCTTCAGCTCCAGGAGAGTATCCCAACCCAAACTTGTCTTGCTTGTTAGGTATCTCCAAAATTCGCCCCCAGCCTGGGGTAGATCCGGCTTGGACAACAGCCCGGGCTTCCTTGAAGGAGGAGAGAGTCATCTCTGGCTTTTCAGTGACTACAGGAGCTACGTCCTTGACTTTAACAGCTTCGAACGCTTGGCATAGAGTTTCGTGGATTTCCCCATCCATCTCAACATACTTGAAGGACGACAAATGGCTCACCATTATGTCTTCCTCGCCACATACGGTCACGATGCTACCTCCGACAGCATACTTGAGCTTCTGGTGCAACGTGGAGGTTACGGCACCAGCAGCATGGATCCATGGCCGGCCCAAGAGACAGCTGTAGGCAGGCATGATGTCCATAATATAAAAGACCGCGTCGAACGTTTCCGGCCCGACTTGGATTGGCAGGGTCACCTCCCCGAAAACATGCCGTTTAGTTCCGTCGAACGCCTTCACAACCAGATCACTGGGTGTGCAAATCACTCCACGAGTATCTAACTTCATTAATGCCTTCTTCGGAAGAATATTAAGTGACGAACCCGTGTCCACCAACACGTACGACATAATCGTGCCCCTACACTCTATCAAGATGTGCAGGGCGCTATTGTGATTCCTCCCTTTTGGCGTCGGCTCCAGGTCTGTGAAACCTAGCCCATTTCCAGCATTTACGTGGGCTACGACCTCTTCTAGCTGATTTACCGATATTTCCTGCGGCACATATGCGGCGTTCAACACCTTCAGCAGCGCGTTGCGGTGCGCTTCGAAACACAGCAATAAGTTCAGGATGGAAATCTTCGAGGGCGTCTGATGGAGATGATCCACAATCTTATAGTCACTCTTTTTAATCAACCGCATAAACTCCTCGGCATCTTTAACAAGCAAGTCTTTCTCTACCCCACGGGGGATCTCTTCAATGACTTTACTTTTACCTTTATCGGTCGCATCAGCTCTGACCGCTTTATCCGCCACGACCTCTGGTGGTGCAAACACTCTTCCGCTGCGAGTAATACCACTAATTCCCGCAAGGTTCTCCACAGTCGACCCAAATGGTTCTAGCTCCATCTTCTGTTCGTTGCAGTAGACTTCAGCCCCATAATGCCACGGGACGGCGTTAGTGCTCTCGAAGGGTATCGGCCCAGCTTTGGTGATAGTAATTGTGGGCGGCCTGGGCGCAGAAATAGTTATCGTCCGGCGAGGGATGGTGATGGTGGCGACCTCATCAGCTTGCTTCAGCATTACCTCTCCTGATCCACATTCGGCCCTCCGGCTAAACTGTAAAATCCCTTCAATCATCAGACTTTGAATTCCCTCTATCAAATGCTCACATCCATCAGAACGTGTGGCACAGTCCATACATAGCTCTCCGCAACCTGGAAAGAAACCCCTTTTCATCAACTTAGCTTTAACGAAGCTAAGCGGCGTCTTCAGATCTCTGACGTCAGTCAACAAATCAGAACTCTCGTCTTCGATAATGGCGTTTACTCCACCTCCCCTATGATTCGGCATAGGATTCTTCGTGACATTTGGCACATTATCCGAGAAGTTGATGATCTTGGCATCCACCATGTCCTGCACCTTATGCTTGAAGGCTTTGCAGTTCTCTATTGTGTGGCCTGGTGCCCCAGAATGAAACTCACAAGTGGCATTCGCGTCGTAACCTGGCGGAGGTGCCCCTGTCAAGGGAGCCAGCGTTCTCTTCTGGATCAACTGTAGCTGAAGCAAAGTCTGCAAGAGTTGCGCGTACGACATGGGCGGTGTCTCGAGGTGACGGTTCGACAAGGGTGCCCAATTCTGGTACTTTCTGTATCCCTGTTGATTCGGTTGCTGCTGCTGCTGCTGCGGCTGTTGAACTGCCGGGATAGTTATATTGGCCACCTGTTGGTGAGGGCCTTTACCCTTCCTTCGAGCGTTGGTCACAGCGCTCGCTTCTCCTTCTTGTCTTTTGCCACTATAAGGTTTCTTTCCGCCTCCAGCTGAGGATGAATCACCTTGAATTTTCCCGAGCTTGATCCCATTTTCGATGTGCTCACCCGTGATAATGAGATCTGAGAATGTTCCGGACATACCGCTGACCAACTTCTCATAGTAAACCCCTGGGAGGGTGGCTACGAACATCTGCACGAGCTCACGTTCAACCATCGACTGCTGAACCCTAGCTGCCAACTCACACCACCGCTGGGTGTATTCCTTAAACCCTTCTTTGTTCCTCTGCGACAGATTCTGCAGCTGGACTCGGTTCGGGGCCAAGTCGCTATTGTATTGGTAGTGGTGCACAAATGCTTCAGCAAGATCCTTCCATGTGCGCACACTAGTAGGCTCCAGACTCATGTACCACTCAAGGGATGGCTCGGAAAGGCTGTCTTGAAAGAAGTGCATCAGCAACTTCTCGTCCTCAGAATGGGCAGACATTTTTCTGTAGTACGATCTCAGGTGGACACGAGGGCAAGTGGTGCCCTTATACTTTTCAAAGTCAGGTACCTTGAACTTGGAAGGCACCTTGAAATCAGCAATTAGTCCTAACTTGGACATATCAACGCCCAGGGTATTCTGATTCTCGATATCTCTCATCTTATCTTCAAGTGCCTTGAATCTAAGCCGTGCTTCAGCATTTAGCTCCCCTTCAGCACCTCTCTGAGAGAACACATCATCTTGACGATCCTCTAGCCATGGCTAAGGCCCAAACAGATTCCCGACACCTGCATTGTCGTTGCCCAGCCCGACATTGACATTAGCTCCCAGACTCCCATTACCGATGCCCGTCGTATTGAGTCCGATGTTGGCCATCACATTGCCGTTGGCACTGCCGTTTCCCCCGGTCACGGGAACACCATTCTGTGGAGTTTCAACTGGTGGAGGAGTAGGCACAGTCCCACCATGGAGTACGCCATTGCTATCGACCCTCGAAATCAGAGGCTGAACCAAGGTTCTGAGCTGATCCTGGCCATTGGCGACCGCTTGCATGAGCTCCATGAAGCGATCCATTCTTTCGTGGAGTTCCTGAACATCGGTTTGCACTTGCTCCATGATTCTGGTTTGATTAGCTCTAGTCGGATAGCGGTGAATAGGTCTCTGATCAATCCTGGAACCACCTGAAACAACCTGAAACAACCTGAAAAACACAAAAGGGTTAGGAAAAACAACAAAATGCTCGTTATGCAAATGCTTCATGCAAATGCAAACGTGTGTCTGTGCATTAGGGAGATTTCCCCCGATCCTAGTGCCTGAGTGCCAGTGCTGATAATAAGAAGAAGTCCGAGTCCAATCATGGAAATAACAATCTCATATATAAAGAAAGCCCATCAAGGCAGTATACAACATCAGCGAGTACAAGATGAATCAATAGCGTGACCCCAGCCAACAAGCCTGGTGATGGTCAGCATACAACAATGATCAAAACAAAAGGAAATACAAATAGTCAAGTACGGCCACGGGCGCGATACTCTTCTAACAACTCCTTCGTTTCTTGATGATCAGGCAGAGTGAGTAACCCTTCGACGAGTAATTCCCTTTGCACAATGGTGTACTGAAGACCTTCGACCGAACCTTCCCATGCTCCTTCGCCGAAACAGTCTTCTAGTTTCCGCTTCTTGGACTCAAACGTCAGTTTGCGCTCCTTCAGGTTAGCAAAAGCCCTGTTGAGCTGGCCTTCGGCGACGTATCTGCGAGCGGTTTCTTCATCAAACCTCTTCTCACTAGCTTTTACCTGGGCCTCCAGCTTGGAGATATGTAGCATCAGCTTATCCTCCCGCTCTTTCCTGGTGGCCAGGGAAGCCTTCCAGTGCTGGTTGAACTTGGATATCCTCTGATACGCTTCGTCAAAGTGCTGCTTCTTCGTGGCCAGTACGTCGTTGACAGCTTTGAAGTCTTGACCCATGCGTTCACGCTCGACTATCTGCTTAGTCAGGTCTGTACCTAGCTAGTTCACCAGCTCTGTTTTCCTTTTGAAAGAATGAACGACTTCGTTCCTCTCGCTTCGGAGCTGAGCCAATTCTTTCTCCAGTTCCTCATTTGCCCGCTTCAATTCATCTCTCTCAGCCAACACCTGATTATGCTGCTGAATGGGCACAGTAATAGGCTCTTCAATCATTGGAGGGCTTTCCGGCTTGGCATGAGGAAACGGCATCCCTATAGAATCTGCTCTGGCTCTGATCCAAGTCACATACGGAGGGTAGGCTTGGTTATTGCTTCTCCCCAGCAATGGTTTGCCTTTCTTACTGATACCATTCCATGCACGCTGAAGCCTAGATAACAGATCCCCCTCTAGAAGACCAGTGAGGTACAGAGATTCCTGCACCTCTTCATCCTTCGGAGGAGCTCTCAAAGCATACGCGAACTGTCGGACCAGCAAAGACGGATTGTAGTTTATACAGCCTTTCCTGCCTATCAAAGGCACGTTTGGAAACCCGCTGCAGCTGAAGATAATCTCGGTACCCAACCTATCTCTGTCAAACCAGTCGATATCCTCCGTTGATAGACTCATCAAACGCTCGGACCACTCAGCTGTGGCTGCAGACGAAACAAAAGGACCCCTCTTGGGCAGATGACTATCAAGCCATTTATAAAGCAAGGGTACACAACATGAGACATTCTTGCCCCTTCTGTTCTCGTTTTTGTAGTGGACGGAATGGTAGACATCTCCTATCAAGGTAGGGACTGGATTCCCTGATGCAAAGATATGAAATGCGTCGAAGTCTACAAAATCGGGCATGTTGGGGAACATAATGATGCCATATATGCACAGAGCGAGAATGGCGTTGAACGCGACCCAACATCCGTCTTTGGCGCACTGCTGAGCCTTTCCCACTAAAAACTGCAAGGAGAAGCCGGGAACCTTGTTCCAACTAGACAATACCAACTCGGAGGCATCCAGATGAAGTGAAGGAGCTAAACCAGCCAGATCAGGCTCAGCATCCATATGAACAAAAGGCATCTGCCTCTTGATAGGCACACCTAACAAATCAGCATATTCCTCTAGCGTAGGTGCGAGAACAAAATCCTAGAAAGTAAAGCATCTCAACGGAGGGTCGTAGAACTGCAACAGAGCGTGCAACCCATTCAACTCGAACGCAGAAGGTTTACGAACCAAACTGAGCAATTTGCCGTAAGATTTTATGAACTCATCCCTCACAGAATCATCTGCTAAAGCAATCAAACCGGTCAGCCGAACCACATCTGGGGAAGAGAACTTGTAAGCCACGGTCTTCCTCAGAGAACCCATAACAATACAATAGGAGGCAAGAAATCCCGGATCGGGGAAAACGGTACCTGCAACACAGACACACGTAAATGAAATGCAAATGAGTATGCAAAGCAATCTAAAATGCAATCATGCAGCAGGAGATCAAGGCAACTGTGCTGTGGAGATTCTGTATCAACAAAACCATAATGTCGCTCTGTCAAGAACAACCACTATATCTGATAATAAGAAAACCCTGGTATCGGACCACAAATCTGCTCTGTCAAGAACAACCATCTGATAGGGCCATATACATAGGACTATAATTCTGCTCTGTCAAGAACAAATGTCTGATAATAAGGACCTCTAATACAAGACCAAAACTCTGCTCTATCAAGAACAAACATCTGATAATAAGGTAATAAGGACCTCTGATACAGGACCAAAACTCTGCTCTATCAAGAACAAACATCTATCTGCAAAAGAGATCCTCAGACCCCAATCAAAAACCTGCTCTGTCAAGAACAAACATCTGATGATAAGATCCTCTGATCCCAATCAAAAACCTGCTCTGTCAAGAACAATCATATATCTGCAGATGAGATCCTTAGATCCCAACAAGACTGATCCACTATCAAGAAACCCAGGTGGTTTGAAGGTCAAAGTTTCCTGCAATAAACCCAACCATGCTCACAGGTATGGACCTAAAATGAATCAAGTTCGGCATCCTATGCGTTCATCAGCGTCACAGACATTCAAGAGGGGTGATACGATACCCAGAAGGTGTGGCATCACCAGCTCATGAAGCGGCCTCACTCGGCTGAATCACAAATGATTGGTCCCCAGAGTCGACAATCCTCCAAACCAGCAACCGTCTCAACCCAAAGGGTTGAAAGAGAAGCCAACTGGGAGAACCTCGTCTGAGCGTGGATTTCATGAGAGACTAGTTCCTGCAAAGCAAGCACGCGCCCACTAATTTCCACAACTAATGTTATGTTCACTCAAGCCTGGGTCTGGCTTCTCACTCATCAGAATGCCCCTCCCACAACAGCACAGATAATCATATCATACTGAAAATAAAATGCGGGAAATAAAATGCAATAAATAAACACAACCCAACAAGTAATCATACAAGCGCTAGGATTGACTCTCGCAGGGGATGTCGGATCCCCAAACTGACTCGCATACGGGACGTTGGATCCCAGGAAACTATCAAATCCCCAACAGAGTCACCAGTTGTCGCTTCCGCGAAAATAAGGTGCCGGCAAAACAGAAGAGTCGCCACCTTTCGTTATTTATCCCTCGGAACGGGAAAGGAAACGATCGGAAAAACCTGACGAAAAAGGGTAAGACAAGGTCATCGCAACCATTGTCTGGGTTCGGGAGTCGGTTACGCAAGGGGAAGGTATTAGCACCCCTCACGTCCGTCGTACTCGACGGGATCCACGCTTGTTGTGTTTACTGGACGAGTTGGTTTATCTATCTACCTATCAAGGCTGGCTTAAACAGAAAAGAAAATGACTCGGCAAAGCTTCGCACTTTATGCCTACGTATTCTCATCAGAGAATGAGAAATCAGAGTCAACGTAGTTCGGCCTATGACGGGTTACGGGGAAGGTAGCTCGCCAATACATCAGTATTGTGCCTACGTACTCTCAACAGGTATGAGAGATCAGAGCTTACGTAGTTTGGGAAACTACGGATTACGGGGATTCAGATTCATCTGTTTTATCGAGTAGGGTTAAACAGGAGTTCCAGCAGTTAGGGATAAAGCCTGTTTGCGGTGGCGCTGAAGTTTAACGGCACTCTTTTCTTCAGAAAAGCTTTCCTTTGACTTATGGGCCCACGGGGCAAAAATATTTGAAGTTTGTTTTCTGTCTTTTACGAAAGAAGTGTTTTTTATTGTGTTTGCAATTTCAATCGCACTAAAGACTATGACCTGAGAGTGAATGCGTCGCATGTCACCCAAAGGGTGCCATACTAAACATCCAGACTGTTGAAAAGAAGCTCTCCAACAATCCTTTCCCAGATAGCTTAAGGCTCGTAACGTACGAAAGAAATCATTCATGATTACTGTATTTTAAGCTGTTTTGAGATGAGAAGAGAACAGGCTCAGCTATGGGGAGACTATCAAGTCCTACTGTTGTCATGCCAAGGATTCATCCTATGGTTGAGGTTTGAAACAGGGAACTCCTAGAAGTTATCATGCATAGGTTTCAACCTAAGGTTCTAATCATCACTTCCTTATCAAAGGGAATGAGAGTCCTAAGGGATCATGTCAATGATACACAGAAACAGATAAAGCATCAGCTTAAACAGTAAACAGTAAACGACTGTAAAATGCATGCAATGAAAGTGAGAGAGGAAATGTGTGTGGGGCAGCAGCCTCCACAAGCTCATCTCAACCTCAAGCCAGAATGAATAACAGTAATCATACTGAAAGATAAAACATGCTATCAAGCAGACTATAATAACAACTGTAATCATACAGAAGAAATAAAATCATGCTATCAAGCAAAATAAACCACATGGGCAAGGGAGCAGGGCTCTACCGAATACCCGCAAGCAAAGTCATACAGTAACAATACAAGCAGAGGGAGCAACTCAACCTCTAGTGCAATCATGCTCCTAGATTAAAGTCAGTCTAGATATGGACTTATTCTAATGCATCAAGCAAGTCAAACAAGGCACATCAGCAACACAGAGAAGAAATAGACAAGAAAACAGATTAACTCCTCTCTCAACTCCAAGCTTCAGCTCTTCTGACAGCGATCCAGTCTTCATACTTCCATCACTCTTGACAAATATCAATTTGCTTCTCTAGGTTTCAACCCTTCAACATAAGTTTCAACCTATTCTCTCTTCTCTAAGCTTCAGCTCCTTAATCAGTCCCACCTTCAGGCTTCACCCTTAACCACAAGTATCAACTTGATTCCTGCAGGATCTCCAAGCTTCAAAGTAAGTATCAACTTATCCTTTGTTCTTCAAGCTTCAGCTGAAATGGCAATGCTCAGGGAATCATCCTCTTCATAAGTATCAACTTAGTCTTCAAGCTTCATCTCTCTTTGCTTTACCAGTCTCAACTTGGTCCTCTCTTCTATAAGCTTCAGCTTCTCAGTGTAGTCATCAATCATCTGGAAATGTCAACTTCATCCTTCAGTCTTTAAGCCTCAGCTCTCCATTCAGTCTTTACTGGATCTTCAAGTATCAACTTGCTCTTCCTGCTCTTCAAGCTTCAGCTGAAATGGTAATGCTCAGGGAATCATCCTCTTCATAAGTATCAACTTAGTCTTCAAGCTTCACACTCAAGCCCAACATCTCTCAAGATACTCAAACCAGAAGAAATCACTTAACTGGATAAGCTAGGATATTAAACTGCTTGTTGACCACCAAAGGTGACCTATAAGGGTTCAACATCAAAAGAATGGTTCCCTCAAAAGTTCTATTTCCTAGGTACCATAACTTATCCCTCCAAAGGAGGGAGGTGAATACCATGGAAGGACCTTGAATCATGGGAAAGAATGGAGGTGAAAGATATCATCCATGTTTAAGAAAGGAGTCAACTAAGTCTAAGCTCTACTTAATTCCTAACCCTAAAACAACAACAAAACAAACAAGTCTTCAAGCTCTCAAGCTCCTTCTTCAATCCTCAAGTCTTCCACTATGCTCCTCCATGCTCCACAAAGCAAGACCAAGCCCACCAAGCCAAGCAAAAACCCACAAAGCAAGGCAAAACAAAATACAAGCCCACAAGGGCAACACAAACAACAATCAATTACAAAAATCACTTAAAAATAGTATACTATTATATTAAAATCTAATATAATTTATAGGGGATCCCACATACCTACCCTTAATACCCTATATGTCCCAATATCTAACTTGACCTAGAAACCCAAAATTCTAGTGTTATTGTGGACCTATGTTAAGGATTGACCTAAATCTACACAACCTAAAGTCATCTAATCAAAACTAATCAAAAACTAATCACAAAATTATGGACTAAATCCAGAGGGGAGCTAAAGTCCTAATCTAACTATCCTAAAAAGAATGGCCTAAAAATATGAAGGGAACTAGCTAAACAAAATTCTACAAATCTATGCATCAACATAAAAGGAATTAAAAGCTATTAAAAGAGAAAATACACAAAAATATTAAAAATGCATGAAATTCAAATATTATGATTTTATAATTTTCTAGACATCAATGTGAAATAGGAGAAAAAATCCCCACGTAAAAATCATTATTTTCCTGTTTAATATGATTTTTCAAAGTTTAAAACAAAATGGAGAAAATAAAATGAAATATGAAAATAATTGGTGCAGATAGCAATCCAGTGCAGTTCAATATGAGAATGGGCTTGAAACGGGGGTGTGATCAGCAATGCGCGCTAGGCCCAAGGTTTAATCAGAAATTAAATCAAAAAAGTAAAGAAAAAGAAAAAAGCACGGTGCAGAAAGCAAGGAAAATCAGTTCAAATCATCAATGGGCCACAGATGGGGGTGTGGCTATCAAAATCCACTAAAGCCCAAGACCTCACTTTAAGTGGTACGCTGCGTTTTGGGGTATCTTCAGAACTCCTCTTCAAACATGAAATCAAATCTTGGCCACACGATCTGGCTTTGGTCGACCGGTCCTTGCCTCATCCAACGGCCATGACTTTATCTTCTTCCTCCAGCCATTAAAATGGAGGGAAAGCTCCATAGTTGCAGAGCTCAAATACCTAACTCAGATTCCATCCAAACTCAACCAAAATCCATGGTTCAAAACCCTAATCCGCTCTAAATTCAACCCTGAATCCAACCATGGTATTAGAATCAATTGAAATGCCCTCAATCTCTAAACCCGATCCAAGATCAAAATTATGCTCAGACTTCAACTCTGACTATTCTTGAAATTGATTACCTCAGAATGATCACCACCTCACACTGGTTAAATCTTGCTATTAAACTCATGTTATATCTCACTATACATCGTGTTCTTGATCAAAACAAAATTGGTGTCACTAACTCAAACTTCACCAAATGATCTCAAAGTTTCCAGAATCCATCTCCTACTTGTCTCTAACCATTATAACCTAACAAATCTAACTAATTATGCTTAAATTAGGGTGTAGAAGAAAAGTTGCAAACCTGTCAAATCTTGAATACCAGATGGGTCAAATCTTCAGTTCAACCTCCCAAACTCTTCAGAATCACTCCTTGATTGATGTTAATGCTTCTGTTTGCAAAAGATTTGATCAAAGAAGCTTGAATCTCCAAATCCGATGGTGACTTGCAGCTCCCAAAATCCAAATGCTAACTCTTCAATTCTTCATGATCTTGCCCTCAATTTGGTATGCACACATTCAGTATGATCAATGGAAGGTGTTAGGATTGAAAGAATCAATGGAAATGGTGTGGAATGTAGAAATTGATTTCAACTTGCAATGGAAGAAATTGAAATGGCTATCTCACTCTCCTCTCTAATCTCTCACCAACCTTGCATTTGAGCAAGTTCTAATCATTATATAGGATGGTTCTAAACCATCCAGAACTTTCTGGAATCATCCAATGAGAATTTGAGATTCTCATGTCATGAGTTTTTGGTTTCAACTCATCTCATACACCATCTTATGCTATGCCTCTTGCAGCAACTTGTTCTCCTTTGAAAATCTCCTTAGATGAGATACATGATATGTTAGGATACTTTACTAGCTTGTGCATTGCCTTTCCTTGTGTTTTGCATGTGTACCTTAATATGCAAGTAACCATTCTCCAAAGCAAGTCCATGATTTAGGCCTCAAATCAAAAATGTGGCTGAACCATTGTTTCTAAAATGTTTTCTAGAGTCAAAATGACCTATTACATGCCATTGTTTGGATGTGTAGCTTGGAAATTTCAATTTCCAACTTTGACTTATTTAACTTATGCCCCCATTTTAGGTCATTTTTACCATTTTGAGCTACAAGCCTTTTCAACAACTCATGACCTCCTTACTAGCCTTAAAACATCATTTTAAGCAAGTTTGATGTTGAATATTTTTCCATTTGAAGCTTGGAAATAGGAGTTATGGCCTTATGCTTGAAATGACCTGTAATCTCCAAATGACCAAAATGCCCTTGACTTGTCAAAGCCATAAGTTGAGTTCTACAAATCCTATCAAGGACTTCTAGTACTCTCTATAAAGCTAAGAAGATAAGGAACAACATTAATGTTGGCCAAAAGTTCATAGGAATCATCCTTCTTGGGCAAACGTTGGATGCAAGTTGGGTGACTTTCAAGGCCCCAGATTCACATACCTCAGATGACCTGTAACTTGTCAAAGTCATAACTTGAGCTCTACAAATCCTATCAAGGACTTCTAGTACTTAAATTAAAGCTAATAACAAGCTCTACAACATTCATGTTGGGGGTAAGATGAAATGACAATCACATCTTGAGCTAAACTGCCTTGCAGATAGGGGTCAAACTAGGGGATTTTACACTGTCAAGCCTTAGAAACCCTAGCTTGAAACTTCTCAAACTCCTCAATCATGATGAGTTAACCTTGGAATCATCCTTATAGAATCTCAATTCATCAATCCATGATCACATGGCTCTTGGATTAGGTCTCAACCCTCTCCAAATCATCAGTTGACCTAGGGTTGACCCAGTCAAACCCTAATTATACCACTCATGGCTGAGGCTTCTTAACCTTGCACAATGACCTCTCTAGGCTTCATGATGGCTTTCAATACATCTCATAAGCTCTCTCAAAGCTTCAAGTCCATCCTCATAGCTTCAGAATCATCTGGGGAGCTCCCATAACTCTCAAGTTAGGAGGCACACAACCTTGGTTTCAACCAATCTCTCTGAGGATCTCTTAACTTCTCTGACAAAAAGATATCAACCCTTGAAGACTTGAATAACCTTCTTGGCTAGCTTCAAACTCTTGTGGTGCTCTTGATTGGTAATCATACCTCTTGATCTCCTGCACACATGTCAATGAAATGCAAGTGATAATGCTAATGTGAATGAGATGGACCACAAGCTAGGTAAAGAAATGTTGGTCAAATTTTGGGGTGCAACACAACGGACAGAAGTTGGAACTAGAACCGTTTGGTTCATCTGTTGAGAACCTAGCGGGCGTTAGCGGAATTACTCGCAGCGGAAGAGTATTTGCACCACCTGAGGTCGTGGCGGACAAAGCGGACAAAGCTGATGCAACTGATAAAAGGAAAAGTAAAGTCGTTGAAGAGATCCCTCGTGGGGTAGAAAAAGACTTACTTGTTAAAGACGCCGAGGAATTTATGAGGTTGATTAAAAAGAGTGACTACAAGATCGTGGATCATCTCCATCAGACACCCTCGAAGATTTCCATCCTGAATCTGTTGCTGTGTTCGGAGGCACACCGCAACGCGCTGCTGAAGGTGTTGAACGCCGCATATGTATTGCAGGAAATATCGGTAAACCAGTTGGAAGAGGTCGTAGCCCACGTGAATGCTGGGAATGGGTTAGGGTTTACTGACCTGGAGCTGACACCGAAGGGAAGGAACCACAATAGCGCCCTGCACATCTCGATAGAGTGTAGGGGAACAATTATGTCTCACGTGTTGGTGGACACGGGGTCGTCGCTCAATGTTCTTCCGAAGAAGGCATTGATGAAGTTAGATACTCGCGGAGTGATTTGCACACCTAGTGATCTGGTTGTGAAAGCGTTCGATGGAACCAAACACCATGTTTTCGGGGTGGTGACGTTGCCAATCCAAGTCGGGCCGGAAACATTCGATGCGGTCTTTTACATTATGGACATCATGCCTGCCTACAGCTGTCTCTTAGGCCGACCATGGATCCATTCGGCGGGTGCCGTGACCTCCACGTTGCACCAGAAACTCAAGTACGCTGTCGGAGGTAGCATCGTGACCGTATGTGGCGAGGAAGACATAATGGTGAGCCATTTGTCGTCCTTCAAATATCTTGAGATGGATGGGAAATCCACGAAACCCTATGCCAAGCGTTCGAAGCTGTTAAAGTCAAGAACGTAGCTCCTGTAGTCACTGAAAAGCCAAAGATGACTCTCTCCTCCTTCAAGGAAGCCCGGGCCGTTATCCAAGCCGGATCCACCCCAGGCTGGGGGCGAATTTTGGAGATACCTAACAAGCAAGACAAGTTTGGGTTGGGGTATTCTCCTGGAGCTGAAGCCTCCTCTTCTAGCAGTGCGTCGCGAGGTAAAGGGCCGATCCAGTTTACCAGCGGCGGGGTGATATTTGAAAGCATCAATGCAGTGTCCGAAGACAGTGGAGATAGCGACTGTGACTTAGACTCTTGGATACAGCCAAGCAAACCAGGCGAGAGCCTCAACAACTGGTCCGTCAAGGATATCATCCAGATGACAAGTGAAGACTAATGATTTACTTTTTCCAATCATTGTACAACCCTATGTTCTACCCGGGGCATAGTGGTTTTATTGTCAGTGCCTTATTTGATTATGTACATGCATTTTACCAATAAATCAAAAGGCGTTTTTCTTCGTATTCAAATATTGTGATCTCTGTTATTCCTGTTTTATATTTGTTTTGAAAAACAATAAAATGGCAATGAGGTTTGTGCTAACCTGCATATCCTTGTTTTAAGCTTAACCCTTGTTATTGCAGGATCCACATAGCAAATGACATCGACTCTGGACCTTCTACGGCTCACTTCGACTTCGATTGCCTGATCTATCAAGCCGAAGAAGAGATTGATGAAGACGAAGACCTTCCCGAAGAGTTGGCCCGCTTGTTGAAACAAGAAGAGAAAGTTATTCTGCCTCATGAAGAGGAAATTGAGATTGTGAATTTGGGTTCTGAAGAACTAGTCAGGAACGTCAGGATAGGGGCTGCATTGCAGAGTGATGTCAAGCAGAGATTGGTCAAGATGCTTCGAGAGTATAGTGACGTCTTTACTTGGTCATACGAAGATATGCCCGGACTTGATACTGACATCGTGGTCCATAACTTGCCGCTGCGAGAAGATTGTCCTCCCGTTAAGCAGAAGCTTAGGAGGACGAGACCAGATATGGCCGTTAAGATCAAAGAAGAAGTGCAAAAACAGCTTGATGCTGGCTTCTTAGCGGTCACTACTTACCCTCCCTGGGTCGCCAACATAGTGCCTGTACCGAAGAAAGACGGTAAGGTGCGAATGTGCGTCGATTATCGGGATTTGAATAGGGCGAGCCCTAAAGATGATTTCCCGCAGCCTCATATTGATGTGTTGGTCGACAATACAGCTCAGTTCTCCGTATTTTCGTTCATGGATGGCTTCTCCGGCTACAATCAGATCAAGATGGCGCCGGAGGACATGGAGAAAACTACGTTTATTACACCTTGGGGAACATTTTGCTACAAGGTAATGCCTTTCGGTCTGAAGAACGCAGGGGCCACTTACCAACGAGCAATGGTTACTTTGTTTCATGATATGATTCATCATGAGATTGAAGTCTATGTTGATGACATGATTGCGAAGTCCCAAACAGAGGAGGGACATCTGGTCAATTTGCTGAAGCTTTTTGAGAGGCTTAGGAAGTTCAGGTTGAGGCTGAATCCTAATAAGTGTACTTTCGGAGTACGGTCCGGAAAGCTACTGGGGTTTATCGTAAGTGAAAGAGGCATCGAGGTTGATCCTGCGAAAATAAAAGCAGCCATACAAGAAATGTCAGCGCCAAGAACAGAAAAAGAAGTTCGTGGTTTCCTGGGCAAAATAAACTACATTGCAAGGTTTATTTCTCAGCTCACGGCCACGTGTGAACCGATGTTCAAACTGCTAAAGAAAGATCAGGCAATTATCTGGAACGAGGATTGCCAAAAGGCATATGATAAGATAAAACAGTATCTACAGGAACCTCCAATCTTGATACCCCCAGTGGCCGGACGACCCTTAATCATGTACTTGACAGTTCTTGAGAATAGTATGGGGTGTGTTCTCGGTCAGCACGACGAGACGGGCAGAAAGGAGCATGCCATCTATTATTTGAGTAAAAAGTTCACAGATTATGAATCTCGTTACTCAATGCTGGAGAAAACGTGTTGTGCACTAGCCTGGGCTGCCAAACGTTTACGACAGTACATGCTCAATCACACAACCATGCTATTTTCGAAGATGGATCCGATCAAGTACGTCTTCGAGAAGCAAACGCTTTCGGGCAGGATTGCCAGATGGCAAATGGTGTTGACGGAATATGACATTCAGTACGTTTCCCAGAAGGCCATTAAGGGAAGCGTATTGTCTGAATACCTGGCCGAACAGCCGATCGAGGAGTATCAGCCGATGAGATTTGAATTCCCTGATGAGGATATCATGTTTCTCAAAGCGAAAGATTGCGATGAACCGTTGCCCGACGAGGGGCCAGATAGGAAATCCCAGTGGAAATTGATATTCGACGGGGCGGTTAATTCTTATGGAAGTGGCATTGGGGGGATCATCACGACTCCCCACGGATCCCACATCTCGTTCACTGCGAGACTGACGTTTCCAGTCACCAATAATGAAACGGAGTACGAAGCATGCATTATGGGTCTAGAAGAGGCAATTGATTTGAGAATCAAGAACCTAGATGTATATGGTGACTCGGCGCTTGTGATCAACCAGATTAAAGGGGAGTGGGAGACTCGTCAATCGAATTTGGTGCCGTACATGAATTATGCAAGAAGGCTGCTTCCGTTCTTTGATCGAGTGGAACTCCATCATGTGCCCAGGGCCGAAAACCAGATGGCTGATGCCTTAGCCACGTTGACTTCGATGTATAAAGTCAATTTTTGGAATGAAGCTCCAAGAATTGTCCTTTCTCGTCTTGATAGACCTGCATTCGTCTTTGCGATCGAGGAAGCCTCCGACGGCAAACCATGGTTCCATGATATCCAGACCTTCCTTATGACTAAGGAGTATCCTGCGGGAGCGTCAACCCAGGATAAGAAGACTCTGAGGAGGCTATCTGGAAATTTTTATCTTAATCCTGATGGAGTTTTGTATAAGAGAAACCACGATCTCGTGCTACTCAGATGTGTAGATGAGAAAGAGGTGAGTATGCTCAAGGAAGAAGTCCATGAAGGCACATTTGGTACGCACGCCGACGGGCATGCTATGACAAGAAAGATCCTGAGAGCAGGATATTACTGGCTGACGATGGAATCGGATTGCTTTAAATTCGCGAAGAGATGTAATAAATGGCAGATTTATGCTGATAAGATTCATGTACCGCCGTGCCCTTTAAATGTTATGTCCTCCCCGTGGCCGTTCTCCATGTGGGGCATCGACATGATAGGCAAGATCGAGCCCACTGCGTCTAATGGTCATCGCTTCATTCTAGTAGCCATCGACTACTTCACCAAATGGGTGGAGGCAGCCTCATACGCTAATGTGACCAAGCAGGTGGTGGCTAAATTCATAAAGAGGGATATCATCTGTCGTTACGGAATTCCCGAGCGAATCATTACTGATAATGGTTCGAATCTGAATAACAAGACAATGAAGGAGCTGTGCCAGAGTTTCAAGATTGAACACCACAACTCATCTCCTTACCGGCCGAAGATGAACGGCACCGTTGAAGCGGCCAATAAGAACATTAAGAAGATTGTACAGAAGATGGTTGTGACCTACAAAGATTGGCACGAGATGCTGCCATTTGCACTGCACGGTTATCGTACAACGGTACGTACATCAACCGGGGCAACTCCTTTCTCCTGGGTGTACGGTATGGAAGTTGTCCTACCGTTAGAAGTGGAGATCCCTTCTTTGCGAGTTTTGGTTGATGTGAAACTCGATGAGGCAGAATGGATTAAGAACTGACTAAACCAACTCAGCCTGATGGACGAGAAGAGGTTAGCATCGATTGCGTATGGTCGTTTATACCAAAGCCGAATGAAGAAAGCTTATGATAAGAAGGTGTGTCCTAGAAGCTTTCAGACGGGTGATCTCGTCCTGAAGAAGATTCTTCCTCCACACTCCGATCACCGGGGCAAGTGGACTCCCAATTACGAAGGTCCGTACGTCGTTAGCAAGGTCTTCTCGGGATGAGCCTTGTTGTTATCCACGATGGATGGTGAAGATTTTGCATCCCCGGTTAACGTGGACACAGTTAAAAAATACTTTGCTTAAAAAATGACCCGCTGGAAAGAAAAAGAATATCCAGGCAAAAATGGGGCATCCCGGCGAACCATAAAAAAGGAAAAAGGTTCGGGCAAAAATTAGGGATATAAAGAAAAGAATGTACACCCGCAAAGTCGAAAACCTGGAAGGGCGACTTTGGCAAAAAAGGGTATCCCGGTGAATCGAAAACCGGGGAGGGCGATTCAGGAAAAAGTTAGGGATTTGAAAAAGCAAATGACTGCGTTCCGCGTGTGGACTTTCATTGTTTAATGGTTTGGAAGACCTGAGGGCCGTTTATCTGAATCAATCTCTTCTGAAGCTGAAGTGTCGGAGAAGTATCGAAGTCGAGTGGGTCATAGAGGGATCAACTCATGGTGTTCGTCTACGCCTCATTGCCGACATGTGTATATACTGATGTATATTTATGTTTTTATGTTTGCGCGGCCTCCTCATTCCAGGAGCTTGCCTCTGTTGTAAAACATTTTTACCCATTCAGGGGTTCGTTATCAATAAAATGTATACGATTCAGCAATTCTGTCTGTCTGTTTAGCATTTATCTGTTTTGTTTGCGAAAAAGAACGCCGATGTTTTTGACAAAATGCGCATACATAAACTTACTGGCCTAGGCCACTGATTGTTGAAACAATGAATTACTTGAACATTGTCACAAGATGATAACCTTGATAGGTCCCTTTGAGAAGGGTGTCTTGTCTATTTGTTTGTGTTGTTGCAGGTGTAGCATATACCAGACAGTACGTCGTGCGCATCCCCAAGCAGGATGATTCCTTCTTCTCCAGTGAAGTTCAGCAGCCTCTCCCCGCAGAGTCTGAACATGAAATTGAAAGCATTGATATGTTTCCCCAAGCAGAGAAGATTCTCTCCCAATCAGATGTATCCTAAAGGAACGTCATCTCCCTAGCTGAGTCATGTACTGAAGTGTGCAGCAATTGATAGTTCCAGACTGAAGTCTCCAGCGGAATTGAGATCCCCCACAGAGTCGTACTCTCCCCCCAAGCAGGATGATTCCTTCTCCCCCAGCCGAGTTTACAGATCCCCAAGAGAGCCGAGCCCTTGGAAGCAGTTCGGGCCATGATTGGTTTTCCCCAGTAGAGTGTTGAATAGCTGATGCTGTATTTCCCCGTCGGAGTCGTTATCTCCAGGAAAGTTCTAGCCGCGAAGGCCGTGCAGTTTATTTCGGCGATTGACATCGTTTTCCTCAGCAGGCCCAGGTTCTCGTAGAGCTTCGTTCCCCTGCAGCAGTTGACTGAAGTTCGTTTCCCCAGGCGGAGTCTAATTGAGATTGGCGTGACTTCTTCTCCTTGACAGGATGATTCCTCTTCTCCACCCGAGTGGTCCTTTCCCCTTGACAGAAGGATTCTCCCTTCGGCATTTATTTTTCTGATGGGGTCATAGCATCTTGCATGATTGCATAGCATTTACCTAAAAAACGCGTAGCATTTCCACCGTGTGGAGCATTGCACCATTGCCAAAGCATACGCATATGAAGCATGAGCTAGGTCGGTACTGTTTTTGTTTTGCAGGTGTTCCTCCGCAGAATGGTTTGATCAAGATGATTCTTGAATTCTCCCCAGCAAAGTCGTTTGCCCAAGATGATTCTTGAATTCTCTAGCGAAGTTGGTTGCTTAAGCTGATTCTTAAAATCTCCAGTGAATTCGCCAGAGAGGGTTGCTCAAGTTGATGCTTAGAGTCCCCGGCAGAGTGTTTGCTCAGGAGGATTCCTGAAATCTCCAGCAGAGTTATTGGTTCAGGATGATTCTTGAAGTCCCCACGGAATTATTTGTCCAAGATGATTCTTGAAGTCCTCAGCAGAGTTGATTCACCCAGAATGATTTCTGGATCCCCGAAGCAGAGTTACTTGATAGTTCTCCAAAATCCCCAGCGGAGATGCATCATCCCCAGCAGGTTTCTGAACAGCGAAGTTGAAACTTCCCTTGAAGACTTGATGATTGAATTCCAACCATATTAACGAAGCAGTTCTCCCAGCTGATGCGGAGTGCCTGATGGCAGAGTTTGGATATCCCCAATTGGTTCATGATTGACTGAGAATTCCATTCCCAGCTTACCGACGAAGTTCGGCTGACGCCCAAAGATTTCCTTGAATACCCGATGGCGTGGTTAACTTGATTGTTGATCTGATAGGTCCCGAGGGATTCCGATGCCTGACGGAGGGATCAACCGTGTATCGCCGGTTACCGTGTGACCAATTCCCCAGCCAGTTGTCGTGCAGCTAATGTTTCAGTTTTCGAAGATTTCTTCCCATCAGAGTACCGTATACTTGTGCAGTTAGCAAATTTCCGGGTTTGTTGGTATTCAACCGTCTTGTACCTTAATTGTTTGAGAGCCGTTCGCTTCTCACCCAGTCAGGTCCAAGCCGTTTAAATAGGGGCAGCTGTTGCACCCCAAAATTTGCTCAACTTTTCTTTACCTAGCTTGTGTTTCATTTCATTCACATTAGCATTATCATTTGCATTTCATTGACATGTATGCAGGAGATCAAGAGGTATGATTACCAATCAAGAGCTACACAAGAGTTTGAAGCTAGCTAAGAAGGTTATTCAAGTGTTCAAGGGTTGATATCCTTGTCAGAGAAGATAAAAGATCCTCAGAGAGAGTGATTGAAGCCAAGTGTGTCTCCTAACTTGAGAGTTATGGGGAAGACCATCAGATGATTCTGAAGCCATGAAGTTAGACTGGAGATCTTGAGAGATCTCATGAGAAGTGTTGAAGATCACTTTGAAGCCTAGACAGGTCATTGTGCAAGATTAAGAAGCCTCAGCCATGATTGGTGTAATTAGGGTTTGACTGGGTCAACCCTAGGTCAACTGATGATTTGTGGAAGGTTGAGACCTAATCCAAGAGCCATGTGATCATGTATTGATGCATTGAAATGTTATAAGGATTATTCCAAGGTTAACTCATCATGATTGAAGAGTTTGAGAAGTTTCAAGCTAGGGTTTCTAAGGCTTGACAATGTAAAATCCCCTAGTTTGACCCCTATCTTCAAGGCAGTTTAGCTCAAGATGTGATTGTCATATCATCTCACCCCCAACATTAATGTTGTAGATAATGCTCTTAGCTTTAATTTGAGTACTAGAAGTCCTTGATAGGATTTGTAGAACTCAAGTTATGACTTTGACAAGTTACAGGTCATCTAAGGTATTTGAATTTGGGGGCTTGAAAGTTGTCCAACTTGCATGAATCTTTTGCCCTAGAAGGATGATTCCTATGAACTCTTGGTCAACATGAATGTTGTTCCTTATCCTCTTAGCTTTCTAGATAGTACTAGAAGTCCTTGATAGGATTTGTAGAACTCAGGTTATGGCTTTGACAAGTTAAGGGCATTTTGGTCATTTGGAGATTATAGGTCATTTCAACCATAAGGCCATAACTACCATTTCCAAGCTTCAAATGGGAAAATGTTCAACATCAAACTTGTTCAAAATGATGTTTTAATGCTAGTAAAGAGGTCATGAGTTGTTGGAAGTGCTTGTATCTCAAAGTTGCAAAAATGACCTAAAACAGGCTTTGTCCCTAACTGCTGGAACTGCTGTTTAACCCTACTCGATAAAACAGATGAATCTGAATTCCCGTAATCCGTATTATCCCGAACTACATAATCTCTGATCTCTCATACCTGTTGAGAGTATGTAGGCACAATACTGACGTATTGGCGAGCCACCTTCCCCGTAACCGGTAGTTAGTCGAACTACGTTGACTCTGGTTTCTCATTCTCTGATGAGAATACGTAGGCACAAAGTGCGACGCTTTGCCGAGTCATTTTTCTTTTATTTTTAAGCCAGCCTTGATAGGTAGATAGATAAAACCAACTCGTCCAGTAAACACAACAAGCGTGGATCCCGTCGAGTACGACGGACGTGAGGGGTGCTAATACCTTCCCCTTGCGTAACCGACTCCCGAACCCAGACAATGGTTGCGATGACCTTGTCTTATACCCTTTTCGTCAGGTTTTTCCGATCGTTTCCTTTCCCGCTCTGAGGGATAAATAACGAAAGGTGGTGACTCTTCTATTTTGTCGGCACCTTATTTTCACGGAAGCGACAATGTCCTTTGGACGATATGCGACGCATTCGTTCCCAGGTCATAGTCTCTAGTGCTGTACAAACTACAGACAACATAAAAAACAACTCTTCCGTAAAAGACAGAAAACAAACTTCAAACCTTTTTGCCCCGTGGGCCCGTAATTCAAAGGAAGCTTTTCTGAAGAAAAGAGTGTCGTTAACTCTCAGTTCTACCGCAAACGGTAACGCCTAAGTCTCCAAGGGTCGAGCTGCGTACACCAAGCTGCTGGAACTGTTTGTTAACCCTACTCGAAAAAACAGATGAATCTGAATTCCCGTATTATCCCGAACTATGTAAGCTATGATCTCTCATACCTGTTGAGAATACGCAGGCACAATACTGATGTATTGGCGAGCCACCTTTCCCCGTAACCCGTAGTTAGCCGAACTACGTTGACTCTGATTTCTCATTCTCTGATGAGAATACGTAGGCATAAAGCGCGACGCTTTGCCGAGTCATTTTATTTTCCTTTTAAGCCAGCCTTGATAGGTAGATAGATAAAACCAACCCGTCATATAAACACAACAAGCATGGATCCTATCGTGTACGATGGACGTGAGGGGTGCTAATACCTTCCCTTTGCGTAACCGACTCCCGAACCCAGACAGTGGTTGCGACGACCTTGTCTTATACCTTTTCGTCAGGTTTTTCCGATCATTTCCTTTCCCGTTCTGAGGGATAAATAACGAAAGGTGGCGACTCTTCTGTTTTGCCGGCACCTTATTTTCGCGGTAGCGCCAAATAAATATAGCCGACAAGGTGAAATGCCCTAAACGAATAATGATGTCGATTAATGTGTTAATTAAGAATATTGTGCTAAATTAATTTCAATGTAATATATACAATTACCTCTGGAAGCTTCTGCGGACAATTGATACTATCTTTGTCACTAGTATCTTTACTCTCTGGACCGCGTCTTTCCGACATGTATCTTTCTTTGTCCTTCTGTAATTCCCGAATCTGGGCTTTCAATTCCTCCAATGTATCCATCACTTCTTTATTGCTAGGATTTTTTTTCTTTGGCTGCTTATACAGTTATGATGGAGTGACGCCAAATCCCTTACCCCTCACACGCCCAGAATACTTAGGGATATTTAACACCCGACTCAGTATGCCCCTGCAATAATCGTTCTCAGCTGGAGTTATACTCTGGGATATAGTCTCCTGAAATATAGATAAAAGCATATACAAATATATTATACACTTTTGATCAGTTACTGACAAAACTAATGTTGTACTTACACATTGTTCAAATACTTGTTGAACTTCTTTCTGAACGACTCCATCTCTTCCCACACGGGCAGCCTTCCACACAATATGGTCCGGAAGAGATGTCGCGTCACTTTTCTCCTCTTCTAACTACGCATTAAGACGGATAATAAAGCATTCATATCATATTATATATACTTACTATTTTTGGTAACTATATCATATTAAAGCATTTATATATACTTACTATTTGTTGTTTTAAGCGTGCATATCCCAAATGCCCTTTTTTGTATGGATATGCGGGTTTTGATGCCCGTTGCCGATTTACACCACTCACAACCTGAAAAAACAAGTTTAAGTCATATCAGAACTCTTGTGGAAGAAGTATATATACTATACATTGTTCATGATAAGTTGTACTTACTAAAAATTCTTTGGTTCTCCGCTTCGCAACAAATGTCTCCCATTCTTCTTTCGAAATCAGATCAGCGTACTTATTTGGACGCTCTGAGTCGAAAAAGTTTCCATCAGAATCTTTAAGAAACTTGTTCGTTAAAAATGCTCTGAATCCCCTCAGTCGTTTACCGGCCAATTGAAGACAATATTTTCTTCTGCAATCATCAATGTTAAAAGATCTCTGCAAACAAATACACATACATATAACATGTTAGTATAATTAATTTAAAGATGTAACCGTCAACATAATTAAAAATAATCAAATATCATACCTGTATCTCGCTCCAAATTTTGTCTTTGGCCGGTGTCGCTACAGCGAAAATCGGCGCCCGCTGAACAGAAGAGTCGCCACCATGCGTTATTTATCCCAAAGGAGGGAAAGGAAACGCTCGAAGTAAACCTACCGCAAAGACAGGAAAGAAATGGTCATCGCAACCAAATCCTGGATTCGGGAGTCGGTTACGCAAGGGGAAGGTATTAGCACCCCTCACGTCCGTCGTACTCGACGGGATCCACGCTTGCGTGGTTGGTCTAAAGGATGCAAAACAATCTATCTACGGCTGCTAAATCTAAACGGAAAGAAACTGACTCGATAAAGCATCGCACTCTATGCCTACGTATTCTCAAGAGATAAAGTCAGAGTCATCGTAGTTCGGGAAACTACAGGGAATTGGCTAGCCAAGACTTTGTGTCTTGTGCCTACGTACTTCCACACAGCATGGAAGATCAGAGCTTACGTAGTTCAGGCTAACTACGGCTAGACAGGGTATTCTCGATCACACTGGAGTGAGAGATTGAGTTGGTTCTAGAGGTACGGGAACCTACGGGAACTAGAACTACGGTCTGGTCTCAAATGCGCAAGGGCAAGAGAAAAGGAAACAATCAGTCGTCAGCAGGAAAGGCTCGATCGCATGGCAGCGAGAGAACAGAAAGGTTAGTTGTTAGTGTGCTCGCTAGGATATCGCATCTTATGCCTACATATTCTCATTAGATATGAGAAATCAGAGCAGTTGTAGTTGAGCCTACTACAGCTAGACGGGGAAAAAGGGAAAAGGGAGCTCGCTAGGATACGGCATCCTATGCTTACGTACTCTCGTCCGGCACGAGAGATCAGAGCTAACGTAGTTCAATGGGAAAACGAGTCTCGATTCCACGGGGCAAGAGAAGGGGTCTCGATCGCCTGAACGCGAGAGAAAAGGGGTTTCGATCGCACGGGGGCGAGAACAAAGAGGAAGCAGGCCTACGCCTAAACGGGAAGGAACTCGGGGCACACACGCAAGAACCTAAGACGTAGGAGCGAATGCGTCGCATGGCATCCTAAGGGTACCATACTAGACATCCTAGACGATTGAGAAGTAACTCCTCAACTGTCATTTCCTTCGTATCTGACGATGCAGCCCACAACACTCCGCGGTTGCCTGAAGACTTGAATACGACGATGATGATGAACGAAGCGGCTCCGTTGGCTCCTGACCTGTGCGCAAGCTCCATTCCAATCTTCTCCTCTCTGGATCTTTGATGATGACGCTCGAACCAGGAACAATGTAACGCTTAGACCGTCATGGTTCGACTTATACGAGAAGTCGAACTCTCAGAGGTAGCGTATTAATGTCCGTGTCAAAGAGAAGATAGAGAAATGATATCGAAGATTATTCTCCAATTGAATCGTGTCACACGGCTAGCCAGAAATAAAAATCAAAGATAAAATCGGCTAAGAAACAAAAATAGGAGAGAAATCCAATGCAAAATGGAAATAAAATGCTACTCCTAAAATACGGCGATTAATCTCTACTGGAAAATATACTGACGAAATTAAAAGGAAATTGAATACTAAAATCAGAATTAAAAGTAATATCTAAAAGGAAACTAAAACTAAATTCAATTCTATCATCTTAAAAGAAATTAAACTAACTTCCTCAATCTCATAAAAGAAAATTAAACCAATTTTCTAAATCTTCTTAAAAAGAAAACTAACTTCCTTAATGAAAACCTTATCTAAAAAATCCATAAAATGCATTAAAACAAAACAAGAAAATAAAGGAAATAATAAAAAATAGGGGGGTTTATTAGTAACTGTTACAGGGGGTACTACAGCAAAAAAAAACATAAATGTTGGGCCCAGCCCACTAAACAGCAACCAAAAAACAGGGGAGGGGGGAAAGAAAGAAAACGGGGAGTGTGTCTAGAAAAACAAGAAATGGGCCTAGCCCAATCAGTAACACAACAAAAACGGAGGGTGCAAAAAACGCTGGTGCCTGTAATCCGAAGCCAATGGGCTCTGAGGCCCAATACCAACCTTACGTATCAACCCTTCAGGAAAACCCTAGGTTCTCCCAACTTCCACTTTCACTGTTCATTCTTCTTTCCGCCGCTTCTCATTCTCGCTCTCGTTCAACTCTCTCTCTCTCAAACTATCTCACACCTCACAAATCTTTCGCCAATCTCTCAGACAAATCCCTCAGACTCTCAACTCAAACTCTCTATCAATCTCAAATCAAAGTCGTTCTGACTCCCATCGCACTAATGAACTAACAACAACAACAAAATCAATGCAATTTGGGAAACGCAAATCGTTCTTGATGAAAATGGTTGGAGTTGTCTGATGAAGTTTGACGAGGAAGATTCTGGAGATTCGTTGAAGGATCTTGAAGAAGGTGTTGAAGGATCTGGACGGAGGAAGATTGACGAAGCTGGAGGGAATTAGTTGAAGACTTGAGGATTTCTGGAGAAACTCCACGAAGTTTGAAGAACATTCTTGATCCACAAATTTCTGAGGAACTGAGTTCTTCGAAGGTTGATGAAGATTGTTGGAGTTCTCGGATGAACTTTCTGGAAACAAGTTGCATGGACAAATGAAGGTTGACGAACGCATCCAGATCTAGGAAACCTGACGAGCATGATGACGGTTCTTGATACTTGTTATGAATCTTGAATAGATCTGGAGGATTGTTTGACTGAACGGATAAATTTGTGAAGAGCTCCATTGATGCACACACGACTTGATCAAACTTCCGGAAAAGACTTCTATGAAGGATCTCATCAAGGATCTGGAAACGATTGACAAGATGAAGATGCATGCGTTTCTGGTGGATTTTTTTGATGGAGAAGATGAAGTTCATTACAAATATTGATGAATCTTGGAGTTATTGAGGGTTTTTCTGGAAAAAAAAAGATGAACAAGATGGTGAACATGATGAATCTGTGAAGAACTTCGTTGAAGATTATGAACGGATCTAGGAAAACTGAGATGAAGATGATGATTCGGATGAGTTTTTTGAGAATTTTGGTTTTCCGGTGGTGGTTGCGGCGGTCGGAGATGGTTAGGATGGCCGGCGGTGACTGTTAGGGTGGTCGCCGGCAATTGCATGCCGGCCGGTGAGGAGTTCCGGTGAGGGAATAGGTGGCGCAGAGGGTGAGGGAGGTGGCGCCAAGTGGCACTTGCATGCTGAGGGCTGATGCATGTGAGCCACGTATTGGAGGGAGAGGAGTAGTGGAAGTGTGAGTTGTCAGAATTCTGTGAGGTGGTGGAAATGAGGTGGCTGAAGCCAGGACCACACGCGTGGCATGCATTTTTATATGACATGTGGCAGAATTCTGGACCTGGGAATTGGGCCTTGACTGGATAACTGGCCCATCATTAAGACTCTGATTAAGGACTAATTAAACCCTAATTAAAGCAAACGAAAGTTAATAAAAAACCTTAACCAAAATCTCTAATTAATCCTAATCAAAGACTAAACGAAAATTAATAATAAAACCCTAATTAACCCTAAAAATAAAATTAATTCTAATTAACCTATTGAAAACAGAAAAAGATTATTTAATATCTAGAAATTTATTTAAAATCCCAATTAAATCTATAAAGTCAATATAAAAAAAAACTAATAAAATCTATAAAAAAACCTATTAAATTCTATATTAAATCTATCAAACCAATTAAAAAATCTAATCTAACATTATTATATTCCCCTTTTTTCTCTATATCACAAAACTATTAAAAAAATCTAAAAGGATTATTTAAAAACTATTTTAAACTATTCTATTTAATGATAAAAAAAAAACTAACATCTAATAGGCTAAAAAATCCATTAAAACTATTAAAGAGAGAGAATATCTATTTAAAAATCTAAAAACCTATTTACTTCTATTAAAAAAAACTAGATATAAAAATCTATTAAGTTCTATTAAAAAGATACTAACCTATTTAATATCTAAAAAAAACAGTAAATCTATTAAAA
Source organism: Lathyrus sativus (assembly GCA_963859935.3). Taxonomy (NCBI): domain Eukaryota; kingdom Viridiplantae; phylum Streptophyta; class Magnoliopsida; order Fabales; family Fabaceae; genus Lathyrus; species Lathyrus sativus. Next base: position 156,232,996 of record OZ012736.1, on the reverse strand, counting down.
AAAACTATTAAAAATGCATTAAAACTCTAGAAAATAAAAGAAAAATCCTAAAAAATACCAGGAAGCCGATTAAATCGATTAGAGGACAATTGCGCAACCATAGCGAAACTCGGGTGCCGAGATGGCCTGAAAACACAGGGAACGAGCACCAATTCTCAAAATACACTTATCCAAACCGGCCTGAACTGCCTGAAACGCCAGGGGCTGCAATCCCGATAAAATCAATCTGACTGAGAAAATTGCAATGCATGCAGTATGCGAATGCGAATGCAAAATGCGTCGAAACATAAACCAGATATGGGAACCGGTTGGTCAAATTTTGGGGTGCAACAGCTGCCCCTATTCAAACGGCTTGGATACGACTGGGTGAAGAGCGAACGGCCTTCAAACATTCGAGGTACGAGACGGTTGAATACCAAAGAAACCCTGAAATTTGCCAACCGCAGAAATAACTGCGCCAACTGCTCGGACAACACCGCCCGCTGACTGGATCTGGTTGTTACGGTAACAAACTGATCCATTAGCGACCGTGCTGGAGATTATTTTCATCAGCCTAAAAAAGATTCTATCAGCGGGGATAGAACTTTGTCCACATTCTGTCAACACAGAGAAATCCTGACGACCTCGCTGGGGAAACAGTTCTGTCAAATATCTGAACACATTTTGTCTTGTCCTAAGACACATACTCTATCTATCATGGGAAAACCATCTGCCTGAATACGAGAGATTCATCTGCCTGCTCCATACGGGAAAAGTCATCTGCCTGATTACAGGAAGCTCCATCCGCCTGCTTCGTACGGGAAAAGTCGTCTGCCTGATTACAGGAAAATCCATCCGCCTGCTTCGTACGGGAAAAGTCGTCTGCCTGATTACAGGAAAATCCATCCGCCTGCTTTGTACGAGAAAATTATCTGAATACCGTTTCTCTGCCTACCTATGCAGTAGCCAAATCCGTTGGTCTCATCCACAAACGACTTTGAGGAGGACTCTACTGGGGATAGTATCACGAGGAAATCACGGCGACTTCCTTGGGAAAAATACTTTTGTCAAACATCGGAACACAACTCACATACTCTGGCTATCCGGGGAGAATTATCTATCTGGATACCGGAACATTCATCCGCCTGCTTCATACGGGAAAAGTCATCTGCCTGATTCATGCAGGAAAATCCATCCGCCTGTTCTTCATACGGGGAGATACAACTCATCTGCCTGATACATACAGGAAAGTTCTTCCGCCTGCTTCATACGGGAAAATACATCTGTCTGGATACAGGAAAAGGTTCATCCGCCTGCTTCATACGGGAAAACACAACACATCTGCCTGATACATACAGGAAAGTTCATCCGCCTGATTCTTACGGGAAAGTTCATCCGCCTGATTCTTACAGGAAAATATAACACATCTGTCTGATACATACAGGAACGTTCATCCGCCTGCTTCATACGGGAAAAGACAACTCATCTGCCTGACACTTACAGGAAAGTTCTTCCGCCTGCTTCATACGGGAAAAGATAACATCGTAACACATCTGCCTGATACATACAGGAAAGTTCTTCCGCCTGCTTCATACGGGAAAATATAACTCATCTGCCTGATACTTACAGGAAAGTTCTTCCGCCTGCTTCATACGGGAAAATCATAACACATCTGCCTGGTTCATACAGGAAAGTTCATCCGCCTGCTTCATACGGGAAAATCATAACACATCTGCCTGGTTCATACAGGAAAGTTCATCCGCCTGATCCTTACGGGAAAACATAACACATCTGCCTGATACTTACAGGACAGTTCATTCGCCTGCTTCATACGGGAAAATACAACGCAGCTGCCTGATTACATACAGGAAAGCTCATCCGCCTGATTCTTACGGGAAAATATAACTCATCTGCCTGATACTTACAGGAAAGTTCTTCCGCCTGCTTCATACGGGAAAATCATAACACATCTGCCTGGTTCATACAGGAAAGTTCATCCGCCTGATCCTTACGGGAAAACACAACACATCTGCCTGATACTTACAGGAAAGTTCATCCGCCTGCTTCATACGGGAAAATACAACGCAGCTGCCTGATTACATACAGGAAAGCTCATCCGCCTGATTCTTATGGGAAAATATAACTCATCTTCCTGATACTTACAGGAAAATATAACACATCTGCCTGATACATACAGGAAAGTTCATCCGCCTGATTCTTACGGGAAAATCGTAACATTGGATATAGCTTCCTAGCCTGTTCGCGGTAGTAGTTAACTCCACTGAGGATATTCTGAAAATATCTGCCCGACACCCGTTTCGATAACAAGTGACCACTTCTGAAATCGTGATTTATGAAACCCTGAAATGCTGTCGCAACAGCAAACCTGAAGAAAACACTCCGCTGGTCAGATAAGAGAAACTTCAGCCAGTAACTCTGTGGGGAATAATAATGAGAACTGTATCATCACATGTCTCACGGCGAGACTTCGATCATCTGGTAATAGATCTGAGATAGGACCCCGTACTCCTGTTGAGAAATACACCTGAAAAGCAAAAGGTTGACCAACCTGATTTATGTTTCAAAATGCGTATGTTTGGCAATGGCGTAATGCTCCATACGGCATGGAAATGCTACGCGTTTTGGGTAGATGCAATCATGATAATGTATGCAAATGCAAATGCAGGTTCAGGCTGCTGGGGAGCTCTGATAAGCTTACTTCAACACGGCTGTTGAGGACAAATATCACCCTGTTGGGGAAGAACAGATATCGCGAAATATTCTGGCAAAATAAATGCCGGAGACACCACCAACTCTGTCGGGGAGTGATTACACATCGATTTCCACTGGAGGAAAGAATAACACCTGCTGGGAAGACTAACTCCACTGGGGAAGAAGCGACCCATCTGGGAGACAACTGTCTGGGTACAGTTTACGAACTCGAAACTACCACTCCGCTGGGGATAATCATCCTGACGAAGGCATGAGGACCTGCGAGGAGGAAGCAAACCAATCTCGATGGGGATACTCCTTTCTGAACTTACTATTTTGGTTACGCGCCTCGGAAATCCTCCTAGCTGGGGATTGAATGCGCATATCTTCAACTTTCTGGGGAGTACAAACTCTGCATGAGACACTGATCTTGTCTTGCTGGGGATACCCTGGTGGGGGATAAGCTACGACCAGCTGGGGAGAGTGATCCCTCTTCGGTAATGGATAACATCATTTCAACTCCTGGGGTGAGGCGCAACCTGCATGGGGATTAGCGTCACACCAAATCAAGTCTTTCACCACGAACCTCCGGCTGTGGAAACATGAGTTCCATCCACCTTCTCGGAAATTTGCCCCAAAAATACCAACATGCCCCCGTCTGAACACTTCGTCTTAAAAGGAAAAGCTGGCCATGGTGCTACCTCACAAATACCCTGCCCCTGAATCGGCACCAACCTTCTGATAAGGACTCTTCGGTCTCTGTACCCTGACGGTTAGATCTGAAATGTTTCTGCACGTCAAACCCAAAAGGATGTCCCAACAAAATCTTTTGTTCTTAGGGTGATCTGTTCCAGCCTTGCAATAATCTTTTGCCCTTGATCGACTGATTCGTGGGGCAATGCCCATAGCCGCGAGAGATTTGCTAAATCTCGACCTAATTGCCCCAGATTAACTGATTCTCTGATGCATGACCTTAATGGGGGATAACCGAATGTGCCAAGTATGATTGGACTTCTGCCAGGGATTGCTTACCCGTGGCAATGAAAATTGGACTTTTGCTGGGGAAAACAGACGGAGTCTTCCTGCGTACCGATGAGGGTTGGATCTTGAAATGATGCGCCAACACGGATTGGGCCTCGCAGCAATCGCCAATATGGATTGGGCTTCCCGAAAATTGCCAATAAGGATTGGTCTTTAGACCATCCGTGATGGGTTATATACGCCTGACGCTGGACCATATCCTGTCTGAATTCATGGTTTCTAGTTGAAGGGTCACGATTTCCCAACATTCGTATCAAACTTGAACATTGGCTGAATCTGCTCGAGTAGCTCTGAGTAACTCTGATGGAGAAGAACAATTCTTTCGCCTCTGTTATGCCCCGGCCTGTGGGAACCTCTGTGGGATAGTCTTTAAAAGTAAATCTGAAAATTTGTACCCTGATGGTTTGATATGAACTGCCCCAGCATTCTGAACTTCAGTGAGATACTTCAAATCAAATGCCTCTCGAATAAATAATAACTTCTGCGCTCTTAGGATGGCATGCCCCTGTCTGCAATGAATTTTCCCTAATCTGACTCTTGGGAAAGCCCACTCCGAATCGAAAGCAACTTGCTACAATACGACCTTGCGATGGCTTGCCCCGGTGTTTGTACGACAAAAGGATTCAACCTCAATTAAACAACTATCAACATAGTTGGTTTCACTATCTCTGAAGTGACTTGCCCCTGAACGAGCGTTGAGCGACCTAACCTGCCCTGATCACACACTGGAAGGACCTATCTTCAAACCACAGCATTCTGGATAATTGCCCCTGATTGGCTCTCGAGAAGATTCGCTTCTGATCAACTGCTTCTCAAGTAAACTGCCCCGTAATCAACCGATGCTTAGGGACTTGTCCTCAGACCAACTGATTCTGAATTCACTAAAAGTCAATGCCCCAGATTCGCGGGATTTCACAACATACACCATTCTGGTCCAGACTGCTGAATTATTCAGTCCTGTTCGATTATTCCCTGGTGGAATTTCCTTCCTGTCAACTACTGACCTGCAAATAAAATTGTTCATTCCCGAATGGTAATTTTAATGCAGTGTTCATGCAGTTTTTGAAAAAATTATGTTGTCACTCATTTACGTGTCATGATTGTGAGTGACGAATGAACCAAAGTTCAAGCGTAGTGCTTATGTGATCAGTGAAAAATACAACAAGGATATGACTAGCAAATCAAGAGGGAGTCAGGTTACTCAACCTTATCGTAATGCGCTTTCAGAATACACCCTGCCTCAATTAGGTCTTTTAAGGGTTGTATCGTGGTCGAGTTCACGGTTCGTGAAACAAAGGATATTTGGCTCAAATTTTGATTTATACCCACCCCTTCCACGTGATGATCTCCGATCCTAAAGTTCAGTTAACTTGGCTCGAGTGCTCGCCTCTTCGAGAGGTATGTTAAATAGTAGGAACAGTAGTTAAAGAACTCACAAGGTTTTTCTTTTTTAGAGTGACAGTCACTCCGTTTTCGGTTTCGGTGTCTGTATCCACACGACTTTGTCCTTGTTCGAGGATTTTTCTTTTTATATCCTTTCTTTTTCATTCTTTTGATTCCCTAATTTTTGCCTGGACTGACTCCCTTTGAGTTCTTTTCGATTTTTCTCTTGAAGTCCAGCGGGATGCCCTGATTTTTTCCTAAGTATTAGCTTTCCATCTTTTTCTTTTTCTTTTTTACTTAGCGGGCTCTCTTATTCTTTCTTTTTCTTTTGGAACAAGGTCTTGTGACACTGGTTGTCTTGATTGCTCCGAAAGGATTGCAACTGTCTCACTCCTGATTGGTGAGATTTAACCACGGTGGTTGATGAGGTACGACCTCTGGGAAAAAACAAGATGTGATTGGTCCTCGAAAGGCAACACTTCTCTATAAGACTTGAACGCTCGATCAAGCTAACCGACACCTACCCTGCCCCGGGTTAAGATGTGAGGGTTTAAAAGTTCGAAAAAACTTCTACTTCCTGGCTCGAAGTGGTTAACAAGGGACTAACTCCTTATATCTCCAGTGTTTAGGGGATTTGAAACAATGCTTTGTACGTCATCGGCAAGGTTTTATCTGAAAGCATACGATCATCGGTTATGAGTATTCAGTTTCGTCATCCTCCCTACAGTCTTTGCTAATCACAGTGACAAAATGGAGTGAATAAAATGCAAGTGCCAGTGCAATGCAGTAAATGAGCGACAGCGACATGATTAATTCAGAAAAATGCATAGTCACTTTATCAACATTACCATTCAAAACAAACAATGTTTAACAACAAGTAGTAACTACAGAAAAGAAACTACAAATGCAAATGATAAAAAAAAGTTCGGGGACTGCCAATGCTGAGGACGTCTGCCTGTCTGAACCACTGGCTTCTTGGAAACAAACTCCGAATCTACGAGCTCAGACAGCTGAGAAATTGGTATGAACAAACAAAACTCCTTCTGGAAAGGAAATGCAATCTTGGTCGATCAACTGTTGTACTTTCGCCTGAAAAGCTTTACAATTTTCAGTTGAATGCCCTGGAGATCCACCATGGTAACCACACTAAGCGGGGGAATTGTACCCAGGAGGGTAAGGCTCTGGAACAGGCTTAAGAGCTTTTAGGTTCCACCAAAGAATTCTGGATCCAAGATGGCAGAATTTGGCTATACGGCATAAGCACTGGGTGGGAAAGAACATTCCTTCGTTCCAAGTTGTTACGAGGTCTGTCCGGATTCTGGCGCTGATTCTGATAACCTCGGCCACGGATTCGCTGATTTGCAAGGGAAGCGACATAAGGTTCCTGATAGGGTGCCCCCGGCACAGTTGTCTGTCCCGCATAACAAGACCCAGAAGATGAAGAACCAACAGATTTCACTGATTCATCTCGAGGATACTTAACATCTGGCATGATGGCATTGATCACAATTCCTTCTTCAGTTGGGAAGCTACAAAGGGATTCAGTTTCACTAGCCTGACTGCTTGAAACATTCTGAATTCTTCCAATTTTCACGCTACGCTCAATGCGTTCTCCTGCCCTTACCAATTCAGAGAAATTTGGTGCATTTCCAAGCATTCTTTTGAAGTACGGACCCTGCAGGGAGTCTACAAACATGCCCACTAACTCTCGGTCTAGGAGCGGTGGCTTCACTCTGGCAGCAAATTCTCTCCATCTCTGAACATACTTCCTGAAAGGTTCATTGTTCCTTTTGAGACAATTCTTGCAACTGTATGCGATGAGGATCCACGTCTAGGTTATAATCGTACTGCTTCAGAAAAGCTTTGGCTAAATCCACCCATGATCGAATCTGATTACTCTCTAACTTCATATACCAACTCAGAGATGCCCCAGTCAGACTATCCTGAAAGCAGTGAATCATCACCTTGTCATTTTGCACAAACGAAGTCATTCTTTGGCAGAACATCACCAAATGTTGCTTCGAACAGCTATCTCCTCTGTACTTCTCAAATCTCGGCGCTTTGAACTTAGGAGGCAATATCAGGCTAGGAGCCAAACACACGTCTACAACATTGACATTAACAACATCTTTAACTTTCAAGGCTTTCACTCCTTCTTCCAACACTTGGAGCCTTCTATCATACTCAAGAGCTCTTGGGTCTTCATTCCGGACTACCGGGATCTCTCTTCGGATATTCGCCACAGGGAAAACAACACCTTGACTGTTGATAAGAGGAGGTCGTTCGTTGCGGACAACGAACTGCTCACGTCGATCTCGGTCCATAACAGGAGGTTGCACAAACTGATCTGCAGTAAGGTTGTTCACTTGCGGAAAGTCAGCCTCGGAAGTAGAACCATACAGAGGGTTGGTCGTCACAGTGAACCCTGACAAGGTATCAACAAACCGGAAGTTGCTCTCTGACGTAGCTACCAACAACCTTCAACTGACTTCACTACTCAATTCTGCCCCAATCTACTTCAACCCCCTGGTCGTCTTCTACCAATCAACACTTGCTCAGACCAATCACCGGAGAATCACCTTCAGAATCAAAACAACGGCTGGATAAGAGCTTTGGCTAGCTGGAGAATGATATGCAATATGATGAAAACATGTTTATGCAAATGTAATGCAAGATGCAGCAAACACGGGATCACAGCCCCCACAATCTCTGAATACTGCTGCGCTGCTAACTGAGTACGTTCGTTCTGAAGAGAAGACCAAAATATCGGGTGGTCTGGAGGTCAAGTTTCCTGCAAAAACCCCCCCACTCACGGGTATGGACCTAAATTGACACAAGTTCAGCATCCTATACGGTCATCAGCGTCACAGACTTTCAAGACTGATGATACGATACCCAGAAGGTGTGGCATCATCATATCCTGAAGAGGCCTCACTTAGCTGAATCCCAAATGATCAGTCCCCAGAGTCGACAATCCTCCAAACCAACAACCCCCTCAACCCAAAGGGTTGAAAAAGAAGTCAACCGGGAGAACCTCATCTGAGCGTGGATTTCATGAGACACTAGTACATGCAAAGCATGCACGCGCCCACTATTTTCCACAACTAATTCTAGGTGCACTCAAGCCTGGGTCTGGCTTCTCACTCAAAGGAACATCCCCCACCCAACAGCACAACAACAACAGATAATAGCAATACAAAAATAAACACCCAATAGACAAGCAAACAAGCGCTAGGATTGACTCTCTTAAGGGACGTTGGATCCCAAATGCATAAGGAACCATCGCAGTCCCCAGCAGAGTCGCCAGTTGTCGCTACAGCGAAAATCGGCGTCGGCTGAACAGAAGAGTCGCCACCGTGCGTTATTCATCCCAAAGGAGGGAAAGGAAACGCTCGAAGTAAACCTACCGCAAAGACGGGAAAGGAATGGTCATCGCAACCAAATCCTGGATTCGGGAGTCGGTCACGCAAGGGGAAGGTATTAGCACCCCTCACGTCCGTCGTACTCGACGGGATCCACGCTTGCTTGGTTGGTCTAAAGGATGCAAAACAATCTATCTACGGCTGCTAAATCTAAACGGAAAGAAACTGACTCGATAAAGCATCGCACTCTATGCCTACGTATTCTCAAGAGAGAAAGTCAGAGTCATCGTAGTTCGGGAAACTACAGGGAATTGGCTCGCCAAGACTTCGCGTCTTGTGCCTACGTACTTCCACACAGCATGGAAGATCAGAGCTTACGTAGTTCAGGCTAACTACGGCTAGACAGGGTATTCTCGATCACACTGGAGTGAGAGATTGAGTTGGTTCTAGAGGTACGGGAACCTACGGGAACTAGAACTACGGTCTGGTCTCAAATACGCAAGGGCAAGAGAAAAGGAAACAATCATTCGTCAGCGGGAAAGTCTCGATCGCACGGCAGCGAGAGAATAGAAAGGTTAGTTGTTAGTGTGCTCGCTAGGATATCGCATCCTATGCCTACATATTCTCATTAGATATGAGAAATCAGAGCAGCTGTAGTTCAGCCTACTACAGCTAGACGGGGAAAAAGGGAAAAGGGAGCTCGCTAGGATACGACATCCTATGCCTACGTACTCTCGTCCGGCACGAGAGATCAGAGCTAACGTAGTTCGACGGGAAAACGAGTCTCGATTGCACAAAGTGCGACGCTTTGCCGAGTCATTTTTCTTTTCTTTTTAAGCCAGCCTTGATAGGTAGATAGATAAAACCAACTCGTCCAGTAAACACAACAAGCGTGGATCCCGTCGAGTACGACGGACGTGAGGGGTGCTAATACCTTCCCCTTGCGTAACCGACTCCCGAACCCAGACAATGGTTGCGATGACCTTGTCTTATACCCTTTTCGTCAGGTTTTTCCGATCGTTTCCTTTCCCGCTCTGAGGGATAAATAACGAAAGGTGGCGACTCTTCTGTTTTGCTGGCACCTTATTTTCACGGAAGAGACAATGTCCTTTGGACGATATGCGAGGCATTCGTTCCCAGGTCATAGTCTCTAGTGCTGTACAAACTACAGACAACATAAAAAACAGCTCTTCCGTAAAAGACAGAAAACAAACTTCAAACCTTTTTGCCCCGTGGGCCCGTAATTTAAAGGAAGCTTTTCTGAAGAAAAGAGTGTCGTTAACTCTCAGTTCTACCGTAAACGGTAACGCCTAAGTCTCCAAGGGTCGAGCTGCGTACACCAAACTGCTGGAACTGTTTGTTAACCCTACTCGAAAAAACAGATGAATCTGAATTCCCGTATTATCCCGAACTACGTAAGCTCTGATCTCTCATACCTGTTGAGAGTACGCAGGCACAATACTGATGTATTGGCGAGCCACCTTTCCCCGTAACCCGTAGTTAGCCGAACTACGTTGACTCTGATTTCTCATTCTCTGATGAGAATACGTAGGCATAAAGCGCGACGCTTTGCCGAGTCATTTTATTTTCCTTTTAAGCCAGCCTTGATAGGTAGATAGATAAAACCAACCCGTCATATAAACACAACAAGCATGGATCCTATCATGTACGATGGACGTGAGGGGTGCTAATACCTTCCCCTTGCGTAACCGACTCCCGAACCCAGACAGTGGTTGCGACGACCTTGTCTTATACCTTTTCGTCAGGTTTTTCCGATCGTTTCCTTTCCCGTTCTGAGGGATAAATAACGAAAGGTGGCGACTCTTCTGTTTTGCTGGCACCTTATTTTTGCGGTAGCGCCAGATAAATATAGCCGACAAGGTGAAATGCCCTAAACGAATAATGATGTCGATTAATGTGTTAATTAAGAATATTGTGCTAAATTAATTTCAATGTAATATATACAATTACCTCTGGAAGCTTCTGCGGACAATTGATATTATCTTTGTCACTAGTATCTTTTTACTCTCTGGACCGCGTCTTTCCGACATGTATCTTTCTTTGTCCTTCTGTAATTCCTGAATCTGGGCTTTCAATTCCTCCAATGTATCCATCACTTCTTTATTGCTAGGATTTTTTTTCTTTGGCTGCTTATACAGTTGTGATGGAGTGACGCCAAATCCCTTACCCCTCACACACCCAGAATACTTAGGGATATTTAACATCCGACTCAGTATGCTCCTGTAATAATCGTTCTCAGCTGGAGTTATACTCTGGGATATAGTCTCCTGAAATATAGATAAAAGCATATACAAATATATTATACACTTTTGATCAGTTACTGACAAAACTAATGTTGTACTTACACATTGTTCAAATACTTGTTGAACTTCTTTCTGAACGACTCCATCTCTTCCCACACGGGCAGCCTTCCACACAACATGGTCCGGAAGAGATGTCGCGTCACTTTCCTCCGCTTCTAACTACGCATTAAGACGGATAATAAAGCATTTATATCATATTATATATACTTACTATTTTTGGTAACTATATCATATTAAAGCATTTATATATAATTACTATTTGTTGTTCTAAGCGTGCATTTCCCAAACGCCCTTTTTTGTATGGATATGCGGGTTTTGATGCCCATTGCCGATTTACACCACTCACAACCTGAAAAAACAAGTTTAAGTCATATCAGAACTCTTGTGGAAGAAGTATATATACTATACATTGTTCATGATAAGTTGTACTTACTAAAAATTCTTTGGTTCTTCGCTTCGCAACAAATGTCTCCCATTCTTCTTTCGAAATCAGATCAGCGTACTTATTTGGACGCTCCGAGTCGAAAAAGTTTCCATCAGAATCTTTAAGAAACTTGTTCGTTAAAAATGCTCTGAATCCCCTCGGTCGTTTACCGGCCAATTGAAGACAATATTTTCTTCTGCAATCATCAATGTTAAAAGATCTCTGCAAACAAATACACATACATATAACATGTTAGTATAATTAATTTAAAGATGTAACCGTCAACATAATTAAAAATAATTAAATATCATACCTGTATCTCGCTCCAAATTTTGTCTTTGGCCGGTGTCGCTACAGCGAAAATCGGCGCCGGCTGAACAGAAGAGTCGCCACCGTGCGTTATTTATCCCAAAGGAGGGAAAGGAAACGCTCGAAGTAAACCTACCGCAAAGACGGGAAAGGAATGGTCATCGCAACCAAATCCTGGATTCGGGAGTCGGTTACGCAAGAGGAAGGTATTAGCACCCCTCACGTCCGTCGTACTCGACGGGATCCACGCTTGCTTGGTTGGTCTAAAGGATGCAAAACAATCTATCTACGGCTGCTAAATCTAAACGGAAAGAAAATAACTCGATAAAGCATCGCACTCTATGCCTACGTATTCTCAAGAGAGAAAGTCAGAGTCATCGTAGTTCGGGAAACTACAGGGAATTGGCTCGCCAAGACTTCGCGTCTTGTGCCTACGTACTTCCACACAGCATGGAAGATCAGAGCTTACGTAGTTCAGGCTAACTACGGCTAGACAGGGTATTCTCGATCACACTGGAGTGAGAGATTGAGTTGGTTCTAGAGGTACGGGAACCTACGGGAACTAGAACTACGGTCTGGTCTCAAATGCGCAAGGGCAAGAGAAAAGGAAACAATCAGTCGTCAGCGGGAAAGTCTCGATCGCACGGCAGCGAGAGAACAGAAAGGTTAGTTGTTAGTGTGCTCGCTAGGATATCGCATCCTATGCCTACATATTCTCATTAGATATGAGAAATCAGAGCAGCTGTAGTTCAGCCTACTACAGCTAGACGGGGAAAAAGGGAAAAGGGAGCTCGCTAGGATACGGCATCCTATGCCTACGTACTCTTGTCCGGCACGAGAGATCAGAGCTAACGTAGTTCGACGGGAAAACGAGTCTCGATTGCACGGGGCAAGAGAAGGGGTCTCGATCGCCTGAACGCGAGAGAAAAGGGGTTTCGATCGCACGGGGGCGAGAACAAAGAGGAAGCAGGCCTACGCCTAAACGGGAAGGAACTCGGGACACACACGCAAGAACCTAAGACGTAGGAGCGAATGCGTCGCATGGCATCCTAAGGGTACCATACTAGACATCCTAGACGATTGAGAAGTAACTCCTCAACTGTCATTTCCTTCGTATCTGACGATGCAGCCCACAACACTCCGCGGTTGCCTGAAGACTTGAATACGATGATGATGATGAACGAAGCGGCTCCGTTGGCTCCTGACCTGTGCGCAAGCTCCATTCCAATCTTCTCCTCTCTGGATCTTTGATGATGACGCTCGAACCCGGAACAATGTAACGCTTACACCGTCATGGTTCGACTTATACGAGAAGTCGAACTCTCAGAGGTAGCGTATTAATGTCCGTGTCAAAGACAAGATAGAGAAATGATATCGAAGATCATTCTCCAATTGAATCGTGTCACACGGCTAGCCAGAAATAAAAATCTAAGATAAAATCGGCTAAGAAACAAAAATAGGAGAGAAATCCAATGCAAAATGGAAATAAAATGCTACTCCTAAAATACAGCGATTAATCTCTACTGGAAAATATACTGACGAAATTAAAAGGAAATTGAATACTAAAATCTGAATTAAAAGTAATATCTAAAAGGAAACTAAAACTAAATTCAATTCTATCCTCTTAAAAGAAATTAAACTAACTTCCTCAATCTCTTAAAAGAAAATTAAACCAATTTTCTAAATCTTCTTAAAAAGAAAACTAACTTCCTTAATGAAAACCTTATCTAAAAAATCCATAAAATGCATTAAAACAAAACAAGAAAATAAAGGAAATAATAAAAAACAGGGGGGTTTATTAGTAACTGTTACAGGGGGTACTACAGCAAAAAAAACATAAATGTTGGGCCCATCCCACTAAACAGCAACCAAAAAACAGGGGAGGGGGGAAAGAAAGAAAACGGGGAGTGTGTCTAGAAAAACAAGAAATGGGCCTAGCCCAATCAGTAACACAACAAAAACGGAGGGTGCAAAAAACGCTGGTGCCTGTAATCCAAAGCCAATGGGCTCTGAGGCCCAATACCAACCTTACGTATCAACCCTTCAGGAAAACCCTAGGTTCTCCCAACTTCCACTTTCACTGTTCATTCTTCTTTCCGCCGCTTCTCATTCTCGCTCTCGTTCAACTCTCTCTCTCTCTCAAACTATCTCACACCTCACAAATCTTTCGCCAATCTCTCAGACAAATCCCTCAGACTCTCAACTCAAACTCTCTATCAATCTCAAATCAAAGTCGTTCTGACTCCCATCGCACTAATGAACTAACAACAACAACAAAATCAATGCAATTCAGGAAACGCAAGTCGTTCTTGATGAAGATGGTTGGAGTTGTCTGATGAAGTTTGACGAGGAAGATTCTGGAGATTCGTTGAAGAATCTTGAAGAAGGTGTTGAAGGATCTGGACGGAGGAAGATTGACGAAGCTGGAGGGAATTAGTTGAAGACTTGAGGATTTCTGGAGAAACTCCATGAAGTTTGAAGAACATTCTTGATCCACGAATTTTTGAGGAACTGAGTTCTTCGAAAGTTGATGAAGATTGTTGGAGTTCTCGGATGAACTTTATGGAAACAAGTTGTATGGACAGATGAAGGTTGACGAACGCATCCAGATCTGGGAAATCTGACGAGCCTGATGACGGTTCTTGATACTTGTTATGAATCTTGAACAGATCTGGAGGATTGTTTGACTGAACGGATAAATTTGTGAAGAGCTCCATTGATGCACACACGACTTGATCAAACTTCCGGAAAAGACTTCTACGAAGGATCTCATCAAGGATCTGGAAACGATTGACAAGATGAAGATGCATGCGTTTCTGGTGGATTTTTTTGATGGAGAAGATGAAGTTTATTACAAATATTGATGAATCTTGGAGTTATTGAGGGTTTTTCTGGAAAAAAAAAGATGAACAAGATGGTGAACATGATGAATCTGTGAAGAACTTCGTTGAAGATTATGAACGGATCTGGGAAAACTGAGATGAAGATGATGATTCGGATGAGTTTTCTGAGAATTTTGGTTTTCCGGTGGTGGTTGCGGCGGTCGGAGATGGTTAGGGTGGCCGGCGGTGACTGTTAGGGTGGTCGCCGACAATTGCATGCCGGCCGGTGAGGAGTTCCGGTGAGGGGATAGGTGGCGCAGAGGGTGAGGGAGGTGGCGCCAAGTGGCACTTGCATGCTGAGGGCTGATGCATGTGAGCCACGTATTGGAGGGAGAGGAGTAGTGGAAGTGTGAGTTGTCAGAATTCTGTGAGGTGGTGGAAATGAGGTGGCTGAAGCCAGGAGCACACGCGTGGCATGCATTTTTATATGACATGTGGCAGAATTCTGGACCTGGGAATTGGGCCTTGACTGGATAACTGGCCCATCATTAAGACTCTGATTAATGACTAATTAAACCCTAATTAAAGCAAACGAAAGTTAATAAAAAACCTTAACCAAAATCTCTAATTAATCCTAATCAAAGACTAAACGAAAATTAATAATAAAATCCTAATTAACCCTAAAAACAAAATTAATTCTAATTAACCTATTAAAAACAGAAAAAGATTATTTAATATCTAGAAATTTATTTAAAATCCCAATTAAATCTATAAAGTCAATATAAAAAAAAATCTAATAAAATCTATAAAAAACCTATTAAATTCTATATTAAATCTATCAAACCAATTAAAAAATCTAATCTAACATTATTATATTCCCCTTTTTTCTCTATATCACAAAACTATTAAAAAAATCTAAAAGGATTATTTAAAAACTATTTTAAACTATTCTATTTAATGATAAAAAAAAACTAACATCTAATAGGCTAAAAAATCCATTAAAACTATTAAAGAGAGAGAATATCTATTTAAAAATCTAAAAACCTATTTACTTCTATTAAAAAAAACTAGATATAAAAATCTATTAAGTTCTATTAAAAAGATACTAACCTATTTAATATCTAAAAAAAACAGTAAATCTATTAAAAAAAACTATTAAAAATGCATTAAAACTCTAGAAAATAAAAGAAAAATCCTAAAAAATGCCAAGAAGCCGATTAAATCGATTAGAGGACAATTGCGCAACCATAGTGAAACCCGGGCGCCGAAATGGCCTGAAAACACAGGGAACGAGCACCAATTCTCAAAATACACTTATCCAAACCGGCCTGAACTGCCTGAAACGCCAGGGGCTGCAATCCCGATAAAATCAATCTGACTGAGAAAATTGCAATGCATGCAGTATGCGAATGCGAATGCAAAATGCGTCGAAACATAAACCAGATATGGGAACCGGTTGGTCAAATTTTGGGGTGCAACAGCCGGTTGTAGGGAGGGAATTCTCCAATTATCACAAGTAATCGGAATTTGTGAACGTACAAGTGTTCCAATGTAACTTGTCAGCATCGCACCGTTAGGCTCAACTAATTGATCTCTTTCATTCCAGTGCACATCATACCTAACACCCTTATCTCTCGCACGGATGATTTTTTTCATAATCGTTATTCCTCTTTTGATATCACGTTCCATGTCTTTTGTTGTTTCGTTTCCATCATGTGATGTTTCCTCATTGGTGGCCATAATACCTGTAATTCAAAAAAACCAAAGTATCAAATGAATGACATACAAATATGTAAATAAGAAATATATACATAAGAAATATATAAATAAGAAAAACACATACATAATTTTATTGAATGACATAATATGTAATTGTATTGCATGATATAAATATGTAGTTTTATTCAATGAGACAATATGTAATTTTACAAAAGCAATAAAAATTGAATTATATCCTTAAACTTAAAATGACACCCTTACTACTAGATAATCCACTTAAATTCTTAATGTCTTTATTGACTAAATTCAATTCTTTATGGTGTTTTAATATCTTCTTTTTTGGCATGATGTGCTAGCCAATAACTCTCTTTGTGACTATCCACCCTCAACTTTGCCAAGCATATACACCAAAACAAAACTACAAATCATGTTCACTTCATCTCTCAAGCCTTCAACATATAAACCCATAATAACATATCATATTCACCAAAAACTAAACATTGAGAGCTATACATTTTAGGTAAGGAAGGAAAAAATGAAAGAATATTATATGCTAAAAAAATAGGACATTACATTGTTATGATATATTATGAGGTGATTATAGCACTAGAGTTCAAATCTTAATCAAATATGGAAAGAGATCAAAAAATCTAACTAAATCAAGAAACAACCCTACATGAATATCTAAGGTACTCATAAATATTATATAGATATGACATTTTCACAAATATAAAGACATATTCTTACCCGCAATAAAAGGCAACCGGTTCAAAAAAGACAAAGACTTTCCAAATTGTTGAGTTCACCAATCAACACCTGTAGAAAAATAATAACAATAGTAATATGATTGTTTTAAGAATTTATAATCTTTAAAAAAAAGTACAATAGTAATATGATTATTTTAAGAATTTATAATCTTTAAAAAAAAGTTCAAAGAAAGTCCAAAAACACAACACTTTCTTAATACTGACAGAAAAAGTTGTGTTGGTTTTGCACAAATGAAGATCATCAATCTTGATGACCTCTTTCTTAGTACTGACAGAGTGACACTAACCATAAAATGAAAAACACAAGACTTTGTTTATAAGTGACAGAGACAAGAACTGTATGGTAATAGTGTTTTTGGTTCTTTTTACAGAGATAAGTGTATTGATGAAATAGTTGCATCCAATAATGCATTCAACTATGAGAACAATGAAAATGGAAAATGAAAAACTTCAAATACCTAAAAATAGTGGAAATGCGCTGGTGGAGGACGGAGATGACCGTCAAAAATGGAAGGACGGCGGCGGAATGAGGAGACGATTGAATGACCGGAGGAAAGGCGTCGGACGGAGGCACGGAGGAATGCGTTGACAGAATGAATAGGGCACGGAGGAATGCGTTCACGAGTGGAAAGAAGACAGAAGAAGACTGTTCTGATTCTGGGAAAATACTGGGATATTTTAAATTTATACTACTTAAACCTATAGCAGTGCTTCTGAATGGCATTTAGCAGCGCTTTTGAAAGCGCTGCTAAAGGTCTGCCTAAGGACCCCCCTTTAGCAGCGCTTTTTTGAAGCGCTTTCTTTGACCCCCCTTTAGCAGCGCTTTTGTACCCCTTTAGCAACGCTTTTGAAAGCGCTGCTATAGGTCTGCCTAAGGACCCCCCTTTAGCAGCGCTTTTTTGAAGCGCTTTCTTTGACCTCTCCTTTAGCAGCGCTTTCTTTGACCTCTCCTTTAGCAGCGCTTTTGAAAGCGCTGCCTATTCCCCCCCCCCCCCCCTTTAGTAGCGCTTTTTTAGACCCCCACTTTTAGCCGCGCTTTTTTTAAAACACTTTCTTAGGACCCCCCTATAGCAGCGCCTTTTTAAAGCGCTTTCTTAGAGCCCCCATTTAGCAGCGCTTTTTTAATAAGCGTTGTCTTAGGTATGCTATTTTTTTCTTTTTTTTATGACTCTTTAGCAGCGCTTTTTTAGAAAGCGCTGTCTTTTAGTGCGCTGCTAAATCTCATTTCTGGCGTAGTGATTTTCTTTAAATCCTCCCTCCGCTGGATTTTCCTTCACAACACTTATCTTCTTCTGAACCTTCACCATCACAAACTGACCATTGTGACCCCTCCTCGCGCAACACCTTTGCGCATCCAACATTCATTCTCCCACTAATATCTTCGCACACCATGTAACACCCCCTTTCTATACCCTCAAATAACACAATTAAATCATTTAGGCATGAATTAAAAATTCCATCAGAGTATATTTATTTCATGGTATAAAAGGAGTGCGTCACATTACTCACGAAACGACCACATGAATATTAATGTTTATAAAGAAATAATTCAAAAGGGGTAAATCTCAACTAAAAAAAATATAAACGCATGGTTCTTAAAATAAGCATATTCATGTTTTCTGTTAAAGCAGAAGACTAAAACATTGAATTACTTAAGACATGATAAAATACAAGTACACGCTATTAGGTTGTCCATAACATCAATCACAGTTTACCAAACATCATCAACTATTACATATATAATGTATCACAAAGATACTCTACAAGCCTAGCTACCCGTTGTTACATATCAGAGCGACCGACTCAAGAGAAATGAGCTATACTCCAAAAGAAACCTCCAGCAATCCTAATCTGCAATGCCTCATAGAGCATCATATAACAACAGAAGGGTGAGAAATATTACCATAATAACAATGCATATAATTATGTATATAAACAATCATAAAATACATATATGCCACATTTCTCAATCAATTCACACACTCACCACTCCCACATCAACATATCGTATATATACGTATGCACACTTCTCCTAACAATCACATATACATTATGTTTCATTTATCACAAATCACATAAACATTTATATACATGTTTATTTTCATCAATGCATCATATAAAGATGATTATGCAACTCATAGAGACCGACTCACGACTCTATGCAAATGCAAATGCGGTACCGACTCATTTTAGCAGGTTCAATTGAAGAACCAAAAATAACCATCGCTCACACCCCACAAGGGCACACGAGGTTCTGCAAATTCTCCGAGGAATCAATATAACCATCGCAACATACGTGGTTCTGCAAATCCACCGAGGGATCAATAAATAACCATCGCTCACACCCCACAAGGGCACACGAGGTTCTGTAGATTCTCCGAGGAATCAATCAACACAAGAATGCACACCATGATGCTTCACATGCAACATGACTCATGACACTCTTGAAATTCACACACGTTTACAAACATACTCATGCATTCGTCACATTCATCGAATATATTCATTATGCACTTACAATATATACATATCACAATATATTCATATATTCATCATTTCATTCATACTATTCAAACATGGTTCACATTTACAATCCTCATACATCACATACCAGCACGTATATTCAATATGCATTTTTAATCAATTTAAACAATGCGTCACATATGCCAAAAGGCCGCATATTCACAATCAATTCATAATCTAGGATTCACGCCATACGGCTACCCACAACACATGTAACAACATATAATTAGTCATCTCAGACAAGGAATGATTGCAACCAAACCACACAATCAATCCACGAATGGAAAACACAAGAAAAGAAAATATGCTGCTGTGTTCGCTAACCTTCGCGTGGCGAAGCCTCTGGCGAACCTTCGCCACTCCGTTCGCCTGGCGAACTTGCCAGCGAAGACCACTGGGATTTATTTTAAAATTACTCGCTAGCATACTCGCCTGGCGAACCTTCGCCACACTCATTCGCCTGGCGAACTTGTCAACGAAGACAGGGTGTTTGGTTCTGACTTGATTCGCTACCGTTCGCTGGCCTCGCCTGGCGAAGCTTCACTGCCATTCGCCTGGCGAGCCTGCGAACTCAGAACTCCTATGGCTATCCAAAAGCCCAAACCTCACAACCCGACCGATTCAGTACAAATCAACCCCAGTAGACTTAGCCCAACACTACCCGACTAAACTACTTCGTTCATTCTCGATTCTAACCGATAAAACATCGTCTCTACCGATTGAACCAACTTCTGCCCTAAATGGAAAATGAGTAGAAAACTCCAACAAATCCAAAACACACATACATAATCGTACGCATTGATTAAGATAGTAAGATTTCACACCCTTACCTCAATTAATCAGAAGCTAGAAGTTGTTCTTGAGCTTTTCCAAGCTTTTCCTTCTTTTTCCTTCTACTTTCTCTTCTTCCTCTACTTTCCTTTCATGTTTTCTATTTTACATTGTTGTTCCTCTTCCCCTATATATATATATATATATATATATATATATATATATATATATATATATATATATATATATATATATATATATATATATATATATATATATATATATATATATATATATATATATATATATATATATATATATATATATATGTATATATATATATATATGTATATATATATATATATATATATATATATATATATATATATATATATATATATATATATATATATATATATATATATATATATATATATATATATATATATATATATATATATATATATATATATATATATATATATATATATATATATATATATATATATATATATATATATATATATATATATATATATATATATATATATATATATATATATACATATATATATATATACATATATATATATATATATACATATATATATATATATATACATATATATATATATATATATATATATATATATATATATATATATATATATATATATATATATATATATATATATATATATATATATATATATATATATATATATATATATATATATATATATATATATCCTTCCCTTCTATTTCTCTCCAATATATTTCTTCTCTTAGAATATTTGTCAATTCATTTTCTCATAAAATATCTCATCTTGACATTGGTTAGAAAACATCTGATAAATCCTCATGATTCTACCAAATAGAATAAATCAGTTAAATCCAATAATTCACTTAAACCATACAAACCAACTAACTAGTACAATTAATCAGTTATTAAAAATCAGGTTGTTACAACTCTCCCCCACTTTAGGAATTTTCGTCCTTGAAAATATTATCCGATTCGAATCCAACTTTCTCTAGTTGATCCTCCAAAATACCTTTACCAAGAGACAATCCCTTTTCCTAAAGTTGTCTCAGCAGTCAAATCCTCTCTCACTCATACACCATCCATCTGGATCGATGCGCTTCCTCAGCTTAAACACATGAACACATCATGCAATTTCTCCTAGTGACAGCGGTAAAACAATCTAACATGCTATTTTCCCACGCTTCCGCTGCGCTACTCTGATACAGATTCAAGAAGACACAGTTTGCTTCCGAGACCTCAAGCTCGATCAATACCAGTTACTATTGTAACTCTCAAAACACGTCCTTTCTCGGATCCTCTAATCTTTTCAGTCGTCTCTTGCACAATCCCAAGTCCGAGTACAACACTCTTGCCAGACACACATCAACACAAAGGAGTCCTACACCTCCTTCTTATCCATCTTGATCCAACACACGAGCTTTCAACAAATCCTCTACATACTGGATAACTCCCTTTGTCTGCCCATCCGTTCACGGATGCTAGACAAAGTTCAACTTCAACATGGCACCCAAAACGTCCGTAAACTCTTCCAAAATCTCAATAAAAACATAGGTTCCCATCTGAAACGATATTAGACGGTATCACATACTACTCTGAATTACTCTTGAGTTGCATCAGGCCAACAGTCTCTGATGTTCACACTTTGACTTTCAACAAGTCTAATCAGCATATACAACCGCAACCACTTCTCTCTCCATCCGTGGCCACCAAAACAATTCTTTCAAAGTACTCTTATCCAATCCACACTATTCGGACACATATACTCTATCACAGCATCTCATGTCACCATTTCCATAAATCCGAAAATCATCCTTTCGACTTCAATCCATTAAACTCAATCAATCTATTAACTCCAATTAGAATTCCAACCTTCTCGAATCCCATCGAGAATACCAATAATCAGTCTCATCATACAAAGCTCAACTCCATACGAAGTCCCTATTATTTCCTCTGCATCCTATGCAATTTTCTCAAACCAAATAAATACCTTAAGCTCTTAAGATCATTAACCATCTCAAATCTCAATTAAACAATTGAGGCTCCAAAACTCCGGTACAAACACACAACAACAACCAACCCTAAGTCACTTGTTAGATAATTCCTCTTGTACTTTTAATTGCGCATTTAACGTATCTCCCAATCATATCACTAAAGCATCACAAAACACAACAAATAGTCCTATCGGATTCGACAAAACCAACACACAAGCTGTTGACAGCTTTTCCAAAATTCTTTGAACTTTCTTCATAGTGACATAACACTACTTCCTCTCTAATACTGATAACTCAAATTCCCGATGTGCAACATGATCTTCTATATTCTTATAATACATCAAAACAACATTGGTTACACAACCCTTGACTCACCCACTAAAGTGTGGAAAATTCCATTCCAAACGGACACACAGTTGTAAACCTATGGCGAAAACACGAATCACACTTACCACAACATCCAAACATATTACATCAATAATTACTCAATTCCATGTCACTACCTTCTCATCACATAAAGCACTGTAATAACTTCCCACGCTCCTAACCTTGCGTCATTCCAAATTACGGTCCTCTCGTTACTACAAGGTCGTAGAAACAACATTCTGCACTTAGAAGGCCATTCAATACATCTTCAACTTCTCGAAATGGTTGAAGATTTAACCATACTAATCTTGTGTCCCGTATCTTACTCCCTTTAGTAATCTCCAGAAGTCACCATCCACTCTTTATATACTAAACCTCGGAGTCTATTGTCGTAGCACCCACACCAAACGCGAGTCTCAACTACTCGATTAATTTAACTCCTTGACCATCCAAACACACATACAACATGGGTTCTCAATCTCGGACCAGTTCCCGAAATTAAGTCTTTCACAACCCCACTTCACATCCTGGCCCTGTAACACTTATCTTGTCAGGATAACTTCCAGACATCCATAACTAATCGGAAATTGCCAACCTCCCACTTTCATTAGCACTCAAAATCTCTTCAAAATTCAACATCTCGACACTGTCCTGCGTTGACTTCTCAGAACAATCCTTAAGCACTTGGCTTCACTTCAAACAATTCACTGCACACACCATCTAAGCTCTCAAGACACGTCTATCCCATCCAACACAATCCCAACTACTATCAACAAGAGATTAAGGGTGATCAGTTCCTCAATTTGTTAATAGACAACTGAAAATCATGATGGAGTATAAACCATCTTTACCAAACTATAATAGCGCTTAACAACACACCGAGCTACAACTCCACTCTTGCAGCATCCTGGAGAATCACAAGCTTCTCCCCCACTTCGATCATTCCCACTTATGCAGACAAGGTTAACCACAAACATGTATCGACAGTGTTTTTCACACACATGTCGCAAACAAGGGAACAACCAACAAACACAACTTGGCCGGACGGACCGACCTGCTCTGATACCACTTAATGTAACAACCCCTTTCTATACCCCCAAATAACAAAATTAAATCATTTAGGCACGAATTAAAAATTTCATCAGAGTATATTTATTTCATGGTATAAAAGGAGTGCGTCACATTACTCACGAAACGACCACATGAATATTAATGTTTATAAAGAAATAATTCAAAAGGGGTAAATCTCAACTAAAAAAAATATAAACGCATGGTTCTTAAAATAAGCATATTCATGTTTTTTGTTAAAGCGGAAGACTAAAACATTGAATTACTTAAGACATGATAAAATACAAGTACACGCCATTAGGTTGTCCATAACATCAATCACAGTTTACCAAACATCATCAACTATTACATATATAATGTATTACAAAGATATTCTACAAGCCTAGCTACCCGATGTTACATATCAGAGCGACCGACTCAAAAGAAATGAGCTATACTCCAAAAGAAACCTCCAGCAATCCTAATCTGCAATGCCTCATAGAGCATCATATAACAGCAGAAGGGTGAGAAATATTACCATAATAACAATGCATATAATTATGTATATAAACAATCATAAAATACATATATGCCACATTTCTCAATCAATTCACACACTCACCACTCCCACATCAACATATCGTATATATACATATGCACACTTCTCCTAACAATCACATATACATTATGTTTCATTTATCACAAATCACATAAACATTTATATACATGTTTATTTTCATCAATGCATCATATAAAGATGATTATGCAACTCATAGAGACCGACTCACGACTCTATGCAGATGCAAATGCGGTACCGACTCATTTCAGCAGGTTCAATTGAAGAACCAAAAATAACCATCGCTCACACCCCACAAGGGCACACGAGGTTCTGCAGATTCTACGAGGAATCAATATAACCATCGCAACATACGAGGTTCTGCAAATCCATCGAGGGATCAATAAATAACCATCGCTCACACCCCACAAGGGCACACGAGGTTCTGCAGATTCTCCGAGGAATCAATATAACCATCGCAACATACGAGGTTCTGCAAATCCACCGAGGGATCAATAAATAACCATCGCTCACACCCCACAAGGGCACACGAGGTTCTGCAGATTCTCCGAGGAATCAATCAACACAAGAATGCACACCATGATGCTTCACATGCAACATGACTCATGACACTCTTGAAATGCACACACGTTTACAAACATACTCATGCATTCGTCACATTCATCGCATATATTCATTATGCACTTACAATATATACATATCACAATATATTTATATATTCATCATTTCATTCACACTATTCAAACATGGTTCACATTTACAATCCTCATACATCACATACCAGCACGTATATTCAATATGCATTTTTAATCAATTTAAACAATGCGTCACATATGCCAAAAGGCCACATATTCACAATCAATTCATAATCTAGGATTCACGCCATACGGCTACCCACAGCACACGTAACAACATATAATTAGTCATCTCAGACAAGGAATGATCGCAACCAAACCACACAATCAATCCACGAATGGAAAACACAAGAAAAGAAAATATGTTGTTGTGTTCGCTAACATTCGCCTGGCGAAGCCTCTGGCGAACCTTCGCCACTCCGTTCGCTTGGAGAACTTGCCAGCGAAGACCATTGGGATTTATTCTGAAATTACTCGCTAGCACTCACTAGCATACTCGCCTGGCGAAGCTTCGCTGCCATTCTCCTGGTGAGCCTGCGAACTCAGAACTTCCATGGCTGTCCAAAAGCCCAAACCTCACAACCCGACCGATTCAGTACAAATCAACCCCAGTAGACTTAGTCCAACACTACCCGACTAAACTACTCCGTTCATTCTCGATTCTAACCGATAAAACATCGTCTCTATCGATTGAACCAACTTCTGCCCTAAATGGAAAATGAGTAGAAAACCCCAACAAATCCAACACACACATACATAATCGTACACATTGATTAAGATAGTAAGATTTCACACCCTTACCTCGATTAATCGGAAGCTAAAAGTCGTTCTTGAGCTTTTCCAAGCTTTTCCTTCTTTTTCCTTCTACTTTCCTTTCATGTTTTCTATTTTACATTGTCATTCCTCTTCCCCCATATATATATATATATATCCTTCCCTTCTATTTCTCTCCAATATATTTCTTCTCTTAGAATATTTGTCAATTCATTTTCTCATAAAATATCTCATCTTGACATTGGTTAGAAAACATCTGATAAACCCTCATGATTCTACCAAATAGAATAAATCAGTTAAATCCAATAATTCACTTAAACCATACAAACCAACTAACTAGTACAATTAATCAGTTATTAAAAATCGGGCTGTTACACACCACAACACTGCAAACCGATTCACTTCATCGACAATCATCATCTTCAATTTTATTCAGCAATCCGTTATTAATCGAACGAAGAGAGAGTGAGGAGAAAAAGAAGAACCAAAAGTGACATGAAGAAGATTAATGGAACAAGGACGGAAAAATGATTGCGAGAGGAGAAGTTGAAAGAGAGTGATTCACGATTGGTGATACTGAGGGGATTCGCCTTCGTTTCATGTTCCTTGATTCTTCCCTGATGATGATCGTTTGAAACAAGGAGAGGACAGAGTTTCCTCGTTTATTGAAATATTGAGGGAAGGAGTTTTCTGAACTTAGTGTCAACTGTGAGTTAGGTTTTATAAGGGTGTGTTTTTGTTACGGTTTGGGCCTGAGGCCCTTGTTTTCTTCTTTTTCCACGACACTTTGCATTTCTAAATCTCCTTGAAAACTTTATGGTGGGCTTGAGATAAGGCTGGGCTGTAAGTTTCTATTTCACAAACTTTTTTTTATTGCACTTTTTTTTGTTTTTGTTTTGTTAAATTTTGGTTTAGTTAGATTTTGATTAGAAATTAATTTCATTTAGTTTTGATTACCATTTAATTATAGTTTAATCATTTGATTTTAATTTAACTGTGGTTTTAATTTTATTTTGGATTAATTAGATTTTAGTCTTAATATTAATTTTTTTCTTAAACTTTGATTTTAGTATTAATGTTAATTATGATTAAATTTTGACTTTAGTTTTGCATTGAATTTTAATTAAGCTTTGATTAATTTTGATGCAAATTCTAGTTAAATTTTAATCTAACTTTTGATCTTAATGTTTGGTTTAAATTATAATTTTAACTTTGATATTAATTTTTGTGATTATTTTTTTATTTATTTTAGTCTTTGCTTAATTTTTTTTTTGGATTAACTCCTAATATTCAAATTGTGAATGATCTTGGAGGTTGATTGGTTCTTAAGGATACTTGTGACTTCTTGTTTGATTGATACTTGTAAAATATTTCTCGACGAAATATGGAGGATGTTTTTCTTGTTTTTGTCATGATTTTGATGCTTATTTCATTCGATGATCTTTTACTCCTATTCCAAAGGAAGGGATCCCCTGTTGACTGTCATGTCATACTTAGCCTAGATCCTTACCATTTATCCTAACCTTAGGATTAGAGTCACCGCGTTCTACATGGGTGTCCTGCCATGGACACTTCTTTTCCCGTTTAACCTAGCCTTAGGTTTAGAGTCGCTGAACTCTATGTAGGCGTCTCACCGCAGACATTTACTTTTTCCTGGAACCTTGACCACAGTCAAGAGTTCCTCACCCCTATTGAGGGGAACTACGGTTGCTCTGATTTCATTCCCGTCAGAATACGTAGGCACGAGATGCGATGTCTTGACGAACATACTTTGTATATAGTTTAGATCTTTACCTTAGCACAGTCCCTTTAGCAAGCACACTTTAGTATAACACAAATACTAACAAGAGGTTCCTGTAGAGTACTACAAATACTTAGGATGCTAACACCTTCCCTAGGTATAACCAACCCCCAAACCTTAGATCTCTTAGCTGTGTTGTTATATAACACACTTAGGGTTTTCTTTGATCTTTACCATTTCCTTTGGATAAACCCTCAGTGGTGAACTTCATATTTTGTGATTCAAGTTAATTAATAACTTGATATCCGATTTTCACCGCAATAGAAACAAAAAAATTCAAATTCGTAAGGAAAAAAACAAAAACAACTAAAGGCAAATAAAGTAGGTGTAAACTTAGAAATATGAGAGTATTGGTACCTTAAAAAACAAAACCATCCAAAGTTAATGAAAACATGAAGAAAAAAAATATAAAGATTAGAATAAAAATCAGAGGCAACAACCTTAATAAAAGATTATTAACTTTTGTACCTATTTTCACTTACATTACTGATGTTGTCTTCTTATCTCTAAATCTACGTTATCCTCGTTTCTTTCTTCTTATCTCCAAATCTATGTACAATCTAGAAAGAAAAAACAAAGAGCTGGAAGAAAAAAGAGAGAGATAAGAGGATTGAGAAAGAGAATGAAAATAGAAAGTGAAATTTTGAGTACAAATAATAGAAAAAAAGAAGGTAGAAGAAAAAGCAATGAGAGAGAAAGAGATAGATGGCTATGAGAAAGATAAAAAGAAAAAGGATAGTGAGAAAGAAAAAGAGAAGGAAGAAGTTATGATATGGAGAAGCAAAATAAATGAAACGTTTTTAAGCTATTCACGTTGCGCGTTGTGAAAACAGAAGAGCATATTAGATTATTCTAAAACATACTTTATTTTTATATGGTAGATATGTCCCCTATTTTTTTAGATAATAAATATGAGTATTATGAAAAAATTTCACATTGATTAAAAATATAAAAAATTAAATATTTATAAGTTAAAAAATCTATAAATATGTTACTTTAAAATTTTGAGGAAATAATGAATATGTAATGTGTCTCTAAAAATGTGTTTGCTTTTAAAAAAAAACTTCAATTTCCGAGCCAGGACTATCTATCGAATCAGTATTTGCAAACCTACCGTTATTTCTTTTTTTAAATCACAAATTTAATGTACGGAGTATAATGATCATCAATTTCTCAAAGTTGGGGAAGAGGTGCTTAAGGGGCAGGTAATTAGATTATTATAGAATTGCAGTGGCGGTGGTTAATCATCAAAAGCTCTCTTTTTTATGTAAGCGGGAGTGACTCAGTGAGTGAGGTATATAAATCACAACCCTCCTTTCCCATTCTCCTTTTCTTTCCATTCTCTTTAATACTCTTTCCCTTTTTCTCTATTCTACCACCACACTCTTGTTATCAAACAACAAAACCCCACATTTTATTAAACTCTTTTTGATTTCTGAAAAAAGAAAAGCTTCAATGGAAGGAAGGGTGCTTAAAGTAGCACAGAATCAGAAATTGGGTATCTTTCTCTTCCTACTTTTAATTTAAAGTCTTCTCTCTCTCTCTCTCTCTCTCTCTCTCTCTCTCTCTCTCTCTCTCTCTCTCTCTCTCTCTCTCTCTCTCTCTCTCCAAGGGTTTGTTTTGTTTGGTTTTGGTTTTTATTATCTTCAACTCTCTCTGACTAGGGCTTCAATGACCTTATTTATTATCCTGAAATCAATGTTTTTTTTTTTGCATTTTTCACTCTTTTTGTGTCTTCTGGGGGGTCCTTCTTTATCAATTTTTGGTACTTTCAAGCTTTGGAAATGGTAGCTGCTAAACTCGTGTGAACCTTTGGTACATCTTTTTCGTACTTGCTTTTTGTTTCATCATTTATTTCATCCTCTTTCTCTTTGTCTCGCTCACCCTTTTTTCCCTTGCTTCAAGCTTTTCATCATAGTTTTGTGCTGTACATGTACATGTTCTACTATTTGCTTTGGCTACTATTAAAACCTGAAAGTACCCTTTGTGTTCGATCAAATTTTCTCTCATTTTAGTTTTGATATGAGTGACAAAGAAAAGTTTGAGGTGGATAGAAATGGGGATCCTATGAGTTACTCTTCTGGTATGCCTCCTGATTGGAGATTTGGGGGTGGTAATCTTGTGAATTCATCTGTTGGTTTGGTTTCAATTGGTGATTCTATGAAAATCAATAGAGGGGATTTGGTTGGTTCTTCTTCATGTTCCTCTGCCTCAATGGTGGATTCTTATAGTCCTAACTTTTGGGACCATTCAGCAAATTCTCAAAATTTGGGATTTTGTGAGATGAATATTCAACATAATGGGAGTTCTTCGAACGCCGTTGGAATTAGAAAAGATGGGTTTGGTTTTGGAAGAGGTGGTCATGGTGAAATAGGTTGGAACCAGGCTAATTCTATGTTGAAAGGGGATGGTTTTTTACCGAATGGACAAGGGTTTTTTCCTCAGAGTTTATCTCAGTTTCCAACTGATTCTGGTTTTATTGAAAGGGCTGCAAGGTTATCTTGCTTTGGAGGAGGGAATTTTGGTGATGCGATGAACTCGTATGGGATTCCTCAATCCATGGCTATGTATGTTGGTGGTGCGGTTCATGGAGGTAGGGATGCTCTTGCGGCAGGTGTTGGATTGAAAATAGCAACTGGGGGACAATCACAAGAGAGTAGTGATCCTAATGTAGTTGAAGCAGCTACAAAAGGCGTGTCTCCGTCTATTGAGCAATTGGTTGCTAGAGGAAGCCCTTTAATGAATGATAAAAGCGAGAGTCGCACCATGTCTCAAGATGAAGGGAAGCAGACTCTTGTTCGGAATGCTAACGATTCTGATAGAGGTGAGTCGGGAGATGATGATGGTGGTGGTGGCAGACAGGGTGGTTCCCCAATGTTAGAGGGTACTACTAGCGGGGAGCCTTCTATTAAAGGACTAAACTCGAAGAAAAGAAAAAGAAGTGGACAGGTATGGTTTGTGAATTGTGAGCTTTTTGTTCTCTGTGTGTGTGTGTCTGTGATACTGTTTTTCTAATGTGATTGATTTATTCGTCGTGTAGGATGCTGATAACAATAAAGTTAATGAAGCTCAAGAACTACAAAGTGAAGGAGCAAAGGACAACCCTGAGAATCAACCGAAGGGAGACCAACAACCAACATCAACCACCAAGGTATCTGGGAAGAATGCCAAACAGGGCTCTCAAACTTCTGATCCACCTAAGGAGGAATACATACACGTTAGGGCTCGGCGGGGTCAAGCAACAAACAGCCATAGCCTTGCAGAAAGGGTAAGATATTGTGACAAATTATCTGTGAATGAAAATTAGAAATTTTAATGAAGAAATTTTAATTAGAAATGCATTGCAGGTGAGGAGGGAAAAGATAAGTGAGAGGATGAAGTTTCTTCAGGAACTCGTGCCTGGATGTAGCAAGGTGGCTTCCAAATTTTAAACTAGAGGAGTTCACTATTCTATGTTATAATTGCCTTCGCATGGTCGTGTTCTTTTTAACTTTCAAAGTTTGTCGATGTTTGCAGGTCACTGGCAAGGCAGTAATGCTGGACGAAATCATCAACTATGTACAGTCACTTCAACGACAAGTTGAGGTATACTCGAAGTTGAACTCTTATCTTTGAATTTCCCACCAGAGATTTTTAATCCATGTAATTGTTTTGCCTTGTATATTTTAGTTCTACTTCAGCACAATATCAACATTCATAATTTGGTAGATTTCCTGATTTCTATCTTTTACCAATTTACGTTCATATTGAATTAATGCTCGACACACATTCTTATGACCCTTTGCGTTCTACTCATGTGAAATTGACTCGGCCCCATCTTTTCTATTTTGGCAGTTTTTATCTATGAAACTTGCAACAGTAAATCCGCGACTGGATTTTAATATCGAAGGCCTTCTTGCTAAAGATGTAAGTTGTTAATCTATTTGCACACCAGTTAGAAAAAAAACATGATCTGCAACTCTGTCTGACGTTGCGTTACTGTATTCTGAACATTGTGTGTCAGATTCTTCACCAACGGCCTGGTCCTTCATCCGCACTAGGGTTTCCTTTAGAGATGTCTATGAATTTTCCTCCATTACATCAATCTCAACCAGGGCTGATTCAGTCAGTTATTCCAAACATGACAAACCCGTCCGATATCCTTCGTAGAGCTATTCATCCACAACTGAGTGGAGGGTTCAAGGAGCCAAATCAGGTATCGATACATTGAAGTTGCAAGCACCGTGGTTTCCTTTCCACATCATATCTTTGTTCAAACAAGTAACCACTCACTTTTGTTCTACAACATAATTTAAAACCACAGATTTATGATAAATTAGTGCACATTGCGGCCAAATTACATTCACATAAGGTTTATTAGCAGACTATATTTACATTATGTGCATATTTTGATACAATTTGCTATAGATGCCTGATATGTGGGAGGATGAGCTTCACAATGTTATACAAATGAGCTTTGCAACAACTGCTCCCACAAGTAACGAAGATGTGGATGGTATAAATTCCTCAAACAAATAAGCCATTTTCTTAAATTACATTTCTCAATATAAATGACCCTTGTTTCTTCATACTCTTGTAGGTACTAATGCATCAAATCAGATGAAAGTTGAACTTTGATGTTAAGTCTACAACGCTTATTTCGGCTTTTGTTCCAGTCAGATGGAAATAACTACAGACGAAGTTTTACATATGACTTGCCAAACTTGTTAATGCCGAGGCCTTCGGGGTAAGTGGTACCCTACAGATGACTGGATGTAGATGTTAGGGAAAGTATTAATGAACATTCCTTTCGTCTGAAGCGTGAATATATGTATCATATGTTTAGAAGTGGAAGTCTCTATTGTACTGAAATAGGTTTGCTCACTAAATATAATTGAAGAATGTAAAGGCAGGATCTCACTAATATTGTTCAACCAGGCGAAATTCTATAGCATTTTTTGTTGGGCTGGCCATGTTTTGGTTTACAGTGTGCAATTATGGAAATTTGTGTTTGAAAAAAACAGTATTTCTTGCTGATGATATATAGTGTAATTTTACACAAGTAAGTTTTTGACCTAAGAAGAGAACTATTGAGGGAATGAAATTTGATAGTAACACACAAGTTGTAGTGTGTTTTGAGGGGAGACAGCTCTGAGCATTCAAATTCAGCCATTAATGTTGTACTCAGTGAATGCTGCTACCAACACCTGTTTGACAATAAGAAATCCAGACAAACATGACATGCTGGGCTCTGATTAATCATAAATGCCTCAATATTGTTTTCTCAGTCACAGCCATTTGCATCAGTGATGTTATCTAGATGTCTTTGTTATGGAAAGGAAAAAAAAGCATTAATCAATACATGATGAAAAATGGGAAGGAACTCTCCCAACTAGATTCACGAAATTATGAGCATCCTCAAAACCATGGAAGAGTGTCCTGTTTTTGAAGAGATCACAACTCCATTATTTATGTGGATTATACGACATAGTTAATGTTTCCTCTTGAGATAAAAGATCTGTCTTCAATTAATAATTTGGGTTCTCGTGCTAATTGTTTCTAGATTCAACCATTTAAAATTTATGATTATAGAATTTTGATTCTTCAAAAGATCAAATCTACTCTCGTGATTATTGTTTCAAATTCAATTCCTAAAGTTTTAATATTAAGATTCACTTTTTCGATCCCGCTCCTAATACATACACTTATCTTATACAAATAAAGGATCTTGTTTGAATTGATGGAAGCTCAGCTTCTATTTCAAATTCATTATGAAAATGCTCAACCTTCTAAACACAAAACCCGAGTGACTTAGTACTTATACAAGTGGTGGATAGCCGTCACCAAAGTCTTTGTTGATGTAGGTGTGACAGTTAATCTGATGTTGCATTTGTTATTCAAGAAGATAGAGAAGATTGATGAAGACCTTCAACTCCATAATATGGTTTTGTCTAATTACGATGGTAAGACCAGTGACATCCTTGGTGTAATCCAGGTGAACTTGTCAGTTGGCTCTACTTTAAGGCCAACTATATTCATAGACGTCCAATGCTAATTATAATTTACTACTTGAATGTGAATGGATTCAAGGAATTGGTGCGGTGTCTTTGACGCTGCACCAAAGAGTTGTCATCTGGAGGAAGGATGGTATTGTTGAAAACGTAGAAGTCGACCATGTTATGGTGTTGATGAGGTATATACCCCTCAGAAAGACTTTACCTATTCATTGAATCTACATCCAAACTATCGGCTCATTTGAGACAAGGAGCAGGTAGAGAATTAACCTGTCGAAGAAGGGAGCCTACCCCTTACAGTGTGGACAATGGTCGATGAGAATGATTGCTGAGTCAAGATCATTGACTTGGATTTCAGCTTACATGGCCGAAAATAGGATAAACTTGGCCCTAAAGGCTAAGGCTTTTCAGAATATTGGTTTTGAAGCCAATTTCGAAAGCTCCGAGTGTAACGCAACGATTCTAATTTCCCATTTTTGTTGAGTCTTTTTGATTTGATTGGGTGATTATTATTTTAAATTGTGGAATTTATGTGTTTATGTTATGTTTGCATATTATGCTATTTTACCGATTTTGAGAGTTTTCGGGGAAAATAGATTGGAGGGTATTTTAGACATTTAATATTTAATGTTAAGTTGGATATTTTGTGAGAAAATGAATTTAATAGATGTTTTGAGAGGAATAGAATAGAAAGAAATATAAGTGGAAATATGAGAGAAAAGAGATAGAAATAGAAAGAAGAGAAATGAAGAGAAGGAAAGAGAGAAGAGGAGAAAAGAGGAAAACTTGGAAAATCATCAAGAACAACATCTAGGATTCGATTTAATCGGGTAAGGGTGTGATTTCTTATTATCTTATCGATGTCTATGATTATGTGTGTGTGTGTGTTTGGATTTGTTGGAGAGTTTTTCATCTTTTTCCATTTTAGGTCGAAATGGATTAATCGGTAAGAATCGATGTTTGAACGGTTAGAATCCGAAATAAATGGAGTAGTTTAGTCGGGTAATGTTGGGCTAAAACTATTGGAACTGGTTGGGATTGAATCCGTTGATTTTTGTGATGATTTGGTGATCTTGGACAGTTTGGGGTTCTGAGTTCGTAGATTCGCTAGCGTTCGCCAGGCGAAGCCCAGCGAGTGGGTAGCGAACCATTACAGTAGCCAAGATCAGCCTTCGCTGGCGTGTTCGCCAAGCGAAGGAGGTGGCGAAAGGGTTCGCCAAGCGAAACCCAGCGAATGAGGTAGCGAATACTTCTAGTAGCTACTGCCTGTCTTCGCCAGCGAGTTCGCCAGGCGAGTGAAGCAGCGAGCATTCGCTAAATGCTTCGCCAGGCGAAGGTAAGCGAGTGTGACAACATTTTTCATTTCTTGTGTTTTCCATCCAATGTTGATTGTTTGATTCGATTGTGTTTAATCCTTATCTGAAATGTATAGTTTGTGTACTATTGTGATAAGATGTGCTGCGGGTAGCCGTATGGCGTGAATCCTAGATTGTGAATTGTGAAGTGTGAAATATGGTCGTTTTTGGCAATTATGTGCATTGTTTGAATTGAATGAAAATGCGTGATTATGTGATAAGAATTCGTAGCCGTGTGGGTGGTAAAGCGATGCTCATTTCCGTTTGGCATGATTGATATGAATGTAC
Source organism: Lathyrus sativus (assembly GCA_963859935.3). Lineage (NCBI taxonomy): Eukaryota > Viridiplantae > Streptophyta > Magnoliopsida > Fabales > Fabaceae > Lathyrus > Lathyrus sativus. Next base: position 156,197,990 of record OZ012736.1, on the reverse strand, counting down.
ATAGATTGTATGTGCTAGTATGAGATGAATGCATGAAAATATTATGAATATGTATGCATTTCAAGAAGTGTATGGAGTCATTTTGCATGTGAAGCATCATGATATACATTCTTGTGCTGATTGATTCCGCGTAGAATCTGCTGAACGATTGTGTGCCTGTGTGGGGTGTGAGCAATCCATAAACATTGTGTGCCCATGTGGGGTGTGAGCAATGGGTGAACACCGTGTGCCCATGTGGGGTGTGAGCGATGGTTCCAATAAGTTCTTGAGTGAACTTGAGATGATTGAGTCGGTATCGCATTTGCATCTGCATAGAGTCGTGAGTCGGTCTCTATGAGTTGCATTTATCATCATGAATTGTGTATTGGTAAATAAACATAATTGTAAATGTTTTTGTGGAGTGATGAATATGTTTAGTGTGAATATATACATTGTGATGTATACAAATGAATGGTGAATATATGCATGTTGAATATGCTTGGTGAATTATATATATATATATATATATATATATATATATATATATTATATATATATATATATATATATATATATATATATATATATATATATATATATATATATATATATATATATATATATATATATATATATATATATATATATATATATATATATATATATATATATATATATATATGATTGAATTGTGATGAATGTGGTGAGAATGGTGATATGTGTATTATTATGTAAATATATAATTATATACATTGATTATTATGATAATATTTCTCACCCTTCTGCTATTTTATGATGCTCTATGAGGCATTGCAGAGTAGGATTGCTGGAGGTCTTTTTGTGAAGCGTGACTTCATTCTTTTTGGTCGGTTGGCTCTGATATGTAGCACCGGGTAGCTAGGATTGTATAGAATTCTTTTGTGATACGTTGTATATGTATCTATTGATGAGATGTTTATGAAAACATGTTGAATGATGTTGTGAATCAAACTGAATGATATATATATATATATATATATATATATATATATATATATATATATATATATATATATATATATATATATATATATATATATATATATATATATATATATATATATATATATATATATATATATATATATATATATATATATATATATATATATATATATATATATATATATATATATATATATATATATGTTTGAAGTGATTCAATGTTTAGATTTTCCGCTTTTATTCTAAATATTGAGATGTGGGTGTAAGGACTAAGTTCCTATGTTTTGAAAGTTACCCCACTGTTGCATATCTTGTTGAGCAGGTGTTGTATGTGTTTTAATTTCAAGCGTAATGTGACATGCCTCTTTTATACCGTGTTTTTAATTACACTCTGATGAAATTTTCAATACGTGCCTAAATGATTTATTTGATTATTTGGGGGTATAGAAAGGTGGTGTTACATTAAGTGGTATCAGAGCCAGTGTTGAGTCAGTTGTGTCTGTCTCGTTGTTGTGTTGGTTAAACGGTTGTTTAACCTTGTTGTTATTTTTGGGAATAATCAGAATATGGCTGGTCGTAACGACAATGCGATGGCTGCTGCATTGGAGGCAATGGATAGAGCGGTGCAGGGTGCGCCAAATGTGAATGCTAACGATGAGTTTAGGAAGAATCAACCACCGATCTTCAAAGGAAAATTTGATCCCGATGGTGCCCAAATTTGGTTGAAAGAGATTGAAAGAATCTTTCGAGTTATGGGCCGTGCAGAAGAGAATAAGGTGAGACTTGGGACTCACATGCTGAGAGAAGAAGCCGACGATTGGTGGGTCGGAATGCGATAAGTTCTAGAGGTGGATGACGAAGAAATAACTTGGGATTTATTTCTTACGGAGTTTTTGAGGAAGTATTACCCTGAGAGTGTTAAGGGGAAGAAGGAAATGGAATTTCTTGAATTGAAACAAGGTAGTATGTCCGTAGTGGACTATACTGCTAAGTTTGTGGAATTGGTTCAATTTCATCCTCATTATGCTGCGGTTACTGCTGAGTTTTCTAAGTGTATTAAGTATGAGAATGACTTGCGTCCTGAGATTAAGCAAGCGGTGGGATACCAAAGAATAAGGAGATTTTCGGATTTGACCGAATGCTGTAGAATTTTTAAGGAAGATAACAAGGCTCGTTCTACACACTATAAGAGTTTGAATGAGAGGAAAGGAAAGCAACAAGTTAGGAGTGGACCTTATGTGACACCTGTTGATAAGGGTAAGCATAAGGGAAATTTTGAGAAGAGATCTGGAGGAGGAAGTTCTGGTTCCTTCAAGTGCTACAAGTGTGGCGAGATGGGCCATAAGTCTTTTGATTGTGGGAAGACCATTGTGAAGTGTTCTAACTGTGGAGGTATTGGACATGCTACAACTGATTGTAGAAGGAATGTGGTGAAGTGTTTTAATTGTGGAGAAGTTGGTCACATTAGCACTAAGTGTACTAAACCGAAACAAGCTCAAGCGGGCTAAAAGGTGTTTGCATTAGCAGGTTTATACACTACTAGTGCAGATCATTTGATTAAAGGTACATGCTTTATTAATAATACACCTTTAGTTGCTATTATTGATACTGGAGCGACTCATTAGTTCATTTCTTTTGAGTGCGCTAAGCGTTTGAAATTGTGTGTGACTTCTTGTGGTGGTGAGATGGTTATTGAGACTCCTGCTTCAGGGTCGGTAACTACATCTTTGGTGTGTGTAAGTTGTCCTTTGACCATGTATGGTAAAGACTTCCTTATGGATTTAGTGTGTTTGCCATTGGGAGGATTAGATGTAATCTTGGGTATGAATTGGTTGCAGTTTAATAGAGTTCGTATAGATTGTTATCACAAGTTAGTGAGGTTTCCTTCTTTGGAATATGATGAAGATGAGAGTTTTATATCCACTAAAGAGTTGAAGAAACTTTTAGCGGATGAAGCTCAGTTGTTTGGTTTATTTGCATCATTGTCGGTGGAGAGCAAAGTTGATTTCGATGTGTTTCCTGTGGTGTGTGATTTTCTAGAAGTGTTTCCGGAGGATATTACGGATGTACCGCCGAAAAGAGAAGTTGAGTTTTCTATTGATCTAGTTCTTGGTACTAGACCAGTTTCGATGGAACCGTATCATATGTCGTCATCGGAGTTGGTAGAATTGAAGAAGCAATTGAATGACTTATTGGAAAAGAGATTTGTAAGACCAAGTGTTTCTCCTTGGGGTGCACCGGTATTGTTGGTGAAGAAGAAATATGGAAGTATGCGGTTATGCATTGATTATCGGCAATTGGATAAGGTGACGATTAAGAACAAGTATCTGCTTCCAAGGATTGATGATTTGATGGACCAATTGGTTGGTGCATGTGTTTTTAGCAAGATTTATTTGAGATCGGGATATCACCAGATTCGTGTGAAAGAAGAGGATATTCAAAAGACGGCTTTTAGAACACGGTATGGTCATTATGAATATTTAGTGATGCCATTCGGGGTTTCTAATGCGCCGGGTGTGTTTATGGAGTACATGAATCGTATTTTTCATAATAAGTTAGATCGCTTTGTGGTTGTGTTCATCGATGATATTTTGATTTACTCTAAGTCTCAAGAGGAGTATGAAGAGCATTTAAGGATCGTGTTGCAAATTTTGAAAGAGAAGCAATTGTATGCTAAGTTGTCGAAGTGTGAATTTTGGTTGTCGTAAGTAAGTTTTCTTGGACATGTGATTTTCGGTAATGGTATTAGTGTGGATCCATCCAAGATTGATGCAGTAATGCAATGGGAGTCTCCTAGATCAGTTACGGAAATTTGAAGCTTTTTAGGATTGGCAGGTTATTATCGGAGGTTTATTGAGGGATTTTCAAATTTGGCACTTCCGTTAACGCAATTGACTTGTAAAGGAAAGACTTTCATTTGGGATTTTGATTGTGAAAAGAGTTTCATTGAGTTAAAGAGAAGATTGACAACGGCGCCGATTTTGATTTTTCCGAATCCAATGGAACCATTTATGGTTTATTGTGATGCTTCTTTGACTGGTTTAGGTGGTGTTTTGATGCAAGATGGAAAAGTTGTGGTTTATGCTTCAAGACAATTGAGAGTGCATGAAAAGAATTATCCTACGCATGATTTGGAATTAGCGGCCGCGGTGTTTGTTTTGAAAATTTGGAGGCACTATCTTTATGGTGCAAGGTTTGAAGTTTTTAGTGATCACAAGAGTTTGAAATATTTATTTGATCAGAAAGAATTGAACATGAGACAAAGAAGATGGTTAGAAATTTTGAAGGATTATGATTTTGGTTTGAATTACCATCCGAGTAAGGCAAATGTGGTGGTCGATGCTTTGAGTCGAAAGTTGTTACATGTGTCCGCATTGATGACGAGAGAATGGGAACTTTTGGAGAACTTTAGAGACTTGAGTTTGGTTTGTGAAATGACGCCGAGTAGTGTGAAACTTGGTATGCTACATGTTACGAATGATTTTCTTGCAACCGTGTGTGAAAAGAAAAAGTTGGATTTGAAGTTCGTTGATTTGATGATGAATGAGAATGAGGATTTCAAGGTTGACAAGTTTGGGGTTTTGAGATTTCGTGGTCGTATTTGTATTCCCGATGATGAGGAGTTGAAAAAATGATATTGGATGAAGGACACTGAAGTAACTTAAGTATTCATCCGGGTCCGAACAAGATGTATCAAGATTTGAAGAAGATCTTTTGGTGGTCCGGATTGAAGAAGGATGTGGCTCAATTTGTGTATTCATGTTTAACGTGTCAGAAGTCTAAGGTAGAGCATCAGAAGCCTAGTGGATTGATGCAACCGTTGGATATTCCAGAGTGGAAATGGGATAGTATATCGATGGATTTTGTTACGGGGTTGACGAATACGCAAAGAGGTCATAATGCTATTTGGGTGATTGTTGATAGGCTTACTAAATCTGCTCACTTCATTCCGATTGATGTTAGTTATCCTTTGGAGAAGTTAGCCGAGATTTATGTTCGTGTGGTTGTGAAGTTACATGGAGTTCCTAAGAGTATTGTGTCGGATAGAGATCCTATATTTACGTCGAGGTTTTGGGAGAGTTTGCAAAGTGCTTTGGGTTCTAAGCTAAGATTGAGTTCGGCTTATCATCCATAGACGGGTGGTCAAACCGAGAGGACAATTCAATCGTTGGAGGATTTGTTGCGTGCTTGTGTACTAGAGCAAGGTGGTGCTTGGGATAGTTATTTGGCATTGATTGAGTTCACCTACAATAACAGTTTTCATTCGAGTATTGGTATGGCACCATTTGAAGCTTTGTATGGTCAAAGATGTCGAACACCTTTGTGTTGGCATGAAACTGGTGAGATGTTGGTAGTCGGACCGGATATGATACAACAAACTACGGAGAAGGTGAAGTTTATTCCAGAAAAGATGAAAGCTTCTCAAAGTAGACAGAAAAGCTATAATGTCAAGAGAAGGAAGGATCTTGAGTTTCAAGAAGGAGATCATGTACTTTTGAAAGTTACACTGGTTACGGGTGTGGGTCGTGCTCTGAAATCGAAGAAGTTGACTTCTCGTTTTATTAGTCTGTATCAAGTTACTGCACGAGTTGGTGTTGTGGCTTATCGTGTGGCGTTGCCTCCGAATCTTTCGAATTTGCATGATGTGTTCCATGTTTTGCAACTTCGGAAGTATGTTCTGGATCTGTCACATGTTATTCCTATGCACGAGGTTGAAGTAAGAGATAACCTTACGGTGGAAGTTTTACCGATTAGGATTTTGGACCGTGAAGTTAATAAACTTAGACGCAAGGATATTGCGCTTGTGAAAGTAGCGTGGGGAGGCGCTTCTGAAGGCAATATGACTTGGGAATTGGAAAGTGGGATGCGAGAGTCGTATCCGGACTTGTTTGAATCAGGTAATATTTTCGAGGACGAAAATTTCTAAAGTGGGGGAGAGTTGTAACGCGCCGATTCTGATTTCCCATTTTTGTTGAGTCTTTTTTATTTGATTGGGTGATTATTATTTTAAATTGTGGAATTTATGTGTTAATATGTTATGTTTGCATATTATGCTATTTTACCGATTTTGAGAGTTTTCGGGGAAAATAGATTGGAGGGTATTTTAGACATTTAGTATTTAATGTTAAGTTGGATGTTTTGTGAGAAAATTGATTTAATAGATGTTTTGAGAGGAATAGAATAGAAATAAATATAAGTGGAAAAAGGAGAGAAAAAAGATAGAAATAGAAAGAAGAGAAAAGGAAGAGAAGGAAAGAGAGAAGAGGAGAAAAGAGGAAAACTTGGAAAATCATCAAGAACAACATCTAGGATTCGATTTAATCGAGTAAGGGTGAGAAATCTTATTATCTTATCGATGTCTATGATTATGTATGTGTGTGTTTGGATTTGTTGGAGAGTTTTCCATCTTTTTCCATTTTAGGTCGAAATGGATTAATCGGTAAGAATCGATGTTTGAACGGTTAGAATCCGGAATAAATGGAGTAGTTTAGTCGGGTAATGTTGGGCTAAAACTACTGGAACTGGTTGGGATTGAATCGGTTGATTTTTGTGATGATTTGGTGATCTTGGACAGTTTGGGGTTCTGAGTTCGCAGATTCGCTAGCGTTCGCCAGGCGAAGCCCAGCGAGTGGGTAGCGAACACTTACAGTAGCCAAGATCAGCCTTCGCTGGCGTGTTCGCCAAGTGAAAGAGGTGGCGAGAGGGTTCGCCAAGCGAAACCCAGTGAATGAGGTAGCAAATACTTCCAGTAGCTACTGCTTGTCTTCGCCAGCGAGTGAAGCAGCGAGCATTTGCTAAATGCTTCACCAGGCGAAGGTCAGCGAGTGTGACAACATTTTTTATTTCTTGTGTTTTCCATCCAATATTGATTGTTTGGTCCGGTTGTGTTTAATCCTTATCTGAAATGTATAGTTTGTGTACTATTGTGATAAGATGTGCTGCGGGTAGCCGTATGGCGTGAATCCTAGATTGTGAATTGTGAAGTGTGAAATGTGGCCGTTTGACAATTATGTGCATTGTTTGAATTGAATTAAAATGTGTGATTATGTGATAAGAGTTCGTAGCCGTGTGGGTGGTAAATCGATGCTCATTGCCGTTTGGCATGATTGATATGAATGTACATAGATTGTATGTGCTAGTACGAGATGAATGCATGAAGATATTATGAATATGTATGCATTTCAAGAAGTGTATGGAGTCATTTTGCATGTGAAGCATCATGATATACATTCTTGTGCTCATTGATTCCGCGTAGAATCTGCTGAACGATTGTGTGTCCGTGTGGGGTGTGAGCAATCGGATTGTGTGCCCGTGTGGGGTGTGAGCAATCCATAAACATTGTGTGCCCATGTGGGGTGTGAGCATTGAGTGAACATCGTGTGCCCATGTGGGGTGTGAGCGATGGTTCCAATAAGTTCCTGAGTGAACTTGAGATGATTGAGTCGGTACCGCATTTGCATCTGCATAGAGTCGTAAGTCGGTCTCTATGAGTTGCATTTATCATCATGAATTGAATATTGGTAAATAAACATAATTGTAAATGTTTATGTGGAGTGATGAATATGTTTAGTGTGAATATATATATTGTGATGTATACGAATGAATGGTGAATATATGCATGATGAATATGCTTGGTGAATTATATATATATGTTGCGATATATATATATATATATATATATATATATATATATATATATATATATATATATATATATATATATATATATATATATATATATATATATATATATATATATATATATATATATATATATATATATATATATATATATATATATATATATATATATATATATATATATATATATATATATATATATATATATATATGATTGAATTGTGATGAATATGGTGAGAATGGTGATATGTGTATTATTATGTAAATATATAATTATATGCATTGATTATTATGATAATATTTCTCACCATTCTGCTGCTTTATGATGCTCTATGAGGCATTGCAGAATAGGATTGCTGGAGGTCTTTTTGTGAAGCGTGGCTTCATTCTTTTTGGTCGGTTGGCTCTGATATGTAGCACCGGGTAGCTAGGATTGTATAAAATTCTTTTGTGATACATTGTATATGTATCTGTTGATGAGATGTTTATGAAAACATGTTGAATGATGTTGTGAATCAAACTGAATGATATGTATGTATATATATATATATATATATATATATATATATATATATATATATATATATATATATATATATATATATATATATATATATATATATATATATATATATATATATATATATATATATATATATATATATATATATATATATATATATATATATATATATATATATATATATATATATATATATATATATATATATATATATATATATATATATATATATATATATATATATATATATATATATATATATATATATATATATATATATATATATATATATATATATATATATATATATATATATATATATATATATATATATATATATATATATATATATATATATATATATATATATATATATATATATATATATATATATATATATATATATATATATATATATATATATATATATATATATATATATATATATATATATATATATATATATATATATATATATATATATATATATATATATATATATATATATATATATATATATATATATATATATATATATATATATATATATATATATATTATTGAGATGTGGGTGTAAGGAGTAAGTTCCTCTGCTTTGAAAGTTGCCCCACTATTGCATATCTTGTTGAGCAGGTGTTGTATGTGTTTTAACTTCAAGCGTAATGTGACATGCCTCTTTTATACCGTGTTTTTAATTACACTCTGATGAAAATTTCAATACGTGCCTAAATGATTTATTTGATTATTTGGGGTATAGAAAGGGGGTGTTACACCGAGAGTTTTGGAGGTGGCCCTAAGGGCCAGACAACAGCTTCAGAAAACCGGAGGCTCGATTGCATTTATAACAACGAGCCTTAGGGGTTTGAAAAATACCCATATGAATCTAACAAGAAAATGAAATCTCAAGACCCCTAGAAGAGGTATATTTGGGTGGATGAGTAGCGAAGAGACTAACATACATCAATGCCAAGATTGAACCAGGCATGAAAAAGAAAGTGGTCGAGCTGCTCAAAGAATTTAAAGATTGTTTCGACTGGGAGTATAATGAAGTGCCAGGACTGAGTCTAGACATGGTGGAGTTGAAGTTTCCAATTCAACCTGGAAAGAAGCCGGTGAAGCAGATGCCAAGGAGGTTCGTGTCAGAGATAATGTCGAAGATCAAAGAGGAGATCGAAAGGCTTCTCAAAAGTATGTTCATAAGAACGGCCAAGTACATCGAATGGTTAGTTAATATCGTTCTAATTATCAAGAAAAATGACACTCTTAGAGTTTGCATAGACTTTAGGGATCTAAATAATGCTACCCAAAAGACAAGTACCCAATGCTTGTGGCAGAAATGGTAGTAGACTCAGCCACATGTCATGGGTATTTAAGTATGGGTATTCTGGCTTAATCAGATCTTTATAGATGAATAGGACGTACCTAATACGGAGTTTCGATACCCAGGTGCGTTAAACACTTATGAATGGATAATGATGCCCTTTGGTCTGAAAAACATTGGGGCGAATCACCAAAAAGCTATGAATTCTATGTTTTATGACTTTATCAAGATTTTATGCAAGTCTATATTGATGACATAGTCATAAAATCCTCATCAGAAAATGGTCACTTAGACCATCTTCTCCAGTCCTTTCAAAGGATGAGGAAATATGGATTAAAAATGAATCCAATAAAATATGCCTTCTGTGTTCGTGTAGGAGACTTATTGGGATTTGTGGTACATAGAAAAGGCATATAGATTAATCAAAACAAGACAAAAACAATTCTAGATCTCAAGCCTCCTTTGACAAAGAAAAAACTCCAGTATTTGTTGTGGAAAATAAATTTTCTAAGAAGGTTTATCTCCAAATTAAGTGGTAAGACTTAATCATTCTTGCCATTACTTCGACTTAATAAAGACAACAACTTCATTTAGGGGAGTGAGTAGCAGGAGGCTTTTGACAACATCAAGGGATATCTGATGAAGCCTCTAGTATTGTTACCTTTAAGTAGAAATGAGAGCATGAAAATGTACATAGTTGCCCCAGATTCAACCATAGGAAGTATGTTATCTCAAGAGGATGATAATGCCATTTATTACCTCAGTTGAATATTGATAGATGTAGAGACTAGGTATAATCCAATTGAAAAATTATGTTCGTGCCTATACTTCTCATGTACAAAGTTGAAGCTTTATATAAAACCAGTGGAAGTTTATGTCTAATTTCATTTTGATGTTATTAAATTCTATGTTGCATAGTCGAATAGGAAAGTGGGTCTTAGCGCTTACTGAATATTCACTGACTTATTGTCCTTTAAAAGCAGTAAAAGGATAAATTATCGCAAACTTTATTGTCGACCATTCGGTGGTCAAATTAATAGAAGCATATGTAGGAACTAGGCCTTGGAAGTTGTACTTCGATGGTTCCAGACATAAAGATGGAACCGGAGTGGGGATCTTTATCGTCTCTCAATAGAACATACCAACCAAATTCAAGTTTAAGATCAAAGGGTCATGTTCCAATAATGAGGTCGAATATGAAGCTTTGATAACAGACCTTCAGATTGCATTGAACTTGGGGGGAAAAGACATCGAAATAAAGGGAGATTCAGAGTTGGTGGTTCGAAAATTGAAGAAAGATATAAATGCATCAAAGAGAATTGGGTGTTGTACTTTTCCAGAGCCAACTCTTTGTTGATACGTTTTGACCATGTTTCGATCAACCACATCCTTTGACTGGAGAATCAAGAGGTCAATGACTTGGCTCAGATAGCCTCGGGATATAAAATCCCTAAAGAGAGGATGGAATTTAGTCAATATAAAGGAAAAGTTAGTCTCGGAAGAGAACCCTCAAGAGACACTATCAATTTCAAAACTTGGGTGGGCGAGGCAAATGTATTTAAGAAGTCATCAAACTTAAAAAATTATGAGTTTGACAGTTTTTTGAACTACGAAGTTTTGGCCATTGACTTAATGTCAGATAATGATTGGCGAAAACCTATAGTTGATTACTTGAGAAATCCAACAGGAGGAACTGATCGGAAAGTTAAATACATAGCCTTAAGCTATGTAATCATGGGCAATGAATTATTAAGGAAAACTCCCGAGCGACTTCTCCTCAAGTGCCTTGGTGAAAGTGAACCATATTTGGAAATCTCTGAGGTGCATAGGATATCATGTGGCTCCCACTAGGTGGGTCACAAGATGAAATGGTTTCTATTTCGACTGGGGGCCTATCGGCCAACTATGTTGAAAGATTACATAGATTTCGCCAAAGGTTGCCAAAAATTCCAGAAGCACCCATGTATTCAACATGTGCCTGCTAGTGATTTACACTCAATACTCAAGCCATGACCTTTGAGAGGTTAGGCTTTAGATATAATTGGTTAAATTAAACCCTCTTCATCAAAAGTGCGTAGGTATATTTTGGTGGAAATAAATTATTTCACTAAGTGGATATAAGCCATACCTCTGTCTAATGTCGACAAGGAGGAAAGAATTAGTTTCATACAAAATCATATTATATATAGCTCTGGAATACCTGAAACTATTACTACAGACCAAGGCTTGGTTTTTACAGGGTGCAAAATGGTAGAGTTTGCCTTAAAAATTGGTTTCAAGTTGTTGACTTCGACACCATGGTCAAGTCGAAGCGACGAACAAGACTGTAACTGGTTTGATAAAAAAACATGTGGCTCAAAAACCAAGGAATAGTCATAGAACCCTAAACCAAGTGCTATGAGCATGTCAAAATTTTCCCAAGGAATCGACTAACTCCACACCCTTCCGACTTGTTTACGGACCTGAAGCAATACTGCCTTTAAAACTCCATTTGCAATCAATTAGGATTCAAAGGCAAGCTGAGATCTCAAATGAGTTCTATTGGGGCATGATGTTTTATGAGTTGGTTGATTTGGACGAAGAGAGATCAACTGCTCTAGATGTCTTAATGAGACAAAAAGAGAGACTGGCTAAAGCTTATAATAGAAAAGTTAAGTCCAAAACATTCAAGTCAGGAGACTTAGTTTAGAAATTTATATTGCCCATGGATAAAAAAGGTAGAGCTTTGGGCAAGTGGTCCCCTAATTTGGAAGGACCCTTTAAAATTCTACAATCATATATAAATAACGCATATGAAGTCGAAGAATTAGCCCTTGAGGGTCGAGTCTTGCGAATAAATGAAAAATATCTAAAACAATATAGGCCTATTTTACAAGAAGTACATATTAATGTAGAATAAAGAGTAAATTCAAAATTAAGAAGGCTTAAAAATAAATAGCCTTAAGATTGTCGAAATGCCACGAAAGGCATACTTAAAAAATTACAGGTATCCAGATTTTTGCTACAAGAGACAAAACAAAACTTCAACAAAAAATGACAATAAAGGTGAAGCTCTAGAAGGGAAAGTAGTCTTGAGTTTCTTATACTGAATCCTTGCTGCAGTGAGTCGATGATCATCTTGAGAAATTGAAGTGAAAGCAGAAATCTCAGTATCGAGAGCGGTCACAGTCACCAAATGGTGGATCCCAATTTGGATCTCTCTGTCTATCTGGATTTGACTGACTTCCCGGATGTTGGTCTTTTTGTTTTCAGTCTTGTGCACCTTCTTTTGCAATGCTTCAATTTCTTTCTTCCAGCCAAATATTTTAGCATCCACAACAGCGATAGCTCCGTCTTCCCGTCAAAGTCTTTCCTCCAGTTACTGAGTGTGTTGATAAGATTTGTTTGCCATGTTTCATGCCTTTGACCTCTTAGTTGCTTTGGGCTTCAACTTTGTTTTAGTGTCACACTCTCTTTGGAAATCAACAAGAATTTGTTAGAAGAGAGGCCTAAAAGTGACAAAAAATCAACAACCTCGATGGGGGCATGAGGAACATCCAGTTTTTTCAGCAAAGTCTTAATGCTATAGTTGTAGATGAATTATTTTTCCATTACCTCAAAGAGCTTAACCCCTACAAGTTGGGCCTTCAGTTGCTTTAGAACTTCATCAGCAGTTTCAAGCCCATTGGTTCCTCCAGAGACGATTAATGAGCTGGAACACCTATAGATAGAGCTACCATTGCAGCTTAGCACTATCTTCATGTTGGCCCTTGGATTGCTTTTCTTAAACACATCCATTTCCTTCTGGGACAGAAGATTAATGGGCGAAAAGGGAGGTTTTGCCATCGACATTTATGGATTTTCTTTCTCGACACTTGGGGAAGTCTCTATATTAGGTTGTTCAACATTGTTCAAAGTTCCAGCAGCTTTGGATTGTTGGTTGAAACCTTGTGTTGGTTGAGGTCTATCAAGAAGAGTTGGTTGTTTTGTATCTTCTTGCTCAAAGGTATCCCTTAGAGAAGTTTCATACATATCCATTTGGTTCCTTTCATCTTTGGTAGATGTTAAAGAAGTTGGTTCAGAAAGGGAAGCTTTATCGGTCAAATGATAGGAGGTGTTGTCATCAAATTCTTTAGGTTTTGTCGACTTCTTAGACAATGGTCGCGGTAGCAGCAGGCTGATATGTTGGTGAGCTGTTGGTTGGAGGTGTTACCTGAGTAATGGTCGACAGAGGTTTTATCCACAGATTGCCCTGCAAAAAATCCAATTGTTAATACTTAATAAAGAAAAGCTGTGAGAAGAAAAAAATTAGTCGACTTAAGGTGTCTGCATCGAGGCTTGAGTTAGCGCTCTCATTAGAGGCCAGTTTCCTTGTCGTGCATGTCATCTTTGCAACTTTCCCCGAGGGAGCTTTTTTTTACCTTTCTTTGCCTTTTGAGTAGGAGTTGTCCTAGGGCTTACTGGAATTTTCTTTCCACTAGCACCAATGCCTCATGGTTTCTTCTTATGCGGGGAAGGTTCACGAGACGAATCTTTGACATGGATTGGTTCAAAAATTGTCTCAATAAATTCACCCTTTATGTTGATACCATCAGCCTACATAATAATAAGAATAAGGAAAGTTAAAGTAAAAAATGTTCAAGTTCATTATGTCGAGCAGCGTGAAGCTTGACATTACAATCTAGAGCTTACCTATGCAGGTTTGGATGAGGTTGCATTAACCTTTGATTGTTTGAGTGATACCTTGGAACTAGCAGTGTCTCTGGTCCTTTTTCTGTGTTCAACTACTGTGAACAAGGAAAATCGGATGTGCATATAAAGAAAGGAGATTATAGGATTGGAAAAGATGGTGAAGAGATCTTTTGCTTTGCTCACCCTCATGTATGGGAGTTTCGACCCTGACATGATTTATGTCGACATGAAGGTGGCCTTTAAAAGTGTATAAGTATTGCTTAGTCGGAGTCACATGCTGAGCAGGTTTCAGGCATTCATTCTTATGTACCTTCAGAAATTCCCCCATAAATGAACCATTGTGGGAACAGAAGGGTGAAAGTCAGAGCCATTTCACTGGTGGACAATGGAATAAATTTTGGAGGGTAGTAATTTAGAGCAAACATATATTTGTCCTTTACATATTCAAGAATATTTAAGTTGGGAAGCTTCTTGTGCATCTTTTCTTTCAGAGTGACAACTGCCTCACAGATCGTCCAACTAAGGTCGTTTGGATCATACACAATTTCAAAGTACTTCTGGAAGGCTTGGATCTCTTTGATGTGTTTAGTTCTACCTTTATTAAATTTTTGCTGCAAAGAAGAGAAAGCGTTAGTTATGTATTGGCTTATTTTTGCAACATCCATAAACTCTTTGGGGTAGTAGGCTCTCCACCAAGTATCAAATTCTTGGGTGTAGTAGTTAGATGGTTCAAAAGCGAATGGAGCAAGTGTGAGGCGATCAGCAACATGTCGAGCTATCCTTTAAAGGTAATTATCTTAAGAATAGTCACAATGCTAAGAAAAAAATTGCTTTTTTGTTTGAAGAATGGTCGAGACACAATCTAGCTGATCCCAAACTGGTGCGACACTAGGTTGGGTTGGTAGCTGAGGATCCTCACATGGTCCTTGGAAGTCCCAAGTCTGGTAGAAAGTAGTTTGGGACTCAAGAAGTCTTCCCATATATTTTTTGATTCACTTTCTTATTCGCTAGTGGCTGGGAATTTTTGAGTAAACTACTCAGTTCCATGTGTCCTTTTAGAAAAGAGAGCCATGGTCGCGTTGAAATGATAACATTTGGAAAACACCAGGAAGCACGCGAAAAA
Source organism: Lathyrus sativus (assembly GCA_963859935.3). Taxonomy (NCBI): domain Eukaryota; kingdom Viridiplantae; phylum Streptophyta; class Magnoliopsida; order Fabales; family Fabaceae; genus Lathyrus; species Lathyrus sativus. Next base: position 156,182,747 of record OZ012736.1, on the reverse strand, counting down.
GGCCTCTTGATCTAACCTGTTCTTATCAGTCGGGGTTAGGTCCAATAGAATTCATTCGATGCGTTTGCCACTAATGGCGGCATGATTGTCATCAAGTTTTTTTTGACATTCAGAGAAGTTTTGAAGGTGGCATTGAGCCATAGTTGAAGTTTCCAAAATTGTCCAGCTAGCAGTAAATCGTCCTTGGGTTTGATATTCCTTAAGGCTTCAGTAGCTTCTCCCAGGCATTCATAGAGCAGTCCTTAGATTAACTAGCTAAGGTAAACATATTTACCCTCGTGCATTTGATTGGCAAAAGTCAAGTATCTCTTTTCCATTTCAAGGATATATAGCAAAAGATACATTGAGATAACCAGAATGCAAGGAACGTGATGTGTTCTTCGGCGGTAACTTCAGTGGTGCCAGTAATGTGGTAGTCCTCGATGTACCTGCCAAAGCTGGAACAATTGTTGTCGAAATTAATGTTATCTTCATCTCCCTCATTGAGATTGAAGTTGTTGTCAGTATAGCGAAAACCAATAATGGTTGCCACGCCAAAGAGCGTGGGAATCAACATTCCACAGGGAAGTTGAAAGGTGTTAGTGGTGCTTTCCCAAAAGTAAAGAGACACGACCAACATATTTTGACAGTAAGCTGGGCCGGTTCTCGACAATTGGATCAATTCGAAGATACCTCTCTCTTTCCAAATCTCACTCATTTTAGCCTCTATCTTGTTCAGCCAAGAGGTGTAACCATCTTATTTTTTTGGTAGGGGGAGTTAAACAAAAGAATCATAGGGTTATGGTCATATATTCTAGGTTCAGTGGTCCCTTAATACTAACTACGGGTTTTGTCCTATGGTAAGTGGGGAAAAAATCCCTAAGTTTAGTAAGGTCTTCAGAAGGGTCATGCATAAGACCCATGAGAGCATGAGCAGTTTCAGAGATAATGTAAGGAAAAGTACATGGGACTTGTAAATTTGCAGTTTTTCCTCGTAATTGAGAGACTCTGAAATGTAGTCTTGATTGCCAATCACGGTGACATAGGAGAGCATGTTGGCCTTGTGTTGGCTCTAAATTTTGACGCCTGAATTGGATGAAAAGAAATGTTTCAGAGGGAGCACAAGCGTTTATTTGCTTTGACTCAAAAATTCAACTCAATTCCAAGTGAAAGTTTCCCAAGAATCAAAAAGGGGGAGAATGAAGTTGCATGTCTCAAATATATTCAATGGAGAACCCCAATACAGTTTATTTGCTTGTCTCTTAAGCTTTTGTTTAGTTTATTATTATTTATTGAGTCTCTTTCATAATTGCACATCTTTGAATAAATATATGAAACCATTTTTTAGCATGCATAATTAAATTATTTGTATTTGAGTATGATCATTATGGTTTTAGCCAATTGCTTGACTTGATGGAATAAGAACCATGTTTGATATTGGTTCAATTTATGTGGGAAGTGAAATCTCAAACTACTTTTAAAACTTTGAAAAATTGAGATTTATTGTGTATGACTCGATTCACTCACAATTAATGACTCGAATCGAACCAAACAGAGGAGAACAAGAAGATTTTGGTGTATGTGACTCAAATCACAGTTTACACATGATTTAAATCATGAAACACTATTACTTGAATTAAAGGTTGTACATGACTGGAATTACATATCTCTTGTTAGCCACTGCCTCATTTGATTCGAATTACACATCCTATATGACTTGTATCACAAGTTTTTTCAATTTTTTCTATTTGGTTCTAACCAATTTGATTCAAATCAAGGTTTATACATGACTCGAGTCATGAAATTTCATCACTCAAATCACATATTTAACCTGACTCTAATCACGAGAAATGTGTGAATTTTCTTTATGTTGATCTTGTTCCATTCTACTTGCTTATTTGACATAAGTCAACAAATGCTCTTAACTTGAATCTAAAACCCATTTTCACCTAATTTTGTGCATAATCTCAACCGCATATAATTTTTTTTGTCACCTCACTCTTCGTAAGTGATTAAGCAATCTCATAACAACATTATGATTTTGTGAAATCAGCAACCTCCAAAATTTGAAAACTCAAGATCTCTTACAAAAAAAGTTTCTGTCATCTTCAACCTCTAGTTTGATTTCAGATCTTGATGATGGAAATTTGAAACTTTTTAGGGAGACATGTCTTTAAATAACATTTCTTGAAGGCTTGGTAAAGATTTTCAGAAAGCTTGCAAAATAATGGTTGTTGTAACTGGTTGTGGCAAATTATAGTGAAAAGAAGTAGGTTCTTCTCTCTAGGACGAACTTGGCAGTGTTGTGTGGAAGCCTACAGATAAGGTATACGTTCTTTTTAATCTTTAGACAGTTCATCGCTCAAGAAATTGTTGGGATCAAGGGTGATTCCCGCACACGAAGACTTAAAGCTTATTGGTGAAGCTGGAATATTCAACGAGCGAGAATCAAGTAAAGATTTCGCATAGAGTTCGACATCAAAGTTGTATACAAGTCAAGATCCATATAGGAGATTTATTTTTCTCAGCATTATTTGGGAATAGTGATTGTATGAACTTGTGTAATATTCTGCAAGGACAATATATCTGAACCACTATATATCTGAACCACTAGCAATTTATTACATAAGTTTAGGTTTTGTTAGAATTGGAACATATACGTGTTTTTGTGCTGATTAAAATCTGAGGACTAGTGGTGTTAGAATCCTATAGAAAATTTTGATTTGTAAAGCAGATATATCATGTAATTTACGAATTATCAATCTGTGTAGTTTGTAATTGTCGCTTCCGCGAAAATAAGGTGCCGGCAAAACAGAAGAGTCGCCAACTTTCGTTATTTATCCCTCAGAACGGGAAAGGAAACGATCGGAAAAAACCTGACGAAAAGGCATAAGACAAGGTCATCGCAACCAATGTCTGGATTCGGGAGTCGGTTACGCAAGGGGAAGGTATTAGCACCCCTCACGTCCATCGTACTCGATGGGATCCACGCTTGTTGTGTTTATCTGACGGGTTTATTTACTATCTACCTATCAAGGCTGGTCTGAAAAGAAAAGAAAATGACTCGGCAAAGCGTCACACTTTATGCCTACGTATTCTCATCAGAGAATGAGAAATCAGAGTCAACGTAGTTCGGCTAACTACGGGTTATGGACGGGGGAAGGTGGCTCGCCAATACATCAGTATTGTGCCTACGTACTCTCAACAGACATGAGAGATCAGAGCTTACGTAGTTCGGGATAATACGGATTACGGGGGTTTAGATTCATCTGTTTTTCTGAGTAGGGTTAACAAATAGTTCCAACAGTTTGGCGTACGCAGCTCGACCCTTAGAGACTTAGGCGTTACCGTTTGCGGTAGAATTGGGAGTTAACGACACTCTTTTCTTCAGAAAAGCTTCCTTTGAATTATGGGCCCACGAGGCAAAAAGGTTTGAAGTTCGTTTTCTGTCTTTTACGGAAGAACTGTTTTTTATGGATGTTTGCAACTAATATCGCACTAGAGACTATGATTTGAGAGTGAATGCATCGCATGTCACCCTAAGGGTACCATACTAAACATCCAGACTGTTGAAGAGTGACCCTTCAACAACCCTTTCTCAAGTAGCTTAAGGCTCGTAACGTACGACATCAGTTAACCTTTATTACTGTATTTTGATTTGTTTCGAGATGAGAAGAGAGCGAACAGGTTCAACTAAGGGGGGACTATCAAGTCCTAACAATTGTCATGCCAAGGATTCATCCTATGGTTGAGGTTTGAAACAGGGAACTCCTAGAAGTTATCATGCATAGGTTTCAACCTAAAGTTCTAATCATCACTTCCTTATCAAAGGAAGTGAGATTCCTAGGGGATCATGCCAATAATAAACATAAACAGATAAAGCATCAGCTAAACAGTAAACAAATAAACAGTACAGGGAATAACTGTAGATAAAATGCATGCAATGCAAGTGAGGGAGGAAATGTGTGTGGGGCAGGAGTCTCCACAAGCTCATCTCAACCTCAAGCCATATATGAATAACTGCAAAGATAAAGGAATACAACAGTAGCAAGTCACATCAGCAACAGTCAAATAGAAAGAGTAGCAGACAAAATAGCAGACAACAAAGCCACACAGTAAAAATACAAACAGAGGGAGAAACTCAACCTCTAATGTAATACAAGCAAGGGGAGAAGCTCAACCCTTAGGATTCTCTTAGGCTTATTCAACTACATGACCTAATCTAAATGCATCACACCAATCAAGTCACATCAATACAGTTGCACAAAAAGAAAACAGACAAACAGGAAATCAAATCAACAGCTCCACAACAAAGCAATCTTCTGACAGCAAGCCAGTCCACAGTCTGTAACTGTTCTTCAAGTCTATCATCTTCAAGAAAAGGAGAGAGGTACTCCAACTTCATGCTTCAATCTTCAATAGGCTCCACCAAGAATGAAGAGAATCAATAAGATGATTATTTGATAATGGGAAGCAGGCAGGAAACCCAAGGAATCCCATCTGACACTCAACCAGTCATCAGAGAAAGGCATCCTCAAAAGTTCTACTCATTGTAAATGTCACACATACCTCCTAAGGAGAGATGAGACTTTTACATGAGGACTTTGAATCATAGGATGGGAATGGAAGGTGAACGAAACCAACCATGTTTATTTGAAGAAAAACTATTTCTAAAGCTCTCTCCTAAAAAGGAAAAGCTCCAATCCAAGCTCCACTAGCCACTTCACACAAGCTTCAACATGTCCATGATATCCTCCAATAGGAACCAGAAGCCCATTATGCAAGGAAGCCCAACTTTGAGTCCATTCCAAATCAATCACCAACATTGAAACACCAAATGAACAACCAACTTGAATATTCTATCTAAAATATCAAAACACATTCTAAAAATCTAATTATTTTTCTATGGGAACATGCATTTGCTAATAACCTACAATTAAAAAATCAGGACCTAATTCAATCTCTAAGTCCTCCAATAATATCCTAAGTTGCAAGGTATCACTAAAACATCCACCAAAAATCAATCCTAAACAACTATACTAAAAGCATATTTACAATCATCTAAAAATCATGATAAAAATCACAAGGCAACATTAATATGTACTCAAACAGCATAAAAAATCAAGATCAAATTCAGAACCATGAGGGAGAAAGAAAATGAACAAGATCACAACATCAATATTCCACCATTAAACACATATGAAACTAAAAAATATGCAATAAAATGAAAATGCATGAAAAATGGAAAATAAAATCATGACAAGAATCTAAACATTTTAAATTGTATCCACAATTTTTCTCAAGATTTAATATCAATTTATACTATTTTTTAGGAATTAAAATCAAACAATATGAAAACAAAAATTAAAAAGGAAAAGAAAATAAAAGAAATGAAGGGAGGGGGTGCAGTCAGCAGTAGAATCCAACTTAGCGCTTGGGCCCAGGGAATAGGGGGTGTGCGTAGCAACTGGGCGCTAGGCCCATCTGAGTTTCAACTCAGCCAAGAAAAATAACCAGGGGAGGGGTGCGCTGAGCAACCAATTTGCCTTGTAAAAATCACGTTGGGCCTGATGGTGGGGTGGTGATAGCGAAGGATACTAAGGCCCAACGCACATGACAATTCATCAGCTCATCTCAGTTCTCAAATTAAAAAGAAAAAAGAGTACACACAAGGATTCGAACTCGCTCCTTCTTGGTTTACACAGCGAAGCAAACAAAGCCTGGGAAATCATTAATCAAAATGTTGCGTTTTGAGGGGAAGGGTACGTGGCGCCATGAGGGCGCTAGGATGGAGTGACCAAGTCAAGCTTTCCACACGAATGGACGGTTAAGACTTCATCTTCTTCGTTTTAAGTTTCTGCAAATTCTCAAACCTGCGCGCGCGAAGGCCATCGCCGGTGACTTTTCCGGCCACCCCTGCGCAACCCTAAGTCTCTCAACGCTCAACCATTCGCCACGATTTCTACATGAAACTTGCCCCAAATTTTACCAGGAATTCAATCATACCATTCATTCATTTTAAAAACGCAAGGATCGTGAGATATCAATCTCAATCGAAAATGGTGTCAACCCTAAATTGTCTCTAAAGTTCAAATTAAGCATCCAAAATCCATCTAGATCATGAGTAGAACCTAACCGCATGCTTCTAACTCATTAAAAACACATAATCAGAGAGAAATTTCAAGAAGTTAAAACCTGACTTTGAACTTTGATTGCAGTGGATTCAAGCCTCAATTCTCTTCCAAATCGTGCAGAAACCTTTAGTGATCAATGGTGAATGATTCTTGATGCTCAATTCCTGCTGAAAACTCTTGATACTCAAAAATGAAATTTCAATTTCAAGCTTTCTTCTTCACTTCTCTCCAATTGATTCTCCACGAATTTTGGCACTCGAAGCTTCCTAAGCTGTTCTAAATCATATTTATATTCTGTTTCAATGAGTTGGAGGCCCAAACCAAGCCCATTTATGAATTTTGGATTTTCATTTTCCTTCAAAATTTCAATGTTGATATGCACCTTCGAGCCTTGTTCACTCTTCAAAATCAGCCCCAATGATTCACTTAACCCTTGTGGAATGTAATGAAGTGGTTTCCATCCCTTGATTTCAATCCATGGAATGTGTTGGATATGTTTCTTACTTGTGAAGCAACCTTCCAAATGGCCATGTTAAGCACTTCAAATCAAAAATGTAATAATGCCAATCACTTTAGAACATCAATTCCATTCAAAATGACTACAAATTTGACTTGAAAACATGTTATTTCCAATTATTTTGAATTTTCACCTTTTAATTCATTAAAGTGGCCTTTATATAAACTTCCACCAATGCTTGATATAACCCATATCAATGGACTCTTGATACTTGGACAAGCTAAAAACATCATTTTGAGCAACTTTCATGTTGAACAAAAATCCATTTGAGGCTTACAGGATGGTGAAATGGACTTATGGTTCAAAATGACCTGTAATGCCCAAATACCCAAAATACCCTTGACTTGTCAAAGCCATAACATGAGTTCTACAAATTCAATCATGGACTTCTAGTACTCTATGGAAAGCTAAGAGAATAAGGAACACCGTTCATGTTGACCAAAAGTTCACAGGTATCATCCTTCTAGGGCAAAAGTGTCATGCAAGTTGGGTAACTTTCAAGCTCCAAATTCACATGCCTCAGATGACTTGTAACTTGTCTGGCTCATAACTTGAGTTCTATAAACCCTATCAAGGACTTCTAGTACTCAAATTAAAGCTAAGATCATTCCCTACAACAATCATGTTGGGGTCAAGATGAGATGAAAATTATATCTTGAGTTAAATAGTGTTGAAGTCAGGGGTCAAGCTAGGGGATTTTACATTGTCAAGTCTTAGAAACCCTAGCCTGAAACTTCTCAAAATCTTCAATCATGATGAGTTAACCTTGGAATCATCCTTATAACATCTTAATGCATCAATCCATGATCACATGGCTATTTGATTAGGTCTCAACCTTCTTCAAATCATCAGTTGACTTAGGGTTGACCCAGTCAAACCCTAGTTGCACCACTCATGGCTGAGCCTTCTTAATCTTGCATAATGACCTGTCTAGGCCTCAAAGTGATCTTCAACACTTCTCATGAGCTCTCTCAAGACCTCAAGTCCATCTCCATGACCTCAGAATCATCTGATGGCTTCCCACAACTATCAAGTTAGGAGACCTACACACTTGGCTTCAATCACTCTTTCTGAGGATCTTTTAACTTCTCTGACAAGGATATCAACCCTTGAGCACCTGAATAACCTTCTTAGCTAGCTTCATAGTCTTGTATAGCTCTTAATTGGTAATCATACCTCTTGATCTCCTGCACACATGTAAATGAAATGCAAATGATAATGCTAATGTGAATGAAATGAAACACAAGCTAGGTGAATAAATGTTGGGCAAATTTTGGGGTGCAACAGCTGCCCCTATTCAAACGGCTTGGACCTGACTGGGTGAGAAGCAAATGACTCTCAGACAATCAAGGTAGAAGACGGTTGAATACCAACAAACCCGGAAATTTTCCAACTGCACAAGTACACGGTACTCTGATGGGGGACAAATCTTCGGAAACTGAAATAGCAGTTGCACGACAACTAGCTGGAGAAATACTGATCTGAACCTCCATCAGGATGATTCTCTGATTTATCTGATAGCATTGTGTCCTTAAATCATCAACGGATCATCGCTTACACGGTAACTGGTAGTTTGCCAACCGCACAGGTAAACGATATTCTGATTGGTAGGAACATCTTCAAAAACTGAGCATGACAGTTGCACGGCAACTCTGCTGGGGGATTGGTCACGCGGGAATTGGTGAAGGGTCTAATCTCAAATCTCCGTCAGGATGATCATCTGATTTTGCTGTAGATCTTCGTCCTTAAGTCATCAAGGGGTCACCGATTACACGGTAACTGGTAATGGATGGTTGATCATTTCGTCAGGCATTCTACGTCATAGCAGAAGAATTCCTTATCGTCGCCTATGGACTCATCATGTCGCTAGGAACGTCGACAACATCTTCGTCGGACTTCATCAGTAAGTCAATAAGGGATCACCGGTTACTCGGTAACTGGTGAAGGGCTACTTTCAAATCTCCGTCGGGATGATTATCAGATTTCGCTGCAGCTTCTTCCTTAAGTCATTAAGGGATCATTGGTCACTCGGTAACCGGCGATACATAGCTGATATTGCCGTCAGGAATTCTGCGACACTGCGGCAGAAGGATTCCTCGGGACTCATCAGGTCATTAGGAACTTTTTAACAATCAAGTTAATTATGCCGTCGGGCATTCAAAGAAATTTTTGGGCGTTAGCCGGACTTCGTCAGTAAGTCGGGAATGGAATTCTCGGTCAATCATGAACCACAGGGGGATATCCAAACTTCTGCCATCAGGCACTCCGCATCAGCTGAGAGAACTGCTTCGACATTGCAGTTGGACTTCATCAGTAAGTCAGGGAATTTGGCACTACTGCCAGACTTCAATCATCAAGTCTTCAAGGAAATTTCAATTTCTCTGTTTAAAACCTGCTGGGGATGGCGCATCTCCGCTGGGGATTTTGGAGAACTATCAAGTAACTCTGCTTCGGGGATCTAGAACTCCTTCTGGACGAATCAACTCTGCTGAAGACTTCAAGAATCATCTTGGTCAAATAACTCCTCCTGGGACTTCAAGAATCACCCTGAACCAAACAACTCTCCTGAGGAAATCAAGAATCATCTTGAACAACAACTCCACTAGGGACTTCAAGAATCATCCTGAACCAATAACTCTGCTGGAGATTTCAGGAATCATCCTGGGAAAACACTCTGCCGGGGACTCTGAGCATCAACTTGAGCAACCAACTCTGGCGACTTCACTGGGGATTTTAAGAATCATCTTAAGCAAACAACTTCGCTGGGGAATTCAAGAATCATCTTGAGCAAACTATTCTGTGTAAGAACACCTGCAAAACAAGAACGGTAACGACCTAGCTCATGTTTCCTACGCATATGCTTTGACAATGGCGCAATGCTCCACGTGGTGGAAATGCTACGCGTTTTTAGGGTAAATGCTATGCAATCATGGAAAATGCTATGACCCCATCAACAAAATAAATGCTGAAGGGAAAATCCTCATGTCAAGGAGAAAGGACCACTCTGGTAGGGAGGAGGAATCATCTTGCCGAGGAGAAGAGGTTACACTAATCTCAATTGGATTTCGCCTGGGGAACTGAACTTCAGTCGACTGCTGCAGGGGAACAAAGTTCTACGAGAACCTGAACCCGCTCAACTGGGTATATGAACCACAAACTACTGAGGACAAACGATGTCAATTGCAGAAATAAACTGCACGGCCTTCGCAGATAAAACTTTCCGGGAGATAACGACTCCAGTGGGGAAATACAGCATCGGCTATTCAGTACTCTCTACTAGGGAAAACCAATCATGGCCTGAACGGCTTCCAAGGACTCGACTCTCGTGGGGAACTGCAAACTCGGCTGGGGAAGAAGGAATCATCCTGCTTTCCAGGGAGGATATAACTCTGTGGGGAATTTCAATTCTCCTGGAGACTTCAGTCTGAACTATCGAAAGCTGCACACTTGCGAATAGTCTTTCATGAGAAAACTGCACATTGACTTAGTGCTGGGGATGGACATACGCTTCGGCGCATGACCCAGCTGGGGAGATGATGATCCTTCCTCAGGATGCATCAAGCTGAGGAGAATCTATCTCTGCTTGGAGAGACATATCAATGCTCTTGGTCCCATGTTCAGACTCCGTGGGGAAACACTGCTAAACTTGCTGGGGAAGAAGGAATCATCCTGATTAGGAACACATACGGCGTACTGCCTGGAATATGCCATACCTGCAACAACACAAACAAACAGACAAGATACCCTTCTCAAAGGGAGCTATCAAGGTTATCATCCTGCAACAATATTCAAGTAATTCAATGTTTCAACAATTAGTGGCCTAGGCCAGTAAGTTTATGTATGCGTATTTTATCAAAAACATCGGCGTTCTTTTTCGCATACAAAACAGATAAATGCTAAACAAACACACATAATGGCTGAATAGTATATGTTTTATTGATAACGAACCCCTGAATGGGCAAAAATGTTTTACAACAGATGCAAGCTCCTGAAATGAGGAAGCTGCGCAAGCATAAAAACATAAATATACATCAGTATATACACAAATGTTGGCAATATGGCGTAGACAAACACCATGAGTTGATCCCTCTATGACCCACTCGACTTCGATACTTCTCCGATGCTTCAACTTCAGAAGAGATTGATTCAGATAAACGGTCCTCAGGTCTTCCAAACCACTAAACAATGAAAGTCCATACGTGGAAAGCAGTCATTTGCTTTTTTAAATCCCTAACTTTTGCCTGAATCGCCCTTCCGGGTTTCGATTCACCGGGATACCCTTTTTTGCCAAAGTCGCCCTCCAGGTTTTCGACTTTGCGGGTGTACATTTTTACATTTATATCCCTAATTTTTTCCCAAACCTTTTTACTTTTTTATGGTTCTCCGGGATGCCCCATTTTTGCCTGGATATTCTTTTTCTTTCCAGCGGGTCATTTTTTAAGCAAAGTATTTTTTAACTGCGTCCGCGTTCACCGGGGGCGCAAAATCTTCACCATCCATTGTGGATAACAACAAGGCTCCTCCCGAGAAGACCTTGCTGACGACGTACGGACCTTCGTAATTGGGAGTCCACTTGCCCCGGCGATCAGAGTGTGGAGGAAGAATCTTCTTCAGGACGAGATCACCCGTCTGAAAGCTTCTAGGACGCACCTTCTTATCATAAGCTTTCTTCATTCGGCTCTGGTACAGACAACCATATGCAATTGATGCTAATCTCTTCTCGTCCATCAGGCTGAGTTGGTTTAGTCGGTTCTTAATCCATTCTGCCTCATCGAGTTTCACGTCAACCAAAACTCGTAAAGAAGGAATCTCAACTTCTAACGGCAGGACAACTTCCATACCGTACACCAGTGAGAAAGGAGTTGCCCCGGTTGATGTACGTACTGTCGTACGATAACTGTACAGTGCAAATGGCAACATCTCGTGCCAATCCTTATAGGTCATAACCATCTTCTGTACAATCTTCTTAATGTTTTTATTGGCCGCCTCAACCGCGCCATTCATCTTCGGCCGATAAGGAGATGAGTTGTGGTGTTCAATCTTGAAACTTTGGCATAACTCCTTCATCATCTTGTTATTCAGATTCGAACCATTATCAGTAATGATCCGCTCAGGAATTCCGTATCGACATATGATTTCCCTCTTTATGAATTTAGCCACCACCTGCTTGGTCACATTAGCATACGAGGCTGCCTCCACCCACTTGGTGAAGTAGTCGATGGCTACCAAACTAAAGCGATGACCGTTAGATGCAGTGGGCTCGATCTTGCCTATCATGTCAATGCCCCACATGGAGAACGACCACGGGGATGACATGACATTCAACGGGCACGGCGAAACATGAATTTTATCAGCATAAATCTGACATTTATGACATCTCTTCGCGAATTTAAAGAAATCTGACTCCATCGTCAACCAGTAATATCCTGCTCTCAGGATCTTTCTTGTCATAGCATGCCCGCCGGCGTGCGTACCAAATGTGCCTTCATGGACCTCTTCCATGAGAATACTCGCTTCTTTCTCATCTACACATCTGAGTAGCACGAGATCGTGGTTTCTTTTATACAGAACTCCATCAGGATTGAGATAGAAATTTCCAGACAGCCTCCTCAGAGTCTTCTTATCCTGGGTTGTCGCTCCCGAAGGATACTCCTTAGTCATAAGGAAGGTATGAATGTCATGGAACCATGGCCTGCCATCGGAGGCTTCCTCGATCGCAAAGACGAATGCAGGTCTATCAAGACGAGAAATGACAATCCTTGGAGCTTCATTCCAAAAATTGACTTTATACATCGAAGTCAACGTGGCTAAGGCATCAGCCATCTGATTTTCAGCTCTGGGAACATGATGGAGTTCCACTCGATCAAAGAACGGAAGCAGCCTTCTGGCATAATTCATGTACGACACCAAATTCGATTGACGAGTCTCCCATTCCCCTTTAATCTGGTTAATCACAAGTGTCGAGTCACCATATACATCTAAGTTCTTGATTCTCAAATCAATTGCTTCTTCTAGACCCATGATGCATGCTTCGTACTCTGCTTCATTATTAGTGACCGGAAACGTCAGTCTAGCAGTGAATGGGATGTGGGACCAATGGGGAGTCGTGATGATTGCCCCAATGCCACTTCCGTAAGAATTAACCGTCCCGTCAAATATCAATTTCCACTGGGACTTCCTGTCGGGACCCTCGTCGGACAACGGTTCATCACAATCTTTCACTTTGAGAAACATGAAATCCTCATCAGGGAATTCAAATCTCATCGGCTGATAATCCTCGATTGGCTGTTCGGCGAGGTATTCAGACAATACGCTTCCCTTGTTGGCCTTCTGGGAAATGTACTGAATGTCATATTCCGTCAACACCATTTGCTATCTGGCAATCCTGCCCGAAAGCGCTTGCTTCTCGAAGACGTACTTGATCGGATCCATCTTCGAAATTAGCATGGTTGTGTGATTGAGCATGTACTGTCGTAAACGTTTGGCAGCCCAGGCGAGTGCACAACATATTTTCTCTAGCATTGAGTAATGGGATTCACAATCTGTGAACTTTTTACTCAAGTAATAAATGGCATGCTCCTTTCTGCCCATCTCGTCGTGCTGACCGAGAACACACCCCATACTATTCTCAAGAACTATCAAGTACATGATTAAGGGTCTTCCGGCCACTAGGGGTATCAAGATCGGAGGTTCCTGCAGATACTGTTTTATCTTATCAAATGCCTTCTGGCAATCCTTGTTCTAGATAATCGCCTGATCTTTTTTCAGTAGTTTGAACATCGGTTCACACGTGGCCGTGAGCTGAGAGATAAACCTTGCAATGTAGTTTATTCTGCCCAGGAAACCATGAACTTCTTTTTCGGTTTTTGGCGCTGGCATTTCTTGTATTGCTTTTATCTTCGCAGGATCAACCTCAATGCCTCTTTCACTCACGATAAACCCCATTAGTTTTCCAGACCGTACTCCGAAAGTACACTTGTTAGGATTTAGCCTCAACCTGAATTTCCTAAGCCTCTCAAAAAGCTTCAGCAAATTGGCCAGATGTCCCTCCTTCGTTTGGGACTTCGCAATCATGTCATCAACATAGACTTCAATCTCATGGTGAATCATGTCATGAAACAAAGTAACCATTTCTCGTTGGTAAGTGGCCCCTGCGTTCTTCAGACCGAAAGGCATTACCTTGTAGAAAAATGTTCCCCAAGGTGTAATAAACGTGGTTTTCTCCATGTCCTCCGGCGCCATCTTGATCTGATTGTAGCTGGAGAAGCCATCCATGAATGAAAACACGGAGAACTGAGATGTATTGTCGACCAACACATCAATATGAGGGAGCGGGAAATCATCCTTAGGGCTTGCCCTATTCAAATCCCGATAATCGATGCACATTAGCACCTTACCGTCCTTCTTCGGTACATGCACTATGTTGGCGACCCACGGAGGGTAAGTAGTGACCGCTAAGAAGCCAGCATCAAGCTGATTTTGTACTTCTTCTTTGATCTTAACGGCCATATCTGGTCGTGTCCTTCTAAGCTTCTGCTTAACAGGAGGACAATCTTCTCACAGCGGCAAGTGATGGACCACAATGTCAGTATCAAGTCCGGGCATATCTTCGTATGACCAAGCAAAGATGTCACTATACTCTCGAAGCATCTCGACCAATCTCTGCTTGACATCACTCTGCAATGCATCCCCTATCCTGACGTTCCTGACAAGTTCCTCAGAACCCAGATTCACAATCTCAATCTCTTCCTCGTGAGGCAGAATAACTTTCTCTTCTTGTTTCAACAAGCGGGCCGACTCTTCGGGAAGGTCTTCGTCTTCATCAATCTCTTCTTCGGCTTGATAGATCGGGCAATCGAAGTCGAAGTGAGTCGTAGAAGGTCCAGAGTTGATGTCATCTGCTATGTGGATCCTGCAATAACAAGGGTTAAGCTTAAAACAAGGATATGCAGGTTAGCACAAACCCTATTGCCATTTTATTGTTTTTCAAAACAAATATAAAACAGGAATAACAGATATCACAACATTTGAATGCAAAGACAAACGCCTTCTGATTTATTGGTAAAATGCATGTACATAACCAAACAAGGCCCTGAGAATAAAACCACTATGCCCCGGGTAGGACATAGGGTTGTACAATAATTGGAGAAAGTAAATCATTACTCTTTGCCTGTCACTTGGATGGTATCCCTGATGGACCAGTTGTTGAGGCTCTGGCCTGGTTTGCTTGGCTGGATCCAAGAGTCCAAGTCGCAATCGCTGTCTTCACCGTCTTCAGACACTGCGTTGACACTTTCAAATATCACCCCGCCGCTTGTAAACTGGATCGGCCCTTTAACTCGCGACGCACTGCGAGAGGAGGAGGCTTCAGCAGTAGGAGAGTATCCTAACCCGAACTTGTCCTGTTTGTTAGGTATTTCTGGAACTTGCCCCCAGCCTGGGGGAGATCCGGCTTGAACAACGGCCCGGGCTTCCTTGAAGGAAGAGAGAGTCATCTCCGGTTTCTCAGTCATTACTGGAGTCACATCTTTGACCTTAACAGCTTCAAATGCCTGACATAGGGTTTCGTGGATCTCCCCATCCATCTCAACATATTTGAAGGACGACAAATGGCTCACCATTATATCTTCCTCACCAAATACAGTTACAATGCTGCCTCCCACGACATACTTGAGCTTCTGGTGCAACGTGGAGGTCACGACACCAGCTGAATGGATCCATGGCCGGCCTAAGAGAAAACTATAGACTGGCATGACATCCATGATGTAGAAGACTGCGTCGAAAGTTTCCGGTCCAACTTGGATTGACAGAGTTACCTCTCCAAAGACATGACGCTTGGTTCCATCGAAAGCCTTCACAACCAGATCACTGGGTGTGCAAATCAATCCTCTCGTATCTAGTTTTATCAATGCCTTCTTCGGGAGAACATTGAGCGATGACCCAGTTTCCACCAACACATGGGACATAACTGTTCCCCTACACTCTATCGAGATGTGTAGGGCGCTGTTGTGGTTTCTTCCCTTCAGCGTCAGCTCCAGGTCAATGAACCCTAACCCGTTTCCAGCATTCATGTGGGCTACTACCCCTTCCAGCTGGTTGACCGAGATCTCCTGCGGTACATACGTGGCATTCAAAACCTTTAGCAGCGCGTTGCAATGTGCCTCAGAACACAGCAACAAATTCAGAATGGAGATTTTTGATGGTGTTTGATGGAGATGATCAACGATCTTGTAATCACTCTTCTTTATCAACCTCATGAACTCTTCAGCGTCCTTTACAAGTAAGTCCTTCTCTACCCCACGAGGGGTTTCCTCCACGACTTTACTCTTTCCCTTATCAATTATCTCAGCTTTGTCTGCTTTGTCAACCACAATCTCAGGTGGAGCGAATACTCTTCCGCTACGTGTGATTCTGCCGGTTCCCACTAGGTTATCCACAGACTACCCAGATGGTTCCAGTTCCAATTTCTGTTCGTTACAGTAGACGTCTGCTCCATAGTGCCACGGGACAACGTTGGTGCTTTCAAAAGGTATCGCCCCAGCTTTTGTGATGGTAATTATGGGCGGCCTGGGTGCAGAAATGGTTATTGTCTGGCGAGGGATGGTGATGGTGGCAACCTCATCATCCTGTTTCAGCATTACCTCTCCAGATCCACATTTGGCCTTTCGGCTAAACTGCAAGATTCCTTCGGTCATCAGACTCTGAATCCCCACTATCAACTGTTCACAGCCATCGGGACGAATCGCACAACCCATACACAATTCTCCACAGCCCGGAAAGATGCCTCTCTTCATCAGCTTGGCTTTAACGAAGCTAAGCGGTGTCTTTAGATCCTTGACATCAGTCAATAAATCTTAGTTCTCTTCTTCAATAATGGCATTCACCCCACCTCCCCTATGGTTTGGCATAGGGTTCTTTGTGACATTCGGCACATTATCTTAGAAATTGATGATTTTAGCATCCACCATATCTTGCACATTGTGCTTGAAGGCCTTACAGTTTTATATCGTGTGGCCAGATGCCCCTGAGTGAAAATCACATGTTGCATTCGCATCATAACACTGTGGAGGTGCCCCTGTCAAGGGAGCCAGGGTTCTTTTCTGGACTAGCTGTAACTGAAGCAGAGTTTGTAATAGCTGAGCATAAGACATGGGTGGTGTCTCAAGGTGACGATTTGCCAGAGGTGCCCTGTTCTGATACCTTCTGTACCCTTGCTGATTTGGCTGCTGCTGCGGCTGGGGTTGTTGGACAGCAGGGATGGTTATGCTAGTAACCTGCTGGTGCTGGCCCTTACCTTTCCTCCGAGCGTTAGACACGACGCTCGTCTCTCCTTCACGCCTTTTGTTACTGTATGGTTTCTTTCCTCCTCCAGCTGAGGGTAGATCAACACCCTGAATTTCCCCAATTTGATCCCATTTTCAACGTGCTCGCCAGTAATGATGAGATCGGAGAAACTCCCTGACATACCACTGACCAATTTCTCGTAATAGACCCCCGGGAGAGTGGCTACAAACATTTCAACAAGATCTCGTTCAACCATCGACGGATGAACTCTAGATGCTAGTTCACACCATCTCTGGGAGTATTCTTTGAACCCCTCATTGTTCTTCTGTGACAAGTTCTGCAGTTGAACCTGGTTCGGAGCCAAGTCACTGTCATACTGATAATGGTGTACAAAGGCCTCAGCAAGTTCTTTCCATGTGCGCACACTGGTGGGTTCCAAACCCATATACCATTCCAGGGATGGACCGGACAAGCTATCCTGAAAGAAGTGCATCAGCAGCTTCTCGTCTTCAGAGTGAGCGAACATCTTTCGGTAGTATGACCTTAAGTGGACACGAGGGCAAGTGGTGCCCTTGTATTTCTCAAAGTCGGGTACCTTGAATTTAGGAGGCACCTTGAAATCAGAAATCAATCCCAGTTTAGTCATGTCGACACCCATAGTGTTCTGGTTCTCGAAACTCTTCATTTTGTCCTCGAGTGCTTTAAACCTCAGACGTGCCTCAGCATTCAATTCCCCCTCAGCACTCCTCTGTGAGAACAAATCTTCTTGGCGGTCTTCTAGCCATGGCTGAGTGCCATTAGGCCCATACAGATTTCCAGCACCTGTGTTGCCATTGCCTAGTCCAGTATTGCCATTAGCCTCAAAGTTACCGTTACCGACGCCAGTCGTATTACCATTGGGCTCGATGTTAGTGATCACATTGCCGTTACCACTTCCATTCCCCCCGGTCACGGGGATGCCACCCTGAGGAGTTTCAACAGGTGGAGGGACTGGAACGCTCCCACCATGAAGCACACCGTTGTTGTCAACCCTTGAGATCAGTGGCTGAACTAGAGTTCGGAGCTGGTCTTGACCGGTAGCGACCACTTGCATGAGCTCTATGAAGCGGTCCATCCTCTCTTGGAGTTCCTGGATGTCAGTTTGCACTTGTTCCATTGCTCTAGCTTGATTCGCTCTGGTCAAGTATCGGTGGATCGGTCTTCGGTCAATCCTGGAACAACCTGCATACACAAAGGGTTTGAAAAACGACAAGGTGCTTGTCATCCAAATGCTTCATGCTTCATGCAAACGTGTGTCTGTGCGTTAGGGAGATTTCTCCCCCGATTCTAGTGCCTGAGTGTCGGTGACGATAATAAGAAGTCTGAATCCAGTCATGGAAATAACATCTCATATATATAAAAAAAGCCCATCAAGGTGGCATACAACGTCACTGAGTACAAGCAGAATCAACAGGATGACCTCGACCAACAAGCCTGGTGATGGTCAGCATACAACAATGATAAAAAACAAAGGATTACAAATATAGTCAAGCACGGCCACGGGCGCGAAACTCTTCTAACAACCCCTTCGTTTCTGGATGATCAGGCCGAGTGAGAAACCCTTCGACGAGTAACTCCCTCTGCATAATGGTGTAATGAAGCCCCTCAACTGAGTCTTCCCATGCTCCTTCGCCAAAACAATCTTCTAACTTCCGTTTCTTGGATTCAAACATCTGTTTGCGCTCCTTCAGGTTAGCGAGAGCCTTGTTTAGCAGGTCTTCAGCGGCATATCTGTGAGCAGTTTCTTCATCAAACTTCTTCTCACTAGCCTTCACCTGAGCCTTCAGTTTGGAGATCTGTTGTTTCAATTTATCCTCCCGTTCCTTGCCGTTGGCTAGAGTGGTATTCTAGTGCTGATTAAACTTCGATATTCTTCTGTACGCTTCATCCAACTGCTGCTTCTTAGTGGCTAGTACGTCATTGACAGATTTGAAGTCCAGACCCAAGTGTTCACGCTCAGCTATCTGTTTAGTCAAGTCTGTACCCAACTTGTTCACCAACTCTGTCTGCCGCTTGAAGGAGTGGACGGCTTCGTTCCTCTCGCTTCTAGCTTGTGCCAGCTCTTTCTCCAATTCTTCATTGGCCTTTTTCAACTCTTCATTCTCATCCACTACCTGTTCATACTTCAGGATGTCTACAGTGGTTAGCTTCTCATTCATGAGGGGAGCTGGAGGAGCCACTGGAGGAAATGGCATCAAAGACTGTTGTGCTCTATCCCGAACCCAACTCACATAAGGCTCATAAGCCTGGTTGTTGCTCTTACCCAACAACATCTTTCCTCGTCTATGGATGTTAGCCCAAGCATGCTCTAGATTGGCCAGCGTGTCACTATCAAGCAACCCGCTGAGGTACAGAGATTCCTGCACCTCCTCATCTTTCAGTGGACCTCTCAAGGCATACCCGAACTGTCTGACCAGTAGTGAGGGATTGTAGTTGATGCATCCTTTTCTTCCAATCAATGGAACATTAGGAAAACCGCTGCAGCTGTGGATGACTTCAGTACCCAACATATCCTGGTCGAACCAAACGATACTCTCTGCAGATAAACCCATTAGGCGCTCAGACCACTCAATTGTGGCTGCAGAAGAAACAAAGGGACCCCTCTTGGGCATGTGGTTATCAAACCACCGGTACAACAGAGGAGCGCAACAGGACACCATTTTCCCTCTCCTGTTTTCATTCTTGTAGTGGGTAGAATGATACAGGTCACCAAGAAATGTGGGAACTAGATTCCCTGAGGCGAGCAAGTAGAAAGCATCAGCATCTACGAAGTCAGGAAGATTCGAGAACAACACAATCCTGTATATGCACACATCTAGAGTAACACTGAACACATCCCAACGATCCTTCTTGGCAAATTTCTGAGCCACCTCCACCATAAACGATATAGGGAAGCCAAACACTTTGTCTCTCCGAGTGAACCCTTTTCTCAATTCAGACTCATCCAAATGCAAGATAACTGCTAGGTTAACCAGCTTAGGTTCAGTTACAGCATGATGAAAAGGCATTTGATCCTTAACAGGAATGCCTATCAAGTCAGCATACTCCTCCAGAGTAGGGGCCAAAACATAGTCGGGAAACAGAAAGCATCTCAGCGGGGCCTCGTAAAACTGTAGCAACGTGTACAGACCACTGATCTCGTGGGCGGAGGGCTTGTAGACATACTTCAGCAATCTCCCATACGTCTGCCTGAATTTTTCCAGAACTGTCTCATCAGCCAGGGTCTTCAAACTCAGGATGGAACTGACATTTGGTGTAGGAAATCTGTAGGCAATGGTTCTCTTCAGAGTCTCCATGATGGCAAGGGAAGCTAGCTCACTAGAATCGGGGATGAAGTATGCACCTGCAACACAGACACACGTTAATGATATGCCAATGAAAATGCAAAAAATGCAAGATGCAAGATGCAAGAATGCTAGGATGCTGCAGACGATCAAGGCTGCTGTCGAGGAGACCAAGGCTCTGTTTTAACATAACCACTATTCTGACAACAAAACCCTGAAGAGGACCAAAAATCTGCTCTGTCAAAAACAAACACATCTCTGATGATAAGAACCCCTGATACCAACAAAACTAATTCACTGTCAAGAAAACCAGGTTGTCTGAAGGTTAAGGTTTCCTGCAATAACCCGACCCTGCTCACAGGTATGGACCTAATCATGAACAAGGTTCGGCATCCTATGCGTTCATCAGCGTCACATACTTTCAAGAAACGATGATACGATACCCAGAAGGTGTGGCATCATCATCTCCTGAAGCGGCCTCTCTTAGCTGAATCACAAATGATTGGTCCCCAGAGTCGACAACCCTCAGATCCAGCCTCACGTCGAGCCCTAAGGACAAGAAGAGAAGTCATCAAAGAGGATCTCGTCTGAGTGTGGATTTCATGGTGACTGGTGCATGCTAAGCATACAGGTTCGTCACTAATCTCCACTCTAATGCTAGGTATATGCTCTCAAGCCTGGGTTTTGGCTCATCACTCATCAGAATGCCCCTCCCCACAACAGCACAGATAATCATATCATACTAAAAATAAAATGCGGGAAGATAAAATGCGATAAATAAATAAAACCCAATAAGTAAACACGCAAGCGCTAGGATTGACTCGCATAGGGGATGATGGATCCCCAGATTGACTCGTATCAGGGACGTTGGATCCCCAGGAAACTATCAAGTCCCCAGAAGAGTCGCCAGCTGTCGCTTCCGTGAAAATAAGGTACCGGCAAAACAGAAGAGTCGCCACCTTTCGTTATTTATCCCTCAGAACGGGAAAGGAAACGATCGGAAAAAACCTGACGAAAAGGTATAAGACAAGGTCATCGCAACCAATGTCTAGATTCGGGAGTCGGTTACGCAAGGGGAAGGTATTAGCACCCCCCACGTCCATCGTACTCGATGGGATCCATGCTTGTTGTGTTTATCTGACGGGTTTATTTACTATCTACCTATCAAGGCTGGTCTGAAAAGAAAAGAAAATGACTTGGCAAATCGTCACACTTTATGCCTACGTATTCTCATTAGAGAATGAGAAATCAAAGTCAACGTAGTTCGGCTAACTACGGGTTACGGACGGGGGAAGGTGGCTCGCCAATACATCAGTATTGTGCCTACGTACTCTCAACAGACATGAGAGATCAGAGCTTACGTAGTTCGGGATAATACGCATTACGGGGTTTAGATTCATCTGTTTTTCCGAGTAGGGTTAACAAACAGTTCCAACAGTTTGGCATACGCAGCTCGACCCTTGGAGACTTAGGTGTTACCGTTTGCGGTAGAACTGGGAGTTAACGACACTCTTTTCTTCAGAAAAGCTTCCTTTGAATTATGGGCCCACGGGGCAAAAAGGTTTGAAGTTCGTTTTCTGTCTTTTACGGAAGAACTATTTTTTATGGATGTTTGCAACTAATATCGCACTAGAGACTATGATTTGAGAGTGAATGCGTCGCATGTCACCCTAAGGGTACCATACTAAACATCCAGACTGTTGAAGAGTGACCCTTCAACAACGCTTTCTCAAGTAGCTTAAGGCTCGTAACGTACGACATCAATTAACCTTTATTACTGTATTTTGATTTGTTTCGAGATGAGAAGAAGGCGAACAGGTTCAACTAAGGGGGGACTATCAAGTCCTAACAGTTGTCATGCCAAGGATTCATCCTATGGTTGAGGTTTGAAACAGGGAACTCCTAGAAGTTATCATGCATAGGTTTCAACCTAAAGTTCTAATCATCACTTCCTTATCAAAGGAAGTCAGATTCCTAGGGGATCATGCCAATGATAAACAGAAACAGATAAAGCGTCAGCTAAATAGTAAACAGATAAACAGTACAGGGAATAACTGTAAATAAAATGCATGCAATGCAAGTGAGGGAGGAAATGTGTGTGGGGCAGGAGCCTCCACAAGCTCATTTCAACCTCAAGTCATATATGAATAACTGCAAAGATAAAGGAATGCAACAGTAGCAAGTCACATCAACAACAGTCAAACAGAAAGAGTAGCAGACAAAATAGCAGACATCAAAGCCACACAGTAAAAATACAAGCAGAGGGAGAAACTCAACCTCTAATGCAATACAAGCAAGGGGAGAAACTCAACCCTTAGGATGCTCTTAGGCTTATTCAACTACATGACCTAATCTAAATTCATCACACCAATCAAGTCACATCAATACAGTTGCACAAAAAGAAAACAGACAAACAGGAAAGCGAATCAACAGCTCCACAGCAAAGCAATCTTCTGACAGCAAGCCAGTCCACAGTCTGTAACTGTTCTTCAAGTCTATCATCTTCAAGAAAAGGAGAGAGGTACTCCAACTTCATGCTTCAATCTTCAATAGGCTCCACCAAGAATGAAGAGAATCAATAAGATGATTATTTGATAATGGGAAGCAGGCAGGAAACCCAAGGAATCCCATCTGACACTCAACCAGTCATCAGAGAAAGGCGTCCTCAAAAGTTCTACTCATTGTAAATGTCACACATCCCTCCTAAGAAGATCTGAGACTTTTACATGAGGACTTTGAATCATAGTATGAGAGTGGAAGGTGAATGAAACCAACCATGTTTATTTGAAGAAAAACTATTTCTAAAGCTCTCTCCTAAAGCCCTAATCTTACAAGCTACAAAAAGCTAACAAAAAAGAAGGAAAAGCTCCAATCCAAGCTCCACCAGCCACTTCACATAAGCTTCAACATGTTCATGATATCCTCCAATAGGAACCAGAAGCCCATTATGCAAGGAAGCCCAACTTTGAGTCCATTCCAAATCAATCACCAACATTGAAACACCAAATGAACAACCAACTTGAATATTCTATCTAAAATATCAAAACACATTCTAAAAATCTAATTATTTTTCTATGGGAACATGCATTTGCTAATAACCTAAAGTTAAAAAACCAGAACCTAATTCAATCTCTAAGTCCTCCAATAAAATCCTAATTTTCAAGGTATCACTAAAACATCCACCAAAAATCAATCCTAAACAACTATACTAAAAGCATATTTACAATCATCTAAAAATCATTATAAAAATCACAAGGTAACATCAATATGTACTCAAACAGCATACAAAAAATCAAGATCAAATTCAGAACCATGAGGGAGAAACAAAATGGACAAGATCACAACATCAATATTCCACCATTAAACACATATGAAACTAAAAAATATGCAATAAAATGAAAATGCATGAAAAATGGAAAATAAAATCATGACAAGAATCTAAACATTTTAAATTGTATCCACAATTTTTCTCAAGATTTAATATCAATTTATACTATTTTTTGGGAATTAAAATCAAACAACATGAAAACAAAAATTAAAAAGGAAAAGAAAATAAAATAAATGAAGGGAGGGGGTGCAGTCAGCAGTAGAATCCAACTTAGCGCTTGGGCCCAGGGAATAGGGGGGTGTGCGTAGAAACTGGGCGCTAGGCCCATCTGAGTTTCAACTCAGCCAAGAAAAATAACCAGGGGAGGGGTGCGCTGAACAACCAATTTGCCTTGTAAAAATCACGTTGGGCCTGATGGTGGGGTGGTGCTAGCGAAGGATACTAAGGCCCAACGCAAATGACAATTCATCAGCTCATCTCAGTTCTCAAATTAAAAAGAAAAAAGAGTACACGCGAGGATTCGAACTCGCTCCTTCTTGGTTTACACAATGAAGCAAACAAAGCCTGGGAAATCATTAATCAAAACGTTGCGTTTTGAATGGAAGGGTACGTGGCGCCATGAGGGCGCTAGGATGGAGTGACCAAGTCAAGCTTTCCACACGAATGGACGGTTAAGACTTCATCTTCTTCGTTTTAAGTTTCTGCAAATTCTCAAACCTGCGCGCGCGAAGGCCATCGCCGGTGACTTTTCGGCCACCCCTGCGCAACCCTAAGTCTCTCTATGCTCAACCATTAGCCACGATTTCTACATGAAACTTGCCCTAAATTTCACCAGGAATTCAATCATACCATTCATTCATTCTAAAAACGCAAGGATTGTGAGATATCAATCTCAACCGAAAATGGTGTCAACCCTAAATTGTCTCTAAAGTTCAAATTAAGCATCCAAAATCCATCTAGATCATGAGTAGAACCTAACTGCATGCTTCTAACTCATTAAAAACACATAATCAGAGAGAAATTTCAAGAAGTTAAAACCTGGCTTTGAACTTTGATTGTAGTGGATTCAAGCCTCAATTCTCTTCCAAATCGTGCAGAAACCTTCAGTGATCAATGATGAATGATTCTTGATGCTCAATTCCTGCTGAAAACTCTTGATTCTCAAAAATGAAATTTCAATTTCAAGCTTTATTCTTCACTTCTCTCCAATGGCTTCTCCACGAATTTTGGCACTCGAAGCTTCCTAAGCTGTTCTAAATCATATTTATATTCTGTTTCAATGAGTTGGAGGCCCAAACCAAGCCCATTTATGAATTTTGGATTTTCATTTTCCTTCAAAATTTCAATGTTGATATGCACCTTCAAGCCTTGTTCACTCTTCAAAATCAGCCCCAATGATTCACTTAACCCTTGTGGAATGTAATGAAGTGGTTTCCATCCCTTGATTTCAATCCATGGAATGTGTTGGATATGTTTCTTACTTGTGAAGCAACCTTCCAAATGGCCATGTTAAGCACTTCAAATTAAAAATGTAATAATGCCAATCTCTTTAGAACATCAATTCCATTCAAAATGACTACAAATTTGACTTGAAAACATGTTATTTCCAATTATTTTGAATTTTCACCTTTTAATTCATTAAAATGGCCTTTATATGAACTTTCTTCCACCAATGCTTGATATAATTCATATCAATGGACTCTTGATACTTGGACAAGCTAAAAACATCATTTTGAGCAACTTTCATGTTGAACAAAAATCCATTTGAGGCTTGCAAGATGGTGAAATGGACTTATGGTTCAAAATGACCTATAATGCCCAAATACCCAAAATACCCTTGACTTGTCAAAGCCATAACTTGAGTTCTACAAATCCAATCATGGACTTCTAGTACTCTATGGAAAGCTAAGAGAATAAGGAACAACATTCATGTTGACCAAAAGTTCATAGGAATCATCCTTCTAGGGAAATGTGTCATGCAAGTTGGGTAACATTCAAGCTCTAAATTCACATGCCTCAGATGACTTGTAACTTGTCTGGCTCATAACTTGAGTTCTATAAACCCTATCAAGGACTTCCACTACTCAAATTAAAGCTAAGATCATGCCCTGCAACAATCATGTTGGGGTCAAGATGAGATGAAAATCATATCTTGAGTTAAATAGTCTTGAAGTCAGGGGTCAAGCTAGGGGATTTTACACTGTCAAGTCTTAGAAACCCTAGCCTGAAACTTCTCAAACTCTTCAATCATGATGAGTTAACCTTGGAATCATCCTTAGAACATCTTAATGCATAAATCCATGATCACATGGCTCTTGGATTAGGTCTCAACCTTCTTCAAATCATCAGTTGACTTAGGGTTGACCCAGTCAAACCCTAGTTGCACCACTCATGGCTGAGCCTTCTTAATCTTGCACAATGACCTGTCTAGGCCTCAAAGTGATCTTCAACACTTCTCATGAGCTCTCTCAAGACCTCAAGTCCATCTCCATGACCTCAGAATCATCTGATGGCTTCCCACAACTCTCAAGTTAGGAGACCTACACACTTGGCTTCAATCACTCTCTCTGAGGATCTTTTAACTTCTCTGACAAGGATGTCAACCCTTGAGCACCTGAATAACCTTCTTATCTAGCTTCTTAGTCTTGTATAGATCTTAATTAGTAATCATACTTCTTGATCTCCTGCACACATGTCAATGAAATGCAAATGATAATGCTAATGTGAATGAAATGAAACACAAGCTAGGTGAAGAAATGTTGGGAAAATTTTGGGGTGCAACAGTAACTCTTTAGAAATAATCTCTAATTAATTCAAGAAAAGTTTGACTTTTGTATTTGTATTTATGATTTATTTTCGATTGAAGCATAAGACCTCTATTTTTGCTTTAAGACTCTCACATTTCAAAACTCTGATATTTCATTTTAAAAATCGATAAATTGTTAAAAGGGTCTATTCACCCCCTCTAGACCGTTTCTCTACTCCATATTCTTGCCCAACTGCTTGGACAAGGATAAAGGAGGAAAAGCAGTTAAAGGAAATGAATATTGAGGTATGATCAATTCTCTTCTTTACCTTATTGCATCTCATCTGGATATTATTCTTATTGTCTCTCTATGTGGATGTTTTCAAGAAAACCACAAAGAATCACGCCTCTCTATGGAAAACGCATTACTATGTATCTCACTAGCATGCCACTTATTGGTTTATGGTACCTCAAAAGGAGTGATTGTGTTGGAGTTGGGTACTCTGATTCTGATTTTTCTAATTGTAAGTTGGATAGAAAAAAGTACTAGTGATATGTGTTATTTACTTAGTACCTCATTTATCTACAAGTATAGCATGAAACAAGTCAGTGTTGTGTTATCCTTAACTGAATTAGAATATGTCAGTGCATGTAGCTATTGTGCGTAAGTTATTTAAATAAAACAATAAGTGATCACATATGTATTATCTAGCATCCAATACAAACTAATTATCCCACTAATGAAATTTAATGAGACTAATTAGAAGGGTAGTATTACAAGACTTACCTAACTAATTGGAATATTGGTGTAAATTGACCACTTAAGATGCATAGGCATTTTTGTACTTTAACCCCTTAATTAGAAATCCACATGACTTCTCTCACACTAATTCCATACCTTAATTCCAAATTCAGAATCAAGAAAAGGGTGGAGAAAGTGAAACATGAAAACAAAGGAAAGTGAGAGCAAGCACACAACCTTAATCTTTTTCGTTGCATGCCTTATGAACAACTCAAATCCTTGTTTGTTTGATCATTTGAATCCAAATCTGAACCACCTTCTTTCATCCATCAAGGTGAGTCCTTAGTTAGGACCTGGGTTTTAGAATGGGTGGGTTTTGTGATGAATTCTTGAAATCATGACAGTTGCACGCCTAATTTCTTAATTGTGTTGTTGATTCACTTGTAGGTTAAACTTGTAACCTTGTCTAACATGGTCCATGCTTGTTACATTGTAAAACTATCCTTGTGTGTTTTAGAAGGTTGCATTTCTGAATTTTATGTTATTCTCGCTTAACGAGATATTGTAGCGCTAGCCAATTCTTCATGGATGAACCTGGAAATTTCTGAGTTGAGTTCTCGCTCAGCGAGCCTAATTATTTCATGGAATGAACTTCATTCTGCTAGAGCTCATTTGGAGCTCTGCCTGATCCGTCCTAGTGATATTTTTAGGGTTTGTCTCGCCTAGCGAGAGATAGCTTGCTCACCGAGCATGCATTGTAGGAAAATGTGAGTTTTCTTCCTGAGTTGGCTTGGGGCTCATTCAGGTGTCAATAAGCGAGTCTATCGGTACAGAATTCCCCCTAATACTATTTGTGTTGTATCTTGAGTTCCGTGTCTCGGAATAAGTTGCAGTCAATTGCAATGGGAAACTAACATGGAAGGTTATTACATAGTGGGGTTTTGTACTTAACTTCCATTCCATTTTCCCCAATTTGGATGTTGTGTTCTGGTTGAAAAATCAGATATGCGTACTGTTACACAGAGGTGGTGAATGAATTGGCCTAATTTTATAGGCGTATACTCTTTAAGATTCTCTCGTATAATCAGTAATGAATGTGTGTGTAATTAATTTGTGAAATGGTTAATGGTGAGAATAAACCATAGGTTGAATAATTATGTGTTAATCGTAGTGAGATGTCTCGTGAGTGGATGAACTCGTGAAGGATGATCTACTTTTGCCGATAGCTCGATATAAGATTTGAATCTACTGTTGTGTAATTGCACCATTACTTCTGTCGCGGGATAGGAATGAGTTTAACCTTCTTTCCTCCATGATTTAAAGTAAGACCTGATAGGGATAAGGAATTCTCCATCGAGGGGTTTCCTTCATTCTCCTATAGGATATGGAATCCCTATATTTAGATTTCATCGTGTCTGCTCCTACATGGTAAGGAATGGCCATGAAGGATTCCTCAGTTATCTTTATTTGAGTAGCAGGTCCGAGATGTCAATGATGATATCATACAATATCTATAACCTGTTGTTAGCTTTGTCTATCGTGCATAGAGGACAGTATATTATGTACTCACAAGTTGTGTGAAGTTGTGTATGCTTTGACAATAGTATCTTAGAAGAGTACGAGTGTGTGGTACATTAATCTCGTTAAGATCAGTATACCCTATAGAGTCGAGTAAACCCAGAATATAGGAGGGTTCACTAAGATTTAGTAATCTCACCCCAATATTGTTGAATATTTTTCAGGTAGCTTTAGGCAGGACAAAGGAAAGGGTAAAATGACTTGATGGCTTGAAGATGTTTTAGTATCAGAGTTCTTCCGCTGTGTTTTGAGCAGGTAGCTTTAGGCAGGACAAAGGAAAGGGTAAGATGACTTGATGGCTTGAAGATGTTTTAGTATCAGAGTTCTTCCGCTGTGTTTTGAGCTTTTTATCTTATCATTTGGGGATTATGTATTATAACTACCTATGTTGTATTATTTTGCCCATGATGTATTTAGTATTTATATTTTGTACTAATACTTATCCTTATGTCTGATACTTATGTATGAGTTTCATTTACCATTTTGGATACTACTACATATTATTCTAGATATGTATGTATGGGGTGTTACAGTTGGTATCAGAGCAAGTCGATTCTCGACCTATCCATGAAACATCATAAATTAATTCTATTCTGCTTCATGTGTAATTGTTAGCGTGAGTCCTTATATCTTACTTATGGCATTGATCCTGATTTACTTAATTTAGTGTGTATGACATACATGAGGATGGTTGATAGACACATAGTTCCTAGAAGACCTAGAGCTAGGAGTGTGGAACCCGAAGTGGAAATTAGGAATGCGGAAGTGCCACAGACCCATATATTGTAACTGGTGCAATAGCAGAATCAGATGATGATGCAGATGATACAAGGGCAACAACAACCCCCTCCTACTCCGTAGCATGTTGTAGGGGCCGACTTCCATGCGTTCGTCAAGATGAATCCACCCAAGTTCCTAGGTGGTCTTGAACTATTAGTTTCTCAAGATTGGTTAGTCAATATGGAGTGAGTATTTTATTCTATTCCTTGTAGTGAAGAAGAGAAAGTAGTCTTTGCTACACAGATGTTGAAAGGACCGACTAATAATATTATGTCTGCTTTTATGACTTCTCAGATGACTCCAAAGGATTGGCAGTAATTGAAGGTGACTTTCTTAGAAAAGTATTATCCTAATAATCTGTGAGCGCAAAAGGAACGTGAATTCCAATAATTTAAGCAAGGCAACATGTCAGAGTCAGTGTATGTAGAGAAATTTGAAGACATGGCTGCTTATTCCAGATAAACATCCTATGCACCTAATGAGTTGTGGAAGATATACAAGTTTTTATTTGGGCTGAAATAAAACATTGTACATAGTGTGTCCTAGAGAGAGTTCACCACATATGCTGAATGTTTGAGGCCAAATTATGTTGCTGAAAATAGTTTGAAGAGAATCCAAGTGGAAATAGAATAAGGTAGGCAAGGGCCCACAGATCGTGGGAAGTGAGGTCAGTATCAAAAACTCTGAAACTCTCCATCAAGAGGCATAAATATTATGGTGATAACTCGACACAACCACCCCAGTGCAAAGTTTGTAAAGAGAACCATGTCGAAAAGTGCAAGTTGTTGCAGAGGGAAAAATCATTGAAATTAAGCTATTGATTAACTTAACTTAGAAAAGGAAAAGTTGTCACCGAACTTTATTGTTCCAAAGGGAAAAGGGAAAATGTCGAACAAAACACGCAAAAAGAAAATCTTTAAAAAAAGAGAGATCTAGATACGAGGGTTGGTTATGCAAGGGGAAGGTATTAACACCTGTCACATCTGTTGTACTCAACGGAAACCACTTGCAAATCTGTGTTTATAAAAAGTTGGGCTGTTTGTTGATTGATTTTAATTGAAAAGATATGTTGTCGCATTCAAGGGGAAATTTCAACTTACTACACACAAGTATGAGGAAATGAGCATTGCATCATCTTGATATGGAGAACTTTTACTTGGACTTTCTCACAAGTGCATCTCAACATTCAAGTGGAAAATGTCAATCATTTCTCAACATCTTGTAGAAGTATAATAGTTTGCATCACTACAAGAATGGACTCACATCTAATTCTTTGAAAGAGAATCTTTAAAAAAAGTGCACAAATCACAAAAATGAGTTTGATGAGGTTTGTCTTTTTTAGAAATTTGAAAAAATAATTTGAATATGCTTAAGTGTTTTAACATTTATTGAGAAAAAGATTTTCTGGATCACTTGACAAAATCAATGTTTATTAAGAAAAAGGTATGAAGTTTGAAAACAAGAAGTTTTTGAAATAGGGAGAAGTTTTGAAAATTTAATAAGTAGGAAGGAGAAGAAGAGACTATCATAAAGCATACGTATATGGTCTAATTGTCAGGTAGCCCAAAAGAAAGCCTTTGTGTGTGCAAGTGTACTAACCACAAGAAGGGGCAAGCATTTTACATTGGTCAAGACAATCATTCATTTCCCTTTGGATTGAGCCATAAGATGAGCAAGCAATAGACACAAATGAATATCAAAGAAAAACTAGGTGGACAACCAAGATCACCAAGCCATAAAGAGCCTCCAAGTCTTGAGTTGAATATTAAAAAGTCTCAGATGAAGCACTATGTCTCAGATGGATCACAAGGTCTCAGATACCACTTTAAGCAAAGGGAAATATTAAGTCCTAATGTTCAAGGTCTAAATACTCCTCAAGTAAGGGATGGTAACAAAAAGTTCATAAGATCATATTAAAAGGCAAGAATGTAAAAATGTCATGAATGTAAATGACATAAAATAAAGAGCAAAAAGTAAAAGAGGAAAAGTAAAAGGCAAGAATGTAAAAATGACATGAATGTAAATGACATAAAAGTATAAATGACATAAATGTAAAGAACATAAAATAAATGTTAGATGTTAGCACAATTAGTATGTCAATGTTAGTGTTAATGAGAATTTAATCGAGTCGGGATAATTTAGCGCTATTTTAAGCAATCTTAAGTGGACTTATGTAGAAGTAACGACTATCTGAGGCCGGTCAATAACAATTTGTATGTCAAACATGATAGAGAACTAACACAAAGTTAGTCTCCTAAAACATGTAACACAATGAGAAAAACAAAAGAAGAAGATATAAGAAGCAGAGGTGAAAGATTGAGGCACTCATGCATGGGATCATTTATCAATAAGCCAAAAGCTCAAAGTATGATCCAACTAGGGATAATCTATCTCTCATGCAAAGTACCATAAATGATCAAATGATCATTTATAAGCAAGTTTGAACTAGAGAAGGTTGAATCAACAGATTGATCATCACTCATGGATTTGAAATATTGAACACATGATTAACCAAGCAATCATCAAAATCCAAATCACAAATATTCAAAAAATAGGCTTAAAAATAAAAATAAAATCAAATAAAATGATTTTTAAAATGATTAAAAATGGAAAGTAAAAGGAAAAATCCCAAAGAAGCATCAAAATCTAAAACAAATGGTGGAGAAAATAATGAGAAGTCCAAAATATTGCAAATTAAAAGATCTCAAAAGTTGGATGCAAAAATGTTTGAAAATGAGCAAAAATAAAATTGAAAATTTAAATGAAAAATGGAAGAAAATATGAATTAAATGTAAAATAATTTTTAAAAATTATGCAAAACATATTTGTGGTAGAAAATATTTTTATGAAATTATGAAAAAAAAAAATTGAGTCAAAAAGCATTAAAAATGATTTAAAATTAAATCAAAAAAGAAAAAGAAAAGAAAATGAAAAGAAAATAAAATTTGAAAAAAAAGCACCAACGACTAGCACGCGTGTTAAGGAGAGAGAGGCTGGAATTCAAATTCAATCGCGAATTGAACTTAGTCTTCAACCTTGGTTTGATTTCTATAAATCACGAACTAGGTGTTTTTAGCATGAATCAAGCAAGGATCTAGCATCAACATCCATCATCGTTCATGTCTCTCTGCATCAGAGCAATTGATTTTCTCTGAGCAGAGAGAATTTTCTCAAAAAATGAAGAACCCTAGTTCTTCAAACTAAAATTAAATGGTGGATGCGTAATATAAATTCAAGGTGATAGAGGGCATTTGATCAGTGGAACAAGACAGAGAGACTGATAACTTGTTTGCTCAAAAATGTTACTCGTAAATACCTTTCCAGTCGAAGCTTCGAAGGTCAACAATGGTGGAAATGGAGAGCTTGGCTCAGGAAATTTCAAAGCATGGTAATAGTTTAGTTTTCTTCAGAAGGTGTTGATGGGTGATTATGAGCGAAGAAACGAAGCATAACCAGCTTGAATTGAGAAAATGGATTTCTATTTTTTTTGAGGTATTAGGTTCAAATGGTTTCAGAGTTTCTTTGACTATCAAAACTTGGAAATGAAGGCAAGTTTCTTTGACTATCAAAACTTGGAAATGAAGGCAAATCCTTCCTCTATTTATAGGAAAATTATTGAGCACCTTATACGTATGAAAGGGATATCAATTCGTGTGAATTAGGTCAAAATTTTGGTGATTTGCAAAGCGTGTGAGATGAATAATGAAAAGCATGAATTGGGCATGAAACCGGGTTGTTTTGTGTTTGTTTGAATGTGTTTTTGGTTCACAAAGAAGTTGTACATGTGCTTATGGTCCCAGATTGAAATTGGAGTAAAAGTTATGACCTGAAACTTACGTGGGTAACAGAGATCATGACATTATGTTTGAACTTAGAACAAATGGAATCCACTCGTGTGTTAATGAATTTTATTCGTGTCAAATTATCTTCTAATGGCAAAGAATCAAATGCAAAAAGAATCATATCAAAAGGATGCTTGGATTGAAAGTGGTATTGAATCAAAGTCGAGGTCATGACCTGAAATTTTAGGCGAGACATTAGGTCGACCAGGTGTTGGGCCTACTTTTTTGTACACATGGGCAACTGAGCAAATCCTAAATATTATGGACTTGGAGATTGAATTGATGTTTGACCCTTGAAACAAAGTTGTAAAGGATTTCAAATGTGACATTTGGCTCAAAGTAGATTCCAAAAATATTGAGAAATGAAGAAGTTATAGTATTTGGACCAAGTGACATGCCATACTTGATTTTAGGCAAACCAACCATGTGCTAACTTGAGGTTTCTTGCCATTTCTTGCATCCAAAGTTCTAATGATGAGAATTTGAACACCAAGTGAAGGAAAATTGCTTTCCTCTTTGAATAATATTGATAATTACTTAAGAATTGGATAGAGATGACATGGAAATAAACACATAAACCATACTTGAATCAACTTTGAAACCATGCACCAAAATTGAAACTTTCTTAATCCCATGATGTTGAATGAAGCTTGACATGAATAGAACCTAATATTATAGGCCATGTCTTGAGGTGAGAGCTCTTGTGAATCACTTGTTGACTAAAACCTTGCCTTTGGGAATCAAAACCCTAATTTAGAAACCAAATTTGATCCATTGATTGCAAGTCCATACCATGTACAATAAGAAATAGAAATAACACATATTTTTATATTTTGAATAAGGTTAGTGATGTTAGAACGTAAACAAGTAAAAGGATAACAAAAGAACACAAAGGGTGCTTGGTGTTCTCCTGCAAAGGAAAACCCCAAAGAGGTGCAGGCTAGATGAATACCATGCTTGTGATCTTGGTGAGATGAAAATGATATGATAGGTGGAATCTTATGGGTAAAAATTAGGGTATGACAGATGCCCCTATTTAAGTTTCTTCTATCTGGAGATATGAAAATTAGAAATCTTCATAATGATGAGATTGAAGATACTTAAATACAGAAGACCCGATTTTTAGCCCTAAGATGTTGTGTGATGCTTGTGATATAAACACAAATACAGATTCTGCGAGTAAAATGCTACAGGGCGCATATTCCGCATAGACGAACTACAACTCTGATATTGCTGGAAAAGAACTTGAAGGGATTCCACCATGGAGATATAACTCATTGGGAAGCGATACAATATCACGAGGGCCCATACTAGGGAATAACCCAAAGTATATCCAGAAGCTAGAGAGCTAGCTAACAACAATGGAAGACTCCATTGAGAACATGTAGCAAGGAAAAAGCACTAGGATTATTGGGGAATCAACCCTACGTAGTCAGTCGAAAAGGAACTACTACCAACTCATAGTTGAAGGTAGTAAATAGGATAATACCGACTCATAGATGACAATAAAAAAACAGGTAATTCAGACTCATGGATGGCGGTATACTACCAACTCATAGTCGAAGGTAGTGACAGGATTTGAATTGACAATAAGCTTCCCATAACTTCCAGTCTTCCTCTTGGAACAGGGCTCAACTTCTTCTTTAATCAAGTTTTCCACCTGAAAAAGGTAACAAACTTCCCATGACTTCCGGTTTTCAACGTGGAGCAAGTCTCAATTTCTTCTTTAATTAAGTCTTCTACCTGGAAAGGGTGATAAAGCTCACATGGCTTTCGGTCTTCGACCTGGAACAAGTCTCAATTTCTTCTTTAACCAAGTCTTCCACCTGGAAAGGGTGTTAAACCTCCCATGACTTCTGGTTTCGACCTGGAATGGGTCTCGATTTCTTCTTTAACCAAGTCATACACTTGGAAAGGGTGATAAACCTCCCATGACTTTCGGTCTTCAACCCAGAACGGGTCTCAGTTTCTTCTTTAACCAAGTCTTTCACTTGGAAAGGGTGATAAACCTCCCATGACTTCCTGTCTTCAACCTGGAATGGGTCTCAATTTCTTATTTGACCAATTCTTCCACCTGGAAAGGCTGATAAACCTCCCATGACTTATGGTCTTCAACCTGGAACAGGGCTCGGTTTCTTCTTTAACCAAGTCTTCCATCTGGAAAGGGTACCGAAGAAAATTTCTTCGACTTCTGGTCTTGAACTTGAAGCGGTGTTCACTTGCTAGAGATTTATGTCTTGACTTTGATCAGGGATCGCAACAGACTTCTCAAATAAAGAGATTGCCACATGTTAGAAATCAAACTAGTGTTAACTTTGATTTGTTGAGTAAATACAAGCTTCTTTATTGAGGATTGACTAGAGAGATGGCCACTTACTACATAAATAAAGATTGATATTGTTGGGAACCATCAAGCTTCTCAAATAAAGAGACTGCCACTTGAACAAAATCTCGAAGAGATTACTGGGGAGATAACTATTGAGAAATTAGATCCTTTATCCATTAAATAAGTCTTTTCTGATGAGGAAAATAGGATCCAAAAGGTGCAAAACATGCCTTCTTCGTCATCTATGTTCTTAGCCTGAAGAAGTCAAAATAACTTGACAAGGAACCAAAGTATAATCCAGGAATGATTTGGAGAGAAACGGTCAAACAGGACTCTGCACGCCAAGGAACAAACTCGACTGGGAATTTGTTTCGTCTAGACTAATGAGCTGGGATGGAAAACTAAAATAGTTCTTCCACGAGGCATAATCTCAGTGGGGGGGGGGTGTAACACCCCCTTTCTATACCCTCAATAAAAATAAAAAAAAATTAAATCATTTAAGCACTTGGTAAAAGTTTCATCAGAGTTTAATTAATACATGATATAAAAGAGGTGTGTCACATTATCATGAATTCAAACATCTACAACACCTGCTCAAATGGATATGCAACAATGGGCAACTCACAACTGAAGAACATAGTTCTAAAACTCATACCTCAATATTTAGAATAAAGCGGAAACTTCTAAACATTGAATCAATACATTCATATAAACATATATACATTATTCAGTTAATTCATATGTACAACATCCATTATCAGATACATACGCAGATGTATCACAAAAGAAAATCAAAGCAAGGTATCTTCAAAAAGAACCAAAGGCTTCCTAACTACCCAGATGTTACATATCAGAGCCATCGACCAAAAATAATGAAGACCTGCTTCACAAAAAGGACCTCCAGCAATCCTACTCTGCAATGCCTCGTAGAGCATTAGGAAACAGCAGAAGGGTGAGAAACAATATCATAACAGTCAATACATATATTTATATATATCTATATACATACATGGGATTAACACAATTCAGATTCTCTCCACAATTCATCATATGCCTCACAATGTATATTCACACAATCAAGCTTAATCATCAAATCATACATCTATACACACTCATCATTTCCACATAAACATCTAGAATTATGTTCAATTCACTCCATGCATCATATAAAGATGACTAATGCAACTCATAGAGACCGACTCACGACTCTATGCATATGCAAATGCGGTACCGACTCAATTCAGCAGATTCTCCAAGGAATCAAGTATTCATCAGATTCTCCAAGGAATCAAATATTCATCAGATTATCCAAGGAATCGAATATTCAGCAGATTCTCCAAGGAATCAAATACTCTGCAGATTCTCCGAGGAATCAAATGTTCAGCAGATTCTCCAAGGAATCAACATCGCTAGGATGTACATCATGATGCCTTTATGCAAAATGACTCACAACATTACTCTACATGCATACATATTCGCAAATATATCACTATGCATATTCACAATATACTTATACTCCATAAAACACACATACTCTTCATTTCAACACATACCATTCCATATAAGGCAGATATTTTTCACAATCAAAGTTCCACATTCTAGGATTCACGCCTTGCGGCTACCCATACATATCATACCACACGTCACACAAAACTATTCAATTCGATAAGGATTAAACATAACTGAACAAAGAAATCCGCATGAAATGGGAAAACACAGAAAATAGGAAAATGTTGTCACATTCGCCAACCTTCGCCTGGCGAACCTTCGCTACCTAGTTCGCCGGGCGAACTTGCCAGCGAAGACCACTGGGATTTATTCTAAAATTACTCGCTAGCACTCGCCTGCGCACTCGCCTGGCGAACCTTCGCCACACTCATTCGCCTGACGAACTTGCCAACGAAGACAGGGTGGATGCTTCTGACTTAGTTCGCTGCCGTTCGCCCGGCGAAGCTTCGCTGCCGTTCGCCTGGTGAGCCTGCAAACTCAGAACTTCCATGGTTGTCCAAAGCTCAAACCTCACAAACCGACCGATTCTAAAACCAAACAACCCCAGTAAGTTCAACCCAATAACACCCGACTATCCTACTCCATCCATTTCGTGATTCTAACCGGTTAAAACCACATTCTACCGATTAAATCCTAATGTTGCCCTAAGATGGAAATGAGTAGAAACTCATCTCAATCCAACATCAAACGATCAATAGCATATATAATCATACACATTAATAGTATAATAGAGTTTCACACCCTTACCCGATTGATCGAAAGCTTGGATGTTGATCCTTGATAAAATCCTAGGTTTTCCTCTTCTTTCTCCTCTTTCTCTTCTCTCTTCTTTCTTTCCCTTGTTTTTCCACTAATGTTTCTATCTATTCCTTTTTCTCTCTTATCTCATGTTCTATTTTCTTTCCTCTCCATTTCTTTCCAAACACTTACCAATTAATTCTCACGCAATAATCCACTTAACACTTAATACTAAATGTCTAAAATACCCTTTACTCTATTTTCCCCGAAAACTCTCCGAATCGGTAAAATAGCACAATATTAAAATTAAACATATCAACACATAAATTTCACAATTAAAATACCAATTATCCAAATGGATTAAAAAGGACTCAACAAAAATGGGAAATTCAGAATTTGGGGCGTTACAACTCTCCCCCACTTTAGAAATTTTCGTCCTCGAAAATTTTATCTGATGCAAACAACTCTGGATGCGACTCTCGCATCTTGCTATCCAATTCCCAAGTCATATTGCCCTCTGCAGCACCTCCCCAGGCTACTTTCACAAGTGCAATATCCTTGCCCCTTAACTTCTTAACTTCACGATCCAAAATACTAATCGGTAAAACCTCAACCGTAAGGTTATCTCTTACTTCAACTTCGTCCATAGGAATAATATGTGACGGATCCGGAACATACTTCCGAAGTTGCGAAACATGGAACATATCATGCAAATTCGAAAGGTTCGGAGGCAACGCCACACGATACGCCACAACACCCACACGTGCAATAATCTGATACGGACCAATAAAACGAGAAGTCAACTTGTTCGACTTCAAGGCACGACCCACTCCCATAACCGGTGTAACTCTCAAAAAGACATGGCCGCCTTCTTGAAACTCAAGGTCCTTCCTCCTCTTATCATGGTAACTCTTCTGCCTACTCTGAGAAGCTCTCATCTTTTCCCGAATAAACTTCACCTTTTCCGTCGTCTGTTGTACCATCTCCGGTCCAACTACCGACCTCTCACCCGTCTCATGCCAACACAAAGGTGTTCGACATCTCCGACCGTATAAAGCCTCGAATGGTGCCATACCAATGCTCGAATGAAAACTGTTATTATAAGTGAATTCAATCAACGCCAAATAACCATCCCAAGCACCACCTTGTTCCAGCACACAAGCACACAACAAATCTTCTAACGACTGAATTGTCCTCTCGGTTTGACCGTCCGTTTGCGGATGGTAAGCCGAACTCAACCTCAACTTAGAACCCAAGGCACCTTGCAAACTTTCCCAAAATCTTGAAGTGAATCTAGGATCTCTATCTGACACAATACTCTTAGGAACTCCGTGCAACTTTACAATCACACGAACATAAATCTCGGCCAATTTCTCCAAAGGATAACTAATATCAATCGGAATGAAGTGAGCAGATTTAGTAAGTCTATCAACGATCACCCAAATAGCATTATGACTTCTTTGCGTATTCGGCAATCCCGTAACAAAATCCATCGATATGCTATCCCATTTCCATTCCGGAATATCCAACGGTTGCATCAATCCACTAGGTTTCTGATGTTCCACCTTCGACTTTTGACACGTCAAACATGAATACACAAAATGAGCAACATCTCGCTTTAGTCCGGACCACCAAAAGACCTTCTTCAAATCTTGGTACATCTTATTCGCTCCCGGATGAATACTCAAGTTACTTCGATGACCTTCTTCCAATATCATCTTCTTCAATTCCACATCGTCGGAAATGCAAATACGACCACGGAATCTCAAAACACCAAATTCATCAACCTTGAAATCTTGATTCTCATTCATCATCAAATCAACGAACTTTAAATCCAATTTTTGTTTTTCACAAACGGTCGCAAGAAAATCATTCGTAATATGAAGCATACCAAGTCTCACACTTCTCGGCGTCACTTCACAAACCAAACTCAAATCTCTAAAACTCTCCAACAATTCCCATTCTCTTATCATCAACGTTGACATATGAACCAACTTTCGACTTAAAGCATCGGCTACTACGTTTGCCTTACCCGGATGGTAATTCAAACCAAAATCGTAGTCTTTCAAAAACTCTTGCCATCTCCTTTGTCTCATGTTCAATTCTTTCTGGTCAAATAAATATTTCAAACTCTTGTGGTCGCTAAAAACCTCAAATCTTGCACCATAAAGATAATGCCTCTAAATTTTCAAAACGAACACCACGGCTGTTAACTCCAAATCATGCGTAGGGTAGTTCTTCTCATGCACTCTCAATTGTCTTGAAGCATAAGCCACAACTTTCCCATCTTGCATTAAAACACCACATAAACCAGATAAAGAAGCATCACAATAAACCACAAATGACTCTGTCGGATTCGGTAAAATCAAAACCGGCGCCGTTGTCAACCTTCTCTTAAGCTCAACAAAACGCTCCTCACAATCAATATCCCAAACAAAAGCCTTTCCCTTACAAGTCAATTGAGTCAACGGAAGTGCCAACTTCGAAAATCCTTTAATAAACCTCCGATAATAACCGACTAATCCCAAAAAGCTTCGAATCTCCGTAACTGACTTAGGAGCTTCCCACTGCATTACCGCATCAATCTTGGATGGGTCAACACTAATACCATTTCCAGAAATAATATGTCCAAGAAAACTCACCTCCGATAACCAAAACTCGCACTTCGACAACTTGGCATACAATTGCTTCTCTTTCAAAATATGCAACACAATTCTCAAATGCCCCTCATGCTCTTCTTGAGACTTAGAATAAATCAAGATGTCGTCGATGAACACCACCACAAAACGATCTAACTGCTCATGAAAAATACAATTCATATATTCCATGAACACACCTGGCGCGTTAGAAACTCCGAACGGCATCACCGTATACTCATAGTGACCATATCGTGTCCTAAAGGCCGTCTTTGAAACATCTTCTTCTTTCACCCGAATCTGGTGATAACCCGACCTCAAGTCAATCTTACTAAAAACATGGGCTCCAACCAATTGATCCATCAAATCGTCTATTCTTGGAAGCGGATACCTATTCTTAATCGTCACTTTATTCAACTGCCGATAATCGATACACAACCGCATGCTTCCATCTTTCTTCTTTACTAACAATACCGGCGCACCCCAAGGAGAAACACTTGGTCTTATAAATCTCTTATCCAACAAGTCATTCAACTGCCTCTTTAACTCTACCAATTCCGATGCCGACATACGATACGGTGCCATCGAAATCGGTCTAGTACCCGGAACTAGATCAATAGAAAACTCAATCTCTCTCTCCGGCGGCACATCCTTAATATCTCCCGGAAACACTTCTGGAAATTCTCGCACTACGGGAAACACCTCCAGTCCCACTTTACTCTCTACCGTCAAGGACGCAAACAAACCAAACAACTGAGCTTCGTCCGCTAAAAGTTTCTTCAACTCTTTAGTGGATAGAAAACTCTCACTTCCATCATCTTCCAAATAAGGAAATCTTACCAACTTGTGATAGCAATCCAGATGAACCTTATTATATTGCAACCAATTCATACCCAAAATCACATCCAAACCGTCCAACGGCAAACACACTAAATCTATAACAAAGTCTTTACCATACATGGTCAAAGGACAACTTATGCATACCAAGGAAGTAGTTACCGACCCCGAAGCGGGAGTCTCAATAACCATGCCACCACTCAAGGAAACCATGCACAAATCCAAACGTTCGGCACACTCAAGAGAAATGAACGAATGAGTTGCTCCAGTATCAATAATAGCAACTAAAGGTACATTATTAATAAAGCATGTACCTTTAATTAAACGATCCGCATTAGTAGTGTCCGCACCGGCTAATGCAAATACCTTTCCGCCCGCCGGAGCTTGCTTCGGCTTAGTACAATTGGGCTTAATGTGACCCACTTCGCCACAGTTGTAGCATCTCACCACATTCCTTCTACAATCCGAAGTGGCATGTCCAGGAACCCCACAGTTAGCACACTTCTCCACAGATTTTCCACAGTCAAAGGACTTGTGGCCCATTACGCCACACTTGAAACACTTAATCGCACTAGAACCTCTTCGGGGCTTCCTATCGAAGTTTTCCCTATGCTTGCCTTTATCCGCAGGCGTCATATAAGGTCCACTCCTTACCGGTTGCTTCCCTCTCTTCTCATTCAAACTCTTATAGTGAGTGGAACGAGCTTTACTATCTTCTTCAAAGATTCTACAGCATTCGGTCAAGTCCGAAAATCTCCTAATCCTCTGATAACCCACCGCTTGCTTGATCTCAGGGCGCAAGCCATTCTCATACTTAATACATTTGGAAAATTCCGCCGTCACCGCATCATAGTGAGGATGAAACTTCACTAACTCTGTGAACTTAGCCGTGTAGTCTGTCACAGACATGTTGCCTTGTTTCAATTCCAGGAACTCCATCTCCTTCTTTCCCTTCACACTCTCAGGATAATACTTCCTCAAAAATTCGGTGCGAAAAAGATTCCAAGTGATTCCCTCATCGTCTATTTCAATAACTTGCCTCATACCGACCCACCAGTCATCGGCTTCCTCTCTCAGCATGTGAGTCCTAAGTCTCACCTTGTTACCTTCAGCACAATTCATAACCCTAAAGATCCTCTCGATCTCCTTTAACCAAATCTGAGCACCGTCCAGATCAAATCTCCCCTTGAATACCGGTGGTTGGTTCTTTCTAAACTCATCGTTCGCATTCACATTCGATGTGCCTTGCACCGCCCTAGCCATAGCCTCCAATGCCGCAGCCATAGCATTGTCATTACGACCAGCCATATTCTGAGGATTACCAAAAATAACATGGTTAAACAACCGTTCAACCAACATAACAATAAGACAGACACAACTGACTCAACGCTGGCTCTGATACCACTTAATGTAACACCCCATTTCTATACCCTCAATAAAAATAAAAAAAATAATTAAATCATTTAAGCACTTGGTAAAAGTTTCATCAGAGTTTAATTAATACATGATATAAAAGAGGTGTGTCACATTATCATGAAGTCAAACATCTACAACACCTGCTCAAATGGATATGCAACAATGGGCAATTCACAACTGAAGAACATAGTTCTAAAACTCATACCTTAATATTTAGAATAAAGCGGAAACTTCTAAACATTGAATCAATACATTCATATAAACATATATACATCATTAAGTTAATTCATATGTATAACATCCATTATCAGATACATACGCAGATGTATCACAAAAGAAAATCAAAGCAAGGTATCTTCAAAAAGAACCAAAGGCTTCCTAACTACCCTGATGTTACATATCAGAGCCATCGACCAAAAATAATGGAGTCATGCTTCACAAAAAGGACCTCCAGCAATCCTACTCTGCAATGCCTCGTAGAGCATTAGGAAACAGCAGAAGGGTGAGAAACAATATCATAACAGTCAATACATATATTTATATATATCTATATACATACATGGGATTAACACAATTCAGATTCTCTCCGCAATTCATCATATGCCTCACAATGTATATTCACACAATCAAGCTTAATCATCAAATCATACATCTATACACACTCATCATTTCTACATAAACATCTAGAATTATGTTCAGTTCACTCCATGCATCATATAAAGATGACTAATGCAACTCATAGAGACCAACTCACGACTCTATGCAGATGCAAATGCGGTACCGACTCAATTCAGCAGATTCTCCAAGGAATCAAGTATTCAGCAGATTCTCCAAGGAATCAAATATTCATCATATTCTCCAAGGAATCGAATATTCAGCAGATTCTCCAAGGAATCAAATACTCTGCAGATTCTCCGAGGAATCAAATGTTCAGCAGATTCTCCAAGGAATCAACATCGCTAGGATGTACATCATGATGCCTTTATGCAAAATGACTCACAATATTACTCTACATGCATACATATTCGCAAATATATCACTATGCATATTCACAATATACTTATACTCCATAAAACACACATACTCTTCATTTCAACACATACCATTCCATATAAGGCAGATATTTTTCACAATCAAAGTTCCACATTCTAGGATTCACGCCTTGCGGCTACCCATACATATCATACCACACGACACACAAAACTATTCAATTCGATAAGGATTAAACATAACTAAACAAATAAATCCGCATGAAAAGGGAAAACACAGAAAATAGGAAAATGTTGTCACATTCGCCAACCTTCGCCTGGCGAACCTTCGCTACCTAGTTCGCCGGGCGAACTTGCCAGCGAAGACCACTGGGATTTATTCTAAAATTACTCGCTAGCACTCGCCTGCACACTCGCCTGGCAAACCTTCGCCACACTCATTCGCCTGGCGAACTTGCCAACGAAGACAGGGTGGATGCTTCTGACTTAGTTCGCTGCCGTTCGCCTAGTGAGCCTACAAACTCAGAACTTCCATGGTTGTCCAAAGCTCAAACCTCACAAACCGACCGATTCTAAAACCAAATAACCCCAGTAAGTTCAACCCAATAACACCCGACTATCCTACTCCATCCATTTCGTGATTCTAACCGGTTAAAACCACATTCTACCGATTAAATCCTAATGTTGCCCTAAGATGGAAATGAGTAGAAACTCATCTCAATCCAACATCAAACGATCAATAGCATATATAATCATACACATTAATAGTATAATAGAGTTTCACACCCTTACCCGATTGATCGAAAGCTTGGATGTTGATCCTTGATAAAATCCTAGGTTTTCCTCTTCTTTCTCCTCTTTCTCTTCTCTCTTCTTTCTTTCCCTTGTTTTTCCACTAATGTTTCTATCTATTCCTTTTTCTCTCTTATCTCATGTTCTATTTTCTTTCCTCTCCATTTCTTTCCAAACACTTACCAATTAATTCTCACGCAATAATCCACTTAACACTTAATACTAAATGTCTAAAATACCCTTTACTCTATTTTCCCCGAAAACTCTCCGAATCGGTAAAATAGCACAATATTGAAATTAAACA
This sequence comes from Lathyrus sativus, assembly GCA_963859935.3. NCBI lineage: Eukaryota > Viridiplantae > Streptophyta > Magnoliopsida > Fabales > Fabaceae > Lathyrus > Lathyrus sativus. Next base: position 156,137,947 of record OZ012736.1, on the reverse strand, counting down.
TATCAACACATAAATTTCACAATTAAAATACCAATTATCCAAATGGATTAAAAAGGACTCAACAAAAATGGGAAATTCAGAATTTGAGGCGTTACATGGGGGTTTCAAAAGATGAACTCTCTCTAGGGGAAACACCAACAGGAAAGTGAATTTGGAAATACCAAGGACATGTGAATGAACACGAATCTGTGTTCGGCTATGCATAAATGCTTTATGAATGCATGGATGTATGCAATGTTATGCTTATGCTGACAAAACAACACACTAAACAAACTGGGAAATCAGAATCAATGAGCTGAATACTTGACCAAATCTCAACTAGATGAAGACTCTACTACAAAGCTTGTCTTTTGCCCACCTTCCAGGACGCAAGATCCTCCGCTGGGGATAAAAGAGTCCGCTGGGGAAACCTGAAACAAAAAAAATATTCAGAAATCAACAAATCTCTGAGGACATAGAAACTTTTCGCTAGTTTTTATATGAGAGAAACCCAATATCAACATTGCAATACTGAAAATGATTTGAGGAAAAACACTATTTGACAACGACTCTGTTGGGGAAAATGAAATTATCAAGTTATGAATTGCAGCAGTCGTACCCTAATTTTGACCTTGAATCACTAAATCAATGCCTTTATCATGACATCTGCATCAATTGCATATCACAACATACATTTCATTTTGCATACCGCCCAAAATGATTATCGAAATATTTTTTTTGGATTTTACCGACAGACTGGTCAAACTGAATCCCAACTATGCGTAAAATCATTGGACGAAAAATTTCAAAATCAAGCTTGCAGACGTCAATTATATTAATCTATGTTTCGCGTAGTTTAACTTGACGTGTTCGTTTTAATTTTTTGACTATTTCTTCGGTTGCATTTTGATCAGTATGAGCCTTTTAACCGGACAAACTTATTTCAAAATCTAACTAAACGTTACATTTTTCCGAGTCACTTATTTCGTGCTGATCATTTTGGTGCATTCAGTTTAATTTTTCGATCACTTTTGCACCCGACTTTTATATATTTTGAGTCCGTTTAGTTTTTCATTTTGTCTAAGTGTTAATGATGTTTTTATTCTAATTAAATAAGAATTAAATAAGTGTTAATGATATTTTTGCATATTAGTGTATATATAAATAAATAAGAATTAATGATGTTTTTATTCTAATTTTATTTTAATTATTTTTAGTTTAAATTTCATTTTAAGTTTAACTAATATTATTTAATGTTATCTATAAATTAACCATTACGGGTTTTTTCGGATTTTAGAAAAATATAAACCTTAGTCTTTCATGTATATATACACACTAACATTGCTGCAAGAAAAGGAGGTGGAACCGGATACGGGGAGCGACGGATCTACTTTTGTTTGTGATTTTTTTTTCATTTACAGTTGAAACATACTAGTATATCTTTCTATATGCGTGTACGGTTACACACACACATTCAGAACCTGTCATTTTTCTATTAAATATGCACTAATATTTATATGTATTATAATAAATAACGTGTACAGTAACCCGCCATATGCATTTGTTTTATGAAGTATACTGTAATCAACGGTTTGTTATATATATATATATATATATATATATATATATATATATATATATATATATATATATATATATATATATATATATATATATATATATATATATATATATATATATATATATATATATATAGTCTTGGACTGGGTCGAGATCTGCCCCTCAGGTCGGTAGGCCCAACCCAATACTATGCTGATGATGTCCAACAAGGCTCAACCTTCCATGTCGGGCAAGCCTCCCAACAAGGCCCCCTCAGTCGGGAAGACCACTACTTGGCACGGGGAGAGCTCACGCACTTTTCCCATGTTTTTCACGTGCCCCCACGCGGGGACACGTCATCAGATAACTACCCACTTCCGAAAGAGATGGTCAACCCACCTTTGAAGATCACGTTGGTCCTGCGTTGGGGGCACATTATAAATACCCTTTTCACTAAAGGGTCAGGTATTCCATTCATTACACCTTCTCTCTGTACTTGCTATCTCTCTAGTTTCGTTACTCATTTAAGCATCAGAGCATCTTGCAAGTACACCCCATTTTCTCCTTCACAACACCAATGAAGGCAATAACTCACGACGCGTGACAGACTACTGGCTCCTTTCTGATCAGGTACGATTATATATATAAGATTATTTGTAACGAATTGTGTCGATACGTTGTTTGCATATTGGTGTGCATGATGCGTGACATTTATTTTTGTTTGATCCGGTTGTGATGATCACATTTTTACGTTAGCAATATTGTTGATTTTCTAGCACGTTAAATTTACTTTTCTTTGAGCTTCTTTTTGATAAATTTAGATCCGCGCCATTTTGATCCATATAGTGATGATCAAGTTAAGTGTAACAAGTTATTTTTTGATATTATCGGTTTATGTGCGATTTATTTTTTTTTATTTTTTTTAAATTGATTATCATTGCATTTTGATTTTGTACACGCGTCCGATGGTTTACAATAAAAGGAATCCATTCTTTGTGCGCTTACCAATTCGCGTTTCGATTTTCAATTTTGTGATTTAATTTGATTTTTATAATATCATTAATTCGACTTCCAAGTCTTGGGTAGTCAGTTGTATTGATACCTACGTGGGGGTCGAAAGATGGCGTCGAATTGGATACTGTCAAAAAATGGTCATTTTTCTTCAGTGTGGTCGAAAAAGACATTTTTGAGGGGCAATTTGTTAGCTCACAAATTCGACGCATCATATTTAGATTAAATATTTGAATAAAACATTAAGATCTGTAAGAAACTTAAAAGACTTCGAGTATGGAGACCTTCGAGCGGGATAGGTCATTCAAGCGCTTGGGACTTAGAGAAATTTCCAAATATTAAGGAGACTACCTTCGACCGAGATGTGGGCTGAGTATTAATGAAGTTTTTGAAATTCAAATAAAGGAGGGAGTAGTTATGATTTCTCATGACTAAGTAGGACAAGTGGCATTCATCCAACAATTGACTACATGCAATATGACACTTGTCGGAGGCTGATGGTTTTAGGAGGTTATTGGTAGTTACTTTTACTATTATAAATAAGAGTTCTAGACATAGAATTCAGGGTGTTGTAATTTACTATTTGTACAAGTTACTCCCAAATTTACTCAAAGTACCCGAGTGTAGAGAAACGAGTTCAAGGAGAATGTACGTTATGTAAACACACCATCTTTACTTTCAATGAAATTTAATTTTACTTGCTTAATCTTGAAGAGTTTTCCTTTACTGTTCGTGTAATTTACATGTTCTAAGCATTTTTCTTTACTTTGTTGAATGCTTTTCAAAGTTTTTTACTTCGTCTTCTGCAAATCTCCATCCTTTTACTTCAGTCGAACATTATTTTTACATTAAGCCTTTTTCTCAAAACACTGTCGAAGTGTGTAGTTTCGATAGATTAGTCCACATACAAATTTTAGCACACGTCCTAGGATCAATCTGATCGATCCTGTGAGTCACCAAAGTTAGATTTGGAAGATCAGCGGTTGTTTTCCAATTTTCAAGGAAAACACTTACCAAGTTCAAATCTTTTTTGCCTTCGAGCTTTTCTCTTTAAACCTTTTCAAAAAGAGCATGCTATTTCCGTTCTACTACAAATAGACAGTGTCGCTAACTGCTAGAATGCAAACTTAGCATCGTCCATATAAAACATCCAACAAATCAACCTTTTTTCAACAAGAACTACGGAGTTCTAATTCTCTCTGGGATACGAAGGCACTGGGTTGCAAAACTCAAACGAACTCAATAATAAAAACCTTCCCTCTTTCCCTTAATAATTCATTCATGCATTCCCTTAGCAAGTATGCTTTAGATATACGCACCATTTGATTAGAGGAACAAAAGTGGAACCCGTTGAGTATAATAGACGTGAGGGGTGCTAGCACCTTCCTCTTGCGCAATCGTCTCCCAAACCCGAATTTGGTTGCGAGACCATGTTCTTTCCCTTTTGAGGATTTTTCGATGTTTTCCTTTCCCCGCTGGGATAAATAACGTTCGATGGCGACTTTATGTATTTTTCGCGTAGCGAAACCTGACGACTCTGCTGGGGATGACTAAGCAAGTCAGTCCTAGCTCTTGTTTTTTTTCCTTTTCTTTATGTGTTTATCTTTATGCCTTACTTGATTATTCATTGCATTCTTAGCATTTTATTTTTGTTATTCACATTATTCTGGATATTGTTGTGCTGTTGGGTTGGGTTGTTACTGAGTGATAAGCCCACTACAGAGGCTTGAGTATACACACAGGATCATAATGGATAGTCGTTTTGGCTTGCGTAGTTCATGTTACGTGTAGTTGACATGAGACCCACACCCAGACAAGGTTTTCTTGGGGGCGCCTCTTGTAACACCCTTCTAACCTCACACAAAAATACATAATTAATCAGAGTAAATTAACATGCTTTCACAAAAGAGCGTCACACAATTTACAAATCTCAACATTCACCTGTCATACTCATGTAACATTGAAATAGATAGTCATGCCATTAAAATTCATCTTGCATGTAGCAGCGGATTCAATTTATTTACATAAATCCCTTCACAGAATATTCATGTTCATCACACAATCATCAACACTTAGGCACAGAGGCCATTATCACATTTTTCAAATACATTTAAAACACAACTTAGAATACATAATATATCTCTAAGGCATAAACCCAACGATCTCAGTGTTACATAACCAGAGCATGACTCGACCCAACATAATTAAAATATTAAACGACTGCACCAGCAGAGACCTCGCAACTACTAGCAGTGCAACTCCAAGATACCTGCACAGTGTCATAAAGGACATCATTCCAGCAGAAGGGTGAGAAACATTACCATAATAATCAATGCACATGATCATATATATAAATGCACAAGTACAGAATATATATATTCCACGTTTTCTCACCATAATGCATTTTAACACAATAACAAAGCATATAATATATTTCTATAACATAGAATATCCATATTATACTTCTTACCATAATACATCACCACTCACTAACATACATTACAATGTATACATACATACATATATATATATATATATATATATATATATATATATATATATATATATATATATATATATATATATATATATATATATATATATATATATATATATATATATATATATATATATATATATATATATATATATATATATATATATATATATATATATATATATATATATATATATATATATATATATATATATATATATATATATATAAAACCAAGCATCTCATCTTGCATACATTCACGATTCACTCATATACATCGCTATCTACATATAAACAAATATGGATAATCATCAAGTATATTTAACATGCGTACATCCACAATTCCAATCAATCCATATAAACATACAAAATATGTTCTTTTCATCACCAATTCACATAAACATTCACATTAACTCAATAAACACACACAACATGTTTATTTCACCATACATCATGTAAAGATGACAACATGCAACTCATAGAGACCGACACACGACTCTATGCAGATGCAAATGCGGTACCGACTCATTTCAGCAAGTTCAATTGAAGAACCAAAAATAACCATCGCTCACACCCCACAAGGGCACACGAGGCTCTGCAGATTCTACGCGGAATCAAATATAACCATCGCAACATGCGAGGTTCTGCAAATCCACCGAGGGATCAATAAATAACCATCGCTCACACCCCACAAGGGCACACGAGGTTCTGCAGATTCACCGAGGAAACAATAAATAACCATCGCTCACACCCCACAAGGGCACACGAGGTTCTGCAGATTCACCGAGGAATCAATAAATAACCATCGCTCACACCCCACAAGGGCACACGAGGTTCTGCAAATTCACCGAGGAATCAATAAATAACCATCGCTCACACCCCACAAGGGCACACGAGGTTCTGCAGATTCACCGAGGAATCAATCAACACAAGAATGCATACCATGATGCTTCACATGTAACATGACTCATGACACTCTTGAAATGCACACATGTTTACAAACATACTCATGCATTCATCACATTAATCACATATATTCATTATGCACTCACTATATATACATATCGCAATATATACATATATTCATCATTTCATTCACACTATTCAAACATGGTTCACATTTACAATCATCATACATCACATACCAGCACGTATATTCAATATGCATTCGCAATAGATATATATATCACAATGCATATATACATATGTTCATCATTCATCTCATATCTCTTCATTCTAGATTCACATTTATAACTCACAATTCAACAATTCATACACATCAGCATCCTTCATACAACAATGATATTTATGCCATATGGCTCATATAAAACTCATCAATTAACACCAATCCCTTTTTGGGAGTATGGGTACATCACTTATACCCTACCAGGAACAACATCTCAGTTATTCTACCCCGGTAATTATTCCACCTGGAACGACATCTTAGTCATTCTACCCCGGTGTATACAACCACGACACTATACCTCACTAGGAATAACATCCTGTTATTCTACCCCAGTGATTACTCCACTAGGAACGACCTCTCGCCATTCTACCCCAGTGAGTACGACTCAACACATATACACATTTCCCACACCATTCTTACATTACCAAACAATACACATGTACTCGCCATATATATTCTCATGCATTCTTCACCCACCATCGCATACAAGCAATATACACTTACAAATATTGTGCCAAACGACAACAAACTCAATCACATTCATCATGAATTTCAATCAATTTAAACAATGTATCACATATGCCAAAAGGCCACATATTCATAATCGATTCATAATCTAGGATTCACACCATACGGCTACCCACAACACAACATATAACAGCGCACAAGCTAAACGATACATAATTATATCAAATACATCAACATTGGATGGAACCAACCAAAATAAAACAAATGCTGTCAAATTCGCTGACCTTCGCCTGGTGAAGCCTCTGGCGAACCTTCGCTACTTCGTTCGCCTGGCGCACTTGCCAGCGAAGACCACTGGGAGTTATTCTGGAATTACTCGCTAGCACACTCGCCTAGAGAACCTTCGCCACACTCATTCGACTGGAGAACTTGCCAGTGAAGACAGGGTGGATGCTTCTGACTTGGTTTGCTGTTGCTCGCTGGGCTTCGCTCGGTGAAGCTTCGCTATCATTCGCCTGGCGAACTTGCAAAATCAGAACTTCCATGGCTGTCCAAAAGCCCAAACCTCACAACCCGACCGATTTAATCCAAATCAGTCCCAGTAGCACGGCCCACTCATCACCCGACTATATTACACTGTCAATTCCAAATTCTAACCGATAAAACTCAGTTTCTACCGATTAAACTCATTCCGACCTATAATGGAAAATGTAGAAAACACCCAACAAATCCAAACACACATACATAATCATACACATTGATTAAGATAACAATGCTTCTCACCCTTACCTCAATTAATCGGAAGCTAGAAGTTGTTCTTGAGCTTTCCAAGCTTTTCCTTCTTTTTCCTTCTACTTTCTCTTCTTCCTCCACTTTTCTTTCATGTTTTCTATATTACATTTTCGTTCCGCTCCCCCTTCATATATTCTTCCCTTCGGTTTCTCTCCAATTTATTCCCTCTCTCAAAACATCTATCAATCCATTTAAACAATCATCTAATCATTCAAATAATTAGAATAATCCAAATAAACCAGTTAATTAACACAAATAATTAATTATTGAAAATTGGGCTGTTACAACTCTCCCCCACTTTAGGAATTTTCGTCCTCGAAAATGTTACTTCAATGAACCGAGTCGAATACGACTTCCTCATCCCAATTTCTCAAATCCCATTTTCTCTAGTTGGTTCCCCCAACTGTCTTTACCGAAGAAATCTTCATTACCTCGAAGTTACATCTTACTCATCAATCTGAACTAGCAATGTCTCAACAGTCAAATCCTTCCTCACTTGTACACCATCTGTCTGAATGAATGCACTTACACTTCCTCAATTAGGCACATACCACATCGTGTAAATTCACAAGTGACAACGGTAAGACAATCTAACATGATACTTCTCCCACGCTTCCGCTGCACCACTCTAATACTAAGAAATAAAACACGGTGTGTGCTTCCGTGACTTCAAAGCTCGATCAACACCCGTCGCTACTGTAACCCTCAGAACATGTCCTTTCTCGGATCTTCTTGATCTTTTCAGTCATCTCTTACATAATCCTCAGGTCTGAGCACAGTACCCTCGCCTGAATCATATCAATACAAAAGAGTCTTACACCTCCTGCCATACCAAGCTTCAAATTCCCATCTGACACCATATTAGATGACAGCTCATACAATCTTTATCACTTCAGTGATATACATCTCAACTGGCTCCAACATAGAATGATTAATCCTCATTGGTAGAAAAAGAGCCAATCTAGTCATTCCATCCAAGATCGCTCAATTAAGACCATATTCCTCCAATTCTCCGGAAACTCATGGGAATACTATCCGATTTCAACTCTGGAATATACAACGGTTACATCAGACCCAACAGTCTCAGGCGTTCATTCTTCGGCTTCCAACAAGTCTAACCAGCACATACAACTAACCACTTCTCTTTTCCTCTATGGCCATCAAAATAATTTCCTCAAACCCGGTTACATCTTTATAGCACTAGGATGGATACTCCATCTACCACAATACCCCTGTTCCACTTAATAATATCTAGAACACAACTCTATCACGACATCTCACGATACTATCCCCATTAATACGAAAATCAGTCCTTCGACTTAACTCATCAAATTCAACCCTCATCACCAGTATATACCAAATCTTCAAATCGATGCATCAGTTACCGCGTTGCTCTACCCGAATGGTAATTCAATCTAAAGCCATAATCCCTCAGGAATTCCAATTGTTTTCCTCTGCCTCGTATTCAATTCTTCCAATTTAAACCAATACATTATGCTCCTGAGATCACCAACTATTTCAAATCTCTCACTAACCAATTGGAGCCTCCAACTCCGGCACAAACACAATGACGACCAACTCTAAGTCACTTGTCAGATAATCCCTCTTATATACTTTAAGTTGCCTCCAAGCAACTAAACTTGCTGATGTTGTACTTAATACATCTCTCAATCATACCCATGAGGCATCACAAAACACAACGAACAGTTCTATCGAATTCGGCAAGAATCCACACACGAGCTGTTGACAGCTCTCCCAAAGCTCTCTAAACTTCCTTCTCAGTGGCATATCTTTGCTTCTCTTCCAACACTGATATCACAAGTTCCCGATGCTCAACATGATCTTCTATATTCTTCGAATTATCAAACACATTCCATCAATAAATTAATTAATTTCCATGTCATTACTTCACCATCATACAAAGCATTAAAATAACGTCCAACACTTCGAATGGTGCGTCAAAAGACGAAAACAACATTTTCACACTCCGAAGGCCACTCAACACATTTTCAACTCTTGAAATTTCAAAGGTCTAATTATACCAATATTGTATTCCACATCTTACTTTCATTAATAGTCACCACAAGTCATTATCCACCTTTATACTCGACTCCACAACCTGTTGCCGTAGCATACACACCAGACATAAGTCTCAAAATTACTCACTCAATTTTAATTCCTTGGCCCCCCAAACAGACCTACCGTATGGAGCTCCTAATATATGACTAGTTTTCCGCAACTAAGTCGATCACAACTTCACCTACGTCCTGTTGTTGTACCCCAAAATTTGCCCAACATGTCTTTACCTAGCTTGTGTTTCATTTCATTCACATTAGCATTATCATTTGTATTTCATTGACAAGTATGCAGGAGATCAAGAGGTATGCTTACCAATCAAGAGCTACACAAGACTTTGAAGCTAGCTAAGAAGCTTATTCAAGTGTTCAAGGGTTGAATATCTTTGCCAGAGAAGTTAAAAGATCCTCAGAGAGGGTGGTTAAAACCAAGAGTGTGGGTCTCCTAACTTGAGAGCTATGGGGAAGAACATCAGATGATTCTGAAGCCATGAAGATGGACTTGAGGTCTTGAGAGAGCTCATGAGAAGTGTTGAAGGTCACTTTGATGCCTAGATAGGTCATTGTGCAAGATTAAGAAGACTCAGCCATGAGTGGTGCAATTAGGGTTTGACTGGGTCAACCCTAAGTCAACTGATGATTTGGACAAGGTTGAGACCTAATCCAAGAGCCATGTGATCATGGATTGATACATTGAGATGTTATAAGGATGATTCCAAGGTCAACTCATCATGATTGAAGAGTTTGAGAAGTCTCAAGCTAGGGTTTCTAAGGCTTGACAGTGTAAAATCCCCTAGTTTGACCCCTATCTTCAAGGCAGTTTAGATCAAGATGTGATTGTCATCTCATCTTGCCCCCAACATGAATGTTGTAGAGCTTGATATTAGCTTTAATTTGAGTGCTAGAAGTCCTTGATAGGATTTGTAGAACTCAAGTTATGACTTTGACAAGTTACAGGTCATCTGAGGTATGTGAATTTGGGGGCTTGAAAGTTGTCCAACTTGCATGAAACCTTTGCCCTAGGAGGATGATTCCTATGAACTTTTGGTCAACATGAATGTTGTTACTTATTCTCTTAGATTTCTAGAGAGTACTAGAAGTCCTTGATAGGATTTGTAGAACTCAAGTTATGGCTTTGACAAGTCAAGGGCATTTTGGTCATTTGGAGATTATAGGTCATTCCAACCATAAGGCTATAACTCCTATTTCCAAGCTTCAAATGGGAAAATGTTCAACATGAAAGTTGTTCAAAATGATGTTTTTAGCTTGTCTAAACAACAATTGTCCATTGATATGGATTATATCAAGCATTGGTTGAAGAAACTTCACATAAAAGCCATTTTAATGAATTAAAATGAGAAAATTCAAAATAAATGAGATTAACATGTTTCCAAGTCAAATTTGTGGTCATTTTGAATGAAATTGATGCTTTAAAGAGATTGGCATTGTCACATTGTTGATTTGAGGTCCATAACATAGTCATTTGGATGGTTACTTCACAAGTAAGAAACATCTCCTACATACTCCACATGTTAAAATCAAGGGAGGGAAACACTTCAATGAGATCCCACAGGTGCTAAATGAGTCACTTGGACTGAGTTTAGAACATAAGTAAGGCTTGAGAGCACACATCCATGTTGAAATTTGGAAGAAAAAGTGAATATCCAAAATCCATAATTGGGCCTAGTTTGGGCCTCATATCCATCAGAACACATTATAAATAAGACTTAGAACGAATTTGGAAGGTTCTGGAGCAGAATTCTGTTGAGAAGCCATTGATGTGTAGTGAAGAAAAGCTTGAAAAGTTGGAAATGCGTTTTGGATAATCAAGAGGCTTCAGCACGAATTGAGCATCAAGAATTGTCCACCATTACTCCTTGAAGGATTCTGCATAGTTTGGAAGAGAATTGAGGCGCATAACCACTGCAATCCAAGCTTCAAGGTTGGTTCTAAATTCTTGAAATATCTCTCTGATTATGCACTTTTAATTCATTAGAAGCATGTGGTTAAGTTCCCTTTAGGATGTAGATGAATTCTGGTTAGTTAATTTGATGGTTAGAGACAAGTTAGGGTTCCTTCCATTTTCGGTTGAGATCTTGTTTTGGCGAACCGTGCGTTTTTAGCATAAACTAGTGGCATGATTGAGTTCCTGAGGAAATTTTGGTCAACTTTCATCAAGACATCGTGTGAAATGGTTGAGCATAGAGTGAGTTAGGGTTGAACAGGGCTGGACGGAGAAGTCGCTGGAGATGGCATGGCCGCGCGCGAGTTTCACAACTTGCAGAGAATTCAAAACGAAGAAGATGAAATCTCCTCCGTTCGTGTGTGATGAGGACTTTGACTCAGGCACCAATCCAAGCGTTCTCAGGGAGCCACGTAACCCCCTCCAATGCGCACCGTTTTGAGTTAGTGGATTTCCAAGGCTTGTTAGCTTCGCTGCATGAACCCAAGAAGCGTAGGTTCGAACCCTGGCATGTGTTTTTTTTCTTTTGAGTAATTGATGAACTGAGGTGAGCAATGGAACCATGCGCCTGGGCTTTAGTATTGGTTGATATCAACACCCCCCTGGCCCAATCATGGATATGAACTGAGTTTCGTTGCTATCAGCACCGTGCGTTTGATATTTTATTTTGATTTTCTATGTTTTTCATTTTATTCATGGTTATTGATTAAATCATAAAAAATGGAAAAATAGCTCAATTAACCCCATTCTTTTTGAATTAGATTCATGATAGGGTCTAGTATTTTTAAGATAAAAAATATTTTTATTTCATGCATTTTATAATTTTATGGGAATTTTCACATTTTAATTGATATTAAAATAGTCATGTTTAATACTTGATTTTGTAGAATTTTGTGTGATCATGTGATGATGATTTTGATATTGATTTCTTGTGTGTGGCTAGCATAGATATGCATGATCCCCATAGATTTTTCTCACATTTTTGTGATGAGCATAAGTGGTAGTTTAGGTTGAAACCTTTAGAAGCTCCACTTTTAGGGTTTATGGTTGATACCTTTGGATTTAGGACTTAATTTTAGGACTTAATAGATGATTTAGTCCCTGGTTTTTGTATGAGGCATTCTTAATTGAATTAGGATCCCTTAGGAATTTTTGTAGAAATGTATAATATAGTTTGCTATTTTTGATTGATTTTAGTTTAGGTGCTAGTTTTAGATGATTCTAAGGCACTAACTCAACTAGATTGACATCTTTAGTTCCCTTAGACTAGGGTTTTGCTTTGCTTGCTCTTGGATGATGATGAAGACAAGTTGAATATGCATTGGATTGCTTGAAGAGGCTTGGATTTGAAGATCTTCCCTTCTTGTGGTGTAGTTTTGATTAGGTTAAGATTAGGGTTTTGTAAGCAGAGCTTCTAGATAGTTCTCTTCCTTCATAAACATGGATGATGTTGATTACTTCCATTCTTCTCTATGATGAAAGGTCCCTTTGTAAAGGCCTCATCCCTCCTTTGGTAGGATGTGTGGCTCTTTGCAAATTGGTAGAACCTTTGAGGGTCCCTTTCTCTGATGATAGGATGCTTAGTGGTGACCTTTGGTCTTCACTCTGCTACCAATCATCCCAACTTTGCTCTTGATAGATGAATCTTTCTCCCTTGTTAGAGGATGGAGTTCCTTGCTTAAAGAAGATTGAAGGATGGAGTTGATACTTCTTTGTGGTTGAAGATTACTCTGAGGAGCTGAAGCTTGTAGGAGAAGAAGACCAAGTTGATATTGGTAAAGCAAAGAGAGCTGAAACTTGAAGACCAAGTTGAAACTTGTGGAGAAGATCCAATGGAGATTGAGAGAAGAGCTGAGGCTTGAGGAATAAAGGATAAGTTGACACTTACATTGATACATTGAGAGCCTGAAGGAATCAAGTTGATACTTGTAGTTAGGAGTAAAGCCTGAAGGTAGAATTGACTGAAGAGCTGAAGCTTGGAGAAGAGAGAACAAGTTGATACTTATGTTTGATGGGTTGAAACCTTGGAGGAGCAAGTTGATACTTGTTATTGAGGATGATAGCCTTGAAGGGTGATTGAAGTCTAAAGACTGAACTGCTGGCAGAAGATTGCTTTGCTGTGAAGCTGTGGAAGCTGTTGATCTGCTTTCCTTTCTTGTCTGTTTTCTTTTCTGTATTGATGTGGATTGTTTGACTTGCTTGATGCATTAGAATAAGTCTATATCTAGACTGATGTAAGCTAGGAGCATGACTGCACTAGAGGTTGAGTTGCTCCCTCTGCTTGTATTTTTACTGTGTGGCTTTGCTTGCGGGTATTCGGTAGAGCCCAGCTCCCTTGTCCATGTGGTTTGTGTTTGCTTGATAGCATTTCATTTCCTCTATATGATTGCAGTCACTGATATTTTGCTTGATAGCATGTTATTTCCTCTGTATGATTGCAGTTATTCATATCTGGCTTGAGGTTGAGATGAGCTTGTGGAGGCTGATACCCCACACACATTTCCTCCCTCACTTGTATTGCATGCATTTTACAGTCGTTTACTGTTTACTGTTTAAGCTGATGCTTTATCTGTTTTTGTTTATCATTGACATGATCCCCTAGGAATCTCACTTCCTTTGATAAGGAAGTGATGATTAGAACTTTAGGTTGAAACCTATGCATGATAACTTCTAGGAGTTCCCTATTTCAAACTTCAACCATAGGATGAATCCTTGGCATGACAACATTAGGACTTGATAGTCTCCCCTTAGTTGAACCTGTTCGTTCTCTCTTCTCATCTCAAAACAAATCAAAATATAGTAATAAAGGTTAACTGATGTCGTATGTTACGAGCCTTAAGCTATCTGAGAAAGGGTTGTTGGAGAGTTTATTTTCGACAGTCTGGATGTTTAGTATGGCACCCTTTGGGTGACATGCGACGCATTCACTCTCAGGTCATAGTTTCTAGTGCGATACTAGTTGCAAACGTCCATAAAAAACAGTTCTTTCGTAAAAGACAGAAAACAAACTTCAAACCTTTTTGCCCCGTGGGCCCGTAATTCAAAGGAAGCTTTTCTGAAGAAAAAAGTGTCGTTAAACTTCAGCGCCACCGCAAACAGGCTTTGTCCCTTAACTGCTGGAACTGCTGTTTAACCCTACTCGATAAAACAGATGAATCTGAATTCCCGTAAGCCGTATTATCCCGAACTACGTAAGCTCTGATCTCTCATATCTGTTGAGAGTACGTAGGCACAATATGAAGGAAAATTGCGATCTAAACGCAGCGGAAAACAAAAATTTCCTTTAGTGATCCTTACGAATGAGCATGGTCAGTGATAGAATCGTTACCTCTTTGTGGCGATTCAGATCTTTGATGCAGCGATCACAAGCGTTGATGAAGTGCAACGCCTCTACTCAGTCCACACGAACAACTTCCGGTCACAGTGCTAGCTGCTTACGAACGGAATTATTTGAGTGAGAAAAGAGAATAAAAAACGAAATTGCATCAAGTGAAAGCTTCATCACAAGGGTTCCTTTTATAGACTCTCTTGTGGGCTGCGGGCTAAAACCCAATTCACATGATCCATAATAATATTATATATTATTATAATAACTATTATTATAATAAATATATTTATTTTATTATTATTTTATAACCATTATAAAATAACAATAATTATTATTATATTATCCGAATTTCTATTTTTTACTTAAGTGCACCGTACCTTATGGTGTTCCTTTTTGATTTCTCTATCTCTCATCAAACTGTCCTTATGTGTGTGACCCTGTAGGATTTCGTAACGTTGGTAATTATATTAAATTATATATTTAACATAATAAACAGTAAGCGGTATCTAGCAACACATCACTGCTACCCAAGTCACGAAAATGTCATATGATCTGACAAAACCTTTTTCGTGATAATATATGTTTGTACAATTACCCTTTTGCCCCTATGTCTATATTGAACACAAGGCATACA
Organism: Lathyrus sativus; assembly: GCA_963859935.3. Taxonomy (NCBI): domain Eukaryota; kingdom Viridiplantae; phylum Streptophyta; class Magnoliopsida; order Fabales; family Fabaceae; genus Lathyrus; species Lathyrus sativus. The sequence goes on along the minus strand of OZ012736.1, from coordinate 156,122,454 downwards.
CTGTGTCATCCTTGTCCAGTTCAATATTGGGCCCTTAGACATTTCTCCTGTTATGCAGGATTGGCAAATTCCATCTAGGACACTCATGTCCCTCAGCATGCTTCGTGGAGTGCCCATCAACTGTCTTTATGATCATCCAGTTACGGATAATGTTTGATCAGCAATAAAGCACCCGACTCTACATCTAGGGTCCATAGTGGTTTCAGGTCGAAGGGTGGTAATACACCATTATCACCATGAGAATAACTTATGACACTTTGCATAACATACTATGTAGTATTCTCATAGCGGGTCAATCCGGTATAAATATTACTCCTAATATTTATACCTATGTCAAGACTTGATAACTCTTTATCCATGATCCATGAGATGTGATCATCAGTCTATCTTCATAATAGTCTCAATGCTTTTAATGTTATCCCACTTTGCAATAAAGCTTGACTACGGATATTTTAAGAATAATGTCTTTATGTTTAATGGGATCTCATGATTAAGTCACACTTAACATTTCATTAAACAGACTAACTATTCTAGGGACTTTATTATTCTGAAAGACAAACATAATAAAGAAATGCCTTTTATTATTAAACGAATAATCCGATACAAGTACCAAAAAAAGTATTGGCCTCTAGGGCTTACACCAACAATCTCCCACTAGCACTAGAGCCAATTAGGCATACCCTTAATACCCATAGATCTAGTATGACCATCATGCTTCTGTTGCGCAAGAGGCTTTGTTAATGGGTCAGCGATATTGTCAAGTGTAGGTACTCTGCATATCTTCACATCTCCCCGATCGATTATCTCTCGAATGAGGTGATAACGCCTAAGTATGTGTTTGGATCGTTGGTGAGATCTAGGCTCCTTAGCTTGTGCGATAGCACCATTGTTATCACAATATAAACCAATGGGATCCACAATGCTAGGGACTATGCCAAGTTCACTAATGAACTTCTTGATCCAAACAGCTTCCTTTACTGCATTTGAGGCAGCAATATACTCGGCCTCAGTTGTAGAATCAGCAACTGTTTCTTGCTTTGAACTTTTCCAGCTCACAGCGCCACCATTGAGACAGAACACATAACCAGATTGTGATCTAAAATCATCCTTATCTGTCTGGAAGCTAGCATCAGTGTAACCAATTACATCAAGCTCTTCCTGACCTCCATATATCAAGAATGAATCCTTAGTCCTTCTCAAGTACTTAAGGATATTCTTGACAGCTACCCAGTGAGCATCACCGGGATCAGATTGGTACCTACTCGTTGCACTTAATGCATACGAGATATCTGGTCGAGTACATAACATGGCATACATGATAGATCCTATTGCAGATGCATATGGAATCTTATTCATGCGATCCCTTTCTTCCTTAGTTGAAGGGGATTGTGTTTTTGATAAACACAGACCATGTTGCATAGGTATGAATCCTTTCTTGGAATCATGCATATTAAAGCGTCTCAACACTTTATCTATGTATGTACTCTGACTTAGGCCAAGCAGTTTTTGTGATCTATCTCTATAGATCCTAATTCCTAATATATAGGCTGCTTCACCTAGGTCTTTCATAGAAAAACAATTCCCTAACCAAGTCTTCACTTGTTGCAAGGTAGGGACATCGTTTCCAATGAGTAATATGTCATCTACATATAATACCAGAAACACGATCATGCTCCCACTAACCTTCTTGTAGACACAAGGTTCATCTTCATTTTTGATGAATCCATATTGTTTTACGGTTTCATCAAAACGAAGATTCCATCTTCTGGAAGCTTGCTTCAATCCATAGATTGATCGCTGTAACTTGCATATCTTTTGGGCATCTTGTGGTATGTCAAATCCTTCAGGTTGTGTCATGTACACATCCTCAAGAAGATTCCCATTAAGGAAAGCAGTTTTGACATCCATCTGCCATATTTCATAATCATGATATGCAGCGATGGCAAGTAAAATCCGAACAGATTTAAGCATTGCAACTGGTGAAAAGGTTTCATCATAGTCAACCCCTTGAATTTGTTTATAGCCTTTTGCAACCAGTCTTGCTTTATAGGTATGTACCTTACCATCCATGTCAGTCTTCTTCTTGAAGACCCACTTGCATCCTATAGGGTTAACTCCTATAGGAGGTTCTACCAAGGTCCAAACCTGGTTTGTGTACATGGAATCCATTTCAGATTTCATGGCTTCTAGCCACTTCTCAGACTCAGGACCAATTATGGCCTCTTTGTAGGTCACAGGCTCATCTTGATCCATGAGTAATACATCACCCTGATCACTTATGAGATATCCATATCTCTCAGGTTGGTGACGTATCCTGCTTGACCTACGCTGGTCTTGTTCTACTTGAGCAGGTTGCTCTTCCACAACTACTTGTGTTTCCCGCTCTAGTTCCTCCATAGGTGTTTCAATGTTTTGTGATTCTTGAATTTCTTCAAGCTCTATTTTCCTCCCACTGTTTCCTTTGGAAATAAAATCCCTTTCCAGAAAGACTCCAGTTCGAGCGACAAACACTTTGCCCTCAGAAGGATTGTAGAAGTAATATCCTCTTGTTTCTTTAGGATACCCCACAAATAAGCATTTGTCAGATTTGGGCTCAAGCTTGGTTGAAATTTGTCGTTTGACGTAAACTTCGCAACCCCAAATCTTCATGTAAGACATATGTGGTTTCTTACCACTCCATATCTCATATGGTGTCTTATCAACCTTTTTGGATGGAACACGGTTAAGTGTGTAAGCTGCTGTTAATAATGCATGTCCCCAAAAGGAGTTTGGAAGATCGACGTGACTCATCATGGATCGGACCATGTCTAACAAGGTTCGATTTCTTCTCTCAGATACACCATTCCATTGTGGTGTTCCAGGAGGAGTAAGTTGGGATAGAATCCCATACTCTTTTAGATGGTCATCAAATTCTAGGCTTAAATATTCACCGCCTCGATCTGATCGAAGAACTTTAATATTCTTACCTAGTTGGTTTTGTACTTCATTCTTGAATTCCTTGAACTTTTCAAAGGACTCAGATTTGTGTTTCATTAAATACACATATCCGTATCTACTGAAGTCATCAGTAAAAGTGATGAAGTACTGAAAACCTCCTCTGGCTGGTATGTTCAGTGGTCCACATACATCAGTATGTATGAGTGCCAAAAGATCATTAGCCCTTTCACCTTTTCCTGTGAATGGGGACTTTGTCATCTTTCCAATTAAACAAGATCTGCATGTCTCATATGATTCATAATCAAAAGAGTCCAAGAGTCCATCTTTATGGAGTTTGGAAATGCGTTTCTCATTTATGTGGCCTAATCGACAATGCCAAAGGTAAGTTGGATTCAACTCATTAGGTTTCAACCTTTTGGTATTAATGTTATAAATTGGCATTTCAAGATCAAGGACATATAGTCCATTATTCATTTTTGCAGTAGCATAGAATATATCATTCAAATAAATGGAGCAACAATTGTTCCTTATTATGAATGAAAAACCAAACTTGTCCAAACAAGAAACGGAAATAATATTCCTGCTAATTGCAGGTACATAATAACAGTTCTCTAACTGAATTATTAAACCACTAGGTAAAGTTAAAACATAAGTTCCTACAGCTAAAGCAGCAACCTTTGCTCCATTGCCAACTCGTAGGTCAACTTCACCTTTTGCCAAATCTCTACTCCTTTTTAGCCCCTGCACATTAGTACAAATGTGAGAACCGCATCCAGTATCTAATACCCATGATGCAGAAGTAGATAAATTAATTTCAATAACAAAAATACCTGAATTTGAAGTCTCTACTCCATTATTCTTATCTTCCAGGTACTTTGGGCAATTTCTCTTCCAATGTCCGGTCTTACCGCAATGGAAGCAAGTGCCCTCCTTTGCTATTCCTCCACTAGGCTTCAAAACAGGAGGAGTGGGTTTGGGTTTGGCAACTTCCTTGCCTTTCCCTCTACCACCCTGTTTGATGGGCCTCTTGTTCTGTTTCTTTCCATTACTGACCATCAGAATAGATTTCCCTTTTGTCTTCATATTCTGCTCAGCAGTTCTCAACATGCTTAGCAGTTCTGGAAGACTTTTGTCCAAGTCATTCATATTGAAATTCAGGACGAACTGACTGAAGCTCTCTGGCAACGATTGCAAGATCAGATCAATCGTAAGTTCTTTTCCAAGGGGAAACCCTAATCTGTCAAGGTTCTCCACATACCCAATCATCTTGAGTACATGGGGACTTACAGGGGCTCCCTCGGCTAACTTGTTGTTAAAAAGGGACTTTGAAACCTGAAACCTCTCATTTCTTGCTTGCTCTTGATAAAGCATTTTCAGATGTCCGATCATATCGAACGCAGACATGTTCTCCTGTTGCTTTTGCAACTCAGAGTTCATGGTAGCAAGCATGAGGCAAGCGGTTTCATTGGCATCATCGAAATGCTTCTTATAAGCATCTCTTTCTGCCTTTGGTGCAGAATTAGGAGGTTCCTCCTCAGGAACTGGTGTCTCCAAGACATACAGCTTCTTATCGTGCTTGAGGACAATCCTCAGATTACGGTGCCAATCCAGGAAATTTGTCCCAGACAATTTTTCCTTATCTAGGATGGATCGCAAAATATTGTTCGATGTGTTTGTTGTCATTGTAATCTACAAGAGAAATATGAAAATATAAGTATCATTAAAACAACATATTTAATTAGGCCTTTAATCAAATATGCTCCCACTATTTTATTCAAAACAAATGACCCTCATCATTTGATTCGGAAAATCCCGTTGGAAGACTTTCTAGTGGGTCGAGATCCATGTTTCACTTTGTTTTAAGTCAGCGTTAGGCTGATTACACAAAACTAAGTTATTTAGGTAGGAACTCCTTCCAATTGTATCTCATACAACTCTCGAATATTTTCAATTGGGTGAATAACTCCTTATTCTGATCCATCACATGAATCATTCCCAATTCTTGCTTCTAAACATATATAATCTTATTATAATTTGTTTAGTTAAGTTTGACCCATTGTTTTAGCAATTGGATATTACAATTATCCCATCACACCTTACTAATATAGAACATGCACCTCGCGTAGGCGAAACCTACAATGCTCGATACTAGTCTTGATGAGTGCTAAAAATTGGAAAGCATAAACTTAATATTTAATTTTGAGGGAATTTGTTATTAGTTTGATCTCACCGGCTTAACATGCAAAACGTCTCTCACATGCATCAACATACATATAAAAAGATACAATTATGGCCCCTAACGCAATTGTTCTCTCAAGCCAATGAGAGAACCTAAGCTAACCTAATAACGATCTAAGCTTCTCCAAGCATGATCTCCAAGGTTATCCTCCTTTAATATTGAATACTTCCTTTTCTCTTTTTTTTCATAACATAATATTACATTACATATAAGAAAACTCGTTTTACATACGAGGGAGTGAGATGAGAAAAGAAGTTACATAAAGAGATTGAGAGAGAGGCACGACACGCAGGCCGTATTCAAAAATCCCAAAACAATAATAAAGGATAAACTAAGGCCATAACTGATCACCACAAATAAATAATAATAAACACACTTTTATTATTAGTTTAAAATTCCGATAATTAAATAAACTAAATTAAATTTCGGCTGATTGATCACACTTTGCAGACTTAGCCGGGGGTTCCGCTGCCCGGTCAGCGGATGGTGGTTCCGCTGACCGTTCAGCGGACGGGGGTCAAGGGGGCAGCGCCTCCTTGCGGGGTTGTCAGGGGCAGCGCCCCGGGGAAAAATTTTATGAACACTTCATTGTATTTCACGTCGTTTCCTGCACAACTTTTGTGCATTTACAACCCCAACCGGAAAAGTCTGCGGCAATACAACACTTGTACTGCCATTAATCCTAATGCAACAATTTCATGCCGTCAAACACAACTCGATTGATAACTCAATATGATAGATCAACATGTCATTGCTTCACCATACTAACGTCGGATTCCGAAGCGAATGAAAATGATGATCTTTCAACAGAATTACAATCCTTATGTGATTGAATGGATGAAATCAAAACAGTATATCCCATATACCATCTTTGCATCAGAATTTCTTATATCTTATATAAAAGTGATTGATCTAATTGTGTAACCTATGGATGATCAATGTATCGCACAACTTCACCATACTAATGTCGGATTCCGAAGCATAATCAACATCAATCATCCAAATCGTACACAACAGATGCCAAATTTAATTAATCGTTTATTGTTAAATTCATTCTGTGTTTTAATCGAATCAAATACAGAAAAGACGGAAATTTAACAGCTATCAGATCCATGGTTTCGTAAGTGGCTCTGATACCACTGAAGGAAAATTGCGATCTAAACGCAGCGGAAAACAAAAATTTCCTTTAGTGATCCTTACGAATGAGCATGGTCAGTGATAGAATCGTTACCTCTTTGTGGCGATTCAGATCTTTGATGCAGCGATCACAAGCGTTGATGAAGTGCAACGCCTCTACTCAGTCCACACGAACAGCTTCCGGTCACAGTGCTAGCTGCTTACGAACGGAATTATTTGAGTGAGAAAAGAGAATCAAAAACGAAATTGCATCAAGTGAAAGCTTCATCACAAGGGTTCCTTTTATAGACTCTCTTGTGGGCTGCGGGCTAAAACCCAATTCACATGATCCATAATAATATTATATATTATTATAATAACTATTATTATAATAAATATATTTATTTTATTATTATTTTATAACCATTATAAAATAACAATAATTATTATTATATTATCCGAATTTCTATTTTTTACTTAAGTGCACCGTACCTTACGGTGTTCCTTTTTGATTTCTCTATCTCTCATCAAACTGTCCTTATGTGTGTGACCCTGTAGGATTTCGTAACGTTGGTAATTATATTAAATTATATATTTAACATAATAAACAGTAAGCGGTATCTAGCAACACATCACTGCTACCCAAGTCACGAAAATGTCATATGATCTGACAAAACCTTTTTCGTGATAATATATGTTTGTACAATTACCCTTTTGCCCCTATGTCTATATTGAACACAAGGCATACACTGTGTCATCCTTGTCCAGTTCAATATTGGGCCCTTAGACATTTCTCCTGTTATGCAGGATTGGCAAATTCCATCTAGGACACTCATGTCCCTCAGCATGCTTCGTGGAGTGCCCATCAACTGTCTTTATGATCATCCAGTTACGGATAATGTTTGATCAGCAATAAAGCACCCGACTCTACATCTAGGGTCCATAGTGGTTTCAGGTCGAAGGGTGGTAATACACCATTATCACCATGAGAATAACTTATGACACTTTGCATAACATACTATGTAGTATTCTCATAGCGGGTCAATCCGGTATAAATATTACTCCTAATATTTATACCTATGTCAAGACTTGATAACTCTTTATCCATGATCCATGAGATGTGATCATCAGTCTATCTTCATAATAGTCTCAATGCTTTTAATGTTATCCCACTTTGCAATAAAGCTTGACTACGGATATTTTAAGAATAATGTCTTTATGTTTAATGGGATCTCATGATTAAGTCACACTTAACATTTCATTAAACAGACTAACTATTCTAGGGACTTTATTATTCTGAAAGACAAACATAATAAAGAAATGCCTTTTATTATTAAACGAATAATCCGATACAAGTACCAAAAAAAGTATTGGCCTCTAGGGCTTACACCAACACAATACTGATGTATTGGCGAGCCACCTTCCCCGTAACCCGTAGTTAGGCGAACTACGTTGACTCTCATTTCTCATTCTCTGATGAGTGTACGTAGGCATAAAGTGCGACGCTTTGGCGAGTCATTTTCTTTTCTGTTTAAGCCAACCTTGATAGGTAGATAAATAAAACCAACCCGTCATATAAACATAACAAGCGTGGATCCCGTCGACTACGACGGACGTGAGGGGTGCTAATACCTTCCCCTTGCGTAACCGACTCCCGAACCCAGACAATGGTTGCGATGACCTTGTCTTATACCTTTTCGTCAGGTTTTTCCGATCGTTTCCTTTCCCGTTTTGAGGGATAAATAACAAAAGGTGGCGACTCTTCTGTTTTGCCGGCACCTTATTTTCGCGGAAGCGACAACTGGCGACTCTGCTGGGGACTTGATAGTTTCCTGGGATCCAACGTCCCTTATGCGAGTCAGTTTGGGGATCCAACGTCCCTGCGAGAGTCAATCCTAGCGCTTGTATGATTACTTGTTGGGTTGTATTTATTTATCGCATTTTATTTCCCGCACTTTATTTTCAGTATGATATGATTATCTGTGCTGTTGTGGGAGGGGCATTCTGATGAGTGAGAAGCCAGACCCAGGCTTGAGTGAACATAGCATTAGTTGTGGAAATTAGTGGGCACGTGCTTGCTTGGTAGGCACTAGTGTCTCATGAAATCCACGCTCAGACGAGGTTCTCCCGGTTGACTTCTTTTTCAACCCTTTGGGTTGAGGGGGTTGTTGGTTTGGAGGATTGTCGACTCTAGGGACCGATCATTTGGGATTCAGCCGAGTGAGGCCGCTTCATGAGCTGGTGATGCCACACCTTCTGGGTATCGTATCACCCCTCTTGAATGTCTGTGACGCTGATGACCGCATAGGATGCCGAACTTGAGTCAGTTTAGGTCCATACCTGTGATCAGGGTTGGGTTTGTTGCAGGAAACCTTAACCTTCAGACTACCTGGTTTTCTTGATAGTGAATCAGTTTCGTTGGTACCAGAGGTTCTCATCAGCAGATGTATAGTTGTTCTTGACAGAGCAGAGTTTTGGTCCTGTATCAGAGGTCCTTATTATGAGATATGTTTGTTCTTGATAGAGCAGAGTTTTGGTCCTGTATCAGAGGTCCTTATTATCAGATGTTTGTTCTTGACAGAGCAGAATTGGGGTCCTGTATCAGAGGTCCTTATTATCAGATGTGTGTCTGTTCTTGACAGAGCAGACTTGTGGTCCGATGCCAGGGTTTTCTTATTATCAGATATGGTGGTTGTTCTTGATAGAGCAGGATTATGGTTTTGTTGATACAGAATCTCCACAGCACAGTTGCCTTGATCTCTTGCTGCATGATTGCATTTTACATTGCTTTGCATATTCATTTGCATTTCATTAACGTGTGTCTGTGTTGCAGGTACCGTTTCCCACGATCCAGGATTTCTTGCCTCCTATTGTGTTATTATGGGTTCTCTGAGGAAGACCGTGGCTTACAAGCTCCCTGCTCCCGATGTTGTTCAGCTGACTGGTTTGATTACCTTAGCAGATGATTCTGTGAGAGATGAGTTCAGAAAGTCTTACGGCAAACTGCTCAGTCTGGTTCATAAACCCTCTGTGTTCGAGTTGAATGGGTTGCACGCCTTGCTGCAGTTCTACGATCCTCCGTTGAGATGCTTTACTTTCCAGGACTTTGTTCTCGCACCCACGCTAGAGGAGTATGTTGATTTGTTAGGTGTGCCTATCAAGAGTCAGATGCCCTTTGTCCACATGGATGCTGAGCCTGATCTGGCTAGTCTAGCTCCGTCACTTCATCTGGATGCCTCCGAGTTGGTCTTGTCTAGTTGGAACAAGGTTCCCGGCTTCTCCTTGCAGTTCTTAGTGGGAAAGGCTCAGCAGTGCGCCAAAGACGGATGTTGGGTCGTGTTCAACGCCATTCTCGCTCTGTGCATATATGGCATCATTCTGTTCCCCAATATGCCCGACTTCGTAGACTTCGACGCCTTCCACATCTTTGCTTCAGGGAATCCAGTCCCTACCTTGATAGGAGATGTCTACCATTTCGTCCACTACAAAAACGAGAACAGAAGGGGTAAGAATGTCTCGTGCTGTGTGCCCTTGCTTTATAGATGGCTTAATAGTCATCTACCCAAGAAGGGTCCCTTTGCTTCGTCTGCAGCCACAACTGAGTGGTCGGAGCGTCTGATGAGTCTATCAGCGGAGGATATTGACTAGTTTGATAGGGATAGGTTGGGTACCGAGATCATCTTCAGCTGCAGCGGGTTTCCGAACGTGCCTTTGATAGGCAGGAAGGGCTGTATAAACTATAATCCATCTTTGCTGGTCCGACAGTTTGCTTACGCTTTGAGAGCTCCGCCGAAGGATGAAGAGGTGCAGGAATCTCTGTACCTCACTGGTCTTCTAGAGGGGGATATGTTATCCAAGCTTCAGCGCGCTTGGAATGGTATCAGTAAGCGGGGAAAACCATTGCTGGGGAAAAGTAATAGTCAAGCCTACGCTCCATATGTGACTTGGATCAGAGCCAGAGCAGATGCTATAGGGATGTCATTTCCTCCTGCCAAGCCAGAAAGCCCTCCAGTGATTGAAGAGCCTACCACCGTGCCTATTCAGCAGCATAATCAGGCGTTAGCTGAGCGAGATGAATTGAAGAAAGAATTGGCTCAACTCAGAAGCGAGAGAAGCGAGGCCGTTCATTCCTTCAAGAGGCAGACTGAGCTGGTGAACCAATTGGGGACAGATTTGACTAAGCAGATAGCTGAGCGCGAGCGCATGGGTCGAGACTTCAAAGCTGTCAACAATGTGCTGGCCACGAAGAAGCAGCACTTGGACGAAGCGTATCGGAGGATATCCAAGTTTAACCAGCATTGGAAGGCCACCCTAGCCAACAGGAAAGAGCGGGAGGATAAGCTGATGCAACAGATCTCCAAGCTGAAAGCCCAGGTGAAGGCTAGTGAGAAGTGGTTTGATGAAGAAACCGCTCGCAGATATGCCGTTGAAGGCCAGCTTAACAGGGCTCTTGCTAACCTGAAGGAGCGCAAACTGACGTTTGAGTCCAAGAAGCGGAAACTAAAAGATTGTTTCGACGAAGGAGCATGGGAAGATTCGGTCGAAGGTCTTCAGTACACCATTATGCAGAGAGAGTTACTCGTCGAAGGGTTGCTCACTCGGCCTGATCATCCAGAAACGAAGGGGTTATTAGAAGAGTTTCGCGCCCGTGGCCGTGCTTGACTATTTGTATTCCTTTTGTTTTGATCATTGTTGTATGCTGACCATCACCAGGCTTGTTGGTTGAGGTCATGCTATTGATTCATCTTGTACTCACTGACGTTGTGTACTGCCTTGATGGGCTTTCTTCATATATGAGACGTTATTTCCATGACTGGACTCGGACTTCTTATTATCAGCACTGGCACTCAGGCACTAGGATCGGGGGAAATCTCCCTAACGCACAGACACACGTTTGCATTTGCATGAAGCATTTTCCTAACCCTTTTGTGTTTCCAGGTTGTTTCAGGTTGTCCCAGAATTGATCAGAGACCAATCCACCGCTATCCGACCAGAGCAAATCAAACCAGAATCATGGAGCAAGTGCAAACTGATGTTCAAGAACTCCGCGAAAGAATGGACCGCTTCATGGAGCTCATGCAAGCGGTCGCCAATGGCCAGGATCAGCTCAGAACCTTGGTTCAGCCTCTGATTTCAAGGGTCGATAGCAATGGCGTACTCCATGGGGGGACCGTGCCTACCCCTCCACCTGTTGAAACTCCTCAGAATGGCGTCCCCGTGACCGGGGGGAATGGTAGTGCCAACGACAATGTGATAGCTAACATGGGACTCAACGGTAATACGACGGGTGTCGGTAATGGGAATTTTGAAGCTAACGTCAATGTTGGGCTGGGCAACAGCAATGCGGGTGTTGGAAATCTGCTGGGGCCTCATCCGTGGTTAGAAGACCGTCAAGACGATGTGTTCTCTCAGAGAGGTGCCGAAGGTGAGCTGACTGCTGAAGCACGTCTAAGGTTCAAGGAACTCGAGGATAAGATGAGGAATATCGAGAACCATAACACCCTGGGTGTTGATATGTCCAAGTTGGGACTGATTGCTGATTTCAAGGTGCCTCCCAAGTTCAAGGTACCTGACTTTGAAAAGTACAAGGGCACCACTTGCCCTCGCGTCCACCTGAGATCATATTACCGGAAAATGTCAGCTCACTCTGAGGACGAGAAGTTGCTGATGCACTTCTTTCAGGACAGTCTGTCCGGGCCCTCCCTCGAATGGTACATGAGTTTGGAACCTACCAGTGTGCGCACGTGGAAGGAACTTGCTGAAGCATTTGTGCACCACTACCAATACAACATTGACTTGGCTCCGAACCGAGTCCAACTACAGAATCTGTTGCAAAGGACCAATGAAGGGTTCAAGGAATACGCCCAACGGTGGCGTGAATTGGCAGCCAGGGTTCAGCCGCCGATGGTTGAACGCGAGCTTGTGCAAATGTTCGTAGCCACCCTCCCAGGGGTTTATTATGAGAAATTGGTCAGCGGTATGTCTGGAACCTTCTCAGATCTCATTATCACAGGTGAGCACATTGAAAATGGGATCAAACTGGGGAAAATTCAAGGTGATTCATCCTCAGCTGGAGGAGGCGGAAAGAAACCCTATAGTGGCAAAAGGCGGGAAGGAGAGACGAGCGCCGTATCCAACGCTCGAAGGAAGGGTAAAGGCCCTCACCAATAGGTGGCCAGCATAACTATCCTGGCAGTTCAACAGCCACAGCAGCAGCAGTAGCCGCAGCAGCAGCAGCCGCAGCAGCAGCAGCAACCGAATCAACAAGGGTACAGAAAGTATCAAAACAGGACACCTCTGTCGAGCCGTCACCTCGAGACACCGCCCATGTCTTACGCTCAGCTGTTGCAGACTCTGCTTCAGTTACAGTTAATCCAGAAGAGAACCCTAGCTCCCTTGACAGGGGCACCTCCTCCAGGTTATGATGCGAATGCGACTTGTGAGTTTCACTCAGGGGCACCAGGCCACACAATAGAAAACTGCAAAGCCTTCAAGCACAAGGTGCAGGACATGGTGGACGCTAAGATCATCAACTTCTCAGATAATGTGCCAAACGTCACGAAGAACCCTATGCCTAATCATAGGGGAGGTGGAGTAAACGCCATTATTGAAGACGAGAGTTTGGATTTGTTGACTGACGTCAGAGATCTGAAGACACCGCTTAGCTTCGTTAAAGCTAAGCTGATGAAAAGGGGTTTCTTTCCAGGTTGTGGGGAACTGTGCACGGGCTGTGCGACAAGTCCTGATGGATGTGAACAATTGATAGAGGGGATTCAAAGTCTGATGACCGAAGGAATCCTGCAGTTTAGCCGAAGAGCCGAAAGCGGATCAGGAGAGGTAATGCTGAAGCAAGATGATGAGGTTGCCACCATCACCATCGCTCGCCAGACGATAACTATTTCTGCACCCAGGCCCCCCACAATTACTATCACCAAAGCTCGGCCGATACCGTTCGAAAGCACTAATGCTGTCCCATGGCATTATGGGGCAGAGGTCTACTGCAACGGACAGAAGTTGGAACTAGAACCGTTTGGGTCGTCTGTGGAGAACCTGGTGGGCGTTAGCGGAGTTACTCGCAGCGGAAGAGTATTTGCACCACCTGAGGTCGTGACGGACAAAGCGGACAGAGCTTATGCAACTGATAAAGGGAAGAGTAAAGTCATCGAAGAGATCCCGCGTGGGGTAGAAAAAGACTTACTCGTTAAAGACGCTGAGGAATTTATGAGGTTGATTAAAAAGAGTGACTACAAGATCGTGGATCATCTCCATCAGACACCCTCGAAAATTTCCATCCTGAATTTGTTGCTGTGCTCTGAAGCACACCGCAACGCACTGCTGAAGGTGCTGAACACCGCGTATGTACTGCAGGAAATATCGGTAAACCAGTTGGAAGAGGTCGTAGCCCACGTGAATGCTGGAAATGGGTTAGGGTTCACTGACTTAGAGCTGACGCCGAAGGGAAGAAACCACAACAGTGCCCTGCACATCTCGATAGAGTGTAGGGGAACGATTATGTCTCACGTGTTGGTAGACACAGGGTCATCGCTCAATGTTCTGCCGAGGAAGGCATTAATGAAGTTAGATACTCGCGGAGTGATCTGCACACCCAGTGATCTGGTTGTGAAAGCGTTTGATGGAACCAAACGCCATGTTTTCGGGGAGGTGACATTGCCAATCCAAGTCGGGCCGGAAACGTTCGATGCGGTCTTTTACATTATGGACATCATGCATGCCTACAGCTGTCTCTTGGGCCGGCCATGGATCTATTCCGTGGGTGCCGTGACCTCCACGTTGCACCAGAAGCTCAAGTACGATGTCGGAGGTAGCATCGTAACTGTGTGTGGCGAGGAAGACATAATGGTGAGCCATTTGTCGTCCTTCAAGTATGTTGAGATGAATGGGGAAATCCACGAAACCCTATGCCAAGCGTTCGAAGCTGTTAAAGTCAAGGACGTAGCTCCTGCGATCACTGAGAAGCCAGAGATGACTCTCTCCTCCTTCAAGGAAGCCCAGGCCGTTGTCCAAGCCGGATCTACCCCAGGCTGGGGGCGAATTTTGGAGATACCTAACAAGCAAGACAAGTTTGGGTTGGGATATTCTCCTGGAGCTGAAGCCTCCTCTTCCAGCAGTGCATCGCGAGGTAAGGGGCCGATCCAGTTTACCAGTGGCGGGGTGATATTTGAAAGCGTCAACGCAGTGTCTGAAGACAGCGGAGATAGCGACTGTGACCTAGACTCTTGGATCCAGCCAAGCAAGCCAGGCGAGAGCCTCAACAACTGGTCCGTCAGGGATATCATCCAGATGATAAGCAAAGAGTAATGATTTACTTTTTCCAATCATTGTACAACCCTATGTCCTACCCGGGGCATAGTGGTTTTATTGTCAGGGCCTCGTTTGATTATGTACATGCATTTTATCAATAAATCAAAAGGCGTTTTCTTCGTATTCAAATGTAGTGATCTCTGTTATTCATGTTTTATATTTGTTTTGAAAAACAACAAAATGGCAATGGGGTTTGTGCTAACCTGCATATCCTCGTTTTAAGCTTAACCCTTGTTATTGCAGGATCCACATAACAGATGACATCGACTCTGGACCTTCTACGACTCACTTCGACTTCGATTGCCCGATCTATCAAGCCGAAGAAGAGATTGATGAAGACGAAGACCTTCCCGAAGAGTTGGCCCGCTTGTTGAAACAAGAAGAGAAAGTTATTCTGCCCCACGAGGAAGAGATTGAGATCGTGAATCTGGGTTCTGAAGAACTAGTCAGGAATGTCAGGATAGGGGCTGCATTGCAGAGTGATGTCAAGCAGAGATTGGTCGAGATGCCAAGAGAGTATAGTGACGTCTTTGCTTGGTCATACGAGGATATTCCCGGACTTGACACTGACATCGTGGTCCATCACTTGCCGCTGCGAGAATATTGTCCTCCCGTTAAGCAGAAGCTTAGGAGGACGCGACCAGATATGGCCGTTAATATCAAAGAAGAAGTGCAGAAACAGCTTGATGCTGGCTTCTTAGCGGTCACTACTTACCCTCCGTGGGTCGCCAACATAGTGCCTGTACTGAAGAAGGACGGTAAGGTACGAATGTGCGTCTATTATCGGGATTTGAATAGGACGAGCCCTAAAGATGATTTCCCGCTGCCTCATATTGATGTGTTGGTCGACAATACAACTCAGTTCTCCGTATTTTCATTCATGGATGGCTTCTCCGGCTACAATCAGATCAAGATGGCGCCGGAGGACATGGAGAAAACTACGTTTATTACACCTTGGGGAACATTTTGCTACAAGGTAATGCCTTTCGGTCTGAAGAACGCAGGGGCCACTTACCAACGAGCAATGGTTACTTTGTTTCATGATATGATTCATCATGAGATTGAAGTCTATGTTGATGACATGATTGCGAAGTCCCAAACGGAGGAGGGACATCTGGTCAATTTGCTGAAGCTTTTTGAGAGGATTAGGAAGTTCAGGTTGAGGCTGAATCCTAACAAGTGTACTTTCGGAGTACGGTCCGGAAAACTACTGGGGTTTATCGTGAGTGAAAGAGGCGTCGAGGTTGATCCTGCGAAGATTAAAGCGATACAGGAAATGCCAACGCCAAAAATAGAAAAAGAAGTTCGCGGTTTCCTGGGCAGAATAAACTACATTGCAAGGTTTATTTCTCAGCTCACGGCCACGTGTGAACCGATGTTCAAACTACTAAAGAAAGATCAGGCGATTATCTAGAACGAGGATTGCTAGAAGGCATTTGATAAGATAAAACAGTATCTTCAGGAACCTCCGATCTTGATACCCCCAGTGGATGGACGACCCTTAATCATGTACTTGACAGTTCTTGAGAATAGTATGGGGTGTGTTCTCGGTCAGCACGACGAGACGGGCATAAAGGAGCATGCCATTTACTACTTGAGTAAAAAGTTCACAGATTGTGAATCTCGTTACTCGATGCTGGAGAAAACGTGTTGTGCACTAGCCTGGGCTTCCAAACGTTTACGACAGTACATGCTCAATCACACCACCATGCTAATTTCAAAGATGGATCCGATCAAGTACGTCTTTGAGAAGCAAGCGCTTTCAGGAAGGATTGCCAGATGGCAAATGGTGTTGACGGAATATGACATTCAGTACGTTTCCCAGAAGGCCATTAAGGGAAGCGTATTGTCTGAATACCTTTCCGAACAGCCGATTGAAGATTATCAGCCGATGAAATTTGAATTCCCTGATGAGGATATCATGTTTCTCAAGGTGAAAGATTGTGATGAACCGTTGCCCGACGAGGGGCCAAATAGGAAATCCCAGTGGAAATTGATATTTTACGGGGCGGTTAACTCTTATGGAAGTGGCATTGGGGCAATCATCACGACTCCCCATGGATCCCACATCCTGTTTACTGCGAGACTGACATTTCCGGTCACCAATAATGAAGCGGAGTACGAAGCATGCATCATGGGTCTAGAAGAGGCAATTGATTTGAGAATCAAGAACCTAGATGTATATGGTGACTCGGCGCTTGTGATCAACCAGATTAAAGGGAAGTGGGAGACTCGTCAATCGAATTTGGTGCCGTACATGAACTATGCTAGAAGGCTGCTTCCGTTCTTTGATCGAGTGGAACTCCATCATGTGCCCAGAGCTGAGAATCAAATGGCTGATGCCTTAGCCACGTTGGCTTCGATGTATAAAGTCAATTTTTGGAATGAAGCTCCAAGAATTGTCCTTTCTCGTCTTGATAGACCTGCATTCGTCTTTGCGATCGAGGAAGCCTCCGACGGCAAGCCATGGTTCCATGACATCCAGACGTTCCTTATGACTAAGGAGTATCCTGCGGGAGCATCAACCCAGGATAAGAAGACTCTGAGGAGGCTGTCTGGAAATTTCTATCTCAATCCTGATGGAGTTTTGTATAAAAGAAACCATGATCTCGTGCTACTCAGATGTGTAGATGAGAAAGAAGCGAGTATGCTCATGGAAGAAGTCCATGAAGGCACATTTGGTACGCACGCCGACGGGCACGCTATGACGAGAAAAATCCTGAGAGCAGGATACTACTGGCTCACGATGGAGTCTGATTGCTTCAGATTCGCGAAGAGATGTCATAAATGCCAGATTTATGCTGATAAAGTTCATGTGCCGCCGTGCCCGTTAAATGTCATGTCCTCCCCGTGGCCGTTCTCCATGTGGGGCATCAACATGATAGGCAAGATCGAGCCCACTGCATCTAACGGTCATCGTTTCATTCTAGTAGCTATCGACTACTTCACCAAGTGGGTGGAGGCAGCCTCATATGCTAATGTGACCAAGCAGGTGGTGGCTAAATTCATAAAGAGGGACATCATCTGTCGTTACGGAATTCCCGAGTGGATCATTACTGATAATGGTTCGAATATGGATAACAAGATGATGAAGGAGCTGTGCCAGAGTTTCAAGATTGAACACCACAACTCATCTCCTTACCGGCCGAAGATGAATGGCGCCGTTGAAGCGGCCAATAAAAACATTAAGAAGATTGTGCAGTAGATGGTTGTGACCTATAAGGATTGGCACGAGATGCTGCCGTTTGCACTGCACGATTATCGTACGACGGTACGTACGTCAACCGGGGCAACTCCTTTCTCCTTGGTGTACGGTATGGAAGCTGTCCTACCGTTAGAAGTGGAGATCCCTTCTTTGCGAGTTTTGGTTGACGTGAAACTCGACGAGGCAGAATGGATTAAGAACCGACTAAACCAACTCAGCCTGATGGACGAGAAGAGGTTAGCATCGATTGCATATGGTCATTTGTACCAAAGCCGAATGAAGAAAGCTTATGATAAGAAGGTGCGTTCTAGAAGCTTTCAGACGGGTGATCTCGTCCTGAAGAAGATTCTTCCTCCACACTCCGATCACCGGGGCAAGTGGACTCCCAATTACGAAGGTCCGTATGTTGTCAGCAAGGTCTTCTCGGGAGGAGCCTTGTTGTTATCCACGATGGATGGCAAAGATTTTGCATCCCCGGTGAACGCGGACGCAGTTAAAAAATACTTTGCTTAAAAAACGACCCGCTGGAAAGAAAAAGAAGATCCAGGCAAAAAGGGGCATCCCGACGAACCATAAAAATGGAAAAAGGTTCGGGCAAAAATTAGGGATATAAATGAAAAAATGTACACCCGCAAAGTCGAAAACCTGGAAGGGCGACTTTGGCAAAAAAGGGTATCCCGGTGAATCGAAAACCCGGAAGGGAGATTCAGGCAAAAGTTAGGGATTTGAAAAAGCAAATGACTGTGTTCCGCGTGTGGACTGCGTTTGTTTAGTGGTTTGGAAGACCTGAAGGCTGTTTATCTGAATCAATCTCTTCTGAAGCTGAAGCGTCGGAGAAGTATCGAAGTCGAGTGGGTCATAGAGGGATCAACTCATGGTGTTCGTCTACGCCTCGTTGCCGACATGTGTATATACTGATGTATATTTATGTTTTTATATTTGCGCGACTTCCTCATTCCAGGAGCTTGCATCTGTTGTAAAGCATTTTGGCCCATTCAGGGGTTCGTTATCAATAAAATGTATATCATTCAGCAATTATGTTTGTTTGTTTAGCATTTACCAGTTTTGTTTGCGAAAAAGAACGCCGATGTTTTTGATAAAATGCGCATACATAAACTTACTGGCCTAGGCCACTGATTGTTGAAACAATGAATTACTCGAACATTGTCACAAGATGATAACCTTGATAGGTCCCTTTGAGAAGGGTATCTTGTCTGTTTGTTTGTGTTGTTGCAGGTGTAGCATATACCAGGTAGTACGCCGTATGCGTTCCCAGGCCGGATGATTCCTTCTTCTCCAGCAAAGCTCAGCAGCCTCTCCCCACAGAGTCTGAACGTGAGATTGTAAAGCATTGATATGTCTCCCCAAGCAGAGGAGATTCTCCCTAATCAGATGTATCCTGAGGGTTCATCATTTCCCCAGCTGAGTCATATACTGAAGTGTGCAGCACTCGATAGTTCAAGACTGAAGTCTCCAGCGGAATTGAGATTCCCCAAAGAGTCGTACTCTCCCTAGTAAGCAGGATGATTCCTTCTACCCCAGCCGAGCTGACGAATCCCCAAGAGAGCCGAGTCCTTAGAAAGCAGTTAGGACCACGATTGGTTTTCCCCAGTAGAGTGTTGAATAGCTGATGCTGTGTTTCCCCACCAGAGTCGTTATCTCCAGGAAAGTTTTGTTGCGAATATCGTGCAGTTTATTTCTGCGATTGACATTGTTTTCCTCAGCAGTTGTGGTTTGGAATACCCAGTTGAGCAGGTTCAGGTTCTCGTAGAGCTTTATTCCCCTACGGCAGTTGACTGAAGTTCGTTTCCCCAGGCGGAGTCCGATTGAGATTGGTGTGACTTTTTCTCCTTGACAGGAGGATTCTCCCTTCAGCATTTATTTTGCTGATGGGGTCGTAGCATTTTGCATGATTGCATAGCATTTACCCTAAAAACGCGTATCATTTCCACCGTGTGGAGCATTGCGGCATTGTCAAAGCATATGCATACTAAACATGAGCTAGGTCGTTACTGTGCTTGTTTTGCAGGTGTTCCTCCGCAGAGTCGCTCGCTCAAGACGATTCTTGAATCCCCCAACGAAAGTCGTTTGCCCAAGATGATTCTTGAATTCTCCAACGAAGGTGTTTGCTTAAGATGACTCTTAAAATCCCCAGTGAAGTCGCCAGAGCTGGTTGCTCAAGTTGATGCTTAGAGTCCCCGGCAGAGTGTTTGCTCAGGATGACCCCTGAAATCTCCAGCAGAGTTATTGGTTCAGGATGATTCTTGAAGCCTCTGGCGGAGTTGATTGTCCAAGATGATTCTTAAAGTCCTCAGCAGAGATGATTCACCCAGAATAATTTCTGGATCCCCGAAGCAGAGTTACTTGACAGTTCTCCAGAATCCCCAGCGGAGATGTGTCATCCCCAGCAGGTTTCTGAACAGCGAAGTTGAAACATCCCTTGAAGACTTGATGATCGAAGTCCAACCGTATTAACGAAGCAGTTCTCTCAGCTGATGCGGAGTGCCTGATGGCAGAAATTTGGATATCCCCAATTGGTTCATGATTGACTGAGAATTCTATTCCCGACTTACTAATGAAGTCCGGCTGATGCCCGAAAATTTCTTTGAATGCCCGATGGCATGATTAACTTGATTGTTGACCTGATGAGTCCCAAGGAATCCTGATGCCTGACGGCATGATCGACCATGTATCATTGGTTACCGTGTGACCAATCCCCCAGCTAGTTGCCGTGCAGCTAATATTTCAGTTTTCGAAGATTTGTCCCCATCAGAGTACCGTGTACTTGTGTAGTTGGCAAATTTCCGGTTTTGTTGGTATTCAACCGTCTCGAAACTTGATTGTTTAAGAGCCATTCGCTTCTCACCCAATCAGGTCCAAGCCGCTTGAATAGGGGCAGCTGTTGCACCCCAAAATTTGCCCAACATGTCTTTACCTAGCTTGCGTTTCATTTCATTCACATTAGCATTATCATTTGCATTTCATTGACAGGTATGCAGGAGATCAAGAGGTATGATTACCAATCATGAGCTACACAAGACTTTGAAGCTAGCTAAGAAGCTTATTCAAGTGTTCAAGGGTTGATATCCTTGCCAGAGAAGTTAAAAGATCCTCAGAGAGGGTGGTTGAAACCAAGAGTGTGGGTCTCCTAACTTGAGAGCTATGGGGAAGAACATCAGATGATTCTGAAGCCATGAATATGGACTTGAGGTCTTGAGAGAGCTCATGAGAAGTGTTGAAGGTCACTTTGAGGCCTAGATAGGTCATTGTGCAAGATTAAGAAGACTCAGCCATGAGTGGTGCAATTAGGGTTTGACTGGGTCAACCCTAAGTCAATTGATGATTTGGACAAGGTTGAGACCTAATCCAAGAGCCATGTGATCATGGATTGATACATTGAGATGTTATAAGGATGATTCCAAGGTCAACTCATCATGATTGAAGAGTTTGAGAAGTCTCAAGCTAGGGTTTCTAAGGCTTGACAGTGTAAAATCCCCTAGTTTGACCCCTATCTTCAAGGCAGTTTAGCTCAAGATGTGATTGTCATCTCATCTTTCCCCCAACATGAATGTTGTAGAGCTTGATATTAGCTTTAATTTGAGTGCTAGAAGTCCTTGATAGGATTTGTAGAACTCAAGTTATGACTTTGACAAGTTACAGGTCATCTGAGGTATGTGAATTTGGGGGCTTGAAAGTTGTCCAACTTGCATGAAACTTTTGCCCTAGGAGGATGATTCCTATGAACTTTTGGTCAACATGAATGTTGTTCCTTATTCTCTTAGATTTCTAGAGAGTACTAGAAGTCCTTGATAGGATTTGTACAACTCAAGTTATGGCTTTAACAAGTCAAGGGCATTTTGGTCATTTGGAGATTATAGGTCATTCCAACCATAAGGCCATAACTCCTATTTCCAAGCTTCAAATGGGAAAATGTTCAATATGAAAGTTGTTCAAAATGATGTTTTTAACTTGTCTAAACATCAAGTGCCCATTGATATGGATTATATCAAGCATTGGTTGAAGAAACTTCACATAAAAGCCATTTTAATGAATTAAAATGAGAAAATTCAAAATAAATGAGATTAACATGTTTCCAAGTCAAACTTGTGGTCATTTTGAATGAAATTGATGCTTTAAAGAGATTGGCATTGTCACATTGTTGATTTGAGGTCCATAACATAGTCATTTGGATGGTTACTTCACAAGTAAGAAACATCTCCTACATACTCCACATGTTAAAATCAAGGGAGGGAAACACTCCAATGAGATCCCACAGGTGCTAAATGAGTCACTTGGACTGAGTTTAGAACATAAGTAAGGCTTGAGAGCACACATCCATGTTGAAATTTGGAAGAAAAAGTGAATATCCAAAATCCATAATTGGGCCTAGTTTGGGCCTCATATCCATCAGAACACATTATAAATAAGACTTAGAACGAATTTGGAAGGTTCTGGAGCAGAATTCTGTTGAGAAGCCATTGATGTGTAGTGAAGAAAAGCTTGAAAAGTTGGAAATGCGTTTTGGATAATCAAGAGGCTTCAGCACGAATTGAGCATCAAGAATTGTCCACCATTACTCCTTGAAGGATTCTGCATAGTTTGGAAGAGAATTGAGGCGCATAACCACTACAATCCAAGCTTCAAGGTTGGTTCTAAATTCTTGAAATATCTCTCTGATTATGCACTTTTAATCCATTAGAAGCATGTGGTTAAGTTCCCCTTAGGATGTAGATGAATTCTGGTTAGTTAATTTGATGGTTAGAGACAAGTTAGGGTTCCTTCCATTTTCGGTTGAGATCTTGTTTTGGCGAACCTTGCGTTTTTAGCATAAACTAGTGGCATGATTGAGTTTCTGAGGAAATTCTAGTCAACTTTCATTAAGACATCGTGTGAAATGGTTGAGCGTAGAGTGAGTTAGGGTTGAACAGGGCTGGACGGAGAAGTCGCCGGAGATGGCATGGTCGCGCGCGAGTTTCACAACTTGCAGAGAATCCAAAACGAAGAAGATGAAATCTCCTCCGTTCGTGTGTGATGAGGACTTTGACTCAGGAACCAATCCAAGCGTTCTCAGGGAGCCACGTAACCCCCTCCAATGCGCACCGTTTTGAGTTAGTGGATTTCCAAGGCTTGTTAGCTTCGCTGCATGAACCCAAGAAGCGTAGGTTCGAACCCTGGCATGTGTTTTTTTTTCTTTTGAGTAATTGATGAGCTGAGGTGAGCAATGGACCCAAGCGCCTGGGCTTTAGTATTGGTTGATATCAACACCCCCCCCCCCCCCTTGGCCCAATCATGGATATGAACTGAGTTTCGTTGCTATCTGCACCGTGCGTTTGATATTTTATTTTGATTTTCTATGTTTTTCATTTTATTCATGGTTATTGACTAAATCATAAAAAATGGAAAAATAGCTCAATTAACCCCATTCTTTTTGAATTAGATTCATGATAGGGTCTAGTATTTTTTAGATAAAAAATATTTTTATTTCATGCATTTTCTGATTTTATGGGAATTTTCACATTTTAATTGATATTAAAATAGTCATGTTTAATACTTGATTTTGTGGAATTTTGTGTGATCATGTGATGATGATTTTGATCTTGATTTTTTGTGTGTGGCTAGAATAGATATGCATGATCCCCATAGATTTTTCTCACATTTTTGTGATGAGCATAAGTGGTAGTTTAGGTTGAAACCTTTAGAAGCTCCATTTTTAGGGTTTATGGTTGATACCTTTGGATTTAGGACTTAATTTTAGGACTTAATAGATGATTTAGTCCCTGGTTTTTGTATGAGGCATTCTTAATTGAATTAGGATCCCTTAGGAATTTTTGTAGAAATGTATAATATAGTTTGCTATTTTGGATTGATTTTAGTTTAGGTGCTAGTTTTAGATGATTCTAAGGCACTAACTCAACTAGATTGACATCTTTAGTTCCCTTAGACTAGGGTTTTGCTTTGCTTGCTCTTGGATGATGATGAAGACAAGTTGAAGATGCATTGGATTGCTTGATGAGGCTTGGATTTGAAGATCTTCCCTTCTTGTGGTGTAGTTTTGATTAGGTTAAGATTAGGGTTTTGTAGGCAGAGCTTCTAGATAGTTCTCTTCCTTCATAAACATGGATGATGTTGATCACTTCCATTATTCCCTATTATTAAATGTCCCTTTGTAAAGGCCTCATCCCTCCTTTGGTAGGATGTGTGGCTCTTTGCAAATCGGTAGAACCTTTGAGGGTCCCTTTCTCTGATGATAGGATGCTTAGTGGTGACCTTTGGTCTTCACTCTGCTACCAATCATCCCAACTTTGCTCTTGATAGATGAATATTTCTCCCTTGTTAGAGGATGGAGTTACTTGCTTGAAGAAGATTGAAGGATGGAGTTGATACTTCTTTGTGGTTGAAGATTACTCTGAGGAGCTGAAGCTTGTAGGAGAAGAAGACCAAGTTGATATTGGTAAAGCAAAGAGAGCTGAAACTTGAAGACCAAGTTGAAACTTGTGGAGAAGATCCAATGGAGATTGAGAGAAGAGCTGAGGCTTGAGGAATAAAGGATAAGTTTACACTTACATTGATACATTGAGAGCCTGAAGGAATCAAGTTGATACTTGTAGTTAGGAGTAAAGCCTGAAGGTAGAATTGACTGAAGAGCTGAAGCTTGGAGAAGAGAGAACAAGTTGATACTTATGTTTGATGGGTTGAAACCTTGGAGGAGCAAGTTGATACTTGTTATTGAGGATGATAGCCTTGAAGGGTGATTGAAGTCTAAAGACTGAACTGCTGGCAGAAGATTGCTTTGCTGTGAAGCTGTGGAAGCTGTTGATCTGCATTCCTTTCTTGTCTGTTTTCTTTTCTGTATTGATGTGGCTTGTTTGACTTGCTTGATGCATTAGAATAGTCCATATCTAGACTGATGTAAGCTAGGAGCATGACTGCACTAGAGGTTGAGTTGCTCCCTCTGCTTGTATTTTTACTGTGTGGCTTTGCTTGCGGGTATTCGATAGAGCCCAGCTCCCTTGCCCATGTGGTTTGTGTTTGCTTGATAGAATTTCATTTCCTCTGTATGATTGCAGTCACTGATATTTTGCTTGATAGCATGTTATTTCCTCTGTATGATTGCAGTTATTCATATCTGGCTTGAGGCTGAGATGAGCTTGTGAAGGCTGATACCCCACACACATTTCCTCCCTCACTTGCATTGCATGCATTTTACAGTCGTTTACTGTTTACTGTTTAAGCTGATGCTTTATCTGTTTCTGTTTATCATTGACATGATCCCCTAGGAATCTCACTTCCTTTGATAAGGAAGTGATGATTAGAACTTTAGGTTGAAACCTATGCATGATAACTTCTAGGAGTTCCCTATTTCAAACTTCAACCATAGGATGCATCCTTGGCATGACAACATTAGGACTTGATAGTCTCCCCTTAGTTGAACTTGTTCGTTCTCTCTTCTCATCTCAAAACAAATCAAAATACAGTAATAAAGGTTAACTGATGTCGTACGTTACGAGCCTTAAGCTATCTGAGAAAGGGTTGTCGGAGAGTTTTTTTTCGACAGTCTGGATGTTTAGTATGGCACCCTTTGGGTGACATGCGATGCATTCACTCTCAGGTCATAGTCTCTAGTGCGATACTAGTTGCAAACGTCCATAAAAAACAGTTCTTTCGTAAAAGACAGAAAACAAACTTCAAACCTTTTTGCCCCGTGGGCCCGTAATTCAAAGGAAGCTTTTATGAAAAAAAGAGTGTCGTTAAACTTCAGCGCCACCGCAAACAGGCTTTGTCCCTAACTGTTGGAACTGCTGTTTAACCCTACTCGATAAAACAGATGAATCTGAATTCCCGTAAGCCGTATTATCCCGAACTACGTAAGCTCTGATCTCTCATACCTGTTGAGAGTACGTAGGCACAATACTGATGTATTGGCAAGCCACCTTCCCCGTAACCCGTAGTTAGGCGAACTACGTTGACTCTGATTTCTCCTTCTCTGATGAGAATACGTAGGCATAACATGCGACGCTTTGCCGAGTCATTTTCTTTTCTGTTTAAGCCAGCCTTGATAGGTAGATAGATAAAACCAACCCGTCATGTAAACACAACAAGCGTGGATCCCGTCGAGTACGACGGACGTGAGGGGTGCTAATACCTTCCCCTTGTGTAACCGACTCCCGAACCCAGACAATGGTTGCGATGACCTTGTCTTATACCTTTTCGTCAGGTTTTTCCGATCGTTTCCTTTCCCGTTCTGAGGGATAAATAACGAAAGGTGGCGACTCTTCTGTTTTGCCAGCACCTTATTTTCGCGGAAGCGACACCTGTCTGTATATCACTTATCTTGTTAGGATAACTCTCAGACAACCATAATCAACCGGTAAACCACCACCTTCTCCACTTTCATTAATACTCAAAATTCCCATCAAAATTAAACATCTCATCACGGTCTTGCGCCGACTCATCAAAACAATTCTTAAGCGCTCGACTTCACTCAAAACAATTCACTGCACCACGCCATCTAAGCTTGCAAGACACATCTATCCCATCCAACAGAATCCCAACTACTATCAACAAGAGATTAAGGGTGATCAGTTCCTCAATTTGCCGATAGACAGTCGAAAATCATGATGGGGTATAAACCATCTTTACCAAACTATAAGAGCATTCAACCATACTGAGCTACATCTCCACACTTGCAGCAACCTGGAGAAGCACAAGTTTCTCCCCCACTTGGATCATTCCCACTCCTTGCAGACAAGGGTTAGACAACAAACACGTACCAACAGTGTTGCATACATATGCCGCATACAAGGAAACAACTAACATTAGATAACTTGGCCGGATGGACCGACCTGCTCTGATACCACTAATGTAACACCCTTCTAACCCCACACAAAAATACATAATTAATCAGAGTAAATTAACATGCTTTCACAAAAGGGCGTCACACAATTTACAAATCTCAACATTCACCTGTCATACTCATGTAACATTGAAATAGATAGTCATGCCATTAAAATTTCATCTTGCATGTAGCAGCGGATTCAATTTATTTACATAAATCCCTTCACAGAATATTCAGGTTCATCACACAATCATCAACACTTAGGCACAGAGGCCATTATCACATTTTTCAAATACATTTAAAACACAACTTAGAATATATAATATATCTCTAAGGCATAAACCCAACGATCCCAGTGTTACATAACCAGAGCATGACTCGACCCAACATAATTAAAATATTAAACGACTGCACCAGCAGAGACCTCACAACTACTAGCAGTACAACTCCGAGATACCTGCACGGTGTCATAAAGGACATCATTCCAGCAGAAGGGTGAGAAACATTACCATAATAATCAATGCACATAATCATATATATAAATGTACAAGTACAGAATATATATATTCCACATTTTCTCACCACAATGCATTTTAACACAATAACAAAGCATATAATATATTTCTATAACATAGAATATCCATATTATACTTCTTACCATAATACATCACACTCACTAACATACATTACAATGTATACATATATATATATATATATATATATATATATATATATATATATATATATATATATATATATATATATATATATATATATATATATATATATATATATATATATATATATATATATATATATATATATATATATATATATATATATATATATATATATATATATATATATATATATATATATATATATATATATATATATATATATATATATATATATATATATATATATATATATATATATATAACCAAGCATCTCATCTTGCATACATTCACGATTCACTCATATACATCGCTATCTACATATAAACAAATATGGATAATCATCAAGCATATTTAACATGCGTACATCCACAATTCCAATCAATCCATATAAACATACAAAATATAATCTTTTCATCACCAATTCACATAAACATTCACATTAACTCAATAAACACACACAACATGTTTATTTCACCATACATATGGTAAAGATGACAACATGCAACTCATAGAGACCGACACACGACTCTATGCAGATGCAAATACGGTACCGACTCATTTCAGCAGGTTCAATTGAAGAACCAAAAATAACCATCGCTCACACCCCACAAGGGCACACGAGGCTCTGCAGATTCTACGCGGAATCAAATATAACCATCGCAACATGCGAGGTTCTGCAAATCCACCGAGGGATCAATAAATAACCATCGCTCACACCCCACAAGGGCACACGAGGTTCTGCAGATTCACCGAGGAATCAATAAATAACCATCGCTCACACCCTACAAGGGCACACGAGGTTCTGCAGATTCACCGAGGAATCAATAAATAACCATCGCTCATACCCCACAAGGGCACACGAGGTTCTGCAGATTCACCGAGGAATCAATAAATAACCATCGCTCACACCCCACAAGGGCACACGAGGTTCTGCAGATTCACCGAGGAATCAATAAATAACCATCGCTCACACCCCACAAGGGCACACGAGGTTCTGCAGATTCACCGATGAATCAATCAACACAAGAATGCATACCATGATGCTTCACATGCAACATGACTCATGACACTCTTGAAATGCACACATGTTTACAAACATACTCATGCATTCATCACATTAATCACATATATTCATTATGCACTCACAATATATCGCAATATATACATATATTCATCATTTCATTCACACTATTCAAACATGGTTCACATTTACAATCATCATACATCACATACCAGCACATATATTCAATATGCATTCGCAATAGATATATATATCACAATGCACATATACATATGTTCATCATTCATCTCATATCGATTCATTCTAGATTCACATTTATAACTCACAATTCAACAATTCATACACATCAGCATCCTTTATACAACAATGATATTTATGCCATATGGCTCATATAAAACTCATCAATTAACACCAATCCCTTTTTGGGAGTATGGGTACATCACTTATACCCTACCAGGAACAACATCTCAGTTATTCTACCCCGGTAATTATTCCACCTGGAACGACATCTTAGTCATTCTACCCCGGTGTATACAACCACGACACTATACCTCTCTAGGAATAACATCTTGTTATTCTACCCCAGTGACTACTCCACTAGGAACGACCTCTCGCCATTCTACCCCAGTGAGTACGACTCAACATATATACACATTTCCCACACCATTCTTACATTACCAAACAATACACATGTACTCGCCATATATATTCTCATGCATTCTTCACCCACCATCGCATACAAGCAATATACACTTACAAATATCGTGCCAAACGACAACAAACTCAATCACATTCATCATGAATTTCAATCAATTTAAACAATGTATCACATATGCCAAAAGGCCACATATTCATAATCGATTCATAATCTAGGATTCACACCATACGGCTACCCATAGCACAACATATAACAGCGCACAAGCTAAACGATACATAATTATATCAAATACATCAACATTGGATGGAACCAACCAAAATAAAACAAATGCTGTCACATTCGCTAACCTTCGCCTGGAGAAGCCTCTGGAGAACCTTCGCTACTTCGTTCGCCTGGCGCACTTGCCAGCGAAGACCACTGGGAGTTATTCTGGAATTACTCGCTAGCACACTCGCCTGGCAAAACTTCGCCACACTCATTCGCCTGACGAACTTGCCAGCGAAGACAAGGTGGATGCTTCTGACTTGGTTCGCTGTTGCTCGCTGGGCTTCGCCTGGCGAAGCTTCGCTGCCATTCGCCTGGCGAACCTGCGAACTCAGAACTTCCATGGCTGTCCAAAAGCCCAAACCTCATAACCCGACCGATTTAATCCAAATCAGTCCCAGTAGCACGACCCACTCATCACCCGACTATATTACACCGTCAATTCCAAATTCTAACCGATAAAACTCAGTTTCTACCGATTAAACTCATTCTGACCTAGAATGGAAAATGTAGAAAACACCCAACAAATCCAAACACACACATACATAATCATACACATTGATTAAGATAACAATGCTTCTCACCCTTACCTCGATTAATCGGAAGCTAGAAGTCATTCTTGAGCTTTCCAAGCTTTTCCTTCTTTTTCCTTCTACTTTCTCTTCTTCCTCCATTTTTCTTTCATGTTTTCTATTTTACATTTTCGTTCCGCTCCCCCTTCGTATATCCTTCGCTTCGGTTTCTCTCCAATTTATTCCCTCTCTCAAAACATCTATCAATCCATTTAAACAATCATCTAATCATTCAAATAATTAGAATAATCCAAATAAACCAATTAATTAACACAAATAATTAGTTATTGAAAATTGGGCTGTTACACCTCTGTCCTGCATGCCTATGCAGTAGACATGGTGTTTTCATAGAGAACTCATGAATCTGGAGACCTTTTTAAAATCTCAGTGGAGGCCTCCTTGAAGGGTAATAATGTCAAACAAGTAATTGTGAAAACATTATTACTTTTCAATCTGAGAGCCCGAGAATTTGAGGTCCTTTAGGAACCTCTGTTCAAGACTAGAACCCACCAGTAAGAGGGGATGGGATTTTTGCAGAAAACCTTAACCTTCTTCCTATCTGGTTTTCTTGTAGAGACAAACTTTTGAACCTGTTATGTCCAGTTGTGTTCTAAGATCAGTGCAACAATTATCCAGAATATGTGGAAGCTTTGATCCCATGTCTTTACATTCATAGTATCATATCATATTTCTAACATACATGTTCTTTTATTTCCATGGATCTTATCTTTAAGTCTTGTTGTTGAGCTTTTTTAGAGATGGACACTGGTAAAAAAAGTAACATTGACTACAAGTTTCCGACACCTAATTTGAGCTCTCTTCATAACTTGGATGTTAGGGATACTTCCGACAGTATGGATGATTTCAAGGATGAATTTAGGAAGATCTTGATTATTCTTCACACTGCAGTCACACCTTTTGATAAAGGAGCCATTCACACTCTACTTCAGTTTTATGATCCTTCTCTGAGATACTTCACTTTTCTAGACTACCAATTAGCTCCTACCTTGGAGGAGTATTCCCTCATATTAGGGATTCCTATTAAGAATAAAGTTCCTTTTCACAGTTCATGGAGGTTCCCCAATCTCATCAAATTGCTACTGCTCTTTAATTGAGAAAAGCTGTTGTGGAACCCAACCTTAAGGTTAAGGGGGGACTTTCTGGGTTTCATCTAAGTTTGTTGGTGGGTAAAGCCAATGATTTTGCTGATTCCTGTAGTTGGACCATGTTCAACATAATCTTGGCTCTTTGAATTTTTGGGTTTGTCCTCTTTCCTAATGTGGCAGATTTGGTAGGTATGAATGTCATTCGTATCTTTATGTTGAGGAACCCATTACCTACCCTTCTTGGTGATGTTTATCATTTTGTGCATACTAGGAATGCGAAGAAGATAGGTGGGCTTGTTCTTTGTTGTGCTCCACTCTTCTACAAGTGTTTCATGAGTCATCCTCCTCACACTGGTGGTTTTGTGGATACTAAAGATTCCTTGAAGTGGTCACAAAGATTGATGGGTCTTACTGCTAAGTATATTATCTAGTACGACAGAAGGTTTCTTGGTGCTGAGATCATTTACAGTTGTGGAGAGTTTCCTAATGTGCCTCTTATGGGGGTGAGAGGTGGTATTAACTACAACCCTTCTCTTTCCAAAAGACTGTTGGGTTATGCGCTGAAGGATCAACCAAAGGATAAGGATGTGGAAGAGTCTTTGTTCTACAATCTGGCTGAAAATCCTGAGTTGTTGGAGAAAGCTGTGAATGCTTGACGCAAAATTCATTGGAAAGGGAAACCATATTTGGGTAAGAGCGATTGTGTAGCTTATCCACCTTATGTTGAGTGGGTGAAGGAGAGGGTTGAGACCTATTACCTACCTTTTCTTGTGGAAACTCCCTTATATCCACAAGTTCTTGATCAACCCATTTATGTATCCATGGAGAGATACAACAAGCTCAAAGATGCAAATCAAGAACTTCATGAAGAGAACAAGGATTTGAAAGAGGCAAGTCTATGCGACCAGTCATGCAAATAGTGAGATGACATATAAAGTCAAGCTGAAGATTGAGTTGCTTAATAGGAGAGACAAGACTATTGAAGTGGAAAGCAAGAAGATACAAAGAATTGGTACGGATTTGAAAAGTGCTAATCTCATCATTTAGGATAGAAATGAAGAATTAGCTGAAGCTCGTAGAGAGATCTTCAAGTTGAATAAACAATGGGAATACCTTATGCCGTCTCGTAGGAAGATGGAGGAACAATACAAAGTTCAAATTGAAGAACTGCCGAAGCAACACAAAGGTAAAGAGGATGAGCTCAAGAAAGAATGTTGTCAGAAGGATAAGGTTGACCATCGGCTCGTTGAACAAAAATTCCAGTTGGACAAAGCCTTAGCAGAGATTGAAGAACTCAAAGTTCAAGCTGAAGTCAAGAAACCTAGAGTCGAAATTCATGCTAAAGGAGTTGATGTTCACAAGCTTCAAGAGGATAATAATAATTGGGAGCAGCGGTGCCGCTACTTGGAAGGTATCATCAACATGAGGGATATTTTTATACAAGAATTAATTAAAAGGCCAAAGCATGATGCAACTAAGAAGCTCTTCAAGGAAGCTTAAGACTGGAGCAAGAAGCACCTTGGTTGGGGAGAACTTTCCCTTGTGGAGATTGACGATGCACCTTAGGGTTATGAATTTTATTGTTGTGATGTTGATTGGGATCCTTTGTATTGGTATTTTTTCGCCTATGATTGTTGTTTGTATGAACTCATTTTACTATTGTTTCTCTGATTTCCAATTGATGATATGAGCTTGTCTTGCTAGTGTTCCATCTTGTGCTTAAGACATGGGTCAAAGTAGGTAGATTCCCTGGAAATAGTTGAACATGGCATTTGTATGCACTCATGCATTTTCATATACATGCATTCATGGTAGGTGTTCCAAGATGGTTTTCTTATTCTGATATTGGTTTTCTCGGAGAAATTACAAATCTGAATTGTCATTGCTACACAACTGCAACAATCAGAGACTGATCATGGAGCAGTTACAGGAAAATTTAATTGATATGAGGAATCAGATGAGGACCTAGATAGGTCAGTTCATGGATGCAATCTAGGCCATAGCTTGAGATCCGGAAGAATTGAGGATGCTTATTCAGAGGCCTACTATTGTCGTCCCCGAACCTATCGTTGTTGAAGACCCACCAAAAGGTGGCAATCCCCTTGTCATTATTGAGAACCCACCAAATGGTGTTAATCCTCTTATTGGTGGTGTAAAACAGCCACATGTTGTCAATCCCACATGTTGTCAATCCTCCTCGAAATAATCCTTCTAAAAGGCAACAAGGAAGAAAGAGTGTTGAGATTCCTATTCACTAGTTGGAGATGGACAATCATGATAATCAGTTTTCTATACACGACCCTGATATGGGTTTTCCAACTGAAGCTGAGAGGAAGTTTCATATGTTTGAGGAGAGGGTGAAGACTATGAAGAGCCACAATACTCTTGGATTGGATGTTGCTGACTTGGGTCTATTGCCAGGTGTGAGGGTTCCTGTTAAGTTCAAAGTTCCTGACTTTGATAAGTATAGAGGAACAACTTTTCCTAAGACTCGTATTAGGGCATACTATAAAAAGATGTCTGCACATTCTGATTATGAGAAATTATTGATGCACTTTTTCAAAGATAGTTTGGCTGGGGCATGTTGGAATGGTATATGCAGTTAGAGAGGACTTACATTCGTAGCTAGAGAGAGCTTACTGACGCCTTCATCAAGAATTAGCAGTATAATATTGATATGGCACCCAATAGAACTCAGCTTCAGAGTCTTACTCAGGGGGCCAATGAAATCTTCAAGGAGTATGCTCAAAAGTGGTGAGAGTTAGCTGCACGAGTTCAACCTCCACTGATGGAGAGAGAGCTTTTTGATATGTTTATAGGCACCTTACAAGGTTCTTATTATGATAGGTTGGTTGGAAGTACTTCAGCTGGTTTCTCTGATCTAGTAATGGCTGGAGAGAGAGTTGAAAATGGTATCAAGATGGGTAAAATTCAAGTTGTCACCACTAGCTCTCCTAGTGGAGGAAAAAACCTGTATGTTCCCTAAGAAGAACGAGGGGAAAACTAATGTTGTGTATTCACCTAGGGGCCAAGGATAAACCTATTACCAGGTTGCTAATGTGTCTCCTCAGCAGGCTGATATACAACACCACAACAATCACAACCATATTAGTAACCTTATGCTCCTCGACCGTATCAACAGAGATAGAAGATTCCTGAGAGCCACTTTGATTTTATTCCAATGCCACCACATAAATTGAGAACTCCTTCAGAGCCTACTGGAAGATGCCTGAAAGACACTTTGATTTTATTCCAATGCCACCATTTAAATTGAGAACTCTTTCAGTTCTTGCCACATTTTCTCCAACTTCAACTTGTTAAATTGGAAAGCTTCCTCCCAGTTATGATGCTAATGCCATATGTGAATATCATTATGGTGCACCTGGTCACAACATTGAAAATTGCAAGGCCTTGAAGCATAAGGTCCAGGATTTGATTGATTAAAAGGCAGTTGAGTTCACTCCTAACAATGGCCCGAATGTAATTCATAATCCAATGCCACCATATAAGGGTTCCACTGTGAATGCCATTTAAGGGGTTGATGGTTTGAATTTGGTCATGGATGTGAATCTGTTGAAGACGCCTCTGCCTTTTGTTAAAGAACAGTTGCTTAAAGGTGATGTGTTTCCTGGGTGTTCCCTTGATTGAAAGCAGTTTTTTGTTCAACCTGAAGGTTGTGTCGAGTTGAAGACTGGTATTCAAAGAATGATAGATAAAGGCTGAATTTAGTTTGATAGAGTTTTTGTTAGTGAAGATGTTGTCGTTATCTCAATTCCATACTCTCCAGCTTAGATTCCCGTGCTAGCAAAGCATCCTCCTTTGATTATCATCATGCCTAGTCCTATTCCTTAAGAGAGTACCAAAGCTATGCCATGGCATTACGGGGCAGAAGTCTACTATCAGGGGCATAAGCAATAGATTGAGCCTCTCGTTATTTATGAACCAAATGTCGATAATATTGTTGGGACTGGTAGATTCACCCATAGTGATTGAATATTTTCTCTGCCACCACCTCCCAAAGATAGTAATACTGATGCTTTATCCAACACTAAGGGCAAGCAAGCGGTAAATGATGAACAAGTGCAAGGCTCTACTCCAGAAGTGTCGTCCTCTAAGGAAGATGAAGAGTTATTTAGAATCATTAAGAAGAATGACTATAAAGTGGTTGACCAGCTCAGCCAAACACCCTCCAAAATTTCCATCTTTTCACTGCTGTTGTATTCCGAAGCTCACCGTAATGCTTTGAGGAAACTCCTGGATACCGCCTTTATACCTCATGAGATATCTGTCAACCAGTTTGAAGGGGTTTTTTCCTACATTACTGCTAGAAATGGTTTGGGTCTTACTAATTTTGACTTGACTCCTGAGGGGAGAAACCATAATAAAGCCTTGTTTATTTCCATGAAGTGCACTGGTACTGTTTTATCTCGTGTGATGGTGGACACAGGATCTTCTCTCAGTGTCCTGCCAAAAATAGCATTGATGAAGTCGAATGCTAAAGGAGGGGTGCTTAGACCTAATGATTTGATGGTCAGAGCTTTTGACGAATCCAAGAGAGAGGTCTTCAGTGAAATGGAGTTGCCCATTAAGGTGGAACCTCATGTTTTCAATGCTACTTTCTTTGTCATGGATATCCAACCGTCTTATAGTTTACTCTTGGGAAGTTCACAGATTCATGCAGCAGGTGTTGTAACCTCCACTCTTCATCAAAATATCATGTTTGTGGTTAATGGAAAGGTTGTCACCGTGTGTGGTGAGGAAGACATTATGGTTAGTCATCTGACTTCGTTCAAGTATATTGAGGTAGAAGGTGAATTCCATGAAACTACTTTTCAGGCCTTCAAAGTTATGCAAGTTGTGAAGAATCCTCCTCTAGAGGGTAAGGAGCCTGAAATCTCTATGGCATCCTTGAAGGAAGCTCATGCTGTAATTGAAGCGGGTTATCTTGAGGGATGAGGCCAAGTTCTTGATTTATCTGTGAAGAAGGACAAGTTTTGTCTTAATTATAAGCCTGCTTAAATGATTCAGAAGGGGACAGTTCTGTAGAGTCAAGGTCCTCCGATCCCTATCAAGTTTTCCAGTGCTGGTATTATTCATGATGGTCAATTTCATGCTGTGAAAATGATGTTGACAGTGATTATGATATGAATAATTGGATCTACTAGAGTGTCCCATGACAAGAGCTCACCAATTGGTCATCATCCCAGTCACTCTTGATCAAGAGTAATTTCCCTTGTTTTGCATATAACAATTCCTATGCTCTATCCAAAGCGTAGTGAACTTTTATAAGGCCTCAGTGTTTTAATTTGCAATTTTATCATTAATAAAGGATGTTTTGCATTCAAATATTTTTTTCCTTGTCTTTCATTTTTTACTTTATATCTTAATCATTAAAAATGGAAATGTTTTCTTTTTCTTTTGTTACTCGCATTCTAAAAAAAAGCATGAACCATCATTCATGCAGATCCATCACCTTATATTTCATTGATAAAAATACTGCTATGGCTCATTATGACTTTGATAATCAAATTTACCATGCCGAAGAAGAGTGTGAGGAAGATTGTGAACTACCTGAAGAGTTGGCCAGATTCTTAAGGCAGGAGGAAAAAGTTATTCAACTGCACCAGGAATCAACGAAAGTTATCAACCTTGGCACCGAAGATGCAAAGAAAGAGGTCAAGATTGGGGATGCTCTAGAAGAGGGTGTGATAAGAAAGTTGGTAGAGATGTTGAGAGAGTAATATGATATATTTCTTGGTCTTACCAGGACATTCTTGGACTTGATATAAATATTGTTGTGCATAGATTGCCTCTCAAAGAGGATTGTCCTCCAGTCAAGCATAAGCTCATAAGGACTAGACCAGATATGTTTATCAAGATCAAAGAAGAGGTTCAGAAACAACTTGATACAGGTTTCTTAGTTGTTGCCAACTATCCTCCGTGGGTTACGAATATCGTGCCCGTGCCTAAGAAAGATGGTAGAGGACAAATGTGTGTCAATTATAGGGATATGAACAGAGCAAGCCCCAAAGATGATTTTTCACTTCCCCACATTGACATTTTGGTAGATAATACAGTTTAATATTCAATGTTTTCCTTCAATGAAGGCTTCTCTGGGTACAACCAAATCAAGATGACCCCCTGGAGATATGGAGAAAACAATGTTTATTACCCCGTGGGGAACTTTTTGTTATAAAGTGATGCCCTTTGGTTTGAATAATGCAGGGGCAACATATCAACATGCAATGGTGACTTTCTTTCATGATATGATTCACAAAGAGATTGAAGTGTATGTTGAATGACATGATTGCTGTAACACCCCCTTTCTATACCCTCAAATAAACAATTAAATAATTTAAGCACTAATAAAAATTCCATTAGAGTATAGTTATAGCATGGTATAAAAGAGGCGCATCACATTATCATCGAAACGAAACATAAATAATACCAGCTCATGAAGATATGTAACAAAAGGGGTAAATCTCAACTAAAAGCAAAGCACATCGCTTAAAACCCACATATCAACATTTAGAATAAAGCGGAAACATCTAAACATTGAAATCACTTCATTAACATAAGCATCATATACATCGTTCAGATTAATTCAATTCATCAGTTGAGTTTACAAAACATTCATCAGCAGATACATACACAGATGTATCACAAAAGAATCAAAACAATTCCTAACTACCCAGTGTTACATATCAAAGCCATCTGACCAAAAGAAATGAAGACTCGCTTCACAAAAACTCTAGCAATCTAATCTGCAATGCCTCATAGAGCATTATAAAACAGCAGAAGGGTGAGAAACAATATCATAATACATAATGCACATAAACATATATATATATTCACACATAACGTCCAAAAACATCTTCCGCGTTCTCACCGCAACTCATCCTACTACACCGTACATCGCAATGTATTCACAATAACTATTTACAAATAGAGCACCAAGCATATACAATATCATCAACAATGTTTATATCAAGTCATAAACATGCACACACACACACACACACACACACACACACACACACACACACACACACACACACACACACACACACACACACACACACACACACACACACACACACACACACACACACACACACACACACACACACACACACACACACACACACACACACACACACACACACACACACACACACACACACACACACACACACACACACACACACACACACATATATATATATATATATATATATATATATATATATATATATATATATATATATATATATATATATATATATATATATATATATATATATATATATATATATATATATATATATATATATATATATATATATATATATATATATATATATATATATATATATATATATATATATATATATATATATATATATATATATATATATATATATATATATATATATATATATATATATATATATATATATATATATATATATATATATATATATATATATATATATATATATATATATCCACACATACATGTATC
Organism: Lathyrus sativus; assembly: GCA_963859935.3. Lineage (NCBI taxonomy): Eukaryota > Viridiplantae > Streptophyta > Magnoliopsida > Fabales > Fabaceae > Lathyrus > Lathyrus sativus. Next base: position 156,083,973 of record OZ012736.1, on the reverse strand, counting down.
TTCAAACTTTCCATTCATGCCAATTATCAACAATCTATATAAACATCTACATTCATGTTTATTCAACATACATCATGCACAAATGTCTACATGCAACTCATAGAGACCGACACACGACTCTATGCAGATGCAAATGCGGTACCGACTCATTTCAACAGGTTCAATTGAAGAATCAAAATAACCATCTCTCACACCCCACATGGACACACGAGGTTCTGCAGATTCACCGAGGAATCAAATATAACCATTGCAACATACGAGGTTCTGCAAATCCACCGAGGGATCAATATATAACCATCGCTCACACCCCACAAGGGCACACAAGGTTCTGCAGATTCACCGAGGAATCAATCAACACAAGAATGCATACCATGATGCTTCACATGCAACATGAATCATGACACTCTTGAAATGCATACATGTTTACAAACATACTCATGCATTCATCACATTCGTCGCATACATTCATTATGCAATCAAAATATATATATCACAAAGCATATATATATATATATATATATATATATATATATATATATATATATATATATATATATATATATATATATATATATATATATATATATATATATATATATATATATATATATATATATATATATATATATATATATATATATATATATATATATATATATATATATATATATATTCATCATCCATTCGAATCAATTTTCATACATGGTTCACATTCACAATCAATCTCACCATGCATTTCTATTTAATTCAAATTAATGTACAAAATTGCCAAACGACAACATTTCACACCTCACAAATCACAAACTAGGATTCACGCCATACAGCTACCAACAACACACATAACAACATATAATTAGTCATCTCAGACAAGGAATGATCGCAACCAAACCACACAAGCAATCCACGAATGGAAAACACAAGAAAAGAAAATGTGCTGCTGTGTTCGCTAACCTTCACCTGGCGAAGCCTCTGGCGAACCTTCGCAACTCCGTTCGCCTGGCGAACTTGCCAGCGAAGACCACTGGGATTTATTCTGGAATTACTCGCTAGCACTCGCTAGCACACTCGCCTGGCGAACCTTCGCCATACCCATTCGCCTGGCGAACTTGCCAGCAAAGACAGGATGTTTGCTACTGACTTGGTTCGCTGCTGCTCGCTGGGCTTCGCCTGGCGAAGCTTCGCTGCCATTCGCCTGGAGAACCTGCGAACTCATAACTCCCATTGCTGTCCAAAAGCCCAAACCTCACAAACCGACCGATTTAATCCAAATCAGTTCCAGTAGCACACCCAATCATCACCTGACTATACTACACCGTCTATTCCAAATTCTAACCGATAAAACTCAGTTTCTACCGATTAAATCAACTTCCGACTTAGAAATGGAAACATAGAAAACAATCTAACAAATCCAATCTAGCACATACACGATCATATACATTATCAAGATGATAAAACTTCTCACCCTTACTTGATTAATCGCAAGCTAAGGTTGATTCTTGATGATTCTAGGTTTTTCTCCACTTTCTCTTCTTTTCTCTCCTCCTCTTTTCTTTCTCTTGTTTTTCTTCTTAATATTTCTATCTTTCTCTTTTCTCTTTATATCACATATTCTATTTTCTTTCCTCCCAAATTCTTTCCACACACTTATCCATTAATTCTCACAAAATATCCACTTAATATTACTACTAATGTCTAAAATACCCTCCAACTTATTTTTACTCGAAACTCTCAAAGTCGACAAAAATAGCATAACATAATAACACATAAATTCCACATACATAAAATAATCACTTAAATAAATCAAATAAGGACTCAATAAAAATGGGAATTCAGAATCGGGGCGTTAAAATTGCAAAGTCCCAGACAGAGGAATAACATCTGGTTCACCTTCAAAAGTTGTTTGAAAGATTGGGAAAAATCAAATTGAGGTTGAATCTAAATAAGTGCACCTTTGGAGTGAGATCTGGTAAATTGTTGGGTTTTATTGTAACTGAACGAGGTATCAAAGTCGATCCTGCCAAAGTGAAAGTTATACATGAAATGCCTGAGCCTACAACAAATAAAGAAGTTCGTGTTTCTTAGGGAGATTGAACTATATAGCTAGATCCATCTCTCATCTCACAACCATTTGTGAACCAATATTCAAATTGTTGCAGAAAGATCAGGCTATCAGATGGAATGATAATTGCCAAAAGGCCTTTGATAGGATAAAAGGATATTTCCAGGAACCCCTTATCCTCATGCCTCCAGTACTTACGAGACCTTTGATAATGTACTTAATCGTTCTTGAAAACTCCATGGGTTGTGTACTTGATCAACATGACGAGATAGGTAAAAAAGAGCATGCAATCTACTACCTTAGTAAGAAATTCACCGATTGCGAGTCAAGGTACTCTTTGCTTGAAAAGACATGTTGTGCGCTTGCATGGGCCACTAAGCGTTTGAGACAGTACATGTTGACTCATACTACTCTCTTTATATCCAAAGTGGATCCAATCAAGTACATCTTTGAGAAGCCATATCTCACAGGAAGGGTGGCTCGATGGCAAATGGTTTTGACATAATAAGATATTCAGTATGTTACCCAGAAAGCCATCAAAAGTAGTGTCTTGTCAGACTATCTTACTCATCAGCCCGTGGATGATTACCAGCCAATGAGATTTGAATTCCCAGACGAGGATATTATTTATATAAGAGATTATTCTATCTATGGGATTAAAGCATCAATTTATTTGGGAATCAAGATTTTAGAAGTATATGGAGATTTAGCTCTAGTGATTAGCCAAATTAATGGAAATTGGGAAACACGTCACTCGACTTTTATTCCTTACAGGGAGCATGTCATGAGATTGATGATGTACTTTGACCAAAACACATTTAATCACATCCCTAGGGAAGAGAATCAGCTAGTAGATGCTTTGGCTACTTTACCATCCATGTTCAAAGTCAAGCGGGTTAATGAGGCATCCTCAATCACACTTATGAGGTTGGATGAGCCAGCGTATTTCTATGTAACTAAAGAAGAGCATGATGATAAACCATGGTTCTATGACATCAAGAGGTATCTTGAGAAGCAAGAGTATCCAGAGGAGGCGTCTATTACAGACAAGAAGACTCTGAGGAAGTTGTCAGCCATGTTTTTCCTTATGGGAGATGTGTTATACAAGAGAAACTATGACTCTGTTCTGCTCTGATGAATGGATAGACACGAAGCAACAAAAATCATTGAAGAAGTGCACGAAGGTTCCTTTGGTACACATTCTAGTGGGCATATGATGGCTAAGAAAATACTAAGAGCAGGGAATTACTGGTCTATTATGGAGGTTGGTTGTTATAATCACGCCAGAATTTGTGACAAATGCTAGATCTATGCAGATGAAGTGCATGTGACGCCCGTTCCTCTAAACATCTTGACCTCTCCTTCTCCATTTTCTATGTGGGTCATTGATATGATTGGGCGTATTGAGTCGACTGCTTCTAATGGAGATCATTTCATCCTGGTTACCATTGACTACTTCACCAAGTGGGTAGAAGCTACCACATATGCAAATGTCACCAAACAAGTAGTTGCCCGCTTCATAAAAAAGGAAATCATTTGTCGTTATGGGATTCTTGAAAAGATCATCACTGATAATGGATCGAATCTCAATTACAAGATGATGAAAGAGTTATGCCAAAGCTTTAAGATCAAACATCACAACTCTTCTCCATATCTTCCAAAGATGAATGATGCCGTTGAGGCAGCTAACAAGAATATCAAGAAGATTGTGCAAAATATGGTGGTAACGTATAAGGATTGGAATGAGATGTTTCCTTTGGCTTTGCATGGGTACCGTACTCCAGTGCGTATTTCAATCGGGGAAACCCATTTCTCCCTTGTGTACGGTATGGAAGCAATCTTTCCAGTAGAGTAGAGATTTCTTTTTTTGAGGATTATGACAGATGTGAAGCTTGATGAAGCTGAGTGGGTTCAGACAAGGTTTGGCCAGTTGAATCTCATCGAAGAAAAGAGAATGGAAGCCATTTGTCATGGGCAGTTATACTAGAGAAGGATGAAGAAATCATTTGATCAAAAGGTGCGTCCTCGGTACTTCCAAGTTGGTGACTCGGTGCTAAAAAATATCCTGCCTCCTCAGACATATCCTAGAGGCAAGTGGACCCTGATTTACGAATGACCTTGTGTTGTGAAAAAGGTTTTCTCCAGCGGAGTCTTGATACTATCAACTATGGATTATGAGGATTTTACGTCCCTTGTGAACACATACGTAGTAAAAAAATACTTCGCATAAAAAAAACACCTGATGGACCACAAAAAGAATAAGTCTGGGCAAAAACGGGAATCCTGACGAACCACAAACAGAGAAGGTTCGGTAAAAAATTATAGATAAAAAATAAATGAATAAACCCGCTAAGTCGAAAACCTGAAAGGGCGACTTAGGCAAAAAAAAAGGGTATCCCGGTGGATTGAAAATCTGAAAGGGCAGTCCAAGCAAAAGTTAGGGATTTGAAGCAAGAGGTTGCGGTCTGTGTAGGATCTGTGATTTTATCTCATTACGCCAGTTTGGAATCCCGAAGGATAACAATCAGTCAAATCATTCTCTTCAGAAGGCAAAGTATTGAGAGCTTCGAAGACATAAGAGTCATAGTAGAGTCGAGACTCGACGAGAATTCATTTTCACATTGCCACATTGTACTTTATGTTGCTTTTGTTTACGCAGTTGCCTCTTTACAGGCCAATTTCAATCAATAAAATTTTTTTACTCAAAAAAAGCTTTCCTCTCTATTTTTATTTTTACTATTTTGTTTGCAAAACATTCAGTATTTTGATAAACATTGCGCTTAAAAACAATGAGGCTTACAGGAACATGCTGAAACATTTGAAATTGCTTGAGGTTTTGAGTGTCCTGGATGGTAAACATGGTTACCACACCGTACCTGGGGCATAATTTGTTTGTTTTACAGGAATCGTCGTTCACTCATGATAGTTAGTGTGCAGTTGATCATCAAAAAATCTTGAAGCACCAAGTTTGTTCCAAGTATGAGGTTTCTGGTTTCTGTTCCCCCGCAAGGTGCCATAATGTGTCTTTTCCTCAACAAGGTGTTGGAATTCCCATTCTCTCCAAGCAAAGAATCATTCTCCAGTAGAAAAGGGTTCTTTATGAGGATCTTCTTATCCCCAGCAGTGTAGGAGGGTTCCTCATTCCCAATAGCGTAAGATGATGGAATATTCCCAAGTAGTTTGAAGATGGTGAGAAGTTAAATTTTTATTCTTCCCCACAAGTCAGAATCTAATTATAATTCCCTGCAAGTCAAAGTCCAATGGTTATTGGCTCTCTAGTAGGTCAAATTCCAATCTTCATTGTCACATCTCTCCACCTGAGTTTGCAATTCAATTTGTAGTTTCCCATCAGAGTTCGTATCCTAGTGGTTATTGGAAGTTCGATTTATTATCTTCTCACACAAAATCAAAATATCAGTTCATCTTGAAGGTGAGAAAATTACTTAGAAGGGGGGGTTGAATAAGTATGACAAATAATCCAAGATTCAAACACAGTTATTTTTATCCTGGTTCGTTGAACTCAACTACTCCAGTCCACCCTCTCAAGAGTGATTTGCCTTTCTCAGTCAAGGACTTAATCCACTATTTAATCAAACAGATTACAATAGTAACACCTAAGAACAACTGTTCTTAGTCTTCTCAAGAGCTACTGATCCCAACTGGATCCTCTTAAGGAAAACCTTTTACAATCAGTGTAAAACAATTACAAGAGTAAGAATGCTTCTAAGAAGCTGTTATCACAACTGTGATATTTCTCTTAAGTTTAAGAACAATGTTACAGCAAAATAAAATATAAGAGCTTTGAGAGATTTGCTTTGATAAGTGATTTTTGCAAGTAGTTCGTTACTGAAGAAGATGGAGTGGACTTCTTTATATAGGCACATAGATCCATGAAGTCTTCTCAACGTTGAAGGCTATGCTGAAAATCCTGGAGCCTTTTGTCTTTACATTGGAGGCTGTGCTGAAAAAGCCTGATGCCTTTTGTCTTTACTTTGCAGAAACTTTCCTTAGAATGGAATGCACAGATAAAACCTTTTTGTCTGTGTTCTTGTGTCTAGCATAAAATAGGAAAGAGCTGTTGAGATAAGCCAACGTACATATTCAAATCTTCTTCACTAAGTAAGTTCAGTTATGAACATTAGAGCTGGATCTTCAGAATCTCCAGAGTAGAGATCTTCTGGATCTTCAGAGTCTTGGGATGTTCTTCAGATTGTGCTGAATCAGAGTATGTGCAGCTTGTGTGCTTGAGCGTGTATTTCTATCAGAGCAGAGTCTTCTATATCAGATTCTCAATACTTATGCAATGCAGTATCTTCAAAGTCTTCTGATGACTAAGCTTCTGAACTCCCAGAGTCTTCTATTCTTTAGAGGCTTCTGCTTTAGAATCTTTAGTAGATAGCACTCAGATTCTTCTTGAGGCAGCGTTCAGATCTTCATCTAAGATGCTCTTGAACCTTTGAAGCCTTTCATAATATCATTGTTCAGGTCCAAATTTGCTCTTTAAGAATATTTTCTTTAGTACCTGTAGCAAACAGTCTAGAACAAATTTAGAGTATATAATTCTTGAATACAAAATTCATAAGTGTTATCATCAAAACATAGAGATATTACTAAGAAACAATCTGTGTTCTTACAATCTCCCCCTTTTTCATGATGACAAAACATGAGAAATTTTGTTCAATAAAAAGATATGAATTATAACTCCCCCTGAGATTACCAACCTCCCCCTGAAATAAATACTCTAAGAAAAGAAAACACTTCCCTTTTTGATTAAGTATATTTCAGATTCAGAGCCTGATGCAAGAGGTTTGACTTTCAGAGTCAAATCTTGATACCAGATAATTCATACTTTCTTCATTCAGAGCGCCTGGTTATCATCTTGCTTGAATTATCTTTCAGGGTAAAGGTATCAGAGTAAGCTATCAGAATTGATTGAATACGCAGATTTGCTTTGAAGATCAGGTTCTGGTTGGAAAAATCTCGGAGTAACTTCAATGAATTATGTCAGATATATCAATGTAATCTGAAAGACTTAAATTCAAAGTAAGTTAATAAAATGTTTGAATTTCAGTTTTAGTAATTGCATATATTTTGAACAATCAGATTCTCTTTTTCTCCCCCTTTTTGTCATAATCAAAAAGATTTTTAAAGACATAAAGATACAGAAGAAAAGAAGCATATAGAAGCAAAAACATCAACATGCAATTAAACATACCAAAGTTCACAATCAAACAGGCAGATGCCAAAATGCATAACATGTAACACCCATCTAAACCCCGCGGAATAATTATAAATAGATCAGAGTAATTATCATGCATTTCACAAAACGGGGGTCACATAAATTTTCAAAACATCACACAACACCTGTCATGCTCAATAATATTAAAATAGCTTCCTGCTTTTCATACACTTTCACATTAGCATGTAGCAGCAGATTTGCTTTAATCATGATAGACATAATAAAAGTCTTATGCTCATATCATTTTTAATACTTAGGCTTAAAAGCCAATACTTCATATAATTCAAAATAACAATAACAGAATGAAGTAGAGTACATAAAGTATCTCTTAAAACATGAAATCGAAATATTCCCCAGTGTTACATAATCAGAACATGACTCGACCCAAAATAAATAAAGGCAACTCAAGCGACTCCAACGGCTACCTCGTGCTAGAAGCAACTCTACTCCTCAGTACCTGAGCGATGTCGTATAAAACATCATTCCAACAGAAGGGTGAGAATTCACATAATTACTGAAATTATAAGATAATATATAATTTAAGGCATACAAACATAATCACTATTATTCTCACACTTCAAAGGTTTCATCAACACAATATTATTCAAGTAACCATACTAATCACAAGTATATACAAACAACTTCATAATTCACCAATTTATCAGTTCCACATATCACACATAATCTCATAGCATATACATATACATAATGAGACTCAATGCAAAACTCAATGCAAGACTCAATGCAACACATGCCATGTGGTACCAACACTTGTTATTATTTTTTCGGTTTTTACATTTAAACCGGGTCCGTTCCCTAGACCAATAACACACAAAAAGCCCATTCCCTAAGCTTTCAAACCCCGCTCTAGGTTTGGGACAAGTCACTAGCTCCCACGGAACTAACAAACATTGCCTCTTGACACAAATGATGCGTATGCAAATTCAACAATCATATGAAATTAAGATCATTCCCTAATCTTAATATTCATGTATATCTTCAATAATTCATCACACTTGAATTACGACACATTTGCGCATACACAAGTATCAACACAATTTCACCTCAATTCACAAACCACATCACCAACTAAATTCAATATTCTTAAATAGTCAATATCCGATAAATAATTCAATATTCAATAACTCTTCAATATTTTAAATAATTATTCAATGTTTAATCAGTACTCAATATTTAATAAATAATTCAATATTTTATTAAATAATCATTATTTTAATAAGTAATTAATATTTTAATAATTGATAAATATTAACGAGGTTCCAATAATTAATATAGTTTGAATATTTAAATAAATATTTAGCATCTAATAAATTTCCATTACCTAATTTATATAACTATTCCAGTATATTAAAGGATTAAACCCACATCCATTTTGCACGCTACAGGAAAGATGGGTTTAATGGATCACCTTCATTTACTATAAAAATAAAATGGCACTTCAACAATAGAATCATAACCTTATTTTCTAATGTCTTAAACACTACAGGATAAGGGAAAAAAAAACTCCCAATTTCATTTAATGTTGTGCTACAAGGACATTATATGATATTAAAAGGAAGTCACATTTCATGATCTATGTCACATTTCATCTGCTAACTTTGTTTCTCTAAAGGGTAAGTTAGTTGGAAAATATCACACTTCCTATGGCTTTTGTTTTGCTACAACTTAATATTATTCTGCTACGGCATAAGTAGCATTTCATTGCTATTCCACTACTTTCCTTAATTTTCTGCGCTATGGAATGAAGGAGGTTATGGGTCACATGCTAATATCTTATCATTATTAAAGATCATGTGCTACAGGGCCACATTAATAATTCACTTGAATATAATAGAAACATTTCCAATTAATACTTTCTGGTCACTATAGGGAATATAATACCACTTTCATGATCCATGTTATCTTGCTACAATATTAAGAGGATAGAAAAATCATATCCACTCCTAGAAATCACCCTGTTTCGGATCTAGACTAGCTCATGGAGTCATTAGTTTTGAAAACACTTAATGAAATCCAATCATCCACCATACTACAATGCTACAACCCATGAACAAGGAAAATCACATATCCCGGCTATACTCCATGTTTGTTTCGCTACTGCTTCAAGAGAAATATTTATTTTATTTCAATTGTTTTTCTACAAATCCTAATGAATCTCTATTGTATATCAACATATCAATTTCAAACACAATTTAATTAACACATTTCAAAGATTAACACTAAAACCTAACAATTTCAAATTCATGAAAAATTTGGGGGTTTTATTCTAAACATGTTTCTACCCATTCTACACTATCAAATAATCCCAATAATCATATAAAAACCCACCCTTACCTTGATTTTCTTGGTGTTCTTGAGCTCTCTCTTGATTCTTCTTCTTCTTCCCCACTCTATTCTTCTTGCCTCCTTTTTCCTCTTTTTCTTACTAACATTCCTATTCTCTTCTATCTCCTTTCTCTTGTTTTATAAAATTCTCAAAATTCATTAACCTAATAATTTTTAATGGGCTTAGTAACTCATATCTATTCACACCCCCAAATAGGCCCCATCAATTAATCTAACAATTCTATATTATTCTACAAATTAGAATATATCATATAAGTTAAATAATAAAATTAAATCAATTATAAATCAAATAATTTATATAAATTCAATAAATCAACTAATTCAATTATATCAAATAAATCACATAATTAATCAATTAATTTAATTAATAAATAATTACTAAAAATTGGGGTGTTACAACCCTCCCCCACTTAAAAGATTTTCGCCCTCGAAAATTACCTCAAACGAATAACTCGGGGTAAGACTCACGCATCTGACTCTCAAGCTCCCAAGTCACGTTTCCACCAGCCGGTCCTCCCCAAGCGACCTTCACCAAAGAAATCTCTTTGCCTCGAAGTTGCTTCAACTCCCGATCCTCTATCCGCATAGGTGATGTCTCCACAGTCAGATTATCTCTCACCTGCACATCATCTACTTGGACTACATAAGACGGATCCGCAATGTATCTCCTCAACTGAGATACATGGAACACATCATGAATATTAGCAAGCGATGGCGGTAAAGCCACACGATAGGCCACTTCTCCTATCCTCTGCAAAATCTGATAAGGACCAATGAAACGCGGCGTCAACTTACGCGACTTCAATGCCCTACCAACACCATTCATCGGAGTGACTCGAAGAAACACATGATCTCCCTCTTGAAATTCAAGTGTCTTCCTCCGCTTGTCATGATAACTCTTCTGACGACTTTGAGAAATTCTCATCTTCTCTTGAATCATCTTAATCTTATCCGTAGTCTGCTGAACTATCTCGGGTCCAACTACCGAACTCTCTCCGGACTCATACCAACACAATGGCGTCCTACACCGCCTACCATACAATGCCTCAAATGGTGCCATTCTGATACTCGAATGAAAACTGTTGTTGTAAGTAAACTTAATCAAAGGTAAGTAGCTATCCCAAGCTCCTCCTTTCTCCAATACACAAGCCCTCAACAGATCCTCGAGTGATTGAATAGTCCTTTCGGTCTGACCGTCTGTCTGAGGATGATAAGCTGAGCTCAAACGCAACTTCATACCCAAAACACTTTGCAAACTCTCCCAAAATCTCGAAGTGAACCTCGGATCCCGATCCGACACAATACTGGATGGAATACCGTGCAAACTGACAATCCTCTCGATGTATAGCTTTGCCAATTTCTCTAACGGATAATCCATTCGCATAGGAATAAAGTGAGCAGGTTTAGTCAATCTATCCACGATCACCCAAATAGCTTCAAATTTACCCGGCGTCCTCGGTAATCCAGACACAAAATCCATAGAAATGCTATCCCATTTCCACTCAGGAATAAACAACGGTTGCATCAAACCCGACGGTTTCTGATGCTCAATCTTCGACTTCTGGCAAGTCAAACAAGAATACACAAATTCGGCAATGTCCTTCTTCATACGAGGCCACCAAAATATCTTCCTCAAATCTTGATACATCTTAGTAGCACCCGGATGAATACTCAATCCGCTACGATGTCCTTCATCAAGAATACTCTTTTTCAATCCATCCAAATCCGGAACACAAACTCTATCCCGACACCTCATAATACCATCCTCGTCAATCCGAAAATCACCACCTTGGCCTTGGTTGGTCAAAGTCAAACGATCAACTAAACTCAAATCAGATTTTTGACCTTCTCGTATCTCGTCAAGTATGCCACTAGTAAGTTTCAACATGCCCAACTTAACACCATAAGATGTCTCTTCACAAACCAAACTCATATCTCGAAATTGTTCAATCATTTCCAACTCTTTTATCATCATCATCGACATATGCAAATATTTCCTACTCAATGCATCGGCTACCACGTTTGCTTTACCCGGATGGTAATTCAAACCAAAATCATAATCCTTAAGAAGTTCCAACCATCTCCTCTGCCTTGCATTCAATTCTTTCTGATCAAAGAGATACTTCAAACTCTTATGATCACTAAATACCTCAAATCTCGAACCAAAGAAATAATGCCTCTAAAGCTTCAACACAAATACAACAGCGGCCAACTCTAAGTCATGCGTCGGATAATTACTCTCATGCACTTTAAGTTGCCTTAAAGCATAAGCTACAACTTGATTATTCTGCATCAACACACCTCCCAAGCCCATCAAAGAAGCATCACAATACACAACAAATGGGTCTTCTGAATTCGGCAAAATCAAAACAGGAGATGTCGTCAATCTTCTCTTAAGTTCTTGAAAACTTTCTTCACACTTTGCATCCCAAACAAAAGCTTGGCCTTTCCTAGTCAACTGTGTCAACGGCAAAGATAACTTGGCAAATCCTTCAATGAATTTCCGATAATAACCTGCCAACCCAAGAAAACTTCTAATCTCAAAAACTGATTTTGGAGCTTCCCATTGTGATACAGCTTCTACCTTCGATGGATCAACTGCAATACCTCTACTCGAAATCACAGGGCCAAGGAAACTCACCTCCTTCAACCAAAACTCACACTTGGAAAGTTTAGCATACAACTGCTTCTCTTTCAACACAGACAACACAATTCTCAGATGCTCAGCATGATCCTCTTCACTCTTCGAGTATATCAAAATATCATCAATGAACACAACCACAAACTTGTCCAAATAAGGATGGAAGATCCTGTTCATGTACTCCATAAATACACCTGGTGCATTAGTCACACCAAATGGCATCACAGAATACTCATAATGTCCATACCTTGTTCTAAAAGCAGTCTTTTGAATATCTTCAGCCTTCACACGAATCTGATGATACCCAGATCTCAAATCTATCTTACTGAACACACTTGCACCAACCAACTGATCCATCAAATCATCAATCCTTGGAAGTGGATACTTATTCTTGATAGTCACCTTGTTCAATTGTCTATAATCCACACAAAGCCTCATAGTACCTTCTTTCTTCTTAACCAACAAAACTGGTGCACCCCATGGTGACACACTCGGACGAATAAACCTCTTCTCAAGTAGGTCCTCAAGTTGACTCTTTAACTCTTTCAATTCCGATGCGGACATACGATATGGAGCCATCGACATCGGACTAGTTCCAGGAACTAAGTCAATTGAAAACTCCACTTCTCGTTCCGGCGGTAAATCTCTTATCTCCTCAGGAAAAACTTCCGGAAAATCACGGACAATTGGTAAGGCATCAATTACTTCACTTTCGCCAATATTCAAAGTTGCCATCAACATGAATACCTTCGCACCATCTTGCACTGATTCCTTCACTTGCTTTGCAATCATAAATAAGTCTCCTTCATCATCAGTTTCAGGAAAAATAACCGTTTTGTCAAAACAGTTAATATAGACACGATTGAATTCTAACCAATTCATCCCAAGAATAACATCAAGTTGATCTAAGTAAAGACACACTAAACCAACTCCAAAGTCTTTACCAAAAATACTCAACGGGCAATTCAAACACACATATGGGGTAGTTACTGAACCCGTAGCAAGAGTATCAATAACCATACCCCCACTCATAACAGACAACTCGAGATTTAATCTCTTAACACAATTCAAAGAAATAAAAGAATGTGTAGCTCCAGTGTCAATTATAGCAACTAAAGGTATACCATTAATAAAGCATGTACCTCGAATCAACCGATCTTCACTAGTAGTCTCAGATCCTGATAGAGAAAATACTTTCCCTTTTGCTTGAGCCTTCTTTGGTTTGTCACACTTGGTACTAATGTGCCCTTGCTCACCACAATTGTAGCAAGTCACATTCGCACCGCTTCTGCACTCCAAAGCCTTTTGGCCTGGCTTGCCACACTTGAAACACTTTTGCTCGACACTTGTGCACTCAGGAGCACGATGTCCTTCAACACCACATCTAAAACACTTCACTGGATTAGGAGCTCCTCCCCCACTCGGCTTCCTTCCATTACCAGCTTTCTGTTTCCCTTTATCAGCAGGAGTCACATACGGCTTCCCTCTGAATTGACCTTTTCCCCTCTTATCATTTAAACTCTTGTAGTGACTAGACCGAGCTCTACTATCTTCATCATAGATTCTACTTTTGTTCACCAACTCGGAAAATCGCCTAATCTCCTGATAACCAATAGCTTGTTTGATTTCAGGCCTCAAACCATTCACAAACTTAAGGCACTTGGATCTCTCAGCATTAGTAGTGTTGTAATGAGGACAAAACTTAATTAACTCCTCAAATCTTGCTGCATACTCGGCCACAGTTGAGTTACCCTGCTTCAGCTCAAGGAATTCAATTTCCTTCTTTCCACGCACATCTTCTGGAAAATACTTCTCCAAAAACGCCTCTCTGAAAACATCCCAAGTAACCTCAACCTCATCTTCTTCAAACCTTTGACGAGTGTTACCCCACCAGTCCTCAGCTTCCTCTTCAAGCATATGAGTGTCAAACTGCACCTTCTGCGCATCTGAACAATTCATGACTCGAAATATCTTCTCAATTGCCTTCAGCCATACTTGTGCTTTGTCAGGATCATGCGTTCCCTTGAAGATTGGTGGATTGTTCCTCTGAAACTTCCCCAAGGCACGAAACTCATCATCATTGTTGTTTCCAGCATTCACATTAACTTGCGGATTCTGCCCAATTGCTCCAGCCAACATCGCCAAAGCTTCAGCAATCGCTTCATCATTCCTACCTGCAACCATTGTTCTTGATTCCAACAACAAATCTTCGTTAGAACAAACAATATCGATAGTGCTAAACACACATATCAAATACAAAAGGGATTAAACACACTAACAACTTGGTCAACTGACCAACCAGGCTCTGATACCACTAATGTAACACCCCTCTAAACCCCGCGGAATAATTATAAATAGATCAAAGTAATTATCATGCATTTCACAAAAAGGGGGTCACATAAATTTTCAAAACATCACACAACACATGTCATGCTCAATAATATTAAAATAGCTTCCTGCTTTTCATACACTTTCACATTAGCATGTAGCAGCGGATTTGCTTTAATCATGATAGACATAATAAAAGTCTTATGCTCATCTCATTTTTAATACTTAGGCTTAAAAGCCAATACTTCATATAATTCAAAATAACAATAACAGAATGAAGTAGAGTACATAAAGTATCTCTCAAAACATGAAATCGAAATATTCCCCAGTGTTACATAATCAGAACATGACTCGACCCAAAATAAATAAAGGCAACTCAAGCGACTCCAACGGCTACCTCGTGCTAGAAGCAACTCTACTCCTCAGTAGCTGAGCGATGTCGTATAAAACATCATTCCAACAGAAGGGTGAGAATTCACATAATTACTGAAATTATAAGATAATATATAATTTAAGGCATACAAACATAATCACTATTATTCTCACACTTCAAAGGTTTCATCAACACAATATTATTCAAGTAACCATACTAATCACAAGTATATACAAACAACTTCATAATTCACCAATTTATCAGTTCCACATATCACACATAATCTCATAGCATATACATATACATAATGAGACTCAATGCAAAACTCAATGCAAGACTCAATGCAACACATGCCATGTGGTACCAACACTTGTTATTATTTTTTCGGTTTTTACATTTAAACCGGGTCCGTTCCCTAGACCAATAACACACAAAAAGCCCATTCCCTAAGCTTTCAAACCCCGCTCTAGGTTTGGGACAAGTCACTAGCTCCCACGGAACTAACAAACATTGCCTCTTGACACAAATGATGCGTATGCAAATTCAACAATCATATGAAATTAAGATCATTCCCTAATCTTAATATTCATGTATATCTTCAATAATTCATCACACTTGAATTACGACACATTTGCGCATACACAAGTATCAACACAATTTCACCTCAATTCACAAACCACATCACCAACTAAATTCAATATTCTTAAATAGTCAATATCCGATAAATAATTCAATATTCAATAACTCTTCAATATTTTAAATAATTATTCAATGTTTAATCAGTACTCAATATTTAATAAATAATTCAATATTTTATTAAATAATCATTATTTTAATAAGTAATTAATATTTTAATAATTGATAAATATTAACGAGGTTCCAATAATTAATATAGTTTAAATATTTAAATAAATATTTAGCATCTAATAAATTTCCATTACCTAATTTATATAACTATTCCAGTATATTAAAGGATTAAACCCACATCCATTTTGCACGCTACAGGAAAGATGGGTTTAATGGATCACCTTCATTTACTATAAAAATAAAATGGCACTTCAACAATAGAATCATAACCTTATTTTCTAATGTCTTAAACACTACAGGATAAGGGAAAAAAAAACTCCCAATTTCATTTAATGTTGTGCTACAAGGACATTATATGATATTAAAAGGAAGTCACATTTCATGATCTATGTCACATTTCATCTGCTAACTTTGTTTCTCTAAAGGGTAAGTTAGTTGGAAAATATCACACTTCCTATGGCTTTTGTTTTGCTACAACTTAATATTATTATGCTACGGCATAAGTAGCATTTCATTGCTATTCCACTACTTTCCTTAATTTTCTGCGCTATGGAATGAAGGAGGTTATGGGTCACATGCTAATATCTTATCATTATTAAAGATCATGTGCTACAGGGCCACATTAATAATTCACTTGAATATAATAGAAACATTTCCAATTAATACTTTCTGGTCACTACAGGGAATATAATACCACTTTCATGATCCATGTTATCTTGCTACAATATTAAGAGGATAGAAAAATCATATCCACTCCTAGAAATCACCCTGTTTCGGATCTAGACTAGCTCATGGAGTCATTAGTTTTGAAAACACTTAATGAAATCCAATCATCAACCATACTACAATGCTACAACCCATGAAAAAGGAAAATCACATATCCCTGCTATACTCCATGTTTGTTTCGCTACTGCTTCAAGAGAAATATTTATTTTATTTCAATTGTTTTTCTACAAATCCTAATGAATCTCTATTGTATATCAACATATCAATTTCAAACACAATTTAATTAACACATTTCAAAGATTAACACTAAAACCTAACAATTTCAAATTCATGAAAAATTTGGGGGTTTTATTCTAAACATGTTTCTACCCATTCTACACTATCAAATAATCCCAATAATCATATAAAAACCCACCCTTACCTTGATTTTCTTGGTGTTCTTGAGCTCTCTCTTGATTCTTCTTCTTCTTCCCCACTCTATTCTTCTTGCCTCCTTTTTCCTCTTTTTCTTACTAACATTCCTATTCTCTTCTATCTCCTTTCTCTTGTTTTATAAAATTCTCAAAATTCATTAACCTAATAATTTTTAATGGGCTTAGTAACTCATATCTATTCACACCCCCAAGTAGGCCCCATCAATTAATCTAACAATTCTATATTATTCTACAAATTAGAATATATCATATAAGTTAAATAATAAAATTAAATCAATTATAAATCAAATAATTTATATAAATTCAATAAATCAACTAATTCAATTATATCAAATAAATCACATAATTAATCAATTAATTTAATTAATAAATAATTACTAAAAATTGGGGTGTTACATAACACAACAATAAGAAAACAACAAACGCAATAACATGTGCAAAAACGACAACTAAAAAACTAGGTCTGGCGTGAAGCAATAAGGGTCAGAAGCTCTGTCATTTTGGCAGTTGACTCTTCTTGCTTAGACATCCAGGTCTTGATCTCATCAGTTGTCTTCTCTTGCTTGATCATCCAATCTTTTATTTCCTTAACATCATTCACAAGCTCTGTGACCACAGATGATGAAGGAGCAGTAGGGTTCTCTTCATATTGGTTCTCTTCAGAGGCTTGTTCAACCATTTCAGATTCAGGAACCTCTGGAGGAGCAGCTTCCAGAAGTAACACAGGAGGAGGAGGAGGCATGTTCATCAGAGTTACCTTGATTAATTCTGCAAACTTGGTCTTAGCAAGCTTAGAGCATTTAGCTCTAACTTTTAAGGCAGCTTTGTTGAACATCCAGATGAAACGCTTCCAAGCAGCATTTGAGACAGTTGGATCCAAACTTGACATGCACACATCCTTAACACGAGTATATTCAGAATCTATCTCCTTTTTGAAAATTTCAAACATAGCATTAACACATGATCCTAGATCTGACTGTTCAGACTGTTCAGAGGGATTAGGATTAGGAGTGTTAACAGGAGTAGGTTCAGATGGTTGTGGTTGAGGTGATGATGGTTGAGATGTTTGGATGTCAGATTGAGGGAGTTCAGATGGTTGAGGAATGGTTTATGTTTCAGATGGATTGGTTTCAGATGGTTGAGGGATGGTTTGGGTTTCAGATGTTTGAGTTTCAGATGGTTGAATTTAAGATGGTTGTGGTTGAGGTGGAGAGTTTGGTGGAGTATGAAACATGGAAATGTTAAGATGTTCCTTCACATCACTTTCAGAACGTGCTTGTTTGAGTGACTCTGGTTCAAAATCATATGAATCAGATGATTCACAATCAGAAGATTCATCTGAGTGAACAGATGTTGAAGAAATGATAATTGATTGATTGAGGGGTTCTATATCCAGAATATTGTCAGAAAGATTTGGATCTTCTGATGGAATTGGTTGTTCAGAGTGTTCAGTTTGAACAGTCTCTGGTTGGTTTGGTTTTGAGATGATTATTTCTGGTTGGAGAATCTCTAATTGGGGATTATCTGGTTATGACATTGCTGGTTGTGGAATTTCTGTTTGAGGAATTTCTGGTTGAATTGTTTCCGTTTGTGGAATTTCAGGTTGAATTGATTGAGTTTGTGGAATTTCTGATTGAATTGTTTGAGGGGGTTCATATATAATATGAGGTTGGGGTTCAGAGGGTATTGGTACAGGAAATGGTTGTGAATGTACTGGTTCAGATGAGAGTGGTTCAGATGAAAGATTTGCAGATTGTTTGGGTTTTGAAGATCTTTGTCTAAGGTTTGGAGAGAGTTGTGGTGATGAAAGGGGTGAATGAACAGCAGGTGTAGGATCAGATGTTAATACCTGATGAATAGTGTCTCTAATCTCTTCCAGAGTGGCATCTCTAGAACTGATTCTGGCTTTCTTTGCTCCTTTCTTCTTTTTCCTTGGAACTTCAGATACTTTCCTTTTCTTCTGAACCGACCCTTCTTCAGCTTTCCTCTTACTACGCCTTTCCTTCATCAGATTGGGAATTTCTTCTCCTTGTTTATGAACAAGATTAGCAGGTAGAGGAATTCCTTCCTTCAGACACTCTGCAATGTAAGTCCAGATAATATCCTTTGGTTCATCTGCACTGAACATTGGAAAGTCTTCTAAGGGTATCCTTCTGCCATTGACCTCCTCAGAGTTTATCTTCCTTAGTTTTCCATTCAGCTCTGAAATGATTTTCATCCTTTTCAGATTGAGTCCATTTATCTCAGATCCAATGATGTATGACAGATCCTCTGTTATCTTTGCATCTGTCAGATGCTTTACCAGCTTGTTTTCAACAAGGATGTCTGAAATCAATCTTCCCAGAGGTATCCAAGTTCTAACTTTCCCAGCTTTAGCTCTGACCTCTTCTCTAGTCTCTTTGACATGAGTCAGAAGATGACTGAAGATCAGATAGGGCAAATCCACCTTAACATTCTGGCTGATGCAGTACATGAAATACAGATGTTCTGAACTCACATAGTCTGGTGAGTTGGATGACTTTCTGTGAAAGATTGTACTCATAAATATCTTTGCCCAGATCCTATAGATAGGTTTCAGATCTTTAACCTTACTTGTTGGTGTTCCAGCTACAGTGATTTCTTCATATACCTTAGCCATATCAATACGTGAAGAGGCTAGGTTTGAAACTCCATCAGATTCTGTATAACTGAACAGTTGCCTGATCAGTTTCTCAGTAATCACTATTTCCTTCCCAAGGACAAATGAGTGAATGAACTTAGGACTAGTGCTAGCGTGAATCTAGAATTCCTTTACAAGAGTTGGGTACACAGGACCCATCAATCTCTCAAAGTACTTCTCCCAGCCTTGAGCTTTAATGGCAGTTGTTAGATCAAACCCATTTTCCTTTAAAGATTCAAGATCAACGAAGCTCTCACACAGAACCTCAAGATCTACTACTGGAGTAAATAGGGTGCGTTCTGGTTTCTTGTACATTATAGTTTTGTTGGAGATTTCAGCAGCATTTGATGTAGAAGCCATTGATGAAGAAGAAGATCTTGATTTGGGTTTAGGGTTTTTGTAGAGGTTGAAGAGAGAACAGAAACGCATAGGTGTAGTGAGTGTGAAAAAATGTGAAAATAGTGTGATAGGTGGTATTTATAGACAACTAAAAATCAAGCATTGGGCACATCAAAAGACACATACGCACGTTTGTACAACATTTAATGAAAGTAATCATTTCAAATTAAAATTATGACAACTGGGGGAAAATCCAAGAAAAGTGAGATTTTCAAAGCAATACCTCAAACGTCAATTCAGTTGAGCACTACATCTCTTCAGATGCTGAGTGACACGTGTTTGCTTTGTATGTGCATCTGATGTCTCTCAAGAAATGAAACGTTTCCAACTTTCATATCTTCTGAGTTTATTAGTTCAGAGTTTCACACAAATAAATTAATTAAAGATAAAAGAACAATTAGTCCGATGAAATACTTCAGATCATTAAACATTTTGCATCTGAGAAGTTGCCTCTGATAAATATTACTCTGGACAAAGATCCATACAAATATTTTTCAGAATGAACTTAAATCTATCTTCAGCAAGGGGTTTTGTAAAAATATCAGCCCATTGATAATCTGTATCAACAAAGGCTAGATTGATTACACCCTTCTGAACATAGTCTCTGATGAAGTGATGTTTAATTTCTATATGTTTAGCCTTAGAATGCAAGATTGGATTTTTTGACAAACATATAGCAGAAGTATTATCACAGAAGATAGAAAGATTACTCTCATAGATCTGATAATCTTCTAACTGACTCTTCATCCAGAGCATCTGCGTACAACATCCAGCAGCAGCAATGTATTCTGCCTCTGTAGTTGATAGTGCAATAGTGGGTTGCTTCTTGCTGTACCATGAGATCAGATGACTTCCAAGAAACTGACAGCTTCCAGAAGTGCTTTTACGTTCAACTCTGTCTCCAGCATAATCAGCATCACAGAATCCAACTAATGAAAATTCATCAGATCTTCTGTAACACAGACCCATGTTAGTAGTACCTTTCAGATACCTTAGAATCCTCTTAACAACTGTTAAGTGTGATTCTCTAGGATCTGATTGGAATCTTGCACATAAGCAGACACTAAACAGAATATCTGGTCTAGAAGCAGTCAAGTATAGAAGAGATCCTATCATACCTCTGTAGAGTTTCTGATCTACCTTCTTACTTACCTCTTCCTTACCTAGAGTGCTTGTAGGGTGCATTGGAGTCTTTGCCATTTTACTATCAACCATGTTGAACTTCTTCAGAAGCTCTTTAACATATTTGGTTTGATGTATGTAGGTGCACTCTGGAGTCTGGTTGACTTGAATTCCCAAAAAGAATCTCAATTCTCCCATCATGCTCATTTCAAACTCTGCCTGCATACATTTAGCAAACTCCTTTCCAAGCATAATATTTGTTGATCCAAAAATAATATCATCTACATAAATTTGACAAATCAACAAATCTTTCTTAACCGTTTTACAGAATAAAGTTGTATCCACTTTTCCTCTGATAAAGTTTTTCTTCAGAAGGAAATTGCCCAACCTCTCATACCAAGCTCTGGGAGCTTGTTTTAAGCCATAAAGAGATTTCTTTAGTTTAAAAACATGATCTGGAAAGTTTTCACTTTCAAAACCAGGAGGTTGGTGGACATATACTTCCTCTTCTATAATACCATTAAGAAAGGCACTTTTAACATCCATGTGATACAGAGTGATGTTATTCTGTGCAACAAATGAAATAAGAAGGCGTATAGACTCTAATCTTGCCACTGGAGCATAAGTTTCAGTGTAATCAATACCTTCTTGTTGACTGTATCCTTGAGCAACCAACCTTGCCTTATTCCTTTCAACTTCTCCCTTTTCATTCAACTTATTCCTGAAGACCCATTTTGTTCCAATAACATTGAATCCTTTAGGTCTAGGAACCAGGTCCCAAACTTCATTTCTGGTGAATTGATTTAGCTCTTCTTGCATGGCAATAATCCATTCATTATCTTTCAGAGCCTCATCCACAGATGTTGGTTCAATTATTGACACTAAGCCAAACAATGAAGATTCAGATGTTCTGAGATAGGATCTTGTCCTGATTGGATCATCTTTCTTTCCAATAATCATATCTTCTGGGTGAGATGCCTTGATTCTGGAAGAAGATCCTCTGACATTTGATCTTTCAGAAATGTGTAAGTTGTCCAATTGAGAAGATAGGGGAATAACATCTGGAGTTGCTTCAGATTCCTTTTCTTTAGCTTTTTCTGCCTCTGATCCTTCAGAGTCTGTGAGAATCACTTCTCTATCTGCAGAATTCTCAAACTGCTTTGGCTTTTCAGAGCCAAGCTTATCATCAAATCTTACATGAATAGATTCTTCCACAATCTGTGTTTCAGTATTGAATACTCTGTAGCCTTTAGAGCGTTCAGAATAACCAAGCATGAAACACTTCTGTGCTTTGGAATCAAACTTGTTGAGATTTTCTTTAGTGTTAAGTATATAACAAGTACATCCAAAAGGATGAAAATATGAAATGTTAGGCTTTCTGTTCTTCCATAATTCATATGGAGTCTTTTTCAGAAGAGGTCTTACAGACACTCTGTTTTGAATGTAACAAGCTGTGTTGATTGCTTCTGCCCAAAAGTGTTTTGCCAGATTTGTCTCATTGATCTTGGTTCTGGCCATTTCTTGCAGAGTCCTGTTTTTCCTCTCTACAACCCTATTTTGTTGTGGAGTTCTAGAACAGGAAAAATCATGAGCAATGCCGTTTTCAGAAAAATATTTTTCAAAATATTTATTTTTAAATTCACCACCATGATCACTTCTGACTTTTATGATTTTGAAATCTTTTTCATTTTGGACTTGCTTGCAGAAGTTAAAGAACACAGAATGTGACTCATCCTTGTGTTTTAAGAACTTTACCCATGTCCATCTACTATAGTCATCAACAATGACTAATCCATACTTCTTGCCTCAGATGGATGCAGTTTTCACTGGTCCAAACAGATCAATATGAAGTAATTCTAGTGGTTTGGAAGTAGAAACAACATTTTTTGATTTAAAAGATGTTTTTGAAAACTTCCCTTTTTGGCATGCTTCACAAAGAGCATCTGAAGTGAACTTCAGATTAGGGAGTCCTCTGACAAGATTAAGTTTATTAATCTGAGATATACGTCTCATATTAATATGGCCCAATCTTTTGTGCCAGACCCATTGCTCTTCATTAACAGACAAGAGGCATTTAACATTTTGAACTTTAAGTTCAGAAAGATTTATTTTATAAATGTTGTTTTTCCTCTTACCACTAAATAGGATAGAGCCATCCTTTTGACTTACAGCTTTACAACATTTTTGATTAAAGGTAATATCATAACCATTGTCACTTAATTGACTTATGGACAATAAGTTATGTTTTAAGCCTTCAACAAGTAAAACATTAGTTATAGAGGGAAGTTTACCATTTCCAATAGTGCCAGATCCAATGATCTTGCCTTTCTGGTTCCCTCCAAACTTCACATCACCTCCAGATCTAAGTTCTAGGCTTTGGAACATAGACCTTTCTCCTGTCATGTGTCGTGAGCATCCAGAGTCCAGGTACCATGACTGGCGTCCGGATCTTGCTGCTAAGAACATCTGCAACAGGGATTATTTTGTTCTTAGGTACCCAGATCTTCTTGGGTCCTTTAGAGTTAGTTGGTTTGTAGGTTTGTCTAAACTTCTGTTTTTCAACATAATGTTTATTCTGACTTGCCTTGGGTTTAAACACATAAGTATTCTTCTCAGAGCTTGTGTGTTTAATGTCATTTAAGTGACCAAACTTAAATTGAGAGTACAGAGGTGTCTTCTTGATGAAGAGTTTGTCAACAGATTTTGGATTACTTCCAGAGGAAGATTCATATCCAATACCTCTTCTGTTATTCCCACTAACACCATAGATCATAGAAGCCATCTTGCTTCTGTCTATGCTCTTAGTAAGGAATCTCTGAAAGCTAGAGTCATATTTTTCTAAAATATTTTCACATGAATTAGTCTCAGATTCAGATTCTTGTTGAGTTGTTTCAAAGTCACTTTTGATTTTCAGATTAATTTCATTTTGCTCAACAAGTTCTGTCTTCAGAAAATCAATCTCAGATTCAAGACTGCTTTTCAGCTTCTTGTATTTGAGTTTGATATTGTTATAACTTTTCAGAACTTCTCATAAAACTTTTATCAGTTCTTCTTTAGTAAGTTTAGCCATTACCTCTTCAGCGTCATCGTCAGATTCAGAATCTGATTCATATCCTGAGGTTCCTTCCTCTTGATCTTCTGTGCTGGCCATCAGTGCAACATTGGCACATTCTTCTTCTGATTCAGAAGATGATTCAGATTCATCTGAGTCATCCCATGTTGCCATCAGAACCTTCTTCTTTTTGTTAAACTTCTTCTTAGGTTTTTCTCTTTGAAGTTTGGGGCAATCATTCTTATAATGCCCAGGTTCTTTGCACTCATAGCATACAACTTCTTTCTTGCCAGATCTTCTATGCCCAGAAGATTCCTTTCTATGATCAGATTTTCTGAAGTTGTTGAACTTCTTTCCCTTGTGCTTCCAGAGTCTGTTGATCCTTCAGGACAACATGGATAATTCATCTTCTTCAGAAGAAGATTCTTCATAGCTTTCTTCAATAACCTGCAAAGCTTTAGCAGATTTATTAGATTTTAAAGCAACAGATTTACCTTTTTCTTTCTTCTGAGGTTCATCTTCCTCAAGCTCAATTTCATGGCTCCTCAGTGAGCTGATGAGTTCTTCTAAAGAGATCTTGTTCAGATCTTTAGCCATCTTCAAGGCAGTCACCATTGGTCTCTATCTGGTAGGTAGACTTTTGATGATTTTCTTTACATGATCTGATGTAGAGTATCCCTTGTCCAGAACCTTTAGACCAGCTGTAAGGATCTGGAATCTAGAAAACATAGTTTCTACATTTTCAGATTCTATCATTTTGAACGCTTCATACTTCTGTATAAGCGCTAGAGCCTTGGTCTCCTTCACTTGAGAATTTCCTTCATGAGTCATTTTAAGTGACTCAAACATTCCATGAGCTGTTTCTCTGTTAGTAATCTTTTCATACTCAGTATGAGAGATTGCATTAAGCAATATTGTCCTAGCCTTATGGTGATTTTTGAAATCCTTCTTCTGGGCTTCTGTCATTGATTTTCTGTCAACTTTCTTGCCATCCTCATTTGTAGGATGTTCATAGCCATCAATAACCAAGTCCCACAAATCAGCATCATACCCTAGGAAGAAACTTTCTATCTTGTCCTTCCAGTAATCAAATTTCTCTCCATCAAACATGGGAGGCTTTGTGCTGATTCTATCCCCTTCATATTTGTTACAGTTGGATGTAGATGTATCACCCATAATGACAAACAGATATTTATCAAAGTAACTTTTCTCACTGGATCTTTACTGACACGGTTAAGTGGTAGCACACGCAGAACCGGAGCTCTGATGCCAACTGAAGGTGAGAAAATTACTTAGAAGGGGGGGGGGGTTGAATAAGTATGACAAATAATCCAAGATTCAAACACAGTTATTTTTATCCTGGTTCGTTGAACTCAACTACTCCAGTCCACCCTCTCAAGAGTGATTTGCCTTTCTCAGTCAAGGACTTAATCCACTATTTAATCAAACAGATTACAATAGTAACACCTAAGAACAACTGTTCTTAGTCTTCTCAAGAGCTACTGATCCCAACTGGATCCTCTTAAGGAAAACCTTTTACAATCAGTGTAAAACAATTACAAGAGTAAGAATGCTTCTTAGAAGCTGTTATCACAACTGTGATATTTCTCTTAAGTTTAAGAACAATGTTACAGCAAAATAAAATATAAGAGCTTTGAGAGATTTGCTTTGATAAGTGATTTTTTCAAGTAGTTTGTTACTGAAGAAGATGGAGTGGACTTCTTTATATAGGCACATAGATCCATGAAGTCTTCTCAACGTTGAAGGCTGTGCTGAAAATCCTGGAGCCTTTTGTCTTTACATTGGAGGCTGTGCTGAAAATGCCTGATGCCTTTTGTCTTTACTTTGCAGAAACTTTCCTTAGAATGGAATGCACAGATAAAACCTTTTTGTCTGTGTTCTTGTGTCTAGCATAAAATAGGAAAGAGCTGTTGAGATAAGCCAACGTACATATTCAAATCTTCTTCACTAAGTAAGTTCAGTTATGAACATTAGAGTCTGGATCTTCAGAATCTCTAGAGTAGAGATCTTCTGGATCTTCAGAGTCTTGGGATGTTCTTCAGATTGTGCTGAATTAGAGTATGTGCAGCTTGTGTGCTTGAGCGTGTAATTCTGTCAGGCAGAGTCTTCTATATCAGATTCTCAATACTTATGCAGCGCAGTATCTTCAGAGTCTTCTGATGACTAAGCTTCTGAACTCTCAGAGTCTTCTATTCTTTAGAGGCTTCTGCTTCAGAATCTTTAGTAGATAGCACTCAGATTCTTCTTGAGGCAGCGTTCAGATCTTCATCTAAGATGCTCTTGAACCTTTGAAGTCTTTCATAATATCATTGTTCAGGTCCAAATTTGCTCTTTAAGAATATTTTCTTTAGTACCTGTAGCAAACAGTCTAGAACAAATTTAGAGTATATAATTCTTGAATACAAAATTCATAAGTGTTATCATCAAAACATAGAGATATTACTAAGAAACAATCTGTGTTCTTACACATCTCTCCCTTCCTCGGTGAAGTTTCCTGTTATCTTCCGTACATTCCCTAGTCGAGTGTCCCAGCATACCATCTTGCATATAGTAATCATCATTACATTGCATCTAATAAAATTTTTAGCATTTCCATTCGATATGGAGCATTACACCATGAAAAAAATTCAAACATGCACGAACCATAAGCCAATTCAAGCCTTTCGCAAAAGCAAAATCCATTGATACATCCCCAGAAGACTGTAACCTTCACAAAGTACCCCCTCCTTTATTAAACCCACCTTTGGCTGGTAAAAATCCTTCTTAAGTCCACCTTCGGCTAGTATCTATTTAAATCCATCTTCAGCTGGTACCACGTTTGTTAAATTCACCTTCGACTGATATATCTTCTTAGATCCACCTTTGGCCGGTACCTTTTATTCTTAAGTCCACCTTCAGCTGACATATCTTACTAAGTCCACCTTCGAATGGCGTTCTACTTTTAAGTCCACCCTCAGCTAGCATCCTTTTTAAATCCACCTTCGACTGATACCTCGTTTTGTTAAATCCACCTTCGGCTGGTATATCTCCTTTAAGTCCACCTTCGGCTGACAAATATTTTTAAGACCACCTTCGGTTGGCGTACTTTTGTTTAAATACATCTTCGGTTGGTACCTTTTATTTCTAAGTCCACCTTCGACTGACAAATCTTTTTGAGACCACCTTCGGTTGGCGTACTTTTGTTTAAATCCATCTTCGGTTGGTACCTTTTATTTCTAAGTCCACCTTCAACTGGTCCTTCGTTAAATTCACCTTCGGCTAGTATCTCCTTTAAGGTCCATCTTTGATTGTCATCCTTCTCTTTAAACCCACCTTCGAATGGTACCTCGTTTGTTAAGTCCATTTTCAACCGGTATATCTTAAGTTCACCTTCGCCTGACATATCTTTTTAAGACCACCTTCGGCTGGCGTACTTCTGTTTAAATCCACCTCCGGCTGGTACCTTTTATTTCTGAGTCCACCTCTGGCATGCATCCTGTAACACCCCACTTCCCAAAACAATTAAAATAATAAACATTATAAATAAACATCAGAGTATTTCTTCCCAAGTGGGATATCACATAGCTAAACCAACATTTCCTTATAAAAAGGTTTTCTCCAAAATACAGCGGAAAATAACAAAATAGTAAAATCCAACAATGTTTTGATACGTTCACAGGAAAATAAAATACAAGTTCAACAGACAATAACAAAACACCCAAGTCCCGTGCTACGTATCAGAGCATCCTAGACTCGACTGGCACACCATAATCCAAGCTAGCTAAGTACCTAGATTATCTGTACTTCCGGAGAAGCACAAACCACAACAACAACAGAGGGGTGAGAAAACATGATCAAAATATATATTGGTAATTACATACATGAAATAAGGCAGTAACTACAAAGCATATAACTCATCACCCAACATTCAACAATCACGACATATAGTCCACAATCAACATATACACCATAATGCAAATATGCAACACAACACCATGCATGCGGTACCGACTCATTGGTTCATTCTATGGAACCCGGACAGAGCATCTACACCATGATCCACCCTCACCATTCCCCACTCAAAGGAATACGATGAATCGCTTACGCTCCCCCGAGCAATGACTCATTCCACCACCACTACATCATAATATGCATGACAACAGATGCATACCAATAAACACAAACATACATTGTGCATACGATTCACAGATCACACCATCATACATCACACACACACACACACACACACACACACACACACACACACACACACACACACACACACACACACACACACACACACACACACACACACACACACACACACACACACACACACACACACACACACACACACACACACACACACACACACACACACACACACACACACACACACACACACACACACACACACACACACACACACACACACACACACACACACACACACACACACACACACACACACACACACACACACACACACACACACACACACACACACACACACACACACACACACACACACACACACACACACACACACACACACACACACACACACACACACACACACACACACACACACACACACACACACACACACACACACACACACACACACACACACACACACACACACACACACACACACACACACACACACACACACACACACACACACACACACACACACACACACACACACACACACACACACACACACACACACACATACACACACACACACACACACACACACACACACACACACACACACACACACACACACACACACACACACACACACACACACACACACACACACACACACACACACACACACACACACACACACACACACACACACACACACACACACACACACACACACACACACACACACACACACACACACACACACACACACACACACACACACACACACACACACACACACACACACACACACACACACACACACACACACACACACACACACACACACACACACACACACACACACACACACACACACACACACACACACACACACACATATATATATATATATATATATATATATATATATATATATATATATATATATATATATATATATATATATATATATATATATATATATATATATATATATATATATATATATATATATATATATATATATATATATATATATATATATATATATATATATATATGTCATACACCAATTAATCGTACATCACATAAACATTCAGGAATTCACTTCCTATCCCCACTCGTACACCCTACGTTCAGCACTCACCATCCCTACAACTTATCATGGTCAAATGGGATCCTACGAGACTAAGGCTCAAGGCAAAACAACACCAAAACCACATTCTGCTGCTACATTCGCTGGGACATTTGCCAGGCAAAGCCCCGCAGCGAACCTTCGCTGTCGTTCGCCAGGAGAAACTGCTGGCGAAGCCCCTTTCCACTATCGCGTATTCGCCAGGCGAAGGAACCATTCGCCAGGCAAACCTTCGTTGGCCAGACTCGCCAGGCGAAGTTCCTACCCTTTTGGTCTGGGATTTAATTAAGAATTACTCGCTACCACTTGCTAACACTCGCCTCCATTCGCCAGGCGAAGCTTCTCCAACACTCGTCAGGCGAAGCCCAGCGAATGCTGCGATACACCAAAAATCCTCACAGTTCTGCAGTGCCATCTAAGCCAAATCAGTCTAACTTTCTACTTCCAACTCACATCCTATTATCAGTACCAATAGTGCACGTAATTCAAATCAATCGCTTCCTAATCCATATTCCAAAATCAACACTTAAACATTCTATCGATACATCAAAAGGTCACACAGAACTTCCCTAAAACCGTAAACACGACCTATACACTAAACTCGCCAAAAACAACAATTCATCAACAATCCAACAACATCATATATTGATTCATCATTATCAAATGCTAAATATCAACATCCATCACCAATTATCAACATGCCAATATAAAAGTTCATATATTGACATGTTCCTACGGGGTTAAGGAAATCCCCCTACCCTATACATGTATGAACTATCCCAATCAAGTTTCTCCCCCCTTACCTGGATAATTGCTCTGATCGGTGGAAATCCTCCTAGATTGGATCGCTTGACTATCTCTCTTCTCCTCTGTTCTTCGTATCTCTTTCTCCCAACTTTTCCAATTCTATCGTATACTTTCCTCTTCTCCCTTTTCTAATTCTTTCTTATTTCCCTTCTTACCCCTTCAACTTCTATTTTATTTAATCCCAACTAATAATAATAATAAAATAATATAATAATACTAATATTAATAATAATACTACTAATAACAACAATAATAATAATATTATTATTATCTCTCCAATAATCATAATAATGCTAATAATAATAATAATAATAATAATAATAATAATAAAATAATAAGATTAATACTAGTATATTACTATTATCCATTATATTATTATATCTACACCAAATCACCAACAATCCTCCCATATCAGGGACACCCACCCTTCATAATCAAACACGCCCCCACCAAAAAGGGTACACTAATATTTAATAAATAAAATAATACTTAAAATGACTAAATAATTAAAATGGGTGTTACAACTCTCCCCCACTTTAATTATTTTCGTCCTCGAAAACTACCTGATAGGAACAATTCTGGATACGCTTCTCGCATCTTGCTTTCCAACTCCCAGGTCACACTGCCTCCCGCAGCACCTCCCCAGGGTTCCTTCACCAAAGGTACTTCCTTCCCTCGGAGCTGTTTCATCTTACGATCTTTGATCCCCAACGACATCGTCTCCACAGTAAGAATCTCCCGAACCTGAACATCATCCCTCGGAATCACATGAGATGGATCCGAAACATACTTTCGCAATTGCGACACATGAAACACATCATGCAAGTTCGACAACTCAGGCGGCAACGCCACTCTATAAGCCACAACACCAATTCTCTACAAAATTTGATACGGTCCAATAAACTTAGGATCCGGCTTCTTCGACTTCAACGTCCGACCTACACCAGTCACCGGGTTAACTCTTAGGAATACGTGATCACCTACACTGAATTCCAACTCTTTCCTCCGGTTATCATGATAACTCTTCTGCCTACTTTGAGACGTCTTCATTTTCTCACGAATCATCTGAATTGTCTCAGTAGTTTGCTGTACAATCTCTGGTCCAAGTACCACACTCTCACCAGTCTCATAGCAACACAGAGGAGTCATACACCTCCTCCCATACAAAGCCTCAAACGGTGCCATTCCAATACTAGAATGGTAACTGTTATTGTACGTGAACTCAATCAATGGTAAATGAGTATCCCACGCACCACCCTTTTCCAACACACAAGCTCTCAGCAAATCCTCAAGCGACTGAATAGTCCTCTCTAACTGACCATCAGTTTGCGGATGATAAGCTGAACTTAACTTCAACTTAGTACCCAGAGCTTCCTGCAAGCTCCTCCAAAATTCCGAAGTAAACCTCAGATCTCTATCCGACACAATACTGAACGGAACACCATGTAACTTCACAATTACCCGAATATAAATCTCCGCCAGCTTCGTCAATTGGAAACTAATATTGATCGGCACAAAGTGTGCATACTTCGTCAATCGATCCACAATCACCCATATAGCGTCAAATCCTCTCGCCACATTCAGCAAACGGTAACAAAGTCCATAGTTATACAATCCCATTTCCAAACCGGAATTTCCAACGGTTGCATAAATCCAGAAGGTCTCTGGTGTTCTACCTTCGACTTCTGACACGTCAAACAGGCATACACAAATTGAGCTATATCTCTTTTCATACCAGACCACCAAAATAATTTCTTTAAATCATGATACATCTTCGTAGCTCCTGGATGGATACTCAGACTACTACGATGTCCTACACTCAAAATCAACTGCTTCAATTCCGCATTATCTGGTACGCAAATTCTGCCTCTAAATCTCAACACACCTGTACTATCCAATTTAAAATCACTATCGGAGTCACTTCCTACTCCAGATATCAAATCCACTAATTTCACATCTAACTTCTGGTTCTCTCTAATCGTATCCAAGAAGTCATTATTCACCTGCAACATACCCAACATCACACTATCTGCCGTAGTCTCACAAACCATGCTCAAGTCTCTGACCTGTTCAACTAACTCAATTTCTTTCACCATCATAGCCGACATATGAATTGCTTTTCTACTCAAAGCATCTGCCACTACATTGGCCTTTACTGGATGATAACTTAAACTGAAGTCATAATCCTTCAAAAATTCTAACCATCTTCTCTGCCTCATATTTAATTCTTTCTGATCAAACAGGTATCTCAGACTCTTATGATCACTAAACACTTCAAATCTCGACCCATACAAATAATGCCTCCAGATTTTCAACACAAAAACAACCGCAGCTAATTCGAGATCATGAGTCGGATAATTTCGCTCATGCACTCTCAATTGCCTCGAAGCATACGCTACCACCTTACCATTCTACATAAGAACTCCGCCTAATTCCATTTTAGACGCATCACAGTACACAACAAAAGGTTCACTCGGTGTCGGCAACACTAACACCGGTGCCGTAGTCAACCTCTTTTTCAACTCTTCAAAGCTTTCTTCACACGCAGCATCCCATACAAACACTTGGTTCTTCCTCGTCAACTGAGTCAATGGCAATGCCAAATTAGAGAACCCTTCAATAAACCTTCGGTAGTAACCGGCCAAACCCAAAAAGCTTCTAATCTCTGTCGCTGTCTTTGGCGGTTCCCACTGCAGTTCTGCACTCACCTTTGACGGGTCTACTGCTATACCATCACTAGATATTACATGCCCCAAGAAACTCACCGTCTTCATCCAAAAGTCACATTTCGACAGTTTAGCAAACAACTTATTATCTTTCAACACCTGCAAGGCAATCCTCAAATGTCCTGCATGTTGTTCATCAGACTTAGAATAGATTAGTATGTCGTCAATAAATACAACAATGAACTGATCCAAATAAGAATGGAAAATCCTGTTCATATACTCCATAAATACTCCCGGCACATTAGCCACTCCGAAAGGCATTACAGCATATTCGTAATGTCCATATCGAGTCCTAAAAGCCGTTTTCTGAATATCACCTTCTTTTACTCTGATCTGATGGTAACCCGATCTCAAGTCGATCTTACTGAACACTCGAGCTCCCACCAGCTGGTCCATCAAATCATAAATCCTCGGGAGAGGATACTTATTCTTAATGGTCACCTTATTCAACTGACGGTAATCGATGCACAGACGCATACTACCATCTTTCTTCTTCACCAATAACACTGGAGCTCCCCACGACGACACACTCGGTCTAATAAACTTCCGATCCAACAATTCTCCAATCTGAGACTTCAACCCGGATAACTCTACCGCAGACATCCTGTACGGCGCCATAGAAATAGGCCTCGTACTAGGAATAAGATCAATACTAAATTCCACTTCTCGCGTCGGAGGCAATTCCGTAATGTCGTCAGGAAACACTTTCGGAAACTCATTCACCACTGCTAATCCCTCCACTGACGCTTTGCTATCCACCGATAATGATGTAAATAAAGCAAACACTTTGGCTTCGTCTTCCAACAAGGTCCTCAATTCTTTACTAGACAAAGAATCTGCCAAAGCTTCCTCTTCTGGAGTCAGGAACAACAATTCCTTCCGAAAACAATCGATGTAGACTCGGTTGAACTCTAACCAGTTCATACCCAGAATAACATCCAAATTACCAAGTTGTAGACAAATCAGATCCACTCCAAATTCTCTACCGAAAATAGTCAGCGGACACTTCAAACATACTAAAGAAGTAGTCACTGAACCAATCGAGGGTGTCTCAATAGTCATTCGTCCCTCAAGAGTAGACGACACCAATCCTATCCTCTTCACACAATCAACAGAAATAAACGAGTGGGTTGCACCCGTATCAATAATAGCAGTCAAAGGAATATTATTAATAATACAAGTACCTTTGATAACTCGCTCATCACTGACAGCTTGAGTCCCTGCCAAAGCAAACACTTTACCACCTGCCGGAGATGCCTGAGACCTCTTCGGCTTCTCACAATGGGTACTAATATGACCTGTCTCACCACAATTATAACAATTCGGCATGGTGGCCCTGCAATCAGCTATCGCCTGGCTTGGCTTACCACACTTGAAGCACTTCTTCACTCCCTCCTTAGTACAATCCTTAACACGATGACCCGAGCCACCACACCTGAAACATTTCACATCAGCAGACATGTCCCCCTCCCTGGACTTCTTATCAGTAACAACCTTGCATTTTCCTCTGTCAGCCGAACCACTGTAAGGAGTGCCACTGAATCTCTGCTTACCCTTACGGTCATTTGCAGCCTTATAGTGCGCAATCCTTGCCCGGTTGTCATTGTCATAGATCCTACTCCTGCTCACTAGCTCAGGATAGTTTCTGATCTTCTGACAAGCAATTCCCAGCTTAACTTTTGGACACAATCCATTCCCAAACTTCAGACATTTGGATGTCATCGCATCATCAGTATTATAGTGAGGACAATACTGCACCAGCTCTTCAAACTTCGCAGCATATTCTGCTACAGTCATACCACCCTGCTTCAGTTCCAAGAACTCGATCTCCTTAGCACTACGAATGTCTTCCGGAAAGTACTTCTCCAGAAAACCTTTACGAAACACATCCCAAGTAATAGTAGTTCCTGCAGTCACCCACCTCTGGCGACAATTATCCCACCAAGCTTCAGCCTCACCCTCCAGCATGTGAGTACCAAACCTCACCTTTTGCTCATCACTGCAATTCATGGTTCTGAAAATCTTAATCGCCTTCAGCCACTTCTGTGCAGCTTCAGGGTCCAAAACTCCTCCTTCAAAGGTCGGCGTCTTGTTGCTCCGGAACTGCGCCAAATCTCTAAATTGGTCACCCGCAGCTTGGTTCTAGTTAGCAACTGCCTGCGCCATCGCTTGCATAGCAGCAGCCAAAGCAGCATCGTTCCTTCCTGCCATACTGCTCAACAATCTTCCTGCCATACTGCTCAACAATAACAACACCAGGTTAAACGATACACAATCTCTATCCTAAAGGACAGACTCAACTCGACTCAACAACACTGGCCGAACGGACCGACCTACTCTGATACCAATTGTAACACCCC
Source organism: Lathyrus sativus (assembly GCA_963859935.3). Lineage (NCBI taxonomy): Eukaryota > Viridiplantae > Streptophyta > Magnoliopsida > Fabales > Fabaceae > Lathyrus > Lathyrus sativus. Next base: position 156,048,575 of record OZ012736.1, on the reverse strand, counting down.
ACTTCCTAAAACAATTAAAATAACAAACATTATAAATAAACATCAGAGTATTTCTTCCCAAGTGGGATATCACATAGCAAAACCAACATTTCCTTACAAAAAGGTTTTCTCCAAAATACAGCGGAAAATAACAAAATAGTAAAATCCAACAAAGTTTTGATACGTTCACAGGAAAATAAAATACAAGTTCAACTAACAATAACAAAACACCCAAGTCCTGTGCTACGTATCAGAGCATCCTAGACTCGACTGGCACACCATAATCCAAGCTAGCTAAGTACTTGGATTATCTGTACTTTCGGAGAAGCACAGACCACAACAACAACAGAGGGGTGAGAAAACATGATCAAAATATATATTGGTAATTACATACATGAAATAAGTCAGTAACTACAAAGCATATAACTCATCACCCAACATTCAACAATCACGGCATATAGTCCACAATCAACATATACACCATAATGCAAATATGCAACACAACACCATGCATGCGGTACCGACTCATTGGTTCATTCTATGGAACCCGGACAGATCATCTACACCATGATCCACCCTCACCATTCCCCACTCAAAGGAATACGATGAATCGCTTACACTCCCCCGAGCAATGACTCATTCCACCACCACTACACCATAATATGCATAACAACAGATGCATACCAATAAACATAAACATACATTGTACATACGATTCACAGATCACACCATCATAAATCACACATATATATATATATATATATATATATATATATATATATATATATATATATATATATATATATATATATATATATATATATATATATATATATATATATATATATATATATATATATATATATATATATATATATATATATATATATATATATATATATATATATATATATATATATATATATATATATATATATATATATATATATATATATATATATATATATATATATATATATATATATATATATATATATATATATATATATATATATATATATATATATATATATATATATATATATATATATATATATATATATATATATATATATATATGTCATACACCAATTAATCGTACATCACATAAACATTAAGGAATTCATTTCCTATCCCCACTCGTACACCCTACGTTCACCACTCACAATCCCTACAACTTATCATGGTCAAATGGGATCCTACGAGACTAAGGCTCAAGGAAAAACAACACCAAAACCACATTCTGTTGCTACGTTCGCTGGGACATTCGCTTGGCGAAGCCCCGCAGCGAACCTTCGCTGTCGTTCGCCAGGCGAACCTGCTGGCGAAGCCCCTTTCCACTATCGCGTATTCGCCAGGCGAAGGAATCATTCGCCAAGCGAACCTTCACTGGCCACACTCGCCAGGCGAAGGAATCATTCTCCAGGCGAACCTTCGCTGGCCACACTCGCCAGGCGAAGTTCCTACCCTTTTGGTCTGGGATTTAATTCAGAATTACTCGCTACCACTCGCTAACACTCGCCTCCATTCGCCAGGAAAAGCTTCGCCAACACTCGCCAGGCGAAGCCCAGCGAATGCTGCGATACACCAAAAATCCTCACAGTTCTGCAGTGCCATCGAAGCCAAATCAGTCTAACTTTCTACTTCCAACACACATCCTATTATCAGTACCAATAGTGCACGTAATTCAAATCAATCGCTTCCTAATCCATATTCCAAAATCAACACTTAAACATTCTATCGATACATCAAAAGGTCACACAGAACTTCGATAAAATCGTAAACACGACCTATACACTAAACTCGCCAAAAACAACAATTCATCAACAATCCAACAACATCATATATAGATTCATCATTATCAAATGCTAAATATCAACATCCATCAACAATTATCAACATGCCAATATAAACCTTCATATATTGACATGTTCCTACGGGGTTAAGGAAATCCCCCTACCCTATACATGTATGAACCATCCCAATCAAGTTTCTCCCCCCTTACCTGGATAATTGCTCTGGTCGGTGGAAATTCTCCTAGATTGGATCGCTTGACTATCTCTCTTCTCCTCTGTTCTTTGTATCTCTTTCTCCCAACTTTTCCAATTCTATCGTATCCTTTCCTCTTCTCCCTTTTCTAATTCTTTCTTATTTCCCTTTTTACCCCTTCAACTTCTATTTTATTTCATCCCAACTAATAATAAGAATAAAATAATATAATAATACTAATATTAATAATAATACTACTAATAACAACAATAATAATATTATTATTATCTCTCCAATAATCATAATAATGCTAATAATAATAATAATAATAATAATAATAATAATAATAATAATAATAATAATAAAATAATAAGATTAATACTAGTATATTACTATTATCCATTATATTATTATATCTACACCAAATCACCAACAATCCTCCCATATCAGGGACACCCACCCTTCATAATCAAACACGCCCCCACCAAAAAGGGTACACTAATATTTAATAAATAAAATAATACTTAAAATGACTAAATAATTAAAATGGGTGTTACAACTCTCCCCCACTTTAATTATTTTCGTCCTCGAAAATTACCTGATAGGAACAATTCTGGATACGCTTCTCGCATCCTGCTTTCCAACTCCCAGGTCACACTGCCTCCCGCAGCACCTCCCCAGGGTTCCTTCACCAAAGGTACTTCCTTCCCTCGGAGCTGTTTCATCTTACGATCTTTGATCCCCAACGACATCGTCTCCACAGTAAGATTCTCCCGAACCTGAACATCATCCCTCGGAATCACATGAGATGGATCCGAAACATACTTTCGCAATTGCGACACATGAAACACATCATGCAAGTTCGACAACTCAGGCGGCAACGCCACTCTATAAGCCACAACACCAATTCTCTACAAAATTTGATACGGTCCAATAAACTTAGGATCCAGCTTCTTCGACTTCAACGCCCGACCTACACCAGTCACCGGGTTAACTCTTAGGAATACGTGATCACCTACACTGAATTCCAACTCTTTCCTCCGGTTATCATGATAACTCTTCTGCCTACTTTGAGACGTCTTCATTTTCTCACGAATCATCTGAATTGTCTCAGTAGTTTGCTGTATAATCTCTGGTCCAAGTACCACACTCTCACCAGTCTCATAGCAACACAGAGGAGTCATACACCTCCTCCCATACAAAGCCTCAAACGGTGCCATTCCAATACTAGAATGGTAACTGTTATTGTACGTGAACTCAATCAATGGTAAATGAGTATCCCACGCACCACCCTTTTCCAACACACAAGCTCTCAGCAAATCCTCAAGCGACTGAATAGTCCTCTCTAACTGACCATCAGTTTGCGGATGATAAGCTGAACTCAACTTCAACTTAGTACCCAGAGCTTCCTGCAAGCTCCTCCAAAATTCTGAAGTAAACCTCAGATCTCTATCCGACACAATACTGAACGGAACACCATGTAACTTCACAATTACCCGAATATAAATCTCCGCCAGCTTCGTCAATTGGAAACTAATATTGATCGGCACAAAGTGTGCAGACTTCGTCAATCGATCCACAATCACCCATATAGCGTCAAATCCTCTCGCCACATTCAGCAAACCGGTAACAAAGTCCATAGTTATACAATCCCATTTCCAAACCGGAATTTCCAACGGTTGCATAAATCCAGAAGGTCTCTGGTGTTCTACCTTCGACTTCTGACACGTCAAACAGGCATACACAAATTGAGCTATATCTCTTTTCATACCAGACCACCAAAATAATTTCTTTAAATCATGATACATCTTCGTAGCTCCTGGATGGATACTCAGACTACTACGATGTCCTACACTCAAAATCAACTGCTTCAATTCCTCATTATCTGGTACGCAAATTCTGCCTCTAAATCTCAACACACCTGTACTATCCAATTTAAAATCACTATCGGAGTCACTTCCTACTCCAGATATCAAATCCACTAATTTCACATCTAACTTTTGGTTCTCTCTAATCGTATCCAAGAAGTCATTATTCACCTGCAACATACCCAACATCACACTATCTGCCGTAGTCTCACAAACCATGCTCAAGTCTCTGACCTATTCAACTAACTCAATTTCTTTCACCATCATAGCCGACATATGAATTGCTTTTCTACTCAAAGCATCTGCCACTACATTGGCCTTTCCTGGATGATAACTTAAACTGAAGTCATAATCCTTCAAAAATTCTACCCATCTTCTCTGCCTCATATTTAATTCTTTCTGATCAAACAGGTATCTCAGACTCTTATGATCATTAAACACTTCAAATCTCGACCCATACAAATAATGCCTCCAGATTTTCAACACAAAAACAACCGCAGCTAATTCGAGATCATGAGTCGGATAATTTCGCTCATGCACTCTCAATTGCCTCGAAGCATACGCTACCACCTTACCATTCTGCATAAGAACTCCACCTAATTCCATTTTAGACGCATCACAGTACACCACAAAAGGTTCACTCGGTGTCGGCAACACTAACACCGGTGCCGTAGTCAACCTCTTTTTCAACTCTTCAAAGCTTTCTTCACACGCAGCATCCCATACAAACACTTGGTTCTTCCTCGTCAACTGAGTCAATGGCAATGCCAAATTAGAGAACCCTTCAATAAACCTTCGGTAGTAACCGACCAAACCCAAAAAGCTTCTAATCTCTGTCGCTGTCTTTGGCAGTTCCCACTGCAATACTGCACTCACCTTTGACGGGTCTACTGCTATACCATCACCAGATATTACATGCCCCAAGAAACTCACCGTCTTCATCCAAAAGTCACATTTCGACAGTTTAGCAAACAACTTATTATCTTTCAACACCTGCAAGGCAATCCTCAAATGTCCTGCATGTTGTTCATCAGACTTAGAATAGATTAGTATGTCGTCAATAAATACAACAATGAACTGATCCAAATAAGAATGGAAAATCCTGTTCATATACTCCATAAATACTCTCGGCACATTAGTCACTCCGAAAGGCATTACAGCATATTCGTAATGTCCATATCGAGTCCTAAAAGCCGTTTTCTGAATATCACCTTCTTTTACTCTGATCTGATGGTAACCCGATCTCAAGTCGATCTTACTGAACACTCGAGCTCCCACCAGCTGGTCCATCAAATCATAAATCCTCGGGAGAGGATACTTATTCTTAATGGTCACCTTATTCAACTGACGGTAATCGATGCACAGACGCATACTACCATCTTTCTTCTTCACCAATAACACTGGAGCTCCCCACGGCGACACACTCGGTCTAATAAACTTTCGATCCAACAATTCTCCAATCTGAGACTTCAACCCGGATAACTCTACCGCAGACATCCTGTACGGCGCCATAGAAATAGGCCTCGTACTAGGAATAAGATCAATACTAAATTCCACTTCTCGCGTCGGAGGCAATTCCGTAATGTCGTCAGGAAACACTTCAGGAAACTCATTCACCACTGCTAATCCCTCCACTGACGCTTTGCTATCCACCGATAATGATGCAAATAAAGCAAACACTTTGGCTTCGTCTTCCAACAAGGTCCTCAATTCTTTACTAGACAAAGAATCTGCCAAAGCTTCCTCTTCTGGAGTCAGGAACAACAATTCCTTCCGAAAACAATCGATGTAGACTCGGTTGAACTCTAACCAGTTCATACCCAGAATAACATCCAAATTACCAAGTGGTAGACAAATCAGATCCACTCCAAATTCTCTACCGAAAATAGTCAGCGGACACTTCAAACATACTAAAGAAGTAGTCACTGAACCAATCGAGGGTGTCTCAATAGTCATTCGTCCCTCAAAAGTAGACGACACCAATCCTATCCTCTTCACACAATCAACAGAAATAAACGAGTGGGTTGCACCCGTATTAATAATAGCAGTCAAAGGAATATTATTAATAATACAAGTACCTTTGATAACTCGCTCATCACTGACAGCTTGAGTCCCTGCCAAAGCAAACACTTTACCACCTGCCGGAGATGCCTGAGACCTCTTCGGCTTCTCACAATGGGTACTAATATGACCTGTCTCACCACAATTATAACAAGTCGGCATGGTGGCCCTGCAATCAGCTATCACATGGCTTGGCTTACCACACTTGAAGCACTTCTTTACTCCCTCCTTAGTACAATCCTTAACACGATGACCCGAGCCACCACACCTGAAACATTTCACATCAGCAGACATGTCCCCCTCCCTGGACTTCTTATCAGTAATAGCCTTGCATTTTCCTCTGTCAGCCGAACCACTGTAAGGAGTGCCACTGAATCTCTGCTTACCCTTACGGTCATTTGCAGCCTTATAGTGCGCAATCCTTGCCCGGTTGTCATTGTCATAGATCCTACTCCTGCTCACTAGCTCAGGATAGTTTCTGATCTTCTGACAAGCAATTCCCAGCTTAACTTTTGGATGCAATCCATTCCCAAACTTCAGACATTTGGATGTCATCGCATCATTAGTATTATAGTGAGGACAATACTGCACCAGCTCTTCAAACTTCACAGCATATTCTGCTACAGTCATACCACCCTGCTTCAGTTCCAAGAAATCGATCTCCTTAGCACTACGAATGTCTTCCAGAAAGTACTTCTCCAGAAAACCTTTACGAAACACATCCCAAGTGATAGTAGTTCCTGCAGTCACCCACCTCTGGCGGCAATTATCCCACCAAGCTTCAGCCTCACCCTCCAGCATGTGAGTACCAAACCTCACCTTTTGCTCATCACTGCAATTCGTGGTTCTGAAAATCTTAATCGCCTTCAGCCACTTCTGTGCAGCTTCAGGGTCCAAAACTCCTCCTTCAAAGGTCGGCGGCTTGTTGCTCCGGAACTGCGCCAAATCTCTAAATTGGTCACCCGCAGCTTGGTTCTAGTTAGCAACTGCCTGCGCCATCGCTTGCATAGCAGCAGCCAAAGCAGCATCGTTCCTTCCTGCCATACTGCTCAACAATAACAACACCAGGTTAAACGATACACAATCTCTATCCTAAAGGACAGACTCAACTCGACTCAACAACACTGGCCGAACGGACCGACCTGCTCTGATACCAATTGTAACACTCCACTTCCTAAAACAATTAAAATAACAAACATTATAAATAAACATCAGAGTATTTCTTCCCAAGTGGGATATCACATAGCAAAACCAACATTTCCTTATAAAAAGGTTTTCTCCAAAATACAGCGGAAAATAACAAAATAGTAAAATCCAACAAAGTTTTGATACGTTCACAGGAAAATAAAATACAAGTTCAACAGACAATAACAAAACACCCAAGTCGTGTGCTACGTATCAGAGCATCCTAGACTCGACTGGCACACCATAATCCAAGCTAGCTAAGTACCTGGATTATCTGTACTTTTGGAGAAGCACAAACAACAACAACAACAGAGGGGTGAGAAAACATGATCAAAATATATTGGTAATTACATACATGAAATAAGGCAGTAACTACAAAGCATATAACTCATCACCCAACATTCAACAATCACGACATATAGTCCACAATCAACATATACACCATAATGCAAATATGCAACACAACACCATGCATGCGGTACCGACTCATTGGTTCATTCTATGGAACCCGGACAGATCATCTACACCATGATCCACCCTCACCATTCCCCACTCAAAGGAATACGATGAATCGCTTACACTCCCCCGAGCAATGACTCATTCCACCACCACTACACCATAATATGCATAACAACAGATGCATACCAATAAACATAAACATACATTGTGCATACGATTCACAGATCACACCATCATAAATCACACACACACATATATATATATATATATATATATATATATATATATATATATATATATATATATATATATATATATATATATATATATATATATATATATATATATATATATATATATATATATATATATATATATATATATATATATATATATATATATATATATATATATATATATATATATATATATATATATATATATATATATATATATATATATATATATATATATATATATATATATATATATATATGTCATACACCAATTAATCGTACATCACATAAACATTAAGGAATTCACTTCCTATCCCCACTCGTACACCCTACGTTCACCACACACCATCCCTACAACTTATCATGGTCAAATGGGATCCTACGAGACTAAGGATCAAGGAAAAACAGCACCAAAACCACATTCTGCTGCTACGTTCGCTGGGACATTCGCCAGGCGAAGCCCCGCAGCGAACCTTCGCTGTCGTTCGCCAGGCGAACCTGCTGGCGAAGCCCCTTTCCACTATCGCGTATTCGCCAGGAGAACCTTCGCTGGCCACACTCGCCAGACGAAGTTCCTACCCTTTTGGTCTGGGATTTAATTCAGAATTACTCGCTACCACTCGCTAACACTCGCCTCCATTCGCCAGGCAAAGCTTCGCCAACACTCGCCAGGCGAAGCCTAGCGAATGCTGCGATACACCAAAAATCCTCACAGTTTTGCAGTGCCATCTAAGCCAAATCAGTCTAACTTTCTACTTCCAACACACATCCTATTATCAGTACCAATAGTGCACGTAATTCAAATCAATCGCTTCCTAATCCATATTCCAAAATCAACACTTAAACATTCTATCGATACATCAAAAGGTCACACAGAACTTCCCTAAAACCGTAAACACGACCTATACACTAAACTCGCCAAAAACAACAATTCATCAACAATCCAACAACATCATATATCGATTCATCATTATCAAATGCTAAATATCAACATCCATCAACAATTATCAACATGCCGATATAAAACTTCATATATTGACATGTTCCTACGGGGTTAAGGAAATCCCCCTACCCTATACATGTATGAACCATCCCAATCAAGTTTCTCCCCCCTTACCTGGATAATTGCTCTGGTCGGTGGAAATTCTCCTAGATTGGATCGCTTGACTATCTCTCTTCTCCTCTGTTCTTCGTATCTCTTTCTCCCAACTTTTCCAATTCTATCGTATCCTTTCCTCTTCTCCCTTTTCTAATTCTTTCTTATTTCCCTTCTTACCCCTTCAACTTCTATTTTATTTAATCCCAACTAATAATAATAATAAAATAATATAATAATACTAATATTAATAATAATACTACTAATAACAATAATAATAATAATAATAATATTATCTCTCCAATAATCATAATAATGCTAATAATAATAATAATAATAAAATAATAAGATTAATACTATTATATTACTATTATCCATTATATTATTATATCTACACCAAATCACCAACAATCCTCCCATATCAGGGACACCCACCCTTCATAATCAAACACGCCCCCACCAAAAAGGGTACACTAATATTTAATAAATAAAATAATACTTAAAATGACTAAATAATTAAAATGGGTGTTACACATCCCTTCAGAATCTAACCTCGGTTGGTATACAATCAGAATCTACCTTACCCTTTTGTGGAAGTCTTATATTGCACCATTCTATTATCGTCAACAAACAAAAAAATAGTCCCTCACAAATTCATAACATTGCATATCATATCATTTCATCTGTATTCAGAGACAAAATTCAGGTCTTTTTAATATTTAACTATCTCCTACTACGATCATAAGAAGATTAACGCTCTTCATATTCTTTGGTTGAAGATCATGCTTAAATAGGGGCAACTATCATACCCAAATTTTGACCTTGGATCACTGAACCAATGCATTTATCATGACATCTTCATCATCTGCATATCACAACATACATTTCATTTCACATAGTTCCCAAAATGAATATCGAAATAATTTTTTGGATTTTACCGACAGACCGGTCAAACTGAATCTCAAATGTGCGTAAAATTAGTGGACGAAAAATTTCAAAATCAAGCTTCAAGATGTCAATTATATTAATCTATGTATCATGTAGTTTATCCTGACGTGTTAGTTTTAATTTTTCGACCATTTTTTCGGTCGCATTTTGATCAGTCTAAGTCTTTTAACCGATCAAAGTTATTTCAAAATCTGATCAAACATTGTATTTTTCCAAGTCGTTTATTTTGTGTTGGTCATTTTGATGCATTCGGTTTAACTTTTTGAGCACTTTTACACCCGACTTAAATTTATTTTGAGTTCGTTTATTTTTGCATTTTATCTAAGTGTTTAAAATAAGTATATATGAATTAATGATGATTTTATTCTAAAATTTTATTTTAATTATTTTTAGTTTAATTTTAATTTTAATTTTAACTAATATTATTTAATTCTGTCTCTAAATTAACCATTAAGAGCTTTTTCGATTATATATATATAAGTTATATGAGAATATTTAATGTGCTAGAAAAATCAACAATGTTGTTAACGCAAAAATGTTATCATCGCAATCAGATCAGAAAAAAATAAATGTCACACATCATGCACACCAATATGCAAATAGCGTATCGATACGATTCGATTAAAATAATCTAATAAAGCAATGGAAAGAGGAAAGAGAAATCATTAATCAAATTTTAATTTTTTCTTTTAATCTCAACCTTTCCTTTTTAAATCTGATAATTCTTATTCATTTTAATATTAACCATTAATCTAATATTTTTAGTTCGTTTATATATATATATAAGTTATATGAGAATATTAAAATGAATAAGAATTATCAGATTTAAAAAGGAAAGGTTGAGATTAAAAGAAAAAATTAAAATTTGATTAATGATTTCTCTTTCCTCTTTCCATTGCTTTATTAGATTATTTTAATCGAATCGTATCGATACGCTATTTGCATATTGGTGTGCATGATGTGTGACATTTATTTTTTTCTGATCTGATTGCGATGATAACATTTTTGCGTTAGCAACATTGTTGATTTTTCTAGCACATTAAATTTACTTTTCTTTGCTTTTGTTTTTGATAAATTTAGATCCGCACCATTTTGATCCATATTGCGTTGATCACGTTAAGTGTAGCAAGCTATTGTTTGATCTTATCGAGTTATGTGCGACTTATATTTTTTATTTTTTAAAATTGATTATCATTGTGTTTCAGTTCTGTACACACGACTGAATGTTTAGCATAATAGCAATTCGTTTTTTGTGCGCTTACTAATTTGCGTTTCGATTTGCAATTTTGTGATTTAATTTAATTTTTATAACATTATTAATTTGACTTGCGATGATCACATTTTTTCTTTAGCAACATTTATTTATTAATTCTTCAATAGTTTTGATTTCAATTTTTCCTGATTTAAGTTTGTGATTAATTAAATTCTTGATGTGTTTTTTGATTAATTTCTTGATGATCAATTTCAATTGATTCTCGGTTAGTTTTGATTAACTCTTAATGCTAATTCTTGATTAAATAGTGATTTTGATTTTGATATCAAGTTTTGATATTAATTTTGATCTAGTCTTGATCTTATTTTGATGCATCCTTGTTGATGATTTTTGCCATGATCTTGATTTGCTTAATTGTTTGATTGTTCACTTTTTTTTTCCTTTTAGGATATCTTAATTCAATTCTAATCTATGATTAAATTGAAATTAAGATTAGACCTTAGGCTTTTAAATTGGTTAGGGTTTCCATTTGATCCTTACCTTAGGACCATTAATGCATGATAACATTAGGATAGTTTCCCTTCAATCATAGTCTTAGAACCATTCTGCATGATCAATCTAGGACAAAAATTCCCTTTTAGCCATCCTTTTCTTTTAAAAACAAAAAATTATTTTCTTAGTAAAAATTCAAAAATACTTAACAAATACAATACGTATAATACGCCACGAGCCTTAAATACATAGGAAAAGATGAGATGGGAGATTTTCTTCTCTTCTTAAGGTATGTCGTACATGAGATGCTTGGCTCATTTGTACAACATATTCGTTCCTATTGTTATATACTTTAGTATAATACATATCTCTAACTTTTTCAAGTATTAATTAATAAAACACCTCACCAAGTTCAAATCTTTTTTGCCTTCGGGCTTTTCTCTTTAAACCTTTAAGTAGACAGTGTCTCTAACGTAAGCAGACAGTGTCTCTAACTGCTAGAATGCGAACTTAGTATCGTCCATAAAAACACCCAACAAATCAACCTTTTTTCAACAAGAACTACATAGTTCTAATTCCCTCTGGGATACGAAGGCACTGAGTTGCAAAACTCAGGAAAACTCAATAATAAAAACCTTCTCTCTTTCCCTTAATAATTCATTCATGCATTCCCTTATCAAGTAAGCTTTAGATATACATGAGAGGGAAAACCGTCATACAACATACAATCTTAAGTTTCGATGATGATTGTAAGTGCTCTTGATTGGCTGCATTTTGTGGCAAAATATGAGTACCTGTATGAATGTCATGTTTGATGTTATTACATTCATAATATGGACTGTGCAGGGTAAGTTAACTAAGCTAACTATAAGTTAAGCTGGATGTCATACTCAATGTTATGACATAGGTCGTATGGCATCAAGTTGAAGTTTGTTATTCTGGTAGCTATAACTCAGGAAACAACTCAGAAGCTCAAGCTGGAATGCATGAGACATTTTAGACGCCCTAGGGGAACTAATATGTACCTGATTAAAGAGGCAAACGTGCAGAATACAAAATTGAGGTTTTATGATGGATAAAACCTAATGTATGTGCCCAGGCCCAAGGACTGATCTGCTGCTACAAATACCAAGAGAGGCAATCCTAGAAGGCAGCTGTTGAAGATAGAGAAGCAGAGAAATCACCATAGTGGTTTAGAAGTGAAGAGATTGTTCTTCACGTTTGTGTCTTAGGAATACTTGTAACCCAAGCAACTGTTGTTTTCATTGGTTAGGTAGTTTCTAGGTTGTGTATCACTCGAAGCTGTTAAGTAAGAGTGCGTGTCACTTGATCAAAGCTTTGAAGCAAGATCAAGGTGTGTGTGTAGTTGAAGTGTCTCTTTAATCTACTGTTTAACTTGTTACTATTTGATATCACTGGTGTGTGATTGTAGGGAGTGAGTAGGTATACTCAGGTCTAGAGTGTCTCTAGGTTAAATTGTCATTGGGTAGTGATTAAGTGAGGAGTGCAAACTGGAGGTTTGACTCTGAATTGATACTGCTGATAGTGAAATTTCTCCCTGGCTTGGTAGTCCTCAGATGTAAGTGTGTTGCACTGAACTAGGTCAATAACTAACTGTGTTATTTACTGTATTGTTATTATTGCATAATAGTAGGTCTGTAGTGAATGTCACAGTGGATGTTATAAATTCTGTTAGAACATCCATCGTGGGCTGGCCAGAATTTTCTATTGGCATCAGAGCAGGCACCCTTCCTGTTTATTACTGGGTGAGATCTAGGGAAACAAAATTCTAGTACTATGGATAAAGATATTGGATTCACCAATAGACCTCCAATTCTGGATGGGTCTAATTATGACTATTAGAAGCCTAGGATGATTGCCTTCCTAAGGTCCTTAGACAGCAAGGCTTAGAGAGTTGCAAACTCTGGCTGGGAACATTCTGTGAAGACTGACAAGGATGGAGTATCGGTGCAAAATCCTGAAGAGGAATGGACCAAAGAGCAAGAGGCATTGGCTCTTGGAAACTCTAAAGCATTGAATGCACTCTTCAATGGTATAGACAAGAACATCTTTAGACTGGTCCACCACTGTGAACTAGCAAGGGATGTTTGGGATACTCTCAGAACTACTCATGAAGGAACTTCCAAGGTCAAAATGTCAAGACTTCAAATGTTGACCACAAAATTTGAAAGTCTAAGAATGAAGGAAGATGAGACCATTCATGACTTCTACATGAATGTTCTTGAACTAGCTAACACCTCAGGAGCTTTGGGAAAAAAGATGGCTGAAGAAAAGCTTGTAAGGATGATACTAAGGTCACTACCTAAAAGGTTTGCCATGAAGGTAACAACCATTGAAGAATCTCAAGACATATTCCACATGAAAGTGGATGAACTCATTGGAACTCTTCAAACCTTTGAGATGGGGATGTGTGATCAGGATGTGGAGAAAAAGAGCAAAAGTATAGCCCTTGTTACAAACTCTGCAGAGGAGTCAGATGAGGAAGAAGTGGGGAATCTATCAGAGGCAATAGCCCTACTTGGGAGACAGTTCAACAAACTGGTCAAAAGGATAGATGCCAAGTCTAAACCTTATTCCAAAGAAAAGGCTGAAGAAAAAATCAGTACAGTTCAGTGCCATGAATGTGAAGGGTATGGTCATATCAGAAAGGAATGTCCAACATACCTCAAGAAAAAGGGAAGAGGCCTGATTGTCACATGGACTGATTCTGACAGTGAATCAGAAGAAGAAACAGCCAAACATGTCACTACTCCCTCTAGGGTGTACTTGTCTGATGGTGATTCATGTGAAGAGGAATTGAGTTTTGAAGACCCTACAACCTCATATCAGAAGCTTCACATCAGAAGTGTAGAACTGTACCAACAAGGAGAGCTTCAAAAGGAAATTATCAAGGTCCTAGAAGCTGAAAGGAAAGAGCACCTAGCCACGATACACTCCCTCAGAGGTGAGGTAAATGATCTAAAAAATGAGAAGGAGCAAATGGCTAAATCCATAAGGATGCTAAACTCTGGGACTGACACCCTAGAGGAGATCTTTCAGAGTGGGCAGACTGCAGGAAATAGGTATGGTATAGGATTTGTTGAGAAACAAACCTCTGTCTTGAACCTAAAGAGGGTGCAGCCTGAGTCTCAAATGTTAAACAGGATGTCACGACCAATGACACAAAATTCACAACACAGAAACTGGAAGCAAATCAAGAGAAAATTCCAAGGGCATAGATGCTACCATTGTGGAAAACTTGGACACATTAAAGCTGCGTGCTTCTGGCTGAATGGTTTCCCCAGTCAAAGAAAAACCAAACATGGTATGCATGGCAACAGACATCATCATTCCAAACCAATGAGGGAAGAGCCTAACAAGCAAAGAAAATGGGTAGCCAAGACGGTTGCACACATAGCTCACACTTCTCTAAGAGTATCAGCTAAAGAAGACTAGTATTTTGACAGTGGCTGCTCTAAGCACATGACTGGCATAAAGAGTCTATTGATAGACATCAAACCACACTCCACCAGCTATGTGACTTTTGGTGATGGAGCCAAAGGAAAAATCAAGGGTGTTGGAAAACTGGAGTGCCCTGGAGTCCCTACTCTAGACAATATGCTGTTGGTAAAAGGGATAACTGCCAACTTGATCAGCATCAGCCAGCTCTGTGATCAAGGACTAAGTGTGAAGTTCTCTAAGGAAAAATGTGTCCTCACTAATGATGGAAATAAAAAAGTCATGAAAGGACATAGATCCAAGGATAACTGCTATCTGTGGCAGCCTCAGGACACGAGTAAATCCATAATCTGTGCTATGGTAAGAGAAGAAAAGGAAGTAAAATTGTGGCATCAAAAACTTGGACATCTTCATTTAAGGGGAATGAAGAAAATCATCTCCAAGGAGGCTGTGAGAGGGATACCTAAACTGACTATGGATGAGGGAAAAGTGTGTGGGGAATGTCAAGTGGGCAAAAAACCAAGACTTCTCATCCAGAGTTGGACATCTAACCACCTCCAGAAGTCTGGAACTACTACACATGGATCTGATGGGACCAATGCAAATAGAAAGCCTTGGTGGGAAAAGATATGCGTATGTGGTGGTTGATGATTACTCCAGATTCACCTGGATAAGATTTATCAGAGAAAAGTTTGATGTGTTTGAAGTCTTCCAAGAATTGTGTATCAAACTCCAAAGAGAAAAAGAGAGTATGGTGATTAGGATCAGGAGTGATCATGGTAAGGAGTTTGAAAACTCTAAGTTTGCTGACTTCTGTGCAGCTGAAGGCATAAGCCATGAATTCTCCTCGCCTATCACCCCTTAGCAAAATGGAGTAGTTGAAAGGAAGAACATAACCATTCAAGAGTCTGCTAGAGCCATGATCCATGCAAAGAAGCTGCCTATGCACTTCTGGGCTGAAGCTATGAATACAGCATGCTATGTACACAACAGGGTAACTCTAAGAAAGGGAACATCCTCCACTTTGTATGAATTGTGGAAAGGAAGAAAGCCTAATGTGAAGTATTTTCATGTGTTTGGAAGCAAATGCTACATCTTGGCAGATCGTGAACAAAGAAGGAAAATGGATCCCAAAAGTGATGAAGGAATATTCTTGGGATATTCTACCAACAGCAGAGCCTACAGAGTATATAACTCCAGAACTAAAGTATTAATGGAATCCATAAATGTTGTCATTGATGATCAGATTGATGAAGTTAATGTCATAGAGGATGTGGAAACATTGGTTGAGACTCCATCTGAAGAAACTGAAGACTCCCAAGCAAGCCCAAGTACTGAAGCAGATACAGCCACCAAGGAACCTTCTATTAGGTTTCTGAAAGATCATCCTAAAGACCTGATCATTGGAGACCTCAACAGTGGAGTGAGGACCAGAACAAAAGATGTCATCTCAAACTCTTGTTTTGTGTCCAAGGTTGAACCCAAAAATGTAAAGGAAGCCCTCTCTGATGAATACTGGATCAAGGCAATGCAAGATGAATTGGAACAGTTCAAGAGGAATGAGGTATGGGAACTGGTGCCTAGACCTGAAGAGACCAATATCATTGGAACAAAATGGATCTACAAGAACAAGTCATATGAAGAAGGAATCATAGTCAGAAACAAAGGTAGACTAGTGGCACATGGATACACTCAAGTTGAAGGAATTGATTTTGATGAAACCTTTGCACCAGTTGCAAGGCTTGAGTCTATCAGGCTAATGTTAGGAATTGTCTGCATCCTGAAATTCAAACTCTTTCAAATGGATGTAAAGAGTGCGTTTCTGAATGGATATCTAAGTGAGGAAGTATATGTGGCACAACCCAAGGGATTTGAGGACCCTAACCTGACAGACCATGTTTACAAGCTAAGGAAGGCTTTGTATGGATTGAAACAGGCACCTAGATCATGGTATGAAAGGCTCACTAAATTTCTCACCGCCAATGGATACCGAAAAGGGGGAATTGACAAAACTCTATTTGTGAAAAATGAAGGTGGAGAAATTATGATAGCACAAATTTATGTAGATGACATAGTGTTTGGTGGAGTATCAGAAAGGATGGTGAAGCAATTTGTCAGTCACATGCAGTCTGAATTTGAAATGAGCATGTGTGGAGAATTGACATATTTTCTTGGACTACAAGTCAAATAAATGGAAGACTCCATCTTCCTCTCCCAAAGCAAATACACCAAAAATACAGTCAAAAAGTTTGGAATGGACAATGCCAGTCACAAGATAACACCTGCCCCCACTCATCTAAAGTTGACCAGAGATGAAAATGGTACTAGTGTGGATCAAAGGCTATACATAAGCATGATTAGAAGCCTACTATACCTAACAGCCAGCAGACCAGACATTGCATTTGCTGTTGGAGTGTGTGCCAGATATCAAGCTGATCCTAAAGTTAGTCACATGAACCAAGTGAAAAGGATTCTCAAATATGTGAATGGAACATGTGACTATGGCATACTATATTCTCATGGGTGTACTCCTATTTTGTCTGGTTACTGTGATGCAGATTGGGCTGGCAGTGCAGATGATAGAAAAAGCACATCTGGTGGATGCTTCTTCTTAGGTAACAACCTAATATCCTGGGTCAGTAAGAAGCAAAATTGTGTTTCACTATCCACTGCAGAGGCTGAATACATTGCAGCTGGCAGCAGCTGCTCTCAGCTGGTCTAGATGAAGTAAATGTTAACTAAATACAATGTCACTCAGGATGTCATGACATTGTACTGTGACAATCTTAGTGCTATTAACATTTCTAAGAACCCCATCCAGCATAGCAGAACCAAGCACATTGATATAAGACATCACTTCATAAGAGATCTTGTGTAAGACAAAGTCATTTAATTGGAGCATGTGTCCACTGAGCTACAACTAGCTGACATCTTTACAAAGGCACTAGATGCTGCCCAATTTGAAAATCTTAGAGGGAAGTTGGGTATTTGCATGTATGAGGTTGAATAGCAATTAATGTCACGAGAGAGTTTTAGGATATCAATGAAGTCAAAGTCTTTGAACAACAAAACTCTCCATCCCACTCAAACGTGCCTCTCTGCCCCTAGTATCGGCCAGCATCCCTTCCAGACCCTAAGTCCAGACAACAACATGGCCTCGCATCATGAAGGATCTTCGTCTAAATCTCCTCCCAAATTCACCAAAGATCCACCTCCCTCGACTGAGAAACCAAAATGCAAGTATCCTCCTCCCACTAAGGAAGAAATGAGGAGCATTTTGAACAAGGTAGGTGTTATACTATGGCACAGATCTAGAAGGGGGGTTGAATAGATCCCCAATTAAAATTTGAGTCGGCGCTACCAATTAAAAATTGTTTTAAGTGCGGAAGCGGCCGAGGAAAATATAGTCTAAAACGAACGGTTATTGGAAAACCGGATATGCGTAAGCCTTTGGATTAATGACAATCTGGAAAATAGAATCACAACACTAATCACACTTATCAATTATCTACTTCAGTTGTTAGGATTCCTAGTTCCAATGATCAAAGAGCAAACCAAAACTAGATACACAAGTAAGATAATTTTGGTTCAAGCAATTTGTCAAACACTTGGTGTGCAAAACACTCCAAGTGATATTTATGTTGAGTAAGTGATTCCAACTAGCCTAGTACAATGTCTTATTGTACTTTGGAGTCAAAAACAAAGTTTTAACCTCTTACTCAATTGATATCACAATTTTGACAGATAGTGCTTATACAAAAATCACTTATTTTGAGCTATAACGTAAATGCTGAAAAAATAGAGAAGACAAGTATTTGGTGAGGCAGTTCCCCCGTCGTCCTCGCTTCGGGGTACGTCTGCCCTCAATTCTAAAACTAGAATTGAGATAGATTTTATAGATATCACCTGTTGAATGTAACAGTTTGTACAAGGATTGAGCAGCAAATATACAACAGAAATCTCAATGTGTTGAAAGTTGCTCTCACTCCTTGCCCCTTGATTCAAGATGAATCAAGTCCTCCGATTGTCATTGATGGACCTCTGACTCCAGCCACCTTATTGAATAACACGTTGTTGTTCAAACCTTCGGCTCCGGCTGATCTCAACAGCAACAAATCGAACCCGAGATCTTCCCTTCAAAATCACTGAATCCGCTACTAGACTTGTGAAGAACACCTCTTCACAATCACCTTCGCTCAGTTGACCCTTGATGAAGAATCTCGTCCAAAAACCCCCAAAATTCAAACCAATCTTGGAGGGTAAAACCCCAACGGTTTTATTCAAGAAAGAACCTGTCACAAGCTTCAACCCAAACTTGATTCTCCAATCTAAGCTTCGAACCTTATCACCTTGAATCTCTCACAAATGCATTACAAAAATGATTGTATGTAATTGAAATGTTGTGAGATGTTGAAGATGAAGATGATGAATCTTGGACACCTATTTCACTCTTTCTTGTTTTTGAACACATGAATTAAAGATTGTCAAATGTTAAAATGACATAAGTGGTTAAACAAGTATATATAGTGCCAACCCAATTTTAGACATAACAGTATTTCAAATATAAGAGGGAATCATTTAAAAACAGAATTTCCGCGCGAACGGTCGACCGCAGCAGGTCTGTGCATCGACGAATCGCCTGTGTTGTTTAGAAATCTGGAAAACTCATCAATATGCGTCGACCATACAGTCGGCGTGCGCTGACCCGTTGAAAACTATTTCCCTTATGCGCCGACCCTATGGTCGACTCATGCCTTTACGCGCTGACCCGTTGGAAAGTTTTTCCCTCATGCGCCGACCCTATGGTCGACTCATTGCCTTGTGCGCTGACTAGTGGAGAATTGCTCTGATGCACGCGCCGACCCTATGGTCGACTCATGCCTTGCAAACCTGCAAAAATTCATCAGTTTATGGTCTTTTATGCCTCTGGTCATGATTGCATTTTATCTACACATAATATATTTATTACAGCAGTTTTAAGACAAGTATAAAAGGATATGGTAGGTGATACGTTGCATATGTTTAGTAGATCTGGAGTTTCTAATTTCCAATCTATCCAGGGAATTTGTCATCATCGAAACCTGCATTGACCAATGTCTTGCAGACTTGTGTGATGTGTGGCGATTTGCCTCCACAATCTCCCCCTTTTTGATGATGACAACCTGTATACAACTAAAACACCAAATATGCAATGTATACACAAATGTATACACAAGCTCCCCCTTTCTTTTGTAATATAAGGCTGTAGAACAAACTGTTGTTAATTACACAAGCTCCCCCTTTCTTTTGTAATATAAGGCTGTAGAACAAACTGTTGTTAATATCCTGACTTGGCTTTGGTGTTGGCTTGCTAGCTTGCTACATGTTCTTCTCCCCCTTTGACACCATCAAAAATAGAAGGAGAACGCATTAATTAACAGAGAACAGACAATAGGTGATAGTTAATTACCAAACTTCACACATAAGAATGATAATGAACAAAAGTAACTTGAATTAATAGATAATTACGAGAACATGCAAAGTAGGTGAATATTCAGGAACACATAATACAGAAAAATGAAAAGTACATAGAAGAAACACATATGCAACTATGAAATATGCAACTATGAAACTAATATCCCCGACCCCGACCTCGGCCCCTCCCCAGGTATGCAGTATCGGGATTGCGGTAAGGATCTGAGAAGTCCAGAAATGCTTCTACGGACATGTTGAGGTGATGAAGAGAGTCGGTGATTTCCAAGTCTTGCCTTTCATGTGATTCAACCAGAGCTTCAATACGAGCGTCCATCCGAGTCGAAAATGAGTTTAACCTTTCATTTTGGGTATGAAGCTCAGCTCTAATCTGCTCCATTTGAGTATCTTGACTCCTCATGAAATTTTGTTGATCTAACTGCATGGACTGCAACATATTAATGACTTCAGAGTTGTCCGAAGGTGGAGGAGGTGATGAGTGCTGGGAAGGTTGATAGTCTTGAGGGTAGCCGTGATATGGGTCGTAGAATCTACCCAGGGTAGTCCAGCCTGTGTATTGCCATTCACCCCATCCTTGATTTGTATAATCGTTTTCTTGTGCTTCTGATGGAGCTGAATACTGGACCCAATC
Source organism: Lathyrus sativus (assembly GCA_963859935.3). NCBI lineage: Eukaryota > Viridiplantae > Streptophyta > Magnoliopsida > Fabales > Fabaceae > Lathyrus > Lathyrus sativus. The sequence continues at coordinate 156,027,487 of OZ012736.1, read as the reverse complement.
GGTATTTGGAGGCGTATCTCGAACTGGAGATTGATGATAGTCTTGCGGCTCACATACAGGTTCTTGTACCTCTGCAGCTGTATCTTCTTCATCATCGTCTTCTTCACCTTGTTCTTCACTTTATTCTTCAGAGTTGTCATTGGAACTGTCACGAGTCACCCAAGGAATATTAGAGCGACGGACAAATCTATATGATTGTCGTTCAGCACACCAAAAATACCCCATCATTGCAAGGGTTTTGGTGCTAAATTCTTTGTCAGAGGGGACTGGAACACAAGGAAATGTTGGGTATACAACATTTGCTGCAGCAAGAATTTCCGAAATAAACGACCCATAGGCTAAAGCAGTGCCTCTACTTGAGTCTCTCGGAGCAAAAATCCTGCTTGCAATATAGTATGGCCAGTTTATTTTGATCCTATGTTTCAATATATAGATGAGATGTACCTCACCTTGTTCGACACGGGACAGTCCACCTTTTTTCGGTCGTAGTATGCGAGCGACAATCCACTGAAGGATGCGCTCCCCTGTACTGAGTTTCTCGGCTGTGACCGTTCTAGGAAAGGCATCACTGTTGACAATGGCATATGGATAGGGTCGTTTGAGCATGTCATTTAGAGCGCTCTTAAATTCATACCCTGGCACCGTACGAGTGTCTGTTACCTCATGAAGAGGTGGTGCATCAGTATCGACAGTCAAATCAAAATATTTGTTTCATACTTCAGAATTTATGTTTACCAGTTTATTGCCGACAGAAGTGTGGAAATGTTGATCTTGAAAGTTACCCTGCAGATTTGTGTAGAACACCCGGACCAAATCCTCATTGTACTTTGTGTTGCACTCCAGAAAATTGAAGAACCCCTGAACTTCCAGCAGAGACAGAATTTGGGTGAGATGCAAGCGCTCCCTCGTTGCCTGGTAGAAAGCATGTTGTGGAACTATGGCTCTTTTGCTGAGACTCTTGTTGAAGTTTTCAACAGCAGGTGGATGAACTAGTGAAACAGCGGTAATGGGGACTGAAGCAGATGATGATGAGGCCCTTGATCTCTTACCTGTATTTTTGTGAAGAAAAGAAGCCATTGATGATGATTTTTGGAGAATTTGTAGAGATGAACTTTGAAGAGAGTAGTTGAGGATGATTTTGGATAAGATGAAGACTATTCCCTTTAATAGAGAGAGGTTTTAGGGTTTTTGGGAAGAGGGAGGAGACAAGAGGACACAATAGATGCCTAGATGCAATTTACAAGACAAATGCCATATCAAATCATAAAAAAAGTTGACTGCACATTAAATGGAGAAGAAGAGAAACTTGGAACGGTTTTAAAAAGAAAAAAATTCTGGGTTTTTGCGCGAGCCGTCGACCATAGCCCCTGCATGCGTCGACGCATACTGTACATTTTTTGATAATTTTGAAAGTTTACAGCATGCGTCGACCGTTGTCCTGTTTAGGTCAACTCATAACCTTCAAAAACCCAATTTTTCAGTTTCATATTATGCAGAATGCCACACTTGCCTATTTATCATGCCTATTCACCCTTTCACAATATGATTTGCATTCAACACACATAGTATTAGCAGCAAAAGTCATATACATATATAAGTACCATGATTGTCAAACGATATAGTTAGTTTCAAGTCATGAATGTTTAGAGAGAGAGAGAGATATAAAGAGAGAGAAAGGACCACATAGTGTGAATATCACCTCTATACCGACCACACTTGTTAACCACATATTTGTACTTGCAACAAACTCTAAACTTGTTAGTGGTACAAAAACATAGTTGTAAATAGATTAATTATGAACGTAGTAATTGTTAAACCCGATCAGAAATGTCGAGAATACCAAGTTCTCGACGGATATGAGAGAAGGGCTCATTGGCTAGCGGCTTTGTGAAAATGTCCGCTAGTTGGTTTTTGGTATCAACGTGTTCAAAGACAACGTCACCCTTCTCTACATGGTCCCTCAGAAAATGGTGTCGAATTTCTATGTGTTTGGTACGCGAATGTAACACCGGATTTTTGGTAAGATTTATAGCACTGGTGTTGTCACAAAATATTGGACCACGTTCTAGCTTCAAATTGAAGTCCAATAGTTATTGTTTAAGCCATAGGACTTGCGCACAACAACTACCGGCGGCTACGTATTCCGCTTCGGCGGTTAACAGAGCAACAGACACTTGTTTCTTGCTGTGCCAACTGACCAAGGAATTTGAAAATAAGTGACACATACCACTGGTGCTTTTCCTATCCGATTTGCAACCGGAAAAATCGGAATCGGAGAAGCCTACCAATGAACAATCATTACCTTTGGAATACCACAGTCCATATTTCGGAGTACCAGATAGGTATCGAAGTATGCGTTTGACAGATTTTAGGTGGGATTCCTTAGGACATGATTGGTATCTGGCGCACATACACACGCTAAACATAATGTCGGGACGCGAAGCAGTAAGATAGAGAAGCGAGCCAATCATACCTCTGTACCTTTTTACCTCAACATTTTTACCACTTTCATCTTTACTCATATTTGCACATGTTGGCATAAGGGTGTCTATGGCCTTTGAATTTGCCATGTCAAATCTCTTGAGAAGATCCAAACAATATTTTGTTTGGCTCACGAATGTTCCTTCCTTCAGTTGCTTGATTTGCAAACCGAGAAAGTATGTGAGTTCACCCATCATACTCATCTCGAATTCACCCTGCATAAGCTCAGCAAACTCTCTTACGAGATTCATGTTAGTGGATCCAAATATGATATCGTCAACATAAATTTGTACAAGAATTAAGTGCTTTCCTTGATGTTTAATGAAGAGAGTAGTATCAACCTTTCCTCTTGAGTAGCCTTGATCAAGTAAGAATTTGCTTAGTCTCTCATACCAAGCTCTAGGAGCTTGTTTGAGACCGTACAAAGCTCTTTTCATTTTATAGACATGATCAGGATACTCATGAGACTCAAAACCAGGTGGTTGAGCAACATAGACTTCTTCATTTATGAACCCGTTAAGGAACACACTTTTGACGTCCATTTGAAATAATTTAAAATCTTTCGCACAAGCGAAAGCAAGTAAAAGGCGTATAGCCTCGAGTCGGGCAACCGGCGCATAAGTTTCCTCATAGTCGATGCCTTCCTCTTGGTTATACCCTTGCGCGAATAAACGCGCTTTGTTGCGAGTTATTACTCCGTTCTCGTCCAGTTTATTTCTAAACACCCATCGGGTGCGATTACTCGATGACCTCGCGGAGGAGGGACAAGGTCCCAAACCTCATTTCTAGTGAACTGATTCAGTTCCTCCTGCATTGACAAATACCAATGTTCATCGAGTAGGGCTTCCTTAGGGTTTTTAGGTTCCATCTATGACACGAATGCGAAGTGATAACAGAAATTACTTAGCTTCGATCGAGTTGTTACACCCTTTGTGATGTCTCCAAGAATGTTTTCAATTGGATGTTCTTTAGATGACTTCCAAGCTTGAGGGAGATCATCGTTTGAAGGCGGATGAACTTCCTCTGTTACATCATGGTGTACATCCTTATCCTCCTCAATTTTGGCTTTGTCAGGTTGATCAATCCCCGTCTCGCCATTTTTGAGTATGTCTTTAGTGGATGTACCTGAACCATGAACAACACTATCCTTTCCGACATTTCTCGGGTAGGACTCATCAAAAGTAACATGCACAGACTCTTCTACAGCAAGTAATCATTTATTATATATTCTATATGCTTTACTCGATTGAGAGCATCCGAGAAAGATACCTTCATCGACTTTGGAATCAAATTTTCCCAGGTTTTCCTTTCCATTGTTTAATACAAAACATTTGCATCCAAACACATGCAAGTGAGAAACATTTGGCTTTCGCCCTTTTAAAAGTTCATACGGTGTTTTATTTAGAATGGGGCGAATAAGCACCCTATTCAAAACATAACACGCCGTACTAATGGCGTTGGCCCAAAAATATTTTGGTAAACCACTTTCGTTAATCATTGTTCTTCCCAATTCTTCTAAAATACGGTTTTTACACTCCACAACCCCGTTTTGTTGAGGAGTGCACGGAGCGGAGAAGTTATGATCTATACCATGGTTACCGCAATATTCTTCAAATAAGTGATTTTCAAACTCACCTCCATGGTCGCTTCTAATTGACACTATGTTTGTATTTAACTTATTTTGGGAAAGCTTAGCAAACTTTTCAAAAGCGGCAAACGTATCACTTTTACTTACTAAAAAGATGGTCCAACAAAACCTAGAAAAGTTGTCCACTATTACGAACCCGTAATAGTTTCCTCCTAGACTTTTGATCCTAGACGGCCCAAACAAGTCCATATGCAGAAGTTCAAGAGGTCTCGTTGTTGAAATTATCTTTTTGGATTTAAATGAGATCCTCGTTTGCTTCCCTTTTTGACAAGCATCACAAAGGTGATCCTTGGTGAACTTTATTTTGGGAAGTCCTAAGACTAGGTCTTTTGAGACTACCTTATTGAGTAAGTCAAAATTAACATGCGCTAAACGCCTATGCCATAGCCATGAGTCGTCACTTATAGTTATGAGGCATTTGTCGCTTATTTATGATACTTCATTTAAGTCAAGCATACATACGTTGTTTACTCTAAAACCATTAAACATATTCTTCTTATCATTTTCATGCACAATTTTGCAACAATCTCTTGAAAAAGATACATTGTATCCTTTGTCGCATAATTGGCTAATGCTAAGCAGATTATGTTTAAGGTTTTCGACAAGCAACACGTCGGAAATCATAGTAGAGGCAGGATTACCTACACTACCTTTACCTAGTATTGCTCCGCGGTTGTTATCACCATAAGTTACATACCCTTTCTTCTTAGCCACAAAGTCTATGAATAAGGATATGTCTCCAGACATGTGTCTTGAGCACCCACTGTCGAGAAGCCATCTTCTCTCGGTGGTCTCGACACATTTCACCTATCAAAACATAATTAGCACAAGGAGGTACCCAATGGCATATTGGGTCCTAATAGGTTAGCGACAAAATGGTTGCGTTTGGGCAACCATTTCTAGATGCCTTTAGGAACAAGAAATCTCCTAAACCGGCATTTACCAATGGAGTGGCCTTTCTTGCAACAATATAAGCATGCAAAATTGACTTTAGAATCACTTTTACTTGCTTGATCCCTAATTACATATGCATATTTTTGGTATGGGTTAATCATACTTTTTCTAAAATCCTTTTTATCAATAGCAAATGTAATTTTAGGCTCAAGTGCCTTGTTTTATTTGGCCTTGAGGTTTCTAACCTCACCTTGCCAAATATGACAAGTATCACACCCAAAGTTGAAAGGATTTCTATTGTCCTTACAATCCGATTCATTGCCTTTCACAATGGAAGCCTTAAGGTCCTCTAATTTCTTTTCGGACTCTTTAACTTTGTGCTCTAAATACGTAAAAATTCTCTTATTAGAGGCAAGTTTCTTGAAGGCTTCAACTACTTCATTGTGTAAGGCATTAAATGCGGTTTGTAATTCTGAATGTGACATATTTGAGGACTTATCATATTTAGAGTAACGTACCCGTTTTTTCTTATTTTTCTGATGAGCGGAGAGGCATAGATTCACAGACTCTTCTTCATCACTAGAGCTTTCATCAGAGGAGGAAGAGTCGCTGTCGCTTTCCCACGCTATGTACGCTCTCCTAGGCTTTGATGATTTCTTGTGTGACTTTGATGATTCCTTGTCCTTTCCCTTTTTGTTCATCGGACAGTCCGGTTTGTAGTGACCGGGCTTTCCACACTTGTAGCACATCCCTCTAGTCTTTTTACCTTTTGAGTCATCATCCTTGGAGTACCTCGATTATTTCCGAAAGTTTACCAAGTTCTTCTCGGAATGTTGGATGCCGTTCTTTCTCACGTAACGGTTATACCGTTTGACAAACAACCCCATATCTTCGCTCTTATCCTCTTCTTCTTCGTCGCTTGAGGAATAATCACTTTTCTCTTTTGCTTGAGACTTCGAGGAGGAAGTCTTGAGAGCTATTGATTTATTTTCACTCACCTTCGTTTTGTCTTTCTTTTCCATCTTTTCGCGTTGGTCTAGGCTCAAGAGTACCTGTTCATGCTCTTGTAGTTTGCCAAACAATGTTGTCAAGTCTAATAAGGTAAGATCATGTGCTTCTTTGATGGCGGTCACTTTAGGCTGCCATTCCCTGTTAAGACATCTTAAGATCTTATTAGTAGCAACATCATTGGAAACAGGCCTACCTAATGAATGTAAACGATTGATGAGATGAGTAAATCTCTTTTGCATGTCAGCAATGGTTTCCCCTTGCTCCATGAAAAAGAGATCAAACTCTTGTGTTAATGTGTTGATTCTAGCCAACTTAACATCGGTTGTCCCCTCATGGGCTATTTGTAGTGAATCCCACATGGCCTTAGCAGTAGGACAATGGGATACACGATAGTATTCATCTACACCTAATGAGGAGATTAAGATATTTTTAGCTTTCCAATCATAATTGTATTTTTTCTCATCGTCATCGGTCCATTGTGCTTCGGGCTTTGGCACAACTACATTATCCGCATTGGTCATAGTAATTTCTATTGGACCATTGAGGATAACACTCCATATTTTTCTGTCTATGGAGTTTATATGCACCCGCATACAGTCTTTCCAATAACTATAATTTTCACCGTTGAAAACGGAAGCTCTATTGTACGCCCCTTTTGGTTTGTTAGCCATTTCCTATCTACGTTGTATTTGAAGCACCGAATAAACGGAGCTCTAGATACCACTTGTTAGACTATGGCACGGATCTAGAAGGGGGGGTTGAATAGATCCCCAATTAAAATTTGAGTCGGCGCTACCAATTAAAAATTGGTTTTAAAAATTGTTTTAAGTGCGGAAGCGGCAGAGGAAAATATAGTCTAAAACGAACGGTTATTGGAAAACCGAATATGCGTAAGCCTTTGGATTAATGACAATCTGGAAAATAGAATCACAACACTAATCACACTTATCAATTATCTACTTCAGTTGTTAGGATTCCTAGTTCCAATGATTAAAGAGCAAACCAAAACTAGATACACAAGTAAGATAATTTTGGTTCAAGCAATTTGTCAAACACTTGGTGTGCAAAACACTCCAAGTGATATTTATATTGAGTAAGTGATTCCAACTAGCCTAGTACAATGTCTTATTGTACTTTGGAGTCAAAAACAAAGTTTTAACCTCTTACTCAATTGATATCACAATTTTGACAGACAGTGCTTATACAAAAATCACTTATTTTGAGCTATAACGTAAATGCTGAAAAAATAGAGAAGACAAGTATTTGGTGAGGCAGTTCCCCCGTCGTCCTCGCTTCGGGGTACGTCTGCCCTCAATTCTAAAACTAGAATTGAGATAGATTTTATAGATATCACCTGTTGAATGTAACAGTTTATATAAGGATTGAGCAGCAAATATACAACAGAAATCTCAATGTGTTGAAAGTTGCTCTCACTCCTTGCCCCTTGATTCAAGATGAATCAAGTCCTCCGATTGTTGTTGATGGACCTCCGACTCCAGCCACCTTATTGAATAACACGTTGTTGTTCAAACCTTCGGCTCCGGCTGATCTCAACAACAACAAATCTAACCCGCGATCTTCCCTTCAAAATCACTGAATCCGCTACTAGACTTGTGAAGAACACCTCTTCACAATCACCTTCGCTCAGTTGACCCTTGATGAAGAATCTCGTCCAAAAACCCCCAAAATTCAAACCAATCTTGGAGGGTAAAACCCCAACGGTTTTATTCAAGAAAGAACCTGTCACACGCTTCAACCCGAACTTGATTCTCCAATCTAAGCTTCGAACCTTATCACCTTGAATCTCTCACAAATGCATTTCAAAAATGGTTGTGTGTAATTGAAATGTTGTGAGATGTTGAAGATGAAGATGATGAATCTTGGACACCTATTTCACTCTTTCTTGTTTTTGAACACATGAATCAAAGATTGTCAAATGTTAAAATGACACAAGTGGTTAAACAAGTATATATAGTCCCAACCCTATTTTAGACATAACAGTATTTCAAATATAAGAGGGAATCATTTAAAAACAGAATTTCCGCATGAACGGTCGACCATAGCAGGTCTGTGCGTCGATGCATGGCCTGTGTTGTTTGGAAATCTGGAAAATTCATCAGTATGCATCGACCATACAGTCGGCCTGCGCTGACCCGTTGAAAACTATTTCCCTTATGCGCCGACCCTATGGTCGACTCATGCCTTTACGCGCTGACCCGTTGGAAAGTTTTTCCCTCATGATTGCATTTTATCTACACATAGTATATTTATTACAATAGTTTTAAGACAAGTATAAAAGGATATGGTAGGTGATACGTTGCATCTGTTTAGTAGATCTGGAGTTTCTAATTTCCAATCTATCCAGGGAATTTGTCATTATCGAAACCTGCATTGACCAATGTCTTGCAGACTTGTGTGATGTGTGGCGATTTGCCTCCACAGTAGGCACAACCTACATGAATTAATCCACGGGGGAAATTGCTGACAACATCATCAGGAAAGGATTGCTTGTTAAGGGCTTCACCATGCCCCTGGCTCGCCGGGGTCCAGATGAGGATCTTCCAGAAGAAGACTCGTATGATGGAAACCAAGACATCTCCCTCTCAGAATTGGATAGCAGTGACTCCAGCTCTTCCTCTGACGAAGAACATTTAGAATTGGGTATGTACCTCAGACTGCTGCTGGTGATAAAGTGTGCGGCTGATCAATTTTTATTTGCTCTTGCATGAATAATTGGTAAAGCTCTCTATGAGCAGTTTTGTAATGTAACCCCATCCTTATGTATTGGTACAATTTATGGTCTATACTATGTGTTGGTTGGATCTGAATTTATGGCTAAAAAGGGGGAGAGTGTGATAGATAAAAATAATAGCAGGTACAGATGCAGATGGAAAAATTGGTGGATAACCAATATGAGTACCACAGGTGATGTGGTAGTAACAAAGCATAGGCACCATAGTGCTTATGATATTAGTGTGCAGGTGATGCTGATGAGATCTGTGTGTGATAACAATTGTTTAGGCTGTAACTGATATGATATGTTTTCCATGTATGTTAGAACTAGGACTGACTTGCTGTAGGTACTAACATGGGCGATCCTAACAAGATGCTTAGGAATTCTGTGCAAGGAGCAGAATGCATCCCTGCAGGGGGAGTAGCTCAAATGTGTGACATCAGAAGGTCATGTTGAATGTTATAGCATCCAGTTCAGATCAGATATTGCCCAGCTGATAAGTGCATCAGCTGAGGGGGAGTAACTCTGTTACTCAAACAAGCAAAGGGTGAAATCTGTAGTAGAAGTCTACAAAGAGTTAACAAAGTGAGTGTTAACAGGGCAGAAAGTTAACTGTGAGGAGTCTGAGAGCTTGAGCAGCAAGTGACGTACCTGCATGACAGGACCATTGTTAAGTCTTCTTCTGTGTAGGAAATCTATGATTTAAGTACATAGTGTTTTAGCCAAAAATTTGCCAAAGGGGGAGTTTGTAAGTGCTCTTGTTTGGCTGTATTTTGTGGCAAAATATGAGTACCTGTATGAATGTCATGTTTGATGTTATTACATTCATAATATGGACTATGCAAGGTAAGTTAACTAAGCTAACTATAAGTTAAGCTGGATGTCATACTTAATGTTATGACATAGGTCGTATGACATCAAGCGGAAGTTTGTTATTCTGGTAGCTATAGCTCCGGAAACAACTCAGAAGCTCAAGATGGAATGCAAGAGACATTTTAGACGCCCTAGGGGACTAATATGTACCTGATTAAAGAGGCAAACGTGCAGAATACAAAAGTGAGGTTTTATGATGGATAAAACCTAATGTATGTGCCCAGGCCCAAGGACTGATCTGCTGCTACAAATACCAGGAGAGGCAATCCTAGAAGGCAGCTGTTTAAGATAGAGAAGCAGAGAAATCACCATAGTGGTTTAGAAGTGAAGAGATTGTTCTTCACGTTTGTGTCTTAGGAATACTTGTAACCCAAGCAACTGTTGCTTGCATTGGTTAGGTAGTTTCTAGGTTGTGTATCACTCGAAGCTGTTAAGCAAGAGTGCGTGTCACTTGATCAAAGCTTTGAAGCAAGATCAAGGTGTGTGTAGTTGAAGTGTCTCTTCAATCTACTGTTTAACTTATTACTATTTGATATCACTGGTGTGTGATTGTAGGGAGTGAGTGGGTATACTCAGGTCTAGAGTGTCTCTAGGTTAAATTATCATTGGGTAGTGATTAAGTGAGGAGTGCAAACTGGAGGTTTGACTCTGAATTGATACTGCTGATAGTGAAATTTCTCCCTGGCTTGGTAGCCCCCAGATGTAAGTGTGTTGCACTGAACTCGGTCAACAACTAACTGTGTTATTTACTGCTTTGTTATTACTACATAATAATAGGTCTGTAGTGAATGTCACAGTGGATGTTATAACTTCTGTTAGAACATCCATCGTGGGCTGGCCAGAATTTTCTATGACTAATTGCAACCATGGATGAATTGGTATTATCGGTTCTACCTCTACAAAGACAAATGCAAATATTCCATCCATCATATCCTTCTTATATCATTCAACTTGCTTTACTCAATACAATATATGTAAATGATATGTGGTTATGACTGTATGCATAAAAACCACATAAATATCAATTTTTGCAGAATTACAGGCCATGAGTCGACCACTGAGTCAGCGCATGTATATGTGCAAATGGTCATGGGTCAACGCATGAAGACTGTGAGTCGACCACAAGGTCGACGCATGGAGCTTGCATTTTCCCACGGGTCAGCGCACGCCGACCTATGGTCGACGCACACTGTTGGCACTTTCAAATTTACCTGAATCTGCAGGCTATGAGTCGACGCATAGACCTGCTATGGTCGACCGTTCGTGCGTTGGTGCTGTAACGCCCCGATTCTGAATTCCCATTAATTGTTGAGTCTTTTAATTTATTTAATTGATGTTTGTTTTAAATTGAGAGATTATATATTGTTATTATGTGGTGTTTGCTTATTTTATCTATTTTACCGATTCGGAGAGTTTCGGGGAATTAGAGTAAAAAGGGCATTTTAGACATTTAGCAATTTAGTGTGAGAATTGATTGGTAAGTGTTGGAAAGAATTTGAGAGGAAAGAAATAGAGGTAGAAATAGAATAAGAGAAGAAAAGAAAGAAAGATAGTAACATAAGAAGAAAAACAAGAGAAAGAAAAGAGGAGAAGAGAAAGAGAAGAGAAAGTGGAGAGGAAAACATAGAATCTTCAAGGGATCATCACCAAAGCTTGCAATCGATCGGTAAGGGTGTGAAACTCCATCATCTCTTTAATGTGTATGATTGTACGTGTGTGTGTGTGGATTTTGTAGAGTTTCTACTCTTTTTCCACTTAGGTTAGAAGTTGGTTTTGTGAGTAGAATGAGGTTTTAATCGGTTAGAAATCGGATTAGACGATGTAGTTTAGTCGGGTGATGGTTGGGTTGTGCTACTGTGACTGGTTTGGATTTAATCGGTTGGTGGTGTGGAGTTTGGGCTTTGAGACAGCCATGGAAGTTCTGTCTTCGCAAGTTCGCCAGGCGAATGGCAGCGAAGCTTCGCCAGGCGAAGCCCAGCGAGCTGTAGCGAAGCAAGTCAGAAGCTAATACCCTGTATTCGCTGGCAAGTTCGCCAGGCGAGGTGAGTTGGCGAAGGTTCGCCAGGCGAGTGGGTAGCGAGCCTCAGCGAGTAATTCCAGAATTACTCCCAGTGGACTTCGCTGGGGAGTTCGCCAGGCGAAGGCCAGCGAGCATTCGCTGCGTGGCTTCGCCAGGCGAAGGTTGGCGAACCTGGCAGTGTTATTTTGTTTTGCTGTTTGTTCATAGCATGATGTTTGGTTGATTCAATTATGATTAATGCCTATATGAATGATTGATGTGTGAACTGTTCCAACATGTCGTGCTGTGGGTGGCCGAAAGGCGTGAATCCTAGATTGTAGAGTAAATGGTGAATCTTGAATATTTGATAATCTTGTGTATTTACTCGAATTGAATAGAAACGCATTGATGGGCTGATATGTGTGTAAACCATGTGTGGAATGGTGCATAATGTGAATGCATGATAGATATATGCGATGTATGTGATAAATGCAATGAATATGTTTGTGAGCATAGTATGCATTTTTGTGTCGATTGATCCCTCGGAGGATTTGCAGAACCTCGTATGATACGATGGTTATATTTGATTCCTTGGAGAATCGGTCATGACATGTAATCCCGTGGAGGATTGGTTAGAGTATTTGATTCCGTGGAGAATCTGCTGAGTACTTGATCCCGTGGAGGATCTGCTGAATATTCGATTCCGTGGAGAATCTGATGAATATTTGATTCCGTGGAGAATCTGCTGAGTACTTGATCCCGTGGAGGATCTGCTGAATACTCGATTCCTTAGGGAATTTGTTTAATGAGTCGGTACCGCATTTGCATCTGCATAGAGTCGTGTGTCGGTCTCTATGAGTTGCATGAGTCATCTGTGTATGATGCATTGGTTGTGTGAATATAACTGTGTATGTTATATGTGATTTGTTTGGAGGAAATATAGTGATTGTTCAGGTGTATGTGTAGAGACATGATTATTTGTATATGCTTAATGTGGTGAGAACATAATTTGAGTATAACTTGTATAATTATGGAGCTATGTATATATATATATATATATATATATATATATATATATATATATATATATATATATAATTTTATGCATTAACTGTTATGATGTTGTTTCTCACCCTTCTGCTGTTTTATAATGCTCTATGAGGCATTGCAGAGTAGGAAGCTGGAGGTTCTTTTTGTGAAGCGATGTCTTCATTCTTTTTGGTCAATGTCTCTGATATGTAACATCTGGGTAGTTAGGAAGCCTTTGACTCTTTTGGAGTTACATTTGTTTTGATTCTTTTGTGATACGTATGTGTATGTATCTGCTGTGGATATGTTGTAAAGCATGAATTAACTGTTGGTTGTATATACCTTTATGAATGTGATTGATTCAATATTTGGATGTTTCCGCTTTTATTCTAAATATTGAGATGTGGGTTACCCATTGTTGCATATCTATTTTGAGCAGGTATCGTATGTGTTTAATTTCAGGATAATGTGATGCGCCTCTTTTATACCATGTTGTAATCAAACTCTGATGAAATAAATTTTCTATGTGCCTAATTGATTTATCTAATTTATTTGGGGTATAGAAAGGGGGTGTTACATTAAGTGGTATCAGAGCCAGTGTTGAGTCAGTCGTGTCTGTCTTGTTGTTGTGTTGGTTGAACGGTTGTTTAACCTTGCTGTTATTTTTGGGAATCCTCAGAATATGGCAGGTCGTAATGACAATGCTATGGCAGCGGCGTTAGAGGCTATGGCCAGAGCTGTGCAGGGTGCACCTAACGTGAATGCAAATGATGAGTTCAGGAAGAACCAACCACCGGTGTTTAAAGGGAGATTTGATCCGGATGGTGCTCAGATATGGTTAAAGGAAATTGAGAGAATTTTTAGGGTGATGGATTGTGCTGAAGGGAATAAGGTGAGACTAGGGACTCACATGCTGAGAGAAGAGGCCGATGACTGGTGGGTCAGCATGAGGCAAGTTCTTGAGGTCGACGACGAGGAGATTACGTGGGATTTATTTCGTGCTGAGTTTCTAAGGAAGTATTATCCCGAAAGTGTTAAAGGGAAGAGAGAAATGGAATTTCTGGAGTTGAAACAAGGTAATATGTCGGTGGTGGACTACACCGCTAAGTTTACTGAGTTAGTGAAGTTTCACCCTCACTATGATGCGGTTACGGCGGAATTTTCCAAATGTATCAAGTATGAGAATGGCTTGCGCCCGGAGATAAAGCAAGCGGTGGGGTATCAAAGGATACGAAGATTTTCGGATTTGACTGAGTGTTGTAGAATTTATGAAGAAGATAGTAGAGCTCGTTCTACTCATTATAAGGGTTTGAGCGAGAGGAGAGGGAAGCAGCAAGTACGAAGCGGACCTTATGTGACGCCTGCTGAGAAGGGCAAACATAAGGGAAACTTTGATAGGAGACCCGGAGGAGGTTCCGGTGCGATCAAATGTTTTAAGTGTGGCGTGATGGGCCACAAGTCTTATGATTGTGGAAAGTTCAAGGCGAAGTGTTCCAACTGTGGACTCTTTGGTCATGATGCAGCAGAGTGTAGAAAGAATGCTGTGAAGTGTTTTAATTGTGGCGAGGTGGGTCACATTAGCCCGAATTGTACCAAACCGAAGCAAGCTCAGGCGGGCGGAAAAGTTTTCGCATTAGCAGGATCAGACGCTACTAATGCAGCGGATCGTTTGATTAAAGGTACATGCTTTATTAATGATATGCCTTTAGTTGCTATTATTGATACTGGAGCGACTCACTCGTTCATTTCTCTTGCGTGTGCTAAGCGGTTGGATTTGTGTATGGCTTCTTTGAGTAGTGGTATGGTTATTGGGACTCCCGCTTCGGGGTCGGTAACTACTTCTTTGGTGTGTGCAAGTTGTCCTTTGACCATGTATGGTAAGGACTTCGTTATAGATTTAGTGTGTTTGCCGTTGGAAGGTTTGGACGTAATCTTGGGTATGAATTGGTTGCAATTTAATAGAGTTCATTTGGATTGCTATCACAAGTTGGTAAGGTTTCCTTCTTTGGAAGATGGTGAAAACGAGAGTTTTCTTTCCACTAAAGAGTTGAAGAAACTTTTAGCGGACGAAGCTCAGTTGTTTGGTTTGTTTGCATCGTTGTCGGTGGAGAGCAAAGTTGAGCTCGACGTGTTTCCTGTGGTTTGTGAATTTCCTGAAGTGTTTCCGGAAGATGTTGCGGATGTGCCGCCAAAGAGAGAGGTTGAATTTTCTATTGATCTAGTTCCAGGTACTAGACCGATTTCGATGGCCCCGTATCGGATGTCGGCATCGGAGTTGGTGGAATTGAAGAAGCAGTTGAATGATTTGTTGGATAAGAGATTTGTAAGACCAAGTGTTTCTCCTTGGGGTGCGCCGGTATTGTTGGTAAAGAAGAAGGATGGTAGTATGCGATTGTGTATTGATTATCGGCAGTTGAATAAGGTGACAATTAAGAACAAGTATCCGCTTCCAAGAATTGATGATCTGATGGATCAATTGGTTGGAGCCCGTGTTTTTAGTAAGATTGATTTAAGATCCGGTTATCACCAGATTCGGGTTAAGGAAGAAGATATTTCGAAGACGGCTTTTAGAACACGATATGGTCACTACGAGTATACGGTGATGCCATTCGGAGTTTCTAATGCGCCGGGTGTTTTCATGGAGTATATGAACCGTATTTTCCACGAGCAGTTGGATCGTTTTGTGGTGGTGTTTATCGATGACATTTTGATTTATTCTAAGTCTCGAGAGGAACACGAAGAACATTTAAGGATTGTGTTGCGAATTTTGAAAGAGAAGAAGTTGTATGCAAAGTTGTCTAAGTGTGAGTTTTGGTTGTCGGAGGTGAGTTTTCTTGGACATATTATTTCCGACAATGGTATTAGTGTGGATCCATCCAAGATCGATGCGGTAATGCAATGGGAGACTCCAAGATCGGTTACGGAAATTCGAAGCTTTTTGGGCTTGGCCGGTTACTACCGGAGGTTTATCGAAGGATTTTCAAAGTTAGCACTTCCGTTAACGCAGTTGACTTGTAAAGGAAAGGCCTTTATTTGGGATGTTAATTGTGAAGAGGGTTTCATGGAATTAAAGAGAAGGTTAACGTCAGCGCCAGTTTTGATTTTGCCGAATCCTACGGAACCTTTTGTGGTTTACTGCGATGCTTCTTTGTCAGGATTGGGTGGTGTATTAATGCAAGATGGGAAGGTCGTGGCGTATGCTTCTAGGCAGTTGAGAGTGCATGAAAAGAATTACCCTACTCATGATTTGGAGTTAGCGGCCGTAGTGTTCGTTTTGAAAATTTGGAGGCACTATCTTTATGGTGCAAGATTTGAAGTTTTTAGCGATCACAAGAGTTTGAAGTATTTGTTTGATCAAAAGGAATTGAATATGAGGCAAAGGAGATGGCTAGAACTTTTGAAAGACTATGATTTTGGTTTAAATTATCATCCGGGTAAGGCGAATGTGGTAGCCGATGCTTTAAGTCGGAAGTCGTTGCACGTGTCTACCTTGATGGTTAGAGAGTGGGAACTCTTGGAGAACTTTAGAGATTTGAGTTTGGTTTGTGAGTTAACGCCGTGTAGTGTGAAGCTTGGTATGTTGCATGTCACGAATGATTTCCTTGCTACAGTGTGTGAAAAGCAAAAGTTGGATTTGAAATTTGTGGATTTGATGACGAATGGAAATGAAGATTTCGAAGTTGATGAATTAGGAGTTTTGAGGTTTCGAGGTCGTATTTGTATTCCCGATGATGCAGATTTGAAAAAGATGATATTGGAAGAGGGACATCGGAGTAACTTAAGTATTCATCCGGGAGCGAATAAGATGTATCAGGATTTGAAGAAGATCTTTTGGTGGTCTGGATTGAAAAGCGATGTTGCTCGTTTTGTGTACTCGTGTTTGACTTGTCAGAAGTCTAAGGTGGAGCATCAGAAGCCTAGTGGATTGATGCAACCGTTGGATATTCCGGAATGGAAATGGGATGGTATATCGATGGATTTTGTTACGGGATTGCCGAATACGCAAAGAGGACATAATGCTATTTGGGTGATTGTTGATAGGCTTACTAAATCGGCTCATTTTATTCCGATTGATATTACTTATTCTTTGGAAAGGTTGGCCGAGATTTATGTTGGCACTATTGTGAAGCTTCATGGAGTTCCTAAGAGTATTGTGTTGGATAGAGATCCTAGATTTACTTCAAGATTTTGGGAGAGTTTGCAAGGTGCCTTGGGTTCTAAGTTGAGATTGAGTTCAGCATATCATCCGCAAACAGATGGTCAAACCGAGAGGACGATTCAATCGTTAGAAGATTTGTTGCGTGCTTGTGTGCTTGAACAAGGTGGTGCATGGGACAGTTATTTAGCGTTGATTGAATTCACCTATAATAACAGTTTCCATTCGAGTATCGGTATGGCGCCATTTGAGGCTTTATATGGACGGAGATGTCGAACACCTCTGTGTTGGCATGAGACGGGTGAAAAGTCGGTAGTTGGTCCTGAAATGGTACAGCAAACGACGGAAAAGGTGAAATTTATTCGGGAAAAGATGAGAGCTTCTCAGAATAGACAGAAAAGTTATCATGATAAAAGGAGAAAGGATCTCGAGTTTCAAGAGGGCGACCATGTGTTTTTGAGAGTTACACCGGTTGCGGGTGTGGGTCGTGCTTTGAAGTCGAGAAAGTTGACTTCTCGTTTTATTGGTCCGTATCAGATTGTCGCACGGATTGGTGCTGTGGCGTATCGTGTGGCGTTGCCTCCGAACCTTTCGAATTTGCATGATGTATTCCATGTCTCGCAACTTCGGAAGTATGTTCCGGATCCGTCACATGTGATCCCAATGGATGAAGTGGAAGTAAGAGATAACCTTACAGTTGAAGTTTTACCGGTTAGTATTTTGGACCGTGAAGTTAAGAAACTAAGAGGCAAGGATATTGCGCTTGTGAAAGTGTCCTGGGGAGGTGCCGCGGAAGGCAACATGACTTGGGAATTGGAAAGCAAGATGCGAGAATCGCATCCAGAGTTGTTTGAATCAGGTGATATTTTCGAGGACGAAAATTTCTAAAGTGGGGGAGAGTTGTAACGCCCCGATTCTGAATTCCCATTAATTGTTGAGTCTTTTAATTTATTTAATTGATGTTTGTTTTAAATTGAGAGATTATATATTGTTATTATGTGGTGTTTGCTTATTTTATCTATTTTACCGATTCGGAGAGTTTCGGGGAATTAGAGTAAAAAGGGCATTTTAGACATTTAGCAATTTAGTGTGAGAATTGATTGGTAAGTGTTGGAAAGAATTTGAGAGGAAAGAAATAGAGGTAGAAATAGAATAAGAGAAGAAAAGAAAGAAAGATAGTAACATAAGAAGAAAAACAAGAGAAAGAAAAGAGGAGAAGAGAAAGAGAAGAGAAAGTGGAGAGGAAAACCTAGAATCTTCAAGGGATCATCACCAAAGCTTGCAATCGATCGGTAAGGGTGTGAAACTCCATCATCTCTTTAATGTGTATGATTGTACGTGTGTGTGTGTGGATTTTGTAGAGTTTCTACTCTTTTTCCACTTAGGTTAGAAGTTGGTTTTGTGAGTAGAATGAGGTTTTAATCGGTTAGAAATCGGATTAGACGATGTAGTTTAGTCGGGTGATGGTTGGGTTGTGCTACTGTGACTGGTTTGGATTTAATCGGTTGGTGGTGTGGAGTTTGGGCTTTGAGACAGCCATGGAAGTTCTGTCTTCGCAAGTTCGCCAGGCGAATGGCAGCGAAGCTTCGCCAGGCGAAGCCCAGCGAGCTGTAGCGAAGCAAGTCAGAAGCTAATACCCTGTATTCGCTGGCAAGTTCGCCAGGCGAGGTGAGTTGGCGAAGGTTCGCCAGGCGAGTGGGTAGCGAGCCTCAGCGAGTAATTCCAGAATTACTCCCAGTGGACTTCGCTGGGGAGTTCTCCAGGCGAAGGCCAGCGAGCATTCGCTGCGTGGCTTCGCCAGGCGAAGGTTGGCGAACCTGGCAGTGTTATTTTGTTTTGCTGTTTGTTCATAGCATGATGTTTGGTTGATTCAATTATGATTAATGCCTATATGAATGATTGATGTGTGAACTGTTCCAACATGTCGTGCTGTGGGTGGCCGAAAGGCGTGAATCCTAGATTGTAGAGTAAATGGTGAATCTTGAATATTTGATAATCTTGTGTATTTACTCGAATTGAATAGAAACGCATTGATGGGCTGATATGTGTGTAAACCATGTGTGGAATGGTGCATAATGTGAATGCATGATAGATATATGCGATGTATGTGATAAATGCAATGAATATGTTTGTGAGCATAGTATGCATTTTTGTGTCGATTGATCCCTCGGAGGATTTGCAGAACCTCGTATGATACGATGGTTATATTTGATTCCTTGGAGAATCGGTCATGACATGTAATCCCGTGGAGGATTGGTTAGAGTATTTGATTCCGTGGAGAATCTGCTGAGTACTTGATCCCGTGGAGGATCTGCTGAATATTCGATTCCGTGGAGAATCTGATGAATATTTGATTCCGTGGAGAATCTGCTGAGTACTTGATCCCGTGGAGGATCTGCTGAATACTCGATTCCTTAGGGAATTTGTTTAATGAGTCGGTACCGCATTTGCATCTGCATAGAGTCGTGTGTCGGTCTCTATGAGTTGCATGAGTCATCTGTGTATGATGCATTGGTTGTGTGAATATAACTGTGTATGTTATATGTGATTTGTTTGGAGGAAATATAGTGATTGTTCAGGTGTATGTGTAGAGACATGATTATTTGTATATGCTTAATGTGGTGAGAACATAATTTGAGTATAACTTGTATAATTATGGAGCTATGTATATATATATATATATATATATATATATATATATATATATATATATATATATATATATAATTTTATGCATTAACTGTTATGATGTTGTTTCTCACCCTTCTGCTGTTTTATAATGCTCTATGAGGCATTGCAGAGTAGGAAGCTGGAGGTTCTTTTTGTGAAGCGATGTCTTCATTCTTTTTGGTCAATGTCTCTGATATGTAACATCTGGGTAGTTAGGAAGCCTTTGACTCTTTTGGAGTTACATTTGTTTTGATTCTTTTGTGATACGTATGTGTATGTATCTGCTGTGGATATGTTGTAAAGCATGAATTAACTGTTGGTTGTATATACCTTTATGAATGTGATTGATTCAATATTTGGATGTTTCCGCTTTTATTCTAAATATTGAGATGTGGGTTACCCATTGTTGCATATCTATTTTGAGCAGGTATCGTATGTGTTTAATTTCAGGATAATGTGATGCGCCTCTTTTATACCATGTTGTAATCAAACTCTGATGAAATAAATTTTCTATGTGCCTAATTGATTTATCTAATTTATTTGGGGTATAGAAAGGGGGTGTTACAGGTGCAGTTATTGAAGTCTTTCCAATGTGTTTGAAAAGCTGTTAAGTTTTTGATTGGTTGGTTACTATATATAGAGACTTTGTTCTTTTTTATCAACAACAATTGTAAATTTGAGTCAGTTGTCATAAAACAAGAAAAGTGAAAGAGGTGCCATCAAAGTTCATCAATCTTCATCTTCTATAACCCACAACACAATAATTACACATAACAATTCTTGGGGTGCTTATGATCTTGTTCAAGGTGAATAGGTCCGAAGCCGTGATCGGAAATCCGGTTCGGGTCTATTTTGAAGGCAGGTTTTTCTTGGATAAAACCTAGCAGGTTTTGCCCTCCAAGGTTTGGAGATTTTGGGGGTTTTTCGGTACAGATCATCTCTACCTACTTCAGCTGAGTGAAGGTGATTGAGAAGCGGTAGTCTTCGTCAATCTAGTAGCGGAAATCAGTGAAGTGCGCAAGAGTGTTCCAGGTTCGATTTGTTTGTGCGTGAGATCAGTCGGGCCAAGGGTTTGAAGAACGGAAGGTTATTCAACAAAGGGGCTGGAATCGGATGTCTACTCACAACAATCGGAGAACTTGATTCGAATCGAATCAAGGAGCAAGAAGCGATAGCATCATCAACATCAAGAGGGCATGATTGTATATTTTGCTTATCAATTCTTGTATAAACATTTCTACGTTACAGGTATTATCTATTATATTGATCTCAATTCTATTATTAGTATTGAGGGCAAACGTACCCGAAGATAGGACGGTGGGGGAACTGCCTCTACAAATCTTTGTCTCCTTTACTTTTTAGCATTTTCAGTTTTGACTTAAAATTTAAGTGATTTTAGTATAAGCAGTTATATCAAAATTAGGGTTGATTTGAGTAAGTACTTATTACTGTTTTGAACTTTAGTGCAACAATATATTGCACAAGGAATTTAAAGCAACTTACTCAAGCCAAACCACACTTGGAGTGTATTTCACACCAAGTGTTTGATAAATTGCCTACACCAAAGTTTACTTAGCTCATTTGCCTACTTTGTGGGCATTATAGATCATTGGTGCTAGTCCTACTAATAAGTGGTAAAATCAACTGATAGTGTGAATAGTGTGTTGAATCAAATTTTGCTCATCAGCATTTCCATAAGGCTAGACGCATATCCGGTCTTCTAATAATGGTTCGTTTTAGACGTAATTTTTCCACGGCCGCTTCCGCAATTGAAAACAAATATTTTTAAAAACCAATTTTAATTGGTAGCGCCGACTGATCTTTAACTTGGATCTATTCAACCCCCCTTCTAGATCCAAGCCATCGTCTAACAAGTGGTATCAGGAACATCGGTTCACTCCATGCTTCAAGTATAACTTTGATAGAAAATGGCGAGCGAACCTAAAGGGGCTTATAATAGAGCTCCTATTTTTAATGGAGAAAATTATAGTTATTGGAAGGACTGTATGCGGGTGCACATAAATTCCATAGATAGAAAAGTGTGGAATGTTATTATCAATGGTCCAATGGAAATAACCATGACCAATAAAAATAATGAGATTGTGCCTAAGCCCGAAGCACAATGGACGAATGATGATGAAAAGAAATACAACTATGATTGGAAAGCCAAGAGTATTTTGATCTCCTCGTTAGGAGTTAATGAATATTATCGGGTTTTTCATTGTCTTACGGCAAAAGTTATGTGGGGTTCACTTCAAGTCGCCCAGAGCGGACAAATGATGTGAAGCTTGCTAGAATCACCACACTAACACAAGAGTTTGATCTCTTTTACATGGAGCAAGGGGAAACCATTGCGAACATGCAAAAGAGATTTACTCATCTTATCAATAGATTGCATTCACTTGGTAGGCCAGTGGCCAATGATGTTTTTACTAACAAAATTTTGAGATGTCTTAATAGGGAATGGCAGCCGAAAGTGACCGCCATCAAGGAAGCAAATGACGTCACGATTTTGGACTTAACAACATTATTCGGAAAGCTACAAGAGCACGAACAAGTGCTCCTAAGCCTCGACCAACATGAAAAGAAAGAAAAGAAGGACAAAACAAAGACTGTTGAGAAGAAATCTATTTCTCTCAAGACTTCCTCCTCGAAGTCTCAATCTAAGGAGCACAGTGACTATTCATCAAGTGACGATGAAGAAGATGACAAGAGTGAGGATATGGGGCTGTTCATAAACCACTATAATCGGTATGTGAGAAAGAATGGCATTCAACATTCAGAAAAGAACCTTGTCAACTTCCGAAAGAAACAAGGAACTCTCGAAATAATGACACCAAAGGAAGTAAAACCAGAGGATCACGCTACAAATGCGGAAAGCCCGATCATTATAAACCGGATTGTTATTTAAACAAAAAGGGCAAAGAAAGGGAATCTAATAAATCACATAAGAAGTCATCAAAGCTGAGAAGAGCATATATAGCTTGGGAAAGTGATAGCGACTCCTCCTCCTCTGATGAAAGCTCAAGCGATAAAGAAGAATCCGTGAACGTATGTCTTTCCGCCCACCAAAAGAATAAGAAAAAACAGGTACGTCACTCTAAATATGAAAATTCCTCAAATATGTCTTATTTTGAATTACAAGCCGTATTTAATACTTTACACGATGGAGCAAAAGAAGCCTTTAAGAGGCTTGCCTCTAACAAACGTATATTTGCTCACCTAGAGCACAAAATTCAAGAGTCCGAAAGGAAACTTGAGGCACTTAAGGCATCCATGGTGGAAAGTACTAAATCGGGTTGTGAGGATCTTAGAAGCAGATTAATCAACTTTGGGTGTGATACTTGTTATATTTGGCATGGTGAAGTTAGAAACCTAAAGGCCAAACTTAACAAGGCTCTTGAGCCCAAAATTACCTTTGCTATCGATAAAGCTGATTTTAGAAAAAGTATAGTGGATCTATATCAAAAATACACATATGTAATAAGGGATCAAGATAGCAAAGGCAATTCTAAAGTTGACTTCCCATGCTTATATTGTTGCAAGAAAGGTCATTCCATTGCTAAGTGCCGATTTAGGAGATTTCTAGTTCCTAAAGGAATCTATCAATGGTTGCCCAAATGAAACCACTTTGTCACTCACAATTTAGGACCCAATAAGCCATTGGGTACCTCCTCTTGTTGATTATTTTTTCATAGGTACAATGTGTCGAGACCACCGAGAGAAGATGGGTTCTCGATAGTGGATGCTCAAGACACATGTCCGGAGACATATCCCTATTCATCGACTTCGTGGCAAAGAAGAAAGGGTATGTAACCTATGGTGACAATAATCGCGGTGCAATACTTGGTAAAGGTAGTGTAGGTAACCCTTCTTCCACTACTATTTCCGATGTGTTGCTTGTCGAGGGTCTCAAAAATAATCTACTTAGCATTAGCCAATTATGCGACAAAGGATACAATGTATATTTTTCATAAGAGTGTTGCAAAATTGTGCATAATAATGACAAGAAGAATATGTTTAATGGCATAAGAGTGAACAATGTCTATATGCTAGACTTGAATGAGGTATCGTTAACAAGTGACAAATGTCTCATTACAATGAGTGAAGACTCATGGTTATGGCATAGGCGTTTAACACATGTTAACTTTGACTTGCTAAAGAAAGTAGTCTCAAAGAATCTAGTCTTAGGTCTCCCCAAAATAAAATTTACCAAGGATCACCTTTGTGATGCTTGCCAAATGGGAAAGCAAATGAGGATCTCGTTTAAATCCAAAAATATTGTTTCAACTACGAGACCATTCGAGCTTCTCCATATGGACTTATTTGGGCCATCTAGAATTAAAAGCCTAGGTGGAAACTATTACGGTTTTGTAATAGTGGATGACTTCTCTAGATTTTGTTGGACTATCTTTGTGGCTAGCAAGAGCGATACATTCGCCGCCTTTGAAAAATTTGCCAAACTTTCCCAAAATAAATTAAGCACAAACGTTGTGTCAATTAGAAGTGACCATGGAGGTGAGTTTGAAAACCATTTGTTTGAAGAGTATTGCGGTAATTACTGTATTGATCATAACTTCTCCGCTCCACGGACTCCTCAACAAAATAGGGTTGTGGAGCGCAAAAATTGCATTTTAGAAGAGTTGGGGAGAACAATGATCAATGAAAGTGGATTACCGAAATATTTTTGGGTCGACGCCATAAGTACGACTTGTTATGTTTTGAATAGGGTGCTCATCCGCCCCATTCTAAACAAAACACCTTATGAGCTTTTAAAAGGGCGCAAGCCAAACGTGTCTCACCTACATGTTTTCAGTTGCAAATGTTTTGTCTTAAATAATGGAAAGGAAAATTTGGGTAAATTTGACTCTATGGCTGACGAAGGTATTTTCCTTGGATACTCTCAGTCAAGTAAAGCCTATAGAATCTACAATAAAAGACTACTTACTGTCAAAGAATCGGTGCATGTAACATTTGATGAATCTTATCCGAGAAATGTCAGAAAAGGTAGTGTTATTAATGGCGCAGGTACATCTACGGAAGACATACTCAAAGAAGCCGAGCTGGGAATTGATCAGCCCGACCAAGCCAAAATTGAGGAGGAAAAAGATGTCCACCATGAGGAAACCGAGGAAGTTCATCCGCCTCCAAAAGATGATCTCCCTCAAGCTTGGAAGTCTTCCAAAGACCATCCAATTTACTACATTCTCGGAGACATATCAAAGGGTGTTACAACCCGATCTAAGATAAGTAATTTTTGTTATCACTTCGCTTTCGTTTCACAAATGGAATCTAAAAACCCTAAAGAAGCCTTACTCGATGAAAACTGGTTTTTGTCAATGCAAGATGAACTTAATCAGTTCACAAGAAATGAGGTATGGGACCTTGTCCCTCCTCCGCGAGGACATTGAGTAATCGGCACCCGATGGGTGTTTAGGAACAAGTTGGACGAAAACGGGGTGATAACCCGAAACAAGGTGCGTTTAGTCGCGCAAGGGTATAACCAAGAGGAAGGCATCGACTATGAGGAAACTTATGCGTCGGTTGCCCGACTCGAGGCTATACGCCTTTTACTTGCCTTCGCGTGTGTGAAAATTTTTAAGCTATTCCAAATGGATGTTAAAAGTGCATTCCTTAAAGGCTTTATTAATGAAGAAGTGTATGTTGCACAACCTCCGGGTTTTGAGTCGCACGAATATCCCGATCATGTTTACAAACTAAAAAGAGCCTTGTATGGACTCAAACAAGCTCCTAGAGCTTGGTATGAGCATCTAAGCAAGTTCTTGCTTAATCAAGGGTATTCGAGAGGCAAAGTGGATACAACTCTCTTCGTTAAGCGTAAAAGAAAGCACTTGATATTGGTATAAATTTATATGGATGATATCATTTTTGGGTCAACTAACATGAATCTTGTGAGAGAGTTTTCTAACCTTATGCAGGGTGAGTTCGAGATGAGTATGATGGGGGAGCTCACATACTTTCTCGGATTGCAAATTAAACAACTTGAGGAAGGAACTTTCGTGAGTCAAACTAAGTACTGTTTGGAACTGCTCAAGAGATTTGACATGGCAAACTCCAAAGCCATAGACACTCCTATGCCTACATGCACAAACTTGAATAAAGATGAAAATGGTAAGGACGTAGAGGTAAAAAGGTATAGAGGTATGATTGATTCACTTCTCTATCTTACTGCTTCTAGACCCGACATTATGTTTAGCGTGTGCATGTGCGCAAGATACCAATCATGTCCCAAGGAATCTCATCTAAAATCTATCAAACGAATACTTCGATACTTATCTGGTACTCCGAAGTATAGACTATGGTATTCCAAAGGAAATGATTGCTCGTTGGTAGGATTCTCCGATTCCGATTTTGCCGGTTACAAATCAGATAGGAAAAGCACTAGTGATACGTGTCATTTATTTTCAAACTTGTTGGTTAGTTGGCATAGTAAGAAACAAGTATCCGTTGCTTTGTCAACCGCCGAAGCGGAATACGTTACCGCCGGTAGTTGTTGCGCTAAAGTCCTATGGCTTAAGCAATAATTATTGGATTTTAACCTCAAACTAGAATGTATCCCCATCTTTTGCGACAATACTAGTGCCATTAATCTCACCAAAAATCCTATGTTACATTCTCTCACCAAACATATCGAAATTCGCCACCACTTTCTTAGGGATCATGTAGATAAAGGTGATGTTATTTTTGAACATGTGAACACTAAAAATCAACTAGCGAATATTTTCACAAAGCCGCTAGCTACTGAACCTTTCTTTCATATCCGTCGAGAACTAGGCATTCTCGATATTTCGGATCACGTGTCATAATTGCATGATTCATCTTATTTTCTTTACAATTATGCTTTTGAACATCTAACTAGTTGAAATTATTGCAAGCACAATTGTATATTTCTTCAAGCAAACTTGGTATAGAGGTGATGTTGTTCCTCTCTCTCTCTCTCTCTCTAAAACTTTCATTCTCAAAAAGGTGGTATCACATGACAAATACTGTGTATATATGACATTTTTCATGTATTATATCTGTTTGGGTGCTTATTATTGAGTGGCATTTTATTTATGCATCAAATGTATGCTCATCTATGCATAAATATGAAAATCCGCATATTCTGCCTGTATGAGTCGACCATAACAGGGCACTGGTCGACGCACACTTATATACTTTTGTATCTTTCAAAATTCAATCAGTGTGTGTCGACGCATGTAGATGTATGGTCGACGCATCGCGTGAAAACTCAGATTTTCTGCAAATCGTTCCAAATTCATGTGCATTTAATATCAATAATCAACATGTTGTGTGCATTTATTCAAATTCTTGGTAAACTGAACCTACCATGCCTATTGTCTCTTGACCTTTCCTCTTCTTAGAAACCCTAAAATCTCATCTATAAAAGGGGCAAACCTCTTTCTCTGCAATCACACTCTCCAACTTCTCTCTCCCTCTACAATCTCAAATCTTCCACAAACACCATCAATGGCTTCCTGCTCCCGCAGAATTACCAGCAAGCGATCAAGAGCATCTTTATCGTCTGCTTCCATACCAGTCACTGTTGAATCCTTAGTTCCTTCAAATCTTTCCGAAAAATTCAACAAGGACATCGACAAAAGAGGGCTAGTTAAGCAGCATGCATTCTACAAGCTCACTGCGGAACACATTCATCTCCCCGAAATTTTATCTTTGCTGCAGTTTCAAGGCATTATCAACTTCTTGGAATGCAACTCAAATTATAGTGAAGACTTGGTGCGTGTCTTCTACACATGCATCCATGGCAGGTTCAGCGGTCAGTTCTTTCACTCTCAGGTCGGCTCCACAAAGGTAAACCTAAACTCTGTTGTGTGGAGTAAATATTTCAACATGCAATTGGCTATTGGTGAAAATCCTCCTCCTGAGGTAACTGATTCTCAAACTGTGGCTGGATATGAATTCAAAACGACTTTAAATTCGATGTTAAAATGGTCGTATCCAGAGAATATTGTGAATAGTGATGCATTTCCGAGAACCGTCACTGCAGGAAAATTGTAAACGGGTGAGCAAATTCTTCAGTGAATTGTGGAGCGCATTTTGCGGCCAAAGAAAGGAGGACTATCCAGAGTAGAACAGGCTAAAGTCCATCTCATCTACATTTTGAAAAATCAAATCAAAATTAACTGGTCCTACTACATCGCCAGTCAGATGTTCGTGTTACGAGACTCCGCAAGAGGAACTGCTCTAGCATATGGGTCCTTTATTCAGGAAGTGCTCACAGTTGTTGATGTTGTCTTTCCAACATTTCCATACACATCCATCTCTTCAGATAAGGAATTTGGCACAAAGACCCTTTCAATGATGGGCTACTATTGGTGCAAAGAAATAAAAATGTACGGTTTTGTTCGCAGGGCAACTACACCTAGAGTTGTTGAAGCATCTGAATGTAGTGAGGAAAGTGCAGAAAGTGACGAAGAAGAACAAGAAGAACCTGAAGAGGAAGAAGAAGAAGAACCCGCACATGAGGCATATGACAGTCATCATCAAACTGAGTCAAATGAGTACACGACTACCGATTGGGTTCCACACACAGCTCAACATGAGGAAGAAGAAGAATACAACAATCAAGGATGTGGTGAGTGGCAGTACACGGGCTGGACAACTCTGGGAAAATATTATGAGCCATATCATGGATATTCTGAAGCACCTCAATCTCCTCAACAATCCAACACATCTGAAATTCTTAGCATGATACAGTCCATGCAATTGGAACAACAAAGTTTTATGAGAACTCAAGATGAGCGATTCAGTCAAATTCAAAGCCAACTCCAAACACAAAATGAAAGGCTCAATAACTTCTCCACAAGAATGGATGCACGGTTTGAGGCTCTCGCTACATCTAATTAAGCTCAGGAAAGGGTCATAGCCAACAATTTGAACTACTTGAACAACATTACTGTGGAATTCACTGACTTGGCCGATCCTTACTGTAATCCTTATTACTATGAGAGGGGACGAGGCCGAGGCCGAGGGCATTAGATTTCTGTGTGCATTTCATGTTATTTTGTTTTATGTTGTTATGTGTTTAAGTTGTTTGGATTGTTATGCATATTTGAGTTTTCTCAATGCAATTTCTCTCTTTTTATCTATACTATGAGTATTCGTTGCTTTATTTTTTTTCATTGTCAATAATATGTGTGAATATTGGTATACGATTAGAGATTACCTGTTAATCATCTTGTTGGTTTGAAAATTTCTCTCTTAATCGTTCTCTTTCTCTTTTTGATGTTGTCAAAGGGGGAGAAGAGAGTGTACCAAAGCCAAGAAGACCACACCACATCACATCAGTTACAGTTACTTTTGCTTTTGAAAGTATAGGAGTGCAAAAGAAAGGGGGAGCTTATGCTACCATGTTAGTAATATTGCATTTGGTTCTCATTGGCTTAGTAATATTGCATCATAAAAATGGGGGAGTATGTGAGAGCAAACCGTCATACAACATACGATCTTAAGTTTTGATGATGACTAACTGCAACCATGGATTAATTGGTATTATCGGTTCTACCTCAACAAAGACAAATGCAAATATTCCATCCACCATATCCTTCTTATATCATTCAACTTGCTTTACTCAATACAATATATGTTAATGATATGTGGTTATGACTATATGCATAAAAACCACATAAATATCAATTTTTGCAGAATTACAGGCCATGAGTCGACCACTGAGTCAGCGCATTTATCTGTGCAAATGGTCATGGGTCAACGCATGAAGACTGTGAGTCGACCGCAAGGTCGACGCATGAAGCTTGCATTTTCCCACGGGTCAGCGCACGCCGACCTATGGTCGACGCACACTGTTGGCACTTTCAAATTTACCTGAATCTGCAGGCTATGAGTCGATGCATAGACCTGCTATGGTCGACCGTTCGCGCGTTGGTGCAGTTATTGAAGTCTTTCCAATGTGTTTGAAAAGCTGTTAAGTTTTTGATTGGTTGGTTACTATATATAGAGACTTTGTTCTTTTTTATCAACAACAATTGTAAATTTGAGTCAATTGTCATAAAACAAGAAAAGTGAAAGAGGTTCCATCAAAGTTCATCAATCTTCATCTTCTACAACCCACAACACAACAATTACACACAACAACTCTTGGGGTGCTTGTGATCTTTTTCAAGGTGATAAGGTCCGAAGCCGTGATCGGAAATACGGTTCGGGTTGATTTTGAAGGCAGGTTTTTCTTGGATAAAACCTAGCAGGTTTTTCCTTCCATGATTTGGAGATTTTAGGGGTTTTTCGGTACGGATCATCTCTACCTACTTCAGCTGAGTGAAGGTGATTGAGAAGTGGTAGTCTTCGTCAATCTAGTAGCGGAAATCAGTGAAGCAAGCAAGAGTATTCCGGGTTCGATTTGTTTGTGCGTGAGATCAGCCAGGCCGAGGGTTTGAAGAACAGAAGGTTATTCAACAAAGGGGCTGGAATCGTAGGTCTACTCACAACAATCAGAGAACTTGATTCGACTCGAATCAAGGAGTAAGAAGCGATAGCATCATTAACATCAAGAGGGCTTGATTGTATATTTTGCTTATCAATTCTTGTATAAACATTTCTACATTACATGTGATATCTATTATATTGATCTAAATTCTATTATTAGTATTGAGGGCAGATGTACCCCGAAGCTAGGACGGCGGGGGAACTGCCTCAACAAATCTTTGTCTCCTTTACTTTTCAACATTTTCAGTTTTGGCTTAAAATTTAAGTGATTTTAGTATAAGCAGTTATATCAAAATTAGGGTTGATTTGAGTAAGTACTTATTACTGTTTTGAACTTTAGTGCAACAATATATTGCACAAGGAATTCAAAGCAACTTACTCAAGCCAAACCACACTTGGAGTGTATTGCACACCAAGTGTTTGATAAATTGCCTACACCAAAGTTTACTTAGCTCATTTGCCTACTTTGTGGGCATTATAGATCATTGGTGCTACTAATAAGTGGTAAAATCAACTGATAGTGTGACTAGTGTGTTGAATCAAATTTTGCTCATTATCATTTCCATAAGGCTAGACGCATATCCGGTCTTCTAATAATAGTTCGTTTTAGACGTAATTTTTCCACGGCCGCTTCCACAATTTGAAACAAGTATTTTTAAAAACCAATTTTAATTGGTAGCGCCGACTGATCTTTAACTTGGATCTATTCAACCCCCTTATAGATCCAAGCCATTGTCTAACAATAAACACCATTTGTTTAGAACAACAAGATGGATCTCGTTGAGTACAACAGACATGGTGGGTGCTAACACCTTCCTCTTGTGTAATCGACTCCCGAACTCGAATTTGGTTGTGAGACCATCTTCTTTCCCTTTTGAGGTTTTCTAGATGTTTTCCTTCCCTGGTGGGATAAATAACGTTCGATGGCGACTGTCTATGTTTTTCGCGTAGAAACAGCAGTACCAAGGAATCTGAATTCTGCACTTCGAGACTTTACCAATCCTGAACAACAACCGATGTTCCTTTTAGTTGAATCACAAGTCAAAGGATAACGCTTTGTAATTTTCAAAAACATGTTTATTATTAAACTTTGTTTCAAAAGTTATTATTAAAAATAATTGACATTTTGCAAGAGAAATAAATATAAGAATTGAAATTAACTGGAAAGAAAATCAGGATTTTATTGATAGAATCGTCCACAAAAGGCGTGACTCCATGGATCATTACAAATTTTAGAAAATGGTAAATGAAAAGGCTACATTAAAATACACTGACCACTATTCTCCCTAACAACTTTGAATTCCTATAATCAAGCTTCTGTTGAGAGAGATTAAACTGAGAATTCCTGATTGATAATGATACTTCTTCGAGTGATCAAGCCTTGCCTGATGTAGTTACTTTCAATAAAATCCATAACTTTTGCCTAGATTTCCCTTTCGGGTTTTCAATCTACCAGGATGGATTATTTTTCTTTATGTCTCCAATTTTTTCCTGGACTGCTCTTTCGGGTTTTCAATCCACCGAGACACTCATTTTTGCCTAAGCCACCCTGTCAGGTTTTCAACTTAGCGAGCATATATTTTGATTATTTCGGAAAAGTATTTCTTGACTGCATCGGTGTTCACTGGACAAGGGAGCTCCTTACCATCCATAGTTGTAAGAATCAATGCACCTCCAAAGAAGGCTCTCTTGATAACATATGGGCTTTCGTAATTGGGAATCCACTTGCCATGGGAATCATTATGGATAGGCAAGATCTTTTTGAGCACGAGGTCACCTTCTCTGAATTCACGAGGACGGACCTTCTTATCAAATGCTTTCTCCATCCTCTTTTTGTACAACTAACCATGACACAAGGTTGTAATTCTCTTCTCTTCAATTAGATTCAACTGGTCATATTTATTCTGACACCATTCAGCTATTGTCAACTTAGCTTCCATCAAGAATCACATTGATGGGATCTCAACTTCTATAGGGAGCACTGGTTCCATGCTATAGACTAAATAGAAAGGGGTTACCACTGTTGAAGTACGGACGGATGTTCGATATCCATGCAAAGAAAATGGGGGCATCTCATGCCAATTCTTGTAGGTTACAGCCATCTTCTGTAGGATTTTCTTAATATTCTTATTCTCTGCTTCAACAACCTTGTTCATCTTGGGTCTGTAAGGTAAAGAATTGTGATGTTCAATCTTAAAGATTTTAGAGAGTTCTCTCATCATTTTTTTGTTCAGGTTTGAACCATTTTCAGAAATGATCCTGCTTGAAATACCGTATCAGTAGATGATTTGATTCTTGACAAACTGGACCACCACTTATTTGGTTACAATGGTGTACTATGTCGCTTCAAAGCATTTGGTGAAATAATAAATAGCTACCAGAATGAAATAATGTTCGTTTAAAGCTTTGAGCTCAATCATGCTAATCATGTCAACTCCCCACATAGAGAATTGCCATAGAGATGAAATAAAATTAAGTAGAGTCGGCGGCATATGCACCTTGTCTGCATAAATATGACATTTATGATATTTCTTAACAAATTAATAGCAGTCAAATTCCAATGTCAACCAATAATAACCATCTCTAAGCATCTTCTTAGTCATAGAATGTCCATTGGCATGAGTATCGAAGGACCCTTAATGAACTTTTTACATTAACATGTCCGCTTTAGTGTCTATCCATGCATATGAGCAAGACCATGTGTCGCAACTGCGAAAAAAACGACGAAAAAAAATAGAAGAGTCACCATCAAACGTTATTTATCCCAATACAGGAAAAGGAAATGATCGAAGAAAACCTGAAGAACGGGAGAAGACAAGGTCATCATAACCAAATCATGGGTTCGGGAGTCGGTTGTGCAAGGGGAAGGTATGAGCACACCTCACGTCCGTTGTACTCAACGGGATCCATGCTTTTTGTCTAATCATAGGGTGTGTAATCTAAAAGCTACTGCTAAGCGGAAACGAGAACAAAGAAAAAGAAGAAAGATACTCGATATGACATCGTCGCCCTATGCTTACGTATTCCCTCGTGCAATGGGAAAGTCAGAGTCAACGTAGTTCGGAAAACTACGGGAGATGGGGGAAGGTTTCTCGCCAAGACATCTTCGTCTTGTGCCTACGTATCCTCACCTAGTATGAGAAATCAGAGCAAACGTAATTTGGATAACGACAAAACCACAGGTTGGTTAAGTGTATTTTATGAGCGGCGTTAAGTTCCTATTCCATTAGTTAGGGAGGAAGCCTGTTTGCGGTAGAACGAATAAGTAACGTGCTCTTTCTGAAAATGAGTTTGAAGCACAAATCCCGAAGGATGAAAAAGTTTGAATTTTGTTTATAAGTTTTAGTGAAGTGAATTAGTTTGTTTTGTGATTCACGTTGCACTAAAGACTATGATATAGGAGAGAATGCGTCGCATATCGCCCATGGGGCGTACACTAAACACTCTAGACAAGTGAGGAGAAACCCCCCACTCATCATTTCATATATGCTTAAGGCTTGTGGCACATCACGTTCATTGTCTTTATTAAGTATTTTGAATTATTTTGAGATAAGAAGAGAGAAAGACGCACGAAAGGTCTAAGGGAAACTCGATCCTAACGTTGTCATGCAAAGTGACCCTAAGGTCGGGATACAAAAGGAAATTCTATCCAAATGTTAGCATGCAAAATATGGACCTAAGGTTGAGGTTAAAAGGGACTAACCTACTTGTCTATCCTAATCCTAATCCAAACTTCTAATGTCTATCCTAATCCAAACTTTAATCAAAAATTAAGTTGGACTAGGAATCCTAAGGGAGCATGCAAAAGCAAAACAAAAAAAAAAAGAAAAACAAGGCAAAAACAACAGCTACAACAGCGCCTCCTGCACAAAATAGCAATAAAATCCAGCAATGCAGCACAACAACATTTAACAGTTATTAATTCAGCATAAAAGTAGGTGTAAAAGGCAGGAAGCAAGCAAGCATAGTATAGACAGCATGTAAATTCAGAATAAGACAGGTGTAAAAAACAGGGCAGCAAGCATGTTTTAATGCAATCAAATGAGCAATCACCAATCATGAACAAATATCAAACAAAGATGTACATGCATCAATAATCAAACACAAATGTTCAACAATATTGCATCATTACGAATCACTAAGAACAACATGCTTTTCATATCAATTCAAGCAATTAAAAGATCATGCGACAAACATAATCGAAAGCGAATATAAACGTGCATCACAAGTCCAGCAAGATAATCATCATCAATTAATCATTAAAATGATACAAACAAGCAAAGCATATGATCATCTCATCAATAAGGCAACATGAACATGTTAAGCATTTCAACTGGAAACCAAAAGTCACGCGTCGAAGAATCGCAATGAAACACTCAAGCATGATAAAATAGGTCAAAAACAATCCACACAAATGCATCATATCAATCCATGAAGGTTAGAGGTGGAAAGTAATCAAAACATGCTTGAAAACAACCAAAAATCACATTCTGGTCCACTTAATCGATTAACTAGTTGCCAGTGCAAATTGGTTAATTGATTAACCACTCAAAAATATCCAAAATTACACTGGTTAATCAAACCAACCAGTTTTGTACTGCAACTGGTTAATCGATTAACACTGCACAAGAAGTAGAAAAATAACAATTCAAAAGCACTTTCCGCAATTAATTCAATGTACAATCATCCAGATGATCATGTAATCAGTTATGCACGAATTTAACACCAAAAATCAGTGATCAAACATCAATCAAACTTAATCAAGCATTGAGATCACAAATCACATAGATCAAAATCACCAAAATCAATTAAAATTGAGGATCTACATTGTAATTATCCAAATTAGTTCAAAACAGAGATGGATCTAGAACTAACCAACCTTCAAAGCTAAGATTTGCTTTGGTAAGAGTTGATTTACTGCAAATTGATAGATCCAAGCTAGAAACCTAAGAAATCTTCAAGATCCAAGAGCTTTCTTGCAATAGAAATGAAGGGCAAGCTAAAATAAGCCAAAGTTGATCTAAGAATCACTTATAAGCTTGCATCCAAAATCAGATCCAAATCCAAACAAAAATCAAATGATAAATTGAAGATGACGAAGATGAATGATGCAGTTTAGCTCTAGAATTCAAGGAATCCAATGAAGAATCAATGAATTCAAGAAAATAGCTCTAATGGAGTTTTGGAGTGTAGAAAAGTTGAGAGAGTTCGAGAGCAAATTCTCAAGAGTGAGTGTGAAATCTAAAATTATGAGGGTTTTCCTTTGAGTTTTGGTGCAAATTCACTTAAATAAGCTCTTGGTTAGGAGTAAAATTATGGTTAGGAGTGAGGATTTGAAAATTAGAATGGGATTAGGAATGGGAAATTGGATTGGTTTTGGAAGTTAATCAAATTTAGAGTGATTCTAGATCCTTCTTCTGGTGTAAAAATCAATTCACATATGATCAAAATGGATCCCAAAAGTGATAGCATTGAAAATGCACGTATCTGTGCAAATTTTCCTTTGGTTAATCGATTAACCATTTGCTAGTGAAAATTGGTTAATCGGTTAACCACTCACAAAATTTGAAAAATGCGCCATTTGGAGGGGAACTTGCACTTTCGCCCGTTTTGAGCTCTATTAAGCCTCTGAAACTTGCCCTTTGACATTATAACTGTGAAAATGCATGAGATAAGCTGTAACATGTCTCCTGTGCTGAAAATAAACTGCTGAACAAAATAAAATCGGCCATTGGATTGCTGGGAAAAATAAATGCTGAAAACTCTGACACTTGCTATTTAAACTCTTGCCATAAAAGAGAACCTCGAGCCATATAAACACCTTGATCCCATGTCTCGAGAACCAATGCCAGGATATAAAATACAAAATGCAGAGAAAAATAAGCCAGTTGATCAAAAAATGATAAGGCAAATTTTGGGGTGTTACAGCTGCCCCTATTCAATCGACTTGAACCTGAAAGGGTGATAGCAACGACTTTCAGACATTCTAGGTGCACAGAGATTGAATACCAAAAGAACCCAGAAATTTGCAAACTGCATGATTGGAAATAACGGATACCAACCAAAAGTTGGGATGCGACACTCCCAAGATACCAACCAAAACTTGGGATACGACTTGCAGAGGATAAAAATTCAAGATGAATAGAGAATACCAACCAAGATTTTGGGATAAAAGCCACTGGATACCAACCAATAATTTGGATAAAGGCTACCGGATACCAACCAAGAGTTGGGATTGTAAGGGCAAGCAGTCACACAACATATGTTCTCAAGTTTCGATGATGACAAAGTACAACCTCAGATCAATAGGAGCTGTCAATTTCACCCAAAAGACAATTGAAATACTTAACATATCATATCCTTCCTATATCTCTTTAATTCATCATATTATCATTGGCAAAACATGTGATAAATACTCAGTCGTGACAAAACGCACGAAACAACAATTGATCATTTTTTGCAGGTTTTTAAAGCTATGGGTCGACCACACATCAATGCACAACCTAGTGAACGTTTCCACGGGTCAACGCATGGAAGCTGTGAGTCGACCACCAGTCAGCGCACACCCCAGTTAACTTTTCCACGGGTCAGCGCATGGACACCGTGAGTCGACCATCAGTCGGCGCATGAAGTCTTCATAATTTCCACGGGTCAGCGCACGCCGACCTATGGTCGACGCGTACTGTTTGGTTTTTAATATTGCTGAAATCTGCAGGCCATGCGTCGACGCATAGACCTGCTATGGTCGACCGTTCGTGCGTTGTTAAGTAATTTTTCACTGTGTTTGAAATCCTGTTGTGTTAGTTATTTGGCTTATTACTATAAATAGTAGGTTATTCATTTTAACAAACTAACAATTACATTTTGAGTATATTGTGAAAATAAGAAAAGTGAAATAGGTGCCTGCATTTCTCTTCATCTTCATCCTCAAACAACACACAACACTGCAACTACACACAACCATTTTTGGAGTGCTTTGTGTCTCATTCAAGGTGATAAGGTTTGAATCCGTTGAGTGAAAATCCGGTTCGGGGGGAGAATTGTGGCAGGTTTTTCTTTAATAAAACCTTGAAGGTTTTGCCCTCCAAGATTCTACGAATTTGGGGGTTTTTGGTACGGATATTCTCCATCAACATTCAGTGGTGCGAAGGTGATTGAGAAACGGAAGATTTCATCAATCTAGTAGCTGGGTCTGTGAAGTGTTGAAGGGAGTTCCGGGTTCGATTCGTTGGTGCCTAAGATCAGCCGGGTCGAGGGTTTGAAGAACTGAAGGGTATTCAACAAAGGGGTTGGAATCGGAGGTCAATTCACAACAATCGGAGGTCTTGATTCAACTCGAATCAAGGAGCAAGAAGTGATAGCATCAACATCTATAAGGATTGTTTGTATTATTGCTTATCAACTCTTGTATAAATTACTACAACTTTTCAGGTGATATCTATTATAAATCATCTCAATTCTATTTTTAGAATTGAGGGCAGACGTACCCTGAAGCGAGGACGGCGGGGGAACGGCCTCAACAAATCTTTGTCTTCTTTATTTTTCAGCATTTTCATTTTCAGCTTAAAAATTAAGTGATTTTAGTTTAAGCAATTTTATTGATTCGAGCATTGAATTTAGTAAGTAAATGGTATTGTTTAAACTTGTGAACAATAAACAATTGTACAAGGATTTTAAAGTTACTTACTGAAGTCAAAATCCACTTGGAGTGTTTTGCACACCAAGTGTTCGATAAATTGCCTGAACCAAAACTTACTTAGTTACTTGCTATATTTTGGTGGGTTGTGTTGAGCATTGGAACTAGCACTACTAATTAGTGGTGAAATCAATTGATTAGTGTGACTAGTGTATTGAATCTACTATTCTTTTATTATCATATCCGTTAGCTTAACGCATATCCGATCTTCCAATAACGCTTCATTTTAGACGTGTTTTTCCAAGGCCGCTTCCGCATTGAAAAACATTTTTAAAACCAATTTTAAATTGGTAAGCGCCGACTCAAATTTTAATTGGGATCTATTCAACCCCCTTCTAGATCCGAGCCATCGTCTAACAAGTGGTATCAGGAGCACCGGTTCACTCCGTGCTTCAAGTATAACTTTGATAGAAAATGGCAAACGAACCTAAAGGGGCTTATAATAGAGCTCCTGTTTTTAACGGTGAAAATTACGGTTATTGGAAGGATTGTATGCGGGTGCACATAAACTCCATAGATAGAAAAATATGGAACGTTATCCTCAATGTTCCAATAGAAATTACTATGACTAATGCGTATAATGTGGTTGTGCCTAAGCCCGAAGCACAATGGACCGATGATGATGAAAAAAAATACAACTATGATTGGAAAGCTAAAAACATCTTAATATCCTCATTAGGAGTTGATGAGTATTACCGTGTGTCTCATTGTCCTACGGCAAAAGACATGTGGGATTCACTTCAAATCACTCATGAGGGGACAAACGATGTGAAGTTAGCTAGAATCAATACACTAACGCAAGAGTTTGACCTTTTCTACATGGAGCAAGGGGAAACCATTGCGGATATACAAAAAAGGTTTACTCATCTCATCAATAGGTTATATTCACTTGGTAGGCCGGTGGCCAATGACGTTGCTACTAATAAAATTTTAAGATGTTTAAATAGGGAATGGCAGCCCAAAGTGACCGCCATAAAAGAAGCAAATGATCTTACTATTTTGGACCTAACAACGTTATTTGGAAAGCTACAAGAGCATGAACAAGTGCTCCTAAGCCTTGACCAGCATGAAAAGAAAGAAAAGAAGGATAAAACAAAGAATGTTGAGAAGAAATCAATCGCTCTCAAGACATCCTCCTCGAAGTCTCAATCCAAGGAGCACAGTGATTATTCATCAGGTGACGATGAAGAAGATGACAAGGGTGAGGATATGGGGCTATTCGTAAAACGCTACAACCGGTATGTGAGAAAGAACGACATTCAACACTCAGAAAAGAACCTTGTCAACTTCAGAAAGCAATCAAGGAACTCTCGAAATAACGGAAAGCCTGGTCACTACAAGCCAGATTGTCCTTTAAACAAAAAGGGCAAAGAAAAGGAATCAATGAAATCACACAAGAAGTCGTCAAAGCCGAGAAGAGCATATATGGCTTGGGAAAGCGATAACGACTCCTCCTCCTCCTCTGATGAAAGCTCAAGTGATGAAGAAGAATCCGTGAATCTATGCCTTTCCGCACATCAAAAAAATAAGAAAAAGAAGGTACATCACTCTAAATATGAAAATTCCTCAAATATGTCGCATTTCGAATTACAAGCCGCATTTAATACTTTACACAATGAAGCAACAGAAGCCTTTAAGAGACTTGCCTCTAATAAAAGAATTTTTACTTACTTAGAGCACAAAATTAAAGAGTCCGCAAGGAAACTTGAGGAACTTAAGGCTTCCATGGTGGAAAGTAATAAATCAGATTGTGAGGACCATAAAAATGCTTTTGACTTTGGATGTGCTACTTGTTATATTTTGCAAGGTGAAGTTAGAAACCTAAAGGCCAAATTAAACAAGGTTCTTGAGCCTAAAATTATATTTGCTATTGATAGAGCGGATTTTAGGAAAAGTATGGTGAACCCATATCAAAAATATACATGTGTAATTAGGGATCAAGAGAGTAAAAGCAATTCTAAAGTTGACTTTGCATGCTTATATTGTTACAAGAAAGGCCATTCCATTGCTAAGTGCTGATTTAGGAGAATTTTGGTTCCTAAAGGCATCTATCAATGGTTGCCCAAATGCAACCACTTTGTCACAAACATATTAGGACCCAATATGCCATTGGGTACCTCCTCTTGCAAATTATTTTTTCATAGGTACAATGTGTCGAGACCACTGAGAGAAGATGGGTTCTCGACAGCGGATGTTCACGACACATGTCCGGAGACATATCCCTATTCATAGACTTCGTGGCTAAGAAGAAAGGGTATGTAGCGTATGGTGATAACAATCGTGGAGCAATACTTGGTAAAGGTAGTATAGGTAACCCCTCTTCCACTACGATTTCCGATGTGTTGCCTGTCGAGGGTCTTAAACATAATCTGCTTAGCATTAGCCAATTATGCGACAAAGGATACAGTGTATCTTTTTTAAAAGAGTGTTGCAAAATTATGCATGATAATTACAAGAAGAATATGCTTAATGGCCTAAGAGTGAATAACATCTATATGCTTGACTTAAATGAAGTATCGTTAACAAGTGACAAATGCCTCATAACAATGAGTGAAGATTCATGGTTATGGCATATGCGCTTAGCACATGTTAACTTTGACCTACTGAATAAATTAGTCTCAAAAGATCTAGTCCTAGGTTTTCCCAAAATAAAATTCACCAAGGATCACCTTTGTGATGCTTGCCAAATGGGAAAGCAAACGAGAATATCTTTTAAATCTAAAAATATTGTTTCTACCACAAGACCTCTCAAGCTTCTCCATATGGATCTATTTGGGCCTTCTAGAATCAAGAGCCTAGGCGGAAACTATTAAGGTTTCATAATAGTGGATGATTATTCTAGATTTTGTTGGACTATCTTTTTGGCTAGCAAGAGTGATACATTCGCCGCCTTTGAAAAATTTGCCAAACTTTCCCAAAATAAATTAAGCACAAACATTGTGTCAATTAGAAGCGACCATGGAGGTGAATTTGAAAACCGTTTATTTGAAGAATATTGTGGTAACTATGTTATTAATCATAACTTCTCCGCTCCACGAACTCCTCAACAAAATGGGGCGGTGGAGCGCAAAAATCGCATTTTAGAAGAGTTGGGAAGGACAATGATCAATGAAAGTGGACTACCAAAATATTTTTGGGCCGACGCCATAAGTACGGCTTGTTATGTTTTGAATAGGGTGTTCATCCGCCCCATTCTAAACAAAACACCTTACGAGCTTTTAAAAGGGCGCAAGCCAAACTTGTCTCACCTACATGTTTTCGGTTGCAAATGTTTTGTCCTAAATAATGGAAAGGAAAATTTGGGTAAATTTGATTCTAAGGCTGACGAAGGTATTTTCCTAGGATACTCTCAGTCAAGTAAAGCCTATAGAATCTACAATAAAAGACTACTTACTGTCGAAGAATCGGTGCATGTAACATTTGATGAATCTTATCTGAGAAATGTCAGAAAAGGTAGTGTTATTAATGGCGCAGGTACATCTATGAAAGACATACTCAAAGATGCCGAGCCGGGAATTGATCAGCCTGACCAAGCCAAAATTGAGGAGGAAAAAGATGTCCGCCATGAGGAAACCGAGGAAGTTTATCCGCCTCCAAAAGATGATCTCCCTCAAGCTTGGAAGTCTTCCAAAGACCATCCAATTGACTACATTCTCAGAGACATATCAAAGGGTGTTACAACCCGATCTAAGATAAGTAATTTTTGTTATCACTTCGCTTTCGTTTCACAAATGGAACCTAAAAACCCTAAAGAGGCCTTACTCGATAAAAACTGGTTTTTGTCAATGCAAGATGAACTTAATCAGTTCACGAGAAATGAGGTATGTGACCTTGTCCCTCCTCCGCGAGGACATCGAGTAATTGGCACCCGATGGGTGTTTAGAAATAAGTTGGACGAAAACGGAGTAATAGCTCGTAACAAGGCGCAGTTAGTCGCGCAAGGGTATAACCAAGAGGAAGGCATCGTGTAACACCCATTTTAATTATTTAGTCATTTTATTACTATTTTAATTATTATATGTTGGTGTGCCCTTTGGTGGGGGTGTGTTTGATGATGATTGGTGGGTGTCCCTGATATGGGAGGATTATTGGTGGTGAATTGGTGTGAATATAATAATAAAATAAATAGTAGTAATATGGTGGTATTATTATTATTATTATTATTATTATTATTATTAATTGTAGTAATATTATTAATATTGGAGAATATTATTATTATTAATATTATTACTATTATTATAACTATTAGTGGGAGAATATTATTATGATTATTATTATTACTATTAATAATATATTAATATTATTGGTGGAGTATTATTACTATTATTATTAATATTATTATTATGGGTGAAATAATATTATTAATATTGCTATGTGTATTATTATTATTATAATGATTATTATTATTATTATTGAGATTAGAATTAAAAGAAAATAGAAGTGGAAGGGGTTATTAGGGATAGGAAGGAAGTAAGTTGAGAAGTCATGATAGATAGAACGTGAGAAGAGGAAATTGAGAGAAGAGTGAAGAAAGGAGCGAAGAACGGAGAAGAAGAGGAAAGGTCAGAATTGGCCAATCTTGGAGGAATTTGTCACCGATCAGAACAATTATCCAGGTAAGGGGGAGAAACTTATTGGAATTGGTATAATGCATGAAATTGGGTAGATGGGATTCCTTAACCCCGTAGGAATTTGATGATTATGATTGATATATGATATTATGTCTGTGTTTATGAATGTTGCTGTGATTGAAGAGTTTTGTGCATACATTTTATGATGATTGTGGGATTCTGTGTAATTCCTGTAATATTAGTGATGAACACGAATTTATGACATTATGCCTGTTGCAGTTGTTGTTGATGGTGATGAAATTCGTACATTGTTACGATGTTGGTGAGTTCCTGTATAACCTCTGTGGTTCGGATAATGACCATGAGTATTGGTGAGATTTTGTGTAACCTCTATGGCTTGGGTAATGACCATGATATAGGTTCTGAGATATAGTTTAAGGAACAATTGATTAGAGTAGAGTGTGATGATTGTTGCTGATACTGATAGAGTGGTGTATTTGCTGTTATGAGATTGGTGAAATCCGGTATAATTTCCGTAGTAATAACGATGAGTATGAAATAGGTTCCGAGAGGACAAGAGATAGAAGTGGAGAAATAGGCTTGAATTTGAGCAAGATAATAGTTTCGGGCAGTAAGGGTGGGTTTTCGTATGATCATGGGGATTGTGTGATAGTGTATGATGGGTAGGATCACATTTAGGATAGAAACCCCTAAATTGGTGTTGAAAAGTATGGTTATATGATATATGATGATATGATCTTTAAAAATATGTTGTTGGCTATTATAATTGTCATATTATGGTAGGATTTCGAATTCTGAAACCGGGGCTTTTTACGGAATTGAAATCGAAGGTCCGGAAGGCCTCTAACGGTGGAAAACACAGAATTTTCTACATTCTGTGTTGTTTGCGTCGACTTAAAGCTGTATATTGGTAAATTTTTTGTTTTGACGATTTTGGCCATAACTTTTGATCCGTAAGTCGGATTTAGTCCCCGTTCAAAGTGTTGGAAAGCTCTTGAATAGATCTATAACATGGTATAAGTAATTTAGTTATTTGCCAAATATTTTTATATCCAATATTTTTGGGGAGTCATTGTTTAATTAAATAGTAATTAAACCATGGATCGATTGAAATGATTTATTGATTATTTACTTGAGTTTAATTATTGTGTACTTAGTGTGCTTGTGTTTATTGGTGGTGTAATATATATAATGTGTGGTGATGTGATCAGGAGGATCTTGTGCACTTTGTGTGCCTGAAT
The DNA here is from genome assembly GCA_963859935.3 of Lathyrus sativus. Lineage (NCBI taxonomy): Eukaryota > Viridiplantae > Streptophyta > Magnoliopsida > Fabales > Fabaceae > Lathyrus > Lathyrus sativus. Next base: position 155,983,981 of record OZ012736.1, on the reverse strand, counting down.
ATAATAGTTGTGCATTGGTGTTGTGCATATCATGGTGTTTTGGTGGGATGAATCATATCTCAGGAGGAGCGTAAGTGATTCATCCGTACTCCTTCGTGGAGAATGGTGGGGGATAGATCATATCTCAGCAGGAGCGTAAGTGATTTGTCCAAGGTTCGATTGAATGAACCCATGAGTTGGTACCGCATGCTTGGTGTTGAGTTGCATATTTGCATTATAATATGTTATATTGTAATTTGAACAGTAGGTTCGATGATTGGTGTTATGGGGTGAATATTGGTGTGTTTTACTACCTTTATTGCATGTATTAAATTACCGATATATTTTGATCATGTTTTCTCACCCCTTTGTTGTTTTTGCGGTCTGTGCTTCCTCGGAAGTACAGATAATCCAGGTGCATAGATAGCTTGGATAGCGGTGTGCAAGTCGAGTCTTAGGATGCTCTGATACGTAACACGGGATATAGGTGTTTTATTTGTTTATGTTAAACTTGTTGAAAATCCTGTGACGTATCACATTTTGGTGAATTATAATAATAAAGATTTTATGTAAATCTGGCGGATGGCCGAGAATGTTGGAATAATATTTTCCGCTGTATTATTTTGAAAATAATGAATAAAGTATTTTTGATAACTATTGGTGATGTGATATTGAAGGAAAATTGCGATCTAAATGCAGCGGAAAACAAAAATTTCCTTTAGTGATCCTTACGAATGAGCATGGTCAGTGATAGAATCGTTACCTCTTTGTGGCGATTCAGATCTTTGATGCAGCGATCACAAGCGTTGATGAAGTGCAACGCCTCTACTCAGTCCACACGAACAGCTTCCGGTCACAATGCTAGCTGCTTACGAACGAAATTATTTGAGTGAGAAAAGAGAATCAAAAACGAAATTGCATCAAGTGAAAGCTTCATCACAAGGGTTCCTTTTATAGACTCTCTTGTGGGCTGCGGGCTAAAACCCAATTCACATGATCCATAATAATATTATATATTATTATAATAACTATTATTATAATAAATATATTTATTTTATTATTATTTTATAACCATTATAAAATAACAATAATTTATATTATCCGAATTTCTATTTTTCGCTTAAGTGCACCGTACCTTACGGTGTTCCTTTTTGATTTCTCTATCTCTCATCAAACTGTCCTTATGTGTGTGACCCTGTAGGATTTTGTAACGTTGGTAATTATATTAAATTATATATTTAACATAATAAACAGTAAGCGGTATCTAGCAACACATCACTGCTACCCAAGTCACGAAAATGTCATGTGATCTGACAAAACCTTTTCCGTGATAATATATGTTTGTACAATTACCCTTTTGCCCCTATGTCTATATTGAACACAAGGCATACACTGTGTCATCCTTGTCCAGTTCAATATTGGGCCCTTAGACATTTCTCCTGTTATGCAGGATTGGCAAATTCCATCTAGGACACTCATGTCCCTCAGCATGCTTCGTGGAGTGCCCATCAACTGTCTTTATGATCATCCAGTTACGGATAATGTTTGATCAGCAATAAAGCACCCGACTCTATATCTAGGGTCCATAGTGGTTTCAGGTCGAAGGGTGGTAATACACCATTATCACCATGAGAATAACTTATGACACTTTGCATAACATACTATGTAGTATTCTCATAGCGGGTCAATCCGGTATAAATATTACTCCTAATATTTATACCTATGTCAAGACTTGATAACTCTTTATCCATGATCCATGAGATGTGATCATCAGTCTATCTTCATAATAGTCTCAATGCTTTTAATGTTATCCCACTTTGCAATAAAGCTTGACTACGGATATTTTAAGAATAATGTCTTTATGTTTAATGGGATCTCATGATTAAGTCACACTTAACATTTCATTAAACAGACTAACTATTCTAGGGACTTTATTATTCTGAAAGACAAACATAATAAAGAAATGCCTTTTATTATTAAACGAATAATCCGATACAAGTACCAAAAAGTATTGGCCTCTAGGGCTTACACCAACAGATATCCCACTGTTTTTGTGAAAACTCTGATGTTTATTTATAATGTTTATATTTTATTTAATTTGGGAAGTGGGGTGTTACAATTGGTATCAGAGCAGGTCGGTCCGTCCGGCCAAGTTGTTTAATGTTGTGTATTCCCTGGTATGCGACATGTGTGTGAAAACACTGTCGATACATGTTTTGTTGTGGAACCTTGTCTGCAGGAGTGAGAATGATTCAAGTGGGGGAGAAGCTTGTGCTTTTCTAGGGTGCTGCAAGTGTGGAGTTGTAGCTCAGTGTGTGGTTGAACGCTCTTATAGTTTGTGGACGGAGTCATGTTAGATGGGATATGCGTGTCTTGCAAGCTTGGATGGCGTGAGCAGTGAATTGTCTTGAGTTAAGTTAAGTGCTTAAGAATGGTTTTGATGAGTCGGTGCAAGAGGGTGCTGAAGTGTTTAATTTGATGGGAATTTTTGAGTTGTAATGAAAGTGAGAAGTTGACGACTTGCCAATTAATTGTGGTTGCCTGGAAGTTATCCTGACAAGATAGTGATATACAGCAAGGACGTGAGATGGAGTTGTGACCGACTTAGATACGGAAACTAGTCTGAGAGTGAGAGCTCCATATTTTATGTCTGTTTGGATGGTCAATGGATTAAACTGATTAAGTAGTGTTGAGACTTGGGTCTGGCGTGTGTACTAGGGAAATAGAGTGTGAGGTTGAGTATATAAAAGGTGGATAGTGACTTCTGATGATTAGTAAAGAAAGTAAGACGTGGAATGCAATATTAGTATAATTAAATATTTAGATATTCCAAGGGTTGAAGATGTGTTGAATGACCGTCTAAGTGTGAAATTGTTGTCTGTTCATCCGAACCTGTGCTACGTATGTTAGTAAATGATCTTTTGCAGGTGTATGTGTTTTGGTTAAGAGTTGAAATGTGACACCTCTAATGCGTCCCAGATTTTGGGAGTATGACGGTCGTCACAGCTCCTTGACGCTCGTCATGACCGTGACGGTCGTGACATCCATGACGGTCGTCATGAGACTTTATTTGATGCACTCTGAAACTGTTTTCTGTTGTTTCTCTTATTTTTCCGCGATAGTTTAGAGTGGGGTGTTACAAATGGTATCAGAGCCATACGTCTCCCAATACGATGTGGTTCGGGGACGAACCAAAGCGGAAGCTGGTGGGCATGTAACACCTGAGGTGAAAGAGGACGGTGGTTACATGTAACACCTGTGGGCGAGGGAGTGGTTGTCGGTGTCATGAGGCATGACAATGAGACACTCCTAGGGGAAAACCGAATTCACATCCGAATGAGAGGGATCCTGAGGCTATGCAGGTATGAGACTGCATGGTTGAATGAAGGCTTATTAGGATTAATTGGTACTACCTATACCAACAAGATGCATCTTCTTTTCGGTAGCCCGTTCATAAGAACTCTACAGTTAAGCGTGCTTGACTTGGAGCAATTCTGGGATGGGTGACCTTCTGGGAAGTTTCCTAGAAAAGCGTGTGATTGAGGACAAAGCATGCTGAAAAGACCCGTGTTGGTTTGTGGGGTCAGTTGGTAATCCTAGAAAGCAATATGCAGCGTTACACATCGACTATGCGGAAACTTATGTGTCGGTTGCCCGACTCGAGGCTATACTCCTTTTACTTGCCTTCGCTTGTGCGAAGGATTTTAAGCTATTTCAAATGGACGTTAAGAGTGTGTTCCTTAACATATACATAAATGAAGAAGTCTATGTTGCGCAACCTCCTGGTTTTGAGTGTCATGAGTATCCTGATCATGTCTACAAACTAAAAAGAGCTTTATATGGTCTCAAACAAGCTCCTAGAGCTTGATATGAGCGACTATGTAAATTTTTACTTGATCAAGGTTACTCAAGAGGAAAGGTTGAAACTACTCTCTTCATTAAACATCAAGGAAAGCACTTGATTCTTATACAAATTTACGTTGATGATATTATATTTGGATCTACTAACATGAATCTCGTGAGAGAGTTTTCTGACCTTATGCAGGGTGAATTCAAGATGAGTATGATGGGTGAACTCACATACTTTCTCGGATTGCAAATTAAGCAACTTAAAGAAGGAACATTCGTGAGCCAGACAAAATACTATTTGGAACTTCTCAAGAGATTTGACATGGCAAACTCGAAGGCCATTGACACTCCTATGCCAACATGTGTAAACCTGAGTAAAGATGAAAGCGGTAAGGATGTAGAGGTAAAAAGGTACAGAGGTATGATTGACTCTCTTTTCTATCTTACTGCTTCTTGTCCCGACATTATGTTTAGCGTGTGTATATGCGCAAGATACCAATCATGTCCCAAGGAATCTCATCTAAAATCGGTCAAACGTATACTTCGATACCTATCTAGTACTCCGAAGTATGGACTATGGTATTCCAAAGGTAATGATTGCTCATTGGTAGGTTTCTCCGATTCCAATTTTGCCGGTTGCAAATCGGATAGGAAAAGCACCAGCGGTACTTGTCACTTATTTTCAAACTCCTTGGTCAGTTGGCACAACAAGAAACAAGTTTCTGTTGCTTTGTCAACCGCTGAAGCGGAATACGTAGCCGCCAGTAGTTGTTGCGCTCAAGTTCTATGGCTTAAGCAGCAACTATTGGATTTCAATCTAAAACTAGAACGTATTCCCATTTTCTGTGACAATACAAGTGCTATTAACCTCACCAAAAATCCTGTGTTACACTCGCACCAAACATATCGAAATTCAACACCATTTTCTGAGGGATCATGTAGAGAAAGGTGACGTTGTTTTTGAACACGTTGACATCAAAAATCAACAAGCGGACATTTTCACAAAGCCGCTAGCCACTGAACCTTTCTTTCATATCCGTCGAGAACTTGGCATTCTCGACATTTCGGATCTGGTATAATAATTGCTTGTTTCGTCTTACTTTATTTACAACTACATTCTTGTACTTCTAACAAGTTAAGTTTTGTTGCAAGCACAAGTATATTGTTATCAAGTGTTTCCGGTATAGAGGTGATGTTGTTCCATATTCTTTCTCTCTCTAAATATTCATGATTCGATTAGTATATCATTTGACTAACATGGTATATATACATATATGACATTTGCTATGAGTATTATGTGTTTTGGATGCAAATTATGATTGTAGCATTGTAAGTAGGCATCAAATGTGGCATTATATATGACATAAAATGAAAATCTGCATTTTTGCTCACTGTGAGTCTACCAAAATAGGGCAGCGGTCGACGCATGCTGTACACTTTTATATTTGTCAAAAATCACACAGTATGCGTCGACGCATGCAGGAGACAGTCGACGGCTCGCGTAAAAACTCAGATTTTTTCGTTTGAAAACTGTTCCATCTTCCTACACTCTACTTTAAATGTGCAGTCTACATTAATTGTGCTTTAGAATTGCATTTTTAGTAAGCTGTATCTAGTCATTCCTAGTGTCCCCTTGTCTCCTCCTCTTTCCCAAAAAACCTAATCTCCTTCTATAAAAAGGGGTAAGCCTCATCTTCTCCAAATTACTTCAACAATCCTCTCAAAATCATTGCCTTCTATCTCTACCAACTCTCCAAAACCATCATCAATGGCCTCACTATTCCGCAGAAACACCGGCAAAAGATCAAGGGCTTCAACATCTGCTTCTCTACCCGTTACTGTTGTATCCTTGGTTCCACCACCTGCTGTTGACAACTTCAACAAAGATATTGGCAAGAGAGCAGTTGTTCCGTAACATGCATTCTACAAAGCAACAGCGGAACGCATGCATCTCACTCAAATCATGGCTCTGCTGGAGTTTCAAGGCTTTGTAAACTTCCTGGAATGCAACACCAAATACAGTGAAGACTTAGTCCATGTGTTCTACATTTGCCTGCATGACAAGTTTGAAGGTCAGGATTTCCACACCTCCATCGGTAATACACAGGTAAACTTGAATTCTGAAGTTTGGAGTAAATATTTTGATTTAACTGTGGCTGCTGATGAACAACCTCCTCATGAGGTAACCGACTCTCGTACCGTGCCTGAATATGAATTTAAGAGTGCCTTAAATGATATGCTCAAAAGGCCTTATTCGAATAATATTGTAAACATTGATGCTTTTCCCAGAACTGTTACGGCTGGTAAACTCCAAACAGGGGAGCGCATCCTTCAGTGGATTGTGGCTCGCATCCTGCGGCCAAAGAAAGGTGGTTTGTCCCGAGTTGAACAGGCTGAGGTGCATCTTATATACATTTTGAAAAATAGGATTAAAATCAACTGGCCTTATTATATCGCAAGTAGAATTTTTGCTTTGAGAGATTCAGGCAGAGGAACTGCTCTTGCTTTTGGGTCTTTTATTTCAGAGGTTCTCACCGCGGCTAACATCGTGTATCCATCATTTCCACGTGTTTCCATATCTTCCGACAAAGAATTTAGCACGAAAACTTTTTCCATGATGGGCTACTTTTGGTGTGATGAACGATGATCCTACAGGTTTGTTCGCAGAGCAAATATTCCTCGGATTATTGATGACTCTGATGAAAGTTCTGAACGAGAGGACGGAGAATAAGAGGAACAAGCAGATGAAGACGAAAATGAAGCAGAACAGGTACAAGAACCAGCATATGAGACACATGACAATTACCACCAGCCAGACCAAGATGAGTTCACAAATACTGATTGGCTTCATCACACAGCACCACCTGACGAACAAGAAGAAGGATACACAAATCAAGGATGGGGTGAGTGGCAGTACACATGCTGGACCACTTTGGGCAAATACTATGATCCGTACCATGGCTATCCTCAAGATCATCAACCTCCTCAATCTTCACCATCTCCTCCGCAGTCAGACAACTCTGAAATTCTCAACATCCTGCAGCCCATGTAGTTGGACCAACAAACCTTTATGAGAAGTCAAGATACGCGGATGGAACAAATCTGAGCTGAGATACGTACACAAAATGAATGGTTAAATTCCTTTTCCACTAGGATGGATGCCTGCTTTGAAGCTCTCGTTGCATCCAGTGAGAGGCAAGACATGGAAATCACTCACAGCCTCCGTCACCTAAATTTGTCTGTGGAAGCATTTATCGACTACTCTGATCCTCACCGCAATCCGAATGTTGCGTATAGGGGGGAAGGGCCGGGGCCGGGGATATTAGTTGCATGATTTCATATTTTTCATTGTCTATGATGTGTTTGTTTTTGTTATGGTTGTTGGAATATTAAGCCAATTTGTATGTTTTCATTTCTTTATCTATTAGTTACCTTACTCTTTCATTTTCAATATTATGTGTGAATATTGGTAAATGTTTAGTTATCACCTGCTGAGTATTTTGTTAAGTGTTATTCTGTCAATCTTTACCTTCTCCATCTCTTTTTGATTTTGTCAAATGGGGAGAAAAGCCATGTAGATCACAACAGCTCTTCCACATAAAGTGCAGGATTACAAAAGAAAGGGGGAGTTTATGCTACTATGTTAATAATATTGCAATGTTGTTCTCACTAGCTTCGTGCAGGTTGTCATCATCAAAAAGGGGGAGTATGTGAGGGCAAGCAGTCACACAACATATGTTCTCAAGTTTCGATGATGACAAAGTACAACCTCGGATCAATAGGAGCTGTCAATTTCACCCAAAAGACAATTACAATACTGAAGATATCATATCCTTCCTACATCTCTTTAATTCATCATATTATCATTGACAAAACATGTGATAAATACTCAGTCGTGACAAAACGCACGAAACAACAATTGATCATTTTTTGCAGGTTTTTAAAGCTATGGGTCGACCACACATCAGCGCACAACCTAGTGAACCTTTCCACGGGTCAGCGCATGGAAGCTGTGAGTCGACCACCAGTCAGCGCACACCCCAGTTAACTTTTCCACGGGCCAGCGTATGGACACCATGCGTCGACCATCAGTCGGCACATGAAGTCTTCATAATTTCCACGGGTCAGCGCACGCCGACCTATGGTCGACGCATACTGTTTGGTTTTTAATATTGCTGAAATCTGCAGGCCATGCGTCGATGCATAAACCTGCTATGGTCGACCGTTCGCGCGTTGTTAAGTAATTTTTCACTGTGTTTGAAATACTGTTGTGTTAGTTATTTGGCTTATTACTATAAATAGTAGGTTGTTCATTTTAACAAACTAAGAATTACATTTTGAGTATATTATGAAAACAAGAAAAGTGAAATAGGTGCCTACATTTCTCTTCATCTTCATCCTCAAACAACACACAACACTGCAACTACACACAACCATTTTTGGAGTGCTTTGTGTCTTGTTCAAGGTGATAAGGTTCAAATCTGTTGAGTGAAAATCCGGTTCGGGTGGAGAATTGTGGCAGGTTTTTCTTGAATAAAACCTTGAAGGTTTTGCCCTCCAAGATTCTACGAATTTAAGGGTTTTTGGTACGGATATTCTCCATCAACATTCAGCGGTGCGAAGGTGATTGAGAAACGGAAGATTTCATCAATCTAAGATCAGTCGGTCCGAGGGTTTGAAGAACTAAAAGGTATTCAATAAAGGGGCTGAAATCGGAGGTCATTTCACAACGATCGGAGGTCATGATTCAACTCGAATTAAGGAGCAAGAAGTGATAACAACATCAACATATATAGGGATTGTTTGTATTAATTCTTATCAACTCTTGTATAAACTACTACAACTTTTCAGGTGATATCTATTATAAATCATCTCAATTCCATTTTTAGAATTGAGGGCAGACGTACCCCGAAGCGAGGACGGCGGGGGAACTGCCTCAACAAATCTTTGTCTTCTTTATTTTTCAGCATTTTCAGTTTCAGCTTAAAAATTAAGTGATTTTAGTTTAAGAAATTTTATTGATTCGAGCATTGAATTTAGTAAGTAACTGGTATTGTTTAAACTTGTGAACAATAAACAATTGTACAAGGATTTTAAAGTTACTTACTGAAGTCAAAATCCACTTGGAGTGTTTTGCACACCAAGTGTTCGATAAATTGCCTGAACCAAAACTTACTTAGTTACTTGCTATATTTTGGTGGGCTGTGTTGAGCATTGGAACTAGCACTACTAATTAGTGGTGAATCAATTGATTAGTGTGACTAGTGTATTGAATCTACTATTCTTTTATTATCATATCCGTTAGCTTAACGCATATCCGATCTTCCAATAACGGTTCGTTTTAGACGTGTTTTTCCAAGGCTGCTTCCGCATTTAAAAACATTTTTAAAACCAATTTTAAATTGGTAAGCGCCGACTCAAATTTTAATTGGGAACTATTCAACCCCCCTTCTAGATCCGAGCCATCGTCTAACAGGGATTAAGGGAATGCCGACTAAAGGCGACCCTCTGGGACAAAATCAAATTAAGATACCAACCAAAGACCTACAAGAAGTAAAATCAATGAACTTATAACTTGGAGAGAAGATGACTCCGCCAGGGAAGAAGAGAAGCCTAAATAGACAACTTTGTAGGGAATAAATTTCAACCAAAGATACCAACCAAAAGTTGGAATAAAAATAACAAGTACCAACCAAAAGTTGGAATAAACAAAAGCTACCAACCAAAATTTGAAATAAAGGCTACTCCATGGAGAACAAACAACTAAGAATACAAACTAAAAGTTGGGATGCACAAAAGCTACCAACCAAAAGTTGGAATCACTGGAGCACCGACCGAACACGAACCTACAAGGATAAATATAAATCAAAAATACCAACAAAAAGTTGGGATACAGGCTATCAACCAAAAGTTGGGATTGCCGCAATGCTGATAGAAAACAATTTGGTGGGAAAAAATATCAACCAAGAACACCAACCAAAAGTTGGGATAGAGGAAAATTTACCAAGAAAATGGTGACTTCACTAAGGAGGGTACCAACCAAAAGTTGGAATGAAAATAAAGGCTACCAACCAAAAGTTGGAATGGCCCACAAATTGCCAACCAAATGTTGGAATAAAACTGAGAATACCAACCAAAAGTTGGAATAAAGGCGAAGGCTACCAACCAAAAGTTGGAATAAATGCGAAGGTTACCAACCAAAAGTTGGAATGACAAACAAACTACCAACCAAAAGTTGGAATAAAGGTGAAGGCTACCAACCAAAAGTTGGAATGACCAACAAACAAGAAAGTATCCACAAACGAAAACTACCAACCAAAAGTTGGGATAACGGATTTGCAGGGGATAATATCCAACCAAAAGTTGGAAAACAAGGCTACTAACCAAAAGTTAAAGACAATCTCCAAAACGAAGACTACCAACCAAAATTTGGGATCATCAACAAAGAAATACCAATCAAAAGTTGGGATGAAAGGATACTAACCAAAAGTTAGGATCGCCAAAACGCTGACTGAAGGCTAACACACAAAAATGAAGACTACCAACCAAAAGTTGGAATGGTCAACAAGAGATACCAACCAAAAGTTGGAATGAAGTTGGAGACTACCAACCAAAAGTTGGAATGATCAACAGAAGGACTACCAACCAAAAGTTGGAATAACATCCAAGAGATACCAACCAAGAGTTGGAATAAACGAAGGACTACCAACCAAAAGTTGTGATAACATCCAAGAGGTACCAACCAAGAGTTGGAATAAACGAAAGACTACCAACCAAAAGTTAGGATGAAACTGGGGATTACGAACCAAAAGTTAGAATAAAACACCCGAGATAGGAAAGAAGTATAATCAACTCACTTACAACCTGAAAAGAATATTCCGCTAGGGAAAGAGGGGTTTAAACAAACAAATCTGCCTGGGAGAACCAAGTAAGATGAACACATTTGTCAATGACTTCTGTTGAGGATAAAATAGCACACAATCTTCTAAATCATGCTATTATGTGCTGGAGGAACGAATGGAAACAAAGATACTAAACCTGGCTTATGCTTTAGATGCATATGTTTGAATATGGCGTAATGCTCCATACGAAATGGAAATGTTATGCATTTGGAAGAATGCTGTGCAAAATGCAAATGAAAAATAAAACCACCCAAAAAAAGGGCCGAGAAGATCAGCAAATAAACTCTGCTAAGGAAAACACACTGAATGGCCTTCCCGAATAAAAGTATTTTGGGGAAAATTCCACCCTGCTAGGAATAAACGAAATCTGCTAAAAATTCCACTCTGCTGGAAATTAAGAGTAGTACCTGTTAAAATCCATCCTGAGGAGAAATGAAAGTAACATCTGCTGGGAGATCGTCCCAACAGCCTGATTCTAAAATATGCTAATGATCATTGGAATTTGTTGGAGATATTAACCTGCCGTTGATTTACCTGTTGAAGGAATCAACACCAAACTCTGCTTGGGGAGAGATGTCAAGGATACCAATCTTGCTGAGGAAAGACACCAATGGCGTCGATCTTGCTGAAGAGTAATACTAAATTTTCTATGCCGCCGAGGGAATTTCCTTCATCCTTACCCTATTGGGGATACATGCACACCTCTGCTGGTGACAAAACTTATGATCTGATAACAAGACTTTATGGGGAAGCCAAAATCCCTACTGTGAGAACCCAAGGAGCAAGTCCCTGCTGAATAAATGCCTGACTGCATATCAACATCATTCTACCTGAAGTATTCAATCCATGAAAACTTGTCAAGGAGTAAAAATAAAACTTGGATGGGGAACACATAATCTTCTAGACTCATTCTAGGGGAGGAATGATTCACCAAGCGGTGCTGTTAGAACTTCATCGTTGGAGAGAAAAGCTCTACTGGGAAGAGGATCATGTCATCCTGCAAACAAACAAAATGCAATAAGATGTTCTAAATGCAAAATGGCTACGTCAGTTACCATTCATGAAACCTATTGTTCAAGTAAATTCTTTTTTTTCAGTGTGCTCTATAAAGCCATATGTTTTCACCTGTAATGTTTATAAAAAATATCGGACGTTTTTGCAAATAAAACAGTAAAAAGAAAAAACAGAAAGAAAATCTCTTTGAATGAACTGAAGTACTTTATTGATGAAAGGCCTACAAATAGGCAAGTTAAAATTTGGATGCAATTCCTTAAAAGAGGTAATTATGCAAAAAGAAAAAGAATACACACAAATGTCGACAATATTGGAACAAATATCCACCATGTGTCGATTCAGCTATGACCTATATGTCTTCGATGTTCACAAATGTGTCGCCTTCTAAAAAGACTGTCTGGACTGGTTCCTTTTCTTTGAGATAACCGTGTATTGAGATAAGTTCATAGATTGGACACAGACTGCAGTCGTTTTCTTTTAAATCCCTAACATTTTCCTAGATCGCCCTTTCGGGTTTTCAATCCACCAGGATACCCATTTTCGCCAAAGTCGCCTTTTCTGGTTTTCAACTTTGCGGGTTCATTCTTTTTCTTTTATCCCTAATTTTTGCTCGAACCTTCTCTTTTTATGGTTCTCCGGGATGCCCCATTTTTTCCTGTACTTTTCTTTTTGTTTTCCAATGGATCTCTTTTAAGAAAAGTATTTTTTGACTACGTTTGTGTTCATAGTGGACGTAAAGTCTTCGCCATCCATAATAGATAGTAATAAGGCTCCACCCAAAAAAACCTTACCATATATGGACCTTCGTAGTTTGGAGTCCATTTTCCCCTGTGATTTGTCTGAGGAGGAAAGATCCTTTTCAAAACCAAATCACCTGTTTGGAAGCACCAAGGACGCGCTTTCTAATCAAAGGCTTTCTTTATCCTGCTCTGGTACAACCGGCCATGAGCAATGGCTGCCAATCTCTTCTCGTTGACAAGACTCAAGTTATTCAACTTAGCTTGCATCCATCCAGCTTCGTCAAGCTTCACATCAGCCAACACTCTCAAAGAAGGAATCTCAACTTCTAATTGTAGGATTGTTTTCGTACCATACACTAGTGAGAAAAGATTTGCCCCGGTTGAAGTACACATCAAAGTAAGATAACCGCGTAAAGCAAAGGGCAACATCTCGTGCCAATCTTTGTAGGTTAGAACTATCTTCTGCATAATCTTCTTGATATTCTTGTTCGTTGCCTCAACAACGCCATTCATCTTCAGACGATTCGAAGAAGAATTGTGATGTTCAATCTTGAAACTCTGGCATAGTTCCTTCATCAACTTGTTGTTCAAATTTGAACCATTATCAGTAATGATTCACTCTGGGATTCCATGACAATAAATGATGTCCTTCTTTATGAATCAGGCGACCACCTGCTTCGTGACATTAGCTAACGAGGTTGCTTCCACTTGCTTAGTCAAGTAGTCAGTAGCAATCAGAATGAAACGATGCCCATTAGAAGTAGTCGACTCAATATTTCCAATCATATCAATACCCCACATAGCAAAAGACTAAGGAGCACGTTCATAGTCATTCAATAATACCCAGCTCTCAACAATTTTCTGGCCATTGCATGTCCATCGGCATGAGTACCGAATGAACCCTCGTGGACTTCTTCCATCAACAGGAATGCTTCGTGTTCATCAACACACCGCAACAAAACCATGTCGAAGTTTATCTTATACAACACATAATCCTTGTTCAAGTAGCAATTACGGGCTAGCCTCTTCAGAGTCTTCTTATCTTTGCCGGATACCCCAAATGGGTACTCCTGAGTCTTAAGAAAATGCTTGATATCAAAATACCAAGGCTTTCCATCTAATTCCTTCTTAACTGCAAACACAAAGGCATGTCTGTCAAGACGCATGATGGTGATAGCTGGAGCTTCATTCAGAAAGTTCACTTTGTACATTGATGCAAGCGTTGCCAAGGCATCTACCATCTGATTTTCAGCCCTAGGCACATGATGAAACTCAACTCTGTCGAAGAAAGGTAGCAGTCTTCTAGCATAATTTTTGTACGACACCAAGTTTTCTTGACGAGTTTCTCATTCTCCTTTGATCTGATTAACAACCAGCGCTGAATCGCCATATACATCAAGATTCTTGATCCTCGGATCAATGGCCTCTTCTAAACCCATTATGCACGTTTCATATACTGCTTCATTATTGGAGCAAGAAAACGTCAATCAGGCAGTGAACAATATGCAGGAACCGTGAGGAGTTGTAATGATTGCCCCGATTCCGTTGCCATATGAATTAACAGCACCGTCGAAAACCAACTTCCACTGAGAGCCAATCTTAGGACCCTCGTCAGGTAAAGGCTCGCCACAATCTTTCATCTTTAGAAACATGATGCCTTCATCTAGAAATTCAAACTTCATCGACTGATAATCTTCAATTAGCTGTTCAACAAGGTATTTTGACAGAACACTTCCCTTAATGGCTTTTTGGGAGACATATTGAATATCATACTCTATAAAAACCATTTTCCATCAGGAAATCCTTCCGGAGAGTGCTTTCTTTTCAAAAACGTACTTGATTGGATCCATATTTGAAATCAACAAGGTTGTGTGGTTTAACATGTACTGTCTCAAATGCTTAGCCTCCCAAGCGAGTGCGCAACATGTTTTTTCCAGCATCGAGTACCTCGACTCACAATTAGTGAATTTCTTACTCAGGTAGTAGATAGTGTGCTCTCTCCTACCTGTCTCATCTTGTTGATCGAGCACACATCCCATCAAATTCTTAAGAACCGTGAGATACATTATCAGAGGTCTCCCTGCTACTAGAGTCATGAGTATTGGAGGCTCCTGCAGATACTCTTTTATTTTCTCTAACACCTTCTGACAATTTTCATTCCATCTGACCGCTTGATCTTTTCTTAATAATTTGAATATTGGTTCACGAGTGGCTGTAAGATGAGATATGAACCTTGCAATGTAGTTCAACCTCCCTAGGAAACCACATACCTCTTTTTTTCGTCCTTGGCTCAAGCATTTCTTAAATCACTTTTATTTTGGCAGCATCTACCTCAATACCCTTTTCATTGACAATGAACCCCAATATCTTTCCAGATCTCACCCCGAAGGTGCGCTTGTTAGGATTCAACCTCAACTTGAATTTCCTCAGCCTTTCAAACAGCTTCAGAAGATTGACTAGATGTCCATCCTTTGTCTATGACTTCACAACCATGTCATCAACATAGACCTCGATCTCTTGATGAATCATATCATAAAAAAGAGTCACCATCGCTTGCTGATAGGTTTCCCAAGCACTTTTCAATCCAAAGGGCATCACCTTATAGCAAAAAATCTCCCACGGTGTTATGAAAGTAGTTTTCTCCATGTCCTCTGGGGCCATCTTGATTTGGTTATACCCAGAGAAGCCATCCATGAAGGAAAACACAGAATATTGAGTGGTGTTATAAACCAACACATAAATGTGAGGGAACGGGAAATCATCTTTAGGGCTCTCTCTATTAAGATCTCTATAATCAACACACATCCTGACCTTTCCATCTTTCTTAGGTACAGGAACAATGTTAGCGACCCACAGAGGGTAATTTGTGATAGTAAGAAAACCAGCGTTCAACTGCTTTTGAACCTCTTCCTTAATCTTGACTGCCATGTCAGGCCTAATCCTTCTCAACTTCTTCTTGACTGGCAGACATTCTTCTCGGAGAGGCAACTGGTGTACCACAATATCTGTATCCATCTCAAGCATGTCTTGGTAAGACCAAGTAAAGAAATCCTTATACTCACAGAGCAATTTAACCAATCTTTCCTTGACACTGTCTTCCAAAGCAGCCCCAATTCTGACTTCTTTCTTGTTGTCTTTGGTACCCAGATCGATGACTTCAATATTCTTCTGATGAGGCACAATGACCGTTTCCTCTTGCTTCAGAAGTCTGGCCAACTCTTCGGGTAGTTCATAGTCTTCATCAGTTTCTTCTTCAGCTTGATAAATGGGACTATCAAAGTCATATTGAGCCATAGTTGAATCAAAATCGGTGGTATCTGAGAGAAAAGACTTGCATGATTGATGTTTATGTTTATTATGAAATGAAACAACTAAAACACCACTACGCCAAAAGTGCTTTTTGGCACCACTACAAAGACAACGCTTTTTCCCAAAAGCGCTGCTAAAGGTCATACGTAAAGTAACCAATAGAAAGCTCTTTCTAGAAAGCGTTGCTAAAGGCCTACATTAGAGAGTGCTTTAAAAAAGCGCTGTTATAGAGGGTGTCTAGATCACACAATAAAAAGCGCTTAACAAAAGCGCCGCTATAGAGGGTGTCTAGGTCACACCTTAGACAACGCTTTTCAAAAGCACTACTAAAGGTCTAGCATATGAAAGCGCTTTTTAAGAAAAAGCGGTGCTATAGGTATAGGAAAAGAAAGCGCTTTTCAAAAGCGCTGCTATAGGTCATTAATTTCTAAAATTAAAATAAAATTCTGATTGCGCTTCTTACTTTTAGCAAGTATTTTGTTTCTCTAACTCTCAGGCGCACCTTTTCCGAACCCTACGAGACCACCGACCACCATATCTTCCTCCGATCAGCCATGCTTCAGTCGTGCCAGTCTCTCCTCCGTAGCACCCTCTGTCTACAGTTATCTCCTTCTCCCTCTGTTCGACTCTGGCGGCCGCGCCCACCATTTTTGAAGGCATTTCTTCATTTTCTTCATTTTCAAGGTTATTTGTATGGTATTTCTTTATTTGTTTTTTGAATTCCCAAACCATGAAACACATTTTGTTGTTGTTGTTATTTGACTTCAATGGAAGTTTGAATGACATTGTTGTAGTAAGGTTCAAAATGATGAATAATGATATTTGTGGTGAATTTCTTTTGAGTTTTGGTGTTAATATTATAAGTTAATGTTGGATGTTAGTGATGATGAATAGTGATAATTACCTTGTTTTGATCAAATTTTTGATTGAAAATGATAATGAAATTAATTTTTAATGGTTAAGGTTGAAGATGGTGAATAGTGATGACATTGTGAATTTATTTTTTATAATTGGTGATGTTGTTGACTGAAAATTTAATGACATTCGTGAACAAATTTTTGAATATTGTGATGTTGTTGATCGTTTGAACTTAAGTGATGAAGTTGCTATATTTGGTAATTTAAATGTGGATTTGATGATTTTGGCGATTGATTTATACTCGAATTGATGATTTTTTATGATTTACTTAAGTTAAAACATTAAGTGTGATTAAATTTGCGCGTTTGCTATGCTTGTTCGTTAGTTGTAGTTGCGTGAATAATTAGTTTTTTTGTTTAACGTACTTTGTATAAACCACGGATAAAAAATGGACGTCTTCTAATCGATTGTCAAGAGATTACGAAAATGGGGTATCATAATTCGTTAAGTTTGTTGTTGAACACGCCAATGACCCAACTCGGATCACATGTCCTTGCTTAGGTTTCTGTTATGGGCGTCGGATTACGCAATTCAGTTGGAATCACATTTAAGGAGGCATGAAATTGATCAAAGTTATAAATGTTGGATATTACATGGTGAGATAAGTAACGAGAATGTTGAACCGGAGGATAATACGACCTATGCTTCAAAGGACAATGACACATATACATACAACTTTGATCGAGTTGAAGAGATTGCAGAAGCACTTGAAGAAGATCTTCAGGATTGTCCCAAAATGTTTGAGAGGTTGGTAAGCGATGCAGAGGAATCGTTGTATAAAGGTTGAACTAAATTCACAAGATTGTATGCGGTATTAAAGTTGTACAAAGACCTTTTTGTGTGCAGAGGAACCATTGTAGAAAGAAAGACCTTTTTGTGTGAATGATGAAAATCAGCTCCAATGATCCACAACTCCACTTTCACACAGAATGACTTGAAAAATGGAAGAAAACCTAACAAATCCATGATTTTATAAAGCAACATGGTCCAATCTTTGTTACAGAAGTGCAAACTTGATTTGAACTCCTATATGTTATTTATGAAGTGTTAGAGGTGTTAAATGAGTTGGAAATGATATGTAATGAGTTATGGCTTGAAAGATGCAGAATGTTGACTTTTTTGGTTTTGGAGGTTGACTTTGAGAAGGGAATGGCAATAAAATTCAACAAGGCAGCACAACTACATTTAACAGTTATTAAATCAACACAAAAGTAGGTGTAAAAGGCAGGAAGCAAGCAAGCATAGTATAGACAACATGTAAATTCAGAATAAGACAGGTGTAAAAAGCAGGGCAGCAAACATGTTTTAATGCAATCAAATGAGCAATCACCAATCATTAACAAATATCAAACAAAGATGTACATGCATCAACAATCAAACACAAATGTTAAACAATATTGCATCATTAATAATCACCAAGAACAACATGCTTTTCATATCAATTCAAGCAATTAAGCAATCATGCGAAAAACAGAATCGAAAGCGAATATAAACATACATCACAAGTTCAACAAGGTAATCATCATTAGTTAATCATTAACATTATACAAGCAAGCAAAGCATATGATCATCTCATCAATCAAGCAACATGAACATGTTAAGCATTTCAGCTGGAAACGAAAAGTCACGCGTCGAAGAATCGCAATCAAACACTCAAGCATGATGAAATAGGTCAAAAATAATCCACACAAATGCATCATATCAATCCATGAAGGTTAGAGGTGGAAAGCAATCAAAACATGCTTGAAAACAACAAAAAATCACATTCTGGTCCAGTGTTAATCGATTAACCAGTTGCCAGTGCAAATTGGTTAATCGATTAACCACTCAAAAATATCCAAAATTACACTGGTTAATCAACCAACCAGTTTTGTACTGCAACTGGTTAATCGATTAACACTGCACAAGAAGCAGAAAAATAACAATTTAAAAGCACTTTCCGCAATTAATTCAATGTACAATCATCCAGATGATCATGTAATCAGTTATGCACGAATTTAACACCAAAAATCAGTGATCAAACATCAATCAAACTTAATCAAGCATTGAGATCACAAATCACATAGATCAAAATCAGCAAAATCAATTAAAATTGAGGATCTACATTGTAATTATCCAAATTAGTTCAAAACAGAGATGGATCTAGAATTAACCAACCGTCAAAGCTAAGATTTGCTTTGGTAAGTGTTGATTTACTGCAAATTGATAGATCCACGCTAGAAACCTAAGAAATCTTCAAGATCCAAGAGCTTTCTTGCAATAGAAGTGAAGGACAAGCTAAAATAAGCCAAAGTTGATCCAAGAATCACTTATAAGCTTGCTTCCAAAATTAGATCCAAAACCAAACAAAAATCAAATGATGAATTGAAGATGATGAAGATGATGCAGCTTAGCTCTAGAATTCAAGGAATCCAATGAAGAATCAATGAATTCAAGAAAATAGCTCTAATGGAGTTTTGGAGTATAGAAAAGATGAGAGTGTTCGAGAGCAAATTCTCAAGAGTGAGTGTGAAATATGAAATTATGAGGGTTTTCCTTTGAGGTTTGGAGCAAATTCACTTAAATAAGCTCTTGGTTAGGAGTAGAATTATGGTTAGGAGTGAGGATTTAAAAATTAGAATGGGATTAGGAATGGGAAATTGGATTGGTTTTGGAAGTTAATCAAAATTTAGAGTGATTCTAGATCCTTCTTCTGGTGTAGAAATCAATTCACAAGTGATCAAAATGGACCCCAAAAGTGGCAGAATTGAAAATGCACGTATCTGTGCAAATTTTCCTTTGGTTAATCGATTAACCATTTGCTAGTGAAAATTGGTTAATCGGTTAACCACTCACTGAATTTGAAAAATGCGCCATTTGGAGGGGAACTTGCACATTCGCCCGTTTTCGCCCGTTTTGAGCTCTATTAAGTCTCTGAAACTTGCCCTTTGACATTGTAACTGTGAAAATGCCTGAGATAACCTGTAACATGTCTCCTATGCTGAAAACAACCTGCTCAACAAAATAAAATCGACCACTGTATTATTGGGAAAAATAAATGCCGAAAACTCTGACACTCGCTGTTTACACTCTTGCCATAAAAGAGAACCTCGAGCCATATAAAGACTTTGATCCCATGTCTCGAGAACGAACGACATGATATGCTAAAATGCAAAATGCAGAGAAAAACAAGCTTGTTGATCAAAAAATGATGAGGCAAATTTTGGGGTGTTACAGTTGCCTCTATTCAATCGACTTAAACCTAAAAGGGTGATAACAACGACTTTCAGACATTCAAGGTGCACGAAGATTGAATACCAAAAGAACCCAGAAATTTACAAACTGCATGGATGAAAATAACGGATACCAACCAAAAGTTGGGATGCGACACTCCCAAGATACCAACCAAAAGTTGGGATACAACTTGCAGAGGATAAAACTTCAAGATGAATAGAGAATACCAACCAAGAGTTGGGATAAAAACCACTGGATGCCAACTAAGAATTTGGATAAAGGATACCAGATACCAACCAAGAGTTGGGATTATGGGAATGCCGACCAAATGCGACCCTCTGGGGACAAAATCAAATAAAGGTACCAACCAAAGACCTACAAGAAGTAAAATCAACGGATTTACAACTTGTAGAGAAGATGACTCTGTCGGGGAAGAAGAGAAGCCTAAACAGACAACTTTGCAAGGAATAAACATCAACCAAAGATACCAATCAAAAGCTGGAATAACAACAAAAAGTACCAAAGAAAAGTTGGAATAAACAAAAGCTACCAACCAAATGTTGGCATAAAGGCTACTCCATGGAGAACAAACAACTAAGAATACGAACCAAAAGTTGGGATGCATAAAAGCTACCAACCAAAAGTTGGAATCACCGGAGCACCGACCGAAGACGACCCTACAAGGATAAAATATCAATTAAAAATACCAACAAAAAGTTGGGATACATGCTATCAACCAAAAGTTGGGATTGCCGCAACGCTGACAGAAAACAATTTGGTGGGGAAAAAATATCAACCAAGAATACCAACCGAAAGTTGGGATAGAGGAAAATTTACCAAGAAAATGGTGACTTCATTGAGGAGGATACCAACCAAAAGTTGGAATGAAAGAAAAGGCTACCAACCAAAAGTTGGAATGACCCACAAATTGCCAACCAAAAGTTGGAATAAAACTGAGAATACCAACCAAAAGTTGGAATAAAGGCGAAGGCTACCAACAAAAAGTTGGAATGACAAACAAACTATCAACCAAAAGTTGGAATAAAGGTGAAGGCTACCAACCAAAAGTTGGAATGACCAACAAACAAGAAAGAATCCACAAACGAAGACAACCAACCAAAAGTTGGGATAACGACTTTGCAGGGGATAATATCCAACCAAAAGTTGGAAAACAAGGCTACTAACCAAAAGTTACGATCACCGGAACGCCAAATAAAGATAAACTCCAAAACGAAGACTACCAACCAAAATTTGGGATCATCAACACAGAAATACCAACCAAAAGTTGGGATGAAAGGATACTAACCAAAAGTTAGGATTGCCGGAACGCCGACTGAAGGCTAACACACAAAAATGAAGACTACCAACCAAGCGTTGGAATGGTCAACAAGAGATACCAACTAAAAGTTGGAATGAAGTTGGAGACTACCAACCAAAAATTGGAATGATCAACAGAAGGACTACCAACCAAAAGTTGGGATAACATCCAAGAGATACCAACCAAGAGCTGGAATAAATGAAGGACTACCAACCAAAAGTTGTGATAACATCCAAGAGGTACCAACCAAAAGTTGGAATAAACGAAAGACTACCAACCAAAAGTTGAGATCATCAACAAAGAAATACCAACCAAAAGATAGGATGAAACTGGGGATTACCAACCAAAAGTTAGAATGAAAAACCCGATATAGGCAGGAAGTAGAATCAACTGAGTTACAACCTGAAAAGAATACTCCGCTAGGGAAAGAGGGGTTTAAACAAACGAATCTTCCAGGGAGAACCAAGTAAGATGAACACATTTGTCAAGGACTTTTGTTGAGGATAAAATAACACACAATCTCCTAAATCATGCTATTATCTGCTGGAGGAACGAATGACAACAAAGATACTATACCTGGCTTATGCTTCAGATGCATATGTTTGAATATGGCATAATGCTCCATACGAAATGGAAATGTTATGCATTTGGAAGAAATCTATGAAAATTTCAATTGAAAAATAAAACCACCCAGAAAAAGGGCCAAGAAGATCAACAAGCAAACTCTGCTGAGGAAAACAAACTGAATGGCCTTCCTAAATAAAAGTCTTTTGGGGAAAATTCCACCCTGCTGGGAATTAAGCAAAATTCCACTCAATGGAGAGTAATGAATAACACCTGTTGAGAAATCCACCACTGTTGGGAATAAACGAAATCTGCTGAAAATTCCACTCTGTTGGGAATTAAGAGTAGTACCTATTGAAATCCATCCTGAGGAGAAATGAAAGTAACATCTGCTGGGAGATCGTCCCAACAGCCTGATTCTGAAATATGCTAATGATCAGTGGACTTTGCTGGAGATATCAACCTGCCGTTGATTTACCTGTCAAGAGAATCAACACCAAACTCTGCTTGGGGAGAGATGTCAAGGATACCAATCTTGCCGAGGAAAGACGCCAAGGGCGTTGATCTTGCTGAAGAGTAATACTAAATTTTCTATGCCGCCGAGGGAATATCCTTCATCCTTACCCTATTGGGGATACATGCACACCTCTGTTGGTGACAATACATCTGATCTGATAACATGACTCTATGGGGAAGCCAAATCCCTGCTGTGAGAAGACAAGGAGCAAGTCCCTGCTGAATAAATGCCTGACTGCATATCAACACCATTCTACCTTAAGTATTCAATCCATGAATACTCGTTAAGGAGTACAAATTAAACTTGGTTGGGGAACACATAATCTTCTAGACTCCTGCTATGGGAGGAATGATTCACCAAGCGCTGCTGTTAGAACTTCATCGTTGGAGAGAAAAGCTCTACTAGGAAGATGATCATGTCATCCTGCAAACAAACAAAATGCAAAGGATGTTCTAAATGCAAAATGGCTACCTCAATTTCCATTCATGAAACCTATTGTTCAAGTAAATTCATTATTTTTAGTGTGCTCTGTAAGCCTTATGTTTTTACTTGTAATGTTTATAAAAAAATATCGGACGTTTTTGCAAACAAAACAGTAAAAAGAAAAAACAGAATGAAAAGATCTTTGAATGAAGTGAAGTACTTTATTGATGAAAGGCCTACAAATAGGCAAGTTACAATTTGGATGCAATTCCTGAAAAGAGGTAATTGTGCAAAAAGCAAAAGAACACATACAAATGTCGGCAATATTGGAACAGATATCCACCATGTGTCAATTCAGCTATGACCTATATGTCTTCGATGTTCACAAATGCTTCGCCTTCTGAAAAGACTGACTGGACTGGTTCCTTTTCTTTGAGATAACCGTGTATCGAGATAAGTTCATAAATTGGACGCAGACCGCAGTCATTTGCTTTTAAATCCCTAACTTTTTCCTGGGTCGCCCTTTCGTGTTTTCAATCCACCGGGATACCCATTTTTGCCAAAGTCGCCTTTTCCGGTTTTCAACTTTGCGGTTTCATTCTTTTTCTTTTATCCTTTATTTTTTCCCTTTTCCAGTTTTACTTTTTGCAAGTATTTTGTTTCTCTAACTCTCAGACGCACCTTTTCCGAACCCTACGAGACCACCGACCGCCATATCTTCCTCCGATCAGCCATGCTTTTGCTGCACCACTCTCTCCTCCGTAGCACCCTCTGTCTACATTTATCTCCTTTTCCTTCTGTTCGACTCTGGCGGTCGCGCCCACCATTTTTGAATGCATTTCTTCATTATCTTCATTTTCAAGGTTATTTGTATGGTATTTCTTTATTTGTTTTTTGAATTCCCAAACCATGAAACACATTTTGTTGTTGTTGTTATTTGACTTCAATGGATGTTTGAATGACATTGTTGTAGTAAAGTTCAAAATGATTAATAGTGATATTTGTGGTGAATTTCTTTTGAGTATTGGTGTTAATATTATAAGTTAATCTTGGATGTTAGTAATGATGAATAGTGATAATTACTTTGTTTTGATCAAATTTTTGATTGAAAATGATAATGAAATTAATTTTTAATGGTTAAGGTTGAAGATGGTGAATAGTGATGACATTGTGAATTTATTTTTTATAATTGGTGATGTTGTTGACTGAAAATTTAATGACATTCGTGAACAAATTTTTTAATATTGAGATGTTGTTGATTGTTTGAACTTAAGTGATGAAGTTGTTATATTTGGTAATTTAAATGTGGATTTGATGATTTTGGCGATTGATTTATACTCGAATTGATGATTTTTTGTGACTTACTTAAGTTAAAACATTAAGTGTGATTAAATTTGCGCGTTTGCTATACTTGTTCGTTAGTTGTAGTTGCGTGAATAATTAGTGTTTTTGTTTAAATTACTTAGTAAAAACCATGGATAAAAAATGGATGTCTTCTAATCGATTGTCAAAAGATTACGAAAATGGGGTATTATAATTCTTTAAGTTTATTGTTGAACACGCCAAAGACCCAACTCGGATCACATGTCCTTGCTTAGGTTGCTGTTATGGATGTCGGATTGACGCAGTTCAGTTGGAATTGCATTTAAGGAGGCATTAAATTGATCAAAGTTATACATGTTGGATATTACATGGTGAGATAAGTAACGAGAATGTTGAACCGGAGGATAATACGACCTATGCTTCAAAGGACAATGGCACATATACATACGACTTTGATCGAGTTGAAGAGATTGCAGAAGCACTTGAAGAAGATCTTCAGGATTGTCCCAAAATGTTTGAGAGGTTGGTAAGCGATGCAGAGGAACCGTTGTATAAAGGCTACACTAAGTTCACAAGATTGTATGCGGTATTAAAGTTGTACAACTTAAAGGCTGGAAATGGATGGTCGGATAAAAGTTTCACAGAGTTATTAGCCCTTTTGAAAGAGATGCTTCCATATGATAATGTTCTTCCCAATCGAACCTATGAGGCCAAAAAAATGTTGTTTTCTATTGGCATGAGCTATGGTAAGATACATGTTTCTCCAAATGATTGCTTTTTGTTTCGAAATGAATATGCATCGTTAAATGAGTGCCCTAAACGCGCTGTCTCTCGATATAAGAAAAAATTGTCTCCAGCAGTCTTATGATATTTTCCTATAGTTCCGAGATTTAGACGCATGTTTCATAGTGAAACCGATGCAAAACACTTGAGTTGGCATGCAGATGAAAGAATTATAGGTGAAAAGTTTTGTCATTCGGCAGATTCACCACAGTGGATGAAAATTGACAATGATTATACTGATTTTGAAGAAGAAGCAAGAAACCTTCAGTTGGCATTATCCAATTAATGGAATGAACCCACATGGTCTGCAAAGTATCTCACATTCCACATGGCATGTGATTATTATGATTTATAACCTACCTCCATGGCTATGTATGAAGCGTAATTTATGGGCCTAAACAACCATGGAATGACATAGATGTATACTTGACAGCTTTAATCGAATACTTAAAGATTTTGTAGGAGAACGGTGTGGAGGTTTATGATGGATACAGGAAAGAAAGTTTCAATTTGAGGGTGATATTGTATGGCACAATTAATGATTTTCTAGCATACGAAAACCTATCAGGGCATATCATTAAAGGTCAATATGCGTGTCCTATTTGTGAAGAAAACACAGATTGGACGCGATTGGAATTTTGTCAGAAGAATTTCTTTCTCGGTCATCGTAGATTCTTAAATTCCAATCATCACTACCGTGGGTGGAGAAAAGCATTCAATGGAAATCTAGAACAAGGTAGAGCTCCACCTATATTGACAGGTGACTAAATTTTTAAAAAGGTGAAAGATGTGAGTACTCAGTTTGGCAAGCCTTTTGCACACACTATTATCACACATGGGTGGAAGAAGAGGTCAATTTTTTTTTAATTTCAATATTGAAAGTCATTGTATGTAAGACATTTTCTTGATGTTATACATATTGAAAAAAATGTATTTGAAAGTGTTATTGGTGTTGAAAGTGTTATTGGTATGGATTAACTTGAATCTTAATTCTTAAAATTCACAATCGGACTTTAATTTATCCAAAGGAAAGGTTAAAGAAAGAAATACCTTTTTGTGCGATGTAAAAACAACGCTAAGAGATCGGGGGTCGGGGGTTGGTTATGCCTAAGGTAGGTATTTCACATCCTAAACATTTGTAGTACTCTACAGGAACCTTTTGTATGTTTGTATGCTAAGTTGCTAAACGTTTGCTATGGCTATGGGTAGGGTTTGGGTAAAGTGTGTAGGTAAAGACCTAATGATAGTTTCTAAGTTTGCTCGCAAAGATATCGAATCCTCTGCCTACGTATCCTAACTAGGATAGAATTAGAGCAACCGTAGTTCACCTCACTGAGGATAGATGAACACTTGATTATGATCAAGGTTCAAAGGGGAACAAACATAACAATGCTTGTGTAGAGTTTAACAAAACTCTCTATCCTAAGTTATTCACTCAAAGGGATTTGACTTTGACAAAAGCCAAGAGGGGAGTAAGTAATCATCAGCATGATTCCTACATAGAGTTAACAAACTCTATCTTAAAGCTCTAGTTGAAGGATACTCCTAACAAGGGGTATGTCTTTTAGACTTAAGCAAAATCTAATGGCTATAGGTTCTAACTTAACTAAGTTAGTGTTCAAGGTGACTTAACAAAGTCAAAGAGAGGGTAATGAGCTATCTATGACTTTGAAGTTAATAGAGAAACTTTCCTTTGGAAGGGAAAAAAGATAAGGCAACTGGATGAGACCTAACAAGTTCCATCACTTGGGGAATACTTAACAAAGTTCAAAAACAAGCATAAAACATGATGAACATATAAAAGAGCATGGTAACAATCAAGGAGGAGATGTAAGTATGTGACAACTACAAGCAAAGATTACAATCAAAGCAAATGGTTACAACCAATAATGCACAAAGATATTACAATATCTAGAGAGGGGACATGATAGAGGTTCTTACAAGACCTAGCATGAAGGGTAAAAACCACTTGAAACATCTTAACAAAGATGAATAGAAATGAGGCAACAACCATCAAGACAAACAACAACATATAATTCAAACAAGTTTAATGCAATCAAGTAACAACTTTGAGGCAAGCATGCATAGGGATCAAATGATGCCAAATGTAACAACATGAGACCAACAATCATGCATTGATGACAATCAAGTACAAGTAAGCATACAAGAAGTGTTACAATAGCTCAAGTAAGAATTCAAGATTTCATAGGGAAACACATACAAGTTTATGGTAACAACAAAAAAAAGAAAGCCCTAGAATGTTATGGTTCTAACAAGACACATAAACAAGTAGAATGAAACATGACAAATACATTCAAGATATTACAACATCAAGAATCATGACAAAGTTCACAGGTGAAGTTTTAAAAGTTCATGATTCATGTATAGATTCACAAAAGCAAGTATGAACATGGTAAGACAATGAATCAAACAAAATTGAGAATTTAAACATGTTAAAAAACATATGTGGATCATACAAGATCAATATCATAAGGAAAATCAAGTTATGATCATTCAAAGTTGGTGCACCAATGAGGGAAAAATTAAGGCAAGGCAAGATCACCAATTTTAGGTCATTTGCATGAAGGATGGAAAACAATCAATTCTTAACCAAATAGAGTGAAACAAAAGTGAAAATTGTGTGTTTTTAAACAAGGAATTCAATGGTACAATTTGTTTTTTAATACAACACACCCACTGAAAAATTCGATAGCATAATTGTTTAGGCAACTTTGGTCTCAACCAAAAGCATGAGCATATGGACAATCCCAAATAGTGAAAGGTTTGGTGAAACAGGTACTCAAACATTACATATACATCATTTATAGTGATTGGCTCAAGAAAAATCAGAAAATGCACACATAGTTTGGCAGATTGGAATCAACATGCACATGATGACCTAGTTGGACTTAGTTTCTGACCACCATTTTGGACAGTCAAGAAATAGCAATTTCTGGTGCAAATGGTGGTTCATACATGACATATAGCACACATATAACATGTTCAAACAATGTCTAACACGAAATCATGATTACAATTCAATATAGCATGTGAAATGCAAAGCAAAATTTCAAAGTTCAAGGATTTAGGCTTACCTCTTGAAGCAACCTTGTCAAATAAGAAAACTAGAAGTCCTTGCTACTTTGCTATAGTCTGAAAATGGTCTTTGAATGATGAAAAGCAGCTCCAATGATCCAAAACTCCACGGTCACATAGAATGGCTTAAAAAATGGAAGAAAACCTCAAAAATCCACGATTTTACAAAGCAACAAGGTCCAATATTTGTTACAAAATTGAAAACTTGATTTGGATAGCTTTTATATGTTATTTATGAAGTGTTAGAGGTGTTAAATGAGTTGGAAATGATATGTAATAAGTTATGGCTTGAAAGATGCAAAATGTTGACTTTTTTGGTTTTGGAGGTTGACTTTGAGAAGGGAATGGTTTCTGGTACAAATGGTGGCTTAGACGGCTCTAGGGGATCATTTATAACTTGTGTGGTATGTTGGTAGGGATGTGGAATGGCTGGAAAATGGTTTGGCACAAATTCTGTCCAAGACAGTTTTTGGAACTTTGATGTTTTGGCTTGGTTTGCAACTGATGATGGAGAGTATTTTTGGCTGGTTTCTAGGTTGCTCTTATGTGTGTTTGATGCATATAGGCTATGACATTTATAGGCAAAGCCACATGATCAAAAGTGAGGACAGATTTGGAGTTTTTGCTCTTTGGAGGGAAAATTGGAGAAAATATGTCCAAGATCTTGGTGCAACTAATCTTCAATGCTCTTGACTCATTATGATGCACAAGACAAGCTGTATGAGCGTAATGGAAGTGTGGCTAGGGATTATGGGAACTGCTGCTGCAGATTTCTTCCATGAAAAGTTTCTCTTTCCTCTTGATTTCTTTGGTTAAAATAATGTCACTTGGTTGCAACTTGCCTTGCCAACTTGCCATGCCTTTCAAATCCATCACTACTTCTTCATTTATACTCATGATATCCTCTAAATATCAGATCAAGATTTAATCAAATGGTTGAGAATGACATAGGTGGTTGGCAAGTTAATTTATGACAAATTTAAAATGGTGCATTCAAGTGCTTGGACCCCAACTTGCCTCCTTCAAAACTCCTAGCTCATAAATGATATGGAGGAGTTCTTGTACTTTTTGGAAATCCCTCATCATGCTCTAAAATTTTCATGTTTTGGAAAATTTCAAATTCCAAGTGGAACTAGGTCAAAAACACCATTGAGTTGGCTGAAAATATGACTTGAAAAGTGCTAAAACTATGAAATTTCACTAAGTGTTTTCCCCACTTGCATTGATTTTGACCATAACTCCAAATCTATTCGTTTTTTGCATATAGGTAACTTTTGAAATTTTTAAGAACTTGTCAAGAACTTTCCAACAAGATTTAAACCACTCCAATTGTATGTGTGGTTAAAAAGTTATGGTCTTGCCCCTTTCAAAACCCTAATTTCCCGATTTTTTGATTACTCTTCAATATTTGATCCAATGGTCACCAAACTTCATGACTAGATGTGATATAACATTAGAAACATTATTTCCTTTAATTTTGGGTCAAAACCCTTTTGGTCAATCAGTTGACTTTTCAGTCAGACGAACCGATCGATCGGAGAACCCCGAATCGACTGTTGGTGTTCTGGGTCCCCTGAGGTCTTGAAACTTCTTGAGTGGACTTCAACAAGTCATATAAGCTTCATGGACTATAATTCCATCATTGTATTACCATTTAAATCAAAATTCAAACCACATTTGACTTTTCCTAATCAGAAACCCTAATCGGGGGGTTCTGAACTGCATTGCTCTTCTTTGATGGTGTGGGGACTTGTTTCATGGAGAATCAATCCAAGAGATTCACTGAACAAACCATCAAAATCCCATTCCTGAATGTCTGGAACCCTAATTCACCTGTATCTCGACAAAGGCAAACTTGAAATAGGTTAAGGTTATATAGACAAATGATGATGCTCTTAGAGTGACAATGAAGATCTAAGGGTCAAAATTTGGGGTATAACAGTTGCCTCTATTTAAATATCTTCACCTGACGACAATGAAAGATAACGATTTTCATGGAGTCGTGGTGAAAAGTATTTGAATATAGAAAATCAAAAATTTTATCCCTTAGATACGATGGTATGCAAAAGGACAAGTACTAAAATGAAATGAATTCTAAATGATGCTACATGATGCTTGAGTACAAGACATATGCTGACACACGAGCAAAAAATAAAAGAATCGTAAAAACAATGAGTAACTACTCACACGAGACCCGACACACTGGGAAAGATCCAAGGCGTAACAATCAAAAGTTCAAACATGGCTAAAGATGATATGCAAGGGGATCTTTCACACAGGGACACAAACTCCACCAGGGAAGACAAACCTTCATTGGGGAAGAAAGGGGAACTCCACCGGGGAAAAAGGAAAATCTTCGTCGGGGAAGCGAAAGATCAAGGACACGATCCTTAATGGGGACAAACCAAATGAAGAGCTTCCTATATTGAAGAGTTCGAACGGGATCTTCAAGAAAGGACCAGAAACAAGACCAGACGCACCGGGGATGCTAGTAACCACTAGATCTCCGAGACTCGACTGGGGATGCCAAAACTTTGCTGGGAATACTAGTGACAACCAGAATTACTATCTAGAACAACTTTCTTCAAGCGGTGCCAGTGACTACTGGACTTCCTGGGGATGCTATTAACGACTAGTCTTTAAGGAGAGAGGTGACAACCACATCAAAGATACCAATAACAATTGGGTTTCAAACAGTGCCAGTGACCACTAGGCTTAATTGGGGAAAAATTGATGACAACCATCTCAGAGTACCAATAGCAATTGGACTTTCGAACAATTCCAGTAACCACTGGACTTCAATGGGGAAACGGTGACGATTGAGCTATATACCCATAACAAATGGGATTTTCAAACAATGCCAGTAACCACTGGACTTCCAAAGGTTGGTGATAACCAAATCAAGGTATCAACAACAATTGGATGTAAACGATGCCAGTAACCACTGGACTTCAGTTGGGGAGTTGGTAACAACCGAACTTCATGCCAACCACAATTGGATTTAAACAATTCCAGTAACTATTGGGCTCTTGAAGATTGGTGACAACCAAACCAAAGGACTACAAATAATAATTGGTTTTTAAGCAATGCCAGTAACCACTGGACTTACTGGGGAAATCGGTAACAACTAGCTTAGAGTACCAATAACAAATGGGCTTTCAATCAATGCCAGTAACCACCGGACTTGCACGAGGGATTGGTGACAACTAAAACGAAGGATACCAATAAAAATTGGATTTAACCGATGCCAGTAACCACTAGAATTGCAAATATTGGTGACAACCAAATCAAGGGTACCAATGACAATTGGGTTTGAGGCAATGCCACTGACCACTGGACATACCGAATAAAGCCGGTGGCGACCTGATCTCAAAGACAAGCATTAGTAACAACTAATCATCTTGGTAATCATCAGGTTGTGTCAGATATCACTAGTCACAACTAGCCTCCTGGGATAAAAACATATATCACAAAGTTGGGGTATCAAACCGCGAAGCGAGCCCGTGGCAAACAGGACGGAACAAAGATTGGTAACGACCAAAGGATCTCAATGGCGAAAGCCAAACAAATAGATACCAAAGCAAATACAAACAAATGTGTATGCTAAAGATATGATGCAAATGCATATGCAGACCAAACCACGAGGGAGAAGGAAAAAACAAATCAAGAAACGCAAGGAGGAAACCCATCACACTGAGTCCAGATGTCACAATCTTGGCGAAGCTCTTTCCGGGGAGAGAAAAGATTCTCTGGAAGTAATCAATGCTCTTGCAAACCTGAAGAAGAGGAATCTTGGTTTAGCAGCGGGGTAACCGTCAGGTGCATCCTTGGTCGGAGACGGCAACAAGGTTTTTATCATATCACCTCTAGAGTTTTGACGTGCTTTGCTAAATTAGTTTCCTTAAACCAAAATTTTACATTTTCAAAACACTTTTCTTTTCGAAAATCATTATTAACGAATAAGTGAAATTTTCATAACAAAAAATAGATCATAACAATGATTGGTCCGAAATATGATTTTATTAATAGACGAGAACTTTACAAAGGGTAGAGTCTCGGGAACAAATACAATTTTTTTGAAAAATGGCAAACAGAAAGGGTTACAAAATCCAACAATGATCCGGTCCTGCTAACTAACGGTCCATATGCTTCACTGCTTCTGATGAGAATGGCAGACAATGATTTTCTTTAACACTTTTGACGAGGCTTTGTTCTTTCGGACGACTGAGGCGTTTTTTGCTTGAGTCACCTTTCTAGGTTTCCTTATTCAGGCGTAATACTTCCTTACTGCGTCTGAATTGATATGGTACTTGAGCTGCTCACCATTCATCGTTTCAAGAATTAGAGATCCTCCGAAGAAGACAATCTTCATGACGAAAGGGCCGTCATAGTTAGGCATCCACTTTCCACGCATATCCTTTTGTGTTGGTAGGATTTTTATGAGCACAAGCTCTCCTTCCTTATATTCTTTGAGACGAACTTTCTTGTCGAATGCCCTTTTCATCTTTTGTTGATAAATCTGACTGTGACACATGGCAATCATCCTCTTTTTGTTGATGAGATTCAATGAATCGAACCTATCTTTTATCCACTCGGCTTCCTCAAGCTCGACTTCCATTAAGATTCTTACCGAAGGTATCTTGACCTTGATGGGTAGTATAACGTCCATTCTGTAAACCAAGGAAAAGGGGGTTGCCCCTATCGAAGTGTGCACTGATGTTCTGTACCCATGTAAAGCGAATGGTAGCATCTCGTGCCAGCCCTTGTAGGTTACGACCATCTTCTGTACTATTTTCTTGATGTTCTTATTTGCAGCTTCGACAGCGCCATTCATTTTCGATCTGTACGGAGAAGAGTTGTGATGTTTGATTTTGAAGTTATCATAAAGTTCTTTCATCGTCTTGTTATTCAGTGATGATTTGGTCAGGGATGCCATAACAACAAGTAATATCCTTCTTGATGAAGCGGGCGACCACTTGCTTGGTTACGTTCGCATACGATGCTGCTTCTACCCACTTGGTGAAGTAATAAATTGCGATGAGGATGAACCGATGGTAGTTCGAAGCTTTTGGCTCTATTTCCCCAATCATGTCTATGCCCCACATCGCGAATGGCCATGGTGATGTTATCATGCACTTTGTCGGCATAGACTTGACATTTGTGGCATTTTCGAGCAAAGAGGATAGAGTCTGTCTCTAAGGTCAACAAAAAATATCCAGCCCTTAAAATCTTTTTCTCCATTTAGCATATCTACTTCTTTTTTGTCAACACATATGAGCAGAACCATGTTGTGGTTTCTCTTGTACAGGATGCCATTGCTGATGAAAAACTTGGATGATAATCTTCGTATGGACCTTTTGTCAACTCTGGACGTGTCAGTCAGATATTCCTAATTTTGAAGGAAATTCTTAATGTCGTGGAACCAAGGCTTCTTATCAGACTATTCTTCTACCATCATGACATATGCTGGAACATTCCTTCTTTCGATGTAGATCAGAGGCGCCTCATTAACAAACTGGACCTTCTACATCGATGTTAGCATGGCCAAAGCATCGGTAATGTGATTTTCTGCTCTCGGCACATGTTTGAAAGTAATTTCATCAAAGTATTCAATCATCTCCAGGATGTGATCTTTGTAAGGGATTAACTTTTCATCTCGGGTCTCCCACTCTTCTCTGAGTTGGTAGATCACTAAAGCAGAATCGCCGATCACTTCCAAGATTTTGATACGAAGATCAATAGTAGCCTCTAATCCCAGTATGCAAGCTTCATACTCGGTTATAATGTTGGTACAGAAGAAACAAAGTCGGGGGGTGACGGCAGTATACCCTCTGGTTGGATTCTTCAAGACAGTTCCAATATCATGTCCATTCTTGTTAGACGCTCCATCAAACATCATTTCCCAATGGGACCCAGGTTCGGGACCTTCCTTAGGACCAGGTTCTGGTTTCTGACGTTGTATGTACATTACATCTTCATCTGGGAAGTCAAACTTGACGATTGATAATCATCTACGAGATGCTCGACAAGGTGTTCTGACAAGACACTGCCTTTGACGATTTTTGAGCGACGTATTGGATGTCATACTCTGATAAGAGCATGTGCCATACAGCTAACCTTCCGATTTGGGATGGCTTTTCGAAGATGTACTTTATTGGGTCCATCTTGGAGATCAGTAGCGTAGTATGGAAAATCATATATTGTCTCAGACGCTTGGATGCCAAAGCTAGGGAACATCAGACTTTCTCTAGAGAAGAGTAACGACTCTCACAATATGTGAATTTCTTGCTCATATAGTAGATTACATGCTCTTTTTTCCTGACTCGTCAGTTTGGACTAGGACACAACCCATTGAATCTTTCAATATTGTCATGTACATGAATAACGGCTTTCTTGGGACCAGAGGAATCAATAGTGTGGGCTCTTATAGATACTTCTCGATCTTCTCAAATGCGGCCTGGAAATTTTCATTCCATATCACCGTTTGATCTTTTCATAACAACTTGAAGATCGGTGTGCAGGTAGGCGTCAGATTAGAAATGAACCTGGAGATGTAGTTTATCCGTCCGAGGAAACCTCTTACCTGTTTTTTCGTTTGAAGAGTGGTAATTTCTTGAATTGCTCTGACTTTATCGAGATCTACTTTGATTCCTTATTGACTAACAATGAAACCGAGTAGTTTGCCTGAACGAACCCCAAAGGTGCACTTAGCCTCAAATTCAGCAAATGATCCAAGTGGTCTTCTTCATTTTGAGACTTTGCAATCATATCGTCTACATACACTTCAATCTCCTGATGCATCATATCATGGAAGAGAGCGACCATAGCTCATTGATACGTTACTCCTGCATTCTTCAAACTGAAAGGCATGACCTTATAACAATAGGTGCCCCAGGGTGTAAGGAAAGTTGTTTTCTCCATGTTGATGGGATCCATCTTTATTTGATTGTAGCCGGAAAATCCATCCATGAATGAAAATACTGCAAAACTGGTTGTGTTATCCACCAACGTGTCAATATGTGAAAGAGCGAAGTCATCCTTCGGACTAGCTTTGTTCAGATCCATGTAGTCTACACATATTCTGACTTTGCCATCTTTCTTTGGGACAGGCACGATGTTGGCCACCCATTCTAGGTATTTCGATACTGCTAAAAAGCCTGTGTAACAGCCCAATTTTTAATAATTAATTATTTATGTTAATTAATTGATTTATGTGATTTCTTTAATTTAAATGAATGGGTAGATATTTTGAGAGAAGAAAATATTATGGAGAGGAATAGAATAGAAAGAGATATAAGAGAAAGAGGAGAGAAAAGAAAGGATAGAAAGAAAAGAAGGAAAGGAGAGAAAGAAAGAGGAAGAAGAGAAAAGAGAGGAAAGCTTAGATTCATCAAGATCAACCCTTAGGAGTAGATTTAATCGGGTAAGGGTGTGAAATCTTATTATCTTATCAATGTATATGATTATGTATTACTTGTTTGGATTGTTTGGGTGTTTTTCTACATTTCCATTCTAGGGCAGAAATGGGTTTAATCGATAGAAATCGATGTTTGAACGGTTAGAAGTTGGAGTAAATGGCGTAGTTTAATCGAGGATTGTTGGGCTAAGTCTACTAGAACTTGCAGGTTTTGAATCGGGCGATTTTATGAGTTTCTGATGATTTTGGAAATTGAGGGTTTTGAACAACGCAGACGCTCGCTAGCACCTTCGCTAGGCGAGCAGGGTGGCGAGTTATTCGCCAGGCGAGCCAGCAGCGAGCTAGTAGCAAACGGTCCCAGACTTGGGCATAACCAAATGATCCAATCTCGTTGGTAGCGAGTGAGGTAGCGAACGATTCGCTAGGACCTCGCTAAACGAGCAGGTAGCGAGCACTTCCAGTAGCTCCCAGACTCCTTTCACAAGCTTGTTCGCTAGGTGAACGCGTAGCGATTGTTCGCCAAGGACTCGCTAGGCGAGTGGTGTAACAAATGTGACAACATTCTTACTTCTTGTTTTGTTCCATTCAACGCTGATTGTTCGGCTCGAGTATGATCAGTCATTCTGATTTGCATAGTTGTATGCTGTGATATGTTATGATGTGGGTAGACGTATGGTGTGCATCCTAGATTATAGAATCGATTGTGAAATGTGGCCTTTTGGCAAATATATGCATTGTGATGGAGTTCGTTTCTGTTTGGCGCGATAATGTGAATACATATCGAATGTATGCGATTGTATGTGAAGAATTCCTGAATATGTATTTGTGATTGAATCTATTTGATTCCTGTGTACTACTTGATGAATGTAGTGATGATGTTGAAAGTATGAGTACTTTGATTATTATGAAATGTGTTGTGTCTGCAATCATGTTATAATTCTTGTGTGATGAATTATTTGAGTATGCATGGGATTAAGATGCGAGAACGGTCTTAAGTGCATATGATTGTTGATTGCATATGCATCATTTGGTCAAGAGGCAATACTTGCTAGTTTCGTGGAGACTAGTGACTTCTCCCAAACCTAGAGCGGGGTTTGAAAGCTTAAGTAATGGGCTTTTGTTGTTATCGGTCTAGGGAACGGACCCGGTTTAAGTGTAAAAACCGAAAAATGATAACAAGTGTTGGTACCACATGGCATGAGTTGCATTGAGCTGCATTGAGTCACATGGCATAGGTATAATTGTTGTATGGAAGTGTGCATATGTGTATAAATTGTTGAATTGAGAATTGAGGATGTATGTATGATAAATATGCTTGGTGATTATCCATATTTGTTTATATATACATTGTGATGTGTATGATGAATTGGGTGAAAATGTGGAATATGTGTATTCTATACTTGTGTGTATATGTATATATATATATATATATATATATATATATATATATATATATATATATATATATATATATATATATATATATATATATATATATATATATATATATATATATGATTATATGCATTGATTATTATGATAGTATTTCTCACCCTTCTGCTGTTTTATGGTGTCTTATGAGGCATTGCAGAGTAGGTTGGCTGTAGGTCCTTTTTGTGAAGTGTGCCTTCATCTTTTGGTCGGTTAGCTAGGATGTATAGGATTCTTTTGTGATACATTGTATATGTATCTAGTCGTTGGGTCGAGTCATGCTCTAGTCATGTAACACTGGGATCGCTTGGTTTATATATTTTAGAGATACATTATGTATTATATACTATGTTTTTATATTTATCGAATTATTATGAT
The DNA here is from genome assembly GCA_963859935.3 of Lathyrus sativus. Lineage (NCBI taxonomy): Eukaryota > Viridiplantae > Streptophyta > Magnoliopsida > Fabales > Fabaceae > Lathyrus > Lathyrus sativus. The sequence continues at coordinate 155,946,807 of OZ012736.1, read as the reverse complement.
GTTGGCCCCAGTGCCTAATGATGTTGATTTAGGTGGTGAATTCAAATGTTTCTTTTACGAAGATTGTGATATAATTTAATCCGCTGCTACATGCAAAGTGAAACTTTGAAAAACATGATTATTTATTGAAGTGTTAATGAGCATGACAGGTGGTTTTTGATGTTTGAAAGTTATGTGTGACGCCTTTTTGTGAATGCATGATTATTTACTCTGATTATTCATATATTTTTCGTGGGGTTTAGAAGGGTGTTACATTAGTGGTATCAGAACAGGTCGGTCAGTTGGCCAAGTTGTTAATGTGTTTATTCACTATATATATTTGATATGTGTGTATGGCACTATCAATATTGTTAGTTTTTATGAAGTTTTGTTGTTGGGATCCAGAACAATGGTCGCCGGTAGGAATGATGAAGCGATTGCCGAAGCTTTGGCGATGTTGGCTGGAGCGATTGGACAGAATCCTCAAGCCAATGTGAATGCTGGAAACAACGTCGATGACGAGTTCTATACTTTGGGAAGGTTTCAAAGGAACAATCCGCCAATTTTCAAGGGAACCCATGAACCTGACAAAGCACAAGTATGGCTGAAAGCAATTGAGAAGATCTTTCGAGTCATGAACTGTTCAAATGCGCAAAAGGTGTAGTTTGGCACTCATATGTTTGAAGAGGAAGCTGAGGACTAGTGGGGTAACACTTGTCAGAGATTTGAAGAAGATGAGGTTGTGGTTACTTGGGATGTTTTTAGAAAGGCATTTATGGAGAAGTATTTTCTAGAAGATGTGCGTGGTAAGAAGGAAATTGAATTCCTTGAGCTGAAGCAGGGTAACTCAATTATGGCCGAGTATGCAGCAAAGTTTGAGGAATTGATTAAGTTTGGTCCCCATTACAACACTACCAATGCTGAGAGATCCAAGTGTCTCAAGTTTGTGAATGGTTTGAGGCCTGAAATCAAGCAAGCCGTTGGTTATCAAGAAATTAGACAATTTTCTGAGTTAGTGAACAAAAGCAGAATTTATGATGAAGATAGTAGAGCTCGGTCTAGTCACTATAAGGGGAAAGAGAAAGCTGGTATTGGAAAGAAGCCGAGTGGGGGAGGAGCTTCTGCTCCAGTGAAGTGTTTTAGATGTGGTGTTCAAGGACATCGTGCTCCTGAGTGCACGAGTGTTGAGCAGAAGTGTTTCAAGTGTGGCAAGCCAGGCCACAAAGCTTTTGAGTGGAGAAGTGGTGCGAATGTAACTTGCTACAACTGTGGTGAGCAAGGGCACATTAGTACCAAGTGTGACAAGCCAAAGAAGACTCAAGGGATTGGGAAAGTGTTTGCTCTATTAGGATCAGAGACTGCTAGCAAAGATCGGTTGATCCGAGGTACGTGCTTCATTAATGGTATACCTTTGGTCGCTATAATTGATACTGGAGCTACGCATTCCTTTATTTCCTTTGATTATTTTAAGAGATTAAATCTTGAGTTGTCAATTATGAGTGGTGGTATGGTTATTGATACTCCTGCTATGGGTTCAGTAACTACCCCATATGTATGTTTGAATTGTCCGTTGAGTATTTTTGGTAAAGACTTTGGAGTTGATTTAGTGTGTCTTCACTTAGATCAGCTTGATGTTATTCTTGGGATGAATTGGTTGGAATTCAATCGTGTCTATATTAACTATTTTGACAAAACAATTATTTTTCCTGAACCTGATGATGAAGGAGACTTGTTTATGACTGCTAAGCAAGTGAAGGAATCAATGCAAGATGGTGCGAAGGTATTTATGTTGATGGCAACTTTGAGCATTGGTGAAAATGGAGCAATTGATGCTTTACCAATTGTCCGTGATTTTCCTGAAGTTTTTCCTGATGAGATAAGAGATTTACTGCCGGAACGAGAAATAGAGTTTGTGATCGACTTAATTCCTGGAACTAGTCCGATATCGATGGCTCCATATCGTATGTCCGCATCGGAATTGAAAGAGTTGAAGAGTCAACTTGAAGATCTACTTGAGAAAAGGTTTATTCGTCTGAGTGTGTCACCATGGGGTGCACCAGTTCTATTGGTTAAGAAGAAAGAAGGTTCTATGAGACTTTGTGTGGACTACAAACAATTTAACAAGATGACCATCAAGAATAAGTATCCACTTCTGAGGATTGATGATTTGATGGATCAGTTGATTGGTGCGAGTGTCTTTAGTAAGATAGATATGAGATCTGGGTATCATCAGATTCGTTTGAAGGCCGAGGATATTCAGAAGACTGCTTTTAGAACGAGGTATGGACATTATGAGTATTCTGTGATGCCATTTGGTGTGACTAATGCACCAGGTGTATTTATAGAGTACATGAATAGGATTTTAAATCCTTATTTGGACAAGTTTGTGGTTGTTTTCATTGATGATATTTTGATTTATTCGAAGAGTGAAGAAGAACATGTCGGGCATTTGAGGATTGTGTTATCTGTGTTAAAAGAGAAGCATTTGTATGCTAAACTTTCTAAGTGTGAATTTTGGTTGAAGGAAGTGAGTTTCGTTGGTCATGTGATTTCGAGTAGAGGTATTGCAATTGATCCGTCGAAGGTTGAAGCGGTATCGCAATGGGAGGCTCCAAAATCAGTTTTTGAGATTAAAAGTTTTCTTGGTTTGGCAGGTTATTATCAGAAATTCATTGAAGGATTTTCCAAGTTATCATTACCTTTGAGGCAGTTGACTAGGAAAGGTCAAGCTTTTGTTTGGGATGCAAAGTGTGAAGAAAGTTTTCAAGAGCTTAAGAAAAGATTGACGACAGCTCCTGTTTTGATATTGCCGAATCCTGCAGAACTGTTTGTTGTGTATTGTGATGCTTCGTTGATGGGTATAGGAGGCGTGTTGATGCAAAATAAACAAGTTGTAGCTTATGCTTCGAGGCAACTCAAAGTGCATGAGAGGAATTATCCTACACATGACTTAGAGTTGGTCGCCGTTGTATTTGTGCTGAAGCTTTGGAGGCATTATTTGTTTGGTTCGATATTTGAGGTATTTAGTGATCATAAGAGTTTGAAGTATCTCTTTGATCAGAAAGAATTGAATGCAAGGCAGAGGAGATGGTTGGAACTTCTGAAGGATTATGATTTTGGTTTGAATTACCATCCGGGTAAAGCAAATGTGGTAGCTGATGCATTGAGTAGGAAATCGTTGCATATGTCGATGATGATGGTGAAAGAGTTGGAAATGATTGAGCAATTTCGCGATTTGAGCTTAGTGTGTGAGAAGACTTCTTACGGAGTTAAGTTTGGTATGTTAAATCTTTCCAGTGGTATTCTTGACGAGATTCGAGAAGGATGGAAATCTGATTTGAGTTTAGTTGATCGGTTGACTTTGATCAATCAAGGTCAAGGTGGTGATTTTCAGATTGATGAAAATGGTATCATTAGATGTCATGACAGAGTTTGTATTCCTGATATTGTTGAGCTGAAGAAGAGTATTCTTGAAGAAGGGCATCATAGTGGATTGAGTATTCATCCGGGTGCTACTAAGATGTATCAAGATTTGAGGAAAATATTTTGGTTGCCTCGTATGAAGAAGGATATTGCCGAGTTTGTGTATTCTTGCTTGACTTGTCAGAAGTCAAAGATTGAACATCAGAAACCGTCGGGCTTGATGCAATCGTTGTCTATTCCTGAGTGGAAATGGGATAGCATATCTATGGACTTTGTGTCTGGTTTACCTAGGACGTCTAGTAACTTTGAAGCTATCTGGGTTATTGTGGATAGATTGGCCAAATCTTCTCACTTTATTCCTATACGAATGGATTACCCGTTGGAGAGATTGGCAAAGCTGTACATTGAAAGGATTGTCATTTTGCATGGTATTTCGTCTAGCATTGTGTCAGATAGAGATCTGAGGTTTACTTCGAGATTTTGGGAGAGTTTGCAAAGTGCTTTGGGTACGAAGTTACGTTTGAGTTCTTCTTATCACTCGCAGACCGATGGTCAGACAGAGAGGACGATTCAATCACTTGAGGATCTTTTGAGAGCTTGTGTATTGGAGAAGGGAGGAGCTTGGGATAGCTACTTACCTTTGATTGAATTTACTTACAATAATAGTTTTCATTCTAGTATTGGTATGGCACCGTTTGAGGCATTGTATGGTAGACGGTGTAGGACGCCATTGTGTTGGTATGAGTCTGGAGAGATTTTTGTGGTTGGACCCGAGATAGTCCAGCAGACTACCGATAAGATTAAGATGATTCAAGAGAAGATGAATATTTCTCAGAGTCATCAAAAGAGTTATCATGACAAGAGGAGGAAAGCACTTGAATTTCAGGAAGGAGATCACGTGTTTCTTCGAGTTACTCCAATAACTGGTGTTGGTAGAGCCTTGAAGTCACGTAAGTTAACGCTGCATTTTATTGGTCCTTATCAGATTTTGCAGAGGATAGGAGAGGTAGCTGTCGCTTGCGCGAAAATAAGGTGCCGGCACAACAGAAGAGTCGCCACCTTTCGTTATTTATCCCTCAAAGCGGGAAAGGAAACGATCGGAAAACCTGACGAAAAAGGGTAAGACAAGGTCGTCGTAATCGTTGTCTGGATTCGGGAGTCGGTTACGCAAGGGGAAGGTATTAGCACCCCTCACGTCCGTCGTACTCGACGGGATCCACGCTTGTTGTGTTTACTTGGACGGGATGGTTTTATTCTATCTACCTATCAAGGCTGTCTGAAAAAGAAAAGAAAATGACTCGGTGTTGCACCCTAAAATTTGCTCAACTTTATTCACTTGGTTTATGTTTCAATATCATTAGCATTTGCATATAGAGTCATGTACATAGCCTAACCATCTGCATAGCATAAGCATAGCAAGTCATTCAACAGGGGACCAAGCATTATTCTCCCCTTTAGAAGCCTATCAAGAGGTTATTATCCCAATTCAATCTCATTCAAGTCATCAAGAAAGAATTTGAAAGCAGAGAGTTCAGCAGATCAAGCCTTGAGTCCATCTCCTAGCTGAGGGTATCTGAGGGTCAACAAGAGGGTTGTGAGCTGTGAGTTGAAGGCATGGAGAGTATCTAGACATTATGAGAGACTTAGAAAGTCATTTAAAGAAGGATACAAGTCATTGATGAGAACACAAGAACTACAGCTGAAGGCAGTCAACTAGGGTTTCATCTGGGTCAACCCTAGGTCAACCCTAGGTCAATTGACTGATTTAAAGGGCATTCAAGTCTATTGGAGAGATGTGGGGTTCATCATTTGACATATAAAGAAGGATATGGAGATATGCCAAGAAGAATTCAAGAGAAATCAAGGAGAAGAGGAGTCTCTAAATTAGGGTTTCTGTGTAAAATCCCCTAGTTTAGGTCAAATTTCCAAGCAAGATAAGTCAAAATGAAAGGTTCAAATGGATCCTTGGCCAACATGGAACTTGTAGAGGATCTCAAGACCTTTAATTTGAGTGGTGGAAGACATCAAGGAGATTTATAGAACTCAAGTTATGGTCCTTGCAAGTTACAGGTCATCTGAGGTATCTGAAATTTTGTCTGTGAAAGTGACTTGACTTCCAAGCAACTTTTACCCCTCAAGGAGATTTCAAATGAATTTCTGGTCAACATAAGAATTGTTCCTCATTGTCTTATCTTTCTATAATGGTATAGCATGCCCTTATATGATGTGTGGAGCTCAACTTATGGTCATGGCAAGCAAAGGGTATTTTGGTCATTTGTGAATTACAGGTCATTTTAACCTATGCCCAAAACTCATACAAGGAAGCTTCAAATGGAAAAACTTACAACATCAAACTTGCTCCAAATGACATTTTGAGTCTAGAAAAGTGACCATGAGAGATTGGAAATGTCCATAGCACAAGATTTCAAAATTGGTGAATTTAATGAAGGAAAATGGCTTAAAAAATGGTATTTTTCATATCTTGGCCAAATGATGCAAAATTATAGGTCATTTTGAATGGAAAAGGCATTATAAAAACATTGGCTAAAGTGGAATTTTGAGTTTAGGTCATAGTTTGGGAGTTATCCATGGTTGCTTGATTTGAAAGTAACATAATCCAAATTGAAAGGGAAAGTGTAAAGGGAAATTTCTCCAATGTTCTAGGAGGTTCTAATGCAACCTATATATTCATGCAAGCTGAATCATGCAAGGGTTGGTGCTCCCATTTGGCAAGAATCTCCATTTTCATCCATTTTTCTTATTCTTCCACAAGATACTCAAACTCTCACAAACCTCTCAAAATTCTCACATCTCTGAATTGAATCATCATCATCATCATTCAAACCCTAGGATTCACACCAAGAAGTGGCTGAATTGATCAAGGATCATACATATCCACTTCATCATTCCAACTTGCATGAAGGATGGAATAGCATAATTCACAAGGTTTCAGCATAAATCACTGCAAACAGAAGCATATTCATCCATTGGAGATTGTTTTTAGCAAGTATCAAGGGTTGGATTGAGGTCTAGCTACCATCACCATTATCAAGTGCAAGGTATGTATATTTCTTCGAATCTCACTGTTCTGGCTGTTAGAGATCATGTGGCTAAGATAATGTTGTTTAGAAACCCTAGAGGATCATTTCTTGAGGTTTAGGGATAGATCCATGGAGATCAATAACAGGTTACCATTTCTGTTGGCTTCGATAACGAGCTTTATGTTGAGTTATAATCAATATGTTGAGGCATAGAATAATGAGGAAAGCATGTAGAACATCTGTTGATCATTAGGTTTGAGTTCTGGCAACTTTGATCTCAGGCAAGCATGGTGTGTTCTGAGGTTCGAGCTCTCTGTTTGGAGTGTGTAATGAGAGTTAGGGAAAACTAAGACTAGGCATGGATTACTGGAGTTTCATAGAATATTTTAGGGCTTGGAATTTTGTGTTTTCATCAAGAAATCATGGAGAAAGATGGAGTGGAATTCTCATGCATGGAAGTGGGGACTGAAACCCTAGGCGAAGGGAGGAAGAAGATGAACCACGCGCCCTTGGATCTGGAGGGAATATTGACTTGACCAGGGATCGAACGACCCTCATTCAATCTGAGTTTTGGTGGGAAATTTCAAAAGAGACCAAACGCTGCGTTTCATTAATTGGGGGGTTGGGCTCAGAGCGCTATCCACACCCCCCATTTTAATAAGCCCAATGCCTGGAACGTGTTATCCTTGCTATTCACACCCCCTCCACTTTATTTCATTATATTTTCTTTCATTTTCTTTAATTTTTTCATGCATTTTCTAAAATTCATAATAAATAGCAAAATAATCATTTTTAATTCATTCTTTTTGCATTATTTTCTTTAGGATGTCTAGAAAATTATAAAAAATAAAACTTGCATTTTATTTTTTATTTGATATTTTTCCCATATTTTCTAAATAAATGACATTTTAAATGGTTTCATTTTATACATGATTTTATTAATTTTTGTTCTATTAGATATTTTCATATTTTTCATCCATTCTTTTTAGGTTGTTTAGATTAGATATTGAACTTATAGATTCAATTTAGTTTCCATTTTTAGAAATTAAATTTAGGTGCTTAGTGTAGGTTTGAACAACATGAACAAATTAGGGTTTTTAGGTGATGACTTAGGAGGTTTGATTCTTTCCCTTAGGACTTAGGGTTTAACTAGATTAGTTATGGGACTATAGGGGCTATGGGTAGTTATTAGGTCCCTTAGAGAAAAAGTCAGGACTCCCCTACTGCTATTATTGCATTGTATATCTGATTGACTGGTGTGGTGTGCCCTCTGGGGATTATTGCTTGCTTGCTTGGGTATTGGGATTGTCTGGGGACTTGGGAGAGCTGAAGATTTGAGGAGAGGAAGACCATTGGAGATCCAGAGATTGAAGATTAACTGTCAGAGTTGAGGAGGAGGTTCTTGCTAGCAGCTGCTAAGGAGACTAGGGTTTAGGAGCTAGGCAGAGCTCTAGATTAGAAAGCTTGCTTCTCAAACATAGATGGCTTTGTTTGCCTCTATCCTTTCTCTATGATTCAAAGTCTCTTTCAAATATCCACCTTCTTCCTTTGGAAGGATCAGTGAATGTATTTGAAAGATAGAACTTTTGAGAGAAAACTTTCTGTTTAATGTTAACAGTTGATGAACCACCCTTGGTAGGTAATTAACTGTCTAACATTCATTCACTTCATCTGGTTGGCTGATGTTCATCCTGGAGCCTGAGACTTGAAGAAAAGCCATTGCAGATAGAAGATTGATGATCAAAACCCTTACCTGAAGATCATGAAGATGGAGATTGATGCTTGTTGAAGCTCATGAATGATTGGAAATTACTTGAAGCCAGATGTTGATTCAGAGCTGCTGATGCTGTTTCTTTTGCTGATGTATTTCATTGTTGATGTATTGATTGGTTTTCCGGACTGTATTGTTTGTTGTTTACCCTGTTGGGTTGAAAGTGAAGTATGTTCACTTTTGCCTATTGTTTTCTAGGTTCGAGGTTGAGTGGGACTCCCTTGCCTCGCTTGTACTGTTGCATCCATGCATTTTACCGCTTTACTGTATATATCTGTTATTGTTTCTGTTTCTGCCTATCCCGTAGGATCTCTGTTTCTCTCTGTGCAAGAGAGGAGCATGATAGACACTAGGTCTTAACCCATGCATGATAACATTAGGTTAGTTCGTTTCCCTTCGCAACCATAGGTTAGAGTTCTATCTCTTCTTCCTCAAAAACAAACAGAAAATACAATAAAATTTCAAACACAATAAAAGACACTTCTTCCGTAAAAGAATGTAAACTCATCAAAACGTCATTTTTGTCCGCTGGGACTGTTAATCAGAAAACCCTTTTTCAGAAGGAATAAAGTCAATCAAGGCAGACTTGTGTCGTACGTGGCCCGAACTACGTTTGCTCTGATCTTCCATGCTGTGTGGAAGTACGTAGGTATAGGATGCGACATCCTAGCGAGCAACCTTCCCCTCCTTTCCCGTAGGTAGGCGAACTACGTTGACTCTGATTTCTCGTTCCAGACGGGAATACGTAGGCATAAAGTGCGATACTTTGCCGAGTCATTTTTATTTCTTTCATTTTATTTTCTTTTTAACCCTCGACCTATAGTTTAGATAGAATAACAATCCATACCCGAAAACAAGCGTGGATCCCGTCGAGTACGACGGACGTGAGGGGTGTTAATACCTTCCCCTTGCGTAACCGACTCCCGAATCCAGGTTTTGGTTGCGACGACCATACCTTTCCCGTGTTGTGCGAGGTTTACTCCGAGCGTTTCCTTTCCCTCCTGTGGGATAAATAACGCGCGGTGGCGACTCTTCTGTTCAGCCGGCGCCGATTTTCGCAGTAGCGACAGCTGGCGACTCTGCTGGGGATCCAACGTCCCCTGGCTGCTAAGGACTGCGAGGGTTCTTATGCATTTGGGATCCAACGTCCCTTAAGAGAGTCAATCCTAACGCTTGTTTTCCCGTCGAGGATTTTGTATGGATTTATATTTCTGACCTTTATTTTCAGCATTATATATATTGTTTATTATTGCTGTATTGGGGTGTGACGGGTATATTGAGTGAGAAGCCGGACCTGGGCTTGAGTGCACCTAGAATTAGAGTAGAAAGTAGTGGGCGCGTGCCGGCTTTGCTTGCATTAGTGTCTCATGAAATCTACACTCGGACGAGGTTCTTCTGGTTGGCTTCTTTTTCTACCCTTTGGGTCGAAGGGGTTGTTGGTCAGCTGAATTGTCGACTCCGGGAACCGATCATTTGGAAGTTGGCTGAGTGAGGCCTCTTCAGGATTTGATGATGCCACTCCTTCTGGGAATCGTATCATCAACCCTGAAAGTCTGTGACGCCGACGACCGCATAGGATGCCGTACCATTGTCAGTTACTAGGACATCCACCTGTGAGAGGGTTTGGGGTTATGCAGGCAACTAGACTTTCAGACTACCGGTTATTTCTTGATCAGAGATCCTGGTTATTTATGGAGAGTTAGGAGGTCTGTCAGAGACCATTTGGAGGTGTGTTCTGAGGTCTGTCAGAGACCAGTTGAGAGTCTTGAGGTCTGCCAGAGACCAGTTGGAGTTATGGTTTGAGGTCTGTCAGAGACCATTGTTGGAGCTTTGTTTTAGGTCTATCTGAGACCAGGGTTTGAGGACTTCTATGGAGTCTATCCGAGACTTCTTGATATGGTTCAGGCTATTCAGCTACGACATTTGGTCCCTGTTGCATGTTACTTGCATTGCATTGTTTACATACTCATTATCATTGCATCCCATTAACGTGTGTCTGTGCTGCAGGTGCATTTGCATATTCCCCGGTTCTAGTGCCCAGATTTCTGAGTATTGACTATGGCTAGTTTGAGGAAAACAGTTGCGTATAAGCTGCCTTCACCCGATATTACTTCTTTACTTGGTCTGATATCTCTCGCTGATGAGGAGGTTAGGAGAAGCTTTAGAATGAGTCATGGGAGATTACTGAGATTAGTCTGTAAGCCCACTACTGATGAGATGAACGGGCTATACACCTTGATGTAGTTCTATGACCCCGCATTGAGATGCTTTACTTTTGCTGACTTCATTCTAGGACCTACCATTGAGGAGTATGTGGAGTTTACTGAGCTTCCCGTGCAGAACAAGGTTCCCTTTATTCACTCTGCTGCTGAGCCCAAGTTGGAGGACTTAGCCAAGGCCTTGCATATGAATGCTGCTGAGTTATTAGTGACTTCTTGGCTTGGGGTTCCCGGTTTCTCTCTAGATTTTCTGGTTGGCAAGGCTCAAGAATACGCCAAGAACGGTTGTTGGGTGGTTTTCAATGCTATTTTGGCTTTATGCATTTATGGAATTGTGTTGTTTCCTAACCTGCCCAATTTTGTGGACTTGGATGCTTTCTATCTATTCGCTGCCGGCAATCCAGTGCCAACATTGATCGGAGACTTCTACCACTCATTGCACTACAAGAACGAAAACCGAAGGGGAAAAGTTGTTTACTGCTGTGCTCCTTTATTGAATATGTGGTTTAAAAGTCATCTTCCAATGAAGGGACCCTTTGCAGACAGTGCAACCTCAGCCAGTTGGTCAGAGCGCCTGATGCGGCTATATTCCGAAGATGTTGTGTGGTTTGATCGGGACCTGTTGGGATCTGAGCTCATCTTCAGTTGTTCTGGGTACCCTAATGTGCCGCTGATAGGAAGAAAAGGGTGTATCAATTACAACCCTTCTCTATTCATTCGTCAGTTTGGATATGCGCTGAAGAATCCACCGCAGGAGGAAGAAGTACAGGAATCTCTGTACTTCACAGGTGATGTGAAGGGAGAGTCATTAGCCAAGTTGCAACATGCCTGGACGCGTATTAACCGCAGAGGGAAGCCGTTGTTAGGAAAGAATGACTGTCAGGCCTATGCACCTTACAGGGTTTGGATCCAGGAGAGAGCAAGCCGGTTGCGGATGCCATTTCCAGATGCACCAGTTCTTGATCCTATTCCGGTAGCGGAGCCAACTACTGTTTCTAGGGAAGTCTATGAGCAAATTGTGAGAGAAAAAGAAGCCTTGATGAAGATCAACGAAGGGTTAGAGCAAGAGCTAGCTCAAGTACGCAGTGAGAAAAACAAGGCCGTATATGCTTTCCAACAACAGATCGAGCTGTTAAACAGGTTAGGGGCTGAGTTGACCGAGGAAAAGAAAAAGCGCGAACGTCTGGGGCAAGAGTTCAGAAGCTCCCATGACATGCTGGAAGCCAAAAAGAAGGCGCTCGACGCAGCACACCGAGAAATCTCCTCTTGCAATAAAACTTGGAATGCTACACTCACCAATAACAAGAAGAGGGAAGATAAGTTGAAGCAGCAAATCTCCGACCTCGAAGAGAAGTTGAAGTCTAGCATCAAGAAGTGTGAGGAAGAAGTGATGACCCGGTATAGTGTCCAGCATGCACTGAACAAGGCAATCAAATCCAGAGATGAAGCGGTGTCTCAGAAGCGAAAGCTAGAAGATTGCTTCGGGGAAGCAACATGGGAAGAAACTGCTGAAGACGTGCGCCGTGTTCTTAAGAAGAGAAACCAACTGGTTGAAGGGCTGCTTACCCAACCAAGTCATCCGGAGACCAAGAAGTTGCTAGAAGAGTACCAGACTTATAGGAGTGTTTGATCATTTCATGTAGTAACTTGTATGCTTTATTTGCATAGTGCTGACCATCACCAGGATTGTTGGTTGAGGTCATGCCTTCTTATTGTACTCTCAGTGATATTGTACTCTCGGCTTATTGATTTTCCCCGCAATATATGAGGCTTTCTATGATTCAGCTCCGATATTCCTGTTGTCAACACTGTCACTGCACAGACACCTTCACACTAGAACTGGGGGAATGAACTTCCCTAATGCACAGACACATTGCATTGCATTCATATTGCATTACAGGTAATCTTTGAATAGTGTCTTATTTCCTGCTTTTTCAAGGTACTTAACAGGATTGCAGATCAACATCCGCACCGCTATTCTACCCGCTCCAATTGTCGAAGAATCATGGAACAAATGCAGAACGAGATGCAAGATGTGCGCGAGAAGCTCGCTCTCTTCATGCAGACCATGGAAGCTATAGCAAAAGGGCAGGAGAATTTGCAGGCCATGGTCCAGCCTCTGTTGGCCCGAAACGCTGGTCATGGTAATGAAGATCATCAGTCTGTACGGGTCGATACTGTTCATGGAGACGGTACTCCCACGCCAGTGGCTCCGCCTGTGATCAACACACCTGCTGCTAATGTTAACAACGCTACCGCTGCTGTAAATGGTAACGTCGGAGTTGGAAATGAGACTGCTGTCCATAACGTTGGGCTGGGGGATGTCAATTTGGGTGACAATACGGGAGGCAACGGCTTTGTCAATGCTGGATTCGGGTTCAACGATCAGGGATTCGATAACACTGGGAAGTATGGCTTTAATGCTCAAGGCTTTGGGCAAGACGGTTATGGCGCGACCAATCAGGGTTACGGAGGCTTTGGAAACGGAAACGGTACTGGATTTATGGCTTTTGGTCCTGCTGGGGGTATTCAAGGGTACGGCAACAGGGGCCGAGGTCCGGGGATGAATCAGATAAGAGCTGGACGTAATAATGGATATGATGGGTATGGAGCTGGAAATGGTATGTGGCAAGAAGATCAGCAAGAGGACGCCTTCTCTAGAGGAGGTTTCGAAGGGCCGATGGATGATTCCCAGAAGATCAGAATGCTGGAAGAGCAGATGAGGGGAGTCCTAAACCAAAGTGCTGTGGGATTGGACATGGCAACAATGGGCTTGGTACCTGGCTTAAGGGTGCCAATTAAATTCAAAGCTCCTGCGTTTGACAAGTATAAAGGAGATACGTGTCCAAAAGTGCATGTACGAGCTTATTACAGAAAGATGTCTGCATACTCAACTGATGAAAGAATGCTGATGCATTTCTTTCAGGATAGTCTGTCGGGCCCTTCCCTAGAGTGGTACATGGGATTGGAGCCAACTGATATCAAGACGTGGAAGCAATTAGCAGAGGCATTTGTAGCTCACTACAAGTATAACAGCGACTTGGCACCCAATCGGGTCCAATTGGCCGGGCTGTCGCAAAAGAAGGGGGAGAGCTTTAAAGAGTACGCGCAAAGGTGGCGCGATATGGCTGCCAGGGTCCGTCCTCCGGTAGAAGATAAGGAAATGAATGACATGTTTGTCGGCACATTCACAGGTCTGTTTCATGATATGCTGTTTCACACGTCTCTGGCCAGTTTTTCAGACCTAATTCTGATGGGGGAAAAGATTGAGCGTAACATCAAGCAAGGAAAGTTCCAAGTCGAGGAATCAACTGCATCCGGCAGTAATAGGAAAGCTTATGGTGTGCGCCGTCAGGGCGAGGCAAGCGCGGTATTTGGAGGCCGAGGCCGAGGCCGAGGCAGGGGACGAAACCAATATCGTCAGCCGCAGCAGGTGGCGAGTGTTACTATCCCATACCAACAAACATCGGTCCAGCAACAACAACCGGTTCAGCAGCAGTCAATGCAACAGCAGCAGCAGCCTCAGCAGGGGGCGCAGCAGGCTCAGCGAAGATTCCAGGGTAGTAAACCCAGAAGAGTGTTTGAGAAGCCTCCCTCGACGTACGCCGATTTGCTGCAGACATTGTTGGGATTGAATCTAGTAGAGAAAAGAACTCTGGCACCGATAACGGGAGCTCCCCCATTTGGTTACGATGCAAGCCGGCACTGTGAGTTTCATTCTGGGGCCCCGGGTCACGATATAGAAGGTTGCCATGCTTTTAAGCACTTAGTGCAGGATCTTTTGGACAACAAGACTATCAACTTCGGAACGGCAGGTCCGAATATAGTCCAGAAACCCATGCCTAATCATGGGGCAAACGCCGTTCTGGCTGAGGAAGGGTTGAATCTGATTATGAATGTCGATGATTTGAAGACGCCGCTGAGCGAGATAAAGAGCCGAATGTTACAAGGAGGTGTTTACCCAGGATGTAACGAGTATTGCTTAGACTGTTGGACCCTAGCTGGAGGGTGTGACGGGTTGAAGAAAGGCATTCAGGCTTTAATTGATGAGGGCATATTGCAGTTTGACCGAGCGGCAACTGATGAGCCTGCAGGGGCAGTAGTGGATAATCGGAGTGATGTGGCCACGGTAACGATTCCTCGGAAGACGATCACTATTGCAGCACCAGCTCAGCGACCACCGATCACCATAACTAAGGCCGGGCCGATCCCGTACGAGAACACAAAAGCAGTCCCATGGTCCTATGGTTTGGAAGTATATTGTGACGGAATAAAAATTGATGTTAATAAACCGCCAGCCGAGACGGTGGATAATGTTGTCGGCTCAGGAGGCATGACGAGGAGTGGCAGGATCTTTATATCTCCTGAAGTGGAGGCTGAAAGACTAGCGAAAGGAAAAGGGAAAGTGGTTGAAAATGTTCCGATGCAAGCAAGTGAAAAAGAAGCAGCATCAAAGGATGTAGAAGAGTTCATGCGCTTGATTCGAAAAAGTGATTATAAGATTGTGGAGCATCTGCAGCAGACACCGTCCAAAATATCTATCCTGTCATTGCTGTTGTGTTCGGAAGCTCACAGAAATGCTTTGCTGAAAGTCCTGGACACTTCTTTTGTACCCCAAGACGTCTCCGTAAATCAGCTAGAAGGGGTATTGGCACATGTGAATGCAGGCCACAGCTTGGGCTTTACCGATTTTGACTTGACTCCGAAAGGGAGAGATCATAATATGGCATTACACGTATCTGTTGAGTGTAGAGGATCAGTAATGTCACACGTCTTGGTTGACACCGGGTCATCTTTGAATGTGTTACCCAAGAAGGCGATGATGAAGCTGGATGTTAGAGGAATTTTGTGTACGCCCAGTGATTTGGTAGTCAGAGCGTTTGACGGCACGCGGAGAACAGTCTTTGGATCGATTACTTTGCCTCTGCAAGTGGGGCCGGAAGTGTTTGCAACTGAGTTTTATATCATGGATATACAGCCTGCGTACAGCTGCTTGCTTGGAAGACCATGGATTCATGGAGCAGGGGCAGTCACGTCCACCCTGCATCAGAAGTTAAAATACATGGTCGGAGACAGCGTAGTCACCGTGTGCGGAGAGGAGGACATCCTGGTCAGCCATCTGTCGTCATTTAAATATGTGGAAGTCGACGGAGAGATCCACGAAACACCATGCCAGGCATTCGAAGGTTTGCGCATCAAGGACAAAGGTCCCGGGCCGAGCAAAGTGCCAGAGATAGCTGTCTCATCGTATAAGGAAGCTCAAGCTCTAGTGGAAGCAGGAGAAGCCAAGGGCTGGGGCAAAGTGCTGGACATTCCTGTGAAGATGGACCGGTTCGGGCTGGGGTACCAACCGTCGCCATCAACTCCTTCCGTGGGGGCGCCCCGTTTCAGAAGGCCAATCACCATCTCTGCCAGTGGAGTATGTCACGAAACTGTCAATGCTGCTTCGGAGTCTGATGAAGGAGACAGCGACTGTGATATGGATGCCTGGATTCAGCCAAGCACGCCGGGACAAGGACTGTGCAACTGGTCTATTCAGGAGCTTGTTCCTGTGACTTTTAAACAGTAATGCTTTGCTTTATTAATTGTTGAATAATCTGATGTCTTGCCCGGGGCATCGAGATTTGCTTAGGGCTGTGTTGTTATAAACATTGCGTGTCAATCATTAAATAAATGGCGTTTTTCATGTGCAAATACTGTAATCCCTGTCTTTCTTGTTTTATATTTTTCAATAAAATGGCAACGTGGTTATTCGCTTTATACGCATTTTGAAGCACTTAACCATTCCTTTTGCAGGATAACATTTTCAGATGACATCCTTGAACCACCTATGACTCGTCCCGACTTCGATCACCCGGTATTCCAGGCCGAAGAAGAGGTTGTCGAAGATAGCAACGTTCCTGAAGAACTGTCTTGGTTAGTAAGGCAAGAGGAAAGAGCCATTCTGCCTCACGATGAGGTCATCGAAATTATCAACTTGGGGTCGGAAGGGGTTGAGAAAAATATTCGTATTGGAGCCGCACTGCAGAGTGATGTCAAGCGAAGACTGGTTGAAATGCTCCAAGAGTATAGTGATGTATTCGCTTGGTCGTATGAGGATATGCCAGGGCTCGATACAGATATGGTCGTGCATCGCCTGCCACTGAAAGAAGATTGCCCGCCGGTCAAACAAAAGCTTCGCAGAACTCGACCAGATATGGCAATGAAGATCAAAGAGGAAGTTCAGAAACAGTGGGACGCTGGTTTCCTGGCTGTGACGAAGTATCCTTCATGGGTTGCCAACATCGTACCAGTGCCAAAGAAAGATGGCAAGGTTCGAATGTGCGTGGATTATCGAGACTTGAATAAAGCAAGCCCAAAAGACGATTTTCCACTTCCTCACATTGACGTGTTAGTTGATAATACTGCTCAATACTCCGTGTTCTCCTTCATGGATGGCTTTTCAGGCTATAATCAGATTAAAATGGCGCCAGAGGATATGGAGAAGACTACTTTTATAACACCTTGGGGAACATTTTATTACAAAGTGATGCCCTTCGGTTTGAAAAATGTTGGGGCAACATATCAGCGCGCGATGACGACTCTTTTCCATGACATGATGCATAAAGAGATCGAAGTATATGTTGACGATATGATTGCCAAATCCCAGACGGAGGAAGAGCATCTGGTGAATCTGCTAAAGCTATTTAAAAGGCTTAGGAAGTTCAGGCTGAGGCTGAATCCTAACAAATGCACCTTCGGGGTGAGATCGGGTAAGCTCCTGGGGTTTATCGTAAGCGAAAGAGGAATAGAGGTCGATCCTGCTAAGATAAAAGCAATTCAAGAAATGCCGACGCCTAAAACAGAGAAAGAGGTGCGCGGGTTTTTAGGGAGATTGAACTACATCGCCCGGTTCATATCTCACCTAACGGCCACGTGTGAACCGTTATTCAAGCTGTTGAAGAAAGATCAAGCTGTAACGTGGAACGAAAATTGTCAAAAGGCGTTCGATAAAATAAAGCAGTATTTGCAGGAGCCTCCTATTCTAATACCCCTAGTGGCAGGTAGACCCTTGATAATGTATTTGACGGTTCTTGAGGGAAGCATGGGTTGTATCCTCGGTCAACACGACGAGACGGGGAGAAAGGAGCATGCGATCTATTACCTGAGTAAGAAATTTACAGACTGCGAATCTCGATATTCAATGCTGGAGAAAACTTGTTGCGCGCTAGCCTGGGCCGCCAAGCGTTTGAGGCAGTATATGCTGAATCATACAACCATGCTCATCTCGAAGATGGATCCTATCAAATATGTATTTGAAAAGCAGGCGTTGTCAGGTAGAATTGCCCGTTGGCAGATGGTCTTGACTGAATATGATATTCAATACGTCTCGCAAAAGGCTATAAAGGGGAGTGTGCTGTCTGAGTATCTGGCGGAGCAGCCTATTGAAGAGTACCAATCGATGAGGTTTGATTTTCCTGACGAGGATATCATGTACCTAAAGATGAAAGATTGTGAAGAGCCGTTGCCAGACGAGGGACCAGAGTTGGGGTCCAAATGGAAGATGATATTTGACGGGGCCGTGAATGCTTACGGCAGCGGAATAGGGGCAATCATCACCACTCCACACGGGTCGCACATCCCGTTTACTGCCCGATTGACCTTTGCCGTTACCAACAATGAGGCCGAATACGAAGCTTGTATAATGGGGCTTGAAGAAGCCATTGATTTGCGAATCAAACATCTAGATGTATACGGAGACTCAGCTCTGGTAGTGAATCAGATAAAAGGGGAATGGGAGACACGGCAGCCTAATTTGATACATTACATGAATTATGCAAGGAGATTGTTGCCTTTCTTCGACAAAATTGAATTGCATCACGTACCGCGGGCAGAAAATCAAATGGCTGACGCCCTTGCCACTTTGTCTTCCATGTACAAGGTCAATTTTTGGAACGAAGCTCCCCGAATCATTATCTCTCGGCTTGACAGGCCAGCTTATGTATTCGCTATTGATGAAGCATCTGACGACAAACCGTGGTATTTTGATATCCTTAATTTTCTGAAGAATAAAGAGTATCCGGCTGGGGCATCCAGTCAAGATCAGAAGACTCTCAGGAGATTAGCGGGTAATTTCTACTTGAATCCGGATGGCGTCTTATACAGAAGAAACCACGATTTGGTGTTGTTGCGTTGTGTAGACGAGAAAGAGGCAAAGCTTCTCATGGAGGAAATTCACGAAGGTACATTTGGTACGCATGCTGGGGGGCATGCTATGACGAGAAAGCTGCTGAGGGCAGGTTACTTTTGGCTGACGATGGAAACTGATTGTTTCAAGTTCGCGAGGAAGTGCCACAAGTGCCAAATCTATGCTGACAAGATACGCGTGCCTCCGAGTCCTCTAAATGTGATGTCATCTCCATGGCCATTCTTGATGTGGGGCATCGATATGATTGGAAAGATTGAGCCGACAGCTTCTAACAGGCATCGGTTCATCCTAGTAGCAATCGATTATTTCACCAAGTGGGTGGAAGCGGCGTCTTACGCGAATGTAACGAAGCAAGTGGTGACCAGATTCATCAAGAGAGATATCATTTGCCGATATGGGATTCCCGAGCGGATAATCACGGATAATGGTTCAAATCTGAACAACAAAATGATGAAGGAGCTCTGCCAGAATTTCAAGATCGAACATCACAACTCCTCCCCTTACCGACCCAAGATGAATGGCGTTGTTGAGGCGGCCAATAAAAATATCAAGAAAATTGTTCAGAAAATGGTGGTGACCTATAAGGATTGGCATGAAATGCTACCTTTTGCTTTGCACGGTTATCGTACGACGGTACGCACATCAACCGGGGCAACCCCGTTCTCGTTAGTATACGGAATGGAAGCGGTGCTACCATTAGAGGTTGAGATCCCTTCTCTGAGGGTATTGCGAGACGTTCAGCTGGACGAGGCAGAATGGGTGAAAGACAGGTTGAATCAATTGAGTTTGATGGATGAGAAGAGGCTAGCTTCTCTAGCATATGGTCGTTTGTACCAGAGCCGAATGAAGAAAGCGTACGACAAGAAGATACATCCGCGGAGCTTTCAGACGGGCGACCTTGTGCTGAAAAGGATTCTCCCGCCGCAAGCAGATCACAGGGGCAAGTGGACCCCCAACTACGAAGGGCCATACGTCGTCAGTAAAGTCTTTTCAGGAGGAGCGTTGTTGTTGTCCACCATGGACGGAGAAGATTTCACGTCACCTGTGAATTCGGACGCAGTTAAAAAATACTTTGCTTAAAATAGACCCGCTGGACAGAAAAAGAGAGTCCAGGCAAAAATGGGGCATCCTGGCGAACCAAAAACAGAATGAAAGGTTCGGGCAAAAATTAGGGATAAAATTGAAAAAATGTACACCCGCGAAGTTGAAAACCTACACTGGGCGGCTTCGGCAAAAAAAAGGGTATCCTGGTGAATTGAAAACCCGTAAAGGGCGGTTCACGCAAAAGTTAGGGATTTGAAAAGCAAATGACTGCGGTTCGAATTTGACATTGCACTGAGCATCAATGCGGGAGAATATACCCGAGAGGTCGACTATCGGATACAATCTCTTCGGAAGTATGGATACCGAGAAAGCATTATAGTCGGACGAGTCATAGGAGGATCAGTTCGTGGTGTTCATCTGCATCCCGTTGCCGACATGTGTAATTTGTCGATATATTTATGTCTCTTGTGTATACTTGTATATTTGATTTATGTAGCTTCCTCTTTTCAGGAGTTACATCCCGTGTACAAAAACTCCGCCCATTCGGGGGCCCAATCAATAAAATACGTTATTCAGTACTTGACACTGTTCTTTACGGTTTTGTGCATGATTAACGCCTAAGTTTGACGAAACTAATATGTGCATAACGTCACTGGCCCTTGCCAACAATTGCTAAAGTTTTGAATTAACTGAAAATAACGTCACTAACCTGAGTTGATTTGGTTGCATAGGCTTGTCTTGTCTTGTTTGTGTTGCTGCAGGTCTCATAACCGTACGAGAAAGATGATCGAAAGATTGCAACAACGAAAGACTCAGCCTTCACGCAGGTCATGCAGGTTCTTCTTGGAGAAGGATCGAACTCCCCAGCTAGTCGTAGCTTGTGCAGAAAAGAAAGGATCGACGATTACAAGATCGTAAGGCTGTATTCAGACAAGTTCACCTTTCCCCGAAAGGTCGTTTATTCTCCTCGAGTGGAATCAGTCGATTTTCCACAAAAGAATCATCCCATCGGAGTTCTCTTTTCAGCAGGTGTTTTCATTCTTTCCAGTGGAACTAGAAGATCAAGACCCCCCAGCAGAGTTGGTGGTGGGTCCTGTCATCTATTCTGTCAGGGATGCTGTGTAATATCAGTTCACTCTCCAGCAGAAATCCAATCGTACTATGCACATCTGCTATTCCCCAGCAGAGTTATATTCCCCAGCAGGATGCTACTTCAACAAGGTGTTTGGTTTAAGTTCCTAATTTCCCAGCTGAGTCGACTTCACTCTTCCAGCATTTATTTTGCTGGAATAATTCTGTAGCACCTGGCTATCCCCAGCGGAGTTGGCATTATCTTCAGCATTTATTTTGCTGAAGAGGTTTCTGTATCCCAGCAGGTGGAGAGAGCTCTTGCCCAAATGAACTACCAAACGTTCAAGATCTCGGCATGAGACATTCAATGATAATGTCAGTTTCGGCAGTATTCCCCACAGAGTTATCAGGCTAAGTTTCTCTTTATTCCCAGGCAGAGTTATTTGTCATCAGGGGTTTCATGAATCAGAATTTCAGAAGTTGCAGCCGGTTATCAGAACAGGCGTCCGGTAGTTTGGTTTCAAATATCCCCAGTAGCGTCCGCCTCAAAGTCGCTGTCACGTCAGTGCTAAGAAGTTTGTGGGTTGGGATCAATGGAGAACTAAGTCCTGACGTGGACAAGATTTATTTTCTCAGCAGAAAAGATGTAGTCCTTACGTGGACAAATCAAGACGAGATCAGGGTCCTGACGTGGACAAATCAAAAGAAAATGTGTTTCCTTACGTGGAAAGACAATGTTTCCTTACGTGGAAAGAAGATGGTTTCCTTACGTGGAAAGACGAATTTATTCCTTACGTGGAAAGAAGTTGGTATTCCTTACGTGGAAAGATTGAGTCCTTACGCGGACATATCGAGATAGATTCCTTACGGGGAGACAAGTGCATTCCTAACGTGGAAGAGTTTAGTCCTGACGCGGACAGATGGAAAAGAAGTTGATTCCTGACGTGGAAAGAGAAGGTGTTTCCTTACGTGGAAAAGTTTAGTCCTGACGTGGACAGATCAAGGTTTGATTCCTAACGTGGAAAGATCAGAGTCCTTACGTGGACATATCAAAAGGTATTCCTTACGTGGAAAGATTACATTCCTTACGTGGAAAGATTGGAGTCCTTACGTGGACAGATTAAGATGGTGTTCCTGACGTGGAAAGGTGAGTCCTAACGTGGACGGTGGTATTCCTAATGTGGAAGAGTTTATTCCTAACGTGGACGATTTATCTCTGACGAGAAGGCAGACGAGCCGTCCCCGGCAAAGTTGTTGAAGTTTTTTCCGAGTTGACAGCAGATAGAGTCCTGACGTGGACAAGCAAAGGACGAAGTTTCCGATGATTCAATCTTTTTCAGGATGATGAGAAGAATCCCCAGCACGGTCGCACGAGATCAGTGGGTTGCCGTAACAGTTAAATTCAGCTGATGAACGTCGTTCCCCAAGCAGTGGCGCAGTTTATTTCTGCGGTTGGCAAATTTCTGGGTTCCTAGTATTCAACCGTCTCGTACCGCGAATGTCTGAAGGCTCCGGGCTCTTCACCCAATCGGGTCCAAGTCGCTTGAATAGGGGCAGCTGTTGCACCCTAAAATTTGCTCAACTTTATTCACTTGGTTTATGTTTCAATATCATTAGCATTTGCATATAGAGTCATGTACATAGCCTAACCATCTGCATAGCATAAGCATAGCAAGTCATTCAACAGGGGACCAAGCATTATTCTCCCCTTTAGAAGCCTATCAAGAGGTTATTATCCCAATTCAATCTCATTCAAGTCATCAATAAAGAATTTGAAAGCAGAGAGTTCAGCAGATCAAGCCTTGAGTCCATCTCCTAGCTGAGGGTATCTGAGGGTCAACAAGAGGGTTGTGAGCTGTGAGTTGAAGGCATGGAGAGTATCTAGAAATTATGAGAGACTTAGAAAGTCATTTAAAGAAGGAGACAAGTCATTGATGAGAACACAAGAACTACAGCTGAAGGCAGTCAACTAGGGTTTCATCTGGGTCAACCCTAGGTCAACCCTAGGTCAATTGACTGATTTAAAGGGCATTCAAGTCTATTGGAGAGATGTGGGGTTCATCATTTGACATATAAAGAAGGATATGGAGATATGCCAAGAAGAATTCAAGAGAAATCAAGGAGAAGAGGAGTCTCTAAATTAGGGTTTCTGTGTAAAATCCCCTAGTTTTGGTCAAATTTCCAAGCAAGATAAGTCAAAATGCAAGGTTCAAATGGATCCTTGGCCAACATGGAACTTGTATAGGATCTCAAGACCTTTAATTTGAGTGGTGGAAGACATCAAGGAGATTTATAGAACTCAAGTTATGGTCCTTGCAAGTTACAGGTCATCTGAGGTATCTGAAATTTTGTCTGTGAAAGTGACTTGACTTCCAAGCAACTTTTACCCCTCAAGGAGATTTCAAATGAATTTCTGGTCAACCTAATAATTGTTCCTAATTGTCTTAGCTTTCTATAATGGTATAGCATGCC
This sequence comes from Lathyrus sativus, assembly GCA_963859935.3. Taxonomy (NCBI): domain Eukaryota; kingdom Viridiplantae; phylum Streptophyta; class Magnoliopsida; order Fabales; family Fabaceae; genus Lathyrus; species Lathyrus sativus. Next base: position 155,923,599 of record OZ012736.1, on the reverse strand, counting down.
CTTATATGATGTGTGGAGCTCAACTTATGGTCATGGCAAGCAAAGGGTATTTTGGTCATTTGTGAATTACAGGTCATTTTAACCTATGCCCAAAACTCATACAAGGAAGCTTCAAATGGAAAAACTTACAACATCAAACTTGCTCCAAATGACATTTTGAGTCTAGAAAAGTGACCATGAGAGATTGGAAATGTCCATAGCACAAGATTTCAAAATTGGTGAATTTAATGAAGGAAAATGGCTTAAAAAATGGTATTTTTCATATCTTGGCCAAATGATGCAAAATTATAGGTCATTTTGAATGGAAAAGGCATTCTAAAAACATTGGCTAAAGTGGAATTTTGAGTTTAGGTCATAGTTTGGGAGTTATCCATGGTTGCTTGATTTGAAAGTAACATAATCCAAATTGAAAGGGAAAGTGTAAAGGGAAATTTCTCCAATGTTCTAGGAGGTTCTAATGCAACCTATATATTCATGCAAGCTGAATCATGCAAGGGTTGGTGCTCCCATTTGGCAAGAATCTCCATTTTCATCCATTTTTCTTATTCTTCCACAAGATACTCAAACTCTCACAAACCTCTCAAAATTCTCACATCTCTGAATTGAATCATCATCATCATCATTCAAACCCTAGGATTCACACCAAGAAGTGGCTGAATTGATCAAGGATCATACATATCCACTTCATCATTCCAACTTGCATGAAGGATGGAATAGCATAATTCACAAGGTTTCAGCATAAATCACTGCAAACAGAAGCATATTCATCCATTGGAGATTGTTTTTAGCAAGTATCAAGGGTTGGATTAAGGTCTAGCTACCATCACCATTATCAAGTGCAAGGTATGTATATTTCTTCGAATCTCACTGTTCTGGCTGTTAGAGATCATGTGGCTAAGATAATGTTGTTTAGAAACCCTAGAGGATCATTTCTTGAGGTTTAGGGATAGATCCATGGAGATCAATAACAGGTTACCATTTCTGTTGGCTTCGATAACGAGCTTTATGTTGAGTTATAATCAATATGTTGAGGCATAGAATAATGAGGAAAGCATGTAGAACATCTGTTGATCATTAGGTTTGAGTTCTGGCAACTTTGATCTCAGGCAAGCATGGTGTGTTCTGAGGTTCGAGCTCTCTGTTTGGAGTGTGTAATGAGAGTTAGGGAAAACTAAGACTAGGCATGGATTACTGGAGTTTCATAGAATATTTTAGGGCTTGGAATTTTGTGTTTTCATCAAGAAATCATGGAGAAAGATGGAGTGGAATTCTCATGCATGGAAGTGGGGACTGAAACCCTAGGCGAAGGGAGGAAGAAGATGAACCACGCGCCCTTGGATCTGGAGGGAATATTGACTTGACCAGGGATCGAACGGCCCTCATTCAATCTGAGTTTTGGTGGGAAATTTCAAAAGAGACCAAACGTTGCGTTTCATTAATTGGGGGGTTGGGCTCAGAGCGCTATCCACACCCCCCATTTTAATAAGCCCAATGCCTGGAACGTGTTATCCTTGCTATTCACACCCCTCCACTTTATTTCATTATATTTTCTTTCATTTTCTTTAATTTTTTCATGAATTTTCTAAAATTCATAATAAATAGCAAAATAATCATTTTTAATTCATTCTTTTTGCATTATTTTCTTTAGGATGTCTAGAAAATTATAAAAAATAAAAATTGCATTTTATTTTTTATTTGATATTTTTCCCATATTTTCTAAATAAATGACATTTTAAATGGTTTCATTTTATACATGATTTTATTAATTTTTGTTCTATTAGATATTTTCATATTTTTCATCCATTCTTTTTAGGTTGTTTAGATTAGATATTGAACTTATAGATTCAATTTAGTTTCCATTTTTAGAAATTAAATTTAGGTGCTTAGTGTAGGTTTGAACAACATGAACAAATTAGGGTTTTTAGGTGATGACTTAGGAGGTTTGATTCTTTCCCTTAGGACTTAGGGTTTAACTAGATTAGTTATGGGACTATAGGGGCTACGGGTAGTTATTAGGTCCCTTAGAGAAAAAGTCAGGACTCCCCTACTGCTATTATTGCATTGTATATCTGATTGACTGGTGTGGTGTGCCCTCTGGGGATTATTGCTTGCTTGCTTGGGTATTGGGATTGTCTGGGGACTTGGGAGAGCTGAAGATTTGAGGAGAGGAAGACCATTGGAGATCCAGAGATTGAAGATTAACTGTCAGAGTTGAGGAGGAGGTTCTTGCTAGCAGCTGCTGAGGAGACTAGGGTTTAGGAGCTAGGCAGAGCTCTAGATTAGAAAGCTTGCTTCTCAAACATAGATGGCTTTGTTTGCCTCTATCCTTTCTCTATGATTCAAAGTCTCTTTCAAATATCCACCTTCATCCTTTGGAAGGATCAGTGAATGTATTTGAAAGATAGAACTTTTGAGAGAAAACTTTCTGTTTAATGTTAACAGTTGATGAACCACCCTTGGTAGGTAATTAACTGTCTAACATTCATTCACTTCATCTGGTTGGCTGATGTTCATCCTGGAGCCTGAGACTTGAAGAAAAGCCATTGCAGATAGAAGACTGATGATCAAAACCCTTACCTGAAGATCATGAAGATGGAGATTGATGCTTGTTGAAGCTCATGAATGATTGGAAATTACTTGAAGCCAGATGTTGATTCAGAGCTGCTGATGCTGTTTCTTTTGCTGATGTATTTCATTGTTGATGTATTGATTGGTTTTCCGGACTGTATTGTTTGTTGTTTACCCTGTTGGGTTGAAAGTGAAGTCTGTTCACTTTTGCCTATTGTTTTCTAGGTTCGAGGTTGAGTGGGACTCCCTTGCCTCGCTTGTACTGTTGCATCCATGCATTTTACCGCTTTACTGTATATATCTGTTATTGTTTCTGTTTCTGCCTATCCCGTAGGATCTCTGTTTCTCTCTGTGCAAGAGAGGAGCATGATAGACACTAGGTCTTAACCCATGCATGATAACATTAGGTTAGTTCGTTTCCCTTCGCAACCATAGGTTAGAGTTCTATCTCTTCTTCCTCAAAAACAAACAGAAAATACAATAAAATTTCAAACACAATAAAAGACACTTCTTCCGTAAAAGAATGTAAACTCATCAAAACGTCATTTTTGTCCACTGGGACTGTTAATCAGAAAACCCTTTTTCAGAAGGAATAAAATCAATCAAGGCAGACTTGTGTCGTACGTGGCCCGAACTACGTTTCCTCTGATCTTCCATGCTGTGTGGAAGTACGTAGGCATAGGATGCGACATCCTAGCGAGCAACCTTCCCCTCCTTTCCCGTAGGTAGGCGAACTACGTTGACTCTGATTTCTCGTTCCAGACGGGAATACGTAGGCATAAAGTGCGATACTTTGCCGAGTCATTTTTATTTCTTTCATTTTATTTTCTTTTTAACCCTCGACCTATAGTTTAGATAGAATAACAATCCATACCCGAAAACAAGCGTGGATCCCGTCGAGTACGACGGACGTGAGGGGTGCTAATACCTTCCCCTTGCGTAACCGACTCCCGAATCCAGGTTTTGGTTGCGACGACCATACCTTTCCCGTGTTGTGCGAGGTTTACTCTGAGCGTTTCCTTTCCCTCCCGTGGGATAAATAACGCGCGGTGGCGACTCTTCTGTTCAGCCGGCGCCGATTTTCGCAGTAGCGACACTCGGCAAAGCGTCGCACTTTATGCCTACGTATTCTCATCAGAGAATGAGAAATCAGAGTCAACGTAGTTCGGCCTACGACGGGTTATGAGGGAAGGTAGCTCGCCAAGACATCGCCATCTTGTGCCTACGTACTCTCAACAGGCATGAGAGATCAGAGCTCACGTAGTTCGGGAAACTACGGTTTATTTCCTGTCTTTTACGGAAGAAGTGTTTTTTTATTGTGTTTGCGATTTCAATCGCACTAGAGACTATGACCTGAGAGTGAATGCGTCGCATGTCACCCAAAGGGTACCATACTAAACATCCAGACTGTGGAAAAGAAACTCGCCCACGATCCTTTCTCAGATAGCTTAAGGCTCGCAACATACGAAAGAAATCATTCATGATTACTGTATCTTAAACTGTTTTGAGATGAGAAGAGAACAGGCCCAACTAGGAGGGAGACTATCAAGTCCTACTGTTGTCATGCCAAGGATTCATCCTATGGTCAAGGTTTGAACAGGGAACTCCTAGAAGTTGTCATGCATAGGTTTCAACCTAAAGTTCTATCATCAATTCCTTATCAAAGGAAATGAGAGTCTTAAGGGATCATGTCAATGATACACCAAAACAGACAAAGCATTAGCTTAACAGTAAAATGCATACAATGCAAGTGAGGGAGGAAATGTGTGTGGGACTTCAGCCTCCACAAGCTCATCTCAACCTCAAGCCAGAATGAATAACAGTAATCATACTGAAATATAAAACATGCTATCAAGCAATAACAGTAAACTGCAATCATACAGATAAAATGAAATAAAATGCCATCAGGCAAACAAACCACATGGGCAAGGGAGCTGGGCTCTACCGAATACCCGCAAGCAAAGCCACACAGTAACAATACAAGCAGAGGGAGCAACTCAACCTCTAGTGCAATCGTGCTCCTAGATTCTACCTATTCTAGATATGAACTTATTCTAATGCATCAAACAAGTCAAACAAAACACATCAATACAGAAAAAAGAAAGCAGATCCACTCCTCTCTCAACTTCAAGCTTCAGCTTTTCCAACAGCAACTCAGTCTTCAGACTTCAATCACTCTTGACAAATACCAATTTGCTTTTCCAGGTTTCAACCCTTCAACATAAGTTTCAACTTATCTTCTTCCTTTAAGCTTCAGCTTCCTGATCAGCTCCACCTTCAGGCTTCACCTAATCTTCAGGGATCTTCAAGTATCAACTTGCTCTTGTTGCTCTTCAAGCTTCAGCTGGGATGGCAATACTCAAGGATTCATCCTCTTCAACACTCTTCAATGGAATCTTCATCTTCACACTCAAGCTCAACACCTCTCAAGATAATCAAACCAGATGAAATCACTTACTGGATAAGCTGGGGATATTGAACTACTTATTTGACCACCAAAGGTGACCTATAAGGGTTCAACATCAAAGGAATGGTTCCCTCAAAAGTTCTACTTCCTAGGTACAATCACTTATCCCTCCAAAGGAGAGAGGTGTATACCATGTAAGGACTTTGAATCATAGGGAGGAATGGAGGTGAAAGATACCATCCATGTTTAAGAAAGAAGTTATCTAAGTCTAAACTCTTCCTAATCCCTAACCCTAAAACAACAACAAAACAAAAGAAGATCAAGCTCTCAAGCTCCTCAATCCATCTTCAAGTCTTCTACTATGCTCCACAATGCTCCTTAGAACAATACCAAGCTCTCCAAGCCCACAAAGCAAAGCAAACAACAATACAAGCCCACAAGGGCAACACAAACAATCATCAACTACAAAAATCATCTAAAAATAGTATACTACTATATTAAATCCTAATATAATTTCTAAGGGATCCTATATACCTACCCTTAATGCCCTATGTGTCCCATAGTCTAACTTGTCCTAAAAACCCAAAATTCTAGTGTTATTATGGACCTATATTGAAGTTTAACCTAATTCTATACAACCTAATGGCATCTAATCAAAACTAACCTAAAATTCATCACAAAATTATGGAATAAATCCAGGGGGAAGCTAAAACATATATATAACTATCCTAAAAAGAATGACCTAAAAATGCTAAGGGAACTACCTAAACTAAATTCTAAAAATTCAAGTATTATCATAAAAGAAATAAAATGCAATTAAAGTGAAAAATATGCAAAAAATACTAAAAATGCATGAAAGGAAAATATTTTTATTTAATATTTTTCTTGACAAAAATATGAAATAGGAGAAAAAACTCCCATTAAAAAATCATTATTTTTCCATTTATTATGAATTTTCAAAGTATGAAATAAAATGGAGAAAAGTAAAATCAAAATATGAAAATGGGGTGCAATCAGTAACAAAACCTAGTTCAATTCACACATGGGCCCAGAATGGGGGGTTTAAACAGCAAGCGCGCTGGGCCCAATTAACTCAGAAAAATCAATTAATAACATAAAGAAAAAAGAAAAATAAACGGTGCAAATAGCAATGGTTTATAGTGTAAATCAAACATGGGCCTTGATGGGGGGTGGGGATAGCCATTGGATCCACTAAGCCCAGAATTCCCTTTTAATGAAACGCGGCGTTTCATTATGCTTCAGACTCCCTCCAAAACGAAATTAAACCTCGTCCGTTGGATTAGTTCTTAGGTCAATGGGTCTTGCTTGCATCTGACGGCTGGGACTCATCTTCTTCCTCCAACCTAGGGTTTGGCCATGAAACTCCATGAAAACTCAGAAACACAAGCTTCATACTCATACTTCCATCCACTCGTGTTGCCTCAAATCAGCATCAAAATCAAAAATGTAAAACACTAAATTGATCCATTTTTCACCCTGATCACGATCCTAGTCTTGGATTAAACTGAAATGGTCTCTATCATCAAACCCGATGGTGCACCTCAAATTAATCTCAAACCTCAACTTCAACAATTCTTGGATTTCTTTATACTAACATGATCACCATATTGCCCTAATCAAAACCAGCTATCAATCTTGTATTATCACTCATTATATCACAAGTTCTTGCTCCATAAAGAAATGGTATCCATAACTGAAACTTCATCAAATGATCCTAAACTCTTCAGAATTCATCACCTAGGTGTCTCTAACCATTCTACACTAATAATTAACTTAATCATGCATAAAACATGGTGTAGGAAATAAATTGCAAACCTGGTTAAATCGAGTGAACAGATGGAGAAATCCTTCAATTCAAGCCTTGAATCTTTCCCAATTCCTTCACTGAGTGATCTTCTAGCTTTTGTATGCAAAAAGAATGGCTGAAAATGCTTGATTCTTGGAAACCGATTTTGAATTGCAACCTTGAAATCTCAATCACCAACTCTTCAATTCTCCATGGATGTGATCTCAATTCAATCTGCACAGCTTCAATGTGATGTATAGAATGTGTTTGTGTGGAAAAAATGAATGGAAATGAAGAAGAATGAAGAAATGGGATTTGACTTGCAATGGAAGATTTTGGATCTCACTCTCTCTTCTCTACACCAATTCTCACCAACCTTGCATCTGAGCAAGTTACAATCATCTTATAGAGTGGTTTAGAATCATCTAGAACCATCTAGGATCATCCAATGAGAAATTGAACTTTTCATGTCATGACATTTTGAATCCAATTCTCCTCACATGCTATCTCATGCCAAGCTCCTTGTGATGACCAATTCTGACTTGAATTTATCCCCACATGAGATTTAAGATGAGTTACAATGCTTAACCACCTTGTTTATTGAGTTTTGTTGAGTTTTGCCTTGGTACCTTAATATGCAAGTAAGCCAATTCCAAAGCAGCCCTATGATCCAAGCCTCAAATCAAAATTGTGGCTGAACCATTGTTCTTAGAATGTCATTTGGAGTCAAAATGACCTATTATATGACATGGTTTGGATTTATAGCTTGTGATTTCCAATTTTCAATTTCAACTTATTTAACTTATGCCTCCATTTTAGGCCATTTTTATCACTTTTTGATACAAGTCCTTTCAACATCTCATGACCTTCCTAATAGCCTTAAAACATCATTCTAAGCAAGTTTGATGTTGAATATTTTTCCATTTGAAGCTTGGAAATAGGATATATGGCCTTATGCTTGAAATGACCTATAACCTCCAAATGACCAAAATGCCCCTGACTTGTCAAAGCCATAAGTTGAGTTCTACAAATCCTATCAAGGACTTCTAGTACTCTCTAGAAATCTAAGAAGATTCTCTTCAACATTCATGTTGACCAAGAATTCATAGGAATCATCCTACTAGGGCGAAAGTTGGATGCAATTTGGGTGACTTTCAAGGACCCAGATTCACATACCTCAGATGACCTGTAATTTGTCAAAACCATAACTTGAGCTCTACAAATACTATCAAGGACTTCTAGCACTCAAATTAAAGCTAAGAACAAGCTCTACAACATTCATGTTGTGGGGAAGATGAGATGACAATCACATCTTGAGCTAAACTGCCTTGAAGATAGGGATCAAACTAGGGGATTTTACACTGTCAACCCTTAGAAACCCTAGCTTGAAATTTCTCAAACTCTTCAATCATGATGAGTTGGTCTAGGAATCATCCTTATAGCATCTCAATGCATCATTCCATGATCACATGGCTCTTGGATCAGGTCTCAACCCTCTCCAAATCATCAGTTGACCTAGGGTTGACCCAGTCAAACCCTAATTCCACCACTCATGGTTGAATATTCTGAATTCTTGTACAATGACCTCTTTAGGCTTCATTATGGCTTTCAAGACATCTCATAAGCTTTCTCAAAGCTTCAGGTCCATCCTCATAGTCTCATAATCATCTGAGGAGCTCCCACAACTCTCAAGTTATGAGACACACCATCTTGGTTTCAACCAATTCCTCTGAGGATCTCTTGAGTTCTCTGACAAAGATATCAATCTTTGAACATTTGAATAACCTTCTTGGCTAGCTTCAAAGTCTCATACAACTCTTGATGGTTAAATAAATGTTCGTCAAATTTTGGGGTGCAACAGTTGCCCCTATTCAAACGGCTCGAACCTGACTGGGTGAGGAGCGAACGACTCTCAGCCAATCAAGGTGCGAGACGGTTGAATACCGATAAACCCAGAAATTTGCCAACTGCACAAATACTGGTGGGAACAGATCTTCGAACACTGAAATAATAGCTGCACGACAACTAGCTGGAGACATATTGATCTGAACCTTGTCGTCAGTTATCCATATTAAATTCCTCTGACATTGTCATCAGACACCTGACCTCGCCGTCGGGCATTCATGAAAATAAAGCGTCTGACATTGCCGTCGGACAACCAAAACACCCAACATCGCCGCTGGAGAACTAAATCACCTAACATTTCCTCCAGAAACGAACATCCAACATCGCCGCTAGAGCTACAAAGAACTTGACATCGTCGTCGAAAACAAAATCGACTGACATCGCCGCCAGAAACAAACATCCAACATCGCCGCTGGAGAACTAAAGAGTCTGACATCGCCGTCGGGAACAAACCATCCAACATCGCCGCTGGAGGACTACAACAAAGAATCTGACCTCACCGTCAGAAACAAACATCTAACTCTGAGAAACACCCGACATCGCCGTCAAGTACTCAACATAATCTGAATTCTCCGTCAACTCTCACCATCGTCTGACCTCGCCATCAGGGTGAAGAAACTTCATTGGGGAATTGGTCACACGGTAACCGGTAATACATAGTCGATCATGCCATCAGGCATCCAAGAAACACTGTCGGGCGTCAGCCGAACTTCAACCATCAGGTTGATCATGCCATCAGGCATTCAAAGAAAGTGTCGGGCATCAGCCGGACTTCAACCATCAGGTTGATCATGCCATCAGGCATTCAAAGAAATCTGTCGGGCATCAGCTGGACTTCAACCATCAGGTTGATCGTGCCGTCAGGCACTCCGCATTACTGTCGGGCATCAGCCGAACTTCATCAGCAAGTCCGGAATAGAATTCTTGGTCAATCATGAGCCAACTGGGAATATCTAAACCTCTGCCATCAGGCACTCCGCATCAGCTGAGAGAACTGCTTCATTAACATGGTCAGACTTCAATCATGGAGTCTTCAAAGGAGGTTTCAACTTCGCCGTTAGAAAACCTGCTGGAGAGGACGCTTCGCTGCTGGGGAATCTGGAGAACTATCAAGCAACTCCGCTCCGGGGGTCCAGGAATCATTCTGGATGAATCAACTCTGTTGAGGACTTCAAGAATCATCTTGAACAAATAACTCCGTCGGGGACCTTCAAGAATCATCTTGAACCGATAACCATTTTGGAGCTTTCAGGAGTCATCCTGAGCGAACACTCTGTTGGGGATTTCAGGAATCATCCTAGGCAACCTTTACTGGGGACTCTAAGTATCAACTTGAGCAACCAACTCTGGAGACTGCACTGGGGTCTTAAGAATCATCTTAAGCAAACGGCCCTGTTGAGGAATTCAAGAATCATCTTGAACCGAAGGCTTCGCTGGAGACCTCAAGAATCATCTTGAGCAGGCGACTTCATTGGGGAGAATGCCAGGAATCATCCTGAACACCTATAAAACACGAACGGTAATAACCTAGATCATGTTTATTATGCATATGCTTCAGCAATAGCACAATGCTCCACACAGTGGAAATGTTATGCGTTTATGGTAGATGTTATGCAGTCATGCACAATGATGCGATCCCGTCAGCAAAATAAATGCCGAAGGGGGAATCTTCCTGGAAAGGACTACTCAGGTAGAGGAATCATCCGGCTGAGGAGAACGTGGTCATGCCAATCTCAATTGGACTCCGCAGGGGACCCAACTTCAGTTGACTGCTGCAGGGGAAACAACTTCAGTTGATTGCTGCAGGGGAAACAACTTCAGTTGATTGCTGCAGGGGTACGAAACTTTACGAGAACCTGGACCTGCTGAGGGAAAACGATGTCAATCGCGAGAATAAACTGCGTGGCCTTCACGGCTACTTCTCTTGAGACGACGGCTTTGCGGGGAAACAACTTCAGCTGATTGCTGCAGGGGAAACAACTTCAGCTGTTCAACACTCTACTGGGGAAAGAAGAAATCATGGTCTGAGCAGCTTCCCAGGATTCGACTCTCTTGGGGATCTGCAAACTCGGCTGAGGAAGGAGAAATCATTCTGCTTCGCTGGAGAGAGTACGACTCTGGTGAGGAATCTCAATTCCGCTGGGGAAGAAGGAATCATCCGACTTCGGGAGAGAGTACGACTCTGGTGGGGAATTTCAAATCCGCTGGAGACTTCAGTCTGGACTATCAGTTGCTGCATACTTCGGCGTACGGAGAGTTTCCTACGAAACCTGCACTTGTGACCCGGTGCTGGGGGAATGAATTCATGCTTCGGCGCCTGACTCAGCTGAGGGGAAGACGTTCCTTCAGGACGTATCTGGTTGGGGAGAGAATCATCTCTGCCTGGGGAGACATATCAATGCTCATTATCTTGCGTTCAGACTCTGCGGGGAGAGGTTGCTGAACTCTGCTGGAGAAGGAGGAATCATCCTGCTTCGGGGACGCGCACGACGCCCTGTCTGGAATCTGCTACACCTGTAACAACACAAACAAACAGACAAGATACCCTTCTCAAAGGGACCTATCAAGGTTATTATCTCGTGACAATATTCAAGTAATTAATTGTTTCAACAATCAATGGCCTAGGCCAGTAAGTTTATGTATGCGCATTTTATCAAAAACATCGGCGTTCTTTTTCGCAAACAAAACAGATAAATGCTAAACAGGCAAACATAATTGCTGAATAGTATGCATTTTATTGATAACGAACTCCTGAATGGGTAGAAATGTTTTACAACGGATGCAAGCTCCTGGAATGAGGAAGCCGCGCAAAAAGATAAAATATAAATATACATCAGTATATACAAATGTCGGCAACGAGGCGTAGACGAACACCATGAGTTGATCCCTCTATGACCCACTCGACTTTGATACTTCTCTGACGCTTCAGCTTCGGAAGAGATTGATTCAGATAAACGGCCCTCAAGTCCTCCAAACCACTAACAATGAAAGTCCACACGCGGAACGCAGTCATTTGGTTTTTCAAATCCCTAACTTTTGCGTGAACCGCCCTTTGCGGGTTTTCAGTTCACCGGGATACCCTTTTTTGCCGAAGCCGCCCAGTGTAGGTTTTCGACTTCGCGGGTGTACCTTTTTCAATTTATATCCCTAATTTTGCCCGAACCTTTTATTCTGTTTTTGGTTCGCCGGGATGCCCCTTTTTTGCCGGGACTCTCTTTTTTTTGTCCAGCGGGTCGCATTCAAGCAAAGTATTTTTTAACTGCATCCGCGTTCACCGGGGATGCAAAATCTTCACCATCCATCGTGGATAACAACAAAGCTCCTCCCGAGAAGACCTTGCTGACGACGTACGAACCTTCGTAATTCGGAGTCCACTTGCCCCGGTGATCGGAGTGTGGAGGAAGAATCTTCTTCAGGACGAGATCACCCGTCTGAAAGCTTCTAGGACGCACTTTCTTATCATAAGCTTTCTTCATTCGGCTTTGGTACAGACGACCAAACGCAATCGATGCCAACCTCTTCTCGTCCATCAGGCTGAGTTGGTTCAAACGATTCGTAATCCATTCTGCCTCGTCGAGTTTCACATCAACCAAAACTCGCAAAGAAGGGATCTCCACTTCTAACGGTAGGACAGCTTCCATACCGTACACCAAGGAGAAAGGAGTTGCCCCGATCGACGTACGTACCATCATACGATAACCGTGCAGTGCGAATGGCAGCATCTCGTGCCAGTCTTTGTAGGTCACAACCATCTTCTGAACAATCTTCTTTATGTTCTTGTTGGCTGCTTCAACGGTGCCATTCATCTTCGGCCGGTAAGGAGATGAGTTGTGGTGTTCGATCTTGAAACTCTGGCACAGCTCCTTCATCATCTTGTTATTCAGGTTCGAACCATTATCAGTAATGATCCGCTCGGGAATTCCGTATCGACAGATGATGTCCCTCTTTATGAATTTAGCCACCACCTGCTTGGTCACATTAGCGTACGAGGCTGCCTCCACCCACTTGGTGAAGTATTCGATAGCTACTAGAATGAAGCGATGACCGTTAGATGCAGTGGGCTCGATCTTGCCTATCATGTCGATGCCCCACATGGAGAACGGCCACGGGGAGGACATGACGTTTAACGGGCACGGCGGCACATGAACTTTATCAGCATAAATCTGGCATTTATGACATCTCTTCGCGAATCTAAAGCAATCCGATTCCATCGTCAGCCAGTAGTATCATGCTCTCAGGATCTTCCTCGTCATAGCATGCCCGCCGGCGTGTGTACCAAATGTTCCTTCATGGACTTCTTCCATGAGCATACTCTCCTCTTTCTCATCTACACATCTGAGTAGCACGAGATCGTGGTTTCTCTTATACAACACTCCATCAGGATTGAGATAAAAGTTTCCAGACAGCCTCCTCAGAGTCTTCTTGTCCTGGGTTGACGCGCCCGCAGGATACTCCTTAGTCATAAGGAAGGTCTGGATGTCATGAAACCATGGTTTGCCGTCGGCGGCTTCCTCGATTGCAAAGACGAATGTCGGTCTATCAAGACGGGAAAGTACAATTCTTGGAGCCTCATTCCAAAAATTGACTTTATACATTGAAGCCAACGTGGCTAGGGCATCAGCCATCTGATTTTCAGCCCTGGGCACATGATGGAGTTCCACTTGATCAAAGAATGGAAGTAGCCTTCTGGCATAATTCATGTACGACACCAAATTCGATTGACGAGTCTCCCACTCCCCTTTGATTTGGTTGATCACAAGCGTTGAGTCACCATATACATCTAGGTTCTTGATTCTTAAATCAATTGCCTCTTCTAGACCCATGATGCATGCTTCGTACTCCGCCTCATTGTTGGTGACTGGAAACGTTAGTCTCGCAGTAAACGGGATATGGGATCCGTGGGGAGTCGTGATGATAGCCCCAATGCCACTTCCATAGGAATTAACCGCCCCATCGAATATCAACTTCCACTGGGATTTCCTATCTGGCCCCTCGTCGGGCAACGACTCATCGCAATCCTTCGCTTTGAGAAACATGATATCCTCGTCAGGGAATTCAAATTTCATCGGCTGGTAATCTTCGATCGGCTGTTCGGCCAGGTAATCAGACAATACGCTTCCCTTGATGGCTTTCTGGGACACGTACTGAATATCATATTCTGTTAACACCATTTGCCATCTGGCAATCCTGCCCGAAAGAGCCTGCGTCTCGAAGACGTACTTGATCGGATCCTTCTTCGAAATTAGCATAGTGGTGTGATTGAGCATGTACTGGCATAAACGTTTTGCAGCCCAGGCTAGAGCACAACACGTCTTCTCCAGCATCGAGTATCGAGATTCACAGTCAGTGAACTTTTTACTCAAGTAGTAAATGGCATGCTCCTTTCTGCCCGTCTCGTCGTGCTGACTGAGAACACACCCCATACTGTTCCTAAGAACTGTCAAGTACATGATTAATGGTCGTCCAGCCACTGGGGGTATCAAGATTGGAGGTTCTTGAAGATACTGCTTTATCTTATCGAATGCCCTCTAGCAATCCTCATTCCAAGTAATCGCCTGATCTTTCTTTATAAGCTTGAACATCGGTTCACAAGTGGCCGTGAGCTGAGAAATAAACCTTGCAATGTAGTTTATTCGGCCCAGGAAACCACGAACTTCTTTTTCTGTTTTCGGCGCTGGCATTTCTTGAATGGCTTTTATTTTCGCAGGATCAACCTCGATGCCTCGTTCGCTAACGATAAACCCCAGTAACTTTCCGGACCGCACTCCGGAAGTGCATTTGTTAGGATTCAGCCTCAACCTGAACTTCCTAAGCCTCTCAAAAAGCTTCAATAAGTTGACCAGATGCTCTTCCTCCGTTTGGGACTTCGCAATCATGTCATCAACATAGACCTCGATCTCATGATGAATCATATCATGAAACAAAGTTACCATTGCTCGTTGGTAAGTGGCCCCTGCGTTCTTCAGACCGAAGGGCATTACCTTATAGCAAAATGTTTCCCAGGGGGTGATAAATGTCGTTTTCTCCATGTCCTCAGGCGCCATCTTGATCTGGTTGTAACCGGAGAAGCCATCCATGAACGAAAACACAGAGAACTGGGCGGTGTTGTCGACCAACACATCGATATGAGGCAACGGGAAATCATCTTTAGGGCTCGCCCTATTCAAATCCCGATAATCAACGCACATGCGTACCTTACCGTCCTTCTTCGGTACAGGCACTATGTTGGCGACCCACGGAGGGTAAGTAGTGACCGCTAGGAAGCCAGCATCAAGCTGTTTCTGCACTTCTTCTTTAATCTTAACGGCCATATCTGGTCTCGTCCTCCTAAGCTTCTGCTTAACGGGAGGGCAATCTTCTCGTAGCGGCAAGTGGTGGACCACGATGTCCGTGTCAAGTCCGGGCATATCTTCGTATGACCAAGCAAAGACGTCACTATACTCTCTTAGCATCTCGACCAATCTCTGCTTGACATCACTCTGCAGCGCAGCCCCTATCCTGACATTTCTGACGAGCTCTTTAGAACCCAGATTTACGATTTCGATCTCCTCCTCGTGAGGCAGAATAACCTTCTCCTCTTGTTTCAACAAGCGGGCCAACTCTTCAGGAAGGTCTTCGTCTTCATCAATCTCTTCTTCGGCTTGATAGATCGGGCAATCGAAGTCGAAGTGAGCCGTAGAAGGTCCAGAGTTGATGTCGTCTGTTATGTGGATCCTGCAATAACAAGGGTTAAGTTTAAAACAAGGATATGCAGGTTAGCATAAACCCCATTGCCATTTTACTGTTTTTCAAAACAAATATAAAACAGGAATAACAGAGATCACAATATTTGAACACGAAGAAAACGCCTTTGATTTATTAACAAAATGCATGTACATAATCCAACAAGGCCCTGACAATAAAACCGCTATGCCCCGGGTAGGACATAGGGTTGTACAATGATCGGAAAAAGTAAATCATTACTCTTCACTTGTCAGCTGGATGATATCCTTGATGGTCCAATTGTTGAGGCCCTCGCCCGACTTGCTTGGCTGAATCCAAGAGTCGAGATCACAATCGCTATCCCCGCTGTCTTCAGACACCGCGTTGATGCTTTCGAAGATCACTCCGCCACTGGTAAATAGGATCGACCCCTTACCCCGAGACGCACTGCTAGACGAAGAAGAAGAAGCTTAAGCTCCAGGACAATACCCCAACCCAAACTTATCCTGCTTGTTCGGTATCTCCAAAATATGCCCCCAGCCTGGGGTAGATCCAGCTTGGACGACGGCCCGAGCTTCTTTGAATGAGGAGAGATTCATCTTTGTCTTTTCTGCGACTACAGGAGCTACCTCTTTCACCTTGACAGCCTCGAACGCTTGGCAGAGAGTTTCATGGATTTCGCCATCCATTTCAACATACTTAAAGGATGACAAATGGCTCACCATTATGTCCTCCTCGCCACACACGGTTACTATGCTTCCCCCGACAACATATTTGAGCTTTTGGTGCAACGTGGAGGTCACGGCACCAGCAGCATGGATCCATGGCCGACCCAAGAGGCAACTGTAGGCAAGCATGATGTCCATGATATAAAAGACCGTGTCGAACATTTCCGGACCGACTTGGATCGGCAGGGTCACCTCCCCGAAAACGTGGTGTTTAGTTCCGTCGAATGCTTTCACCACCAGATCACTGGGTGTGCAAAGCAATCTGCGAGTGTCCAGCTTCATTAAGGCCTTCTTCGGAAGAACATTAAGCGACGAACCCGTGTCCACCAGCACGTGCGACATGATTGTGCCCCTACACTCTATCGAGATGTGCAGGGCGCTGTTGTGATTCCTTCCTTTTGGCGTCAACTCTAAGTCTGTGAAACCTAGCCCATTGCCAGCATTGACGTGGGCCACCACCTCTTCTAGCTGATTCACCGATATCTCTTGCGGTACGTAGGCAGCGTTCAATACCTTCAGCAACGCATTACGGTGCACTTCAGAACACAGCAACAAGTTGAGAATAGAAATCTTCGACGGCGTCTGATGGAGATGGTCTATAATCTTGTAGTAGCTCTTTTTGATCAGCCGCATAAACTCCTCGGCATCTTTGACAAGCAAATCTTTTTCTACCCCACACGGGGCCTCTTCGACGACTTTGCTTTTACCCTTATCGGCCGCATCAGCTCTGACCGCTTTTTCTGCCACGACTTCCGGCGGTGCAAACACTCTTCCGCTACGAGTAATACCACTGATTCCTGCGAGGTTCTCTACAGTCGACCCATGCGGCTCTAGCTCCAACTTTCGACCGTTGCAATAGACTTCAGCCCCATAATGCCACAGAACGGCGTTAGTGCTCTCGAAGGGTATTGGCCCAGCTTTAGTAATAGTGATTGTAGGCGGTCTGGGCGCAGAAATGGTTATCGGCCGGCGAGCGATGGTGATGGTGGCGACTTCATCGGCCTGCTTCAACACTACCTCTCCTGATACACTTTCAGCCCTCCGGCTAAACTGCAGAATCCCCTCAGTCATCAGACTTTGAATTCCTTCTACCAACTGCTCACATCCATCACAATGTGTGGCACAGTCCATGCATAACTCTCCGCACCCTGGAAAGAACCCTTTTTTCAGCAACTTAGCTTTAACGAAGCTAAGCGGCGTCTTTAGGTCTCTGACATCAGTCAACAGATCTGCACTCTCTTATTCGATAATGGCGTTCACTCCGCCTCCCCTATGATTCGGCATAGGATTCTTCGTGACATTGGGCACATTATCAGAGAAGTTAATGATCTTGGCATCTACTAAATCCCGCACCTTGTGCTTAAAGGCTTTGCAGTTCTCGATCGTGTGGCCTGGTGCCCCTGAATGGAAGTCGCAAGTGGCATTTGCGTCATACCCTGGTGGAGGTGCCCCTGTCAAGGGAGCCATTGTCCTCTTCTGAACCAACTGAAGCTGAAGCAAAGTCTGCAAGAGCTGCGCATACGACATGGGCGGTGCTTCGAAGTGACGGTTTGCCAAAGATGCCCGATTCTGGTACTTTCTATACCCCTGCTGATTCGGCTGTTGCGGCTGCTGCTGCAAAGCTACTGGGATATTTATACTGGCTATCTGCTGCTGAGGGCCTTTGCCCTTCCTTCGAGCGTTGGTCACTGCGCTCGTCTCGCCTTCTCGTCGTTTACCAGCATAAGGTTTCTTTCCACCTCCTCCAGCTGAGGATGATTCACCTTGGATTTTCCCGATCTTGATCCCATTCTCGACATGCTCGCCCATGATAATGAGAGCTGAGAACGTCCCAGACATACCGCTGACTAACTTTTCATAGTAAACCCCTGGGAGGGTAGCCACAAACATCTGCACGAGCTCGCGTTCAACCATCGACGGCTGAACCCTGGCTGCCAATTCACGCCACCGCTGGGCGTACTCCTTAAATCCTTCATTATTCCTCTGCGATACGTTCTGGAGCTGGACCCGTTTCGGGGCCAATTCGCTATTGTACTGATAATGGTGGACAAACGCTTCAGCGAGATCCTTCCATGTGCGCACGCTAGTGGGCTCCAGGCCCATGTACCACTCGAGGGATGGTCCGGAAAGACTGTCTTGGAAGAAGTGCATCAGCAACTTCTCGTCTTCTGAATAGGCAGACATCTTCCTGTAGTACGATCTCAGGTGGACACGAGGGCAAGTGGTGCCCTTATATTTTTCAAAGTCAGGCACCCTGAACTTAGGAGGTACCTTGAAATCAGCAATTAACCCCAGCTTGGACATATCAACGCCCAAAGTATTCTGATTCTCAATATCTCTCATTTTATCTTCAAGTGCTTTGAATCTGAGTCGCGCTTCAGCATTCAGCTCCCCTTCAGCACCTCTTTGAGAGAACACATCATCCTGATGATCCTCAAGCCATGGTTGAGGCACCAACAGATTCCCGACGCCCGCATTGCCGTTACCCGGCCCGATGTTGACATTAGCTCCCAGACTCCCATTGCCGATGCCCGTCGCATTGAGTCCGATATTGGCCATCACATTGCCATTAGCACTGTCGTTGCCTCCGGCCACGGGGACACCATTCTGCGGAGTATCAACTGGTGGAGGAGTAGGCACAGCCCCACCGTGGAGTATGTCGTTGCTATCAACCCTGGAGATCAAAGGCTGAACCAAAGTCCTGAGCTGGTCCTGACCATTGGCGACCACTTGCATGAGTTCCATGAAGCGATCCATCCTCTCGCGGAGCTCTTGAACATATGTCTGCACTTGATCCATGATCCTGGTCTGATTAGCTCTAGTCGGATAACGGTGAATTAGTCTCTGATCAATCCTGGAACCACCGGAAACAGCCTGGGACCTGTAAACCTGAAAAACCTGTAAACACTAAGGGTTAGGAAAAACAACAAAATGCTCACCATGCAAATGCTTCGTGCAAATGCATGTGTGTGTCTGTGTATTTGGGAGATTTCCCCCGCTCCTAGTGCCTGAGTGTCAGTGCTGATAATAATAAGAAGAAGAAGTCTGAGCCCAATCATGGAAACAACAATCTCATATATAAAGAAAGCCTATCAAGGCAGTACATAGCATCAGCGAGTACAAGACGAATCAACAGCGTGACCTCGGCCAACAAGCCTGGTGATGGTCAGTATACAACAATGATCAAAATGAAAGGAATACAAATAGTCAAGTACGGCCACGAGCGCGATACTCTTCTAACAACCACTTCGTCTCTGGATGATCTGGCAGAGTGAGCAACCCCTCGATGAGCAATTCCCTCTGCACAATGGTATACTGAAGTCCCTCGGTCGAACCTTCCCATGCTCCTTCGCCGAAGCAATCTTCTAATTTCCGCTTTTTGGACTCAAACGTCAGCTTGCGCTCCTTCAGGTTAGCGAGAGCTTTGTTGAGCTGGCCTTCGGCGGCGTATCTGCGGGCGGTTTCTTCATCAAACCTCTGCTCACTGTCCTTTACCTGGGCTTCCAGCTTGGAGATCTGCAGCATCAGCTTATCCTCTCGCTCCTTCCTGGTGGCCAGGGAAGCCTTCCAATGCTGGTTGAACTTGGATATCCTCCGATATGCCTCGTCTAAGTGCTACTTCTTCGTAGCCAGTACATCGTTGACAGCTTTGAAGTCTCGACCCATGCGTTCACGTTCGGCTATCTGCTTAGTCAGGTCTGTACCCAGCTGCTTCACCAACTCTGTTTGCCTTTTGAAAGAGTGCACGGCTTCGTTCCTCTCGCTTCGGAGCTGAGCTAACTCCTTCTCCAGTTCTTCGTTCGCCCGCTTCAATTCATCCCGCTCAACTAATACCTGGTTATGCTGATGAATGGGCACAGTAGTAGGCTCTTCGATTGTTGGAGGACTTTCTGGCTTGGCCTGAGGAAACGGCATCCCTATAACATTGGCTCTGGCTCTGATCCAAGTCAAATACGGAGGGTAGGCTTGATTGTTGCTTTTTCCCAGCAAAGGCTTTCCTCGCTTACTGATACCATTCCACGTGCGCTGAAGCTTGGACAACAGATCCCCCTCTAGAGTACCAGTGAGGTACAGAGATTCCTGTACCTCTTCATCCTTCGGCATAGTTCTCAAAGCATATGCGAACTGTCGAACCAGCAACGACGGATTGTAGTTTATACAACCCTTCCTACCTATCAAAGGTACATTTGGAAACCCGCTGCAACTGAAGATCACCTCAGTACCCAACCTGTCTCTGTCGAACCAGTCAATATCCTCTGCAGACAAACTCATCAGGCGCTCGGACCATTCAGTTGTGGCTGCAGACAAGATAGAAGGACCCCTCTTGGGCAGATGGCTATCAAGCCATTTGTAAAGCAAGGGTACGCAGCATGAGACGTTCTTACCCCTCCTATTCTCGTTTTTGTAGTGGACCGAATGATAGACATCTCCGATCAAGGTAGGGACTGGATTCCCTGAAGCAAAGATGTTAAATGCATTGAAGTCTACAAAATCGGGCATATTGGGGAACAAAATGATGCCGTATATGCATAGAGCGAGGATGGCATTGAACGCGACCCAATATCCGTCCTTGGCACACTGCTGAGCCTTACCCACTAGAAACTGCAAGGAGAACCCAGGAACCTTGTTCCAACTAGTCAATACTAACTCGGAGGTGTCCAGATGAAGTGAAGGAGCTAAACCAACCTGATCAGGCTCAGCATCCATATGAACAAAAGGCATCTGCCTCTTGATAGGCACACCTAGCAAATCAGCATACTCTTCCAGCGTGGGTGCGAGAACAAAATCCTGGAAAGTGAAACATCTCAGCGGAGGGTCGTAGAACTGCAGCAGAGCGTGCAACCCATTCAACTCGAATATAGAAGGCTTAGGAACCAAACTGAGCAACCTGCCGTAAGATTTCCTGAACTCGTCCTTCACAGAATCATCTGCTAGAGCTATCAAACCAGTCAACTTAACCACATCAGGGGTAGGGAACTTGTAAGCCACGGTCTTCCTCAGAGAGCCCATAACAATACAATAGGAGGCAAGAAATCCTGGATCAGGGAAAACGGTACCTGCAACACAGACACACGTTAATGAAATGCAAATGAATATGCAAACTAATGCAAAATGCAATCATGCAATAATATATCCGGGTAACTGGTGCTGTGGAGATTCTGTATCAACAAAACCATAATCTTGCTCTATCAACCACTGTAACTGATGAGAAGAAACCCTGGTATCGGACCACAAATCTGATCTGCCAAGAACAACCATCTGATAGGAACATATACACGGGATCATAATTCTGCTCTGTCAAGAACAAATGTCTGATAATAAGGACCTTTGATGTATGATCAAGAAATATCTACTGATGAGGTCTTCAGACCCCAAATCAAAAATCTGCTCTATCAAGAACAAACATACAGCTGCTGATGAGATCTTCCGACCCCACTCAAAAATCTGCTCTATCAAGAACAAACAACATCTGCTGATGAGATCTTCAAACCCCAAAAATCTGCTCTATCAAGAACAAACAACATCTGCTGATGAGATCTTCAAACCCCAAAAATCTGCTCTATCAAGAACAAACAACATTTGCTGATGAGATCTACAGACCCCAAAAATCTGCTCTCTCAAGAACAAACAACTGATGACAATACTCTGCTCTATCAAGAACAGCCATACACCTGATAATAAGATCCTCTGATCAAAACCTGCTCTGTCAAGAACAGACATACACCTGATGATAAGATCCTCTGATCAAAACCTGCTCTGTCAAGAACAGTCATACACCTGATGATAAGATCCTCTGATCAAAACCTGCTCTATCAAGAACAGTCAAATCTGCGACTGAGAAACCCTGGTACCAACAAAACTGATTCACTGTCAAGAAAACCAGGTAGTCTGAAAGTCAAGGTTTCCTGCAATAAACCCAACCCACTCACAGGTATGGACCTAAACTGACTCAAGGTACGGCATCCTATGCGTTCATCAGCGTCACAGACTTTCAAGAGGGGTGATACGATACCCAGAAGGTGTGGCATCACCAGCTCATGAAGCGGCCTCACTCGGCTGAATCACAAATGATCGGTTCCCAGAGTCGACAATCCACCAAACCAGCAACCGTCTCAACCCAAGGGGTTGAAAGAGAAGCCAACCGGATGAACCTCGTCTGAGCGTGGATTTCATGAGAAACTAGTGCCTGCAAAGCAAGCACGCACCCACTAATTTCCACTCTAAGTCTATAGTGCACTCAAGCCTGGGTCTGGCTTCTCACTCATCAGAACTCCCATCCCACAACAGCACAGATAATCATATTATACTGAAAATAAAATGCGGGAAATAAAGTGCGAGAAGTAAAATGCGATAAATAAACGCAACCCAACAGGTAAACATACAAGCGCTAGGATTGACTCTCGCAGGGAACCATTGGAATCCCCAGCAGAGTCACCAGCTGTCGCTTGCGCGAAAATTAGGTGCCGGCACAACAGAAGAGTCGCCACCTTTCGTTATTTATCCCTCAAAGCGGGAAAGGAAACGATCGGAAAAACCTGACGAAAAAGGGTAAGACAAGGTCGTCGTAACCGTTGTCTGGAGTCGGGAGTCGGTTACGCAAGGGGAAGGTATTAGCACCCCTCACGTCCGTCGTACTCGACGGGACCCACGCTTGTTGTGTTTACTTGGACGGGATGGTTTTATTCTATCTACCTATCAAGGCTGGCTGAAAAAGAAAAGAAAATGACTCGGCAAAGCGTCGCACTTTATGCCTACGTATTCTCATCAGAGAATGAGAAATCAGAGTCAACGTAGTTCAGCCTACGACAGGTTATGGGGGAAGGTAGCTCGCCAAGACATCGCCATCTTGTGCCTACGTACTCTCAACAGGCATGAGAGATCAGAGCTCACGTAGTTCGGGAAACTACGGTTTATTTCCTGTCTTTTACGGAAGAAGTGTTTTTTTATTGTGTTTGCAATTTCAATCGCACTAGATACTATGACCTGAGAGTGAATGCGTCGCATGTCACCCAAAGGGTACCATACTAAACATCCAGACTGTGGAAAAGAAACTCGCCCACAATCCTTTCTCAGATAGCTTAAGGCTCGTAACGTACGAAAGAAATCATTCATGATTACTGTATCTTAAACTGTTTTGAGATGAGAAGAGAACAAGCCCAACTAGGAGGGAGACTATCAAGTCCTACTGTTGTCATGCCAAGGATTCATCCTATGGTCAAGGTTTGAACAGGGAACTCCTAGAAGTTGTCATGCATAGGTTTCAACCTAAAGTTCTATCATCAATTCCTTATCAAAGGAAATGAGAGTCCTAAGGGATCATGTCAATAATACACCAAAACAGACAAAGCATCAGCTTAACAGTAAAATGCATGCAATGCAAGTGAGGGAGGAAATGTGTGTGGGACTTCAGCGTCCACAAGCTCATCTCAACCTCAAGCCAGAATGAATAACAGTAATCATACTGAAATATAAAACATGCTATCAAGCAATAACAGTAAACTGCAATCATACAGATAAAATGAAATAAAATGCCATCAGGCAAACAAACCACATGGGCAAGGGAGCTGGGCTCTACCGAATACCCGCAAGCAAAGCCACACAGTAACAATACAAGCAGAGGGAGCAACTCAACCTCTAGTGCAATCGTGCTCCTAGATTCTACCTATTCTAGATATGAACTTATTCTAATGCATCAAACAAGTCAAACAAAACACATCAATACAGAAAAAAGAAAGCAGATCCACTCCTCTCTCAACTTCAAGCTTCAGCTTTTCCAACAGCAACTCAGTCTTCAGACTTCAATCACTCTTGAAAAATACCAATTTGCTTTTCCAGGTTTCAAACCTTCAACATAAGTTTCAACTTATCTTCTTCCTTTAAGCTTCAGCTTCTTGATCAGCTCCACCTTCAGGCTTCACCTAATCTTCAGGGATCTTTAAGTATCAACTTGCTCTTGTTGCTCTTCAAGCTTCAGCTGGAATGGCAATACTCAAGGATTCATCCTCTTCAACACTCTTCAATGGAATCTTCATCTTCACACTCAAGCTCAACACCTCTCAAGATAATCAAACCAGATGAAATCACTTACTGGATAAGTTGGGGATATTGAACTGCTTATTTGACCACCAAAGGTGACCTATAAGGGTTCAACATCAAAGGAATGGTTCCCTCAAAATTTCTACTTCCTAGGTACAATCACTTATCCCTCCAAAGGAGAGAGGTGTATACCATGGAAGGACTTTGAATCATAGGGAGGAATGGAGGTGAAAGATACCATCCATGTTTAAGAAAGAAGTTATCTAAGTCTAAACTCTTCCTAATCCCTAACCCTAAAACAACAAAAAACAAAATAAGATCAAGCTCTCAAGCTCCTCAATCCATCTTCAAGTCTTCTACTATGCTCCACAATGCTCCTTAGAACAATACCAAGCTCTCCAAGCCCACAAAGCAAAGCAAACAACAATACAAGCCCACAAGGGCAACACAAACAATCATCAACTACAAAAATCATCTAAAAATAGTATACTACTATATTAAATCCTAATATAATTTCTAAGGGATCATATATACCTACCCTTAATGCCCTATATGTCCCATAGTATAACTTGTCCTAAAAACCCAAAATTCTAGTGTTATTATGGACCTATGTTGAAGTTTAACCTAATTCTATACAACCTAATGGCATCTAATCAAAACTAACCTAAAATTCATCACAAAATTATGGAATAAATCCAGGGGGAAGATAAAACATATATCTAACTATCCTAAAAAGAATGACCTAAAAATGCTAAGGGAACTACCTAAACTAAATTCTACAAATTCAAGTATTATCATAAAAGAAATAAAATGCAATTAAAATGAAAAATATGCAAAAAATACTAAAAATGCATGAAAGGAAAATATTTTTATTTTATATTTTTCTTGACAAAAATATGAAATAGGAGAAAAAACTCCCATTAAAAAATCATTATTTTTCCATTTATTATGAATTTTCAAATTATGAAATAAAATGGAGAAAAATAAAATCAAAATATGAAAATGGGGTGCAATCAGTAACAAAACCTAGTTCAATTCACACATGTGCCCAGAATGGGGGGTTTAAACAGCAAGCGCGCTGGGCCCAATTAACTCAGAAAAATCAATTAATAATATAAAGAAAAAAGAAAAATAAACGGTGCAAATAGCAATGGTTTATAGTGTAAATCAAACATGGGCCTTGATGGGGGGTGGGGATAGCCATTGGATCCACTAAGCCCAGAATTCCCTTTTAATGAAATGCGGTGTTTCATTATGCTTCAGACTCCCTCAAAAACAAAATTAAACCTCGTCCGTTGGATTAGTTCTTAGGTCAATGGGTCTTGCTTGCATCTGACGGCTGGGACTCATCTTCTTCCTCCAACCTAGGGTTTGGCCATGAAACTCCATGAAAACTCAGAAACACAAGCTTCATACTCATACTTCCATCCACTCGTGTTGCCTCAAATCAGCATCAAAATCAAAAATGTAAAACACTAAATTGATCCATTTTCACCCTGATCACGATCCTAGTCTTGGATTAAACTGAAATGGTCTCTATCATCAAACCCGATGGTGCACCTCAAATTAATCTCAAACCTCAACTTCAACAATTCTTTGATTTCTTTATGCTAACATGATCACCACATTGCCCTAATCAAAACCAGCTATCAATCTTGTATTATCACTCACTATATCACAAGTTCTTGCTCCATAAAGAAATGGTATCCATAACTGAAACTTCATCAAATGATCCTAAACTCTTCAGAATTCATCACCTAGGTGTCTCTAACCATTCTACACTAATAATTAACTTAATCATGCCTAAAACATGGTGTAGGAAAGAAATTGCAAACCTGGTTAAATCGAGTGAACAGATGGAGAAATCCTTCAATTCAAGCCTTGAATCTTTCCCAATTCCTTCACTGAGTGCTCTTCTAGCTTCTGTATGCAAAAAGAATGGCTGAAAATGCTTGATTCTTGGAAACCGATTTTGAATTGCAACCTTGAAATCTCAATCACCAACTCTTCAATTCTCCATGGATGTGATCTCAATTCAATCTGCACAGCTTCAATGTGATGTATAGAATGTGTTTGTGTGGAAAAAATGAATGGAAATGAAGAAGAATGAAGAAATGGGATTTGACTTGCAATGGAAGATTTTGGATCTCACTCTCTCTTCTCTACACCAATTCTCACCAACCTTGCATCTGAGCAAGTTACAATAATCTTATAGAGTGGTTTAGAATCATCTAGAACCATCTAGGATCATCCAATGAGAAATTGAACTTTTCATGTCATGACATTTTGAATCCAATTCTCCTCACATGCTATCTCATGCCAAGCTCCTTGTGATGACCAATTCTGACTTGAATTTATCCCCACATGAGATTTAAGATGAGTTACAATGCTTAACCACCTTGTTTATTGAGTTTTGTTGAGTTTTGCCTTGGTACCTTAATATGCAAGTAAGCCAATTCCAAAGCAGCCCTATGATCCAAGCCTCAAATCAAAATTGTGGCTGAACCATTGTTCTTAGAATGTCATTCGGAGTCAAAATGACCTATTATATGACATGGTTTGGATTTATAGCTTGTGATTTCTAATTTTCAATTTCAACTTATTTAACTTATGCCTCCATTTTAGGCCATTTTTATCACTTTTTGATACAAGTCCTTTCAACATCTCATGACCTCCCTAATAGCCTTAAAACATCATTCTAAGCAAGTTTGATGTTGAATATTTTTCCATTTGAAGCTTGGAAATAGGAGATATGGCCTTATGCTTGAAATGACCTATAACCTTTAAATGACCAAAATGCCCCTGACTTGTCAAAGCCATAAGTTGAGTTCTACAAATCCTATCAAGGACTTCTAGTACTCTCTAGAAAGCTAAGAAGATTCTCTTCAACATTCATGTTGACCAAGAATTCATAGGAATCATCCTACTAGGGCAAAAGTTGGATGCAAGTTGGGTAACTTTCAAGGACCCAGATTCACATACCTTAGATGACCTGTAATTTATCAAAACCATAACTTGAGCTCTACAAATCCTATCAAGGACTTCTAGCACTAAAATTAAATCTAATAACAAGATCTACAACATTCATGTTGTGGGGAAGATGAGATGACAATCACATCTTGAGCTAAACTGCCTTGAAGATAGGGATCAAACTTGGGGATTTTACACTGTCAACCCTTAGAAACCCTAGCTTGAAATTTCTCAAACTCTTCAATCATGATGAGTTGGTCTAGGAATCATCCTTATAGCATCTCAATGCATCATTCCATGATCACATGGCTCTTGGATCAGGTCTCAACCCTCTCCAAATCATCAGTTGACCTAGGGTTGACCCAGTCAAAACCTAATTCCACCACTCATGGTTGAATCTTCTGAATTCTTGTACAATGACCTCTTTAGGCTTCATGATGGCTTTCAAGACATCTCATATGCTTTCTCAAAGCTTCAGGTCCATCCTCATAGTCTCAGAATCATCTGAGGAGCTCCCACAACTCTCAAGTTATGAGACACACCATCTTGGTTTCAACCAATTCCTCTGAGGATCTCTTGAGTTCTCTGACAAAGATATCAATCTTTGAACATTTGAATAACCTTCTTGGCTAGCTTCAAAGTCTCATACAACTCTTGATGGTTAAATAAATGTTGGTCAAATTTTGGGGTGCAACAGTAGCCTAACGGCTTGCTTTACCATCGTCTCTTGCTAATCTTCATGACATGTTCCATGTATCTCAGTTGAGGAAATACATTGCGGATCTGTCTCATGTAGTCCAAGTAGATGATGTGCAGGTGTCGCAATTGTGAAAAACAACCGGCGGAAAAACAGAAGAGTCGCCACTTTCGTTATTTATCCCAAAGAGAGGGAAAGGAAACGATTGGAAAAACCTGACGGAAAAGGGAAAGACAAAGTCATCGCAACCATGTCCGGATTTGGGAGTCGGTTACGCAAGGGGAAGGTATTAGCACCCCTCACGTCCGTCGTACTCGACGGGATCCACGCATTGTTGTCTATCTAAAAGGGTGTGTTAAAACTATCTAACTAAAGGCTTATGGACAAAAGAAAAAGAAAAAGAAAAGAAAAGTGACTCGGCAGAGCATCGCCGCTCTGTGCCTACGTACTCCCTCGTGCAATGGGAAAGTCAGAGTCAACGTAGTTCGACTAACTATGGGTAAAGAAGGGGAAAGGTTGCTCGCCAAGGCGTCACATCTTGTGCCTACGTACTTTCATCTGGTATGAAAGATCATCGCAAACGTAGTTCGGGCTAAAAGGACCACAGGTTGGTTCAAAAGTTTTTAGGCCCGAGTAGGGTTAACAAATAGTTCTAGCAGTTGGTGTATGCAGCTCGACCATTGGAGACTTAGGTGTTACCGTTTGCGGTAGAACCAAGAGTTAACGACACTCTTTTATCGGAGAAGATTTTCTGATTAAGATCCTGAAGTATGAAAAAGGTTTGAAATGTTTTTGTGTTTTTTAGAGAAGAATTGTTTTGAATTTGATTTGCAACTCATGTCGCACTAGAGACCATGACCTAAGAGCGAATGCGTCGTATATCACCCAAAGGGTGTACACTAAACATTCTAGGTCATTGAGAGGAGGCCCCTCAATTACCATTTCTCAAGTAGCTTAAGGCTCGTAGCGTGCCACATTTGTCATTCTTTATTAAGTGTTTTATGGATGTTTGAAGATGAGAAGAGAAGAAAGGACACTAATGGGAGACTAATCAATCCTAAAAGTTGTCATGCAAGATGGACTTAAAGTTTAGATTCAAAAGGGAACTACCTAATGTTATCATGCATGGTTAGGCACCTAATGTCTATCATAGCCTCAAGAGGTTAGAGAACTTATGGGGAACATGGCAAAGAAAGGCAAAAGAAGAAGAAGAAGAAGAAGAAGAAGAATGCATATGCAAATGAAGATGCAAACATAAGATGCACAAATAGAATGAAAGTGGGAGGAAAATAGTGTGGGGCAGTAGCCTCCACAAGCTCATCTCAACCAAGCATGCATATATGCAAGAAAAGAGATGAAGAAGAAGAAGAAGAGCACAAGAAGAAATCAACAAACCATACAAAGATGCACCAAAAAGTGGGATGAAATTACCTAAGTAAAACAACATCAACCACACCAACAAAACTAAACCAAATGAAAGGTGAAACAAAACCCAAAGCGAAGCAAGGATGGGAGACCAAATGAGGGCAGCAAGGACCTCATAATAGGTACTCAACCATAAGCATCACTCATCAAAAGCAAAGAAGCACCAAAAGTGTCCTCAAGGATTCATCATTCTAAGTATGCTTCAAATACCTCCAAAGGAGGGACCAAGCCACCTTAAATGACACTCCAAGTTCATTGGACAGAAGGTAAAGATGAAGAGGAAAACTCAAAAGCCAAAGCAAAGCAAGCCAAAAGGAAATGCAAACCAAAACACAAAGAGTGCGAGCAAATATCACATAGAAGTTCAAGTTGAAAACTTAAAAGGAAACACACAAATGAACAAGGAAGAAACAATATCATGACCTAAAATTGAACTAACATCATCCTTAACATGTTAGAAACATGAAACAAAAGGTATTGAGAGTTCAAAGGATCCAAAAATGGCATATTCAAGTCAAACTAGGTTAAGGTACATGTGTGAACCTCCCTTGGAGGTAACTTGACTTGCAAGTTACCTCAAAAATAGGAAAATGGTTCAAAAATAATCAATTAAAATGCACAAGGTAGCTAAACAAGTTGGAAAACAGAGGCCAAAAGCTCATAGCAAGTATCCCTTCAAAGCACCATCAAAAGAAAATAATATTCAAGATGTACCACTTTGAAATGGGAGAATCAAGGGTCAAAAGAAAAGCACCAAAAGTCAACCCTAAAGTCAACCAACCAGGGGAAAAATGGTCCTCAAAAATTTTTCAACTCATCATAGATATGAGGATCAATTTTCATTCATTGGATCAAAAAGGAATGAGAGAAACAAAATAAAGAACAAACAAATCACAATTTAATTCATTTAAAAACTCCTCCAATGTTTAATTATATTTAAAAATGAAAAACAACCTAAAAAATAAAATAAAAATGTCTAAAAATAATAGGCATCTCAAGGTTTGTAAAAAATATTTTTGTGAATTTTTTAGAACATTGGAACTATTTTTAATGAATTAAATTCAAACAAGAAATAAAAGAAAAAACTAAAAGAAAATAAAAGAAAAAGAAAATGCAAGAAAAAACAACAGCCAGTGGATTAGTCTACCAGTCAACAGATCTAACACTCACAAGCGCGCCACGTAGCACTGAGGGCACTTAAGTGAAACGAGGCGTTTCACTAGGGATCCTATGCGTTTCAGTTGACTGTGTACACCATGAGTCTTAATCTTGAACGTGCATTCCAAAAGTATGCTGATCCAATGTTCTATATCACGCCACCTATGCAAACCCTAGTCAACACACTCTGAAAACGCATCTCACACGTTGGATCTAATTACTGAGTCTTCTAAGTCTATCAAATCGTGCGACCATCAGGTCATCTTCTTCACTTAAACTGAAACAAAAGGGAGGGAAATCTTGTCGTGGCCGGAGAAGACTTCAGTCGTCTTCTCCGGCAAGAGCAACAGTGGCATGAGGATCACAAATCCATGGCTAGTTTTCTTTAATTCCTCACAACAAACTCAAATCGAAGACAAACAGATTTGCTTATCAAAACTAAAAGTTCACAAACCTCACTCAATTTGGTCCAGAAATCATCTAGAGGTTATGGAGATTACAGATCAAGCAATGATTAATCAAAACATCACAAGAACAAGCCATACCAGATCAAAACAGTTTGGAGCTTCATCCAACAATCATCATAAATGCCAGTTCGTTTTAGTGATTAATGATCTACATATTGTCTAGGTCTCAAATATGCAAAAATGGCAGAGAATCATGTCATATTTAAAGAGTAAGGTTGATTTGTAAATACCTAGTGGAGAACTTCCACTGAGCCTTCAATTGATGCTTAAGCTTGAAGAAAAGTATCCAGAAACGTTCAGTGATCTTCAATGAAGCCTTTGCAACCTTTAATTTTGCTTGAATCTTGCTAAATCTCAAAAATCGTATTTCACGTGTTCTTCACTTTTTCAAAATGCTCTAGCTCCAATTCTTTAAACAATTCGTGTTCCGAGCATTTGTTCATGATGGAAAGCTTTTATGCAATGGATTTGGAAAGAAATTAAGCCCAATTGAAATCCATGGAATTTGAGTTTTTCACCTTGGCCATGTGCACGAAATCTGTACCAATTTGGCTCCAAAATGATGCAAATCACTTGCTGGTAACATGAGGAGTGTGAATGGCTGGGATTTGATCCTTGTTTGATCTCAATGGTTAATATTTCAAGTGTGACTTAAGCTTGAAGAAAGCTTGAAAATTGCTCATCAAAACTCAGCAAATTCAAATTCTATCATTGCCATTGTGTTTGAAATATAGTTTGCACTCAAAATATGTATCTACTTGCACAAAAATGATCCATAATGAACTAAATCCAATTTTCTCACTTTAAAGCTTTCTCCATGAAAATCACTTTAGGAATTCACCATTCCAATCCAAATTCATGACTTCTCAAGGCTTGGTTAAACAATTGACACAATTTGGAGCACATTTGATGTTGGAAAAATCTCCATTTGAAGTGTGCAAGTTGGTGAAATGGACCTATAATCTTACTTTCCCAAAATACCCCTGACTTGCAAGCCTCATAACTTGAGTTCTACAAATCAGATGAAAGATTTCTAGTACTGTTTGGAACGCTAAGACCATGACCTACAACTTTCATGTTCATCAAAAGTTGAGGAGAAACATCCTTCTAGGTCAAAAATGGCTTGGAAGTTGGTTGACTTTTGTTGACCAAAATCACATTCATCTGAGGACCTGTAACTTGTCTGCATCATAACTTGAGTTCTATAAATCCAATCAAGGACTTCTATACTCAAAAGAAATCTAAGAACATGCTCTACAAGTTTCATGTTGGTAAAAAGTTGAGATGAGACTTGTATCTTGAGATAGGTGGTCTTGAAGTTGGGGACTAAACAAGGGATTTTACACTGAGAATCCTAATTTAGTAACTTCTCACACTCTTGATCCTTCATGAATTGATCTTGAAATGATATATTAGACACCTCAACACAAAATCCCATAACCATAGAGACTTGGATTTGAGTTTTAATCTCCTTCAATTTCACAGTTGACTGAGGATTAACCAAATGAAAACCCTAGATGCAACATTCTTGATTGTGGCTTGTTCCACCTCACCCAACAACTTGAATAAGCTCCAACATGGCTCTCAAAGCACTCAATGAGGTCTCTCAACATCTTAAATCCATAATCATGAATTCACAATCCTTTGATGATCTTGAACTGGCCTCCAAGTTAGGAGCTGACCCACATACATCCATCAATCCTTTCACAAGACTATTGCCCACTTCTAGATGACCTGATGACCATTTAAACTTGAGTAACACCCCTTGCTTAGGCTCAACCCTCTGAGTTGGATCCTCTTGCTATGCATAACCTCTTGATTCCCTGTTCAATGAAGAATGTTATGCAATGCAAATGCTAGAAAGAAATGAAATGAAATATAAACCAAGTTAAGAACAGGTTGGGAAAATTTTGGGGTGCAACAGCTGCCCCTATTCAAACGACTTAGACCTGAATGAGTGAAAAGTGAACGAATTTCATGAAATCAAGGTAAAAGACGGTTGAATACCAAAGAACCCGTAAATTTGCCAACCATAGAAAATAAAATTGCCAACCAGGATCTCCGAAAACAACTGCTCTGATTACAAACACATTCTGCTGGGGAAAAGAGAAACTTAACGAGTAACTCTGCTTGGGAAAACCCTGGAATAGGGGAATACTTCAAATTGACGAAATCTGGATATTCAACGAACAACATGAATCAATGAAATTTGTCGGAGCCTGAACGCTCAACGTAATAGCCGGAGTCTGGATGCTCAACAAAAACAAAACTGGAGCCTGAATGCTCAACAAAATAGCCGGAGCTTGAATGCTCAACGAAAGATTGATCGGAGCCTGAATACTCAACAAACAAAAGGATATATCATTTTCCATTTCACCGGAGCCTGGATACTCAACGGAGAAGCTGGAGCATGGATGCTCGACGTAAAATTGACTGGAGCCTGAATACTCAACTAAATAGCCGAAGCCTGAATGCTCAACAAAATTGGAATCATGGAACAAATGCCGGAGTCTGGATACTCAATGCGCAGGAGAAATTACCACATATTGGAAATCGGACGGAGTCTGGATACTCAATGTAATACATCGGAGCCCAAACGCTTAATGAAAATAAGCCGGAGCCTGGACGCTCGACGAAATAAATCGGAGCCTGAACGCTCAACGAAAGTGACTGGAGCCTGGATACTCAACGGACAAAAGAGATCATTACCATACGAAAATTACCGGAGTCTGGATACTCGACGGAAAACTTGACCGAAGCCTGGATACTCAACGGACAAAACCAAATACCACAAGTCAAAAATTCACCGAAATCTGGATATTCAACGGAGAAGGAGTACTATCACAAAACTTACCAAGGTATGGATACGTTACTGACTTTACCGGAGTCTGGATACTCAACGGAAAAAGCAATATGCCATGAACTGAAAATATACCGGAGTCTGAATACTCAACGGAGAAATCGGAGCCTGGATGCTCAACGAAAATTGACCGGAGCCTGAATACTCAACGGATGAAGGGAAAATATCACAAATATACCCATCAAAAATTGAACACCACACTGTCCTCACTGGAGTCTAGACACTCGATGGAAAAACACAATAATATCAATCACTATGGTCTGGATACCACAACCATCTTTACCGGAGTCTGGATACTCGACAGAAAAAGGAAAACCCTAAATACCTATCATGATCCACTAAGATCCGAAGATACTGCTAGGGAATAACATGAATCGGGGTTTGGAAATCACGCGGGTTGAGAGAAATCACATGGTTTGGATACCAAGGGAAAACATCAAACCTCTGAAGATACACCTGAAACAAAGAGATAACAACATGGTTTATGTTTCACATGCATGTGTTTGAAAATGGCGTAATGCTCCATACGAAATGGAAATGCTACGCATTTGGGTAAATGCTATGCCCGCATGCAGATGCAACAGAACTGAATCAGCAAAATAAATGCTAGAGATACATAAAACACCTTGCTGGAGCAAGAAAATAACCCTGTTGAAAGAATCGCCGATTCTGCCGAGGATAGAGCATAAACTTGCTCATGCCAATAATGATTGGGCTTATGCCGAGAAGCGGGCCCTTGCTGGCCTCCTGCAAAGAAAATACCGACGTGACAACATTCCTTCATTCTGCTAAGGAAAAGAGAAAAAATATGTTGGGGAAACCACCCGTTTCAATTTGCTGGGGATTGCTCCACCAGGGAACGAACCTAACCAGGCTGCAAATTACTCTGTGGGAAGAAAATCCAATCATAACTCACTGGGGAGCGTATACAAGCATGCCCCTTGCGGAGATTACATATGCATCAACTGCCGAAGGAAAGCGTACACGCTATCTTCTTAACTCAAACTGCATACAACTCTACTGGGGATAGAGATACGAACTTCACTGACAGGGAGTAAGACTCTGGCTGGGAATAAGACGAACTTCATCCACACCTTTTGCCCCAAGGGTAACGACTCTGCAACACTGAACAAACAAACAAGATATCCTACGCAATCGGAATCATCTTAGTCATCATTCTTGATGTTGTTCAATTAATTCAAAGTTTTAACAATTATTGGGCAAGGCCTGCAAGTTTATGTAAGTGCAAGCTTATCAAAACACTGGGCGCTTTCACAAATAAAATAGTAAAAGTTAAAACAAAGCACACAGATCAAGTACTGAATAGTATATGTTTATTGATAAATGGCATGTAAATAGGCAAAGTTTTACAACAGATGCAACTCCTAAAAAGAGGAAGTTGCGCAAAAACAAATACAGATATGCACAGAAATATACAAAAATGTACAAAATGTCGGCAACGTGGCACAGACAAACACCATGAGCTGATCCCTCTATGACTCGCATGACTCTGATGCTTTCCCGACGCTTCATCTTCAGAAGAGATTGATTCGGATAAACACGGCCCTCAGGTTCTCCCAATCCACTAAGCAATGAAGTTCCAACGCCGACCGCAGTCATTTGCTTTTTCAATCCCTAACTTTTTCCTAAACCGCCCTTTCGGGTTTTCGATTCACCGGGATACCCATTTTCGCCAAAGTCGCCTTTTCAGGTTTTCGACTTTGCGGATCTACATCTTTTCATTTTTATCCCTAATTTTTGCCCGAACCTATTTTCCTTTTTTATGGTTCGCCGGGATGCCCCATTTTTTCTTGGACTTTTCTTTTTATGTCCAGCAGGTCTCTTTTAAGCAAAGTATTTTTTAACTACGTCTGCATTCATAGGAGATGTGAAATCCTCATCATCCATGGTGGCTAACAACAAGGCTCCTCTAGAAAAGACCTTCCGAACCACATATGGACCTTCAGAATTGGGAGTCCATTTTCTCCTGTGATCTGAGTGTGGTGGGAGAATCTTTTTCAGCACAAGATCGCACGTCTGAAAACTTTGAGGTCGCATCTTCTTATTGTAAGCTTTCTTCATCCGACTCTGATACAACCAACCATATGCAATTGATGCTAGCCTCTTCTCATCCATCAGGCTAAGCTGATTCAAACGGTTTTTTATCCACACTGCCTCATCGAGCTTTACGTCAACCAAAACCCTTAAAGAAGGAATCTCGACCTCTAGCAGTAGGACAACTTCCATACTGTACACTAGCGAGAAAGGAGTTGCCCCGGTTGATGTGCGTACCGTCGTACGATAACCGTGAAGAGCAAAGAGCAACATCTCATGACAATCTTTGTAAGTGACAACCATCTTTTGCACTATCTTCTTAATATTCTTATTGGCCGCCTCCACAACGCCATTCATCTTCGGCCGATAGGGCGATGAGTTGTGATGCTCAATTTTGAAGTTCTGGCATAACTGCTTCATCATCTTGTTGTTCAGATTCGAACCATTGTCAGTAATGATTTGCTCGAGAATTCCATATCTGCAAATAATGTCCTTCTTTATGAATCGGTGTCACTACCGCGAAAATAAGGTGCCGGCAAAATAGAAGAGTCGCCACCTTTCGTTATTTATCCCTCAGAGCGGGAAAGGAAACGATCGGAAAAAACCTGACGAAAAGGTATAAGACAAGGTCATCGCAACCAATGTCTGGATTCGGGAGTCGGTTACGCAAGGGGATGGTATTAGCACCCCTCACGTCCATCGTACTCGATGGGATCCACGCTTGTTGTGTTTATCTGACGGGTTGGTTTAACTATCTACCTATCAAGGCTGGTCTGAAAAGAAAGAAAATGACTCGGCAAACAGTCGCACTTTATGCCTACGTATTCTCATCAAAGAACGAGAAATCAGAGTCAACGTAGTTCGGCTAACTACGGGTTACGGGGGAAGGTGGCTCGCCAATACGTCAGTATTGTGCCTACGTACTCTCAACATATATGAGAGATTAGAGCTTACGTAGTTCGGGATAATACGGATTATGGGAATTCAGATTCATCTGTTTTTTCGAGTAGGGTTAACAGACAGTTCCAGCAGTTTGGTATACGCAACTCGACCCTTGGAGACTTAGGCGTTACCGTTTGCGGTAGAACTGGGAGTTAACGACACTCTTTTCTTCAGAAAAACTTCCTTTGAATTATGGGCCCACAGGGCAAAAAGGTTTGTAGTTTGTTTTCTGTCTTTTACGGAAGAACTGTTTTTTATGGTTGTCTGTAGTTTGTACAGCACTAGAGACTATGACTTAGGAGCGAATGCACCGTATAGCGTCCAAAGGACATATACTAAACATCCTATATGATTGAGAGGAGACCGCATAATCATCACTTCCCAAGTAGCTTAAGGCTCGTAACGCGCTTGTACTAACTTGCCTTTATTACGTTTTTTACTATTGTTTTGAGATGAGAAGAGAACGAACTCTATGG
Source organism: Lathyrus sativus (assembly GCA_963859935.3). Taxonomy (NCBI): domain Eukaryota; kingdom Viridiplantae; phylum Streptophyta; class Magnoliopsida; order Fabales; family Fabaceae; genus Lathyrus; species Lathyrus sativus. The sequence goes on along the minus strand of OZ012736.1, from coordinate 155,886,395 downwards.
GGAGACAGTCAAGTCCTAATGTTGTCATGCCAAGGATTCATCCTATGGTTGAGGTTTGAAACAGGGAACTCCTAGAAGTTATCATACATAGGTTTCAACCTAAAGTTCTAATCATCACTTCCTTATCAAAGGAAGTGAGATTCCTAGGGGATCATGTTAATGGTATACAGAAACAGATAAAGCATCAGCTTAAACAGATAAACTGTAAACAATAAAGATGCACATGCAATGCAACAATACAAGCAGAGGGAGACTCACTCAACCTCTTAGCAATCAAGCAAAGAAAAATAGACAAAACAGACAAGTAGAGGGAGCTCACTCAACCTCTATTATGCAAATACGTCAATTAGAAAAAGAAAAACAACACACAAGCAAGGGGAGGATCACCTCAACCCTTAAGGAAAACAAGCAGAGGGAGACTCACTCAACCTCTAAATGCAGTCATGCATCTATGCTTAAACTATCCTAAACATGAACTATCCTAATGCACCACACCACTCAATCATGAATGAGGAGAAGGACTTATGACAGATAACGGATTCGTTCCACAAGTAATCATACAAGGCTTCTATCCTAAGGAAAGAAATTGGGTGTTGGGAGGCCAGGGTAAGGTACACAGGAACTTATCCCATGCACTCAACCAACTGAAAGAGATTTGGGGGAATCCTAAAGGTTTGGCTCGTTCAAGAGATGTGCAACATTCCCCCCTCAGGAGGGACTATGCTACCCAAAGAAGGTTCCTAAAAAGAATTGAATAAGAGAATATTAGGAGAATGGAGATGAGAAGCAAGGTAAGTTCCACAGGAACTTACCACAGACACTCAACCAACTCCACTTCCTTAGAGAGAGAGAGCTTTCATAGACTCAACTCCCCTATGATAATGCAATGTATTCCTCCACAGGAGGAAACATGCTCACAAGGAGGATTCCAATCAAGCAAGGAAAAATTGAATAGGAAACTACCCCTATAGGAAGAATCATCCATCTATTTAATCTTCTAAAGAACCACAAAGATTTCCTTCTAAGGATCACCTATACTAAGGGTTCAAGAGTTCTAAAAGAGGCATCTATCTAATTACCAATCTATCAAGAAAGGATATGGGACCTAGAATCATCTAATGGTCATTTATAAGACTAACCCATGCATTTAACCTAGTTAGGGTCACCTAAGCTAAGGTTAACTTGTAAAATGGGGAACTAAGAGAAAATCATTCCTAAAAATTCTAAGGAAAATGCTATATTATCCTACATGTATCAATTAGATACGGTACAAAAATCAGGGGCTACACCTAAATCAAAAGGCTCAAATTAAATCTAAAACCTCAAGGGTACACTAAAGGGGTCCAACAATGAACACTCCTAAACAACTATCATAAAATCCTATTTAGAATCATCTAAAAAATCTCAACAAAAATCACATAACATCATCAACATGTCTGTCACCAGCACACAAAATTTCAATATCAAACTCAAAAGCATGGATGAGAAATAAAATCAACAAGCTCGGCATACAATTTCTCAATTATTAAAAACATACTAAAATAGAAAATATGCCATTAATTGAAAAATGCATGAAAATGGAAATTAAAAAATGTGATAAAACTCTAAACACATCCAAGTATTCATATGATTTATTTCAGGAATTATCAACAACAATTACTATTTTTACATGAAATAAAACTAACAAGCATTAAAACAAAAAATAAAAGAAAAAGAAAATAAAAGAATTAAATGGAGGGAGGTGCAAGCAGCACAAGTTCACATGTTAATTCGCTTGGGCTTTGCGCTGGGGGGTGGGAATATCGCTTCTACTAAGCCCAACTGAGTTTCACACTCATCTTCTATTCAAGGGAACAAGCCAGGGGTGTACTACGTAACAATTTCATGTGTTAATTGGTTTGGGCCTAGAAACGGGGGTGTGGTTAGCGTTATAAACTAGGCCCATGAGAGTTTTCTAGTGAAACTCTGCGTTTCACTTAAATTGGAAATTAGCCAAGGGAAGTGGACACGCGGGCTCATCAAAGCCGTGAGATCAACATACCGGTCCAACCAAACAGAGCCATCGTGTGGCTGTGATACGACCTGGGATTTAAACATTAAAACTGAGGGAATATGCCCGCGGTGGTTGCAGGGGCGGTCGGAGAAGATCTGGTCATCTTCTCCGGGGAGAATGCACAGTGACCATAAATTCAACCTCAATGAAACCTTACTTTCTTTACATCATTTTGCTCGTCTCATTCCCTATATTACCAATCTACGATTCATTTTCGATTTTAACCATTAACAAGTGAGATATCTTAACTACAACTTGGAATGCCATATCACAAAGTGCCACGATTCTCTACTAAACCTATACAAAATCAATCTATGTTTCACGTAGACCTTAACCACATGTATCTATGGTGTTAAATGTGTATAATTTAAGAGTAATTTTGAGAGGAAGAAATCTGGTTCAGAGCTTCGAATATGGTGACCTTCAGGGCTCAATTCTCTTCGAAAAGATGCAGATTCCTTCAATGGATGATGATGAACAAGTCTTGAGTTCCAATTTCTTCTGAAACTCCTTCAATATCCAAACTCAAAAATCAAACTTCAAGCTTCTTCCACAACTGATTCCAACTGCTTCTCAACAGAAAATGGCACTAGAAGCTTCTGAAAATGATCCACAATCCATTTATAGTCTGTTCTGATCCATTGGGGGGACATTCATGGCCCAATTTGTGATTTCCAACTTTCAAGTTTCTTCCAAAATTTCACTTATAATTCATTAAAATGGCTTGAAATCATTCAATTATCAATTGTTTTGAATTTTCCCTTTTAATTCATTAAAATGGTCTTTTTTGAGAAATTCCTTCAACCAATGCTTACTCTAGTCCATATCCATGGGCTCTTAATATTTGGCTGAGCTAAAAACATCATTTTGAGCAACTTTGAAGTCGAACAAAACTCCATTTGAAGCTTGCAAGATAGTGAAATTGACCTATAATTCAAAATGACCTGTAATGTCCAAATACCCAAAATACCCTTGACTTGTCAAAGCCATAACTTGAGTTCTATAAATCCAATCATAGACTTCTAATACTATTTAGAAAGCTAAAAGGATAAGGAAAAACATTCATGTTGACCAAAAGTTCATAGGAATCATCCTTCTAGGGAAAAAGTGTCATGCAAGTTGGGTAACTTTCAAGCTCCAAATTCACAAGCCTCAGATGACTTGTAACTTGTCTGGCTCATAACTTGAGTTCTATAAACCCTATCAAGGACTTATAGTACTCAAATTAAATCTAAGATCATGCCCTACAACAATCATGTTGGGGTCAAGATGAGATGAATATCATATCTTGAGTTAAGTGGTCTTGAAGTCAGGGGTCAAGCTAGGGGATTTTACACTGTCAAGCCTTAGAAACCCTAGCTTAAAACTTCTAAAACTCTTTAATCATGATGAGTTAACCTTGGAATATTCCTTAGAACATATCAATGTATCAATCCATGATCACATGGCTCTTGAATTAGGTCTCAACCTTCTTCAAATCATTAGTTGACTTAGGGTCACCCAGATGAAACCCTAATTGCACCAATCTTTGGTATATCTTCATATCCTCCACATAATGACCTGTCTAGGCTTCAAAATGAATTTCAACACTTCTCATGAGCTCTATCAAGACCTCAATCCCAACTCTATAGCCTCAGAATCATCTGATGATCTTCCCACAACTCTCAAGTTAGGAGACCTACACACTTGGTTTTAACCACTCTTTCTGAGGATCTTTTAACTTCTCTGACAAGGATATCAACCCTTGAAAACTTGAATAACCTTCTTAGCTAGCTTCATAGCCTTGTATAGCTCTTGATTAGTAATCATACCCCTTGATCTCCTGCACACATGCCAATGAAATGCAAATGATAATGCTAATGTGAATGAAATGAAACATAAGCTAGGTAAAGAAAAGTTGGGCAAATTTTGGGGTGCAACAGCTGCCCCTATTCAAACGGCTTGGACTTGACTGGATGAGAAGCGAACGACTCTCAAACAATCAAGGTAAAAGGCGGTTGAATACCAACAAACCCAGAAATTTGCCAACTGCACAAGCACACGGTACTCTGATGGGGACAAATCTTCGGAAACTGAAATAATAGTTGCACGACAACTAGCTGGAGAAATACTGATCTGAATCTCCATCAGGATGATTCTATGATTTCAACGTAGATCTTCGTCCTCAACTCATCAAGGGATCACCGGTTACACGGTAACTGGCGATTTACCAACCGCACAGGTAAATGATACTCTGATTGGTAGGAACATCTTCAAAACTGAATAGCAGTTGCACGGCAACTCTGCTGGGGATTTGGTCACACGGTAACCGAAAATTTGTTAACCGTACAAGTAAACGATACTTTGGTGGGTTGGACAATCTTTGAAGTCTAAAATGGCAGTTGCACGGCAACAGGCCCAAATCTCCATCAGGATGATCATCAGATTTCACTGCAGCTTCTTCCTCAAGTCATCAAGGGCTCACTAGTTACACGGTAACTGGTGATACATAGCCGATTTTGTCGTCAGGCATTCTGCGGCGCAGCAGCAGAGGAATTCCTCGGGACTCATTAGGTTATCAGGAACTTTTGACAATCTCTGTAATCATGCCATCGAGCATTCAAAGCAATTCTCGGGCGTCAGCCGGACTTCAATCATCAAGTCTTCAAGGGAAATTTCACCTTCTCCCTTTTTTTTAAAAAATTGTTGGGGATGATACGTCTCCGCTGGGGAATTCTAGAGAACTATCAAGTAAGTCTGGTTCAGGGATCCAGAAATCCTTCTGGATGAATCACCTCTGTTGAGGACTTCAAGAATCATCTTGGACAAGTAACTCCGCGGGGGACTTCAAGAATCCTCCTGAACCAATAACTCTGCTGGAGATTTCAGGAATCATCCTGAGCAAACACTCTGCCGGGGACTCTAAGCATCAACTTTAGCAACCAACTCTGGCGACTTCATTGGGGATTTTAAGAATCATCTTAAGCATACCACTTCGCTGGGGAATCATGAATCATCTTGAGCAAACCATTCAGCAGAGGAACACCTGCAAAACAAGAAAGGCAACGACCTAGCTCATGTTTCATATGCATATGCTTTGACAATGGCACAATGCTCCACACGGTGGAAATGCTACGCGTTTTTAGGGAGAATGCTATGCAATCATGCAAAATGCTACGACCCCATCAGCAAAATAAATGCTGAAGGGAAGATCTTCCTGTCAAGGAGAAAGGACCACTCTGGTGGAGAGGAGGAATCATCCTGCCGAGGAGAAGAAGTCACACCAATCTCAATTGGACTAAACCCGGGCATACGAACTCCAGACGACTACTGCAGGGGAACAAAGTTCTACGAGAATCTGGACCTGCTCAACTAGGTATACGAACCACAATCTACTGAGGAAAAGATATCAATCGCAGAAATAAACTACACGGCCTTCGCGGCTAAAATTTTCTTGGAGATCACGACTCCGATGGGGAAATACAGCATCAACTATTCAGTACTCTCTACTGGGGAAAACCAATCATGGCCTGAACGACTTTCAAGAACTCAACTCTCTTGGGGAACTGCAAACTCGGTTGGGGAGGGGAAACCAGACGCTGGACTCACTCCTACCTGCTGGGGAGAATACAACTCTATGGGGAAATTCGATTCCATTGGAGACTTCAGCCTTGAACTATCTAAAGCTGAACACTTGCGAATAGTCTTCTATGAGAAAACCGCACATTGACCCAATGTTGGGGATGAACATACGCTTCAGCGCATGACTCAACTGGGGAGATGATGATCCTTCCTCAGGATGCATCAGGTTGGGGAGAATCTTCTCTGCTTGGGGAGACATATCAATGCTTACGGTTCCACGTTCAGACTCCATGGGGAAACGCCGCCGAACTTGCCGGGGAAGAAGGAATCATCCTGCTTGGAAAACATCTGGCGTACTGCCTGGAATGTGCCGCACCTGCAACAACACGAAAAAACAGACAAGATACCCTTCACAAAGGGACCTATCAAGGTTATCATCCTGCGATAATGTTCAGGTAATTCAATGTTTCAAAAATTATTGGCCTAGGCCAGCAAGCTTATGTATGCGCATTTTATCAAAAACATCGGGCGTTCTTTTTCGCAAACAAAACAGATAAAAACTAAACAAACAAACAGGATTGCTGAATAGTATACGTTTTATTGATAACGAACCCCTAAATGGGCAAAATGTCTTACAACAGATGCAAGCTCTTGAAATGAGGAAGCTGCGCAAGCATAATAACATAAATATACATCAGTATATACACAAATGTTGGCAATGTGGCGTAGACGAACACCATGAGTTGATCCCTCTATGACCCACTCGACTTCGATACTTCTCCGACGCTTCAGCTTCAGAAGAGATTGATTCAGATAAACGGCCGTCAGGTCTTCCCAAACAATGAAAATCCACAAGCGGAATGCAGTCATTTGCTTTTGAAATCCCTAACTTTTGCATGAATCGCCCTTCCGGGTTTTCGATTCATCGGGATACCCTTTTTTGCCAAAGTCGCCCTTCCAGGTTTTCGACTTTGTGGGTGTACATTCTTTCATTTATATCCCTAATTTTTTCCCGAACCTTTTTCCCTTTTTTATGGTTCGCCGGGATGCCCCATTTTTGCCTGGATATTCTTTTTTCTTTCCAGCGGGTCATTTTTTAAGCAAAGTATTTTTTAATTGCGTCCGTGTTCACAAGGGATGCAAAATCTTCGCCATCCATCGTGGATAACAACATGGCTCCTCCCAAGAAGACCTTGCTGACGACGTACGGACCTTCGTAATTGGGAGTCCACTTGCCCCTGTGATCGGAATGTGGTGGAAGAATCTTCTTCAGGACAAGATCACCCGTCTGAAAGCTTCTAGGACACACCTTCTTATCATAAGCTTTCTTCATTTGGCTCTGGTACAGACGACCATATGCAATCGATGCTAGTCTCTTCTCATCCATCAGACTGAGTTGGTTCAGTCGGTTCTTAATCCATTCTGCCTCATCGAGTTTTACGTCAACCAAAACTCGTAAAGAAGGAATCTCAACTTCTAACGGTAGGACAACTTCCATACCGTACACTAGTGAGAAAGGAGTTGCCTCGGTTGATGTGCGTACCGTCATACGATAACCGTGCAATGCGAATGGCAGCATCTCATGCCAATCTTTTGTACTATCTTTTTGATGTTCTTGTTGGCCGCTTCAACCGCGCCATTCATCTTCGGTCAGTAAGGTGATGAGTTGCGATGTTCAATCTTGAAGCTCTGGCATAACTCCTTCATCATCTTGTTATTCAGATTCGAACCATTATCAGTAATGATCCGCTCGGGAATTCCGTATCGACAGATGATGTCCTTCTTTATGAACCTAGCCACCACCTGCTTGGTCACATTAGCATACGAGGCTGCCTCCACCCACTTGGTGAAGTAGTCGATGGCTACCAAAATGAAGCGATGACCATTAGATGCAGTGGGCTCGATCTTGCCTATCATATCAATGCCCCACATGGAGAACGGCCACGGGGATGACATGACATTCAACGGGCATGACGGTACATGGATTTTATCAGCATATATCTGGCATTTATGACATCTCTTCGTGAATTTGAAGCAATCTGACTCCATCGTCAACCAGTAATATCCTGCTCTCAGGATCTTTCTCATCATAGCATGCTCGCCGGCGTGCGTACCAAATGTGCCTTCATGGACTTCTTCCATAAGAAAAATAGCTTCTTTCTCATCTACACATCTGAGTAGCACGAGATTGTGGTTTCTCTTATACAGAACTCCATCAGGATTGAGATAAAAATTTCCAGACAGCCTCCTTAGAGTCTTCTTATCCTGGGTTGACGCTCCCGCATGATACTCCTTAGTCATAAGGAAGGTCTGGATATCATGGAACCATGGCTTGCCATCGGAGGCTTCCTCGATTGCGAAAACGGATGTAGGTCTATTAAGACGAGAAAGGACAATTCTTGGAGCTTCATTCCAAAAATTGACTTTATACATCGAAGCCAACGTCGCTAAGGCATCAGCCATCTGATTTTCAGCTCTGGGCACATGATGGAGTTCCACTCGATCAAAGAATGGAAGCAGCCTTCTGGCATAATTCATGTATGACACCAAATTCTATTGACGAGTCTCCCACTCCCCTTTAATTTGGTTAACCACAAGTGCCGAGTCACCGTATACATCCAGGTATTTGATTCTCAAATCAATAGCTTCATCTAAACCCATGATGCACGCCTCGTATTCCGCTTCATTATTGGTGACTGGAAAAGTCAATCTAACAATGAACGGGATGTGGGATCCATGGGGAGTCGTAATGTATGCCCCAATGCCACTTCCGTAAGAATTAACCGCCCCGTCAAATATCAATTTCCACTGGGACTTCCTATCTGGCCCCTCGTCGGACAACAGTTCATCACAATCTTTCACTTTGAGAAACATGATATCCTCATCAGGGAATTCAAATCTCATCGGCTGATAATCTTTGATATGATGTTCGGCAAGGTATTCAGACAATACGCTTCCCTTAATGGCCTTCTGGGAAACATACTAAATGTCATATTTTGTCAACACCATTTGCCATCTGGCAATCCTGCCTGAAAGCGCTTGCTTCTCGAAGACGTACTTCATCGGATCCATCTTCGAAATTAGCATGGTCGTGTGATTGAGCATATACTGTCGTAAACGTTTGACAGCCCACGCGAGTGTGCAACACGTTTTTTCCAGCATTGAGCAACGGGATTCAAAATCTATGAACTTTTTACTCAAGTAATAAATGGCATGCTCCTTTCTGCCAGTCTCGTCGTGCTGACCGAGAACACAACCCGTGCTATTCTCAAGAACTGTCAAGTACATGATTAGGGGTCTTCCGGCCACTGGGGGTATCAAGATTGGAGGTTCCTGCAGATACTGTTTTATCTTATCAAATGCCTTCTGGCAATCCTCGTTCCAGATAATCGCCTGATCTTTTTTCAGTAGTTTGAACATCGGTTCACACGTGGCCGTGAGCTGAGATATAAACCTTGCAATGTAGTTTATTCTGCCCAGAAAACCATGAACTTTTTTTCAGTCTTTGGCGTTGGCATCTCTTGTATGGCTTTTATCTTTGCAGGATCAACCTCAATGCCTTTTTCACAAACGATAAACCCCAGTAGTTTTCCAGACCGTACTCCGAAAGTACACTTGTTAGGATTCAGCCTCAACCTGAACTTCCTAAGCCTCTAAAAAAGCTTCAGCAAATTGACCAGATGTCCCTCCTCCGTTTGGGACTTTGCAATCATGTCATCAACATAGACTTCAATCTCATGGTGAATCATGTCATGAAACAAAGTAACCATTGCTCGTTGGTAAGTGGCCCCTGCGTTCTTCAGACCGAAAGGCATTACTTTATAGCAAAACGTTCCCCACGGTGTAATAAACGTAGTTTTCTCCATGTCCTTCGGCGCCATCTTGATCTGATTGTAGCTGGAGAAGCCATCCATGAACGAAAACACGGAAAACTGAGCTCTATTGTCGACCAACACATCAATATGAGGGAGCGGGAAATCATCTTTAGGGCTCGCCCTATTCAAATCCCGATAATCGACGCACATTCGCACCTTACCGTCCTTCTTCGGTACAGGTACTATGTTGGCGACCCACGGAGGGTAAGTAGTGACCGCTAAGAAGCCAGCATCCAGCTGCTTTTGCACTTCTTCTTTGATCTTAACGGCCATATCTGGTCGTGTCCTTCTAAGCTTCTGCTTAACGAGAGGACAATCTTCTCGCAGTGGCAGATGATGGACCACTATGTCAGTATCGAGTCCGGGCATATCTTCGTATGACCAAGCAAAGATGTCATTATACTCTCGAAACATCTCGACCAATCTCTGCTTGACATCGCTCTGCAATGCAGTCCCCATCCTGACATTTCTGATAAGTTCCTCATAACCCAGATTTACAATCTCAATCTCTTCCTCGTGAGGCAGAATGACTTTCTCTTCTTGTTTCAACAAACGGGCCAACTCTTTGGGAAGGTCTTCGTCTTCATCAATCTCTTCTTCGGCTTGATAGATCGGGCAATCGAAGTCGAAGTGAGTCGTAGAAGGTTCATAGTCGATGTCATATGCGATGTGAATCCTGCAATAACAAAGGTTAAGCTTAAAACAAGGATATGCAGGTTAGCACAAACCATATTGCCATTTTATTGTTTTCAAAACAAAAATAAAAACAGGAATAACAGTGATCACAATATTCGAATGCAAAGGAAAAACGCCGTTTTATTTATTGATAAATTGTATGTACATAACCAAACAAGGCCCTGACAATAAAACCCATATGCCCCGGGTAGGACATAGGGTTGTACAATAATTGGAGAAAGTAAATCATTACTCTTTGTCTGTCACTTGGATGACCTCCCGGACGGACCAGTTGTTGAGGCTCTGGCCTGGCTTGCTTGGCTGAATCCAGGAATCTAGGTCACAATCACTATCTTCGCCGTCTTCAGACACTGCGTTGACATTTTCAAATATCACCCCGCCCCTTGTGAACTGGATCGGCCCTTTGACGCGCGGCGCACTCTGAGAGGAGGAAGCATCAGCAGAAGGAGAATACCCTAACCCAAACTTATCCTGTTTGTTAGGGATTTCCAGAACTTGCCCCCAGCCTGGGGCAGAGCCAGCCTGAACAACAGCCCGAGCTTCCTTGAAGGAAGAGAGAGTCATCTCCGGTTTCTCAATCATCACTGGAGTCACATCTTTGACCTTAACAGCTTCGGATGCCTGACACAAAGTTTCGTGGATCTCGCCATCCACCTCAACATATTTGAAAGACGACAAATGGCTCACCATTATATCTTCTTCACCATAGACAGTTATGATGCTGCCCCCCACAGTATACTTTAGCTTCTGGTGCAATGTGGAGGTCACTGCGCCAGCATAATGGACCCATGGCCGGCCTAACAGACAACTATAGGCTGGCATGATATCCATGATGTAGAAGACTGCGTCGAAAGTTTCCGGTCCAACTTGGATGGGTAGAGTTACCTCCCCAAATACATGACGCTTGGTTCCATCGAAAGCTTTCACAACCAGGTCTCTGGGTGTGCAAATCAATCCTCTCGTATCCAGCTTCATCAGAGCTTTCTTCGGGGGAACATTGAGCGATGATCCGGTGTCCACCAACACATGGGACATAATTGTTCCCCTATACTCTATCGAGATATGCAGGGCACTATTGTGGTTTCTTCCCTTCGGCGTCAGCTCTAGGTCAGTGAATCCTAACCCATTCCCGGCATTCACGTAAGCCACTACCCCTTCCAGTTGGTTGACCGAGATCTCCTGTGGTACATATGCTGCATTCAGGACTTTTAGCAGCGCGTTGCGATATGCCTCAGAACACAACAACAAATTCAGAATAGAGATTTTCGATGGTGTTTGATGAAGATGATCAACGATCTTATAATCACTTTTCTTGATCAACCTCATGAATTCTTCAGCGTCTTTTACAAGTAGGTCTTTCTCTACCCCATGAGGGGTTTCCTCAATGACCTTATTCTTTCCTTTATCAGCTTTCTCAGCTTTGTCAGTTTTGTCAGCCACAACTTCAGGTGGAGCGAATACTCTTCCGCTACGTGTTATTCCGCCAGTTCCCACTAGGTTGTCCACAGACTGCCCAAATGGTTCCAACTCCAATTTCTCTCCGTTACAGTAGACGTCTGCCCCATAGTGCCATGGAACAGCGTTGGTACTTTCAAATGGTATAGGCCTAGCTTTTGTGATGGTAATCGTGGGTGGCCTGGACGCAGAAATGGTTATTGTCTTACGAGGGATGGTGATAGTGGTAACTCCATCATCCTTCTTCAGCATTACTTCTCCAGACCTGTTCTCAGCCCTCCGATTAAACTGCAAGATTCCTTCGGTCATCAGACTCTGAATCCCCGTTATCAACTGTTCACAACCGTCTGAACGAATTGCACAATCCATACACAATTCTCCACAGCCCGGAAAGATGCCTCTCTTCATCAACTTGGCTTTAACGAAACCAAGCGGTGTCCTCAGGTCCTTGACATCAGTCAATAAATCTGGGTCCTCTTCTTCAATAATGGCATTCACCCCTATCTCCCCCATGGTTCGGCATAGGGTTCTTTGTGACATTCGGCACATTATTAGAAAAATTGATGATTTTAGAGTGAAACATATCTTGCACCTTGTGCTTGAATGCCTTACAGTTTTCTATCGAGTGGCCAGGTGCCCCCGAGTGAAAATCACATCTTGCATTCGCATCGTAGCCCTGTGGAGGTGTCCCTGTCAAGGGAGCCAGGGTTCTTTTCTGAACTAGATGTAACTGAAGCAAAGTTTGTAATAGCTGAGCATATGACATAGGAGGTGTCTCAAGATGACGATTTTCCAGAGGTGTTTTGTTCTGGTACCTCCTCTACCCTTGCTGATTTTGCTGCTGCTGCTTCTGAGGTTGCTAGACAGCAGGGATGGTTATGCTAGCGACCTGCTGGCGCTGGCCTTTACCTTTCCTCCGAGCGTTAGACACTGCGCTCGTCTCTCCTTCACGCCTCTTGCCACTGTACGGTTTCTTTCCTCCTCCAGCTGAGGATAGATCAACACCCTGAATTTTTCCTAGTTTGATTCCACTTTCAACGTGCTCGCCAATAATGATGAGATCGGAGAAACTTCCTGACATACCATTGACCAGTTTCTCATAATAAAACCCCGGAAGAGTGGCTACAAACATCTCAACAAGCTCTCGTTCAACCATCAGCGACTGAACTCTAGCTGCTAGTTCACGCCACCTCTGGGCATACTCTTTGAATCCCTTGTTGTTCTTCTGAGACAAGTTTTGCAGTTGAACCCGGTTAGGAGCCAAGTCACTGTTATACTGATAATGGTGTACAAAGGCCTCAGCAAGTTCTTTCCATGTACGTACACTGGTGGGTTCCAAACCCATATACCACTCCAAGGATGGACCGGACAAGCTGTCCTGGAAGAAGTGCATCAGTAGCTTCTCATCTTCAGAGTGAGTGGACATCTTTCGGTAATACGACCTTAGATGGACACGAGGGCAAGTGGTGCCCTTGTACATCTCAAAGTCGGGTACCTTAAATTTGGGAGGCACCTTAAAGTCTGAAATCAATCCCAGCTTAGTCATGTCGACACCCATAGTATTCAAGTTCTCAAAACTCTTCATTTTGTCCTCGAGGGCTTTAAACCTCAGACGGGCTTCAGCATTCAATTCGCCCTCAGCTCCCTTCTGTGAGAATAAGTCCTCTTGGCGATCTTCTAGCCATGGCTGATTTCCATTTCCAGCAGCAAATCCAGCATTATCAATACCATACATGTTACCAGCACCGACATTCCCTGCATTGCCAGTTCCTCCAATGTTGCCATGGCCTATCCCAGCATTGCCATTGGCTACAAAGTTACAGTTACCGACGCCAGTCGTATTTCCATTAAGCCCGATGTTAGTGACCATATTGTCGTTACCACTTCCATTCCCTCCAGTCACAGGGATGTCATTCTAAGGGGTCTCAACAAGTGGAGGGTTAGGAGTGTTCTCACCATGAAGCACACAGTTGCTGTCAACCCTTGAGATCAGTGGTTGCACCAAGGTTCTGAGCTGGTCTTGGCCGTTAGCGACCACTTGCTTGAGTTCCATGAAGTGGTCCATCCTCTCTCTGAGTTCCTGGATGTCGGTCTGCACTTGTTCCATTGCTCTAGCTTGATTCGCTCTGGTCGAGTATCGGTGGATAGGTCTTCGGTCAATCCTGAAACAACCTGCATGGGTTAGAAAAATGGCAAGGTACTTGTTATGCATATGATTCATGCAAATGCAAACACGTATCCATGCATTAGGAGGAAGTCCCCCTCGATTCTAGCTTCCGAGACAAATAAAGTCTACCGTCCAATCACGGAAAGAAAATCCTCATATATATCAGAGAAAACCCACGAGGGTGGCATACAACAGTAATTGAATACAACTGAAGCAACAATCACGACCCCAACCAACAGGCCTGGTGGTGATCAGCATATCAATGCATAAAATGTACAAAAGAAATACAAAGAAATCAGGTGCAGCCACGGGCACGGAAATCCTCTAGTAACTTCTTCGTATCGGGATGATCAGGCTGGGTGAGCAGGCCCTGGATCAGCAGATCCCTCTGCCTAATGGACTCTGGGAGGTTCTCGGCAACGCTCCTAGAAACACCTTCTTCAGAATGGTTCTCCACCCTACTCCTCTTAGCATCATCCCGGAGTTGACAATCCATCAGGTTTGCTTTGGTCTCAACCAACCTATACTGGACATCTCGTCGAAGTGAGGCTTCATCCTCTATCTTCTTGTCTTTGGCCTTAATCTGAGCTTCCAACTGGGCTATCTGCTGCTTCAGCTTTTCTTCCTTCTCTTTGTGGCTAGTCAAAGTGTTGTTCCACAATTTCTCAAACTTGGACAATTTCAGGTACACTCTGTCAAGGTCCTGCTTCTTGGTGGTTAACACCCCATGCACTGCCTTCAGGTCCAACCCAAGACGCTCCCTAGAGTCAGTCTCCTTGGTCAAATTAGTGCCCAAGTGGTTGATCATCTTTGTCTGCTTCTTGCAGGTGTAGACGACTTTGCTCTTTTCTTTTCGGAGTTGAGCGATCTCGTTTTCCAGTTCTTCGTTGTCTTTGACTAGCTCTTCGTTCTTAGCTTGAAGCTGCTCATACTTCTGGATCTCAATCATGGTAGGCTCTGAAGGGCAGTCCGGCTTGACAGAAGGAAAAGGCATCTGCATTTTCTCTACTCTGCTACGAATCCAGTCCACATAAGGAGGATAAGCCTGATTATTGCTTTTCCCTAATGAGGTCTTTCCTCTTCGATGAACGTTGTTCCAAGCATGTTAGAATCTAACCAGATCATCTCCTTCCAATGCGCTAGTGAGGTACAGAGATTCCTGTACCTCTTCGTCCTTAGGAGGGCCCCTCAAGGCATACCCGAATTTCCTAATAGCGATAGATGGATTGTAATTAATGCAGCCTTTCCTACCCACCAGAGGGACATTAGGAAAGTTCCCACAGCTGTAAATAATTTCACTCCCCAGGTGATCTCTATCAAACCAGTCAATGTCTTTGGCAGACAAGCTCATCAGACGCTCAGACCACTCTTTCGTCTCTGCAGTCTTTATAAAAGGACCATCCTTCGGTAAGTGAGTGACAAACCATCTGTAGAACAATGAAGCACAACAGGCGACACCCTTGCCTTTTCTATTTTCGTTCTTGTAATGCACTGAATGATACACGTCTCCGAGCAAGATTGGGATTGGATTTCTTGAGACGAAGATACGAAGAGCATCCACATCCACAAAATTCGGAATATTGGGGAATAACATGATATCATATATGCACAAGGCCAAAATAGCTTTGAATGCCACCCAGCAGTCCTTCTTGGCGAAGTGTCGGGCCTTCTCAGCTAAAAAAGGTAATGGGAACCCCCAGGCTCCATTTCTCCTGACTGTCTTTCCTTTCAACTCAGAAACCTCAATATGCAGAGCTGTAGCAACACTAGCCAGTTCTGGCTCCTGATCAATAGGCCATAAGGGTACCTGAGCAAGAATAGGTATTTCCAATATGATAGAAAACTCTTCCAAAGTGGGGGCCAGCACATAGCTTGGGAATGTGAAGCAACGTAGCGGAGTATCATAAAACTGAAGCAGAGTCTGGAGTCCGTTTAATTCATACACAAATGGCTTGCACACAACACTGAGCAGCTTCCCATTAGTTCCTCTGAAATCTCTCATCACTTCTTTAGCAGGCAAGGAAATCAAACCCCTCAAAATAGTGATATCTGGAGTACGAAATTTATAGGCCAAAGTTCTTCTCACATTGGGCTCCATGATGGACACAGAAAGGACAAGATTGCTAGAATCGAGAGAGAACTGCACACCTGCAACACAGATACGGGTTAAATGCCATGCAGTATGAAAATGTAAATGCAAATGCAAAATGCAGCAGGAGATCAAGAGTGTTATGATGTGCGGTGCTGTGCTGTGAAGTGGCAGGCCATAATTTTGCTTCAACAAGAATATACCATAATAAAGGCCTACTGAAACCCACAATACTGATTCACTGTCAAGAAAACTAGGTAGTCTGAAGGTTACGGTTTCTTGCAATAACTCGACCCTGCTCACAGGTATGGACCTAATCACGGAAAAGGTTCGGCATCCTATGTGTTCATCAGCGTCACAGAATTTCAAGAAACGATGATGCGATACCCAAAAGGTGTGGCATCATCATCTCTTGAAGTGGCCTCACTCAGCTGAATCACAAGTGATCAGTTCCCAGAGTCGACAATCCTTAGATCTGAAATCCTTTCGACGGCCCACTGGGCTGGAAATGGAAATCATCTCAAAGAATCTCGTTTGAGTGCAGATTGTGTGGGAACTAGTGCATGCCTAACATGCAGGTTCACCATTAATCTGCTTCTAAAACCATGTACATACTCAAGTCTGGGTCTGGCTTATCACTCATCCGAGTCCCCCCACAACAGCACAGCAGTAATAATATCATATTGAAAATAAAATGTGGAAGGTAAAAAAAATGCGATAAATAAACACAACCTAACAGGTAAACACGCAAGCGCTAGGATTGACTCGCACAGGGGATGTTGGGTCCCCAGCAGAGTCGCCAGTTGTCGTTACCGCAAAAATAAGGTGCCGGCAAAACAGAAGAGTCGCCACCTTTCGTTATTTATCCCTCAGAACGGGAAAGGAAACGATCGGAAAAAACCTGACGAAAAGGTATAAGACAAGGTCATCGCAACCAATGTCTGGATTCGGGAGTCGGTTACGCAAGTGGAAGGTATTAGCACCCCTCACGTCCATCGTACTCCATGGGATCCATACTTGTTGTGTTTATCTTGCGGGTTGGTTTTACTATCTACCTATCAAGGTTGGTCTGAAAAGAAAGAAAATGACTCGGCAAAGCATCGCACTTTATGCCTACGTGTTCTCATCGGAGAACGAGAAATCAGAGTCAACGTAGTTCGGCTAACTACGGGTTACGGGGGAAGGTGGCTCACCAATACGTCAGTATTGTGCCTACATACTCTCAACAGATATGAGAGATCAAAGCTTACGTAGTTCGGGATAATACGGATTATGGGAATTCAGATTCATCTGTTTTTCCGAGTAAGGTTAACAGACAGTTCCAGTAGTTTGGTATATGCAGCTCGACCCTTGGAGACTTAGGCGTTACCGTTTGCGGTAGAACTGGGAGTTAACGACACTCTTTTCTTCAGAAAAGCTTCCTTTGAATTATGGGCCCACAGGGCAAAAACGTTTGCAGTTTGTTTTCTGTCTTTTACGGAAGAACTGTTTTTTATGGTTTTCTGTAGTTTGTACAGCACTAGAGACTATGACTTAGGAGCGAGTGCGTCGTATAGCGTCCAAAGGACATATACTAAACATCCTAGATGATTGAGAGGAGACCGCTCAATCATCACTTCCCAAGTAGCTTAAGGCTCGTAACGCGCTTGTACTAACTTGCCTTTATTACGTTTTTTACTGTTGTTTTGAGATGAGAAGAGAACGAACTCTATGGGGAGACTGTCATGTCCTAATGTTGTCATGCCAAGGATTCATCCTATGGTTGAGGTTTGAAACAGGGAACTCCTAGAAGTTATCATGCATAGGTTTCAACCTAAAGCTCTAATCATCACTTCCTTATCAAAGGAAGTGAGATTCCTAGGGGATCATGTCAATGGTATACAAAAACAGATAAAGCATCAGCTTAAACAGATAAATAGTAAACAGTAAAGATGCACATGCAATGCAGCAATACATGCAGAGGGAGGCTCAATCAACCTCTTAGCAATCAAGCAAAGAAAAACAGACAAAACAGAGAAGCAGAGGGAGCTCACTCAACCTCTATTATGCAAATACGTCAATTAGAAAAGTAAAAACAACACATAAGTGTCGCTACTGCGAAAATCGGCGCCGGCTGACAGAAGAGTCGCCACCGTGCGTTATTTATCCCACGGGAGGGAAAGGAAAAGCTCAGAGTAAACCTCGCACAACACGGGAAAGGTATGGTCATCGCAACCAAAACCTGGATTCGGGAGTCGGTTACGCAAGGGGAAGGTATTAGCACCCCTCACGTCCGTCGTACTCGACGGGATCCACGCTTGTTTTCGGGTATGGATTGTTATTCTATCTAAACTATAGGTCAAGGGTTAAAAAGAAAATAAAAATGACTCGGCAAAGTATCGCACTTTATGCCTACGTATTCCCGCCTGGAACGAGAAATCAGAGTCAACGTAGTTCGCCTACCTAGGGGAAAGGAGGGGAAGGTTGCTCGCTAGGATATCGCATCCTATGCCTACGTACTTCCACACAGCATGGAAGATCAGAGCAAACGTAGTTCGGGCCACGTACGACACAAGTCTGTCTTGATTGATTTTACTCCTTCTGAAAAAGGTTTTTCTGATTAACAGTCCCGGCAGACAAAAATGACGTTTTGATGAGTTCACATTCTTTTACAGAAGAAGTGTCTTTTATTGAGTTTGAAATCTTTACGTGTTTTTCTGTTTGTTTTGAGGAAGAAGAGACAGAACTCTAACCTATGGTTGCGAAGGGAATCAAACTACCCTAATGTTATCATGCATGGGTTAAGACCTAGTGTCTATCATGCTCCTCTCTTGCACAGAGAGAAACAGAGATCCTACGGGAACAGACGGAAACAGAAACAATATCAGATATATATAGTAGAACAGTAAAATGCATGGATGCAACAATACAAGCGAGGCAAGGGAGTCCCACTCAACCTCGAACCTAGAAAACAATAGGCAAAAGTGAACAGACTTCACTTTCAACCCAACAGGGTAAACAGCAAACAATACAGTCCGGAAAACCAATCAATACATCAGAAATGAAATACAGCAAAAATAAACAGCTACAGCAGCTCTGCAACAACACCTATCTTCAAGTCATCTCCAATCAGCTACAGGCTTCAACAAGCATCAATCTCCATCTTCATGGCCTTCAGGCAAGGGCTTTGATCATCAGACTTCTATCTGCAATGGCTTTTCTTCAAGTCTCAGGCTCCAGGATGAACATCAGCCAACCAGATGAAGTGAATGAATGTTAGACAGTTAATTACCTACCAAGGGTGGTTCATCAACTGTTAACATTAAACAGAAAGTTTTCTCTCAAAAGTTCTATCTTTCAAATACATTCACTGATCCTTCCAAAGGAAGGAGGTGGATATTTGAAAGAGACTTTGAATCATAGAGAAAGGATAGAGGCAAACAAAGCCATCTATGTTTGAGAAGCAAGTTTTCTAATCTAGAGCTCTGCCTAGCTCCTAAACCCTAGTCTCCTCAGTAGCTGCTAGCAAGAACCTCCTCTCCAACTCTGGCAGTTGTTCTTCAATCTCTGGATCTCCAATGGTCTTCATCTCCTCAAGTCCTCAGCTCTCCCAAGTCCCAGACAATCCCAACACCCACACAAGCAAACAATAATCCCCAGAGGGCACACCACACCAGTCAATCAGATATACAGTAGATTAATAGCAGTAGGGGAATCCTGACTTTTTCTAAGGGATCTAATAACTACCCATAGCCCCTATAGTCCCATAACTAAACTAGTCAAACCCTAAGCCCTAAGGGAAATGAATTGATTCTCCTAAGTCATCACCTGAAACCCTAGTTTTGTCCATGTTATTCTCACCTACACTAAACACCTAAAATTAACTTCTAAAAATGGGAACTAAATTGAATCTACAAGTTCAATGTCTAAACTAAACAACCTAAAAAGAATGGATGAAAAATATTGAAGCAATTAATAGAACAAAAAATAACAAGATCATGTATGAAATGAAATTATATAAAATGTTATTTATTTAGAAAATATGGAAAAAATATCAAATAAAAAATAAAATGCCATTTTTATTTTCTATAATTTTCTTGACATCCTAAAGAAAAATATGCAAAAAGAATGAATTAAAAATGATGATTTTTCTATTTATTATGAATTTTTTAAAATGAATGAAAAATGAAAAGAAAATAATAAAGAAAATATAAAGAAATAGCCAGAGGGGGTGAGAATAGCAGGATACCCTAGTTCAGCGCGTTGGGCTTACTAAATTGGGGGGTGCGAATAGCTGTCTGAGCCCAATCCCCCTAATTAGTGAAACGGGTGCGTTTTAGATTTTAAATTTTCCCACCAAACTCAGGCTACGCGTGGACCGTCCGATGCCACCCTCCAGTCCAAGGTCAAACGTGCATCCTACGGCTTTGGAGTCATCATCAACCTTGGACTCCCTAGGGTTTCAGATACCCTCCATGCACGATTCCATCTTCAAGCATTCGGTTCTCCCTCATCTCCTCATGAAAATCAAAACTACAAACACCAAACTTGCTTCATTTTCCACGCAGAATGCAACTACGTCATCAGTTCTTGTTAAACTTCACCCAATCACTAAACACGATAGCTTCCCTTCCATGGCTGCCTCAATTCTGACCTTCACTAAACCCTAATCTCTTGCTAACAGAACATTAATCAAGCATCACTGATCATGCTACGCTAATCCAAATGAGCCACCACTCACTAATCTCCTAGTTATGGATCAAAACAGTTTTATGGCTCATGCAAGAATCTTCACCAATTCACACTAAAAGCTTCAGGATTACTCCTTTAACCACCTAGGTCACTATTATCCTAACAAACCTATGTCATGCTAACTACATCAAGCCAATTTGAATGGAGAACATACCTGGTATAATTTGAAAAACAGAATGGTGAATCCTTCACTTCGAGCTCAGCAATGGCTTAAACTTGATCAATGTGCTTGGATCTTGATTCTGTATGCATCTACTCTTGCCCAAACACTCTGAATTCTTGTAATGGATTCTTCTTTCACTTTTGAGAATGAACTTACAACACACGAATTTGGAACTATTTCCACTGGATCTTGCTTGAAACTGGTTATATGATGATTGTAGAGAATGATGGGATCAAGAACTTTGCAAAATGATCAAGATTTGAGGGAGTTTGAGTAGTTTATGCAAGAATGAGAAAATGGATGAAAATTGAAGCTTTGAACAAATGGGAGCACCAACCCTTGCATGAATCAGCTTGTATGAATATATAGATGATGTTGGAACCTCCTAGAACATTGGAGAAATTTCCCTTGCATTTTTCCTTTTCAATTTGGATTATGTTACTTTCAATTCAAGCAACCATGGATAACTCACAAATTATGACCTAAGCTCAAAATTCCACTTTAGCCAATGTTTTTAAAATGCCTTTTCCATTCAAAATGACCTATAATTTTGCATCATTTGGCCAAGATATGAAAAATATCATTTTTTAAGTCATTTTTCTTCATTAAATTCAACCATTTTGAAACCTTGTGATATGAATCTTTCCAATCTCTCATGGTCACTTTTCTAGACTCAAAATGTCATTTGGAGCAAGTTTGATGTTGTAAGTTCTTCCATTTGAGGCCTCCTTGTATGAGTTTTGGACATAGGTTAAAATGACCTGTAATTCACAAATGACCAAAATACCCTTTGCTTGCCAAGACCATAAGTTGAGTTCCACACATCATATGAAGGCATACTATACCATTATAGAAAGCTAAGACAATGAGGAACAATTCTTATGTTGACCAAGAATTCATTTGAAATCTCCTTGAGGGGTAAAAATTGCTTGGAAGTCAAGTCACTTTCACAGACAAAATTTCAGATACCTCAGATGACCTGTAACTTGCAACGACCATAACTTGAGTTCTATAAATCTCCTTGATGTCTTCCACCACTCAAATTAAAGGTATTGAGATCCTCTACAAGTTTCATGTTGGCCAAGAAGCCATTTGAAGCTTGCATTTTGACTTATCTTGCTTGGAAATTTGACCTAAACTAGGGGATTTTACATAGAAACCCTAATTTAGAAACTCCTCTTCTCCTTGATTTCTCTTGATTCCTGCTTAGCACAACAACATATCCTTATTCTTCATGTCAAATGATGAACCCCACATCTCTCCAATAGCCCTTTATGCCCTTCAATCAGTCAATTGACCTAGGGTTGGCCTATGGTTGACCCAGATGAAACCCTAGTTGATTGTCTTCAACTGCAATTCTTGTGATTACATCAACCACCTGTTTTCTTCTCCAAATGACTTTCTAAGCCTCTCATGATGTCTAGATACTCCCCATGCTCTCCATTCACAGCTCACAACCCCCTTGTTGACCCTCAGATACCCTCAGATAGGAGATAGACTCAAGGCTTGATCTACTGAACTCCCTGCTTTCAAATTCTTTTCTGATGACTTGAATGAGATTGAATTAGGGTAATAACCTCTGGATAGGCCTCTAGAGATGAGAATAATGCTTGATCCCCTGTTGGATGACTTGCTATGCTTATGCTATGCAGATGATTAGTCTATGTACATGACTCTATATGCAAATGCTAATGATATTGAAACATAAACCAAGTGAATAAGGTTGGGCAAATTCTAGGGTGCAACAATAAGCAAGGGGAGGATCACCTCAACCATTAACGCAAACAAGCAGAGGGAGACTCACTCAACCTCTAAATGCAGTCATGCATCTATGCTTAAACTATCCTAAACATGAACTATCCTAATGCACCACACCACTCAATCATGAATGAGGAGAAGGACTTATGACAGATAATGGATTCATTCCACAAGTAATCATACAAGGCTTCTATCCTAAGGAAAGAAATTGGGTGTTAGGAGGCCAGGGTAAGGTCCACAGGAATGTATCCCAGGCACTCAACAAACTAAAAGAGATTTGGGGGAATCCTAAAGGTTTGGCTCCTTCAAGAGATGTGCAACATTCCCCCCCTCAGGAGGGACTATGCTACCCCAAGAAGGTTCCTAAAAAGAATTGAATAAGAGAATATTAGGAGAATGGAGATGAGAAGTGTTGTGGTGAAAACTGGATATCAAGCTATTAAATTAACTTGAACCTTAATTCTTTTACAACCGAACTTTATTTTATCCAAAGAAAAGGTCTAAAGAAAGAAAAACCCTTTTCGCGATGTAATGACAACGCTGAGAGATTCGGGGATCGGGGGTTGGTTATGCCTAGGGAAGGTGTTAGCACCCTAAGCATCTGTAGTAATCTACAGGAACCTTTTGTTTGTCTATGCTAAGTTTGTTAAATGTTTGCTATGGATTTGGGAAAAGGTGTAAGTTGAAACCTAAAGTTATGTATACTAAGTTTTACTCGCAAAGACGTCGCATCTTCTGCCTATGTATCCTAACTAGGATAGAATCAGAGCAATTGTAGTTCACCTCACCAAGTTTGAAGAATACTTGATTATGATCAAGGTTCAGGGGGGAACAAACATGACAATGTTTGTGTGGAGTTTGAGAAAACTCCCTAATCTAAGTTGAACACTCAAGAGGGGAAGCAAGAATTCATCACAATGATTCTTACATAGAGTTGACAAACTCTATCCTAGAGTTCTAGTTGAAGAACATTCCTAGTAAAGGTGGGTTTCTTAGACTCAAAGCAAAGTCTAATGGTTTCTAAACTAAGGTTAAAGATGACTTAACAAAGTCAAGAGAATGGTTATGAGCTATCCATGACACAAGGGCTCAATGGAAATACTTTTCCTTTGGAAGGAGAAAGGGGAAGCAATTTGGATGAGAACTAACAAGTTTCATCACTTGGGAAAAGAAAATACTTAACAAATGAAAATATCATGAAGAAAATAAGCATGGTGACAACCATTAAATATCATGAAGAAATACTTCTCCTTGATTTCTCTTGATTCCTGCTTAGCACAACAACATATCCTTATTCTTCATGTCAAATGATGAACCCCACATCTCTCCAATAGCCCTTTATGCCCTTCAATCAGTCAATTGACCTAGGGTTGGCCTATGGTTGACCCAGATGAAACCCTAGTTGACTGTCTTCAACTGCAATTCTTGTGATCACATCAACCACCTGTTTTCTTCTCCAAATGACTTTCTAAGCCTCTCATGATGTCTAGATACTCCCCATGCTCTCCATTCACAGCTCACAACCCCCTTGTTGACCCTCAGATACCCTCAGATAGGAGATAGACTCAAGGCTTGATCTACTGAACTCCCTGCTTTCAAATTCTTTTCTGATGACTTGAATGAGATTGAATTAGGGTAATAACCTCTGGATAGGCCTCTAGAGATGAGAATAATGCTTGATCCCCTGTTGGATGACTTGTTATGCTTATGCTATGCAGATGATTAGTCTATGTACATGACTCTATATGCAAATGCTAATGATATTGAAACATAAACCAAGTGAATAAGGTTGGGCAAATTCTAGGGTGCAACAGCTGCCCCTATTCAAGCGACTTGGACCCGATTGGGTGAAGAGCGAACGGCCTTCAAACATTCAAGGTACGAGCCGGTTGAATACTAAGAAACCCGGAAATTTGCCAACCGCAGAAATAAACTGCGCCACTGCTTGGGGAACGACATTCATCAGCTGAATCTGACTGCTACGACAACCCACTGATCTCGTAACGACCATGCTGGTAATTATCTTTATCATTCTGAAAACGATTTTTGTCATAACAGATTACTTGTTTGTCCACGTTAGGACTCTGTCTGTCATCAATACGAAGAAACCTCAACTAGAACCTGTCCACGTTAGGACTCCACTTGCTGTTAACCCAGAAAAAATCTCGGCAACTCCGCTGGGGGATAGTTCGTATATATTCCAATAAATCGTCCACGTTAGGAATAGACTCTTCCACGTTAGGAATAACACCATCCACGTAAGGAATCATCTCTTCCGCCTCTGTCCACGTCAGGACTAAACTTTCCATCTTTCCACGTCAGGAAGCAATCTTCTTTCCACATAAGGAGAGCTATATCAAACTGTCCACGTAAGGACTCCAATACAACTCGATATGTCCGCGTCAGGACTCCAATCTTTCCGCGTAAGGAATACAACTCTGGTTCTGACCCTGTCCACGTTAGGACTCACCTTTCCACGTAAGGAGTACATCATTCTTCCACGTCAGGAATCAACTTTTCTTGAATCCGTCCACGTAAGGGCCCCCATCTCTCCACGTAAGGAAACCAACTCTTTTCGATTTGTCCGCGTCATGACTACATTTTTCCACGTAAGGAATGCCATCTTAATCTGTTCACGTAAGGACTCCGCTCTTTCCACGTAAGGAATCCTCCTCCTATGTGTCCGCGTAAGGACTCAATCTTTCCACGTAAGGAACACGATCTCCTTTCCCCGTAAGGAACCATTTTTCTGATTTGTCCACGTAAGGACTCCCATCTTTCCACGTAAGGAATCAACTTCTTTTCCACGTCAGGAATGCATCTCTTTCCACGTAAGGAATAAACTCGTCCACGTCAGAACCCATGTTTCGTCTTGATTTGTCCACGTCAGGACTCAGGCATCTTCGACCCGCTGGGGAAATAAAACTTGTCCACGTCAGGACTCACGTCTCCTCTACTGAGAAAATAAAACTTGTCCGCGTCAGGACTCACATCTTCGTCCGATCTGTCCACGTCAGGACCCACGCTTCACCAACACGAAGAAAGATAACTGCTGAGAGTAAATAGTCCACGTCAGGACACCAACACAAAGAGTAATCAGCTTTGTCAACGTCGTGGCTTCACATTCCACCGATTCCGAGAACCCGAACCTGTCCACGTTAGGACTAACACATTTCATCAACCCCGGGAAATAAATCTGTCTACGTTAGGACGCCCACTTCTGAAGAAATCCCGTCAATATAGGAATAAATTGTCCACGTCAGGACTTAGTTCTCCATTGATCCCAACCCACAAACTTCTTTAGCACTGACGTAACAGCGACTTTGAGGCGCACTCTACTGGGGATATCTGGGAACCAAACTACCGGATGCCTGTTCTGATGACCGGAGTCAATTTCTGGAATTCTGATTCATGAAACCCCTGATGACAACTAACTCTGCCTGGGAATAAAGAGAAACTTATCCTGATAGCTCTGTGGGGAATACGGCCGAAACTGACACTATCATTGGATGTCCCATGCCGAGATCTTGAATGTTTGGTAGTTCATCTGAGCAAGAGTTCTATCCACCTGAACTGCTAGAGTACAAAACTGCTTCAGCAAAATAAATGCTGAAGATAATGCCGACTCCGCCGGGGATAGCCAGATGCTACAGAATTATTCTAGTAAAATAAATGCCGGAAGAGTGAAATCGACTCAGCTGGGAAATTAGGAACTTAAACCAAACGCCTTGATAAAGTAGCACCCTGCTGGGGGATATAACTCTGCCGGGGAATAGCAGATGTGCGCAGTACGATCGGACTTTCTGCTGGAGAGTGAACTGATATTACACAGTATCCCTGACAAAATAAATGACAAGATCCCCCACCAACTCTGCTGGGGAGAGTCTTGATCTTCGAGTTCCACTGGGAGGAAAGGACATTTGCTGAAAGGAGAGGACTCTACCGGGGATGGGATGATTCTCTTGGAAAAAAACCAACTGACTCCGCCGGGAGAGGGTAAATGACCCTGCGAGGAAAGACGAACTTGTCTGGATACAGCTCACAACTATTAATCCTTTGCGGCTAAACCACTCTGCTTGAGATACACTGTCTGGATACAGCCTTACGATCTTGGAATCGTCAATTCTGTTGAGGATGAACGACTTTGCTGGATAATCCTTTTTGCACAAGCTACGACTAGCTGGAGAGTTCGATCCTTCTTCAGGAAGAACCTGCAGGACTTGCGTGAGGGCTGGGTCTCTCGTTATTGCAATCTTTTGATCATCTTCCTCGTACGGTTATGAAACCTGCAACAACACAAGCAAGACAAGACAAGCCTATGCAACCAAATCAATTCAGGTTAGTGACGTTATTTTCAGTTAATTCAAAGCTTTAGCAACTGGTGGCAAGGGCCAGTGACGTTATACACACGCTAGTTTCATCAAACTTAGGCGTTAATCATGCACAAAACAGTAAAGAACAGTGTCAAGTACTGAATAACGTATTTTATTGATTGGGCCCCTGAATGGGCGGAGTTTTGTACACGGGATGTAACTCCTGAAATGAGGAAGCTACACAAAGCAAATACACAAGTATACAAGTATGCACAAGAAGCATAAATATTGACGACTTAAATTTGTACACATGTTGGCAACGGGATGCAGATAAACACCACGAACTGATCCTCCCATGACTCGTCCGACTCTAATGCTTTCCCGGTATCCATACTTCCGAAGAGACTGTATCCGATAGTCGACCCCTCAAGTATATTCTCCCGCATTGATGCTCAGTGCAATGTCAAATTCGGACCGCAGTCATTTGCTTTTCAAATCCCTAACTTTTGCGTGAACCGCCCTTTACGGGTTTTCAGTTCACCGGGATACCCCTTTTTGCCGAAGTCGCCCAGTGTAGGTTTTCAACTTCGCGGGTGTACATTTTTTTCAATTTTATCCCTAATTTTTGCCCGAACCTTTCATTCTGTTTTTGGTTCGCCAGGATGCCCCATTTTTGCCTGGACTCTCTTTTTCTGTCCAGCGGGTCAATTTTAAGCAAAGTATTTTTTAACTGCGTCCGAATTCACAGGCGACGTGAAGTCTTCACCGTCCATAGTTGATAGTAACAAAGCTCCTCCTGAAAATACTTTCCTGACAACGTATGGCCCTTCGTAGTTGGGGGTCCACTTGCCCCTGTGATCTGCTTGCGGCGGGAGAATCCTTTTCAGCACAAGGTCGCCCGTCTGAAAGCTTCGCGGATGTATCTTCTTGTCGTACGCTTTCTTCATTCGGCTCTGGTACAAACGACCGTATGCTAGAGAAGCTAGCCTCTTCTCATCCATCAAACTCAGTTGATTCAACCTGTCTTTCACCCATTCTGCCTCGTCCAGCTGAACGTCTCGCAATACTCTCAGAGAAGCGATCTCGACTTCCAATGGTAATACCGCTTCCATTTCGTACACTAACGAGAACGGGGTTGCCCCGGTTGATGTGCGTACCGTCGTACGATAACCGTGCAGAGCAAAAGGTAGTATCTCATGCCAATCCTTATAGGTCACCACCATTTTCTGAACGATTTTCTTGATATTCTTATTGGCCGCCTCAACAGCGCCATTCATCTTGGGTCGGTAAGGGGAGGAGTTGTGATGTTCAATCTTGAAATTCTGACAGAGCTCCTTCATCATTTTGTTGTTCAGATTTGAACCATTATCCGTGATTATCCGCTCGGGGATTCCATATCGGCAAATGATATCTCTTTTGATGAATCTGGCCACCACTTGCTTTGTTACATTTGCATATGACGCCGCTTCTACCCACTTGGTGAAATAATCGATTGCTACTAGGATGAACCGATGCCCATTAGAAGCTGTAGGCTCGATCTTTCCAATCATATCGATTCCCCACATCGAGAATGGCCATGGCGATGACATCACATTTAGAGGACTCGGAGGCACATGGATCTTATCGGCATAGATCTGGCACTTGTGGCATTTCCTCGCAAACTTGAAGCAATCAGTTTCCATAGTCAGCCAAAAGTAGCCTGCCCTCAGCAGTTTTCTCGTCATAGCATGCCCGCCAGCATGCGTACCAAAGGTACCTTCGTGTATTTCCTCCATGAGCAACTTTGCCTCTCTTTCATCTACACAACGCAACAGCACCAAATCGTGGTTTCTTCTGTATAATACGCCATCCGGGTTCAAATAGAAATTGCCTGCTAACCTCCTGAGAGTCTTCTGATCTTGACTGGATGCCCCAGCCGGATACTCTTTATTCTTCAGGAAGTTAAGGATATCGAAATACCATGGTTTGCCATCAGATGCTTCGTCAATAGCAAATACATAAGCTGGCCTGTCCAACCGAGAGATAGTGATTTGGGGAGCTTCATTCCAGAAGTTGACCTTGTACATGGAAGACAAAGTGGCCAGGGCGTCAGCCATTTGATTCTCTGCCCGCGGTACGTGATGCAATTCAACCTTGTCGAAGAAAGGCAACAATCTCCTTGCATAATTCATGTAATGTATCAAATTGGGCTGCCGTGTCTCCCATTCCCCTTTGATCTGATTCACCACCAGAGCTGAGTCTCCGTATACATCCAGATTTTTGATTCGCAAATCAATGGCTTCTTCAAGCCCCATTATACAAGCTTCGTATTCGGCCTCATTATTGGTAACGGCAAAGGTCAGTCGGGCAGTAAACGGGATGTGCGACCCGTGTGGCGTGGTGATGATTGCCCCTATTCCGCTACCGTAAGCATTCACGGCTCCGTCAAATATCATTTCCCATTTGGAACCCAACTCCGGTCCTTCGTCTGGCAACGGCTCTTCACAATCTTTCATCTTTAGATACATGATATCCTCGTCAGGAAAATCAAATCTCATCGATTGGTACTCTTCAATAGGCTGCTCCGCCAGATACTCAGACAGCACACTCCCCTTTATAGCCTTTTGCGAGACGTATTGAATATCATATTCAATCAAGACCATCTGCCAACGGGCAATTCTGCCTGACAACGCCTGCTTTTCAAATACATATTTGATAGGATCCATCTTCGAGATGAGCATGGTTGTATGATTCAGCATGTACTGCCTCAAACGCTTGGCGGCCCAGGCTAGCGCGCAGCAAGTTTTCTTAAGCATTGAGTATCGAGATTCACAGTCTGTAAATTTCTTACTCAGGTAATAGATCGCATGCTCTTTTCTCCCCGTCTCGTCGTGTTGACCGAGAACACAACCCATGCTTCCCTCAAGAACCGTCAAATACATTATCAAGGGTCTCCCTGCCACTGGGGGTATCAAAATAGGAGGCTCCTGCAAATACTGCTTTATCTTATCAAACGCCTTTTGACAATTTTCGTTCCATGTTACAGCTTGATCTTTCTTCAACAGCTTGAATAATGGTTCGCACGTGGCCGTTAGGTGAGATATGAACCGGGCGATGTAGTTCAACCTCCCTAAAAACCCGCGCACCTCTTTCTCGGTTTTAGGCGTCGGCATTTCTTGGATTGCTTTTATTTTAGCAGGATCGACCTCTATTCCTTTTTCGCTTACGATAAACCCCAGCAGCTTACCCGATCTCACCCCGAAGGTGCATTTATTAGGGTTCAGCCTCAGCCTGAACTTCCTAAGCCTTTTAAACAACTTCAACAGATTCACCAGATGCTCTTCCTCCGTCTGGGATTTGGCAATCATATCGTCAACATAAACTTCGATCTCTTTATGCATCATGTCATGAAAAAGAGTCGTCATCGCACGCTGATATGTTGCCCCAGCATTTTTCAAACCAAAGGGCATCACTTTGTAGCAAAATGTTCCCCAAGGCGTTATGAAAGTGGTCTTCTCCATATCCTCCAGTGCCATTTTAATCTGATTATAGCCTGAAAAGCCATCCATAAAGGAGAATACAGAGTATTGAGCAGTATTATCAACTAACACGTCAATGTGAGGAAGTGGAAAATCGTCTTTTGGGCTTGCTTTATTCAAATCTCTATAGTCCACGCACATTCGAACCTTGCCATCTTTCTTTGGCACTGGTACGATGTTGGCAACCCATGAAGGATACTTCGTCACAGCCAGGAAACCAGCGTCCCACTGTTTTTGGACTTCCTCTTTGATCTTCATTGCCATATCTGGTCGAGTTCTGCGAAGCTTTTGTTTGACCGGCGGGCAATCTTCTTTCAGTGGCAGGCGATGCACAACCATGTCTGTATCGAGCCCTGGCATATCTTCATACGACCAAGCGAATACATCACTATACTCTCGGAGCATTTCAACCAGTCTTCGCTTGATATCACTCTGCAGTGCGGCTCCGATACGAATATTCTTCTCAACCCCTTCCGATCCCAAGTTGATAATTTCGATGACCTCATCGTGAGGCAGAATGGCTCTTTCCTCTTGCTTCACCAACCAAGACAGTTCTTTAGGAACGTCACTATCTTCGACAACCTCTTCTTCGGCCTGAAATACCGGGTGCTCAAAGTCGGGACGAGTCATAGGTGGTTCAAGGATGTCATCTGAAAATGTTATCCTGCAAAAGGAATGGTTAAGTGCTTCAAAATGCGTATAAAGCGGATAACCACGTTGCCATTTTATTGAAAAATACAAAACAAGAAAGACAGGGATTACAATATTTGCACATGAAAAAACGCCATTTATTTAATGATTGACACGCGATGTTCATAACAACACAGCCCTAAGCAAATCCTGATGCCCCGGGCAAGACATCAGATTATTCAACAATTAATAAAGCAAAGCATTACTGTTTAAAAGTCACAGGAACAAGCTCCTGAATAGACCAGTTGCACAGTCCTTGTCCTGGCGGGCTTGGCTGAATCCAGGCATCCATATCACAGTCGTTGTCTCCTTCATCAGACTCCGAAGCAGCATTGACGGTTTCATGACACACTCCACTGGCAGAGATGGTGATTGGCCCTCTGAAACGGGGTGCCCCTACGGAAGGAGTTGATGACGACGGTTGGTATCCCAACCCGAACCGGTCCATCTTCACAGGAATGTCCAGCACTTTGCCCCAGCCCTATGCTTCTCCTGCTTCTACTAGAGCTTGAGCTTCTTTATACGATGAGACGACTATCTCTGGCACTTTGCTCGGCTCGGGACCTTTGTCCTTAATGCGCAAACCTTCAAATGCCTGGCAGGGCGTTTCGTGGATTTCTCCGTCGACTTCCACATATTTAAACGACGATAGATGGCTGACCAGGATGTCCTCTTCTCCGCACACGGTGACTACGCTGTCTCCGACCATATACTTTAACTTCTGATGCAGGGTGGATGTGACTGCCCCCGCCCCATGAATCCAGGGTCTTCCAAGCAAGCAGCTGTACGCAGGCTGTATATCCATGATATAAAACTCAGTTGCAAACACTTCCGGCCCCACCTGTAGAGGCAATGTGATCGATCCAAAGACTGTTCTCCGCGTGCCGTCAAACGCTCTGACTACCAAATCACTGGGCGTACACAAAATTCCTTTAACATCCAGCTTCATCATCGCCTTCTTGGGTAGCACATTCAAAGACGATCCGGTGTCAACCAATACGTGTGACATTACTGATCCTCTGCACTCGACAGATACGTGCAGCGCCATATTATGATCTCTTCCTTTCGGGGTCAAGTCAAAATCAGTAAAGCCCAAGCTGTGGCCTGCATTCACATGCGCCAACACTCCTTCCAGCTGATTCACGGAGACGTCTTGGGGTACAAAAGAAGTATCCAGGACTTTCAGCAACGCATTTCTGTGGGCTTCCGAACACAACAGCAATGACAGGATATATATTTTGGACGGTGTCTGCTGTAGATGCTCCACAATCTTGTAATCACTTTTCTGAATCAAGCGCATGAACTCTTCTACGTCTTTCGATGCCGATTCTTTGTCACTTGCTTGCACTGGGCCATTCTCAACCGCTTTCCCTTTTCCTTTAGCGAGTCTTTCGGCCTCCACTTCAGGTGATATAAAGATCCTACCACTCCTCGTCATACCTCCTGAGCCAACAACATTATCCACAGTCTCGGCTGGCTGTTTATTAACATCAATCTTTATCCCGTCACAATACACCTCTAACCCATATGACCAGGGGACTGCTTTCGTGTTCTCGTACGGGATCGGCCCGGCCTTAGTTATGGTGATCGGTGGCCGTTGAGCTGGTGCTGCGATAGTGATTGTCTTTCGAGGAATTGTTACCGTGGCCACATCGGTCTGATCACATGCTACTGCCCCCGCGGGCTCTTCAGTTGCTGCTTGGTCAAACTGCAATATGCCTTCATTAATTAAGGCCTGAATGCCTTTCTTCAAATCATCACACCCCCCAGCTAGGGCCCAACATTCTAAGCAATACTCGTTACATCCTGGGTAAACACCCCCTTGCAACAGTCGGCTCTTGATCTCGCTCAGCGGCGTCTTTAAATCTTCGACGTTCATAATCAGATTCAACCCTTCCTCAGTCAGAATGGCGTTTGCCCCATGATTAGGCATGGGTTTCTGCACTATATTCGGACCTGCCGTTCCGAAATTAATAGTCTTATTGTCCAGAAGGTCCTGCACAACATGCTTAAAAGCATGGCAACCCTCTATATCGTGACCCGGGGCCCCAGAATGAAACTCACAGTGCCTGCTTGCATCGTAACCAAACGGGGGAGCTCCCGTTATCGGTGCCAGAGTTCTTTTCTCTACCAGGTTTAATCCCAACAATGTCTGCAACAAATCTGCATATGTCGTGGGAGGCTTCTCAAACACTCTTCTTGGTTTACCACCCTGGAATCTTCGCTGAGCCTGCTGTGCCCCCTGCTGAGGCTGCTGCTGCTGTTGCATTGGCTGTTGCTGAACCGGTTGTTGTTGCTGGAGTGGTTGCTGTTGGTACGGGATAGTAACACTCGCCACCTACTACGGCTGACGATATTGACCTCGTCCCCTGCCTCGGCCTCGGCCTCGGCCTCCAAATACTGCGCTTGCCTCGCCCTGACGGCGCCCACCAAAAGCTTTCCTATTACTGCCAGATGCAGTTGATTCCTCAACCTAGAACTTTCCTTGCTTAATGTTATGCTCAATCTTTTCTCCCATCAGAATCAGGTCTGAAAAACTAGCCAAAGATGTGTGAAACAGCATATCATGAAACAGACCGGTGAATGTGCCGACAAACATGTCATTCATTTCCTTATCTTCTACAGGAGGACGGACCCTGGCAGCCATATCGCGCCACCTTTGCGCGTACTCTTTAAAGCTCTCCCCCTTCTTCTGCGACAGTCCCGCCAACTGGACCCGATTGGGTGCCAAGTCGCTGTTATACTTGTAGTGAGCTACAAATGCCTCGGCTAATTGCTTCCATGTCTTGATATCAGTTGGCTCCAACCCCATGTACCATTCTAGGGAAGGACCCGACAGACTATCTTGAAAGAAATGCATTAGCATTCTTTCATCAGTTGAGTATGCAGACATCTTTCTGTAATAAGCTCGTACATGCACCTTTGGACATGTGTCTCCTTTATACTTGTCAAACGCAGGAGCTTTGAATTTAATTGGCACCCTCAGGCCAGGTACCAAGCCCATTGTTGCCATGTCCAAACCCACAGCACTTTGGTTTAGAACTCCCCTCATCTGCTCTTCCAGCATTCTGATCTTCTGGGAGTCATCCATCGGCCCTTCGAAACCTCCTCCGGAGAAAGCGTCCTCCTGCTGATCTTCTTGCCACATACCATTTCCAGCCCCATACCCATCATATCCATTATTACGTCCAGCTCTGATCTGATTCATCCCCGGACCTCGGCCTCTGTTGCCGCACCCTTGATCACCTCCAGCAGGACCAAAAGCCATAAACCCTGCACCGTTTCCATTCCCGAAACCTCCGTAACCCTGATTGGTCGCACCATAGCCATCCTGCCCAAAGCCTTGAGCATTAAAGCCATACTTCCCAGTGTTATCGAATCCCTGATCGTTGAACCCGAATCCAGTATTGACAAAGCCGTTGCCTCCCGTATTATCTCCCAAATTGACATCACCCAGCCCAACGTTATGGACAGCAGTCTCATTCCCAACTCCGACGTTACCATTCACAGCAGCGGTAGCGTGGTTGACATTAGCAGCAGGTATATTGACTACAGGTGGAGCCATTGGCGTGGGAGTGCCGTCTCCATGAACAGTATCGAGCCGTACAGACTGATGATCTTCATTACCATGACCAGCGTTTCGAGCCAACAGAGGCTGGACCATGGCCTGCAAATTCTCCTGCCCTTTTGCAATAGCTTCCATGGTCTGCATAAAGAGAGCGAGCTTCTCGCGCACATCTTGCATCTCGTTCTGCATTTGATCCATTATTCTTCGACAGTTGGTGCGGGTAGAATAGCGGTGCGGGTGCTGATCTGCAATCCTGTAAAGTACCTGGTGCAGAGCAGGACATAAGACATTATTCAAAGATTACCTGTAATGCAATATGAATATGAATGCAATGCAATGTGTCTGTGCATTAGGGAAATTCATTCCCCCAGTTCTAGTGTGAAGGTGCCAGTGCGGTGACAGTGCTGACAATAGGAATATCGGAGCTGAACCATAGAAAGCCTCATATATTGCAGGGGAAATCAATAAGCCCAGAGTACAATATCACTGAGAGTACAAAGAAGGCATGACCTCAACCAACAATCCTGGTGATGGTCAGCACTATGCAAATAAAGCATACAAACTACTATATGAAATGATCAAATCCTCCCAAAAGTCTGGTACTCTTCTATCAACTTCTTGGTCTCCGGATGGCTTGGTCGATCAAGCAGCCCTTCAACAAGTTGGTTTCTCTTCTTAAGAACACGGCGCACGTCTTCAGCAGTTTCTTCCCATGTTGCTTCTCCGAAGCAATCTTCTAGCTTTCGCTTCTGAGATACTGCTTCATCTCTGCATTTGATTGCCTTGTTCAGTGCATGCTGGACACTATACCGGGTCATCACCTCTTCCTCACACTTCTTGATGCTAGACTTCAACTTCTCTTCGAGGTCGGAGATTTGCTGCTTCAGCTTGTCTTCTCTCATCTTATTGTTGGTGAGAGTGGCGTTCCAAGTCTTATTGCAGGAAGAGATCTCTCGGTGTGCTGCGTCAAGCGCCTTCTTTTTGGATTCCAGCATGTCATGGGAGCTTCTGAACTCTTGCCCCATACGTTCACGCTTTTTCTTTTCCTCAGTCAACTCAGCCCCTAACCTGTTTAACAGCTCGATTTGTTGTTGGAAAGCATATACGGCCTTGTTTTTCTCACTGCGTACCTGAGCTAGCTCCTGCTCTAACCCTTCGTTGATCTTCAACAAGGCTTCCTTTTCCTTCACAACTTGCTCGTAGGCCTCCCTAGAAACAGTAGTTGGCTCTTCTGCCGGGACGGGAGCAGTGACGGGTGCAGCTGGAAATGGCATTAACAACTGACTTGCTCTTTCCTGGATCCAAACCCTGTAAGGCCCATAAACCTGGCAATCGTTCTTACCTAACAGGGGCTTCCCTTTGCGGTTAATACGTGTCCAGGCATGTTGCAACTTGGCTAATAACTCCCCCTTCACGTCACCTGTGAAGTACAGAGATTCCCGTACTTCTTCCTCCTGAGGTGGATTCTTCAGTGCATATCCGAACTGACGAATGAATAGAGAAGGGTTGTAATTGATACACCCTTTTCTTCCTATCAGCGGCACATTAGGGTACCCAGAACAGCTGAAGATGAGCTCAGATCCCAACAGGTCTCGATCAAACCACACAACGTCTTCAGAACATAGCCTCATCAGGCGCTCTGACCAACTGGCTGAGGTTGCACTGTCCACAAATGGTCCCTTCATGGGGAGATGACTTTTGAACCACATATTTAATAGAGGAGCACAGCAGTAAACAACTTTTCCCCTTCGGTTTTCGTTCTTATAGTGCAATGAATGATAGAAGTCTCCGATCAACGTTGGCACTGGGTTGCCTGCAGCAAACAGATAGAAAGCATCCAGATCTACAAAGTTGGGCAAGTTAGGAAACAGCACAATTCCATAAATGCATAAAGCCAAAATAGCATTGAAAACCACCCAACAACCGTTCTTGGCGTACTCTTGAGCCTTGCCAACCAGAAAATCTAGAGAGAAACCGGGAACCCCAAGCCAAGAAGTCACCAACAACTCAGCAGCATTCATATGCAAGGCTTTGGCTAAGTCCTCCAACTTGGGCTCAGCAGCAGAGTGAATAAAGGGAACCTTGTTCTGCACGGGAAGCTCAGTAAACTCCACATACTCCTCAATGGTAGGCCCTAGAATGAAGTCAGCAAAAGTAAAGCATCTCAATGCGGGGTCATAGAACTGCATCAAGGTGTATAGCCCGTTCATCTCATCAGCCGTGGGCTTGCAGACTAATCTCAGTAATCTCCCATGATTCATTCTGAAGCTTCTCCTAACCTCCTCATCAGCAAGAGATATCAGACCAAGCAAGGAAGTAATATCAGGTGAAGGCAGCTTATACGCAACTGTCTTCCTCAAACCAGCCATGATCAAACTCAGAAGTCTGGGTACTAGAACCGGGGAATATGCAAATGCACCTGCAGCACAGACACACGTTAGTGAAATGCAAGTGGTAATGGATATGCAGACAATGCAATGCAAGTAACATGCAACAGGGACCAAAGCTGTAGCTGAATAGCCTGAACCCAATCAAGAAAGGTCTCAGATAGACCATCCAGAAGTCATCAAACCCTGGTCTCAGATAGACCTAAAACAAAGCTCCAATACTGGTCTCTGACAAACCTCAAACCATAACTCCCACTGGTCTCTGGCAGACCTCAAATCACATCTCCAATTGGTCTCTGACAGACCTCAGAACACTCCAACTGGTCTCTGACAGACCTCAGAACACATCTCCAAATGGTCTCTGACAGACCTCCTAACACATCTCCAAATGGTCTCTGACAGACCTCCTAACTCTCCATAAATACCCAGGATCTCTGATCAAGAAATAACCGGTAGTCTGAAGGTCTAGTTACCTGCATAACCCCAAACCCTCTCACAGGTGGATGTCCTAGTAACTGACAAAGGTATGGCATCCTATGCGGTCGTCGGCGTCACAGACTTTCAGGGTTGATGATACGATTCCCAGAAGGAGTGGCATCATCAAATCCTGAAGAGGCCTCACTTAGCCAACTTCCAAATGATCGGTTCCCGGAGTCGACAATTCAGCTGACCAACAACCCCTTCGACCCAAAGGGTAGAAAAAGAAGCCAACCAGAAGAACCTCGTCCGAGTGTAGATTTCATGAGACACTAATGCAAGCAAAGCCGGCACGCGCCCACTACTTTCTACTCTAATTCTAGGTGCACTCAAGCCCAGGTCCGGCTTATCTCTCAATCATAGAACCACCCATCACCCCCAATACAGCAATAACAATCAATATATATAATGCTGAAAATAAAGGTCAGAAATATAAATCCATACAAAATCCTCAACGGGAAAACAAGCGCTAGGATTGACTCGCTCAAAGGGACGTTGGATCCCAAATGCATAAGAACTATCGCAGTCCTTAGCAGCCAGGGGACGTTGGATCCCCAGCAGAGTCGCCAGCTGTCGCTACTGCGAAAATCGGCGCCGGCTGACAGAAGAGTCGCCACCGTGCGTTATTTATCCCACGGGAGGGAAAGGAAACGCTTAGAGTAAACCTCGCACAACACGGGAAAGGTATGGTCGTCGCAACCAAAACCTGGATTCGGAAGTCGGTTACGCAAGGGGAAGGTATTAGCACCCCTCACGTCCGTCGTACTCGATGGGATCCACGCTTGTTTTCGGGTATGGATTGTTATTCTATCTAAACTATAGGTCAAGGGTTAAAAAGAAAATAAAAATGACTCGGCAAAGTATCGCACTTTATGCCTACGTATTCCCGCCTGGAACGAGAAATCAGAGTCAACGTAGTTCGCCTACCTAGGGGAAAGGAGGGGAAGGTTGCTCGCTAGGATATCGCATCCTATGCCTACGTACTTCCACACAGCATGGAAGATCAGAGCAAACGTAGTTCGGGCCACGTACGACACAAGTCTGTCTTGATTGATTTTACTCCTTCTGAAAAAGGTTTTTCTGATTTACAGTCCCGGCAGACAAAAATGACGTTTTGATGAGTTCACATTCTTTTACGGAAGAAGTGTCTTTTATTGAGTTTGAAATCTTTACGTGTTTTTCTGTTTGTTTTGAGGAAGAAGAGACAGAACTCTAACCTATGGTTGCGAAGGGAATCAAACTACCCTAATGTTATCATGCATGGGTTAAGACCTAGTGTCTATCATGCTCCTCTCTTGCACAGAGAGAAACAGAGATCCTACGGGAACAGACGGAAACAGAAACAATATCAGATATATATAGTAGAACAGTAAAATGCATGGATGCAACATACAAGCGAGGCAAGGGACACTCAACCTCGAACCTAGAAAACAATAGGCAAAAGTGAACAGACTTCACTTTCAACCCAACAGGGTAAACAACAAACAATACAGTCCGGAAAACCAATCAATACATCAGAAATGAAATACAGCAAAAATAAACAGCTACAGCAGCTCTGCAACAACACCTATCTTCAAGTCATCTCCAATCAGCTACAGGCTTCAACAAGCATCAATCTCCATCTTCATGGCCTTCAGGCAAGGGCTTTGATCATCAGACTTCTATCTGCAATGCCTTTTCTTCAAGTCTCAGGCTCCAGGATGAACATCAGCCAACCAGATGAAGTGAATGAATGTTAGACAGTTAATTACCTACCAAGGGTGGTTCATCAACTGTTAACATTAAACAGAAAGTTTTCTCTCAAAAATTCTATCTTTCAAATACATTCACTGATCCTTCCAAAGGAAGGAGGTGGATATTTGAAAGAGACTTTGAATCATAGAGAAAGGATAGAGGCAAACAAAGCCATCTATGTTTGAGAAGCAAGCTTTCTAATCTAGAGCTCTGCCTAGCTCCTAAACCCTAGTCTCCTCAGCAGCTGCTAGCAAGAACCTCCTCTCCAACTCTGGCAGTTGTTCTTCAATCTCTGGATCTCCAATGGTCTTCATCTCCTCAAGTCCTCAGCTCTCCCAAGTCCCAGTCAATCCCAACACCCACACAAGCAAGCAATAATCCCCAGAGGGCACACCACACCAGCCAATCAGATATACAGTAGATTAATAGCAGTAGGGGAATCCTGACTTTTTCTAAGGTATCTAATAACTACCCATAGCCCCTATAGTCCCATAACTAAACTAGTCAAACCCTAAGCCCTAAGGGAAATGAATTGATTCTCCTAAGTCATCACTTGAAACCCTAGTTTTGTCCATGTTATTCTCACCTACACTAAACACCTAAAATTAACTTCTAAAAATGGGAACTAAATTGAATCTACAAGTTCAATGTCTAAACTAAACAACCTAAAAAGAATGGATGAAAAATATTGAAGCAATTAATAGAACAAAAAATAACAAGATCATGTATGAAATGAAATTATATAAAATGTTATTTATTTAGAAAATATGGAAAAAATATCAAAAAAAAAATAAAATGCCATTTTTATTTTCTATAATTTTCTTGACATCCTAAAGAAAAATATGCAAAAAGAATGAATTAAAAATGATGATTTTTCTATTTATTATGAATTTTTTAAAATGAATGAAAAATGAAAAGAAAATAATAAAGAAAATATAAAGAAATAGCCAGAGGGGGTGAGAATAGCAGGATACCCTAGTTCAGCGCGTTGGGCTTACTAAATGGGGGGTGCGAATAGCTGTCTGAGCCCAATCCCCCCAATTAGTGAAACGGTGCGTTTTAGATTTTAAATTTTCCCACCAAACTCAGGCTACGCGTGGACCGTCCGATGCCACCCTCCAGTCCAAGGTCAAACGTGCATCCTACGGCTTTGGAGTCATCATCAACCTTGGACTCCCTAGGGTTTCAGATACCCTCCATGCACGATTCCATCTTCAAGCATTCGGTTCTCCCTCATCTCCTCATGAAAATCAAAACTACAAACACCAAACTTGCGTCATTTTCCACGCAGAATGCAACTACGTCATCAGTTCTTGTTAAACTTCACCCAATCACTAAACACGATAGCTTCCCTTCCATGGCTGCCTCAATTCTGACCTTCACTAAACCCTAATCTCTTGCTAACAGAACATTAATCAAGCATCACTGATCATGCTACGCTAATTCAAATGAGCCACCACTCACTAATCTCCTAGTTATGGATCAAAACAGTTTTATGGCTCATGCAAGAATCTTCACCAATTCACACTAAAATCTTCAGGATTACTCCTTTAACCACCTAGGTCACTATTATCCTAACAAACCTATGTCATGCTAACTACATCAAGCCAATTTGAATGGAGAACATACCTGGTATAATTTGAAAAACAGAATGGTGAATCCTTCACTTCGAGCTCAGCAATGGCTTAAACTTGATCAATGTGCTTGGATCTTGATTCTGTATGCATCTACTCTTGCCCAAACACTCTGAATTCTTGTAATGGATTCTTCTTTCACTTTTGAGAATGAACTTACAACACACGAATTTGGAACTATTTCCACTGGATCTTGCTTGAAACTGGTTATATGATGATTGTAGAGAATGATGGGATCAAGAACTTTGCAAAATGATCAAGATTTGAGGGAGTTTGAGTAGTTTATGCAAGAATGAGAAAATGGATGAAAATTGAAGCTTTGAACAAATGGGAGCACCAACCCTTGCATGAATCAGCTTGTATGAATATATAGATGATGTTGGAACCTCCTAGAACATTGGAGAAATTTCCCTTGCATTTTTCCTTTTCAATTTGGATTATGTTACTTTCAATTCAAGCAACCATGGATAACTCACAAATTATGACCTAAGCTCAAAATTCCACTTTAGCCAATGTTTTTAAAATGCCTTTTCCATTCAAAATGACCTATAATTTTGCATCATTTGGCCAAGATATGAAAAATATCATTTTTTAAGTCATTTTTCTTCATTAAATTCAACCATTTTGAAACCTTGTGATATGAATCTTTCCAATCTCTCATGGTCACTTTTCTAGACTCAAAATGTCATTTGGAGCAAGTTTGATGTTGTAAGTTCTTCCATTTGAGGCCTCCTTGTATGAGTTTTGGACATAGGTTAAAATGACCTGTAATTCACAAATGACCAAAATACCCTTTGCTTGCCAAGACCATAAGTTGAGTTCCACACATCATATGAAAGCATACTATACCATTATAGAAAGCTAAGACAATGAGGAACAATTCTTATGTTTACCAAGAATTCATTTGAAATCTCCTTGAGGGGTAAAAATTGCTTGGAAGTCAAGTCACTTTCACAGACAAAATTTCAGATACCTCAGATGACCTGTAACTTGCAACGACCATAACTTGAGTTCTATAAATCTCCTTGATGTCTTCCACCACTCAAATTAAAGGTATTGAGATCCTCTACAAGTTTCATGTTGGCAAAGAAGCCATTTGAAGCTTGCATTTTGACTTATCTTGCTTGGAAATTTGACCTAAACTAGGGGATTTTACATAGAAACCCTAATTTAGAAACTCCTCTTCTCCTTGATTTCTCTTGATTCCTGCTTAGCACAACAACATATCCTTATTCTTCATGTCAAATGATGAACCCCACATCTCTCCAATAGCCCTTTATGCCCTTCAATCAGTCAATTGACCTAGGGTTGGCCTATGGTTGACCCAGATGAAACCCTAGTTGACTGTCTTCAACTGCAATTCTTGTGATCACATCAACCACCTGTTTTCTTCTCCAAATGACTTTCTAAGCCTCTCATGATGTCTAGATACTCCCCATGCTCTCCATTCACAGCTCACAACCCCCTTGTTGACCCTCAGATACCCTCAGATAGGAGATAGACTCAAGGCTTGATCTACTGAACTCCCTGCTTTCAAATTCTTTTCTGATGACTTGAATGAGATTGAATTAGGGTAATAACCTCTAGATAGGCCTCTAGAGATGAGAATAATGCTTGATCCCCTGTTGGATGACTTGCTATGCTTATGCTATGCAGATGATTAGTCTATGTACATGACTCTATATGCAAATGCTAATGATATTGAAACATAAACCAAGTGAATAAGGTTGGGCAAATTCTAGGGTGCAACAATAAGCAAGGGGAGGATCACCTCAACCATTAACGCAAACAAGCAGAGGGAGACTCACTCAACCTCTAAATGCAGTCATGCATCTATGCTTAAACTATCCTAAACATGAACTATCCTAATGCACCACACCACTCAATCATGAATGAGGAGAAGGACTTATGACAGATAATGGATTCATTCCACAAGTAATCATACAAGGCTTCTATCCTAAGGAAAGAAATTGGGTGTTAGGAGGCCAGGGTAAGGTCCACAGGAATGTATCCCAGGCACTCAACAAACTAAAAGAGATTTGGGGGAATCCTAAAGGTTTGGCTCCTTCAAGAGATGTGCAACATTCCCCCCCTCAGGAGGGACTATGCTACCCCAAGAAGGTTCCTAAAAAGAATTGAATAAGAGAATATTAGGAGAATGGAGATGAGAAGTGTTGTGGTGAAAACTGGATATCAAGCTATTAAATTAACTTGAACCTTAATTCTTTTACAACCGAACTTTATTTTATCCAAAGAAAAGGTCTAAAGAAAGAAAAACCCTTTTCGCGATGTAATGACAACGCTGAGAGATTCGGGGATCGGGGGTTGGTTATGCCTAGGGAAGGTGTTAGCACCCTAAGCATCTGTAGTAATCTACAGGAACCTTTTGTTTGTCTATGCTAAGTTTGTTAAATGTTTGCTATGGATTTGGGAAAAGGTGTAAGTTGAAACCTAAAGTTATGTATACTAAGTTTTACTCGCAAAGACGTCGCATCTTCTGCCTATGTATCCTAACTAGGATAGAATCAGAGCAATTGTAGTTCACCTCACCAAGTTTGAAGAATACTTGATTATGATCAAGGTTCAGGGGGGAACAAACATGACAATGTTTGTGTGGAGTTTGAGAAAACTCCCTAATCTAAGTTGAACACTCAAGAGGGGAAGCAAGAATTCATCACAATGATTCTTACATAGAGTTGACAAACTCTATCCTAGAGTTCTAGTTGAAGAACATTCCTAGTAAAGGTGGGTTTCTTAGACTCAAAGCAAAGTCTAATGGTTTCTAAACTAAGGTTAAAGATGACTTAACAAAGTCAAGAGAATGGTTATGAGCTATCCATGACACAAGGGCTCAATGGAAATACTTTTCCTTTGGAAGGAGAAAGGGGAAGCAATTTGGATGAGAACTAACAAGTTTCATCACTTGGGAAAAGAAAATACTTAACAAATGAAAATATCATGAAGAAAATAAGCATGGTGACAACCATTAAATGATCATGTTAGAGGTAAAAACCAAAGATGCATTGATGACGATC
This sequence comes from Lathyrus sativus, assembly GCA_963859935.3. NCBI lineage: Eukaryota > Viridiplantae > Streptophyta > Magnoliopsida > Fabales > Fabaceae > Lathyrus > Lathyrus sativus. The sequence goes on along the minus strand of OZ012736.1, from coordinate 155,842,491 downwards.
AAGTAAGAAAGCAAAGCAAGAAATGTGACGACAGATCAAGCTTAAAGTAATTTCTCAGAGGAAACAAATTTGTTCATGGTAACAAAACATCCTATCATGTTGACTAACACAAAGGGAAAGAAAGATAAGCAAATGAACAAACATGAATAAGCATGGCGAGAAAGAAATTCATCAAGACGTGCGATAGCGATCTCGAAACGTAAACAACTTGCAAGTGATTAAGGGGTATAAAAAATACAAATAAAATAGAATTTCAAATTATCACATGAAATTAGACATTTACATGAGCACAACACAAAAAGAATGAGTGGAAAAGGATAAAAAATGATCAAGTTATAAAAATATGAAAATTGGATGAATTAAGAAAAAGAAATAAAACAAAGGCTAAAAAGAGATGGGCAAGGTGGGATTTGAACCCATGCCCTTGGCCTCCCAAGTAGCAAGCCTGACCACTAAGCCATCACACGCACGTGTGGTAAAGGGAGAGGAGGAAAAGACAAAATACTTGAAACAAGTAAAAATCAGGAAAATGGCCAAAAGGGTTGATCTCCATTGTGGATCGAACCCAGGTTATGTGTGTGAAAGGCGCGCATTGAGTGAAGGTTTCTACCACTGGGGTGGATATACATCCAAGTATAAATGCCACCCCATAAATACATAAGGATACTTTGCAAGAATTTCTGGGCAAGCCAAACACATAAACAACTTGATTTGCATTTTGATCATAACTTTATCAATTCTTCATGGATTTCAACAAAATTTTAGTGTAAATTGAGTATTTTTTCATGATGAACAAGATGGCAATATTAGTTTTTTGAAATAAACTCCACAATTCAAAACCCGAGAGCACGTGCATGTTGATGTTTTGAGATGCAAAATGAAACTTATGGTACATTCAGAGCACATTCAATTCAAACAGATACCACACACAAACTATGAATACATAAACCAATGATTCTAGGCAGGTGGATAGGTTCAAAACAGGTTGTTGGTGAAAAATATGATCAAAATGCAAGTTGTGTTTGTGAAGTGCATGAGGATGTTCAGTTTCAGTTCCAAGCACATTCAGGTCAAATTAAACATACACACACCATACATACATGTTGTTGAGTGATTTCAAGCAAAGGTTTTGGTTCCAAACAATTTGTGATGTAAAGTGATACTCAATTTGCCACAACTGATATGTTTGATGCATAATGATGTTCAGATCAGTGTTGATGCATGATTTCCTTAAGTACATCACATACACACATTGCAAATATATTGATGAATGATTGTGAGAGAAAAAATAAACTCAAAGCAAGTTCAGGTGAGAAATGACCATCAAGCTGCAATTGGTCATTTTGTGAAATGCATAATAGGATGAAAGTCAGATTCTAAGCAGGCTCAGACTAAAGCAAGCACATACGCACATTGAAAGCATACTAGTGAGTGAAATTGGACACAAAGGAGGGTCTCAAAACAGCCTGTGGTGAAAGTAGTGTGACAGCTGCAACTTGGTGTTTGTGAAGTGCATGAGGATGTTCAAATCATGATCTATGCACAATTTAGTCAAATGAATCACACACACATACTACATACATATGGACAAATGAGTTTAAGCACATGAGCTGGTCCAAAATAGGTTGTGGTAGAAAAGTGATTTTCAAAGTGCTCTTTGGTAATTTGTAATGCAGTAGTATGTTCAAATCAGCTTCAATGCATAATTGTACCAAGTATATCACATATACACTCCACATACATGTTATCAAATGACTTTAAGCAAAAGATATGGTTTGAGACAGACTGGTGTGCAAGATGATGGGCAGGCTGCAACATGATATTCTTGATGATGCATGAAAAGTTCAACTTAGTTTCTAATGTACATTTGAGTCAAGCAAGCTATGCACACAAACTTTACACATGTGGAAAGATAATTTCATGCCAAGGATTCAAGCTTAATCTTTTTAAAACAAAAACTGAGGTGGTAATGGCTCAATTTGCTTGAAAAATGCATTTTGAAAGTGAAAACTCACAACAGGCAGAAACAACTCATGCCAATCATCCACACACATCACAAACATGATAATAAGTGTGTCCAAACCCAAAAAACAAATGATATTCAAACAACACAAAGTTGGACATAATGAATGCTATGCAAAATAGTTTTTTTTTTTGTTGCTTAAGGTGCATTAGGGTTGTTTTCATTGACAGACATTTGAGGTTTCATGAAAAGAAACATACACACACATTTCATATCCTAAAACAAGTAAGATGAGCCTAACTCTTGGGGTACATGGTATCCAAGACAGATTTTGAGTTCTCATGGGAAAAGCATAACACTTTTCTCTATGACAGTAAATGAGATTCAAGTAGGAATTGTTTTAAGCCAAAGTGAGAACACATACACACCACAAATGCATTAATAATCATGTAGAAACCAAAATTTGGGGCATATGTACTTTGATTCAAAATATAGCATTATGATGATAACAATTTGCAAAATGACATCAAAAGAGCACCAACTGTCATAAAACCAAGACAACAAGATATGCACATATTCTCATCCATACAAACTTCAAACATGTATCCAAATGATTATAAGCATTAATATTGATCAAAGATCAGCTGTCATGAATATTGGTATGCTTATGGTTCATATTTTTCAACATACTTCTCAAAAATGCCAAAACATGGAAAATGATGCAAAGCACAAGATTCATAGACTACATACCTCTTGTAGACTATATTGAATAGGTTAGAACACCAAGAAACCCAAAGATACTTCAAATACCACTCAGCTTTGGAGTTTTCTTCTTCTTGAAGCAAGAATGCAAACCTTATGACAGTTGGAGAAATAGGCTTTACCAATGATCCTCAATGCTTTGGACAATTGAGATATGATGTATATGAGGTGTTTGAATGATTCGAACATCAAGAAAATGCTTAGACCATGTTTTGGCTGATTTTATGCATTATGGTCAAAGTTGCTTTGTATGGAAGTTGACTTGGAGAGTTTGAATGTATGGAAATGAGTTTAGGGGGTTGGGCTGTCAAGACAGATTTTTGGTATTTTTGTGATTTTGGAGATTTTGTAAATTTGAAGTCAAGAAGGAAAGAGCAAGAGCTTTGTATTTCTCTAGTTTTGAGAGATTTCTGATGTCTTGAATGAGGTGTAGATGTCCTCTATTTATAGGGAAATGAGATGGAAAGGACAGATTGGAGGTTTCCTTCCTAAGAGGGAAAGGTTTGCAATTTTGGATCAAATCTTCCAAAGGTTTTTTCTTGGCTTGGAGGTAAGCTGAAAGTCAAGTGAAATGATGAATTTAGAGTGGCTAAAGTGAGGCTAGAGAGAGTAGGAACATGGCTTGTACAGAGCTTCCTTTTCCACCTTTTTCATTTTCCATTATTTTAATGCAAGTTGCATTTACAACTTGCAAGCCAACTTGCCAAACTTCAAATTTCCACTTCCTCTGCATAACTCTCACAATTCAATGCTTCAAAACATCTAAATATCATACACAATAAGATTCAAAGGCTGAGAAATGATCCAAGTGACCAAAGAATGAACTTATGAACAATTACCAATGTGGGACTCAAGTATGAAAACACCATCTTGCCAAATCCATAACTCTTAGCTCACAAATTCTATTGAGATGTTATAGTACTTTTTAGAAAGCACTCAAGTAGCTCTAAAAAATTTATACTTTCATGAGTTTCAAATTCTCAAAGGAACTTGGCCAAAAAAACCTCTCAAAGTTGCTAAAAAATGAGCTTAAAAGTGAAATTTCTCCAAGTTTTTTTCCCTTCTTGAAATGAATTTGATCATAACTCCAAATCCATGCATTTTCTGATCATGGACCACTTAGGGACTTTTGTAGGATTTGTCAAGAGCTTTCCAATGAGCTTTGGACCACTTCATTTGGATGTGTGGTTAAGGAGTTATGGTCTTGCCCCTTTTGAAACCCTAATTCCCGACTTTTGCGATTACTCCTCAACCCTTGATCCAATTGTCATGAAATTTTATGGCTAGATGCAATATGTCAATAGGAACATTTTTGATTCACATCTTGAGGTCAGATTCCTTATTTTTGAAGAGTTGACTTTTCAGTCAACCGAACCGATCGGTGGATACCGAGTCGACTGTCGATGCTCTGGACCTCTTGAGGCTTTGAAACTTCTTGAATGGACTTTACCAAGCCATATGAACATTATATACCACAATCCCACCATTATAACACCTTTTAAATCAAAAGTCAATCACAGTTGACTTTTCCTGCTCGCAAAACCCTAGTCGGGTATCCTGAATTTCACTGCTTTTGATTCCTGGGTGACAACCTCAAATTGGATTCATGCTTGATCCAATGGAATACTCTTGATGGTATGGAGACCCAATCTCAAAGAAACCAATTCAAAACATTGACCGGACAATCCTCGAAACCTCGATTTCGGCTATACAAAACCCTGATTCTCCTGTAACTTGACAAAGACCACATGGAAAGGGTTAAGGTTAAATAAACATGTGAATATGATCCTAAAATGACAGCGGAGATCTAAGGGGTCAAAATTTGGGGTATGACAAGAAGCAAGGTAAGTTCCACAGGAACTTACCACAGACACTCAACCAACTCCACTTCCTTAGAGAGAGAGAGCTTTCATAGACTCAACTCCCCTATGATAATGCAATGTATTCCTCCACAGGAGGAAACATGCTCACAAGGAGGATTCCAATCAAGCAAGGAAAAATTGAAAAGGAAACTACCCATATAGGAAGAATCATCCACCTATTTAATCTTCTAAAGAACCTCAAAGATTTCCTTCTAAGGATCACCTATACTAAGGGTTCAAGGGTTCTAAAAGAGGCATCTATCTAATTACCAATCTATCAAGAAAGGATATGGGGCCTAGAATCATCTAATGGTCATTTATAAGACTAACTCATGCATTTAACCTAGTTAGGATCACTTAAACTAAGGTTAACTTGTAAAATGGGGAACTAAGAGAAAATCATTCCTAAAAATTCTAAGGAAAATGCTATATTATCCTACATGTATCAACAAGCTACGGTACAAAAATCAGGGGCTACACCTAAATCAAAAGGCTCAAACTAAATCTAAAACCTCAAGGGTACACTAAAGGGATCCAACAATGAACACTCCTAAACAACTATCATAAAATCCTATTTAGAATCATCTAAAAAATCTCAACAAAATTCACATAACATCATCAACATGTCTATCACCAGAACACAAAATTTCAATATCAAACGTAAAAGCATGGATGAGAAATAAAATCATCAAGCTCAGCATACAATTTCTCAATTATTAAAAACATACTAAACCTATACAAAATCAATCTATGTTTCATGTAGACCTTAACCACATGTATCTATGGTGTTAAATGTGTATAATTTAAGAGTAATTTTGAGAGGAAGAAATCTGGTTCAGAGCTTCGAATATGGTGACCTTCAGGGCTCAATTCTCTTCGAAAAGATGCAGATTCCTTCAATGGATGATGATGAACAAGTCTTGAGTTCCAATTTCTTCTGAAACTCCTTCAATATCCAAACTTAAAAATCAAACTTCAAGCTTCTTCTTCAACTGATTCCAACTGCTTCTCAACAGAAAATGGCACTAGAAGCTTCTGAAAATGATCCACAATCCATTTATAGTCTGTTCTAATCCATTGGGGGCCCATTCATGGCCCAATTTGTGATTTCCAACTTTCAAGTTTCTTCCAAAATTTCACTTATAGTATGCACGAATTTGCCTTGTTCTTGCTTCACACTTGCTTCAGAATACTTACTTGAGAGCTATGGAGTGTAATTGAGTGAGTTCCTTCCTTTGATTTCAACTAAAGAGGTGTGTTTGATTTGTAACTTCATCATGAAGCAATCCACCAAAATGCCATGAAATGAGTCTCAACTCAAAATTCTAATAATGCAAAAGTGTTTAGAATATCATTTCCAGTCAAAACGAGCACAAATTTGGCTTGAAATCATTCAATTATCAATTGTTTTGAATTTTTCCCTTTTAATTCATTAAAATGGTCTTTTTTGAGAAATTCCTTCAACCAATGCTTACTCTAATCCATATCCATGGACTCTTAATATTTAGCTGAGCTAAAAATATCATTTTGAGCAACTTTCAAATTGAACAAAACTCCATTTGAAGCTTGTAAGATAGTGAAATTGACCTATAATTCAAAATGACCTGTAATGTCCAAATACCCAAAATACCCTTGACTTGTCAAAGCCATAACATGAGTTCTATAAATACAATCATGGACTTCTAGTACTCTTTAGAAAGATAAGAGTATAAGGAACAACATTCATGTTGACAAAAAGTTCATAGGAATCATCCTTCTAGGGAAAAAGTGTCATGCAAGTTGGGTAACTTTCAAGCTCCAAATTCACATGCCTCAGATGACTTGTAACTTGTCTGGCTGATAACTTGAGTTCTATAAACCCTATTGTCATACCCCAAATTTTGACCCCTTAGATCTCCGTCATCATTGTAGGATCATATTCACATGTTTATCTAACCTTAACCCTTTCCAAGTGGTCTTTGTCAAGTTACAGGAGAATCAGGGTTTTGTACAGCCGAAATCGAGGTTTCGAGGGTTGACCGGTCAATGTTTTGAATGGGTTTCTTAGAGATTGGATCTCCACATCATCAAGAGTATTCCATTGGATCAAGCATGAATCCAATTTGAGGTTGTTACCCAGGAATCAAAAGCAAGGAAATTCAGGATACCCGATTAGGGTTTTTCGAGCAGGAAAAGTCAACTGTGGTTGACTTTTGATTTAAAAGGTGTTTCAATAGTGGGATTGTGGTCCATAGTGTTCATATGGCTTGGTAAAGTCCATTAAAGAAGTTTCAAAACCCCAGGAGGTCCAGAGCATCAACAGTCGACTTGGTAGCCACCGATCGATCGTTCGGTTGACCGAAAAGTCAACTCTTCAACAATGAGGAATCTAACCTCAAGATGTGAATCAAGAATGTTCCTAATAATATATTTCATCTACCCATAAAATTTCATGGCAATTGGATCAAGGGTTGAGGAGTAATCGCAAAAGTCGGGAATTAGGGTTCCGAAAGGGGCAAGACCATAACTCCTTGACCACACATCCAAATGAAGTGGTTCAAAGCTCATTGGAAAGCTCTGGACAAATCCTAAAAAAGTCTCCAAGTGGTCCATGACCAGAAAATTCATAGATTTGGAGTTATGATCAAATTCATTTCAAGAAGGGAAAATGACTTAGAGAAATTTCACTTTTTAGCTTGTTTTTTAGCAACTTTGAGAGGCTTTTTGGCCAAGTTCCTTTGAGAATTTGAAACTCATGAAAACATGAATATTTTAGAACTATTTGAGAGCTTTCTAAAAAGTACTAGAACATCTCAATGACATTTGTGAGCTGAGAGTTATGGATTTGGCAAGATGGTGTTTTCACACTTGAGTCCCACATTGGTAATTTTTCATAAATTCATTCTTTGATCACATGGACCATTTCTCATCCCTTGGATCTTATTGTTTCTGATATTTAGATGTTTTGAAGCATTGAATTGTGAAATAAATGTAGAGGAAGTGAAAGTTAGAAGCATTGCAAGTTGGCTTGCAAGTTGCAAGTGCAACTTGCATTATAATATTCAAAATATGTAAAAGGTGGAAAGTGGAAATCTGCAACCAACCATGTTCCTACTCTCCATAGCCTCCCTTTAGCCACTCTAAATTCATCATTTCACTTGACTTTCAGCTTACCTCCAAGCCAAGAAAACACTTTTGAGAGATTTGATCCAAATTGCCAAACCTTTCCCTCTTGAGAAGGAAACCTCCAATATGTCCTTTCCCTCTCATTTCCCTATAAATAGAGGACACCTCTACCTCATTCCCGACATCAGGATCCCTCTAAAAACCAGAGTAATCACAAGTTCTTATTCTTTCCCTCTTTACTTCAAATTCACCAAAATCTCAAAATTACCAAAACACCAAAAATCTGTCTTGACAGCCCAACCCCTAAACTCATTTCCACACATTCAAACTCACCAAAAATCATCCACACAATCCATAAATATGATATAGAAGGTGTCCAAACCATTACATCACTCAAAAACCTCATCTTGCAAAAAGTTAACTTTCATACCAAGCTACTTTGACCACAATGCATAAAATCTGTCAAGCTCTTGTCTAGGCTTCTTCTTGATGTTCTAATCACCCATACACCTCATATGCATCCTATCTCAACTGTCCAAAGCATTGGAATCAAGTGGTGAAGCTTAATTCTCAATCTGGCCTAAGGTTTGCATTTTGCTTCACAAGGAAGAAAGCTTCAAAGCTGAGTGGCATTTGAAGTATCTCTGGGTTTCTTGGTGTTCTAACTTGTTCAACATAGTCTACAAGAGGTATGTAGTCTATGAATCTTGTACTTTGCATCATTTTCCATTTTTTGGCATTTTTGAGAAATATGTTGAAAAATATGAACCATGAGCATACCAACTTTTCATGACAGCTGATTTTGGATCAATGTTAATGCTTATAGTCATTTGGATACATGTTTGAGGTTTGTATGGATGAGAATATGTGCATATCTTGCTGTCTTGGCTTTATGACAGTTGGTGCTCCTTTGATGTTATTTGCAAAATGTCATCATCATAATGCTATCTTTTTGAATCAAAGTGCATGTGCCCCAAATTTTGATTTCTACATGACTATTAATGCATTTATGGTGTGTATGTGCTCTCAGTTCAGTTTAAAGCAATTCCTACTTGAATCTCACTATTTTGGAAAACACATGACAGTCCCACCACTTTGCAAAAACTTTCAACCAACATGTCAAATTTTGTTTGAATGAAAGTATGCTTCAACTTTGAGTTTGATCTCATCCATATTCTCATTTGTGATGCGTGTGCATTAATTTCATGGCCTATTTGCACCTGTCTTGATTTTTCACTTCCCCAATGCATGAGCAATCTTTTCATTCCACACTCCAACTTGCAACATCATACTTTTGTCATATGCTTAATCTTTGAATTGAAACTCATATGTCATCATGTACTATTTGTATGTATGCTTTCATTTTGATATAAGACCTCACAACTTGAAAAGGCATGCCTGCTGCCAAATAGTATTTTTGAAAAAGAATCAATATCACACACAGCTGCATCACACACTATTTTACTAAAAATCACTTTGTTTAATCCATGAATGTGAACATCAACATAATTAGAGTTTATAGGTTGAGCACTATATGTATGAATTGAATGTCTCCCACCTTCACACTTGACACTGCATCACACAAGCACTCATACTATGTTTGCAAGCATCATACCAACTCTGGCTCTATTGGATCTAGGCTCAAGTTTGAATTGTAGAAACATCATTCGTTTTATTTATGACTTATGTGTAAGGTATGTTTGATCTGAATATGCACAGAACTTGCTTTGAACTCCATATTGCCTTCCAATATGTAAATTTGCAATTAAGGAACCATTTTTTGTCACAACCTGTTTTGAACTAATCCATGTGCCTAGAATCATTTGACAACATATATGTGGTGTGTGTATGTGATTTACTTGCCAACATCATACATAGAATCTTAACTGGACATCCAATTGCATTTCATGAACTCTATTTTGCAACTTGAGTGTCACATTTCGCCACAGTCAGTTTGAGACCCTCCCTTGTGTCTAATTTCACTCACCAACATGCTTTCAATGTGTGTATGTGCTTGCTTTGATCTGAATCTGCTTAGAATATGACATACATTTCATTATGCATTTCACAAATACCATGTTGCAGCAAAATCATCATTTCCCATACCAGCCTGTTTTGGACCAGTTCATGTGCTTAAACTCATTGGCCAATATATTTGCAATGTGTGTATGTGATTTACTTGAAGTAATTATGCATTGACACTAATTTGAACTCAAACTTGCAGCCCAAAATGCCAATATTGCATCATGAATCTCATTTTTCACCACAGCCATTTTGAAACTAATTCTTGTGTTTGAGATCACTTGTTAACATGTATATAAGCTGTATGTGTGTTTGGCTTGACTTGAAAATGCACAAAACTTGCTTTGAACTTCAGCCTGCATTTTATTCATGCCAAATTGCAACTTGATTGATAGTTTTCATATCAACCTGTTTTGAACCAAAACCTTTGCTTGAATTCACTCATCCATATGTATGTGTGTGTGTGTGTGTGTGTGTGTGTGTGTGTGTATTTGATTTGATTTAAAACTGATTAGAATTTGACCTGCACATCAATATGCATCTCAAACACTCACATTTGCTTGAGCTATCGAATTTCAAAATAGAAGCATGATCTTTCAAAATTAATGCCACCACCGTGTTCCTTGTCAAAAAATACTCAAGTTTGATAAAAATTTCATTGCAATCCATAAAGAATTGACCAAGTTAGGAATCAAAATGCAAATCAGTTGTGTGTGTGTTAGGCTTGCCCAGAAAAACCATAAAACCATGCCTTATATGTTTATAGGGGTGGCTATATCAACGGATGTATAGCCACCCCAGTGGTAAGAACCTTGCCATAAAGCGCGCCTTGTACCCATTGAACCTAGGTTCGATCCCTGAGGAGGATCAACCTTTTGTCTTTTTTCATTTTTTACACGCGTGCCTGGTTAAGCCAAAGGGCGTGGGTTCAACTCCCACCCCTTGCATTTTCTTTTTATTTTTACTTGTCAACCATGTTTTGTACATTTAATTCATCCAATTTTCATATTTTTATAACTTGCTCATTTTTTATCCTTTTCCACTCATTATTTTTGTGTTGTGCTCATATAAATGTCTACTTTCATGTGATAATTTGAAATTCCATTTTTTTGTATTTTTAATACCCCTTCATCACTTGCAAGTTGTTTACGTTTTGAGATCCTTATCGCACGTCTTGATGGATTTCTTTCTCACCATGTTTATTCATGTTTGTTCATTTGCTTATCTTTCATTCCCTTTGTGTTAGTCAACATGATAGGATGTTTTGTTGGTTGTTACCATGAACAAATTTGTTTCCTCTGAGAAATTACTTTAAGCTTGATCTGTTGTCACATTTCTTGCTTTGCTTATTTTCTTTGATCGTCATCAATGCATCTTTGGTTTTTACCTTTAACATGTTCATGTAATGGTTGTCCCCATGCTTATTTACTTCATGATATTTTCTTTGTTAAGTAACTCCTTTTCCCCAAGTGATGGAACTCGTCAGTTCTCATCCAAGTTGCCTCCCCTTTCTCCTTCCAAAGGAAAAGTTTCTTTATTGACCCTTGTGTCATGGATAGCTCAATTTAACCATTCCCTTTGACTTTGTTAAGTCACCTTTAACCTTAGTTTAGAAACCATTAGACTTTGCTTTAAGTCTGGGAAACCCACCTTTACTAGGAGTGTTCTTCAACTAGAACCCTAGGATAGAGTTTGTCAACTCTATGAAAGAATCATTGTCATGAATTCTTACTTCCCCTCTTGAGTGTTCAACTTAGATTAGGGAGTTTTGTCAAACTCCACACAAACATTGTCATGTTTGTTCTCCCCTTGAACCTTGATCATAATCAAGTGTTCTTCATCCCTTGTGAGGTGAACTACGATTGCCTTGATTCTATCCTAGTTAAGATATGTAGGCAGAGGACGCAATGTCTTTGCGAGAAAACTTAGTGTATATATGTATTTAGGCTTTAACTTATACCTTTTCCCAATCCTTAGCAAATACCTAACAAACTTAGCACACAAACAAACGAAAGGTTCCTGTAGGGTATTACAGATGCTTAGGGTGCTAACACCTTCCCTAGGTATAACCAACCCCCGATCCCTGAATCTCTTAGCGTTGTCGTTACATCGCGAAAAGGGTTTTTCTTTATTTAGAACTTTCCTTTGGATAAATTAAAGTTCGGTTGTAAAAGAATTAAGATTCAAGTTAGTTTAATAGCTTGATATCCAATTTTCACCGCAACAGAAATGGCGACTTCACTAGGGGCGCCTTGAGGGTTTAGCCTACTCTGTTTTTTTATGTGCCATATTTGTGAATATTTGCTTTACATGTATATTTGTTTGGTTGTTGGATCTTGGGATATTTTTAAGTGGTGAGATGGTCCTATACCTGGACTTGAGCGTAATCATGATAGGATGGTGGTATATTCAAGGAGGCTTATAGGGAGTTGATTCCCGACCAAGCTAACTTGAGAAACCACCGCTCAGTGTAGGCCCTTTTTGAGGGTTTAGTATTGTTGATCGAGTATTCGTGAAAACAATACTACTTTCAACGAAGGAGCCCATGACACTGTGGACTTTTAGATTACATTCTACCCCACTTTTGGCCTTACTAGGATGTAGTGCGATGGCTATAAGGAAGTATTTCCGAAATAGTTGATACGCGATACTACACTCATACGAGACTCTCTTGAGAATATTATCGATTACCAAGTAATTTGGGATGTTGATAATATCCGAAAGATGGGTTGATGACTCTGGGAACCATTTTTAGAACCTTGTTCTACATGTTTGAAACCCCTAGTACATACCGCTTGGGGATGGGTAGACCTTGGATCCACGCTTGAACTTTAAACCTAGACCTGCGCTTGTGCATATATGTGACCTTTGCATTTACTTGTGTTTGTGCATCCTTGCATTCATAACATCATCTCATAAAGTTTCATGGAACTCATATTCTCTTTATTTGTGAACATCAGGGATCAGTATGGATGGTGAAAGAAAGAAAACATTAAAGTACACTAATAAAGGTTTTAAACTAGATGACCTAAGAAGGTTGAGTACCTTGGTAACAGATCCAGAGGGTTTCCAGGGTAGGTATGGGAAGTTGTTGTTGTTATTGAAGATAAAAGTGGATAATGGACTTCTTTCTACGCTTCTTCAGTTTTATGATCCGCTCTATCACTGTTTCACTTTCCCTGATTATCAGTTAGTGCCTACACTAGAAGAATATTCTCAGCTGGTTGGTTTGCCTATTCTTGAAGATTCTCCTTTTCCAATCATGGAGAAGGACCCTAAGGAATAAGATATTGCCAAAGCCACACGTTTGGGATTAGTGGATATTCAAAAGAACATGATCATAAAAAGAGGAGTTTTCGGGTTGAGTGCAGAATTCTTGGTTGAAAAAGCTCAGTACTACACCGATCATTTGAGTATGGATGCATTCGAAGCTATTCTTTCCTTACTCATTTATGGTATTTTTCTGTTTCCCAGCTTTGAAAACTTTGTAGACCTCAACGCCATTAAGATTTTCTTGAAAAAAACCCTGTGCCTACTCTGCTAGCAGACGCATATCACTTTATTCATCTCAGGAATTTTCACAAAGGAGGGATGATTACTTGTTGTGCGCCTTTATTATACAAATGGTTCACTTCACATTTGCCTAAAGCCCACGCCTTTTGGGATCCAAAGAAAGGGTGGTGGTCACAGAAGATTATGGCTCTCACGCACTCTGATATTGATTGGTATAATCGTGAATATGATGGGATAATGATCATTGACAGCTATGGGAATTTTGGTAATGTACCTCTTCTTGGTGCCAATGGAGGAATCAGTTACAACCCCGTTCTTGCCCGTCGACAGTTGGGATACCCTTTAAGAGATAGGCCCAACAGTGTTCATGTGGAAAACATTTTCTTTAAGGAAGAAGGTAGTAATCAAGAGCAGAAAGAGAAGATCCTAAAAGCCTGGGGTCATTTGCACAAGAAAGGAAAGAAGGACTTGGGAAAGCCTAATTGTGTCTTCTGGGAACCCTCCAATGGGTTCGAAAGAGAGCCGTTGAGTTGAAGATGCCATATTCTCGACAAGAACCTATGGCTTTAAAAGAGGAGCCTACTTTGATCTTCATGTCTAAAGAGGATAAGTTAAAGATTGCTTTGAGCAAGGCCCGACAAACCGAAGACGCTTGGAAGCACAAGTACCAAGTGGTTGTTGAAGAAAACACAGAGCTCCAGAAGCAATTAGAGTTGAAGAATGAAGAGGTGCTCTCCAGCAAGAAGAGAAAAGCGCAAGAAGATTTATTTTCTTCTAGCCCCCAGACGACTCCATGGAAGTTAATCGTGGACAAGCTCATTCTTGAGAAGGCGCAGATGGAGAAAGAGATTGAGAAGCTCAACTCAAAGCTGTTAGGAGAACCTTCTTAGGGCTTTTTTGTTAGCTTTTATTTAGCTTTCTGTTTAAGACTTTTGTAAGATGTACTGAAATTTTGTAATCCACTGAATTTTGAATCAACAATATTTTGATGTTTACTGAATCTGAGTTCCATGATACTTTGCGCATTTGCATTCGCATTTATTAATCATACAAGGAACTAATGATTGTTTTGCAGATATTATAGGATGGATTCTGGAAAGAAAGCAGAGATTGTGTTCCGAAGCCCAAAATTGGATAACTTGAGGAAACTGGGAAGTTTAGTAGAAGACCCCGAGGCATTCAGAGAGAAGTATGGGAATATGCTGTCTTTGCTAGAAGTTCAAGTATATGAAGAAATGTTGTCCGCACTCATGTAGTTCTATGATTCAACCTATCACTGTTTCACATTTCCAGATTATCAATTGATGCCAACCTTGGAAGAATATTCTGCCCTGATGGGAGTAGGCGTCACTCCTAGACCATTTTCTGGAAGAGAAGGGACTCCTAATGAAAGAGCAGTTGTAGAGGCCGCGTATTTGGAGGTGGACGAAGTACGATCTCATATGATTGCTAAGGGAGGGCTATATGGATTTCCAGCTATGTTCCTGTATGAAAAAGCTCAAAGTTATGCCGTATCGAAGAATTCTGAAGCATTTGAGACCATTCTGGTTTTACTAATTTATGGACTATTCTTGTTCCCGACTGCTAATGATTTTATGGACGCAGGTGCAATCAACCTCTTCTTAATCAAGAATCATGTACCTACCTTGTTGGTTGATGTGTACTTTTCCATCCACCGTAGGAACCGTTATGGAGTTGGTTAGATTGAATGTTGCACCGTTCTCTTGCACAAGTGGTTTATTTCGCACTTGCCAAGACTTCCAGCCCTCTAGGATAGGCAGAATGGGCTCTCATGGGTAGAGAAGATGTTTTTACTCAAACATTCAGATATTAAGTGGTATGACCCTATGTATGGGGGGGATTGCCATGATTCAAAGCTGTGGGGATTTCCCGAATGTACCGCTCATCAGCATTAATGGTTGCATTAGCTATAATCCTATTTTAGCTCGTCGCCAGTTGGGGCACCCAATGGAGAATGAACCAGACCCAGACTTTTTGAGAAGCTTCTACATCGAAGAGGGGAAGAATCCCGCTTACAAGGCTCGGATTGTGTATGCTTGGCGTCACGTCCACACGAGAGGAGTAACTGCCCTAGGTTACCACGACACTATTGTTTCAGAATCTTACTTATCATGGGTGAAAGAAGCAGCATTGAAGATGTTCTATACTCGCTTTGAGCCTGACTCACCCAAACCGACTCTCGTAGAGGAATTGAAGGCTGCTTTGGCAAAAGCTAAAAAAGAAGGAAAGGCTTGGAGGGATAAATATTTCAAGGTTATGCAAGAGAAGGAAGAGCTTCAAGAGTTGGTCCATCAAGGTGGAAAGAAGAGTCAGCCAGAAGATGAAGGGCCCTCCAACCAGAAGATCTAAGATCCTTTTGTTTTCCATTTTATTTCATCATGTATCTGTATTGAAGACTTGTATTTCAGTTTCAGAATTGTTGTTGTAAAACTCTCAGTTATTAATCTATGAAGACGTTGAGTTTGCTTTGTTTCCCCATTGTTATAATTTTTGCAAATATTTCTTTGGATTCCTTGAATGATTAATTTTGCATTATTACATTTGCATTCATAAGCATTGCATGTGCATATTCTTGTGTTGTGTCTCATCCCGCTGTCTTGTCTCCAGAGAATCACACTGAATCCTCAACACCGATACAATACCCGAGCCCAAGCTCACCTAAGAATGGAAGGTCTTGATGGGGCAGAATTTTCTCAAGATATTCCTACGTATACTCCAGCTTCTGTTCAAGCTCAAGTACGCCCTGTTTTCCATAACCCTCCACCAGTGTATGAAGGTCTTGATGGGTCTGAAGAAGAGAGTCGACGACATGAAAAGTTGAAAGAGAGTGTAGAGACTATAGGCAGAAAGGTCAGAGCAATGGAAGGGAATGACATCTTTGGTGCTGATGCCATAGATATGTGCTTAGTGTCTGGATTGGTAATTCCGCCAAAATTCAAAGTTCCCAATTTTGATAAGTATTCTGGTGCTACTTGTCCTCGGACGCATCTGATTATGTATTACCGAAGAATGGCCGCACATGTAGAAGATGATAAGCTGATGATTCTTTGTTTCCAAGATAGTTTGAAAGGAGCTCCTGCTAAATGGTATTTGGGTCTGGATCAGTCTCGTATTCACAGTTTCCAAGACTTAGCCGATGCTTTCATAAAACATTATAAGTACAACATGGATTTGGCCCCTGATAGAAGACAGTTATTGAGCATGTCGCAAAAGAGTTCAGAATCCTTCAAAGAATATGCACAACGGTGGAGGGAGACTGCCTCTCAGGTAGAACCTCCTTTGATTGAAAAAAAGTTGACAGATTGGTTCGTCCATACGGTAAGACCAGAGTTTTATGAGAAGATGATCAGTAGTGTAACCGTAAGTTTCTCCGATATAGTAGCAGTGGGGGTGAGAGTGGATTTAGGAATGAAGAATGGAAAGGTGGCTAGTGGTTCCAGTAGTTCTAGCAACAACAATGTCAAAAAGTTCGGTAGTAATTTTCATAAAAAGAAAGAAGGGGAGACAAATGCCATAACAGTGGGAAGAAAGAGTCGCACCTAGAGACAACCTTACCAACAATATCAGCAACCTCAGCAAGGCTTTGTTCAGCAGCCTCAACCAAGTTATGTTCAGCAATCTCAGCAACAACGACCAATGTATCCATTGCAGTATGCCCAACAACCATATGTGGCAGCTGTAACACCAACTTTCAATCACCATGTTCCCAGTTATTAGGCAGTGCAGCCAGCACCCGTATATCAGCCAATTCAACAAGGGTTTCAACGAGCGCCCAACGCTCCACCCTATCAGCAACATCATCAGCCTAGAGCTCAGGCACCCAGACAGAACTACCAGAATCGGAGACCAACAACAAAACCTCCACTTCCTCAAATACCGATGACTTACACAGAGTTGTACCCCTCCTTGGTGCAGCAAGGGTTGGTAACAACGCGACCGTTAAATCCAGACACTACATCTCCTCACTATAATCCAAATGCTCATTGTGCCTTTCATGAAGGTGTTGCTGGTCAGGATTTAGAAGGTTGTCTTGCCTTAAAACATCTTGTCAAGGAGTTAATAGAAAAGAAGATCTTGTCTTTTGATGATGTACCCCCTAATGTTAAAAGTAATCCATTACCGAATCATGGAGGGGTTAATGCGGTAGAAGAAGTTTCAGATGAAAGGATAGTCCGAGGTGTGTCAGAGATCAAGACTCCAGTAAGGTTACTTCACGAGAAGCTGTTGAAAGCAGGATTGATAGAAGGTACCCATAATGATTGTGAAGAATGTTCTATTGATTCTAAAGGGTGTGATGTGGTACGAGGGGACATACAAAGATTGATTGACGATGGAGTTTTGCAAGTGTGTAGCAAGGTGAGGAAAGGAGAAGTTTCGGTAATTGAGCTTGTTTTTAATTTACCAAAGAAAGGTGAGAAAGTTCCGGTGTTCAATATGACCAACAAAAATGTGAAGCCCGTTTTCAGCAAATCTGCTATTGATCAACCTCGATCGGTTATTATTCATAAACCAAGACCATTTCCTTTTGAGAGCACAAAGGCCGTTCCATGGAAATATGACATGACTGTGATAGACCGAGGATCTGGGAAGGTTAGTCAGAAAGAGACAGTGAAAGATGACCAAGTGGACGTGACAAATATTGCAGGTACAAGCAAGATGACCCGTAGTGGTCGAATTTATCAGCCAAAGATAACAGTAGTCACTCCAAAAGAGGTTACTCCTGCTGCGAAAACAAAAGACAAAGAGGTACCAAGTACTGAAGGAGACGATGAGGAATTCTTAAGGATTATTCAGAAAAGTGATTACAGGGTTATTGATCAGCTTCGTCAAACCCCATCGAAGATATCAATCTTGTCTCTCTTAATGAACTCTCCAACTCATAGAGAGGCTCTGCAAAAAGTATTGAGGCAGGCACATGTGACAAAAGATATAACTCTCGGCCAATTTGATTCAGTGATAGCCAACATTACGGCATGTAACACACTGAGCTTCAGTGATGCAAAATTGCCAAAGGAAGGACGTAATCACAACCGTGCGTTGCACGTATCTGTCAGGTGCCAAGAAGACACAATGGCACGAGTTTTAGTCGACACTGGATCCTCATTGAATGTATTTCCCGCAAGGTTGCTTGCAAGGTTAGGATATGCAGGGGCAGAGATGAAGCCGACGTCGTTGATTGTAAAGGCTTTTGACGGTTCAAGAAGAACAGTTATTGGGGAAGTAGAGTTACCAATCATGACAGGACCTAATGTGTTCAATATTACATTCCAAGTCATGGATATTAACCCGACTTATAGTTGTTTGTTGGGACGACCGTGGATTCACGCAGCTGGGGCAGTGACTTCCACTTTACATCAAAGAATGAAATTTGTTGTGAATCACAAACTGGTAATTGTGCATGGTGAGGAAGACCTAATGGTGAGCAATCTGTCATCATTCAGGTATATTGAAGCAGATGAAGGCGCATTGGAAACTTCATTTCAGGCACTTGAGATAGCTAATGTAGTGATGGTAGAAGATACAGTGGCAAGGAGTGGTCCATCTTTTGCATCCACTCAAAGCATCAAGTCTACATTAGAAGAAGGTACTCCTGCAGGGTGGGGAGAAGTCATTGAAGTGAGGGCAAGACTGGGTCGCCAGGGGTTGGGTTACAAACCAACTCATTTCGAAGCCTCAACACACACCGAAGGACGTCCATAGACTATCCAAGAGGTGTTCATCAGTGGCGGATTCCAAGTCAACGCCGTGGGAGAAGATTTTGAAGAAGAAGATATTGAGTATCTAGTGTATCATTGTGAAGCTGCTTTAGGAAATTGGGAGGCTATTGAGATTCCTGTGGTCTTTCCCATGTCGAAGTAATTTGTTTGTTTTTCTTTACTTGTTGTTGCTTTTTATCTTTAAACCTCCATAGCCGTGCCCAAGGCTATAGGATGCATTTTGTAAGAGCCCCGTGCTTTCATGAATATTATGATTAATGAATCGTTTTGTTAAATCCTTTTGTTGTTGTTCCCTTATTTTCTTTTGTTTCCATATTTAAAAAAGGAAGTTGGAAATTTTCAAAAAAAAAATCATCAAAACAGTTTTCTTGATTGTTGCATTTGTCTTTGTGTGTTTTAATAAATTAAGCCATTCCAACATGCAGTGATACCCCAAAACCCGTTGAATCCATTGAATTTGCTTTCCCTCCTGACTTTGACTCGCCAATTTACCAAGCTGAAGATGAGGACGAAGATTTTGAAATCCCTGATGAACTGGTAAAAATGGCATGTTATGAGCACCCAGAGTTTCAACCTCATAAAGAGCAGGTGGATGTTATTAATCTTAGCACCAAAGAAGACAAGAAAGAGGTCAAGATTGGGGCAACACTTGGGGCAGAAGTCAAGCGGCAATTGGTGGAACTTTTAAGAGAATATGTGGATGTATTTGCTTGGTCATATCAGGACATGCCAGGGTTAGACACCGACATAGTAGTCCACAAGTTACCGCTCTGACCCGAATGCACGCCAGTCAAACAAAAACTTCGAAGAACTAGACCTGACATGGCTCTCAAGATTCGAGACGAAATAAAAAAGCAGATTGATGCAAGTTTCTTGGCCGTATCCAAATATCCTGAATGGGTAGCTAATATTGTACCTGTGCCGAAAAAAGATGGGAAGGTCAGAATGTGTGTGGATTATAGAGACCTGAACAGGCCAGTCCGAAAGATGGTTTCTCTTTGCCGCATATTGATACATTAGTGGATAATACAACTCGCTTTGCGGTTTTCTCATTTATGGATGGTTTCTCTAGATACAACCAAATCAAGATGGATCCAGATGATATGGAAAAAACCACTTTCATTACTCCTTGGGGAACTTACTGTTACAAAGTCATGTCGTTCGGTTTGAAGAACGCCGGTGCCACTTATCAAAGAGCTATGGTGACCTTATTTCATGACATGATGGACAAAGAGATAAAAGTGTATATTGATGATATGATCGCCAAATCTCAGAGTGAAGAGGACCATTTGAACCATTTATTGAAATTGTTTCAGAGACTCAGAAAATATCAGTTGAGGCTGAACCCAACCAAGTGTACTTTTGGGGTGAGATCTGGGAAATTACTCGGTTTCATTATTAGCCACCGAGGTATTGAGATAGATCCAGATAAAGTTCGGGCCATTCAAGATATGCCAGCTCCGCAAACTGAGAAGCAAGTCAGAGGTTTCCTTGGAAGAATGATCTACATATCCAGATTTACTTCCAACATGACTCCTACTTGTGAGCCCATCTTTAAGTTGTTACGAAAGGATCAAACAGTTGTTTGGAATTCAGATTGCCAGCAAGCATTTGATAAGATTAAGGGCTATCTTTAAAAGCCTCCGATCTTGATACCTCCTGTTCCTGGAAGACCACTTTTCATGTATTTAACAGTGCTCGAGAATTCAATGGGTTGTGTGTTAGGTCAGCAGGATGAGTCCGGACGAAAGGAACATGCCATCTATTATTTGAGCAAGAAATTCACCAACTGTAAGAGCCGATATTAACTTTTAAGGAAAACTTGTTGTGCTTTGGCATGGGCTGCCATACGTTTGAGGCAATACATGATTTGTCATACTACTTTATTGATTTCAAAGATGGACCCGATAAAGTATATCTTCGAGAAGCCCGCACAAACAGGAAGGCTCGCCCGATGGCATATGTTGTTATCAGAATATGACATCCAATATGTGGCCCAGAAGTCGATCAAGGGCAGTGTTTTATCAGAGTATCTTGCAGATCAAGCAGTTGAAGATTACGAGTCTCTCAATTTTGATTTTCCGAATGAAGACATTATGTTGGTAAAAGATTGTGAAGAACCAGGTCCTGATGAAGGTCCCGAGCCGGGTCTTTGGTGGAAGATGATGTTTGATGGTTCCTCAAATTACAGTGGACATGGTGTAGGAGCCGTTCTGATGAATCCCGAAGGTAGTTACACTCCGTTTACAGCAAGGTTAGACTTTGAATGTACAAACAACATCGCCGAATATGAAGCATGTATCCTTGGCCTTGAAGCAGCTATTGACCTTAGAATCAAACTTCTCGAAGTAAGTGGAGATTCAGCTCTGGTTATTTATCAAGTTACAGGTGAATGGGAGACTAGACATGAGAATTTGATCCCTTACAGAGCCTATACCATTGAAATGATTGAATATTTTGATGAGATCACCTTCAAGCATGTTCCGAGATCTGAAAATCATATTGCTGATGCTCTAACCATGTTAGCCTCAATGTGGAAAGTCAAGTACCTCAATGATGCTACTCTTATTCGAATTGAACGCAAGACTGAGCCAACCTACTGTCAGATGGTTGAAGAAGAAGTGGATAACAAGCCATGGTTCCACGACATAAAGAATTATCTGTTAAAGCAAGGGTATCCGGTCGATGCTACCTCACTTGATAAGAAAACTTTGAGAAGATTGGCCTCTAAGTTCTTTCTCAGCAATGGTGTGCTCTATAAAAGAAATCATGACATGGTCCTGCTTAGATGTGTCAACAAACGAGAAGCAGATTTGTTAATGCAAGATATTCATGAAGGAACATTTGGCACTCACGCCAATGGATATGCCATGTCCAAGAAGATTTTGAGGGCTAGGTATTACTGGTTGACTTTGGAAGCTGACTGTATTCAATATGCCAGGAAATGTCACAAATGCCAAATTTATGCAGATAAGATGCATGTACCTCCGACATTGTTAAATGTGTTGGCGTCACCTTGGCCATTCTCTATGTGGGGCATTGATATGATTGGGGCAATCGAGCCAAAGGCTTCTAATGGACACCGATTCATTCTGGTCGCTATTGATTACTTCACAATGTGGGTTGAAGCCGCATCCTATGCCAATGTTACTCTACAAGTGGTGGCCCGTTTGATCAAAAAAGAGATTATATGTCGATACAGAATCCCAAGCCGAATCATAACAGATAACGGTACCAATCTGAATAACAAAACCATGAAAGAGCTGTGTGGTGACTTCAAAATTGAACATCACAATTCCTCACCTTATGGTCCCAAGATGAATGGAGCTGTCGAAGCTGCGAATAAGAACATCAAAAAGATCTTGCAAAAGATGGTGAAAACTTACAAAGATTGGCATGAGATGCTGCCATTTGCCTTGCATGGGTATGGAACGTCCGTTCGCACTTCAACAGGGGCAACCCCTTTCTCCTTGGTATACGGGATGGATGTAGTACTTCCTATTGATTTTGAGATACCTTCCTTAAGAGTCATAATGGAAACCAAACTTGAAGAAGCTGAATGGGTGCGAGAAAGATTTGACCAGTTGAACCTTATTGACGAGAAACGCATGTCTGCGATGTGTCATGGTCAGATATACCAGAAAAGGATCAAGAGAGCTTTTGACAAGAAGGTTCACGTCCGGGAATTCCAAGAAGGAGAACTTGTACTCAAAAGGATTTTGCCAGTTCACAAAGATGCACGGGGAAAATGGATGCCCAACTATGATGGTCCGTTTGTTGTAAAACAGTCTTCTCAGGAGGATCGTTAATTCTCACAACAATGGATGGGGAACAGCTTGCACACCTGGTGAATTCTGATGCAGTCCGAAAATATTACGCCTAAAAGAACCTGATAAGTCGAAAACCCGCAAGGGCGGCTTATGCAATAATGGGTATCCCGCTGGATCATAACCTATGAAGGAGGTCCAGGCAAAAGTTAGGGATGGAATAAAAAAGAGATGATGAGCTCGCTAAGTTGAAAACTCGAAAGGGCGGCTTAGGCAAAAAAGAGCGTCCCAGTGGATTGAAAACCTGAAAGGGCAATCCAGGCAAAAGTTAGGGACAAAGGCATTTCACTGCATCAGATGGGTCGTTACCTCTGCAGAAGATTTTACAAAGAAGTCCATTTCAACCGCTCTTGTCAGAAGCAAGGTTTTGGAAAGTTTTAGTCATTATGGGTAGAATTGTCAGTGGATTCAATGTAACCTGTTTCTTTTTATGTTGCCATGTTCAATTGTAAAAAGTTCCGTGGAGTTCTGTCATTGACAAACTTCCATTCTTAAATGAAATCAGTTTTGGACCTTTCTTTTTTGCAAAATTACTATTGTCTTTATTTCTTTGTTATGCAAAACATCGTTTATTGTCAATGATAATTTTTGAAAGCACCAGGTTCGAATTTAAAATAAAAATAACTTTTGAAGACTAACAAAACATAAAAAACTCTGGCTTGCGGAAAGACTCGGTGGAGATCATACCTCTCAAAGTTTTAAAGAGGCAGAAACTTTGACGTGCAGTCTCAATACATCTCCCAGTGAATGTCAGTTGAATTGACTTGATAAGTTGCTCATTCGGTCGTGTGTAGTCACCAAGATTGAAGACCCTCTCCCCGGGTTTCTTTATGAGACGAGTTCATGTGATGGTAGCCTCATCCCCAGTAGAAGAATTCTGAGCGTCTATTCAGAGTTACGTTGTCAATCCTGGCCAGCATCCCTGAAGCTTTTTTCTCCAAGCAGAGTGGGTTTATTTCCCAGAAACCTACGACACCTTTGTTTTGTGAATTCAGTGTGATTCATTACATCCCCAATGAGATAGATGTGTTTATCCATATTTCCCCTTAGTCTCCAGATTCTTCTGACCCTCGTCAGAGTCAACTCCTGCACACCATTAATCATTGGCATCATGGCATATCATATGCATTTATCCGGCCTCTATTTGGTCTTTGGTTGTTACCTTTTGCCTTGATCGTTTCCTGATTGTTACCAATGGTCTTGTTTGTTGTTCTTTGAGCATTCTCTGTCCTCTTGAGTTGTTGGTCGTCACCAATTTCTCTACCTCGGTTGTTACTAAGTTTGTGTGAGGTTATAGGTCGTCACTTGTATCCCGCCTGTTCTTGGTTGTAACCAGTACCTTGGGATGTCCTGTTGTTACTAGTATCGTTTGCCTGGTCGTCACTAGTTTCACACCTTGAAGTCTAGTCGTTACTAGCACCCCCCCATATCTTCTGAAAAGTCCAGTGGTAACTGACACTGTTTAAAATCCAATCGTTATTGGTATTGAGCTCTGGTCGTCACCATGTCTCTTGAAAGTCTAATGGTAATTGGCATCTATTTGAAAAGTCCAATGGTAATTGGCGTCTCTTGAAAGTCCAGTGGTAACTGGCACTGTTTAAAAAACCAATCGTTATTTATATCGTTGCTTTGGTCGTCACCATAGTTTTGAAAAGTCCAGTGGAAACTAGCATTGTTTAAAATCCAATCGTTATTGGTATCGTTGCTTTGGTCGTCACCATAGTTTTGAGAAATTAAGTGGTTGCTGGCTCTGCTTGAAAGCTAAATTGTTATTAACATCGAGAGTTGGTTGTTACCAATTCCCCCAGCCGGAATCCTGTATTGTATCAACGCAATTTGGAGCTCCCATTTTGTTTGGTCGTCACCATCACCCTTTTGTAAGTCTAGTAGAAACTAGCATACTTTGATTGTTGATTGTTCTGGTCGTCACCAGTATCCCCAGTAAAACGTCGCTTTCCCATTCGAGTCTCGGAGATCTAGTCGTTACTAGCATCCCCGGGTGCGTCTGGTCTTTTTTCTGTTCTTTTCCTGAAGATCCCATTCGAACTCTTCACTATAGGAGATTCCTCAGCTGTTTATCCCCAGTAAGGTTTGCGTCTCTTTTCTTTCGTTTCCCCAGTGGAGAGTAACTTTCTTCCCCAGCGGAGTGTGATCTCCTTCTTCCCAATGAAGTTTTGTTTCCCCCGTTGAAGTTGACGTCCCCTGTGTGAAAGATTCCCCTAAGCAGCGTCCTTAGTCATGTTTTAACTATCTCATTTACTTCGCTTGGAATCTTTCCCCAGTGTGTTGAGTCCCCGTGAGTAGTTATTCGTTGTATCGTCGTTCTTTTATCTTTGCTCGCGTGCCTGCATCTGTCTTGAATTCAAATATCATAAAGCATCATATAGATTCATAGCATATTCGCATTTATCCTTTCGCATACCATTGGATCTAAGGGACAAAATTTTTGGTTCGCTATATTTAAATACCTTTCACTACGATTCCGCGAGGATTGTCATCTTTCGCCGTCATCCAGTGAAAGATATTTAAATAGGGGCAACTGTCATACCCCAAATTTTTACCCCTTAGATCTCCATCATCATTGTAGGATCATATTCACATGTTTATCTAACCTTAACCCTTTCCAAGTGGTCTTTGTCAAGTTACAGGAGAATCAGGGTTTTGTACAGCCGAAATTGAGGTTTCGAGGGTTGACCGGTCAATGTTTTGAATTGGTTTCTTTGAGATTGGATCTCCACATCATCAAGAGTATTCCATTGGATCAAGCATGAATCCAATTTGAAGTTGTTACCCAGGAATCAAAAGCAGGGAAATTCAGGATACCATATTAGGGTTTTTCGAGCAAGAAAAGTCAACTGTGGTTGACTTTTGATTTAAAAGGTGTTACAATGGTGAAATTATGGTCCATAGTGTTCATATGGCTTGGTAAAGTCCATTCAAGAAGTTTCAAAGCCTCAGGAGGTCCAGAGCATCAACAGTCGACTCGGTAGCCACCGATCGATCGTTCAGTTGACCAAAAAGTCAACTCTTCAACAATGAGGAATCTAACCTCAAGATGTGAATCAAGAATGTTCCTAATAATATATTTCATCTACCCATAAAATTTCATGGCAATTGGATCAAGGGTTGAGGAGTAATCACAAAAGTCGGGAATTAGGGTTTCGAAAGGGGCAAGACCATAACTCCTTGACCACACATCCAAATGAAGTGGTTCAAAGCTCATTGGAAAGCTCTAGACAAATCCTACAAAAGTCTCCAAGTGGTCCATGACCAGAAAATTCATAGATTTGGAGTTATGATCAAATTAATTTCAAGAAGGGAAAATGACTTTTTGGCCAAGTTCCTTTGAGAATTTGAAACTCATGAAAACATGAATGTTTTAGAACTATTTGAGGGATTTCTAAAAAGTACTAGAACATCTCAATGGCATTTGTGAGCTGAGAGTTATAGATTTGGCAAGATGGTGTTTTCACACTTGAGTCCCACATTGGTAATTTTTCATAAATTCATTCTTTGATCACTTGGACCATTTCTCAGCCCTTGGATCTTATTGTTTATGATATATAGATTTTTTGAAGCATTGAATTGTGAAAGAAATGCAGAGGAAGTGAAAGTTAGAAGCATTGCAAGTTGGCTTGCAAGTTGCAAATGCAACTTGCATTATAATATTTAAAATATGTAAAAGGTGGAAAGTGGAAATCTGCAACCAGCCATGTTCCTACTCTCCATAGCCTCACTTTAGCCACTCTAAATTCATCATTTCACTTGACTTTCAGCTTACCTCCAAGCCAAGAAAACACTTTTGAGAGATTTGATCCAAATTGCCAAACCTTTCCCTCTTGAGAAGGAAACCTCCAATCTGTCCTTTCCCTCTAATTTCCCTATAAATAGAGGACATCTCTACCTCATTCCAGACATCAGAATCCCTCTAAAAACCAGAGTAATCACAAGTTCTTATTCTTTCCCTCTTTACATCAAATTCACCAAAATCTCAAAATTACCAAAACACCAAAAATCTGTCTTGACAACCCAGCCCTTAAACTCATTTCCACACATTCAAACTCACCAAAAATCATCCACACAATCCATAAATATGATATAGAAGGTTTCCAAACCATTACATCACTCAAAAACCTCATTTCGCAAAAAGTCAACTTTCATACCAAGCTACTTTGACCACAATGCATAAAATTTGCCAAGCTCTTGTCTAGGCTTCTTCTTGATGTTCTAATTACCCATACACCTCATATGCATCATATCTCAACTGTCCAACGCATTGGAATCAAGTGGTGAAGCTTAATTCTCAATCTGGCCTAAGGTTTGCATTTTGCTTCACAAGGAAGAAAGCTTCAAAGCTGAGTGGCATTTGAAGCATCTCTGGGTTTCTTGGTGTTCTAACTTGTTCAACATAGTCTATAAGAGGTATGTAGTCTATGAATCTTGTACTTTGCATCATTTTCCATGTTTTGGCATTTTTGAGAAATATGTTGAAAAATATGAACCATGAGCATACCAACTTTTCATGACAGCTGATTTTGGATCAATGTTAATGCTTATAGTCATTTGGATACATGTTTGAGGTTTGCATGGATGAGAATATGTGCATATCTTGTTGTCTTGGCTGTATGACAGTTGGTGCTCCTTTGATGTTATTTGCAAAATGCCATCATCATAATGCTATCTTATTGAATCAAAGTACATGTGCCCCAAATTTTGATTTCTACATGACTATTAATGCATTTATGGTGTGCATGTGCTCTCAGTTCAGTTTAAAGCAATTCCTACTTGAATCTCACTATTTTGAAAAACACATGACAGTCCCACCACTTTGCCAAAACTTTCAACCAACATGTCAAATTTTGTTTGAATGAAAGTATGCTTAAACTTTGAGTTTGATCTCATCCATATTCTCATTTGTGATGTGTGTGCATTAATTTCATGGCCTATTTGCACCTGTCTTGATTTTTCACTTCCCCAATGCATGAGCAATCTTTTCATTCCACACTCCAACTTGCAACATCATACTTTTGTCATATGCTTAATCTTTGAATTGAAACTCATCTGTCATCATGTACTATGTGTATGTATGCTTTCATTTTGATACAAAACCTCACAACTTGAAAAGGCATGCCTGCTGCCAAACAGTATTTTTGAAAAAGAATCAATATCACACACAGCTGCATCACACACTATTTTGCTGAAAATCACTTTGTTTAATCCATGAATGTGAACATCAACATAATTAGAGTTTGTAGGCTGAGCACTATATGTATGAATTGAATGTCTCCCACCTACACACTTGACACTGCATCACACAAGCACTCATACTATTTTTGCAAGCATCATACCAGCTCTGGCTCTATTGGATCTAGGTTCAAGTTTGAATTGTAGAAACATCATTTGTTTGATTTATGACTTATGTGTAAGGTATGTTTGATCTGAATATGCACCGAACTTGCTTTGAAATCCATATTGCCTTCCAATATGTAAATTTGCAATTAAGGAACCATTTTTTGTCACAACCTGTTTTGAACTAATCCATGTGCCTAGAATCATTTGACAACATATATGTGGTGTGTGTATGTGATTTACTTGCCAACATCATACATAGAATCTTAATAGGACATCCAATTGCATTTCAACAACTCTATTTTGCAACTTGAGTGTCACATTTTGCCACAGTCAGTTTGAGACCCTCCCTTTTGTCTAATTTCACTCACCAACATGCTTTCAATGTGTGTATGTGCTTGCTTTGATCTGAATCTGCTTAGAATATGACTTACATTTCATTATGCATTTCACAAATACCATGTTGTAGCAAAATCATCATTTCCCATACCAGCCTATTTTGGACCAGTTCATGTGCTTAAACTCATTGGCCAATATATTTGCAATTGTTTATGTGATTTACTTGAAGTAATTATGCATTGACACTGTTTTGAACTCAAACTTGCAGCCCAAAATGCCAATATTGCATCATGAATCTCATTTTTCACCACAGCCATTTCGAAACTAATTCTTGTGTTTGAGATCACTTGTTAACATGTATATAAGTTGTATGTGTGTTTGGTTTGACTTGAAAATGCACAAAACTTGCTTTGAACTTCAGCCTGCATTTTATTCATGCCAAATTGCAACTTGATTGACAGTTTTCATATCAACCTGTTTTGAACCAAAACCTTTGCTTGAATTCACTCATCCATATGTATGTAGTGTGTGTGTATTTGATTTGATTTAAAACTGATTAGAATTTGACCTACACATCAATATGCATCTCACACACTCACATTTGCTTGAGCTATCGAATTTCAAAATAGAAGCATGATCTTTCAAAATTTATGCCACCACTGTGTTCCTTGTCAAAAAATACTCAAGTTTGATAAAAATTTCATTGCAATCCATAAAGAATTGACCAAGTTAGGAATCAAAATGCAAATCAGTTGTGTGTGTGTTTGGCTTGCCCAGAAAAACCATAAAACCATGCCTTATATGTTTATAGGGGTGGTTATATCAACGGATGTATTGCCACCCCTGTGGTAAGAACCTTGCCATAAAGCGTGCCTTGTACCCATTGAACCTAGGTTCAATCCCTGAGGAGGATCAACCTTTTGTCTTTTTTCATTTTTTACACGCGTGCCTGATTAGGCCAAAGGCGTGGGTGCAACTCCCACCCCTTGCATTTTCTTTTTATTTTTACTTGTCAACCATGTTTTGTACATTTAATTCATCCAATTTTCATATTTTTATAACTTGCTCATTTTTTATCCTTTTCCACTCATTCTTTTTGTGTTGTGCTCATATAAATGTCTACTTTCATGTGATAATTTGAAATTCTGTTTTGTTTGTATTTTTAATACCCCTTCATCACTTGCAAGTTGTTTACGTTTTGAGATCGTTATCGCACGTCTTGATGGATTTCTTTCTCACCATGTTTATTCATGTTTGTTCATTTGCTTATCTTTCATTCCCTTTGTGTTAGTCAACATGATAGGATGTTTTGTTGGTTGTTACCATGAACAAATTTGTTTCCTCTGAGAAATCACTTTAAGCTTGATCTGTCGTCACATTTCTTGCTTTGCTTATTTGCTTTGATCATCATCAATGCATCTTTGGTTTTTACCTTTAACATGATCATGTAATGGTTGTCCCCATGCTTATTTTCTTCATGATATTTTCTTTGTTAAGTAACTCCTTTTCCCCAAGTGATGGAACTTGTCAGTTCTCATCCAAGTTGCCTCCCCTTTCTCCTTCCATGGAAAAGTTTCTCCATTGACCCTTGTGTCATGGATAGCTCACTTAACCATTCCCTTTGACTTTGTTAAGTCACCTTTAACCTTAGTTTAGAAACCATTAGACTTTGCTTTAAGTCTGGGAAACCCACCTTTACTAGGAGTGTTCTTCAACTAGAACCCTAGGATAGAGTTTGTCAACTCTATGTAAGAATCATTGTCATGAATTCTTACTTCCCCTCTTGAGTGTTCAACTTAGATTAGGGAGTTTTGTCAAAATCTACACAAACATTCTCATGTTTGTTCCCCCTTGAACCTTGATCATAATCAAGTGTTCTTCATCCCTTGTGAGGTGAACTATGATTGCTCTGATTCTGTCCTAGTTAGGATACATAGGCAGAGGACGTGATGTCTTAGCGAGAAAACTTAGTGTATATATGTCTTTAGGCTTTAACTTATAACTTTTCCCAATCCTTAGCAAATACCTAACAAACTTAGCACACAAACAAATAAAAGGTTCCTGTAGGGTACTTTAGATGCTTAGGGTGCTAACACCTTCCCTAGGTATAACCAACCCCCGATCCCCGAATCTCTTAGCATTGTCGTTACATCGCGAAAAGGGTTTTTCTTTCTTTAGACCTTTCCTTTGGATAAATTAAAGTTCGGTTGTAAAAGAATTAAGATTCAAGTTAATTTAATAACCTGATATCCAATTTTCACCATAACACCTATCAAGGACATCTAGTACTCAAATTAAAGCTAAGATCATGCCCTACAACAATCATGTTGGGGTTAAGATGAGATGAATATCACATCTTGAGTTAAGTGGTCTTGAAGTCAGGGGTCAAGCTAGGGGATTTTACACTGTCAAGCCTTAGAAACCCTAGCTTAAAACTTCTCAAACTCTTCAATCATGATGAGTTAACCTTCGAATCATCCTTAGAACATCTCAATGTATCAATCCATGATCACATGGCTCTTGAATTAGGTCTCAACCTTCTTCAAATAATCAGTTGACTTAGGGTCACCCAGATGAAACCCTAATTGCACCAATCTTGGGTATATCTTCATATCCTCCACATAATGACCTGTCTAGGCTTCAAAATGAACTTCAACACTTCTCATGAGCTCTCTCAAGACCTCAAGCCCAACTCTATGGCCTCAGAATCATCTGATGATCTTCCCACAACTCTCAAGTTAAGAGACCTACACACTTGGTTTCAACCACTCTTTCTGAGGATCTTTTAACTTCTCTGACAAAGATATCAACCCTTGAACACTTGAATAACCTTATTAGCTAGCTTCATAGCCTTGTACAGCTCTTGATTGGTAATCATACCCCTTGATCTCCTGCACACATGCCAATGAAATGCAAATGATAATGCTAATGTGAATGAAATGAAACATAAGCTAGGTAAAGAAAAGTTGGGCAAATTTTGGGGTGCAACAGTTGCCGCTATTCAAATGGTTTGGACCTGACTGGATGAGAAGCAAATGACTCTCAAACAATTAAGGCAAAAGGCGGTTGAATACCAACAAACACGGAAATTTGCCAACTGGACAAGCACACGGTACTCTAATGGTGACAACTCTTCGGAAACTGAAATAATAGTTGCACGACAACTAGCTGGAGAAATACTGATCTGAATCTCCATCAGGATGATTCTCTGATTTCAATGTAGATCTTCTTCCTCAACTCATCAAGGGATCACCGGTTACACGGTAACTGGCGATTTGCCAACCACACAGGTAAACAATACTCTGATTGGTAGGAACATCTTCAAAACTGAATACTAGTTGCACGGCAACTCTGCTGGGGAATTGGTCACACGGTAACCGAAAATTTGCTAACCGCACAAGTAAACAATACTTTGGTGGGTAGGACAATCTTTGAAGTCTGAAATGGCAGTTGCACGACAACAAACCCAAATCTCCATCAGGATGATCATCAGATTTCACTGCAGCTTCTTCCTCAAGTCATCAAGGGCTCACTAGTTACACGGTAACTGGTGATACATAGCCGATTTTACCGTCAGGCATTCTGTGGCACGGTAGCAGAGGAATTCCTCGGGACTCTTCAGGTCATCAGGAACTTTTGACAATCTCTGTAATCATGCCATCGAGCATTCAAAGCAATTCTCGGGTGTCAGTCGGACTTCAATCATCAAGTCTTCAAGGGAAATTTCACCTTCTCCCTTCTTTTTTTTAAAACCGCTGGGGATGATACGTCTCCGCTGGGGAATTCTGGAGAACTATCAAGTAACTCTGCTTCAGGGATCCAGAAATCCTTCTGGATGAATCACCTTTGCTGAGGACTTCAAGAATCATCTTGGACAAGTAACTCCATGGGGGACTTCAAGAATCCCCCTAAACCAATAACTCTGCTGGAGATTTCAGGAATTATCCTGAGCAAACACTCTGTCGGGGACTCTAAGCATCAACTTGAGCAACCAACTCTGGCGACTTCACTGGGGATTTTAAGAATCATCTTAAGCATACCACTTCGCAGGGGGAATCAAGAATTATCTTGAGCAAACCATTCCGCGGAGGAACACCTGCAAAACAAGAAAGGCAACGACCTAGCTCATGTTTCATATGCATATGCTTTGACAATGGCACAATGCTCCACACGGTGGAAATGCTACGCGCTTTTAGGGAGAATGCTATGCAATCATGCAAAATGCTACGACCCCATCAGCAAAATAAATGCTGAAGGGAAGATCCTCATATCAAGGAGAAAGGACCACTCTGGTGGAGAGGAGGAATCATCCTGCCGAGGAGAAGAAGTCACACCAATCTCAATTGGACTAAACCTGGGGATACGAACTCTAGACGAATGCTGCAGGGGAACAAAGTTCTACGAGAACCTAGACCTGCTCAACTATGTATACGAACCACAATCTGCTGAGGAAACGATATCAATCGCAGAAATAAACTACACGGCCTTCGCGGCTAAAAGTTTCTTGGAGATCACGACTCCGATGGGGAAATACAGCATCAGCTATTCAGTACTCTCTACTGGGGAAAACCAATCATGGCCTGAACGACTTTCAAGAACTCAGCTCTCTTGGGGAACTGCAAACTCGGCTGGGGAGGGGCAACCAGACGCTGGACTCACTCTTACCTGCTGGGGAGAATACAACTCTGTGGGGAACTTCGACTCCGCTGGAGACTTCAGCCTTGAACTATCGGAAGCTGAACACTTGCGAATAGTCTTCTATGAGAAAACCACATATTGACCCAGTGTAGGGGATGAACATATGCTTCAGCGCATGACTCAGCTGGGGAGATGATGATCCTTCCTCAGGATGCATCAGGTTGGGGAGAATCTTCTCTGCTTGGGGAGACATATCAATGCTTACGATTCCACTTTCAGACTTCGTGGGGAAACGCCGTCGAACTCGCCGGGGAAGAAGGAATCATCCTGCTTGGAAAACATCTGGCGTACTGCCTGGAATGTGCCGCACCTGCAACAACACGAACAAACAGACAAGATACCCTTCACAAAGGGACCTATCAAGGTTATCATCCTGCGACAATGTTCAGGTAATTCAATGTTTCAACAATTATTGGCCTAGGCCAGCAAGTTTATGTATGCGCATTTTATCAAAAACATCGGGCGTTCTTTTTCGCAAACAAAACAGATAAAAACTAAACAAATAAACAGGATTGCTGACTAGTATACGTTTTATTGATAACGAACCCTTGAATGGGCAAAATGTTTTACAACAGATGCAAGCTCCAGAAATGAGGAAGTTGCGCAAGCATAATAACATAAATATACATCAGTATATACACAAATATTGACAATCTGGCGTAGACGAACACCATGAGTTGATCCTTCTATGACCCACTCGACTTCGATACTTCTCTAATGCTTCAGCTTCAGAAGAGATTGATTTAGATAAACGGCCCTCGGGTCTTCCAAAACAATGAAAGTCCACACGCGGAACGCAATCATTTGCTTTTCTAATCCCTAACTTTTGCCTGAATCGCCCTTCCGAGTTTTCGATTCACCGGGATACCCTTTTTTGCCAAAGTCTCCCTTCCATATTTTCGACTTTGCGAGTGTACATTTTTCATTTATATCCCTAATTTTTGCCAGAACCTTTTTCCCTTTTATATGGTTCGCCGGGATGCCCCATTTTTGCTTGGATATTCTTTTTTCTTTCCAGCGAGTCATTTTTTAAGAAAAGTATTTTTTAACTGCGTCCGCATTCACAGGGGATGCAAAATCTTTGCCATCCATCGTGGATAACAACAAGGCTCCTCCCGAGAAGACCTTGCTGACGACGTACGAACCTTCGTAATTGGGAGTCCACTTGCCCCTGTGATCGGAATGTGGTGGAAGAATCTTCTTCAGGACGAGATCACCCGTCTGAAAGCTTCTAGGACACACCTTCTTATCGTAAGCTTTCTTCATTCGGCTCTGGTACAGACGACCATGTGCAATCGATGCTAGTCTCTTCTCATCCTTCAGGTTGAGTTGGTTCAGTCGGTTCTTAATCCATTCTGCCTCATCAAGTTTTATGTCAACCAAAACTCGTAAAGAAGGAATCTCAACTTCTAACGGTAAGACAGCTTCCATACCGTACACTAGTGAGAAAGGAGTTGCCCTGGTTGATGTGCGTACCGTCGTACGATAACCGTGCAATGCGAATGGAATCATCTCATGCCAATCTTTGTAGGTCACAACCATCTTTTGTACTATCTTTTTGATGTTCTTGTTGGCCGCTTCAACCGCGCCATTCATCTTCAGCCGGTAAGGTGATGAGTTGCGATGTTCAATCTTGAAGCTCTGGCATATCTCCTTCATCATCTTGTTATTCAGATTCGAACCATTATCAGTAGTGATCCGCTCGGGAATTCCATATCGATAGATAATGTCCTTCTTTATGAACCTAGCCACCACCTGCTTGGTCACATTAGCATACGAGGTTGCCTCCACCCACTTGGTGAAGTAGCCGATGGCTACCAAAATGAAGCGATGACCGTTAGATGCAGTGGGCTCGATCTTGCCTATCATATCAATGTCCCACATGAAGAACGGCCACAGGGATGACATGACATTCAACGGGCACGGTGGTACATGAATTTTATCAGCATAAATCTAGCATTTATGACATCTCTTCGCGAATTTGAAGCAATCCGACTCCATCATCATCCAGTAATATCCTGCTCTCAGGATCTTTCTCTTCATAGCATGCCCGCCGGCGTGCGTACCAAATGTTCCTTCATGGACTTCTTCCATACGCAAACTAGCTTCTTTCTCATCTACACATCTGAGTAGCACGAGATCATGGTTTCTCTTATACAGAACTCCATCAGGATTGAGATAAAAATTTCCAGACAAGCTCCTTAGAGTCTTCTTATCCTGGGTTGACGCTCCCGCAGGATACTCCTTAGTCATAAGGAAGGTCTGGATATCATGGAACCATGGCTTGCCATCGGAGGCTTCCTCGATTGCGAAAATGAATACAGGTCTATCAAGACGAGAAAGGACAATTCTTGGAGCTTCATTCCAAAAATTGACTTTATACATCGAAGCCAACGTGGCTAAGGCATCAGCCATCTGATTTTCAGCTCTGGGCACATGATGGAGTTCCACTCGATCAAAGAACGGAAGCAGCCTTCTGGCATAATTCATGTACGACACTAAATTCGATTGACGAGTCTCCCACTCCCCTTTAATTTGGTTAACCACAAGTGCCGAGTCACCGTATACATCCAGGTATTTGATTCTCAAATCAATAGCTTCTTCTAAACCCATGATGCACGCCTTGTATTCCGCTTCATTATTGGTGACTGGAAAAGTCAATCTAGCAGTGAACGGGATGTGGGATCCATGGGGAGTCGTAATGATTTCCCCAATGCCACTTCCGTAAGAATTAACCGCCCCGTCAAATATCAATTTCCACTGGGACTTCCTATCTGGCCCCTCGTCAGACAACAGTTCATCACAATCTTTCACTTTGAGAAACATGATATCCTCATCAGGGAATTCAAATCTCATCGGCTGATAATCTTCGATAGGATGTTTGGCAAGGTATTCAGACAATACGCTTCCCTTAATGGCCTTCTGGGAAACGTACTGAATGTCATATTCCGTCAACACCATTTGCCATCTGGCAATCCTGCCCGAAAGCGCTTGCTTCTTGAAGACGTACTTGATCGGATCCATCTTCAAAATTAGCATGGTCTTGTGATTGAGCATATACTGTCGTAAACGTTTGGCAGCCCACGCAAGTGTGCAACATGTTTTTTCCAGCATTGAGCAACGAGATTCACAATCTGTGAACTTTTTACTCAAGTAATAAATGGCATTCTCCTTTCTGCCAGTCTCGTCGTGCTGACCGAGAACACAACCCATGCTATTCTCAAGAACTGTCAAGTACATGATTAGGGGTCTTCCGGCCACTGGGGGTATCAAGATTGGAGGTTCCTGCAGATACTGTTTTATCTTATCAAATGCCTTCTGGAAATCCTTGTTCCAGATAATCGCCTGATCTTTTTTCAGTAGTTTGAACATCGGTTCACACGTGGCCGTGAGCTGAGATATAAACCTTGCAATGTAGTTTATTCTGCCCAGGAAACCACGAACTTCTTTTCCAGTCTTTGGCACTGGCATCTCTTGTATGGCTTTTATCTTTGCAGGATCAACCTCAATGCCTTTTTCACTCACGATAAACCCCAGTAGTTTTCCAGACCGTACTCCGAAAGTACACTTGTTAGGATTCAGCCTCAACCTGAACTTCCTAAGCCTCTCAAAAAGCTTCAGCAAATTGACCAGATGTCCCTCCTCCGTTTGGGACTTTGCAATCATGTCATCAACATAGACTTCAATCTCATGGTGAATCATGTCATGAAACAAAGTAACCATTGCTCGTCGGTAAGTGGCCCCTGCGTTCTTCAGACCGAAAGGTGTAACAGCCCGAATTTCATTAAATAATTAATTATAGTAATTAATTGATTTAGTGGGATTTTTATTAATGTTGGAAATTAATTTTTATTAATTGGAATTAATAGAGAATTGAGAAGGAAATTGGAAGGAAGGAAAATAAAAGAAATATATAATAGAGAAGGAAAAGAAAAGAAAGTTGGAGAGAAACATTTGGAAAGAAAGAAGAAGAGACAGAGGGAAGAAGAAGAGAAAGAGAGGAAAAGAAGAGGAAAGTGGAAAATCATCAAGAACCAACATAAAAGCTCCGATTAATCTAGGTAAGAGTGAAAAATGTTTCTATTTGATCATTGCATGATGTTATATATGTTGGGTTGGGGTTTTGGTGTAGATTCCATCCTTTTTCATTTAGGGCAAAAGTTGGAATAATCGGTAGAACTGTGATTTAATCGGTTGGAACTGAGTAATAATGCCGTAGAATAGTCGGGTAACATGTATTGATGTTGTTTTGAGCTGGTTTTGATGTTTGGGAGTTGGTTGGTGGTGGTTTGAGAAGGAGAAGACAGAACAAAATTCTGTTCTGCGCAGGTTCGCTGGCTCTCGCCAGGAGAGCGAAGGCGAAGCTTCGCCGGGAGAAGCCTAGCGCACGCTGGCGAATAATTATGATTAAGTCCCAGTGGACTTCGCTGGCGAGTTCGCCAGGCGAAGGTTGGTTAACGAATGTTCGCCCAGCGAAAGTGTTGGCAAATGGTGGCGAACAAAGTCAGTAGCTATTGACTTTGGCTCGCTGGGGAGTCTCGCCAGGCGAAGGTCCAGCGAGTGTTCACTGCGGGGCCTCGCCAGGCGAATATGGGCGAATTTGACAGCATTTTTTCTTTGCTGTGGTTTTTATGTGTTGATGATTTAGTTGTTTCACATAGACTAATACCTCTACATTTTGAGTATGTATGTGATCTATTGTGATGATATGTGCTGTGGGTAGCCTACGGGCGTGAATCCTAGAATTGTGATTTGAATGTTAATTGCATCAAGTATAAATACATGTGAACATAATAGGTGATTATGTGTGTATTATTTCATGAACTTGTGAATGCTTGATGTGTATACAATTATGTGATGAGTATGCATGAGAACATTGTGAATATGTGTGCATAACTTGTAATTGTATGATTGGTATTGTGATGTGAATACCTTGATTGTTGTGATATATGCTATATGTGCAATCATTGTGTAATTCTTGAAGAGATGAATTATTAAATGCATGATATTAAGAGGCGAGAACGGTCTTAAGTGCATTGTTGTGGTTGATTGCATATGCATCATTTATTCAAGAGGCAATGTCTGTTAGTTTCGTGGAAACTAGTGGCTTGTCCCAAACCTAGAAGAGTGGGTTTTAAGGCTTAGAGGACGGGCCTTTGTTGTTATCGGTCTAGAAGAGTGGACCCGGTTTAATGTAAAAACCGAAAAATGATAACGGGTTATCGGTCTAGAAGAGTGGACCCGGTTTAATGTAATAACCGAAAAATGATAACGAGAGTCGGTACCGCATTGCATGAGTTGCATTGAGTTGTTGAGTCACATTGATATATGACATATGCATGAAGAGATGCTTATGTGTGAATGATATGATTGTGGAAATGTGAGTGTATGCATGATGTGGGAATGCTTTGTGAATATTCATGTTGTCTATATATGTGTGGTAAATATATATGACTAAAAGGGTGAATTGTCGTGAGAAATATGGAGTTGAATTATATGATTACCTATATATATATATATATAATCTTATGCTTTGATTATTATGGTTATATTTCTCACCCTTCTGCTATTTTATAATGCTCTACGAGGAATTGCAGATTAGGATGCTGGAGTCTTTCTTTTGTGAAGTATAGCTTCATTCTTTTGAGTCGGACTGCTCTGATTATGTAACACCAGGTAGTTAGGCTGGTATAGTATTCTTTGTGATACATTGCGATGTATCAGCTGATGTGGCTTTGTAATTACCTGACATGATGTATTAATCTGGATATCTTATGTGTATGTGAATTAATATTTTGGAAATGATTAAA
Source organism: Lathyrus sativus (assembly GCA_963859935.3). Classification (NCBI taxonomy): domain Eukaryota; kingdom Viridiplantae; phylum Streptophyta; class Magnoliopsida; order Fabales; family Fabaceae; genus Lathyrus; species Lathyrus sativus. The sequence goes on along the minus strand of OZ012736.1, from coordinate 155,803,503 downwards.
TGATTTTATCTTCCGCTTAAGTTTTAATGTTGAAATGTGATTTCTAAAACCATGAAAATGTTACATATTTTATGGAGCAAGTGTTAAAGTGTTTCATTGGTGAAATTGTGACATTCTTCCTTTATACCTTATTCTAAAATTTTCACTCTGATAAATTTGTATATGCATTTATTTGGGGGTATAGAAGGGGGTGTTACAATAGTGGTATCAGAGCAGGTCGGTCCGTCCGACCAAGTTGTTAGAGTGTTTTCCCTGTGTGTTATTGATATGTGTGTGTTGCATTATCAATATTGGTCGTTCTTACGTGGTTCTGTTGTTGGAATTAGTAAGATGGTTGCAGGGAGGAACAATGAAGCGATCGCATAAGCTTTGACAAGGTTGGCGGGAGCGATTGGGCAGAATCCTCCGGCCAATGTGAATGCGGGGAATGTTGCTGAAGATGAATTCCGTGCTTTGGGGAGGTTTCAAAGGAACAATCCTCCGATTTTCAAGGGAACCCATGAGCCTGACAAAGCACAGATTTGGTTGAAAGCTGTGGAGAAGATTTTTCGGGTTATGAATTGCTCAGATGCATAAAAGGTGCAGTTTGGGACTCACATGCTCGAAGAAGAAGCTGAAGATTGGTGGGGTAATACTCGCCAAAGATTTGAGGAAGATGATATTGTGATCACTTAGGATCTGTTCAGAGAGACTTTTCTGGAGAAGTATTTTCCAGAGGATGTGCGAGGGAAGAAAGAGATTGAATTTCTTGAGTTAAAGCAAGGTAATTCGACGGTAACGGAGTATGCGGCAAGATTTGAAGAGTTGTTCAAATTTTGTCCTCATTACAATACTGCTAATGCCGAGAGGTCTAAGTGCCTCAAGTTCGTGAACGGTTTGAGACCCGAGATTAGGCAAGCTATTGGATATCAGGAAATTAGGCGGTTTTCTGAGTTAGTGAACAAGAGCAGAATCTATGATAAAGACAGTAGGGCTCGGTCTAGCCACTACAAGAGTTTAAGTGATAAGAAAGGAAAAGGTAAATTCAGAGGAAAACTTTATGTGACTCCTGCAGACAAAGGGAAGCAGAGAATGGGTTATGGCAAGAGGCCAAGTGGGGGAGTTTCTACTCCGGTTAGATGCTATAACTGTGGTGAAGCGGGACATCGTGCTCCCGAATGCAAAAGTGTTGAACAGAAGTGTTTCAAGTGTGGCATGCCAGGCCACAAGGCTCTTAAGTGTAGAAGCGGTACCGGTGTGACTTGCTACAACTGTGGTGAGAGAGGGCACATTAGTACCAAGTGTGCTAAGCCTAAGAAGAATCAAGGGAACGGAAAACTGTTCGCTCTATCTGGATCTGAGACTGCTAGCGATGATCGATTGATCTGAGGTACGTGCTTCATTAATGGTACACCTTTGATCGCTATAATTGATATCGGAGCTACGCATTCTTTTATTTCTTTGGAGTGTGTTAGAAGGTTGAATCTTGAGTTGTCTGTGATTGGTGGCGGTATGGTTATTGATACTCCTGCTATGGGTTCGGTAACTACACCGTATGTTTGTTTAAATTGTCCGTTGAGTATCTTCGATAAAGATTTTGGAATTGATTTAGTGTGTCTTCACCTAGACCAACTCGATGTCATCCTTGGGATGAATTGGTTGGAATTCAACCGGATATATATTAACTATTTTGACAAGACGGTTATTTTTCCAGATTCGGACGTTGCAAGAGATTTGTTTATGACAGCGAGACAAGTGAAAGAATCAGTGCAAGATGGAGCTAAGGTATTTATGCTTATGGCAACTTTGAGAATTGGTGGAAGTGAAGAGATTGGTGCCTTACCAATTGTTAGAGATTTTTCGGAAGTTTTCCCTAAAGAGATAAAGGATTTACCACCGGAGCGAGAGGTGGAGTTTTCAATAGATTTGATTCCTGGAACTAGTCCGATATCGATGGCTCCTTATCGTATGTCGACATCAGAATTGAAAGAGTTGAAGAGTCAACTTGAGTTTTTGCTTGAAAAGAGGTTTATTCGTCTGAGTGTGTCGCCGTGGGGTGCACCGGTGTTGTTGGTTAAGAAGAAAGAGGTTTCTATGAGGCTTTGTGTGGATTACAGACAGTTGAACAAGGTGACTATCAAGAACAAGTATCCACTTCCGAGGATTGATGATCTGATGGATCAGTTGGTTGGTGCAAGTGTGTTCAGCAAGATTGATTTGAGATCTGGGTATCATCAGATTCGCGTGAAAGCTGAGGATATTCAGAAGACGGCCTTTAGGACGAGGTATGGACACTATGAGTATTCTGTGATGCCATTTGGTGTGAATAATGCACCAGGAGTATTTATGGAGTACATGAATATGATTTTCCATCCTTATTTGGATAAGTTTGTGGTTGTGTTTATCGACGACATCTTGGTTTATTCAAAGAGCGAAGAAGAGCATGCCGAGCATCTGAAGATTGTGTTATCTATGTTAAGAGAGAAGCAGTTGTTTGCAAAGCTTTCTAAGTATGAGTTTTGGTTGAAGGAAGTTAGTTTCCTTGGTCATGTGATTTCAAGTAATGGTATTGCGGTTGATCCGTCGAAGGTTGAAGTGGTATCGTAATGGGAGACTCCGAAGTCATTTTTTGAGATTTGAAGTTTCCTTGGTTTAGCCGGTTATTATCGGAAGTTTATTGAAGGATTCGCTAAGTTATCGTTGTCGTTGACGCAGTTGACTAGGAAGGGTCAAGCTTTTGTTTGGGATGCCAAGTGTGAAGCGAGTTTCCAAGAACTTAAGCGAAGGTTGACGACAGCCCCTGTTTTGATTTTGCCAAATCCGGAAGAACCGTTCGTTGTGTATTGTGATGCTTCTTTGATGGATTTAGGAGGTATGTTGATGCAGAATAACCAAGTTGTGGCTTATGCTTCGAGGCAACTCAAAGTGCATGAGAAGAATTATTCGACGCATGACTTAGAGTTGGCCGCCGTTGTGTTCGTGTTGAAACTTTGGAGGCATTATTTGTTTGGTGCGAGGTTTGAAGTGTTTAGTGACCACAAGAGTTTGAAGTATCTCTTTGATCAAAAGGAATTGAATGCAAGGCAAAGAAGGTGGTTAGAGCTATTGAAGGATTATGATTTTGGTTTGAATTACCATCCGGGTAAAGCGAATGTAGTAGCGGATGCATTGAGTCGAAAATCATTGCATATGTCGGCGTTGATGGTGAAAGAGTTGGAATTGGTCGAGCAATTTCGGGATTTGAGTTTAGTATGTGAGAGAACTTCTTTTGGATTTAAGTTGGGTATGTTAAAGCTTACAAGTGGTATTTTGGATGGAATTCGAGAAGGACAGAAATCGGATTTGAGTTTAGTTGATCGGTTGACTTTAATCAACCAAGGCCAAGGTGGTGATTTTCGGATTGATGAGAATGGGATTATGAGATGTCGGGATCGAGTTTGTGTTCCGAATGTTGTTGAGCTTAAAAAGAGTATCCTTGAGGAAGGACATCGTAGCAGATTAAGTATTCATCCAGGTGCTACTAAGATGTATCAGGATTTGAGGAAAGTGTTTTGGTGGCCTAGTATGAAGAAGGATATTGCGGAATTTGTGTATTCTTGTTTGACTTGCCAGAAGTCAAAGATTGAGCATCAGAAGCCATCGGGTTTGATGAAGCCTTTGTTTATTCCTGAGTGGAAATGGGATAGTATCTCCATGGATTTTGTATCGGGTTTGCCGAGGACGCCGAGTAGTTTTGAGGCTATTTGGGTTATCGTGGATAGATTGACTAAATCGGCTCACTTTATCCCTATGCGTGTGGATTACTCGTTGGAGAAGTTGGCTAGATTGTATATTGAGAGGATTGTGTGTTTGCATGGTATTCTGTCGAGTATTGTTTCGGATAGAGATCCGAGGTTCACTTCGAGATTTTGGGAGAGCTTGCAGAGTGCTTTGGTTACTAAGTTGTGTTTAAGTTCAGCGCATCATCCTCAGACAGATGGTCAGACGGAGAGGACGATTCAGTCGCTTGAAGATCTTTTGAGAGCTTGTGTATTGGAAAAAGGAGGAGCTTGGGATAGCTACTTGCCTTTGATTGAGTTTACCTACAACAACAGTTTTCATTCGAGTATCAGTATGGCACCATTTGAGGCGTTGTATGGTAGGCGGTGTAGGACACCATTGTGTTGGTTTGAGTCCGGAGAGAGTTCTGTTGTTGGAACCGAGATAGTTCAGCAGACTACGGACAAGATTAAAATGATTCGAGAAAAGATGAGGATTTCTCAGAGTCGTTAGAAGAGTTATTATGACAAGAGGAGGAAGGCACTTGAATTTCAAGAGGGAGATCATGTGTTTCTTCGAGTCACTCTGATGACAGGTATTGGTAGGGCATTAAAGTCGCGCAAGTTGTCGCCGCGTTTCATTGGTTCTTATCAGATTTTGCAGAAGATAGGAGAAGTGGCCTATCGTGTGGCTTTACCACCGTCGCTTGCTAATCTTCATGACGTATTCCATGTATCTCAGTTGAGAAAATACATTGCGGATCCGTCTCATGTAGTCCAATGAGATGATGTGCAGGTGAAAGATAACCTGACTGTTGAGACATCACCTATGCGGATAGAGGATCGGAAATTGAAGCAGCTTCGAGGTAAAGAGATTGCTTTAGTGAAGGTCACTTGGGGAGGACCGGCTGGTGGAAATGTTACTTGGGAGCTTGAGAGCCAGATGAAAGAGTCTTATCCAGAACTGTTTGAACCAAGTAACATTTTCGAGGACGAAAATTCCTAAAGTGGGGGAGGGTTGTAACAGCCCGAATTTCATTAAATAATTAATTATAGTAATTAATTGATTTAGTGGGATTTTTATTAATGTTGGAAATTAATTTTTATTAATTGGAATTAGTAGAGAATTGAGAAGGAAATTGGAAGGAAGGAAAATAAAAGAAATATATAATAGAGAAGGAAAAGAAAAGAAAGTTGGAGAGAAACATTTGGAAAGAAAGAAGAAGAGAAAGAGGGAAGAAGAAGAGAAAGAGAGGAGAAGAAGAGGAAAGTGGAACATCATCAAGAACCAACATCAAAGCTCCGATTAATCGAGGTAAGGGTGAGAAATGTTTCTATTTGATCATTGCATGATGTTATATATGTTGGGTTGGGGTTTTGGTGTAGATTCCATCCTTTTTCATTTAGGGCAAAAGTTGGAATAATCGGTAGAACTGTGATTTAATCGGTTGGAACTGAGTAATAATGCCGTAGAATAGTCGGGTAACATGTATTGATGTTGTTTTGAGGTGGTTTTGATGTTTGGAAGTTGGTTGGTGGTGGTTTGAGAAGGAGAAGACAGAACAAAATTATGTTCTGCGCAGGTTCGCTGGCTCTCGCCAGGCGAGCGAAGGCGAAGCTTCGCCGGGCGAAGCCTAGCGCACGCTGGCGAATAATTATGATTACGTCCCAGTGGACTTTGCTGGCGAGTTCGCCAGGCAAAGGTTGGTTAGCGAATGTTCGCCCAGCGAAAGTGCTGGCGAATGGTGGCGAACAAAGTCAGTAGCTATTGACTTTGGCTCGCTGGGGAGTCTCGCCAGGCGAAGGTCCAACGAGTGTTCGCTGCGGGGCCTCGCCAGGCAAATATGGGCGAATTTGACAGCATTTTTTCTTTGTTGTGGTTTCTATGTGTTGATGATTTAGTTGTTTCACATAGACTAATACCTCTACATTTTGAGTATGTATGTGATCTATTGTGATGATATGTGTTGTGGGTAGCCTACGGGCGTGAATCCTAGAATTGTGATTTGAATGTTAATTGCATCAAGTATAAAACATGTGAACATAATAGGTGATTATGTGTGTATTATTTAATGAACTTGTGAATGCTTGATGTGTATACAATTATGTAATGAGTATGCATGAGAACATTGTGAATATGTGTGCATAACTTGTAATTGTATGATTGGTATTGTGATGTGAATACCTTGATTGTTGTGATATATGTTGTATGTGCAATCATTGTGTAATTCTTGAAGAGATGAATTATTAAATGCATGAGATTAAGATGCGAGAACGGTCTTAAGTGCATTATTGTGGTTGATTGCATATGCATCATTTAGTCAAGAGGCAATGTCTGTTAGTTTCGTGGAAACTAGTGGCTTGTCCCAAACCTAGAAGAGTGGGTTTGAAGGCTTAGAGGACGGGCCTTTGTTGTTATCGGTCTAGAAGAGTGGACCCGGTTTAATGTAAAAACCAAAAAATGATAAAGGGTTATCGGTCTAGAAGAGTGGACCCGGTTTAATGTAAAAACCGAAAAATGATAACGAGAGTCGGTACCGCATTGCATGAGTTGCATTGAGTTGTTGAGTCACATTGATATATGACATATGCATGAAGAGATGCTTATGTGTGAATGATATGATTGTGGAAATGTGAGTGTATGCATGATGTGGGAATGCTTTGTGAATATTCATGCTGTCTATATATGTGTGGTAAATATATATGACTAAGAGGGTGAATTGTCGTGAGAAATATGGAGTTGAATTATATGATTACCTATATATATAATCTTATACTTTGATTATTATGGTTATATTTCTCACCCTTCTGCTATTTTATAATGCTCTACGAGGCATTGCAGATTAGGATGCTGGAGTCTTTCTTTTGTGAAGTATAGCTTCATTCTTTTGAGTCGGACTGCTCTGATTATGTAACACCGGGTAGTTAGGCTGGTATAGTATTCTTTGTGATACATTGCGATGTATCAGCTGATGTGGCTTTGTAATTACCTGACATGATGTATTAATCTGGATATCTTATGTGTATTTGAATTAATATTTTGGAAATGATTAAATGATTTTATCTTCCGCTTAAGTTTTAATGTTGAAATGTGATTTCTAAAACCATGAAAATGTTACATATTTTATGGAGCAAGTGTTAAAGTGTTTCATTGGTGAAATTGTGACATTCTTCCTTTATACCTTATTCTAAAATTTTCACTCTGATAAATTTGTATATGCATTTATTTGGGGGTATAGAAGGGGGTGTTACAAAAGGCATTACCTTGTAGCAAAACGTTCCCCACGGTGTAATAAACATAGTTTTCTCCATGTCCTTCGGCGCCATCTTGATCTGATTGTAGCCGGAGAAGCCATCCATGAAAGAAAACATGGAAAACTGAGTTGTATTTTCGACCAACACATCAATATGAGGGACCAGGACATCATCTTTAGGGCTCGCCCTATTCAAATCCCGATAATCGACGCACATTCGCACCTTGCCGTCCTTCTTCGGTACAGGTACTATGTTGGCGACCCACGGAGGGTAAGTAGTGACCGCTAAGAAGCTAGCATCCAGCTGCTTTTGCACTTCTTCTTTGATCTTAACGGCCATATCTGGTCGTGTCCTTCTAAGCTTCTGCTTAACGGGAGGACAATCTTCTCGCAGTGGCAGATGATGGACCACTATGTCAGTATCGAGTTCGGGCATATCTTCGTATGACCAAGCAAAGATGTCACTATACTCTTGAAGCATCTCGACCAATCTCTGCTTGACATCGCTCTGCAATGCAGCCCCTATCCTGGCATTTCTGATAAGTTCCTCAGAACCCAGATTTACAATCTCAATCTCTTCCTCGTGAGGCAAAATGACTTTCTCTTCTTGTTTCAACAAACGGGCCAACTCTTCGGGAAGGTCTTCATCTTCATCAATCTCTTCTTCAGCTTGATAGATTGGGCAATCGAAGTCGAAGTGAGTCGTAGAAGGTTCATAGTTGATGTCATCTATGATGTGAATCCTGCAATAACAAGGGTTAAGCTTAAAACAAGGATATGCAGGTTAGCACAAACCATATTGCCATTTTATTGTTTTTCAAAACAAAAATAAAAACAAGAATAACATTGATCACAATATTCGAATGCAAAGGAAAAACGCCCTTTTATTTATTGATAAATTGTACGTACATAACCAAACAAGGCCCTGACAATAAAATCGCTATGCCCCGGGTAGGACATAGGGTTGTATAATAATTGGAGAAAGTAAATCATTACTCTTTTCCTGTCACTTGGATGACCTCCCGGATGGACCAGTTGTTGAGGCTCTGGCCTGGCTTGCTTGGCTGAATCCAGGAATCTAGGTCGCAATCACTATCTTTGCCTTCTTCAGACACTGCGTTGACATTTTCAAATATCACCCCGCCCCTTGTGAACTGGATCGGCCCTTTGACACGCGGCGCACTGTGAGAGGAGGAAGCATCAACAGAAAGAGAATACCCTAAACCAAACTTATCCTGTTTGTTAGGGATTTCCAGAACTTTCCCCCATCCTGGGGCAGAGCCAGCCTGAACAACAGCCCGAGCTTCCTTGAAGGAAGAGAGAGTCATCTCCGGCTTCTCAATCATCACTGGAGTCACATCTTTGACCTTAACAGCTTCGAATGCCTGACACAAAGTTTCGTGGATCTCGCCATCCACCTCAACATATTTGAAAGACGATAAATGGATCACCATTATGTCTTCTTCACCGCAGACAGTTACGATGCTGCCCCCCACAACATACTTCATCTTCTGGTGCAATGTGGAGGTCACTGCGCCAGCAGAATGGATCCATGGTCGGCCTAACAGACAACTATAGGCTGGCATGATATCCATGATGTAGAAGACTGCGTCGAAAGTTTCCGGCCCAACTTGGATGGGTAGAGTTACCTCCCCAAATACATGACGCTTGGTTCCATCGAAAGCTTTCACAACCAGGTCATTGGGTGTGCAAATCAATCCTCTCGTATCCAGCTTCATCAGAGCTTTCTTTGGGAGAACATTGAGCGATGATCCGGTGTCCACCAACACATGGGACATAACTGTTCCCCTACATGAAGGTGAGAAAATACTTAGAAGGGGGATTGAATAAGTATGAAGATAAAAACTTAGAAATAAAAACTCAAGTATTTTTATCCTGGTTCGCTGAACTCAACTACTCCAGTCCATCCTTCCTAGAGTGATTTGCCTTTCTCAATCAAGGACTTAATCCACTATTTAATCAACTGATTACAATAGTAAGCACTAAGAACAACTGTTCAAATTCTTCTCAAGAACTACTGATCCTAACTGGATCTTCTTAAGGTTTTCTTACAATCAAATGTAATAACAAATACAAGTGTTTAAATTGCTTCTAATAAAGCTTTATCACAACTGTGATTTTTCACTTAATATTAAGAACAAAGAAATTAATTCTAGAAAGAATGTGAATTGTATGAGAGCTTTGAATATTGATTTCTTTTCAAGTAAAACATCAACTGAAGAAGATGGTTGAAGACTTGCTTTTATAGGCAGCTGACCCAAGAGTATTTCACGTTGAGAAGAGTGTACCAAAAGGTCTTAGCCTTTTTGTCTTCACATCAAGTGACCTTTCCTAGAAGAAGAAAGCACAGAGAAATCCTTTTTGTCTATGTTCTTGTGTCTAGCATAAATAAGGAAAGAGTCGTTTGGATTATTCCAACGGACATAATCTTTGAATTCTTCTTCATCAATTTTCAGCAAGAATCATCAGAGTCTAATTTGATCAGAGCCTTCTGATGTTGATCAGAGTTTTGCTGAATCAGAGTCTTTGCAGCAGGTGTGGTTTTAGCGTGTATAAGTTCAGAGCATATTTGAGTCAGATCCTCAGTACTGGCAGCTTTAATACTTTCAGAATCTTCTGTAGTAACTATGCTTGAAAACTCTTCATACAGAATTCTTCTTTGGTTCAGATGCTTCTGACTTGCTTCAGATTCTTCTGGAGTTTCCCTTATTGTTCTTCTGAGACAAGTTCTGCAGTTGAACCCGGTTAGGAGCCAAGTCACTGTTATACTGATAATGGTGTACAAAGGCCTCAGCAAGTTCTTTCCATTTACGTACACTGGTGGGTTCCAAACCCATATACCACTCCAAGGATGGGTCAGACAAGTTGTCCTGGAAGAAGTGCATCAGCAGCTTCTCATCTTCAGAGTGAGCGGACATCTTTCGGTAATACGACCTTAGATGGACACGAGGGCAAGTGGTGCCCTTATACTTCTCAAAGTCGGGTACCTTAAATTTGGGAGGCACCTTAAAGTCTGAAATCAGTCCCAGCTTAGACATGTCGACACCCATAGTATTCAAGTTCTCAAAATCTTCATTTTGTCCTCGAGGGCTTGCATATTTCAGAGTCAGAGTCTGATAATTGTCAAATAATCTGAGAGTCTTAGAGTTTCTTTTACAGAGTGTACTTATCAAATGTTCTGTAATACTCAGATTTTATGTTAGATAAAATTGATATGTCTGAAGTTTCATTCTGGTGAAGTTTAATTAAACAGATCAGATCCATTTTCTCCCCCTTTTTTGTCATAAGCAAAAAGTAATAACTTTGAAAAGGCAAAGAAAAGGAAACAATAAATGAGATAAATCATGTGGAGAAAAACTTTGAAACATTCATTCATTCATTCAGAACAAAAGTACACACATCAGAAGATATTCAAATACATATGCAAACATTAGATGCAAACATCAGAAGAAAAAAATAAACTAAGAGTGTTTTGACAAAAGCATCTTCAACAGATCCGTGATCTCAGAAGATGACTGTTCTTGTTTTGACATCCACTTAGCCATTGTTTCATTCTTCTGATCCTGTTGGGACATCCACTGAGTCATGTCTTCAGACTTCTTATCTTGTTTAGCCATCCATGACTTGATTTCTGATTGACCAACTTCCAGAACAGCAATCTTATCTTCAAGATCTGGATGTTCTTTCTTAATCTCAGATGAAGAAGGTGGAACAGTTTTTGAAGCTTGAACAAAGTCAATTTCCATAGGGGATTTGGAGCTAGGAGCAGTAGAGCCAGAAGGATGTTCTATCAGAGTCATAGCCAGGGGGTTGTCTTCAGATGCAGATTCAGTATTCTCTTCTGATGATGAAGGAGCATCTGTAAGAAGTAATGGTCCAGATCTCTTAACAGTCCAGAACAGACTTCTAGCAGCTTCAGCAAATCTGAGCTTCGCATCATCAGAACATACGTTCTTCAGATTTGATGCTACAGTGTTGAATCTGTTTATGAAGCCATTCCAAATGGCATCAGATTCCTTTGCATCCATTGTTGATGAACACTTCCTCTGTACAGAACCTAAATACATCTGTATTTCTTGCAAAAAACTTGTAAATAAATGATCAACATTCAGTCTAGGTCTGGGGTGTAACAGAGTTTCCAAGGTTATTGGCTTGGGTTGGGGGTGGAAATATGGATTTATGAATGGAGATCAGAGGAGGAGGGTAGTATGGTATGAATGGAATATCAGATGATTTGTTAGACTTTGATCTAGATAAAGCATTCATCAGATTTGGTTTTGCTTTAGTTTGATAGGAAACCACATCAAATGGTTTATCAGAGTAAGGTTTGAAAGCAGATTTAGCAGGTTTATCAGATTTTGCAGATATAGCAGAGGATGGTTTTGGATCTGATGAAGGTACTGCAGACATTGTTTTGGTATATGTTTGAAGCACAGATGGTAAAATGATGGTATGTTTGGATTTGAGAGGAGTGATAGTGTCAGAGGGTTCAATTCTGGTGTAGAAATTTTTCAAAGTGAAACCAGAAGGAAGTTTGTTAGAAGAGGATAGTTTGCACGAAGCAGAAGGTACATTCTCAGATGTTCTTGGCTTGGGTGCAGGGGTAGGATTGGTAATGGTAATTTCAGAAGATGGTTTAGGTGTTGGAATAAGATCTGGAACAGTAATTTCAGAAGAAACATGAGGTTCTGGTTGGTTTACTTCAGAATTTCTGTGAGAGGGGGACACCAGAAAATCTGGGTGTATATCAGATTCTGATGAATTGGATGATGTGGTGGGAGTGTAAGAGGTAGAGGACACTTCAAAAACAGTTTTAAGAGGTGTCACGTTTAGAACCTCTGTCTCAGGAATATGGGTTTCAGATGGGTTAGCTGTTTCTGATGGACTTTTAGAGGGTTTTGATGGTGGTGCAGTTGTAGGTGGTTCTGATGTAATAGGATCAGATGTAACTTTTGCAGATCCAGTAGGTTCAGATGTGGTTGATGGTGGTTTTTCTGGTTGTGGTTGTGGTTCAGATTGTTTTTGTTGATGATGTTCAGATTCTTTTTCTTGTTGTGGTTCAGATTATTCTGTAGGTTTTTCTGTTTGAGGTTGTTGTGGTACATATTGTTTTGGTGATTTTTCTAGTTGTGGAGTCTGATTTTTTGGTTTTGTTGTTGTTGGTTTTGGTGCAGATGATTGTGTAGTAGAAGGTTTTACAAGTGAGATGGAAACAGGATTAGATGATTTTTATGGAGATGGAACATAAATATGAGGTGGAGCAGGAACAGATTGTTTTTAGGTAGAAGGTGGTTTTGGAATAGACTTAAATGTTGAATCATTTACAACAGTGTTATTTACAGAAGATTTGGTACCTTTAATCTTGATACGTTTTGCAGGAACAGAAGGAGTGTCTCCAGATTCTTTCCTCTTTAACAGCTTCTGAGGCTTCTCAGCAACTTTGGGCTTCTTCTGAACAGGCGCAGCTTCTGCTTCTGATTGACTTCTTTTTCTTGTGATCTCTTCTCCTCCAACAGGCAATGGTTCCCTTGCTCTTTTTATAATATCTGCAGGAATGGGCATTCCATCTGCCTTGCAAGCATCAATATATCTCACTATTATTTCCCTTGGTTCTTCAGCATAGAACAGAGGGTAGTCTTCTACTGGGATTCTCTTCTGACTTAGTTCAGAAGTGTTCAGCTTCTTGGGTGCAGATGTGAGTTCCTCTACAATTTTTAATCTCTGAAGACTCTTTGCATTCAGAGGTTTTCCAAGAATGAATTCAAGTTCATCTGTGACTCCAGTAGCATATAGAGCAGTCACCAGTCCATTTTCTGTCAGAAAATCTGAAATTAACCTTCCAAATGGAATCCATGTTCTGATCTTCTGACCTTTTTCTTTCACAGATTCTCTGGAGGCATTTATATGATTCCATAAGTGCATAAACAGAATGTAGGGAAGATCTACCTTAGCGCTCTGACTTAAAAAGTACATAAAGTAAAGTTGTTCATTGTTTACGTAGTCTGGAGAGTTTGTAGACTTTCTGTGATGAATGCATCCCATGAAAATCTTTGCCCAGATCTTGTAGTCATGCTTCGGATCTTTGAACTTATTAGAGGCCTGTCCAGCAGTCATCACTTCCTCATATACTTCTTCCATATCTACACGCCCAGCTGGCAAGTGAGATACTCCATCTGTCTCCTCATATCCAATGAGTTTCCTGATCAGATCTTCTGTGATGATTATCTCTTTACCCAGAACAGAAGACAAGATAAACTTAGGGTATACAACAGCATGGATCCAGAATTCTTTCACCAGAAGGGGGTAGACTGGTCCAAAAATTCTATCAAAGTATTTTACCCATCCTTGAGCATCAATTATGGAGCGAAACTCAAACCCATTTTCAGCCAGTGAATCAAATTTCACCATTGATTCACAGAGAACTTCCAGTTTGTCAACAGGTGTTAACAAAGCTCTCTTTGGTGTCGTATATGGAGTCACACCCATATTTGCAGAAGTAACTGCAGCCATGGTTGATTGAAACTGTGCAGCAGTGGATGATGAAGTTGCCATTGAAGATGAGTTTGTCAAACGCTTAGGGTTTTTGTGAAGAGAGAAAAGAAGACAGAAATGCATAAACGTTTTGAGATGTGAAAAGTGTGAAAGTGGTGAGAAATGAGATATTTATAGTAGACACTTAGGCATACAAACAGTCAGATAAAAGCACGTTCACACAAAGCATTTAATGAAAAGGAATAAAAATCATTTCAAGCATTAACTGATTCTGACAAATTGGGGGAAAAATCAAGATTTTCACTATTCAAACTTCACCTCAAACGTCTCTTCAGTAGTGTACACGCCACCTTTGCAGATTCAGAGTGACACGTGTTTGCTTGCATGTGCTTCTGAATTCTCTTGAGAAATGAAACTTTAACCAACGTTCAGATCCTCTGAGTATTGTTAGTTCAGAGTTTCACACAAAAAAATTTAAGAAAATGAATAAGTAATTAGAAGAAATACTTCAGAGCATTAAGCATTTTTGCATCTGTAAAATTTGCTTCTGACAAATATTATTCTGGACAAAAATCCATACCAATATTTTTCAGAATAAATTTGAATTTATCTTCAACAAGGGGTTTTGTGAAAATATCTGCCCATTGATGATCTGTATCAACAAAGGCTAAATTTATAATTCCCTTCTAAACATATTCTCTGATGAAATGATGCTTAATTTCTATATGTTTTGCCTTAGAATGTAAAATGGGGTTTTTAGACAAACATATAGCAGAAGTATTATCGCAGAACATAGAAATGTTACTTTCAAATATCTGATAGTCTTCTAGCTGACTTTTCATCCAGAGCATCTGCGTGCTACATCCAGCAGCAGCAATATATTCTGCCTCTGTGGTTGATAGTGCAATTGTGGGTTGCTTCTTGTTGTACCAAGAGATTAGATTTCTTCCTAGAAATTGACAACTTCCAGAAGTACTTTTCCTTTCCACTCTGTCTCCAGCATAGTCAGCATCACAAAATCCAACTAATTTGAAATCATCAGATTTTCTGTAACACAAACCCACATTAGAAGTACCTCTCAGATACCTTAGAATCCTCTTGACAGTTGTCAAGTGTGATTCTCTAGGATCTGATTGGAATCTAGCACACAAGCATACACTGAACAATATGTCAGGTCTAGAAGCAGTTAAGTAAAGAAGAGATCCTATCATACCTCTGTAGAGTTTCTGATATACTTTCTTACTTACCTCTTCCTTGCCTAGTGAGCTAGTTGGATGCATGGGAGTCTTTGCCAGCTTACTATCAGTCATGTTAAATTTCTTCAGAAGTTCTTTAACATATTTGGTCTGATGTATGTAAGTGCACTCTGGAGTTTGGTTGACTTGAATTCCCAGAAAGAATCTCAATTCTCCCATCATGCTCATTTCAAATTCTGCCTACATACATTGAGCAAACTCCTTTCCCAGCATAGTATTGGTAGATCCAAATATGATATCATCCACATAATTTGACAAATTAGAAGATCTTTCTTAAATAATTTACAAAAGAGTGTTGTGTCCACTTTGCCTCTGATGAAATTTTTCTCCAGAAGAAAATTGCTCAATCTTTCATACCAAGCTCTGGGAGCTTGTTTTAAACCATATAGAGATTTCTTTAGTTTGAAAACATGATCTCGAAATTTTTCACTCTCAAAACCAGGAGGCTGGTGGACATAAACTTCTTCTTCTATAATACCATTTAGAAAGGCACTTTTAACATCCATCTGATACAGAGTGATGTTATTTTGTGCAGCCAATGAAATAAGAAGGCGTATAGATTCTAACCTTGCCACTGGAGCATAAGTTTCAGTATAATCAATACCTTCTTGTTGACTGTACCCTTGAGCAACAAGCCTTGCCTTATTTCTTTCAACTTCTCCTTTCTCATTAAGCTTATTTCTGAAGACCCATTTAGTTCCAATTATATTGAATCCTTTTGGTCTTTGAACTAAATCCCACACATCATTTCTGGTGAATTGATTTAGCTCTTCTTGCATGTCAATAATCCAATCATTGTCTTGCAGAGCTTCATCTACAGAAGTTGGTTCAATTACTGGCACCAGTCCAAATAATGATGCTTCAGATGATCTGAGAAAGGATCTTGTTCTGATAGGATCATCCTTCTTTCCAATAATAACATTCTCTGGATGAGAAGCTTTGATTCTGGAAGATGATCCTCTAACAGTTGATTCTTTAGAAATGTTTAAATTGTTCATCTGAGAAGTTAAAGGAATTGCATCTGGCGTTGCTTCTGGTTCCTTCACTTGAGCTTTGTCTGCCTCTGAGCTTTCAGAGTCTGTGAAGACTACTTCTCTATCTACATAGTTTTCAGACTGCTTTGCCTTTTTAATGCGAAGCTTATCATCAAATCTAACATGAATAGATTCTTCCACAATCTTTGTCTCAGTATTGTATACTCTGTAGCCTTTAGAGCGTTCAGAATATCCAAGCATGAAACACTTCTGTGCTTTCGAATCAAACTTGTTCAGATTTACTTTAGTATTTAACATATAGTAAATACATCCAAAAGGATGAAAATATGAAATGTTGGGCTTTCTGTTCTTCCACAGTTCATATGGAGTCTTCTTCAGAAGAGGTCTTACAGACACTCTGTTCTGAATGTAACAGGCTGTGTTGATTGCTTCTGCCCAAAAGTGTTTTGCCAGATTAGTCTCATTGATCATGGTTCTGGCCATTTCTTGTAGAGTTTTGTTTTTCTCTCTACAACTCCATTTTGTTGTGGAGTTCTAGGACAGGAAAAATCATGAGCAATGCCATTTTCATTAAAATATTTTTCAAAATATTTATTTTCAAATTCACCACCATGATCACTTCTGACTTTTATAATTTTGAAATCTTTTTCATTCTGGACTTGTTTACAGAAGTCAAAGAACATAGAATGTGACTCATCCTTGTGTTTTAGGAACTTTACCCATGTCCATCTACTATAGTCATCAACAATGACTAATCCATACTTCTTGCCTCTGATGGATGCAGTTTTCACTGGTCCAAACAGATCAATATGAAGTAATTCTAGTGGTCTGGAAGTAGAAACAACATTTTTTTATTTAAAAGATGATTTTGAAAACATCCCTTTTTGGCATGCTTCACAAAGAGCATCTGAGGTGAACTTCATATTAGGAAGTCCTCTGACAAGATTAAGTTTATTAATCTAAGATATACGTCTCATATTAATATGCCCCAATCTTCTGTGCCAGACCCATTGCTCCTCATTAACAGACAAGAGGCATTTAACATTCTGAACCTTAAGTTCTGAAAGATTTATTTTATAAATGTTGTTTTTCCTCTTTCCACTAAATAGGATAGAGCCATCCTTTTGACTAATAGCTTTACAACATTTTTTATTAAAATTTATATCATAACCATTGTCACTTAATTGACTTATGGACAATAAGTTATGCTTTAACCCTTCTACAAGTAGAACATTAGTAATAGAGGGAAGTTTACCATTTCCAATAGTTCCAGATCCAATGATCTTGCCCTTCTGATTCCCTCCAAATTTCACATCACCTCCAGATCTAAGCTCCAGACTTTGGAACATAGACCTTTCTCCTGTCATGTGTCGCGAGCATCCAGAGTCTAGGTACCATGATTGGCGTCCTGACCTTGCTGCTAAGAACATCTGCAACGGGAATTATTTTACTTTTAGGTACTCAGATCTTCTTGGGTCCTTTAGGGTTAGTTGTTCTGAAGGTTTGTCTAAACTTCTGTTTTTCAACATAAGGTTTATTCTGACTAGCCTTAGATTTAAACACATGAATATTCTTTTCAGAACGTGTTTGTTCAATATCATTCAAGTGACCAAATTTAAAGTGGGAATATAAAGGAGTCTTCTTGATGATAATTTTATCAACAGGTTTTGGATTTAAATCCTTTCCAGAGGAAGATTTATATCCAATCCCTTTTCTGTTATTTCTGCTAACTTCATAGATCATGGAAGCCATTTTGCTTATGTCTATGCTTTTAGCAAGAAACTTCTGAAAGATATAATCATATTTTTCCAAAATATTTTAGCATTCAGATTCAGTTTCAGAATCAGAGTTTTGTTGAGCTAATTTAGAATCATTTTTCAATTTTAAGTTCTTTTCATTTAGCTCAGCTACTTCTGATTTGAGAATATTATTCTCAGATACAAGATTGCTTTGACGCTTCTTGTATTTGAGCTTAATATTGTTATAGCTCTTCAGAACTTCTGATAACACTTTGATAAGTTCTTCTTTAGTGAGTTTAGCCATTACCTCTTCAGCGTCAGAGTCAGATTCAGAGTCAGATTTAGATCCCGAAGTTCCTTCCTCCTGATCTTATGTGTCTGCCATCAAATCTACATTGGCACGTTCCTCTTCTGACTCAGATTCAGATTCAGATGTATCTGAATCATCCCAGGTGGCCATTAGAACCTTTTTCTTCTTATCATATTTTCTTTTAGGCTTGTCTTTCAGCACCTTTGGACATTCATTTTTGTAATGTCCAGGTTCCTTACATTCATAACAGACAACCTCCTTTTTGCCAGATCTTTTGTGTCCAGAAGATTCTTTTCTTTGGTCAGGCTTCCTGAAGTTTCTGAACTTCTTTCCTTTATGCTTCCAGAGTTTGTTTATTCTTCTAGACAGCATGGATAGTTCATCTTCATCTTCAGATGAGGATTCTTCAGAGCTTTCCTCTATTACCTGCAATGCTTTAGCAGATTTATTAGATTTTAAAGCAATTGATTTACCTTTCTTTTGAGGTTCATCTTCCTCAAGTTCAATTTCATGACTTCTTAGTGAACTGATTAGTTCCTCCAAGGAGATCTTGTTCAGATCTTTAGCCATTTTCAGCGTAATCACCATAGGTCTCCATCTGGTAGGTAAGCTTCTGATGATCTTTTTCACATGATCAACAGTAGAGTATCCTTTATCCAGAACCTTTAGTCCAGCTGTAAGTATTTGAAATCTGGAGAACATAGCTTCAACAGATTCAGAGTCTTCCATCTTGAAGGCTTCATACTTCTGGATTAGAGCCAGACCCTTTGTTTCCTTGACTTGAGAGTTTCCCTCATGAGTCATCTTTAAGGACTCAAACATGTCAAATGCAATTTCTCTATTTGTGATCTTTTCATACTCAGTGTGAGATATTGCATTTAACAATATTGTTCTGGCCTTGTGGTGATTTCTAAATTCCTTCTTTTGGGCTTCTGTCATAGATTTTCTATCTACTTTCTTGCCACTCCCATCAACGGGATGGACATATCCATCTATGACCAAATCCCATAAATCAGCATCATATCCAAGGAAAAAACTTTCAATCCTGTCTTTCCAATAATCAAATTTCTCCCCATCAAACATAGGGGGTTTGGTGCTGATTCTGTTCCTTTCTTCATATTTGTTGTTAATGTTAGACATTGTATTATCAGCCATAGTAACAACCAAATATATATCAAATTTTTTCTCACTGGATCTTTACTGTCACTGTGAAGTGGTAACACACACAGAATCGGAGCTCTGATACCAACTGAAGGTGAGAAAATACTTAGAAGGGGGGTTGAATAAGTATGAAGATAAAAACTTAGAAATAAAAACTCAAGTATTTTTATCCTGGTTCGCTGAACTCAACTACTCCAGTCCACCCTTCCTAGAGTGATTTGCCTTTCTCAATCAAGGACTTAATCCACTATTTAATCAACTGATTACAATAGTAAGCACTAAGAACAACTGTTCAAAGTCTTCTCAAGAACTACTGATCCTAACTGGATCTTCTTAAGGTTTTCTTACAATCAAATGTAATAACAAATACAAGTGTTTTAAATTGCTTCTAATAAAGCTTTATCACAACTGTGATTTTTCACTTAATATTAAGAACAAAGAAATTAATTCTAGAAAGAAAGTGAATTGAATGAGAGCTTTGAATATTGATTTCTTTTCAAGTAAAACGTCAACTGAAGAAGATGGTTAAAGACTTGCTTTTATAGGCAGCTGACCCAAGAGTATTTCACGTTGAGAAGAGTGTACCAAAAGGTCTTAGCCTTTTTGTCTTCACATCAAGTGACCTTTCCTAGAAGAAGAAAGCACAGAGAAATCCTTTTTGTCTATGTTCTTGTGTCTAGCATAAATAAGGAAAGAGTCGTTTGGATTATTCCAACGAACATAATCTTTGAATTCTTCTTCATCAATTTTCAGCAAGAATCATCAGAGTCTAATTTGATCAGAGCCTTCTGATGTTGATCAGAGTTTTGCTGAATCAGAGTCTTTGCAGCAGGTGTGCTTTTAGCATGTATAAGTTCAGAGCATATTTGAGTCAGATCCTCAGTACTGGCAGCTTTAGTACTTTCAGAATCTTCTGTAGTAACTATGCTTGAAAACTCTTCATACAGAATTCTTCTTTGGTTCAGATGCTTCTGACTTGCTTCAGATTCTTCTGGAGCTTCTACTTCAGATCCTTCTAGAGGCTCTCCTTCAGATCCTTCTGGAGGCTACGCTCAGGATCTTCTGTTGGCAGCATTCAGAATCTTCTAATGGATGCATCTGGCGCTTCAGAGTCTAGCATATTTCTTATGTTCAGTTCTGATTTGCTTCTGGAGTGATAAATACTTTACTATCTGCAGTAAAAACTCTTAAGCAAATTTTAGAGTATATAATTCTTAATTACAAAATTTCATAATAGTTATCATCAAAACATAGAGATATTATTAAGAACCAATCTGTGTTCTAACACTACACTCTATCGAGATATGCAGGGCGCTATTGTGGTTTCTTCCCTTCGGCGTCAGCTCTAGGTCAGTGAATCCTAACCCATTCCCGGAATTCACGTGACCCACTACCCCCTCCAGTTGGTTGACCGAAATCTCCTGTGGTACATATGCTGCATTCAGGACTTTTAGCAGCGCGTTGCGATGTGCCTCAGAACACAGCAACAAATTCAGAATAGGGATTTTCGACGGTGTTTGATGAAGATGATCAACGATCTTATAATCACTTTTCTTGATCAACCTCATGAATTCTTCAGCGTCTTTTACAAGTAGGGCTTTCTCTAACCCACGAGGGGTTTCCTCAACGACCTTATTCTTTCCTTTATCAGCTTTCTCAACTTTGTCAGTTTTGTCAGCCACAACTTCAGGTGGAGCGAATACTCTTCCGCTATGTGTTATTCCGCCAGTTCCCACTAGGTTGTCCACAGACTGCCCAGATGGTTCCAACTCCAATTTCTGTCTGTTACAGTAGACGTCTGCCCCATAGTGCCATGGAACAGCGTTGGTACTTTCAAATGGTATAGGCCCAGCCTTTATGATGGTAATCATGGGTGGCCTGGACGTAGAAATGGTTATTGTCTTACGAGGGATGGTGATAGTGGCAACTTCATCATCCTGCTTCAACATTACTTCTCCAGACCTGTTCTCAGCCCTCCGATTAAACTGCAAGATTCCTTCGGTCATCAGACTCTAAATCCCCGTTATCAACTGTTCACAACCGTCTGAACGAATTGCACAATCCATACACAATTCTCCACAGCCCGGAAAGATGCCTCTCTTCATCAACTTGGCTTTAACGAAACCAAGCGGTGTCCTCAGGTCCTTGACATCAGTCAATAAATCTGAGTCCTCTTCTTCAATAATGGCATTCACCCCCATCTCCCCCATGGTTCGGCATAGGGTTCTTTGTGACGTTCGACACATTATCAGAAAAATTGATGATTTTAGCGTCAACCATATCTTGCACCTTGTGCTTGAATGCCTTACAGTTTTCTATCAAGTGGCCAGGTGCCCCCAAGTGAAAATCACATCTTGCATTCGCATCGTAGCCCTGTGGAGGTGCCCTTGTCAAGGGAGCCAGGGTTCTTTTCTGAACTAGCTGTAACTGAAGCAAAGTTTGTAATAGCTGAGCATATGACATAGGAGGTGTCTCAAGATGAAGATTTGCCAGAGGTGTTTTGTTCTGGTACCTCCTGTACCCTTGCTAATTTTGCTGCTGCTGCTGTTGAGGTTGCTGGACAGCAGGGATGCTTATGCTAGCGACCTGCTGGCGCTGGCCTTTACCTTTCCTCCGAGCGTTAGACATTGCGCTCGTCTCTCCTTCACGCCTCTTGCCACTGTACTGTTTCTTTCCTCCTCCAGCTGAGGATAGATCAACACCCTGAATTTTTCCTAGTTTGATTCCATTTTCAACGTGCTCGCCAGTAATGATGAGATCGGAGAAACTTCCTGACATACCACTGACCAGTTTCTCATAATAAACCCCCGGAAGAGTGGCTACAAACATCTCAACAAGCTCTCATTCAACCATCGGCGGCTGAACTCTAGCTGCCAGTTCATGCCACCTCTGGGCGTACTCTTTGAAACCCTCATTGTTCTTCTGAGACAAGTTCTGCAGTTGAACCCGGTTAGGAGCCAAGTCACTGTTATACTGATAATGGTGTACAAAGGCCTCAGCAAGTTCTTTCCATTTACGTACACTGGTGGGTTCCAAACCCATATACCACTCCAAGGATGGGTCGGACAAGCTGTCCTGGAAGAAGTGCATCAGCAGCTTCTCATCTTCAGAGTGAGCGGACATCTTTCGGTAATATGACCATAGATGGACACGAGGGCAAGTGGTGTCCTTATACTTCTCAAAGTCGGATACCTTAAATTTGGGAGGCACCTTAAAGTCTGAAATCAATCCCAGCTTAGTCATGTCGACACCCATAGTATTCAAGTTCTCAAAATCTTCATTTTGTCCTCGAGGGCTTTAAACCTTAGACGGGCTTCAGCATTCAATTCGCCCTCAGCTCCCTTCTGTGAGAACAAGTCCTCTTGGAGATCTTCTAGCCATGGCTGATTGCCATTGCCAGCAGCAAACCCAGCATTATCAATACGATACATGTTACCAGCACTTACATTCCCTGCATTGCTAGTTCCTCCAGTGTTGCCATGGCCTATCCCAGCATTGCCATTGGCTACAAAGTTATCATTACCAACGCCAGTCGTACTTCTATTAAGCCCGATGTTAGTGACCACATTGCCGTTACCACTTCCATTCCCTCCAGTCACAGGGATGCCATTCTGAGGGGTCTCAACAAGTGGAGGGTTAGGAGTGTTCCCACCATGAAGCACACCGTTGCTGTCAACCCTTGAGATCAGTGGCTGCACCAAGGTTCTGAGCTGGTCTTGGCTGTTAGCGACCACTTGCATGAGTTCCATGAAGCGGTCCGTCCTCTCTTTGGGTTCCTGGATGTCGGTCTGCACTTGTTCCATTGCTCTAGCTTGATTCGCTCTGGTCGAGTATCGGTGGATCGGTCTTCGGTCAATCCTGAAACAACCTGCATACACAAAGGGTTAGAAAATGGCAAGGTACTTGTTATGCAGATGATTCGTGCAAATGCAAACACGTATCCATGCATTATGAGGAATTCCCCCTCGATTCTAGCTTCCGAGACAAATAAAGTCTACCGTCCAATCACGGAAAGAAAACCCTCATATGTATATCATAGAAAACCCACGAGGGTGGCATACAACAGTAACTGAATACAACTAAAGCAACAATCGCGACCCCAACCAACAGGCCTGGTGGTGATCAGCATATCAATGCATAAAATGTACAAAAGAAATATAAAGAAATCAGGTGTGGCCACGGGCATGAAAATCCTCTAGTAACTTCTTCATATCAGGATGATCAGGCTGGGTGAGCAGGCCCTGGATCAGCAAATCGCTATGCCTAATGGACTCTGGGAGGTTCTCGGCAACGCTCCTAGAAACACCTTCTTCAGAATGGTTCTCCACCCTACTCCTCTTAGCATCATCCCAGAGTTGACAATCCATCAGGTTTGCTTTGGTCTCAACCAACCTATACTGGACATCTCGTCGAAGCGAGGCTTCAGCCTCTATCTTCTTGTCTTTGGCCTCAATCTGAGCTTCCAAATAGGCTATCTGCTGCTTCAGCTTTTCTTCCTTCTCTTTGTGGCTAATCAAAGTGTTGTTCCACAATTTCTCAAACTTGGACAACTTTAGGTACACTCTGTCAATGTCCTGCTTCTTGGTGGTCAACACCTCATGCACTTCCTTCAGGTCCAACCCAAGACGCTCCCTAGAGTCAGTCTCCTTGGTCAAATTAGCGCCCAAGTGGTTGATCATCTCTGTCTGCTTCTTGCAGGTGTAGACGGCTTCGCTCTTTTCTTTTCGGAGTTGAGCGATCTCGTTTTCCATTTCTTCGTTGGATTTGACTAGCTCTTCGTTCTTAGCTTGAAGTTGCTCATACTTCTGGATCTCAATCATGGTAGGCTCTGAAGGGCAGTCCGGCTTGACAGGAGGAAAAGGCATCAGCATTTTCTCTGCTCTGCTACGAATCCAGTCCACATAAGGAGGATAAGCCTGATTATTGCTTTTCCCCAATGAGGTCTTTCCTCTTCGATGAACGTTGTTCCAAGCATGTTCGAATCTAACCAGATCATCTCCTTCCAATGCGCCAGTGAGGTACAGAGATTCCTGTACGTCTTCGTCCTTAGGAGGGCCCCTCAAGGCATACCCGAATTGCCTAATAGCGATAGATGGATTGTAATTAATGCAGCCTTTCCTACCCACCAGAGGGACATTAGGAAAGTTCCCACAGCTGTAAATAATTTCACTCTCCAGGCAATCTCTATCAAACCAATCAATGTCTTCGGCAGACAAGCTCATCAGTTGCTCAGACCACTCTTTCGTCTCTGCAATCTTTATAAAAGGACCATCCTTCGGTAAGTGAGTGACAAACCATCTATAGAACAATGAAGCACAACAGGAGACACCCTTGCCTCTTCTATTTTCGTTCTTGTAATGCACTGAATGATACACGTCTCCGAGCAAGGTTGGGATTGGATTTCTTGAGACGAAGATACGAAGAGCATCCACATCCTCAAAATCCGGAATATTGGGGAATAACATGATACCATATATGCACAAGGCCAAAATAGCTTTGAATGCCACCCAGCATTCCTTCTTGGCGAAGTGTCGGGCCTTCTCAGCTAGAAAAGGTAATGGGATCCCCCAAGCTCCATTTCTCCTGACTGTCTTTCCTTTCAATTTAGAAACCTCAATATGCAGAGCTGTAGCAACACTAGCCAGATCTGGCTCCTGATCAATAGGCCAAAAAGGTACCTGAGGAAGAATAGGTATTTCCAATATGATAGAAAACTCTTCCAAAGTGGGGGCCGGCACATAGCTTGGGAATGTGAAGCAACGTAGCGGAGGATCATAAAACTGAAGCAGAGTCTGGAGTCTGTTCAATTCATACACAGATGGCTTGCACATAACACTGAGCAGCTTCCCATTAGTTCCTCTGAAATCTCTCATCACTTCTTTACCAGGCAAGGAAATCAAACCCCTCAGAGTAGTGATATCTGGAGTAGGAAATTTATAGGCCAAAGTTCTTCTCACATTGGGCTCCATGATGGACACAAAAAGGACAAGATTGCTAGAATCGAGAGAGAATTGCACACCTGCAACACAGATACGGGTTAAATGCCATGCAACATGAAAATGTAAATGCAAATGCAAAATGCAGCAGGAGATCAAGAGTGTTGTGATGTGCGGTGTTGTGCTGTGAAGTGGCAGGCCATAATTTTGCTTCAACAAGAATATACCACAATAAAGGCCTACTGAAACCCACAATACTGATTCACTGTCAAGAAAACCAGGTAGTTTGAAGGTTATGGTTTCCTGCAATAACCCGACCCTGCTCACAGGTATGGACCTAATCACGGAAAAGGTTCAGCATCCTATGTGTTCATCAGCGTCACAGACTTTCAAGAAACGATGATGCGATACCAAGAAGGTGTGGCATCATCATCTCTTGAAGTGGCCTCACTCAGCTGAATCATAAGTGATCGGTTCCCAGAGTCGACAATCCTTAGATCTGAAATCCTTTCGACGGCCCACTGGGCTGGAAATGGAAATCATCTCAAAGAATCTCGTTTGCGTGCAGATTGTGTGGGAACTAGTGCATGCCTAACATGCAAGTTCACCATCAATCTGCTTCTAAAACTATGTACATACTCAAGCCTGGGTCTGGCTTATCACTCATCTGAGTCCCCCCACAACAGCACAACAGTAATAATATCATACTGAAAATAAAATGCGGAAGGTAAAAAAAGTGATAAATAAACACAACCTAACAGGTAAACACGCAAGTGCTAGGATTGACTCGCACAGGGGATGTTGGGTCCCCAACAGAGTCGCCAGTTGTCGCTACCGCGAAAATAAGATGCCGGCAAAATAGAAGAGTCGCCACCTTTCGTTATTTATCCCTCAGAACGGGAAAGGAAACGATCGGAAAAAACCTGACGAAAAGGTATAAGACAAGGTCATCGCAACTAATGTCTGGATTCGGGAGTCGGTTACGCAAGGGGAAGGTATTAGCACCCCTCACGTCCATCGTACTCCATGGGATCCATACTTGTTGTGTTTATCTGACGGGTTGGTTTTACTATCTACCTATCAAGGCTGGTCTGAAAAGAAAGAAAATGACTCGGCAAAGCATCGCACTTTATGCCTACGTATTCTCATCGGAGAACGAGAAATCAGAGTCAACATAGTTCGGCTAACTACGGGTTACGGGGGAAGGTGGCTCACCAATACGTCAGTATTGTGCCTACATACTCTCAACAGATATGAGAGATATGAGCTTACGTAGTTCGGGATAATACTTATTACGGGAATTCAGATTCTTCTGTTTTTCCGAGTAGGGTTAACAGACAGTTCCAGTAGTTTGGTATACACAGCTCGACCCTTGGAGACTTAGGCGTTACCGTTTGCGGTAGAACTGGGAGTTAACGACACTCTTTTCTTCAGAAAAGCTTCCTTTGAATTATGGGCCCACGGGGCAAAAACGTTTGCAGTTTGTTTTCTGTCTTTTACGGAAGAACTGTTTTTTATGGTTGTCTGTTGTTTGTACAACACTAGAGACTATGACTTAGGAGCGAATGCGTCGTATAGCGTCCAAAGGACATATACTAAACATCCTAGATGATTGAGAGGAGACCGCTTAATCATCACTTCCCAAGTAGCTTAAGGCTCGTAACGCGCTTGTACTAACTTGCCTTTATTACGTTTTTTACTGTTGTTTTGAGATGAGAAGAGGACGAACTCTATGGGGAGACTGTCAAGTCCTAATGTTGTCATGCCAAGGATTCATCCTATGGTTGAGGTTTGAAACAGGGAACTCCTAGAAGTTATCATGCATAGGTTTCAATCTAAAGTTCTAATCATCAATTCCTTATCAAAGGAAGTGAGATTCCTAAGGGATCATGTCAATGGTATACAGAAACAGATAAAGCATCAGCTTAAACAGATAAACAATAAACAGTAAAGATGCACATGCAATGCAGCAATACAAGCAGAGGGAGACTCACTCAACCTCTTAGTAATCAAGCAAAGAAAAACAGACAAAACAGACAAGCAGAGGGAGCTCACTCAACCTCTATTATGCAAATACATCAATTAGAAAAAGAAAAACAACACACAAGCAAGGGGAGGATCACCTCAACCCTTAAGGCAAACAAGCAGAGGGAGACTCACTCAACCTGTAAAAGCAGTCATGCATCTATGCTTAAACTATCCTAAACATGAACTATCCTAATGCACCACACCACTCAATCATGAATGAGGATAAGGACTTATGACAGATAATGAATTCATTCCATAAGTAATCATACAAGGCTTCTATCCTAAGGAAAGAAATTGGGTGTTGGGAAGCCAGGGTAAGGTCCACAGGAACTTATCCCAGGCACTCAACAAACTAAAAGAGATTTGGGGGAATCATAAAGGTTTGGCTCCTTCAAGAGATGTGCAACATTCCCCCCCTCAAGAGGGATTATGCTACCCCAAGAAGGTTCCTAAAAAGAATTGAATAAGAGAATATTAGGAGAATGGAGATGAGAAACAAGGTAAGTTCCACAGGAACTTACCACAGACACTCAACCAACTCCACTTCCTTAGAGAGAGAGAGCTTTCATAGACTCAACTCCCCTATGATAATGCAATGTATTCCTCCACAGGAGGAAACATGCTCACAAGGAGGATTCCAATCAAGCAAGGAAAAATTGAAGAGGAAACTACCCATATAGGAAGAATCATCCACCTATTTAATCTTCTAAAGAACCACAAAGATTTACTTATAAGGATCACCTATACTAAGGGTTCAAGGGTTCTAAAAGAGGCATCTATCTAATTACCAATCTATCAAGAAAGGATATGGGACCTAGAATCATCTAATGGTCATTTATAAGACTAACCCATGCATTTAACCTAGTTAGGATCACCTAAACTAAGGTTAACTTGTAAAATGGGGAACTAAGAGAAAATAATTCCTAAAAATTCTAAGGAAAATGCTATGTTATCCTACATGTATCAACAAGCTACGGTACAAAAATCAGGGGCTACACCTAAATCAAAAGGCTCAAACTAAATCTAAAACCTCAAGGGTACACTAAAGGGATCCAACAATGAACACTCATAAACAACTATCATAAAATCCTATTTAGAATCATCTAAAAAATCTCAACAAAAATCACATAACATCATCAACATGTCTATCACCAGCACACAAAATTTCAATATCAAACTCAAAAGCATGAATGAGAAATAAAATCATCAAGCTCAGCATACAATTTCTCAATTATTAAAAACATACTAAAATAGAAAATATGCCATTAATTGAAAAATGCATGAAAATGGAAATTAAAAAATGTGATAAATTCTAAACACATCCAAGTATTCACATGATTTATTTCAGGAATTATCAACAACAATTACTATTTTTACATGAATTAAAACTAACAAGCATTAAAACAAAAAAATAAAAGAAAAAGAAAATAAAAGACTTAAATGGAGGGAGGTGCAAGCAGCACAAGTTCACGTGTTAATTCGCTTGGGCTTTGCGCTGGGGGGTGGGAATAGCGCTTCTACTAAGCCCAACTGAGTTTCACACTCAGCTTCTATTCAAGGGAATAAGCCAGGGGTGTACTACGTAACAATTTCATGTGTTAATTGGTTTGGGCCCAGAAACAGGGGTGTGATTAGCGTTATGAACTAGGCCCAGCAGAGTTTCCTAGTGAAACTCTGCGTTTCACTTAAACTGGAAATTGGCCAAGGGAAGTGGACACGCGGGCTCATCAAAGCCGTGAGATCAACATACCGGTCCAACCAAACAGAGCCATCGTGTGGCTGTGATACGACCTGGGATTTAAACATTAAAACTGAGGGAATATGCCCGCGGTTGTTGCAGGGGCGGCCGGAGAAGATTCGATCATCTTCTCCGGCGAGAATGCACAGTGACCAGAAATCCAACCTCAATGAAACCTTACTTTCTTTAAATCATTTTGCTCGTCTCATTCCCTATATTACCAATCTACGATTCGTTTTCGATTTTAACCATTAACAAGTGAGATATCTTAACTACAACTTGGAATGCCATATCAGAAAGTGCTATGATTCTCTACTAAACCTATACAAAATCAATCTATGTTTCACGTAGACCTTAACCACATGTATCTATGGTGTTAAATGCCTATAATTTAAGAGTAATTTTGAGAGGAAGAAACCTGGTTCAGAGCTTCGAATATGGTGACCTTCAGGGCTCAATTCTCTTCCAAAAGATGCAGATTCCTTTAATGGATGATGATGAACAAGTCTTGAGGTCCAATTTCTTCTGAAACTCCTTCAATATTCAAACTCGAAAATCAAACTTCAAGCTTCTTCCACAACTGATTCCAACTACTTCTCAACAGAAAATGGCACTAAAAGCTTCTAAAATTGATCTACAATCCATTTTTAGTCTGTTCTGATCCATTGGGGGCCCATTCATGACCCAATTTGTGATTTCCAACTTTCAAGTTTCTTCCAAAATTTCACTTATATTGTGCACGAATTTGCCTTGTTCTTGCTTCACACTTGCTTCAGAATACTTACTTGAGAGCTATGGAGTGTAATTGAGTGAGTTCCTTCCTTTGATTTCAACCAAAGAGGTGTGTTTGATTTGTAACTTCATCATGAAGCAATCCACCAAAATGCCATGAAATGAGTCTCAACTCAAAATTCTCATAATGCAAAAGTGTTTAGAATATCATTTCCAATCAAAATGAGCACAAATTTGGCATGAAATCATTCAATTATCAATTGTTTTGAATTTTTCCCTTTTAATTCATTAAAATGGCCTTTTTTGAGAAATTCCTTCAACCAATGCTTACTCTAATCCATATCCATGGACTCTTGATATTTGGCTGAGCTAAAAAAATTATTTTGAGCAACTTTCAAGGTGAACAAAACTCCATTTGAAGCTTGCAAGATAGTGAAATTGACCTATAATTCAAAATGACCTGTAATGTCCAAATACCCAAAATACCCTTGACTTGTCAAAGCCATAACTTGAGTTCTATAAATCCAATAATGGACTTCTAGTACTCTTTAGAAAGCTAAGAGGATAAGGAACAACATTCATGTTGTCCAAAAGTTCATAGGAATCATCCTTCTAGGGCAAAAGTGTCATGCAAGTTGGGTAACTTTCAAGCTCCAAATTCACATGCCTCAAATGACTTGTAACTTGTCTGCCTCATAACTTGCGTTCTATAAACCCTATCAAGGACTTCTAGTACTCAAATTAAATTTAAGATCATGCCCTACAACAATCATGTTGGGGTCAAGATGAGATGAAGATCACATTTTGAGTTAAGTGGTCTTGAAGTCAGGGGTCAAGCTAGGGGATTTTACACTGTCAAGCCTTAGAAACCCTAGCATAAAACTTCTCAAACTCTTCAATCATGATGAGTTAACCTTGGAATCATCCTTATAACATCTCAATGTATCAATACATGATTACATGGCTCTTGAATTAGGTATCAACCTTCTTCAAATCATCAGTTGACTTAGGGTCACCCAGATGAAACCCTAATTGCACCAATCTTGGGTATATCTTCATATCCTCCACATAATGACTTGTCTAGGCTTCAAAATGAACTTCAACACTTCTCATGAGCTCTCTCAAGACCTCAAGCCCAACTCTATGGCCTCAGAATCATCTGATGATCTTCCCACATCTCTCAAGTTAGGAGACCTACACACTTGGTTTCAACCACTCTTTTTGAGGATCTTTTAACTTCTCTGACAAGGATATCAACCCTTGAACACTTTAATAACCTTCTTAGCTAGCTTCATAGCCTTTTATAGCTCTTGATTGGTAATCATACCCCTTGATCTCCTGCACACATGCCAATGAAATGCAAATGATAATGCTAATGTGAATGAAATGAAACATAAGCTAGGTAAAGAAAAGTTGGGCAAATTTTGGGGTGCAACAATTGGGCTACGACTTCTTTGGTCACATTGGCGTACGAGGCTGCCTCCACCCACTTGGTGAAGTAATCGATGGCAACCAAGATGAAACGATGACCGTTGGATGCGGCAGGCTCAATCTTGCCAATCATATCAATGCCCCACATGGAGAAGGACCACGGGGACGTCATAACATTCAATGGGCACAGCGGTACATGTATCTTATCTTCATAAATCTGGCATTTATGGCATTTCTTCGCAAATTTGAAACAATCTGTCTCCATAGTTAGCCAATAACACCCTGCTCGTAATAGTTTCCGAGACATGGCATGTCCGCTGGCATGTGTATCGAAAGTACCCTCGTGGACTTCTTCCATAAGCAGTGTTGCTTCTTTTTCATCCACACATCTCAACAACACCAAATCATGATTCCTTCTGTAAAGCACACCATCTGGGTTTAGATAAGAGTTGCCAGACAACCTCCTTAGCCTCTTCTTATCCTGAGCCGAAGCCCCTGGTGGATACTCTTGCTTCTTGAGGAAGTTCTGTATATCGTAAAACCATGGCTTGCCATCAGCAGCCTCTTCAATGGCAAATACAAAAGCGGGTATGTCCAAGCGAGAAATGACTATTCTAGGAGCATCATTCCAGAAATTCACTTTGTACATCGAAGATAGCGTTGCCAAAGCATCGGCCATCTGATTCTCTGCTCGTGGTACATGGTGAAAGTCTACCCGATCGAAGAAGGGTACTAACCTCCTTGCATAATCTCTGCAAGGGATTAGATTCGGTTGACGAGTTTCCCATTCTCCCATGATTTGATTAACCACTAGCGCTGAATCGCCATATACATCAAAATTCTTGATTCTCAAATCAATAGCCTCTTCCAGACCCATGATACATGCTTCGTACTCAGCTTCATTGTTAGTGCAAGGGAACGTCAACCTGGCAGTGAATGGGATATGAGTACCATGAGGAGTTGTAATAATTGCCCCGATTCAACTACCATAGGAATTGACAGCACCGTCGAATATCATTTGCCATTGAGAATCCTTCTCTGGACCTTCACCGTGTAATGGTTCTTCACAATCTTTCGCTTTGAGGAACATGATATCCTCGTCAGGAAATTCAAACTTCATCGGTTGATAATCTTCTATAGGCTGCTCAGCAAGGTATTCTGACAGAACACTTCCTTTGATGGCTTTCTGGGAAACATATTGTATATTGTACTCTGTCAGTACCATCTGCCATCTGACAATTCTTCCTGAGAGCGCTTGCTTCTTGAAGACATACTTAATCGGATCCATCTTCGAAATCAGCATGGTTGTGTGATTAAGCATATATTGTCTCAAACATTTGGCAGCCCAAGTAAGTGTGCAACATGTTTTCTCGAGCATTGAGTAACGGGACTCACAATCTGTGAACTTTTTACTCAAATAATAAATTGCATGCTCCTTTCTTCCAGTCTCGTCGTGTTGACCGAGAACACAACCCATACTGTTCTCAAGAACCGTTAAGTACATGATTAAAGGCCTTCCCTCTATTGGGGGTATCAATATCGGAGGCTCCTGCAAATACTCTTTTATTTTATCAAATGCTTTTTGACAATTTTCATTCCAGACAACCGCCTGATCTTTCTTTAACAATTTAAACATTGGTTCACACGTGGCTGTAAGATGAGATATGAACCAAGCGATGTAGTTCAACCTCCCTAGGAAGCCCTGAACCTCCTTTTCTGTTTTCGGCGCTGGCATGTCTTGTATGGCTTTTACCTTTGCAGGATCGACCTCGATTCCTTTTTCACTGACAATAAACCCCAATAACTTTCCGGACCGAACTCCAAAAGTGCATTTATTTGAATTCAACCTTAGTCTGAACTTCCTAAGCCTCTCAAACAGCTTCAACAAATTGACCAGATGCTCCTCCTCTGTTTGGGACTTAGCAATCATATCGTCAACATAAACTTCAATCTCTTTATGCATCATGTCATGAAAGAGCGTTGTCATAGCGCGCTGATATGTTGCTCTGGCGTTCTTCAAGCCAAAAGGCATTACTTTATAGCAAAACGTTCCCCACGGTGTAATGAACGTTGTTTTTTCCATGTCCTCCGGTGCCATTTTTATCTGATTATAACCCGAGAAACCATCCATGAAGGAAAACACCGAAAATTGAGTCGTATTGTCGACCAATACGTCAATGTAAGGGAGCGGGAAGTCATCCTTTAGGCTTGCCTTATTCAGATCCCTGTAATCTACACACATTCGTACCTTACCATCTTTCTTAGGTACAGGTACGATGTTGGCGACCCACGGAGGGTAAGTGGTTACAGCTAAAAATCCAGCGTCCCATTACTTTTGGACTTCTTCTTTGATTTTTACTGCCATATCTGGTCTTGTCCTTCTAAGCTTCTGCTTGACCGGCGGACATTCCTCGCGCAATGGCAAGCGATAAACCACTATGTCAGTATCAAGCCCAGGCATATCCTCATACGACCAAGCAAAGATGTCACTATACTCTCGAAGCATCTCGATTAGTCTTTGCTTGATGTCACTCTGTAGCATAGCCCTTATCCGAACATTTCTGATAACTTCTTCAGAACCCAGATTAACAACTTCAATTTCCTCCTGATGAGGCAGAATGATCTTCTCTTCTTGTTTCAAGAGTCTAGCTAACTCTTCAGGAAAGTTTTCATCCTCATCAATCTCTTCTTCAGCTTGATATATCGGTTGATCGAAGTCGAAGCGAGTCATAGGAGGTTCTGAATCGGTGTCATCTGCAATAGGAATCCTGCAATGAAAATGGTTAAATGTTTCAAACAATTTGCAAACAAGTATAAACCATATTGCCATTTTATTGTGAAAAGTAAAAATAAAAAAAACAGAGATCAAAAAATTTGAATGAGAAAACGCCCTTTGATTAATTGATAAACAATGTTCAGACATAAACAAATAAGGCCCTGAAGTAAAATACTACTATGCCCTGGGTAGGACATAGGGTAGTACAATAATTGGAAAAACAAAGCATTATTATTCTGTCGTCACTTGAATGAATTCTTCCATTGACCAGTTGTGCAGGCTATGTCCCGGAATACAGGGCTTGATCTAGGCGTCCATATCACAATCGTTGTCTCCGTCTTCGTCATCAGAAATGGCATTAATCTGCTCAAAGAAGACACCTCCGCTAGTAAACCTGATCGGCCCCTTGAACTTCGGCGTGCTTTGTGAAGATGATGGGCGGTACCCCAGACTGAACTTGTCTTGCTTCTGAGGTATATAAATCACCTGCCCCCAGCCTTGGGCTGAACTAGCTTGCACCACAGGCTGCGCTTCTTTAAAGGAAGACATAGCCACCTCAGGCTCTTTTCTCACTTCCGGAGACTTGTCTTTAATCTTGACCGCTTCAAAGGCCTGACAAAGAGTTTCATGGATCTCTCCATCCACTTCAACATACTTAAAGGATGATAAATGGTTGACCATGATATCCTCCTTCCCGCATACCGTAACAACGCTATTGCCAACCATGTATTTCAGCTTCTGATGCAGCATGGAGGTCACAGCTCCCGCTGAATGAATCCATGGACGACCTAGTAAACAACTGTAGGGCGGATGGATATCCATGATGTAAAACACTGCATCAAAGACTTCAGGTCCAACCTGAATAGGCAAAGTTGCCTCCCCAAACACAGATCTTCGGGTTCCGTCAGACGCACGCACCACCAAATCACTAGGCGTGCAAATCAACCCCTTCATATCTAACTTCATCAGGGCCTTCTTCGGAAGCAAGTTTAAGGACAATCCCGTATCCACAAGCACGTAAGACATGACATCCCCTCGGCATTCCAAAGATATGTGTAGCGCACAATTATGATTTCTGCCTCTTGACGTCAAATCCAAGTCTGTAAAGCCTAAGCCATTTCCTACATTTACGTGCGCCACCACTCCCTCAAGTTGGTTGACCGAGATTTCCTGCGGTACGTAAGCAGTGTTTAGTATTCTTAGCAATGCATTCCTATGCGCCTCAGAGCAAAGGAACAACGATAAGATGGATATTTTGGAAGGAGTTTGCTGCAAATGATCGACTATCTTGTAGTCGCTTTTCCGAATCAGCCTCATGAATTCCTCCGCGTCTTTCAACAAAGATTTTCTCTCCCCAGATTGAGAAGTATCCTCCACTACCGGTCTTTTCCCCTTGTCTACCTTATCAACAGTCACTTCAGGCGACGAAAAGACTCGGCAACTGCGAGTAATACCTCCTGCACCCACGAGATTGTCAACTAAATTTACGGGGGAATCATTCAAGTTTATCTTCTGCCCATTGCAATACACTTCGGCTCCGTAGTTCCACGGAATAGCCTTAGTGCTTTCAAACGGCATAGGACCCGCTTTGGTGATAGTTATCGTTGGTGGCTTTGGTGCGTAGATAGTAACAGTCTTATACGGGATGGAGATTGTCGCAATCTCATCCTTTTCTTCAGCCACCAAATCCTCAGACTCTCTTCCAACAGAACGGTCAAATTGTAAAACTCCGTCATCCATCATCTCTTGAATACATCTTCTTAATAATCCACATCCTCTCTCAGGATCAGCGGAACATTCAACACAGTCCTCAGCACAACCCGGGAAAACACCCCTCCTTTAGCAATCTGGCCTTCACAAAGCTTAAGGGTGTTTTCAGCTCATCAACATCTGTCACCAAATTCAACACCTCCTCCTTGATAATTGCATTAACCCCAACCTGCCCATGATTCGGCATGGGATTTTGCACCATATTGGGAACATCATTAGAAAAATTAATCGCCTTACTGTCAATCATGTCTTGTACTTTATGTTTGAAGGCTTTATAGTTATCAATATTATGTCCTGGAGCACCCAAATGAAATTTACAGCGAGCATTTGCGTCATACCCAGGTGGAGGAGGTCTGGTCAAGGGAGCCAAAGTCATTTTCTGAATCAATTGCAGCTGTAGCAAAGCCTGCAATAACTGAGAGTAAGGCATAGGAGGCGCATCAAAATGCCTATTTGCTTCCTGGCCTCTATCTTGGTACCTGTCGTACCCCTGTTGATTTTGTTGCGGTCGTTGTTGTTGTTGTTGATGACGTTGTTGTTGCTGTGGTTGTTGAACTGCTGGAATGGTAATGCTAGCAATTTGCTGATGTTGCCGATTCTGACCTCTATTTCCTCCCCGTGAACCGTATACAGCGTTAGTATCTCCCTCTCGCCTTTTGTTTTGAATACCTTCTTCCCTCCTCCTCCAGCTCAGGGCATCTCACCAGCGTTGATATTTCCTAACTTAATTCCATTCTCCACCCTTTCCCTTGTGATTATTAAGTCAGAAAAGTTGCCTGACATGCTGCTTATCAGCTTTTCATAGTAAACGCCTGGCAGGGTGGCAACAAACATATCCACAAGTTCCCGTTCTACCATTGGTGGTTGTACCCTAGCAGCAAGCTCTCGCCACCTCTGGACGTATTCTTTAAAGCATTCATTATTCTTTTGGGAAAGATTCTGCAGCCGAACTCTATTTGAAGCAAGGTCACTGTTGTACTGATAGTGCCTTATAAAAGCTTCGGCTAGGTCCCTCCAACTACGGACGTTTGCGGGCTCCAAGCTCATATACCATTCCAGCGAGGGACCAGATAGACTATCCTGGAAGAAATGCATAAGTAGTTTCTCGTCATCAGAATGCGCAGACATCTTGCGATAATAAGACCTCAGATGAACCCTAGGGCAAGTGGTACCCTTGTACTTATCAAAGTCTGGGACTTTGAACTTTGGTAGCACTCTCAAGCCTGGGATCAGCCCCAGGTTAGACATATCTAGCCCCATAGAGTTTTGGCATTCAAGAGACCTCATCTTCTCTTCGATCATCTTAATCCTCCTATCAGCCTCGGAGGGCAATTCAGCAGCTACAACTCTTGGTGAGAGCACATCCTCTTGTCTATCCTCATTCCAGATATGGTCCATATTACCGTGTATGGCACACGTGGTATCGAGACCATAGCCGTTTCCATTACCATTACCACCATTAGCAAAACCAGCATTACCACCGTTTCCACCACCAGCAGTGTGGTCGCTCCCTCCAGTAGTAAGGATGACTAAAGTTGGCATATAATTGTCTTCCCGAGGAGTTTCAATGTGAGGAGGGTTAGCAGCAATCCCACCGTGTAACACACCATCACCATCAAATCGTGCAATCAAAGGTTGCACTAAAGTCTGAAGTTGCGCCTGGCCACTAGCAACCCCTTGCATGACCTCCATCAGTTGTGCCATTTGATCTATCATCTCTTGCATTTCTGCCTGCATCTGATCCATCAGTCTTTTCTGGTTTCTTTTGGTACCGTACCGGTGAGTTGTCAAGTCAGAAATCCTGAAACATAATAAGGTTAACAGTTCCGGTGCACCTGCGAATGCGAGAAAAATGCTAAAATGTAGACATGTATTTATGCAACAGGGACATTTCCCCTTCGATTCTAGTTTCCAGGAAAAACATAACATTGGAGAACCCTACGGACAATCATAGAACGCCAACTCCTCGTATATAAATCAAAGGCCATCAGGCAATGTACAAACTGAGTGCAAATAAGGAAAAGACCTCAACCAACAAGCCTGGTGATGGTCAGATACAACAAATAAGCAGCAAAACTACAACAGAAATAAACAGGACGGTTAAGCAGTATGACGTGATCGGAAGTCCTCTAACAGCTTCAACGTCTCAGGGTGATCCGACCTAGTAAGTAGTCCGTGAATAAGCAAATCCTGCTGGCTAACAGTATGTTGTAGACTATCAACATGATCCTCCAAAGCTTCTTCCCCGAAACATGCCTCAAGTCTGCGTCTCTTGGAGTCAGGTCTCAACTTGAGATCCTTCAAGTTCGCGATCGCTTCATTTAACCTGTACTTACTTTCTCGTCTAAGTGATGCTTCTGCTGCAATTTCCCCATCTTTGGCATTAAGTTGCGCCTTCAGCTTGCTGATCTGAAGTTTTAACCTGTCTTCGCGCTCCTTGTTATTAGTGAGCGTGGCATTCCATATTGATTCAAACTTGGAGATCCTCAAGTAAGCCATATCCAACTCTTCCTTCTTAGTAATAAGAACACTGTGGACGACATTCAAGTCTTGGCCTGTGCGCTCTCTGTCACTAGTCTCCTTTGTCAAGTTTGTACCCAGTTTGTTCACAAGCTTGGTCTGTCTCCTAAAAGAATTGACGGCATCAATCTTCTCGCTTTGGAGTTGGATGATCTCTTTCTCCAATTCCTCATTTGCTCTTCTCAGCTCTTCCTTCTCTGACAATACCTGATTGTATTTCTGGATATCTACAGTAGTGGGTTCCTCTATCATGAGAGGATACAGAGGTGCAACTGCAGGAAATGGCATCAAGAACTTCGCAGCTCTATCATGAATCCAAGTCAAGTAAGGGTCATATGCTCGGCTGTTACTCTTCCCCAAAGCTAACTTCCCTTTCCGATGAATGTTATTCCACGCATGCTCAAGTCTGCCCAAAGTATCGCCCTCCAATAAAACAGTAAGATATAGAGATTCCTGTATCTCCTTTTCTCTAGGAGGCTCCCTCAACGCATATCCAAATTGTCTCACCAATAAAGAAGGGTTATAGTTGATGCAACCTTTCCTTCCGACTAAAGGGACGTTAGGAAAACCACCACAACTATAAACAATATCCGTACCCAGCATGTCTCGATCAAACCAAACAATATTCT
Source organism: Lathyrus sativus (assembly GCA_963859935.3). Classification (NCBI taxonomy): domain Eukaryota; kingdom Viridiplantae; phylum Streptophyta; class Magnoliopsida; order Fabales; family Fabaceae; genus Lathyrus; species Lathyrus sativus. The sequence goes on along the minus strand of OZ012736.1, from coordinate 155,764,978 downwards.
CTGCAGATAGTCCCATCAACCTCTCTGACCATTTTTAAGTACTAGCAGTACCCACAAATGGATTTGTCTTAGGCATATGACTAGCAAACCAAGCGTACAATAGAGGAACACAGCAAGCCACATTCTTTCCCCTTCGTTTCTCATTCTTGTAATGCACAAAATGATAAACGTCTCCGAGAAGAGTAGGCACTGGGTTTCTCGAAGCCAGTATATGAAATGCATCCAAATCCACAAAGTCGGGGAGATTAGGAAACAATACAATGTCGTATATACAAAGAGCAAGAACAGCGTTAAATGCAATCCAACAACCATCCTTAGCAAACTGCTGAGCCTTATCAACTAGGAAAGCCAAAGGAAAACCATGCACTCCATTCCACTCTGTCAGACCCCCCTGTAACTCTGAAGCATCCATATGTATTATGGCAGCTAGCTTAGCCAGATCAGGCTTAGCGTCAATATGAACAAATGGCATCTGACTAAGAACAGGCACATCCAACAATACAGAGTACTCCTCCAAAGTAGGCGCCAGAATGTAGTCAGGAAAAACAAAGCACCTCAACTGTGGATCGTAGAACTACAGAAAGGCATAAAGGCCATGCACCTCATGTGGTGAAGGCTTGTAGACCCATCTCAATAATCTCCCATAAGACTGCCTGAAATCCTCCATCACCTTACCACCAGCCAGGGAAATCAAACTCAGCAAAGATCTAACATCTGGAGTTGGAAGCTTGTAAGCCACTGTTCTCTTCAAGGAATCCATATCAGCAATAAGGGAATAAGATCACTAGAATCGAAGGAGAAATATGCACCTGCAACACAAATACATGTTAATGAAATGCAGATGAAAATGCAAATGCAAATGTACACAAGGGATCAAGACTGTTGTGCTTATTGGTCGAGAAGAACCAGCGCTTCGCCTTAGCAAGAACACAGTACCGATAATAGGACCCATTGATAAACAGATTCACACTGTAAAGAACCGGGTATTCTGAAAGCCAAGGTTTCCTGCATAACCCAATCCATCTCACTGGTATGAACCTATCCATTCATAAGGTTCGGCATCCTATGCGTTTGTCAGCGTCACTGACTTTCAAGAAATGATGATACGTTCACCATTTCTGGTTTAGCATCATAATCTCTTGAAGAGGCCTCATTTAACTGACTCACAAATGATCGGTCCCCAGAGTCGACAACCCTCAGATCCAAAATTCCTTTGAGCCCAAAGGGGCAGAAAGAAAGTTGTCAAAGAGAATCTCGTCCAAGCGTGAATTTCATGGTGAACTAGTACGAGCAAAGCAAGCACATCCACCACTAATTTCCACTACTAAAGCTAGGTGTATACTCAAGCCCAGGTCCGACTTTTCACTCAATGAAACTTCCCTCCCCACAGCACAGCAGTAATGACATATGATGCGGAAAATAAATGCGGGAAAGTAAAATACGAAAGTAAATAAAGCACATATATACAACACCCCAAAGATAAACACACAAGCACTAGGATTGACTCGCATAAGGAACCAGAGATTCTGGATTCGATCCCTAGCAGAGTCGCCAGTTGTCGCAACTGCGAAAAACAACCGGCGGAAAAAACAGAAGAGTCGCCACTTTCCTTATTTATCCCAAAGAGAGGGAAAGGAAACGATCGGAAAAACCTGACGGAAAATGGAAAGACAAAGTCATCGCAACCATGTCCAAATTCGGGAGTCGTTTATGCAAGAGGAAGGTATTAGCACCCCTCACGTCCATCGTACTCAACGGGATCCACGCATTGTTGTCTATCTAAAAATGTGTGTTAAAACTATCTAGCTAAAGGCTTAGGGACAAAAGAAAAAGAAAAGAAAAGTGACTCGGCAGAGCATCGCCACTCTGTGCCTACATACTCCCTCGTGCAATGGAAAAGTCAGAGTCAATGTAGCTCGACTAACAACGAGTAAAGAAGGGGGAAAGGTTGCTCGCCAAGACGTTGCGTCTTGTACCTACGTACTTTCATCTGGTATGAAAGATCAGAGCAAACGTAGTTCAGGCTAAAAGGACCACAGGTTGGTTCAAAAGTTTTTAGGCCCGAGTAGGGTTAACAAATAGTTCTAGCAGTTGGTGTATGCAGCTCGACCATTGGAGACTTAGGCGTTACCATTTGCGGTAGAACTAAGAGTTAACGACACTCTTTTATCTAAAAAGATTTTCCTGATTAAGATCCCGAAGGATGAAAGAGGTTTGAAATGTTTTTGTGTTTTTTAAAGAAGAAGTGTTTTGAGTTTGATTTGCAACTCATGTCGCACTAGAGACCATGACCTAAGGGCGAATGCGTCGTATATCACCCAAAGGGTGTACACTAAACATTCTAGGTCATTGAGAGGAGGCCCCTCAATTACCATTTCTCAAGTAGCTTAAGGCTCATAGCGTGCCACACTTGTCATTCTTTATTAATTGTTTTATGGATGTTTGAAGATGAGAAGAGAAGAAATGACACTAATGGGAGACTAATGAATCCTAAAAGTTGTCATGCAAAATGGACTTAAAGTTGAGATTCAAAAGGGAACTACATAATTTTATCATGCATGGTTAGGCACCTAATGTCTATTATAACCTCAAGAGGTTAGAGAACTTATGGGGAACATGGCAAAGAAAGGCAAAAGAAGAAGAAGAAGAATGCATATGCAAATGAAGATGCAAACATAAGATGCACAAATAGAATGAAAGTGGGAGGAAAATAGTGTGGGGAAGTAGCCTCCACAAGCTCATCTCAACCAAGGATGCATATGGAAATGCAAGAAAAGAGATGAAGAAGAAGAAGAAGAAGAGCACAAGAAGAAATCAACAAACCACACAAAGATGTACCAAAAAGTGGGATGAAATGACCTAAGTCAAACAACATCAACCACACCAACAAAACTAAACCAAATGAAAGGTAAAACAAAACCCAAATCCAAGTGAGGATGGGAGACCAAATGAGGGCAGCAAGGACCTCATAATAGGTACTCAACCATAAGCATCACTCATCAAAAGCAAAGAAGCACCAAAAGTGTCCTCAAGGATTCATCATTCTAAGTATGCTTTAAATACCTCAAAAGGAGGGACCAAGCCACCTTAAATGACAATCCAAGGTCATTGGACATAAGGTAAAGATGAAGAGGAAAACTCAAAAGAAAAAGAAAAGTAAGCCAAAAGGAAATGCAAACCAAAACACAAAGAGTGCAAGCAAACATCACATAGAAGTTCAAGTTGAAAACTTAAAAGGAAACACACAAATGAACAAGGAAGAAACAATATCATGACCTAAAATTGAACCAACATCATCCTTAACATGTCAGAAACATGAAACAAAAGGCATTGAGAGTTCAAAGGATCCAAAAATGTCATATCCAAGTCAAACTAGGTCAAGGTACATGTGTGAACCTCCCTTGGAGGTAACTTGACTTGCAAGTTACCTCAAAAATAGGAAAATGGTTCAAAAATAATCAAATAAAATGCACAAGATAGCTAAACAAGTTGGCAAACAGAGGCCAAAAGCTCAAAGTAAATATCCTCTCAAAGCACCATCAAAAGAAAATAATATTCAAGATGTACCACTTTGAAATGGGAGAATCAAGGGTCAAAAGAAAAGCACCAAAAGTCAACCCTAAAGTCAACCAACCAGGGGCAAAATGGTCCTCAAAAATTGTTCAACTCATCATAGATATGAGGATCAATTTTAATTCATTGGATCAAAAAGGAATGAGAGAAACAAAATAAAGAACAAACAAATCACAATTTAATTCGTTTAAAAACACCTCCAATGCTTAATTACATTTAAATATGAAAAATAACACGAAAAATAAAATAAAAAATGTCTAAAAATAATAGATATCTCAAGGTTTGTAAAAAAAAATTTTTGTGAATTTTTTAGAACATTGGAGCTATTTTTAATGAATTAAATTCAAACAAGAAATAAAAGAAAAAACTAAAAGAAAATAAAAGAAAAAGAAAATGCAAGAAAAAACAACAGCTAGTGGATTAGTCCAGCAGTCAACAGATCTAACACTCACAAGCGCGCCACCTAGCACTGGGGGCACTTAAGTGAAACGGGGCGTTTCACTAGGGATCATATGCGTTTCAGTTGACTATGTACACCATGAGTCTTAATCTTGAACGTGCATTCCAAAAGTATGTTGATCCAATGATCTATATCACGCCACCAATGCAAACCCTAGTCAACACACTCTGAAAACGCATCTCACACGTTGGATTTAATTACTAAGTCTTCTAAGTTTATCAAATCGTGTGGCCATCATGTCATTTCTTCATTTAAACTGAAACAGAAGGGAGGGAAATCTTGTGGTGGCCGGATATGACTCTGGTCGTCTTCTCCGGCGAGAGGAACAGTGGCATGGTTTCAAACATCACCAAACTTAACAAAACTTATATGGAAATTCATCTATAACTCATGAGGATCACAAATCCATGGACAGTTTTCCTTAATTCCTCACAACAAACTCAAATTGAAGACAAACAGATTTGCTCATCAAAACCAAAAGTTCACAAACCTCACTCAATTTGGTCCAGAAATCATCTAGAGGTTATGGAGATCACAGATCAAGCAATGATTAATCAAAACATCACAAGAACAAGCCATACCAGATCAAAACAGTTTGGAGCTTCATCCAACAATCATCACAAATGCCAGTTCGTTTTAGTGATTAATGATTGTCGCTAATGCGAAAATCGGCACCGACTAAACAGAAGAGTCGCCACCGTGCGTTATTTATCCCAAAAGAGGGAAAGGAAACGCTCGAAGTAAACCTAACGCAAAGATGGGAAAGGAATGGTCGTCGCAACCAACTCCTGGATTCGGGAGTCGATTATGCAAGGGGAAGGTGTGAGCACCCCTCACGTCCGTCGTACTCGACGGGATCCACACTTGTTTTCTAGCTAAGGGTTATTATTCTATCTACTGTACAGGTCAAGGGTTAAAAGAAAAGAAAATGACTCGGCAAAGTATCGCACTTTATGCCTACGTATTCCCGTCTGGAACGAGAAATCAGAGTCAACGTAGTTCGCCTACCTACGGGAAAGGAGGGGAAGGTTGCTCGCTAGGATACGGCATCCTATGCCTACGTACTTTCATACAGCATGAAAGATCAGAGCAAACGTAGTTCGGGCTACGGAAGACACAGACTTGTCTGACTGTTTTTATCTTTCTAAAAAAGAGGTTTCTTCTAATTAGGAGTCCAAGCGGACAAAAATGACACTTTGGTGTTTGTTTTCAGTTTTTTACGCAAGAAGTGTTTTTTAGTGTGTTTGAAATCTCTGACGTACTAGAGATTATGATTTGAGAGTGACTACGTCGTATGTCACCTTAAGGGTAACACACTAAGCAATCAGATTACTGAAGAGTGACCCTCCAGCAACCCTCTCTCAAATAGCTTAAGGCTCGTATCGTACAACATCGATTATCCTTATTACTGTGTTTTGAATTGTTTGGAGATAGAAGAGAAAGAAATTCAAAAAAGCCTAGGGTTGAAAAGGGAATAAAACTAACCTAATGTTATCATGCATGGATTACAACCTAATGTCTGTCATAATTCCCTCCTGCACAGAGGAAATCAGAGATCCTAGGGGATACACGGAAAAGAAACAGATATACAGTAAACAGTAAACATGCATGCAATGCATCAATACAAGCGAGGCAAGGGAGTCCCACTCAACCTCGATCCTGGGAAGACAATAGGCAAAGTGAAACAACTTCACTTCAAACCTAAGGGGCAAGCTGAACAAGCCAACAAACAATACAGAAAAAGAAATAAAACCCAACACCAGCTCTGACAGCCACACCAGCTCCTACAATTAAGCAACTCAAACAGCAGCAGCTCTGACAGCTACAGTTGATTAACAACAAAGGGTTGACAGTAACACTTTCTCAAGTAAGACCCCATCTTCAATCTTCAATGATCCCCAAGCTTTAGATAAGCTCTTGTCTTCAAAATTTTCCAAACTCTGACAAGCACTGAACCCCAACAAATAAATAGCTTCAAACAGCAGCAGGACCCTAACTTCAACAGATAACTATCTTTGACAGGCACAAGCTTCAACTTCATCAATCTTCAATGCATTTTATCTTCAATAGGTCTCCCCCTTCAATGCAATCACTCCAGAAAAGAAACAATTATGAAGTTGAACTGTTAAGAGGCTTAGTGACAACCCAAGGAGATCACTAAGATCTTAACATAGCAAGTGAAAGGTATCCTCAAGGTTCTACCCAACTAAAGCATGCTCTACATCCCTCCTAAGAAGAGATAGAACTTCTTTGAGGGACCTTGTGTCATGGGATGGAAGAGAGGCACAAGAAGCTCTCTATGTTTGAAAGAAGCAACAAGCCTACTCTAATGCTCTTCCTATGAACCCTAATCCCTAAGCCTCTGACAAGCCCTCTATCAAAAGAGAAGTCACCAACTTCAAGCTTCTTCAAACCATCCAAGGAAGCTTCATTTTATCCTCAAGTCATCCAAGCAAAGCCCAAGCCAAGAACACTCCACAATAGCCCCCACACAAGCATAACCAAATCCAAAATCCAAAAGAGAAACCCATAATCATCACACAAGTTGCAAAAATCAGATAAAATGCTAGAGCTTATCAGAAAATCCTAGATAAATTTCTAAGGGAACCTAACCCTATACCCAATACCCCATAGGAATCCCAAACCCTAAATCAACCATTCAAGCCTCAAACTATGCACAACACTACAACTACATGTTTTGAAACCCTAATTCTAACCCCTCTCCTATTCACCTCTCAAACAAACCTAAATTTTATTCACAAAAATGTGATAAAATTTCTAAGGGTACATGCTTCCCTAACCTAATCAAAAATCATGCACCAATCTCTCATACTAAATTCAGAAAAATGAAGTACTAAACAAATGTAAAATAAAAGCAATAATATTGTAAAATATACCAAAAAATATAAAATGCAAGAAATTAATATTTTTATTATTTCACAATTTTCTAGAGGTCCTAATGAAAATAGGAAAAAAATTCCCATCCAAAAATGATTATTTTTCAATTAGTTAGGAATTTTCTAACTAACCTAAATGAAATGTGAAAATAAAAGGAAAATAAAAGAAAATGGAAAAGAGGCGTGTGGAATAGCAATTACATGCAGTACAATTCACCAATTGGGCTCAGGAGGGGGTGCTAGTAGCGAAGCGCTTATTAAGCCCAATCAACTCAGAAAATAAAATGAAAAAATCAAATGAAAATGGAAAATGACCGTGCCAAATAGCAACTACCTCAAGTGTTATTCTCAAATGGGCCTCAGAAAGGGGTGTTAGTAGCAAGATCTCACTAAGCCCATGCCACTCATTTAAGTGAAACAGAGCGTTTAGGCTCTTCCTCAGACTCCTTCACAACGTGACATGCGATCTGGGCCATTGGATGCTTAGTTTGGTCAAAAGTCTTACTAGATCCTAGGGTTAAAAGATCATCTTCCCCATTTTGAAAGTTGGAGGGAAGGATCAACAGACGGTGGCCGGAGGTGGCGCCACCGTCGTCCCCAAACACCATTATCCTTAATCCTCACCAAAACCTAAACCTGAATACATCATCCCGCTCGTTTTCTCCCCAGGAATCTAACCATACCATCCATTTGTGTTGAAACCTTCTCCTCTCAAAACACGAATGCATGTTCAGAAACTGCTCAAACAAAAAATTATCACCAAACTCAAAATTGAATAGCCTAGATTCCTCACCACTTCACCCTGAGTAAAATCCACTATCAAACTAGGTTTAATCCTCAAGAATCATCAAGATACATCCTTGAACAGAAATGGTGTCATCTACAAAATCGTCTCTAATCCTTGAATTTCTTTACCAGAAAGCTCCTAGCAATGATCTACATCACATCTAACTATCTAAACCCTAACAATTATATCTATATCAAGCCATAGGATATGATTTACATACCTGCAAAAATCGAGTGAACAGACCAAGCAACCCTTCAAATTATGCTTCAAGAATCTCCAGATTGCTTCAATGATGTATGATCAAGCTTCTGTATGCATCAAATTGGACTGAATCTTCTTGAATCACTAGATGCGATTCTGAGTTGCAAGCTATGAACTCCAAATTCTATCTCACGATTCTTCACCAATCTTGATCAACAATCTATCTGGAATCACTCACACACTCAAAAGGAAACTTCTGAATGCAAGAAATTGGATTGAAATCGAACAAATTGTTGTAACCGTTTGTGATTTGCAAACTGAAAATTCAGAAATCAATCTCTCCAATCTCTCTCAATTTCCACCAACAAATGCCTTGAATCAATCACAAATCTTATATAGAACTTGTAGGAATACTCTAGAAACTTCAAGATTGATCTATGGGAGAAATTCAATATCTCTTGCATTTGAAAATGTCATGAGAAGTTCATACATGGCAGCTGAGTTTTAGCTTGCTTCAATACCTTGATTCTGATCCAAATTCTCTCCTAATGACAAATTGAATGGATTGGCAAGGGTTAAGGCCTTGGTTAAGCTCCAAAGAGTGGTTTTGCATATGTTAGTTATGATGTAAGAAACCACTTTACAAAGGAAGTCATGAAATCAACCCTCAACTCAAAAATGTGGAAATGTCATTGTTTCCAAAATGTGTTTTCCAATCAATTTGGTATGTCATATGGACTGGTTTGGACCTATAGCTCAAAAATCTCAATTTTCCTCTTTGGTTCATTTAAAATCCATCCTTATTTTAGGCCATTTTTGCAATTTTGTGATACAAGCCCTTCTAAGCTCTCATGACTTCTTACCTAGCCCAAAAACAACATTTTAAGCACATCTCATGTTGAACATTTTTCCATTTGAGGAGTGGAGGATAGAGATTTTGACCTATGTTGGAAAAGGACCTATAATCCAACTTTCCCAAAATACCCCTGGATTGCCAAGACCATAACTTGAGTTCCACAAATCTTATTGAGGACTTCTAGTACTAAAATTAAAGCTAAGATCAAGCCCTACAATTCTTATGTTGGCCAAGAATCCATTTGAAAACTCCTTCATGGGAAAAAGTTGCTTGGAAGTCAAGTGACTTTCACAGATAAATTTCAGTGTCCTCTGATGACCCATAACTTGCAAGAACCATAACTTGAGTTCTACAAATCTCCTTGAAGACTTCTAGTACTCAAATTAAAGCTATTGAGAAGCTCTACAAGTTTTATTTTGGCCAAGAATCAATTTTAAACTTGTATCTATACTTGTGTGGCTTGGAAGTCCAGTGCTATACAGGGGATTTTACCCTAGGAATCCTGTCTCAAACCCCTCCAACCACTCTTGATTCTCTTGAACTTGATATTGACTCATCCAAACACATGCTTTAACATCTCAACCCATGACTTCTATGACTTATAACTAGGTCTTGATGCCTTTTCTTTGCTCTCCTTTACCTAGGGTTACCCAGATGAAACCCTACTTGTACACACTTCAACTGTGGTTCTTAAACTTGATACCATGACTTGTCTAAGCTTCCATAGAGATCTCTAGGCCTCCCATAGGGTCCATACACACCTCAAATTCATAATTCCATGCTTCATACCCCCTTGATGACCCTTAATACCTCTCAAGTTAGGAGAGGAATCCACTTGTTGACATTCAAATCTCCTCAAAGCTTCAACCCATTTCTTGATGACTTGGATGTTCTTCAGCTTGAATAAGACCCCTTGATGTGCTTCTTTAGATAAGGATGGCACTTGTTCCCCTGTTAGATGACTTGCTATGTTATGATATGCAAATGATGGGACTATGTACATGATGTAACTATGCAAATGATAATGCAATTAAAACCTAAACCAGGTGAAATAGGTTGAGCAAATTTTAGGGTGCAACAGCTGCCCCTATTCAAACGGCTTGGACCCGACTGAGTGAAGAGCGAACGGCCTTCAAACAATCGAGGTACGAGACGGTTGAATACCAAGAACCCGGAAATTTGCCAACCGCAGAAATAAACTGCACAAATTGCTTGGAAAATAACATCCGCCGACTGAATCCAGTTGTTACGGTAATAAACTGATCAATTATCTGATATCAAAAATCTGATTTTAATGCCAACCGCCTGTGTATCGCCACAGGCTTTGAATTCCCTCTTGTCGAAACACCCTGCTTTTTTTTCACGTTAAAACTCCGCCGTCAGTTAATATGGAAAAAACAAATTAGAGACCGTGCTGGGGATTTATCTTCATCAGCCCGAAAAATATTCTATCATCGCGGGGATAGAACTTTGTCCATGTTAGGATGCTATATTCTGTCAACACAGCAAAATCCCAACGACTTCGCTGGGGAAACACTTCCGTCACAAGGAACTCATCTTCCGATCCCTACAGGCAAATCATCTGCCTATACACATGATACCCCCTCCGTCTACTTCATACGGGAAAATTCATCTGCCTGATTATAGGAAAATCCATCCGCCTGCTTCATACGGGAAAGCACATCTTCCGGATCACAGGGAAGTTCATCCGCCTGCTTCATACGGGAAAACATAACACATCTGCCTGGTTCATACAGGAAAGTTCATCCGCCTGATTCTTACGGGAAAACCTAACACATCTTCCTGGTTCATACAGGAAAGTTCATCCGCCTGATTCTTACGGGAAAACCTAACACATCTGCCTGGTTCATACAGGAAAGTTCATCCGCCTGATTCTTACGGGAAAACCTAACACATCTGCCTGGTTCATACAGGAAAGTTCATCCGCCCGATTCTTACGGGAAAACCTAACACATCTGCCTGGTTCATACAGGAAAGTTCATCCGCCTGATTCTTATGGGAAAACCTAACACATCTGCCTGGTTCATACAGGAAAGTTCATCCGCCTGCTTCTTACGGGAAAACATAACACATTTGCCTGGTTCATACAGGAAAGTTCATCCTCCTGATTCTTACGGGAAAACCTAACACATCTGCCTGGTTCATACAGGAAAGTTCATCCGCCTGATTCTTACGAGAAAACCTAACACATCTGCCTGGTTCATAAAGGAAAGTTTATCCGCCTGATTCTTACGGGAAAACCTAACACATCTGCCTGGTTCATACAGGAAAGTTCATCCGCCTGATTCTTACGGGAAAACCTAACACATCTTCCTGGTTCATACAGGAAAGTTCATCCGCCTGATTCTTACGGGAAAACCTAACACATCTGCCTGGTTCATACAGGAAAGTTCATCCGCCTGATTCTTACGGGAAAACCTAACACATCTGCCTGGTTCATACAGGAAAGTTCATCCGCCTGATTCTTACGAGAAAACCTAACACATCTGCCTGGTTCATACAGGAAAGTTCATCCGCCTGCTTCTTACGGGAAAACATAACACATCTGCCTGGTTCATACATGAAAGTTCATCCGCCTGATTCTTACGGGAAAACCTAACACATCTGCCTGGTTCATACAGGAAAGTTCATCCGCCTGATTCTTACGGGAAAACCTAACACATCTGCCTAGTTCATACAGCAAAGTTCATCTGCCTGATTCTTACGGGAAAACAACATCTTGGATATAGCTTCCTTGCCTATTCTTGGTAGTAGCTTATTCCACTGGGAATATTCTGAAAATAACTGCCCGACACCCGTTTCGACAACAAGTGACCTCTTCTGAAATTTTGATTCATGAAACCCTGAAATGCTGCCGCGACAGCAAACCTGAAGAAAACACTCCCCTGGTCGGATAAGAGAAATTTCAAACAGTAACTCTGTGGGGAATAATAACAAGAACTGTATCATCGCATGTCTCACGGAGAGACCTCGGTCGTCTGGTAATAAATCTGAGCTGTAGTTTCATACTCCTGCTGAGAAACACACCTAAAAACAAAAGGTTAACCAACCTGATTTAGGTTTCAAAATGCATATGTTTGGCAATGGCGTAATGCTCCATACGACATGGAAATGCTACGTGTTTTTGGGTAGATGCAAACATGATAATGTATGCAAATGCAAATGCTGGTCCGGGCTGCTGGGGAGGCTCTGACAAGCTTGCTTCAACACGGCTGTTGAGAGCAAATACCACCCTGTTGGGGATGAACGGGTATCGCAAAGTATCTTGGCAAACTAAATGCCGGAAATACAACCAACTCTTCCGGGGAGAGATTACACATTGATTTTTACTGGGAGGAAAGAACAACACCTGCTGGGAAGATTAACTCAGCTGGGGGAGAAGCAACCCTTCTGGAAGGCTACTGTCTAGGTACAGTTTACCACTCGGAACTACCACTCCGCTGGGGATAATCATCCTGACGAAGGCATGACGACCTGTGGGGAGAAAGAAAATCATCCTCGGTGGGGATAATCCTTCTGAACTTACTATCTTGGTTATGCATCGCGGAAATCCTCCCAGCTGGGGATTGAACGTGCACATATTCGGCTCTCTGGGGAGTATAAACTCTGCATGGGACACTGATCTTGTCTTGCTGGGGATATCCTGTGGACAACTTCCATGAGGATACTCTTCTAGGGAAAATAATCCCTCCTTCGGTAAGGGATAACATCATCTCAACCTCTGGGGATGAGGTGCGACCTGCTGGGAAATAAGGTCAAGTCCTTCTTCCAGGGCCTCTGGCTAGGTCCACCATTTTCTGATTGTCCGCTTCAAGGGCGAGAACCCTGCAAAACACAAACGACACAAAACAAATATATACAACCAAATCTATTCAGGTTAGCGTCCATGACATTACCTCAGTCAATTCGAAGTTTTAGCAATTATTGGCAAAGGCCAGCAAAGTTATGCACATGCGAGTTCATCGAAACATCGGCTTTTCCACATACAAAACAGTAAAGCACAAACATCAAATACTGAATAACATGTTTTATTGATTGAGCCTGTAAATAGGCGAAGCTTTGTACATCGGATGCAACTCCTGAAAAGAGGAAGTCACGCACACACACATACATATATGCACAAAAAGCATAAAATAAAAAGTACAAAACAATATTTGTATACATGTCGGCAATGTGGTGCAGACAAACATCCTGAGTTGATCCTCCTATGACTCGCCTGACTCTGGCGCTTTCCCGGTATTCAATTTTCGGAAGAGATTGTGTTGGATAAACGAATCCTCAGGTACTCCCAAACCACTAAGCAATGTAGTATCAAATCCGGACTGCAGTCATTTGCTTTTCCAAATCCCTAACTTTTGCGTGAACCGCCCTTTGCGAGTTTCCAATTCACCGGGATACCCTTTTTTGCCGAAGTCGCCCTTTGCAGGTTTTCGACTTCGCGAGTGTACATCTTTTCAGTTTTATCCCTAACTTTTGCCCGAACCTTTTTTATTCATTTTTTTTCGGTTCGCCAGGATGCCCCATTTTTGCCTGGACTCTCTTTTTACTGTCCAGCGGGTCTCTTTCAAGCAAAGTATTTTTTAACTGCGTCCGAATTCACAGGAGACGTAAAGTCTTCACCATCCATGGTAGATAGTAGCAAGGCTCCTCCAGAGAAGACTTTCCTGACAACGTAGGGCCCTTCGTAATTAGGGGTCCACTTGCCCCTGTGATCTGTTTGTGGCAGGAGAATCCTCTTTAGCACAAGGTCGCCCGTCTGAAAGCTTCACGGACATATCTTCTTATCGTACGCTTTCTTCATCCGGCTCTGATACAACCGACCGTATGCGAGAGAAGCTAGCCTCTTCTCATCCATTAAGCTGAGCTGATTCAGTCTATCTTTAACCCATTATGCCTCGTCAAGTTGGACATCTCGTAAAACCCTCAAGGAAGGAATCTCAACCTCCAATGGTAACACTGCCTCCATTCCGTATACCAATGAAAAAGGGGTTGCCCCGGTTGATGTGCGTATCGTCGTACGATAACCGTGCAAAGCGAAAGGTAGCATCTCGTGCCAGTCCTTATACGTCACAACCATCTTCTGGACAATCTTCTTTATGTTCTTATTGGCCGCTTCGACAACGTCGTTCATCTTGGGTCGATAAGGAGAAGAGTTGTGATGCTCAATCTTAAAATTCTGGCACAACTCTTTCATCATCTTGTTATTCAAATTCGAACCGTTGTCGGTGATAATCTGCTTAGGGATTCCATGTCTGCAGATAATATCTAGTTTGATAAATTTGGCGACCCCTTGTTTGGTGACATTGGCATATGATGCTGCTTCCACCCACTTGGTGAAGTAATCAATTGCCACCAAGATGAACTGGTGTTCGTTGGATGTCGTAGGCTCAATCTTCCCGATCATATCAATTCCCCACATCGAGAATGGCCACGGTGATGACATCACATTCAGAGGACTTGGGGGTACATGGACCTTGTCCGCATAAACTTTGCATTTATGACACCTCTTTGCAAACTTGAAACAGTCTGTTTCCATAGTTAGCTAGTAATAACCTGCCCGCAGCAGTTTTCTTGTCATAGCATGCCCACCAGCATGTGTACCAAACGTACCCTCATGTATCTCTTCCATGAGCAACTTCGTCTCTTTCTCATCTATACAGCGTAGCAACACCAAGTCGTGGTTTCTTTTGTATAGGACGCTGTCAGGGTTCAGATAGAAATTGCCAGCCAATCTCCTGAGAGTCTTCTGATCTCGACTGCATGCCCCAGCCGGATACTCCTTGTTCTTCAGGAAATTCTGGATGTCAAACTACCAGGGTTGGCCATCGGGAGCCTCGTCAATGGCAAATATGAATGCAGGCCTATCAAGCCGAGAGATAACAATCCGGGGAGCCTCGTTCCAGAAGTTAAATTTATACATCGAAGACAATGTCGCCAGGGCGTCAGCCATTTGATTTTCCGCTCGCGGCACATGATGCAATTCCACCTTGTCAAAGAAAGGCAACAATCTCCTTGCATAATTCATATATGGTATCAAATTGGGCTGACGTGTCTCCCATTCTCCTTTAATCTGATTCACTACCAGAGTCGAGTCTCCGTATACCTCCAGATGCTTGATTCGCAAATCAATCGCCTCTTCCAGACCCATGATGCAAGCCTCGTATTCAACCTCATTATTGGTAACGGGAAAAGTCAAGCGGGCAGTAAAGGGGATGTGAGACCCCTGAGGAGTGGTGATAATTGCGCCTATTCCACTACCATAGGAATTTACAGCTCCGTCAAATATTAACTGCCACTTGGAACCCAACTCTGGTCCTTCGTCCGGCAACGGTTCTTCACAATCTTTCATCTTCAGGTGCATGATATCCTCATCAGGAAAATCAAACCTCATCGATTGGTAGTCCTCAACAGGCTGCTCCGCTAGGTACTCAGACAGGACGCTACCTTGAATAGCCTTTTGCGAGACATAATGGATATCGTATTCGGTTAACACCATTTGCCATCGGGCAATTCTTCTGGAGAGTGCTTGCTTCTCAAACACGTATTTAATTGGATCCATCTTTGAAATTAGCAGGGTTGTATGATTTAGCATGTATTGCCTCAAACGTTTGGCGGCCCAGGCTAACGCGCAACACGTCTTCTCGAGCATTGAATACCTGGACTCACAGTCGGTAAACTTTTTACTCAAATAGTAGATCGCATGCTCTTTACGTCCTGTCTCGTCGTGTTGACCGAGAACACAACCCATACTTTCCTCAAGAACCGTCAAATACATAATCAAAGGTCTCCCGGCCACTGGGGGTATCAAAACAGGAGGTTCCTGCAAGTATTCCTTTATCTTGTCGAACGCCTTTTGACAATTTTCATTCCAGGTCAACACCTGATCCTTTTTCAACAACTTGAATAACGGCTCGCACGTCGCAGTTAAGTGAGATATGAACCGGGCGATATAGTTCAACCTCCCTAAAAATCCACGCACTTCTTTTTCTGTTTTAGGCGTCGGCATTTCTTGTATTGCTTTTATTTTTGCAGGATCAACCTCTATTCCTTTTTCGCTCATGATAAACCCCAGTAGTTTGCCCGATCTCACCCCGAAGGTGCACTTGTTAGGGTTCAGTCTCAACCTGAACTTCCTAAGCCTTTTGAACAGTTTCAGCAAATTAACCAAATGATCCTCCTCTGTCTGGGATTTGGCAATCATATCATCAACATAAACCTCGATCTCTTTACGCATCATGTCATGAAAGAGAGTCGTCATAGCACGTTGATATGTTGCCCCAGCGTTCTTCAATCCGAAGGGCATCACTTTGTAACAAAATGTTCCCCAGGGAGTAATGAAGGTAGTCTTCTCCATGTCTTCAGGCGCCATTTTGATCTAATTATAGCCTGAGAAACCGTCCATGAAGGAGAATACGGAGAACTAAGCAGTGTTATCAACTAGCACATTGATGTGAGGAAGTGGAAAGTCATCTTTTGGGCTCGCCCTATTCAAATCACGGTAGTCTACACACATTCGCACTTTACCGTCTTTCTTCGGCACTGGCACAATATTAGCGACCCATGAGGGATATTTTGTAACAGCTAGGAACCCAGCATCCCACTGTTTTTGAACTTCTTCCTTAATCCTCACAGCCATGTCCGGTCTAGTTCTTCGGAGTTTCTGCTTAATAGGTGGACATTCCTCTCGCAGCGGAAGACGGTGAACAACCATGTTCGTATCCAACCCAGGCATATCCTCGTACGACCAAGCAAATATATCACTGTACTCTTTGAGTATCTCAACCAATCTTTGCTTGATGTCGCTCTGCAGCGCAGCCCCTATACGGATGTTTCTCACAACCTCTTCCGACCCCAAATTGATAATCTCAATGACTTCCCCATGAGGCAAAATGATTCTTTCTTCTTGTTTCAATAACCAGGTCAACTCTTCTGGTACGTCGCCATCTTCAACAATCTCTTCCTCAGCCTGAAATACCGGGTGCTCAAAGTCGAAGTGAGTCATAAGCGGTTCATAGATGTCATCTGAAATAGTAATCCTGCAAAGGAAATGGTTAAATGCTTCAAAACGCAGACAAAGCGAATAACCATGTTGCCATTTTATTGTAAAAGATAAAAAACAGGAAAAACAGGGATCACAACATTTGTATATGAAAAACGCCTTTATTTCATGATTAAACAATGTAATGTACATAACCAAATGGCCCTAAGCAAAATCACTATGCCCCGGGTAGGACACAGGATTATCCAACAATTAAGAAAACAAATCATTACTGTTTAGTTGTCACAGGAACAGTTTCCCGGATAGACCAATTGCAGAGACTTTGTCCTGGCACGCTTGGCTTGATCCACGCGTCCATATCACAGTCGCTATCTCCTTCTTCAGCATCGGAAATAGCATTGATAGTCTCGAAGCTCACTCCATTTGGTGTAATCGTGATTGGTCCCTTGAACCTGGGCGCTCCTGAAGAGGATGCTGATGACGAAGGATGATATCCAAGCCCGAACCTGTCATTCTTCACGGGAATCTCCAATACCTTCCCCCAGCCCTTGGTTTTGCCTGCCTGCACTAGAGCCTGAGCCTCTTTGTAGGATGACACTACCACGTCTGATATTTTACTGGGCACTGAAGCTTTGTCCTTAATTCGCAACCCCTCAAATGCTTGACAAGGTGTTTCGTGTATTTCGCCGTCGACCTCGACATATTTGAACGAAGACAAATGGCTAACCAGAATATCTTCCTCTCCACAAACAGTGACGACGCTATCCCCAACCATATACTTCAGCTTTTGGTGTAACGTGGATGTGACTGCCCCAGCAGCATGGATCCATGGGTGCCCAAGGAGACAACTATACGCTGGCTGGATGTCCATTATATAGAATTCAGTTTCAAATATTTCAGGCCCCACCTGCAACGGTAATGTTATTGATCCGAAAACCGACCTCCTCGTTCCATCGAACGCTCTTACCACTAAATCACTGGGCGTGCAGATAACCCCCCTGATATCCAACTTCATCATGGCTTTCTTCGGTAGCACATTCAGGGAAGATCCAGTGTCTACTAAAACATGGGACATGACTGTGCCCCGGCATTCTACTGACACATGCAATGCCATATTGTGCTCTCGCCCTCTCGGAGTCAAATCGAAGTCTGTGAAGCCCAAACTGTGCCCTGCGTTGACATGCGCCATCACCCCTTCTAACTGATTAACAGAAACTTCTTGAGGAACGAACGACGTGTCTAGAATCTTCAGCAAAGCGTTCCGATGGGCCTCAGAACATAACAACAATGATAGGATGGAAATTTTTGACGGCGTTTGCTGGAGGTGCTCCACGATTTTGTAATCACTTTTACGAATGAGCCTCATAAACTCCTCCACATCCTTAAGTGACGTTTCCTTTTCGTTCGGCTGAGAAGAACCACCCTCAGTTACCTTGGCTTTGCCCTTGGCTAATCTTTCTGCCTCTACCTCGGGTGACGTGAAGATTCTTCCGCTTCTGGTCATACCCCCTGTTCCGACAACATTATCTACAACCCCAACTGGTTGTCCATTGACTTCAATTCTCTCACCGTCGCAATATACCTCCAACCCGTAAGTCCATGGTACTGCTTTAGTACTCTCAAAAGGAACCGGTCCTGCTTTGGTGATTGTGATCGTCGGCCGCCTGGCAGGCGCCGTTATTGTTATTGTTTTCCTCGGAATCGTCACTGTCGCAACATCGTTCTGCTCATCACACGACGCCTCTATAGGCTTTTCAACCGCAGTTCGATCAAATTGCAAAGTACCTTCATCCATCATTAGCCTGAATGCCCTGCTTCAATTCATTACAACCCTCTGGCTGGGTCCAACAATCCATGTAAAATTCATCACAACCCGGGAATATACCCCCTTTTAACAACCTACTTTTGATCTCACCCAACGGTGTCTTCAGCTCATTGACATTTATCACTAGATTCAGATTCTCCTCTGTCAAGATGGCGTTTGCCCCGTGATTGGGCATGGGCTGTTGTACGATATTTGGACCCACCTGTCCAAAGTTGATAGCTTTGCTATCCAATAAATCCTGAACTTTGTGTTTAAATGCCTGACAAGCTTCTATATCATGTCCGGGTGCCCCGAAATGGAATTCGCAATGCTTGTTGGCATCATACCCGTAAGGGAGTACCGCCCCTGTAGGTGGTGCCAAAGTCCTCTTTTCAACCAAGTTCAACCCTAGTAGGGTCTGGAGGAGTTCTGCATACGTGGAAGGAGGTGCGTCGAACATTCTTTTTGGTCTCGCATTTTGTACCCTTCTCTGGCCAGGATTCTGTCCTTGCTGCTGCTGTGGTTGCTGTTGTTGTTGAGGCTGCCTCTGTTGAGGAATCGGGATAGTGACACTAGCTATCTGTTGCGGCTGAACATACTGATTTCTTCCTCTGCCCCTGCCCCTGCCACCAAACACGGCACTAGTATCACCCTGTCGTTTACCACCAAATGCTTTTCTGGCACCTCCTGTTGAAGTAGACTCACCTGCTTGGAACCTTCCAACTTTAATCCCGTTCTCAATCATCTCCCCCATAAGAATCAAATCTGAGAAACTGCTCAATGAAACACTAAACAATTTTTCGTAGAACACCCCCGTAAATGTCCCAATGAACATGTCATTCATCTCCCTTTCAATTAAAGGAGGATGCACCCTCGCTGCCATATCGCGCCACCTTTGCGCATACTCTTTAAAACTTTCACCTTTCTTCTGTGACAAACCCTACAATTGGACCCGATTTGGCGCCAGATCGCTGTTGTATTTGTAATGCGTCACGAAAGCATCAGCCAACTACTTCCAGGTCTTGATCTGCGTGGGCTCCAGCCCCATATACCATTCAAGTGAAGGTCCCGACAAGCTGTCTTGAAAGAAATGCATGAGCATCCTTTCATCATCTGAATACGCGGACATCCTTCTGTAGTAAGAGCGGACATGGACCTTAGGGCAGGTGTCCCCCTTGTACTTGTCAAAAGTGGGAGCCTTGAATTTCAATGGCACCTTCAGCCCTGGTACCAAGCCCATTGTAGTCATATCCAAGCCGGTGGAGTTCTGATTCACTACCCCCTTCATCTGTTCTTCAAGCATTCTAATCCTCTGCACAAGATCAACAGGTCCTTCAAACCCCACACCTCTTCCAGAAAAGGCGTCCTCCTGGCGGTCTTCACCCCAATTCACATTTTCATTTCCATATCCGTCGTAACCAGTGTTGCGACCAAACCCTTGCTGATTGATCATGGGGCCTCGTCCCCTGTTACCGAAACCCTGGTTGATCCTAACAGGTCCAAACCCAGTGTTGACAGGAATCACCCAAGCACCATTCATATTACCAAATCCACCGTACCCCTGGTTTGCGTTGCCAACACCGTCGTAACCGAAACCCTGAGTGTTGAAGCCGAACTTCCCATCCTGATTGACGTAATCAAATCCTTGATCGTTGTAGCCGAAACCATTATTGTCGAACCCATTACCGCCATTGTTGTTACCACCGCCTTGGTTGGCGTCCCCAAACCCAACATTGTTAACAACAGTCTCATTTCCATTCCCTGCGTTGCCATTGCCAGCACCAGCTCCATCGTTTACAACCACAACAGGTGGGGTCACTACAGGTGGAACCACAGGCGTAGGGGGCCCATCCTCCGGAATAGTTTCAACGTGTGCAGAATTGTGGTCATTGTTGCCATTCCCATTAGTCCGCGTCAGCAGCGGCTGTACCAAAGTCTGGAGGCTCTCCTGGCCCTTAGCAATGTTCTCCATTGCTTGCATGAACAGATTCAGCTTCTCGCGGATTTCCTACATCTCCACTTGGACTTGATCATGATTCTCTTGCAGTTGTTTCGGGTTGAGTAGCGGTTGACTCTTTGTTCGTCAATCCTGAAAAACCTGAAGATGCAGGAAATAAGATACAGATTCAAGAATACCGGTCATGCAATATGAATGCAGATGCAAATGTGTAACTATGCTACAGGTTATATTCCCCCCGATTCTAGTTTCGGAGAGAAGGCCATCATGACAATGGAGTCCCCATCAAGCAAGCAAGAAATCAGAAAAACCCTCATGTATAAACACATGCCAAGAGGCTGAGGACAAGAGTACAACTGAATACAACTGAAGAGACCTCGGCCAACAAGCCTGGCGATGGTCAAAATACAAGTACAGATAACAAAGGCAAGGCGAAGATAAATCAGGCCAAATGGCGTGCTCTGACGTCTTCCAATATCCTCAACGTCTCCGAATGCCCTAGTCGGGAGATCAGCTCCTGTATCAGTAAGGCATGCCGCTCGGCAGTGGATCTCAGCTTTTTGGCGTCGTCCTAGCAGGTTCCTTCGCCAGAACTCTCGTCAAGTCTGTACCTCTTGGAACCGGCCTTCACTTCATAACCTCTCGGCTTCTCGTCGAGGTTACTTACTCTAAGCTCAACAACGCTCCTAAGTGATGTCTCTTCGGCAATCTTTGCGTCTTGGGCTCTAATCTGTGCCTCTAGCGTGGCAATCTGCAGCTTCAGTTTGTCTTCACGCTCCTTCCGCTTGGTAAGCGTGGCATTCCACAAAGCTTCCCACTTGCTGAGACGGGAATAAGCTTTGCTTAAAAGTTCCTTCTTTGAAGTAAGCACCTTGCTGACACCGCTCAAGGCTATTCCCACTTTTTATTTCTTGTTGGTCTCCTCCGTCAACTCTGAACCCAACCTGTTAATCAATTCAGTCTGTTCCTTTACAGTGAAGGTAGCTTCATTCTTCTCATGACGCAACTGGAAGATCTCTTTTTCTAACTCATCATTGGCTTTCTTCAATTCTTCTTTTTCAGCCAATAATTTGTTATACTTCTCACTCTCTACCGAAGCAGGTACCTCAATCATTGGAAGATACAGGGGTTTCGTAGCAGGATAAGGCATCAAGGACATACTAGCTCTCTCGTGGATCCAAGCCAAATAGGGATCATAAGCTTTGTTGTTGCTCTTACCGAGTAAAGCTTTCCCTTTCCTATGGACGTTAGCCCATGCATGTCTCAATATGATCAAAACAGCCGTGTCTAATAAGCCTGTGAGATACAGAGATTCCTGTATATCCTTCTCAATAGGAGCGTCCCTCAAAGCATAACCAAACTGTCTTACCAGCAGTGAAGGGTTATAGTTAATACAGCCTTTCCGTCCAATTAGGGGGACATTCGGAAAGCCACTACAACTGTATATAATATCAGTGCCAAGCATGCTCCGATCAAACCACATGACGTTCTCAGCAGACAACCCCATCAACCGGGAGGACCAATCCAAAGTATCAACAACATCAACAAAAGGCCCTGTCTTCGGAAGATGCCCCTGGAACCACCTGTACAAAAGAGGAAGACAGCAGGAAACATTCTTGCCCCGACGTTTCTCATTCTTGTAGTGAATAGAATGATAAACATCGCCCAAGAGAGTAGGAACTGGATTCTTCGAGGCAAGAATCAAGAAGTCATCTGAATCGACAAAATCTGGCACATTAGGAAACAGGACAATCCCGTAGATGCAGACAGCTAGAATGGCACTGAACGCAACCCAACATCCACTCTTCGCGCACTGTGTAGCCTTCTCAACCAGGACAGACAGGGGAAAACCATAAGCTCCGTTCAGCTTGACCAAACCTCCGGGGAACTCAGAAGCGTCTAAACTGACAATCTCAGCGAGTGTAGCTAACTCAGGCTCAACATCAACATGTATAAAGAGCATCTGGTCTAACACAGGAACTCCTAATATAGCAGAATACTCCTCCAAAGTGGGTGCCAGAATATAGTTGGGAAATAAGAAACATCTCAGTTGCGGCTCATAAAACTGCATCAAAGTATACACCCCAGTCGTCTCGAATGCTGAAGGTCTGTATAACAAACTAAACAACCTCCCATAAGATACCCTGAACTCAGCCCTCACTCTCTCTTCTGCTAGAGCAACTAAACCCTGCAAGGAACTGATATCTGGCGAATGCAATCGGTAAGCAACTGTCCTCTTCAGGGACTCCATGTCTGGCCAGAAAATACACTAGAATCAGAGGGGAATGATCACACCTGCAACATAAATACACGTTAATGATATGCAAGATGAGTATGCAACACTGCAATATGCAAAAATAATGCAGCGGGGATCAAGTGCCATATTGCTGAGGAGATCCACCCATAATATCTGTCTTCATAGGCTCACAATACTGCTCGAACCTGGTCTCGACAGACCCATAACAATGCTCCAGCCTGGTCTCAGCAGACCCATAACAAGTTTCTGATGAAGAACCCCAAATCTCAAACCACTGAGCCACTGTCAAGAAAACCGGTGATCTGGAGTTCAAGTTTCCTACATACCCCAACCCCTCTCACAGGTAGGTGTCCTATCAACTGACACAAGGTACGGAATCCTATGCGGTCGTTGGCGTCACAGACATTCAAGACTGATGATACGATACCCAGAAGGTATGGCATCATCATGTCTTGAAGAAGCCCTCCTCAGCCAACTTCCAATTGATCGGTCCCCAGAGTCAACAATCCTCGGGTCAGACAACTTGTCAAGCCCTAAGGGCCAGGCAAGAAGCATCAAAGAGAATCTCGTCCGAGCATAAATTTTGCGGCTATCTGGTGCGAGCTAAGCAAGCAGGCTAACCACTACTCTCTACTTCTAAGTCTAGGTGTAACCTCAAGCCCAGGTCCGGTTGTTCTCTCAACAGATCACCCACTTCCCACAACAGCAATAACAATATAAAGCTAATAATAAAATGCGGAAAGTAAAGACAGAAAAGTAAATCTATACAACATCCACGATGGGAAAACAAGCGCTCGGATTGACTCGCATAGGGGATATTCCTGTCCCCAGCTGTCGCTACTGCGAAAATCGGCGCCGGCTAAACAGAAGAGTCGCCACCGTGCGTTATTTATCCCAAAAGGGGGAAAGGAAATGCTCGAAGTAAACCTAACGCAAAGACGGGAAAGGAATGGTCGTCGCAAACAAATCCTGGATTCGGGAGTCGGTTACGCAAGGGGAAGGTGTGAACACCCCTCACGTCCGTCGTACTCGACGGGATCCACGCTTGTTTTCTAGCTAAGGGTTGTTATTCTATCTACTCTATAAGTCAAGGGTTAAAAGAAAAGAAAATGACTCGGCAAAGTATCGCACTTTATGCCTACGTATTCCCGTCTGGAACGAGAAATCAGAGTCAACGTAGTTCACCTACCTACGGGAAAGGAGGGGAAGGTTGCTCGCTAGGATACGGCATCCTATGCCTACGTACTTTCATACAACATGAAAGATCATAGAAAACGTAGTTCGGGCTACGGAAGGCACAGACTTGTCTGACTGTTTTTATCTTTCTAAAAAAGAGGTTTCTTCTGATTAGGAGTCCAAGCGGACAAAAATGACACTTTGGTGTTTGTTTTCAGTTTTTTACGCAAGAAGTGTTTTTTAGTGTATTGGCAATCTCTGACGTACTAGAGACTATGATTTGAGAGTGACTACGTCGTATGTCACCCTAAGGGTAACACACTAAGCAATCAGATTACTGAAGAGTGACCCTCCAGCAACCCTCTCTCAAATAGCTTAAGGCTCGTAGCGTACGACATCAATTATCCTTATTACTGTGTTTTGAATTGTTTTGAGATAGAAGAGAAAGAAATTCTAAAAATCCTAGGGTTGAAAAGGGAATAAAACTAACCTAATGTTGTCATGCATGGATTACAACCTAATGTCTGTCATAATTCCCTCCTGCACAGAGGAAATCAGAGATCCTAGGGGATACATGGAAAAGAAACAGATATACAGTAAACAGTAAGCATGCATGCAATGCATCAATACAAGCGAGGAAATGGAGTCCCACTCAACCTCGAACCTGGGAAGACAATAGGCAAAGTGAAACAGCTTCACTTCAAACCTAAGGGGCAAGCTGAACAAGCCAACAAACAATACAGAAAAAGAAATAAAACCCAACACTAGCTCTGACAGCCACACCAGCTCCTACAGTTAAGCAACTCAAACAGCAACAGCTCTGACAGCTAAAGTTGATTAACAGCAAAGGGTTGACAGTAACACCTTCTCAAGTAAGACCCCATCTTCAATATTCAATGATCCCCAAGCTTTAGATAAGCTCTTGTCTTAAAAAATTTCCAAACTCTGACAAGCACTGAACCCCAACAAATAAACAGCTTCAAACAGCAGCAGGACCCTAACTTCAACAGATAACTATCTTTGACAGGCACAAGCTTCAACTTCATCAATCTTGAATGCACTTTATCTTCAATAGGTCTCCACCTTCAATGCAATCACTCCAGAAAAGAAACAATTATGAAGTTGAACTGTTAAGAGGCTTAGTGACAACCCAAGGAGATCACTAAGATCTTAACATAGCAAGTGAAAGGTATCCTCAAGGTTCTACCCAACTAAAGCATGCTCTACATCCCTCCTAAGGAGATATAGAACTTCTTTGAGGGACCTTGTGTCATGGGATGAAAGAGAGGCACAAGAAGCTCTCTATGTTTGAAAGAAGCAACAAGCCTACTCTAATGCTCTTCCTATGAACCCTAATCCCTAAGCCTCTGACAAGCCCTCTATCAAAAGAGAAGTCACCAACTTCAAGCTTCTTCAAACCATCCAAGGAAGCTTCATTTGATCCTCAAGTCATACAAGCAAAGCCCAAGCCAAGAACACTCCACAATAGCCCCCACAGAAGCATAACCAAATCCAACATCCAAAAGAGAAACCCATAATCATCACACAAGTTGCAAAAATCAGATAAAATGCTAGAGCTTATAAGAAAATCCTAGATAAATTTCTAAGGGAACCTAACCCTATACCCAATACCCCATAGGAATCCCAAACCCTAAATCAACCATTCAAGCCTCAAACTATGCACAACACTACAACTACATGTTTTGAAACCCTAATTCTAACCCCTCTTCTATTCACCTCTCAAACTAACCTAAATTTTATTCACAAAAATGTGATAAAATTTCTAAGGGTACATGCTTCCCTAACCTAATCAAAAATCATGCACCAATCTCTCATACTAAATTCAGAAAAATGAAGTACTAAACAAATGTAAAATAAAAGCAATAATATTGTAAAATATACCAAAAAATATAAAATGCAAGAAATTAATATTTTTATTATTTCACAATTTTCTAGAGGTCCTAATGAAAATAGGTAAAAAATTCCCATCCAAAAATGATTATTTTTCAATTAGTTAGGAATTTTCTAACTAACCTAAATGAAATGTGAAAATAAAAGGAAAATAAAAGAAAATGGAAAAGAGGCGTGTGGAATAGCAATTACATGTAGTACAATTCACCAATTGGGCTCAGGAGGGGGTGCTAGTAGCGAAGCGCTTCTTAAGCCCAATCAACTCATAAAATAAAATGAAAATGGAAAATGACCGTGCCAAATAGCAACTACCTCAAGTGTTATTCTCAAATGGGCCTCAGAAAGGGGTGTTAGTAGCAAGATCTCACTAAGCCCATGCCACTAATTTAAGTGAAACAGAGCGTTTAGGCTCTTCCTCAGACTCCTTCACAACGTGACATGCGATCTGGGCCATTGGATGCTTAGTTTGGTCAAAAGTCTTACTAGATCCTAGGGTTAAAAGATCATCTTTCCCATTTTGAAAGTTGGAGGGAAGGATCAACAGACGGTGGCCGGAGGTGGCGCCACCGTCGTCCCCAAACACCATTATCCTTAATCCTCACCAAAACCTAAACCTGAATACATCATCCCGCTCGTTTTCTCCCCAGGAATCTAACCATACCATCCATTTGTGTTGAAACCTTCTCCTTCTCAAAACACGAATGCATGTTCAGAAACTGCTCAAACAAAAAGTTATCACCAAACTCAAAATTGAATAGCCTAGATTCATCACCACTTCACCCTGAGTAAAATCCACTATCAAACTAGGTTTAATCCTCAAGAATCATCAAGATTCATCCCTGAACAAAAATGGTGTCATCTACAAAATCGTCTCTAATCCTTGAATTTCTTTACCAGAAAGCTCCTAGCAATGATCTACATCACATCTAACTATCTAAACCCTAACAATTATATCTATATCAAGCCATAGGATGAGATTTACATACCTGAAAAAATCGAGTGAACAGACCAAGCAACCCTTCAAATTATGCTTCAAGAATCTCCAGATTGCTTCAATGATGTATGATCAAGCTTCTGTATGCATCAAATTGGACTGAATCTTCTTGAATCATTAGATGCGATTCTGAGTTGCAAGCTATGAACTCCAAATGCTATCTCACGATTCTTCACCAATCTTGATCAACAATCTATCTGGAATCACTCACACACTCAAAAGGAAACTTCTGAATGCAAGAAATTGGATTGAAATCGATCAAATTGTTGTAACCGTTTGTGATTTGCAAACTGAAAATTCAGAAATCAATCTCTCCAATCTCTCTTAATTTCCACCAACCAATGCCTTGAATCAATCACAAATCTTATATAGAACTTGTAGGAATACTCTAGAAACTTCAGGATTGATCTATGGGAGAAATTCAATATCTCTTGTATTTGAAAATGTCATGAGAAGTTCATACATGGCAGCTGAGTTTTAGCTTGCTTCAATACCTTGATTCTGATCCAAATTCTCTCCTAATGACAAATTGAATGGATTGGCAAGGGTTAAGGCCTTGGTTAAGCTCCAAAGAGTGGTTTTGCATATGTTACTTATGATGTAAGAAACCACTTTACAAAGGAAGTCATGAAATCAACCCTCAACTCAAAAATGTGGAAATGTCATTGTTTCCAAAATGTGTTTTCCAATCAATTTGGTATGTCATATGGACTGGTTTGGACCTATAGCTCAAAAATCTCAATTTTCCTCTTTGGTTCATTTAAAATCCATCCTTATTTTAGGCCATTTTTGCAATTTTGTGATACAAGCCCTTCCAAGCTCTCATGACTTCTTACCTAGCCCAAAAACATCATTTTAAGCACATCTCATGTTGAACATTTTTCCATTTGAGGAGTGGAGGATAGAGATTTTGACCTATGTTGGAAAATGACCTATAATCCAACTTTCCCAAAATACCCATGGATTGCCAAGACCATAACTTGAGTTCCACAAATCTTATTGAGGACTTCTAGTACTAAAATTAAAGCTAAGATCAAGCCCTACAATTCTTATGTTGGCCAAGAATCCATTTGAAAACTCCTTCATGGGCAAAAGTTGCTTGGAAGTCAAGTGACTTTCATAGATAAATTTCAGTATCCTCTGATGACCCATAACTTGCAAGAACCATAACTTGAGTTCTACAAATCTCCTTGAAGACTTATAGTACTCAAATTAAAGCTATTGCGAAGCTCTACAAGTTTCATGTTGGCCAAGAATCCATTTGAAACTTGTATTTATACTTGTGTGGCTTGAAAGTCCAGTGTTATACAGGGGATTTTACCCTAAGAATCCTGTCTCAAACCCCTCCAACCACTCTTGATTCTCTTGAACTTGATCTTGACTCATCCAAACACATGCTTTAAAATCTCAACCCATGACTTCCATGACTTAGAACTAGGTCTTGATGCCTTTTCTTTGCTCTCCTTGACCTAGGGTTACCCAGATGAAACCCTACTTGTACACACTTCAACTGTGGTTCTTGAACTTGATACCATGACTTGTCTAAGCTTCCATAGAGATCTCTAGGCCTCCCATAGGATCCATACACACCTCAAATTCATAATTCCATGCTTCATACCCCCTTGATGACCCTCAATACCTCTCAAGTTAGGAGAGGAATCCACTTGTTGACATTCAAATCCCCTCAAAGCTTCAACCTATTTCTTGATGACTTGGATGTTCTTCAGCTTGAATAAGACCCCTTGATGTGCTTCTTTAGATAAGGATGGCATTTGTTCCCCTGTTAGATGACTTGCTATGTTATGATATGCAAATGATGGGACTATGTACATGATGTAAGTATGCAAATGATAATGCAATTAAAACCTAAACCAGGTGAAATAGGTTGAGCAAATTTTAGGGTGCAACAATGATCTACATATTGTCTAGGTCTCAAATATGCAAAAATGGCAGACAATCATGTCATATTCAGAGAGTAAGGTTGATTTGTAAATACCTAGTGGAGAACTTCCACTGAACCTTCAATTGATGCTTAAGCTTGAAGAAAAGTATCCATAAACGATCAGTGATCTTCAATGAAGCCTTTGCAACCTTTGATTTTGCTTAAATCTTGCTAAATCTCAAAAATTGTATTTCACTTGTTCTTCACTTTTTCAAAATGCTCTAGCTCCAATTCTTACACCAATTCGTGTTCTGAGCATTTGTCCATGATGGAAAGCTTTTATGCAATGGATTTGGAAAGAAATTAAGCCCAATGGCAGTCCCTAGAGCCCAATTGAAATCCATGGAATTTGAGTTTTTCACCTTGGCCATGTGCACGAAATTTGTACCAATTTGGCTCCAAAATGATGCAAATCACTTGCTGGTAACATGAGGAGTGTGAATGGCTGGGATTTAATCCTTGTTTGATCTCAATGGTTGCTATTTCAAGTGTGACTTAAGCTTGAAGAAAGCTTGAAAATGGCTCATCAAAACTCACCAAATTCAAATTCTATAATTACCATTGTGTTTGAAATATAGTTTGCACTTAAAATATGTATCTACTTGCACAAAAATGATCCATAATGAACTAAATCCAATTTTCTCACTTTAAAGCTTTCTCCATGAAAATCACTTTGGGAATTCACCATTCCAAGCCAAATTCATGACTTATCAAGGCTTGGTTGAACAATTGACACCATTTGGAGCACATTTGATGTTGGAAAAATCTCCATTTGAAGTGTGCAAGTTTGTGAAATGGACCTATAATTTTATGACCTATAATCTTACTTTCCCAAAATACCCCTGACTTGCAAGCCTCATAACTTGAGTTCTACAAATTAGATGAAAGACTTATAGTACTCTTTGGAAATCTAAGACCATGACCTACAACTTTCATGTTCATCAAAGTTGAGGTGAAACATCCTACTAGGTAAAAAATGGCTTGGAAGTTGGTTGACGTTTGTTGACTAAAATCACATTCATCTGAGGACCTGTAACTTGTCTGCATCATAACTTGAGTTCTATAAATCCAATCAAGGACTTATAGTACTCAAAAGAAACCTAAGAACATGCTCTACAAGTTTCATGTTGGTCAAAAGTAGAGATGAGATTTGTATCTTGAGATAGGTGGTCTTGAAGTTGGGGACTAAATAGGGGATTTTACACTGAGAACCCTAATTTAGTAACTTCTCACACTCTTGATCCTTGATGAATTGATCTTGAAATGATATATTAGACACCTCAGCACAAAATCCCATAACCATAGAGACTTTGAATTGAGTTTTAATCTCCTTCAATTTCACAGTTGAGTGAGGATTAACCAGATGAAAACCCTAGATGCAACATTCTTGACTATGGCTTGTTCCACCTCACCCAACAACTTGAATAAGCTCCAACATGGCTCTCAAAGCACTCAATGAGATCTCTCAACATCTTATATCCATAATCATGAATTCGCAATCCTCTGATGATCTTGTACTGGCCTCCAAGTTAGGAGCTGACCCACATACATCCATCAATCATTTCACAAGACTATTGCCCACTTCTAGATGACCTGATGACCATTCAAACTTGAGTAACACCCCTTGCTTAGGCTCAACCCTCTGAGTAGGCTCCTCTTTCTATGCACAACCTCTTGATTCCCTGTTCAATGAAGAATGTTATGCAATGCAAATGCTAGAAAGAAATGAAATGAAATATAAACCAAGTTAAGAAAAGGTTGGGCAAATTTTGGGGTGCAACAGTAGATGAGAGATAACCTGACTGTGGAGACATCACCTATGCGGATAGAGGATCGGGAGTTGAAGAAACTTCGAGGTAAAGAGATTGCTTTGGTGAAGGTCGCTTAGGGAGGACCGGCTGGTGGATGTGTGACTTGGGAGCTTGAGAGTCAGATGATGGAGTCTTATCCCGAATTATTCGTTTAAGGTAATTTTCGAGGGTGAAAATCTTTTAAGTGGGGGAGGGTTGTAACAGCCCAATTTTTAATAATTAATTATTTATGTTGATTAATTGATTTATGTGATTTCTTTAATTTAAATGAATGGGTAGATAGTTTGAGAGAAGAAAATATGATGGAGAGGAATAGAATATAAAGAGATATAAGAGAAAGAGGAGAGAAAAGAAAGGATAGAAAGAAAAGAAGGAAAGAAGAGAAAGAAAGAGGAAGAAGAGAAAAGAGAAGGAAAAGAGAGGAAAGCTTGGATTCATCAAGATCAACCCTTAAGAGTCGATTTAATCGGGTAAGGGTGTGAAATCTTATTATCTTATCAATGTATATGGTTATGTGTGACTTGTTTGGATTGTTTGGGTATTTTTCTACATTTCCATTCTAGGGAAGAAATGGGTTTAATAGATAGAAATCGATGTTTGAACGGTTAGAAGTTGGAGTAAATGGCGTAGTTTAGTCGAGGATTGTTGGGCTAAGTCTACTAGAACTTGTAGGTTTTGAATCGGGCGATTTTATGAGTTTTTGATGATTTTGAAAATTGAGGGTTTTGAACAACGCAGACGCTCGCTAGCACCTTCGCTAGGCGAGCAGGGTGGCGAGTTATTCGCCAGGCGAGCCAGCAGCGAGCTAGCAGCGAACGGTCCCAGACTTGGGCATAACCAAATGATCCAATCTCATTGGTAGCAAGTGAGGTAGCGAATGATTTGCTAGGACCTCGCTAAGCGAGCAGGTAGCGAGCATTTCCAGTAGCTCCCAGACTTCCTTCGCGAGCTTGTTCACTAGGCAAACATGTAGCGAGTGTTCGCCAAGGACTCGTTAGGCGAGTGGTGTAGCGAACGTGACAGCATTCTTATTTCTTGTTTCGTTCCATTCAACATTGATTGTTCGGCTCGAGTATGATTAGTCTTTCTGATTTGCATAGTTGTATGTTGTGATATGTTATGATGTGGGTAGCCGTATGGTGTGCATCCTAGATTATAGAGTCGATTGTGAAATGTGGCCTTTTGGCAAATATATGAATTATTTAAATTGAGTAAAAGTGTATGATGATTGTGATGGAGTTCGTTGCCGTTTGGTGTGATAATGTGAATGTATATCGATTGTATGTGAAGAATTCCTGAATATGTATTTGTGATTGAATCTATTTGATTCTTGTGTACTACTTGATGAATGTAGTGATGATGTTGAAAGTATGAGTACTTTGATTATTATGAAATGTGTTGTATGTGCAATCATGTTATAATTCTTGTGTGATGAATTATTTGAGTATGCATGGGATTAAGATGCGAGAACGGTCTTAAGTGCATATGATTGTTGATTGCATACGCATCATTTGATCAAGAGGCAATACTTGCTAGTTTCGTGGACACTAGTGACTTGTCCCAAACCTAGAGCGGGGTTTGAAAGCTTAGGCAATGGACTTTTGTTGTTATCGATCTAGGGAACGAACCCGGTTTAAGTGTAAAAACCGAAAAATGATAACAAGTGTTGGTACCACATGGCATGAGTTGCATTGAGCTGCATTGAGTCACATGGCATAGGTATAATTGTTGTATGGAAGTGTGCATATGTGTATAAATTGTTGAATTGAGAATTTAGGATGTATGCATGATGAAATATGCTTGGTGATTATCCATATTTGATTATATATACATTGTGATGTGTATGATGAATTGGGTGAAAAATATATGCATTGATTATTATGATAATATTTCTCACCCTTCTGCTGTTTTATGGTGCCCTATGAGGCATTGCAGAGTAGGTTGGCTGGAGGTCCTTTTTGTGAAGCGTGCCTTCATCTTTTGGTCGGTTAGCTAGGATGTATAGGATTATTTTGTGATACATTGTATATGTATCTAGTCGTTTGGTTGAGTCATGCTCTGGTCATGTAACACTGGGATTGCTTGGTTTATATATTTTAGAGATACATTATGCACTCTATACTATGTTTTTATATTTATCGAATTATTATGATGTTGGCCCTAGTGCCTAATGATGTTGATTTAGGTGGTGAATTCAAATGTTTCTTTTACAAAGATTGTGATATAATTGAATCTGCTGCTACATGCAAAGTGAAACTTTGAAAAGCATGATTATTTATTGAAGTGTTAATGAGCATGATAGGTGGTTTTTGATGTTTGAAAGTTATGTGTGACGCCCTTTTGTGAATGCATGATTATTTACTCTGATTATTCATATATTTTCCATGGGGTTTAAAAGGGTGTTACAGCCTGCATCAATTTGCTTCTTGACTTCGTCTCTGATTTTGAGAACCATGTCGGGTCTAGATCTTCGAAGCTTCTGCTTGACTGGAGGACAATCCGGCTTTAGAGGGAGCTTGTGCATAACAATGTCGGTGTCCAACCCTGACATATCTTGATAAGACCAAGCAAATAAATCGACATAATCTTTGAAGAGTACTAACAGTCTATTCTTGACTTCTGACCCTAACGATGCTCCAATCTTGACTTCTCTCTTTTCTTCTTCAGAGCCTAAGTTGATGATGTCGATCTATTCTTTGTATGGCTGAAGATAGGCATCTTCGTATTTAGTCGTCCTCGTCAATTCTTCAAGGACCTCTGAGTCTTTATCGCTTTCTTCTTCAGCTGGTAAAAAAGACCTTTAGCAGCGCTTTTTTTGACCTTTAGCAGCGCTTTAAAGCGCTGCCTAAAGTGGCGCTGCTAAAGGTAAAGGCAGCGCTTTTTTTGTGGAAAAAGCGCTGCTAAAGACATCACCTTTAGCAGCGCTTTTTTACCCCTTTAGCAGCGCTTTTTAAAGCGCTGCCTAATCTCCCCCCCCCTCCCCCCCTTTAGCAGCGCTTTATTAAAGCGCTGTCTTAGACCCCCCCTATAGCAGCGCTTTATGAAAGCGTTGTCTTAGACCCCTCTTTCCCCACCTATAGCAGTGCTTTTTTAGCAGTTTCTCTGTCCCCTTTAGCAGCGCTTATATATGCATTGATTATCCATATTTGTATATATATGCATTGATTATTATGATAATATTTCTCACCCTTCTACTGTTTTATGGTGCCCTATGAGGCATTGCAGAGTAGGTTGGCCGGAGGTCCTTTTTGTGAAGCGTGCCTTCATCTTTTGGTCGGTTAGCTTGGATGTATAGGATTATTTTGTGATACATTGTATATGTATCTAGTCGTTGGGTTGAGTCATGCTCTGGTCATGTAACACTGGGATTGCTTGGTTTATATATTTTAGAGATACATTATGCACTCTATACTATGTTTTTATATTTATCGAATTATTATGATGTTGGCCCTAGTGCCTAATGATTTTGATTTAGGTGGTGAATTCAAATGTTTCTTTTACAAAGATTGTGATATAATTGAATCTGCTGCTACATGCAAAGTGAAACTTTGAAAAGCATGATTATTTATTGAAGTGTTAATGAGCATGATAGGTGGTTTTTGATGTTTGAAAGTTATGTGTGACGCCCTTTTGTGAATGCATGATTATTTACTCTGATTATTCATATATTTTCCATGGGGTTTAAAAGGGTGTTACAGCCTGCATCAATTTGCTTCTTGACTTCGTCTCTGATTTTGAGAACCATGTCGGGTCTAGATCTTCGAAGCTTCTGCTTGACTGGAGGACAATCCGGCTTTAGAGGGAGCTTGTGCATAACAATGTCGGTGTCCAACCCTGACATATCTTGATAAGACCAAGCAAATAAATCGACATAATCTTTGAAGAGTACTAACAGTCTATTCTTGACTTCTGACCCTAACGATGCTCCAATCTTGACTTCTCTCTTTTCTTCTTCAGAGCCCAAGTTGATGATGTCGATCTATTCTTTGTATGGCTGAAGATAGGCATCTTCGTATTTAGTCGTCCTCCTCAATTCTTCAA
The DNA here is from genome assembly GCA_963859935.3 of Lathyrus sativus. Classification (NCBI taxonomy): domain Eukaryota; kingdom Viridiplantae; phylum Streptophyta; class Magnoliopsida; order Fabales; family Fabaceae; genus Lathyrus; species Lathyrus sativus. The sequence goes on along the minus strand of OZ012736.1, from coordinate 155,730,291 downwards.
GGACCTATGAGTCTTTATCGCTTTCTTCTTCAGCTTGAAAGACAAATGGACCACTACCAGAAGGAACCGAATGATCAATGGATTCAGTGGGTGATGGAGGTATTATGCATGGTTTTACAGGTTTGAGAATGATCAGACACACACACAGAGACATGCAGATGATGGGTTGTTTTTATGTTTTCAAAAGAATTGTCATTTTTCCTTTTAAGAAAAAGAGTGAAAATGATAGGCAGAAAACAAAACAAGAGTTTTAACAGAAACACTTTTTTCATTCATAGATCTTCTCAACTTGCAAAGTGGCCCATACAAAATGATTCATTGGCCTTGGGCAAGACCATGAATTTTTAAAGGAAACAAAGCTAATAAGCAAATTAATTACTCTAAAGGTGAAAAGACAAGGATTTCCACAGTTTCCCAATGTGTGCAAAACTGCTCCGCCTTGGATCACCAGGCTGTCGAGGTCGCTTTCTTCTTCTTCAGCTATGACGGCATTCACTTGCACTCTGCTTCTTGTGAATATCTCTCCCAAGGTCTTCTTCTTCCTTATGCTTTCTTCAGGTGCATCTTCTAGAGTTGGTTTGTAACCCAACCGTTGTCTGTCGTTTTTTGCACGAGCGTTGACTTCTATGACTTCCCCCTATCCCAATGGGAATCCTGTCTTCATTGCAGCTTTGGTACTCTAAACAGAAGCAAAAGATGGACCATGGGTTATTGCTGACTCATTAACCAAAAAAGCGTGGGCAATTTCCAGTGCTTGGAAAGTAGTTTCAAGTGCATCATCATCAGGTTCTATGTATCTGAAGGAGGATAGGTTACTCACCATCAGGTCCTCTTCTCCATGAATTATGACCACTGGTCATTAACGATGAACTTCATCTTCTGGTGTAGAGTGGAGGTGACAACGCCTGCTGTGTGTATCCATGGTCTTCCCAATTGACAACTGTAAGCCGGATTAATATCCATCACTTGAAAAGTGATTTCGAATATCTGAGGGCCTATCATAATTGGTAAATCAACTTCCCCTATCACAGTTCTTCTTTAGCCGTCAAAACCTTTACAACTAGGGAAGTAGGCCTCATTTCAGCTCCTTGGCAGGCCAACTTAGCTAGAGTCCTCTTAGGCATCACATTGAGTGCAGGTCCTATATCAACAAGCACTCTGGCTAGTGTGTCCTCTTCACATTTGATAGATACATGCAAGGCACGATTGTGCTTGCACTTTTCAGCTGTCAGATCACTATCATCAAAGCTCAAGATATTGCATGATGTGATGTTGGCAACGACTGAGTCAAATTGTCCCACTGTGATATCCTTTGTCATGTGAGCTTGTGTCAGTATCTTCATCGAGGCTTGGTGGTGCGTAGGGGAGCTCAGCAATAGTGACATGATGTAAATATTTTTACGGCATTTGATTAAGTTGATCCACCACTCGGTAGTCACTTCGGCGGATGATTCTCAAGAATTCTTCCTCGTCGTCTCTGAGGATCTCTTTCCCTTTTCCGGTGGGTTCCTTAGAAATTTCTTCATTCGGAACGACTTCATTAGGAACAGTAGTAGCAGCTTTGGGAATGGCAGCAGTGGTTGATTGAGAAACCGTAGGATTCACTCGAGGCTGATATATTCGACCACTTCGGGTCATTCTGCTTGCCCCAACAATGTTGGTGACATTTTCATACTTCTTTCCCATAATTTCATTACACTAACAATAATCATTTTTGGGTGTTATAGCCCTCGGGTCAGGACCAGGTCCTCTTCTCAGATCGAACCTGGGTTGGTCCTTTCCAAACTTGGGCGTAGGATCATCGCAAAATATCGGCCAAACAGCTTTGTGCCTAGTTGCATGGTTGTTGTTATTTCTAAAGACCGCTCTTTTGTTGGACTCTCCAGGCATATTGAACACTAGCTCAATTGCTGCCACATCCTTCTTCTTTCTTTTGCTACTAATCTGCAGCATTCCCAGATCGATTAATGACCGAACAACCTTTTTCACAAGGTCACAACCCTGTGGGTTCAGTCTGCATTCCTCATAGTTTTCATGAGAACTCTTGAGTACCCATGCTCGGGAAAGCCTTTTATGCAATTCTACCCATGGTATCTTTACTTCAGAGGCCATTGTGACAGTCTTCATTTCAGGCTCTTCCCCTTCTTCAGTTATGGTGTTTACCCCATCATGGTTTGGTAGAGGGTTGTCCTTCATGTTCGGGTGATTATCCTCAAACGACAATATCTTCTTTTCTATTAATTCTCGGACAATGTGCTGAAGTGCAAAGCAACCTTCCAGATCATGCCCGACAGTGTTTTCATGAAAAGGACAATGTGCGTTTGGGTTGTAGTAGTGGGGTAGAGGATTAGGTGAAGCCCCTAACTTCCTCGTCCTGATGAGCCCTCGTTCTACCAGCAAAGGAAATTAATTCGTATAACTCATGGGTATGGGTTGTATCCTTAGCTTTCCACTTCGATAATTTGCCCTGGAGCTTGAGCTTGAGGCTGATGTGTTTGCTGATTGTTGTATGATTGTCGATTGTATTGTTGATACTGATTGGGTTCCCCTTGCTGAGGACCTTGCTGAACTTGTTTTTGTTGGAAAATAGGTGTCACTGCCGCTACATAGGGTGGTTGTTGATACCGTTGTCGCTGATTCCTTTGATGTTGTGCTCTTCTTTCATGTGTCACGACGCTCACTTCACCTTCTTTCTTTTTTTGAAAGCTGCTAGTTGGCTTTTTGGTAGCACCGGTGTTCAAACTAGTAGTTGAATTTGACACTTTTCCATTCTTCAGCCCTGCCTCAACTTTTACTCCCACGGCTACAATGTCGGAGAAGTTTGTTGTGACACTGCAGATTAGTCTTTCATAGAACTCAGGCCTAACTATGTCTACGAACCAGTAAGCTAATTCTTTTTCAGTCAGGGGCGGCTCAACTTGAGCAGCTGTCCTACGCCATCTTTGTGCATATTCCTTAAAGGATTTAGTACTCTTTTGCGTCATGCTAAGAAGCTGATGGCGATCTGGGGCCAGATCCATGTTGTACTTATACTGCTGGATAAATGCATCAGACAAATTCTGAAAGCAATGTATCTTTTCCTGGTCTAAACTCATATATCACTTGGCAGATGCTCCCTTGAGGCTATCCTGAAAGCAATGTATCAGTAGCTTATAATTTCCGATGTGCGGAGCCATTCGCTTGCAATACATGATCAAGTGAACTTTTGGATAAGTGGATCCCTCGTACTTGTCGAACATTGGCATTTTGAACTTTAGTGGAAACACCAAACCTGACACTAGACACATGTCTTTGGCGTCTGATCCAAAGGCATTGCTTCCTTCAATAGCTCTCATCCTCTTAGCCATGACGTCCATCTCTACCCTCAACTTCTCGTGTTTTTTGTCTTCGATCTCGGAACCATCAGGTACATCAAAGATTGGTTGATGGTTGTTGAAAATACGTCGAGCATGTGTCGGACCTCCCGCCTGGGTGAAAAGAGGATCTGTTATCGGAATAACTTGTGGCTGAAAATTGAATGGTTGAGGATTGCTGAGCGGAGGCAGAAAATCCATGGATATGCCGAACGAAAACTCCATGGTAGAAGGTGGAGCTGTAGGAGGAGTTACCGCTGATGTATTGATTTTAGAGACCACGGTATCCTGTGAATCCGTTTTTTATTTTATCCCATTGAGAACTTCCATAATCTGGATGATGTTGTCTTTGATTCCTTCGATGTTGTTGTCAATCTGGTTGATTCTTTGGTCGTGGTCGGCCATCTTCCTTTGAGCTCTGGCTTGAGTGTTGTATCTATGGGAACTCAGCGTGACTTCTTTCCTCCTCTCTCTCTCTCCCTCTGTCGGAAAAGAACAATAGATGAGCTGAGGAACCCATGCAAGACCATGCAGATGATATGTAAATGCAAATGCGAATGCAAATGCAAAACCGACCATTCAAGGAAAAACAACAATTTTGTTTACAAACAAAGTTAGAAACACACGTAACAACGTGCTGTAAAAAGCAGATTTTCATTGATAGGTTGAGATCCATTATAATAGATGGCTCTTACTAACAAGCAAGACCTTTCTTACAACAGAAGCAAATACAACAAAAGATTAAAATTTTAAAGGAAAAGCAGGAAATGGCGAAGTATCGATTGTTCTAACTAGACGATCCTTCTCCTTCTTGAGACCTGGGCTGGAGTTGATTCTGACAAATTATCTCCCACAGTTCAGCATTTTCACGTTCTGCTTTGACCAAAGCGTACTTTAGATCCTCCCTAGACATAAGAATCTCGGGCTCCATGGTAATCTCATATGTATGAGTGTAAAACATTCTCAATGCTATCTCCTTTGACCAAAGTAGGTAGCCCCTTGTAGTTAAACAACTCACATTCTCTTCTGGGGTCTCTCCTTGTAGAAGAGGATGACGCCAAGCAAAAGTAGCTTGAGTTTCAAGTTCTTTATTGCTGCCTTTTTCATAAAAACAGGCTCTTAGCATATCTGGCTCTGGCCTTATTGAATATCCATGCTGGCGGTGAGCAAGGATTGGATTGTAGCTGATTACTCCTTTAGTACCAATGAGGGGTACGTCTGGTAAATCCCCACAGCTTGGGATCATAATGACACCGCTGATCTTGGTATCATACCAGTTGATATCATAATGTCTGAGGGTTATTAGTTTTTCAACCCAGGCTTCTTTGTTGGGGAGGTTCCAAAGAACCTGAGTTCTAGGCAAGTGAGAAATAAACTACTTGCTGAGCAATGCCGTACAACATGAGAATTGCCTAAGGTCGTACACGTTTCGACGATGGATGGTGACATATGTATCTTCCAGCAGGGTGTTCATAGGATTCTTGATGATGAAGAGTCAGATGGCCTCTTCACTGATGAATTCGTCACAGCATGGGAAATGATATAAACCATGGATTAAGAATGCTAGGATTGCCTCGAAGATTCCCAGATTTCTGTTATCGTAATGAAATTCAGCCATCTCCATGAATGGTCTTGCTTTTATTCCAGAGAAACCACTCCTGGTTACCAATTCAGCGGGTAGCTCTGTTGGCCTGATGTGCAGTGCTTTGGAAAGGTATCTTCTTTTTGGTTTCCCATAATAAACTTTGAAGGTGAAAGGGATCCCCAGGTAAGCAGAGTATTCTTCTATTATTGGGAGCAATTAGAAATCTGGGAAGATAAAACAGTGATATACTGGATCATGGAACTCGACGAGTGCTTGCAGCATGTCCTCGTTGACTCGAGTGTTGAGTAGCAGAAGAAGATCTCCATACTTTGCGATGAAAGCGGTGGGATTCCTGACAAGGCCTGCCAGGATCCTGAGGCTACCCAGTCTTAGGTTTGGAAAAGGGAACCTACTTCATCGTTCCATATCAATGTCTCTAAAAGAAATTTTTTGAATTTCCTTGAATGGTTAGTAGAATGCAAAGATGTTAGTGCAAATGCGACTAGTTTTACAAAACTCAGAAGATCAATTGTGCCAAACCCACATTTCATTCATTTTTGGAAATATTTACAACTTTTGAGACACAATACAAAAATCCTAAGTTGCATCAAGAAACTAGGTTCCACAGCCTAAACTAAGAACTTCAGACGCGAGGCCTCTTCAACTTCTTCAGAATTGTATTCTCCATCACTAATTTATCCACTATTCCTTTCCAGGCTCCAGAGGTTGGAGGGATATTTGAGTATTCGTGAATGCTTTAAGTGGGCTTGATACTGAAGAAAAATAAATTCTCCTTTGTTGCTTCCCCATCAATCACTCGTCGTTCGAGACAATCTATCAATTCATCTTTTTCTTGTACTTCTCTGATGAGCCTTGTTGTTTCGGAAGAAAGCGCTTGATACTTTCCTTCCCAAGTATCCCTCTCAAGCTGAGCTCTTGTAAGTAATTCTTGGTATTCCTCCATCTTCTCAATGGGATTGACAGAGGATGACAACGTGATGACAATCTACGTATTCTTTCCTGGGAGATATGGCATTTTCAAATCCCTTGCTCTAGACTGGACCCATTGAGTAAATGGTTCAAATGCTACACAGTTTCTTTTTCCCAAGTCAGCTTTTGTCTTTTTCTGGATGTTCTCCCAAGCATCAACTGTGTTGTTTCTTGTATTTTCTGCTACTTCAGTGTTGAGATAAAAGAAGCCGGATAAGAGCATATTGGCGGGTTGTCTTTCATCAGAAATCCAAACTGATGTCTAGCCAAAGCTGGATTGTAGTTGATCCCTCCTCTTACTCCAATGAGTGGTATGTTTGGGAAGCTTCCGCACCGATCAAAATAAACTCCTCAGCCGTAGGCAGGATTATACCAATGAATATCAGCTTGTTTTAAGGATATTATCCTTTGAGACCATCTCCATCCATTGGGATTCTCTTTGAAAGCTTCGGTTTTCGGCAAATGGTTGACGAACCACTTGTACAACAGAGGTGCATAACAAATAATAACTCCCTTTCCTTGAAGTGTCTGATGATGAATTGAGTGATAAGCATCTCCTAAGAAGGTAGGTACAGGGTTGCCACTTAAAAATATGGTAATAGAAGGGAAATTGACGAATTCCTCAACTTCAGGAAACAATATTAATCCATAGATCAACAAAGCTAACATTGCTTCAAATGCGTCCATGCTCCCATCTTTGGCAAGGTAGGAAGTTTTCTTGGCGAAGGTAAGTTTTCCAATCCACTGTATGGTTTTTGATCCTTCACAGGGACTCCCACATAGTAGGCATACTCTTCCAAAGTCGTCATCAACTGATAGTCGGGAAAAGTAAAGCCATGATACAATGGATCATAGAATTGAACCAAAGTGTTAAGGATCCCTTCTTCCATCCCTGTCCTAATTAGGCTCAAAATCTTTCCATGACTTTTTCCAAATTCATCTAACACTATGGTCCCTAGCTTTCTCAAACAGGATGTATCAGGCTTCTTGAAATTGTATCTCTTGGTGTTTCTTATTCCAATATCCATGATATATCTAAGGTTTTGCACAAAGAGATCAACTGAGTTTTACAAAACCAGCTGCAATATGAAATGCCATGATGAGATGATGAGATGATGCACACACAACACAAAGACAAGTATTCACAAATATAATGCACATGCACGCACAAGGCTTCCTAAGCTCAAGGTCAAAGCATGGAGTTAAAAGGTCTACCCATCGCCAAGGATTTGTACTATGAGTTAATTTTTACCTGCCGAACGGGTTTTATCAAAGTTCCCAGAGTCATAGTAAATCCTTCGGATATTGTCAACCAACACAACTACTTACGTGAGTCGACAATATTATCAAGATAAACTTGTCTAAGTGTAGCATCGCGTGATAACTGTTGAGGGACTACTCCCTAACAGTTTCCGCACTACACCCTAAAAAGGCCAAGTGGGGTAAAAGTGTTACTAAAAGTCCTCAGCTTCACAAACTCTCAGGTTGAAACAATTAATGAATACACGACTACTCATGCATTTCTAATTATTTCAAGGAGGTCTCTATTGAGCGTGATTACATCATATGTCAGACTTATTGGGACTACTCCCAATAGCCCAACTATTGATCCTATCACAATCCTATCTCATGTGTCACTCAAATCCGGGTTAGGATTTATCTCACCACTCAAAGCACCCAATGTCCATAATACAAATATATTGACAAATATACATGTAAGCAAATATTCACAAATATAACATACAAATAAACAAAATAGGATAAGCCCTCAAGATTAAGTAATTTCCCTAGTGAAGTCGTCATTTCTGTTGCGGTGAGAATCATGATACCAAGCTATTGATTAACTTGAATCTTAATTCTTAAAATTCATAACCGGGATTTAATTTATCCAAAGGAAAGGTTAAATAAAGAAAGACCTTTTTGTGTGAATGATGAAAATCAGCTCCAATGATCCACAACTCCACTGTCACACAGAATGGCTTGAAAAATGGAAGAAAACCTAACAAATCCATGATTTTACAAAGCAACATGGTCCAATCTTTGTTACAGAAGTGAAAACTTGATTTGGACAACTTCTATATGTTATTTATGAAGTGTTAGAGGTGTTAAATGAGTTGGAAATGATATGTAATGAGTTATGGCTTGAAAGATGCAGAATGTTGACTTTTTTGGTTTTGGAGGTTGACTTTGAGAAGGGAATGGTTTTTGGTGAAAATGGTGGTTTAGACGGCTCTATAGGATCATTTATAACTTGTGTGGTGTGTTGGTAGGGATGTGAAATGGCTGGAAAATGATTTGGCACAAATTCTATCCAAGACAGTTTTTGGAACTTTGAAGTTTTGGCTTGGTTTGCAAGAAGGTTTGCAACTAATGATGGAGAGTGTTTATGGTTGGTTTCTTGGTTTCTCTTGTGTTTGTTTGATGCATATAGGCTGTGCTATTTATAGGAAAAGCCACATGATCAAGAGTGGGGACATATTTGGAGTTTTTGCTCTTTGGAGGGAAAATTGGAGAAAATTTGTCCAAGATCTTGGTGCTGCTAATCTTCAATGCTCTTGACTCATTGTGATGCACAAGACAAGTTTTATAAGGGAAATGGAAGTGACTGAAGTGTGGCTAGGGACTAGGGGAACTGCTGCTGCAGATTTCTTCTATGAAAAGTTTCTCTTTCCTCTTGATTTCTTTGATTAAAATAATGCCACTTGGTTGCAACTTGCCTTGCCAACTTGCCATGCCTTTCAAATCCTTCACTCCTTATGCATTTCTACTCATGATATTATCTAAATATCATATTAAGATTTAATTAAATGGTTGAGAATGACTTAGGTGGTTGGCAAGTTAATTTGTGACAAATTTGAAATGGTGCATTCAGGTGCTTGGACCCCAACTTGTCTCCTTCGAAACTCCTAGCTCACAAATGATATGAAGGAGTTATTTTACTTTTTGGAAAACCCTCATCATGCTCTACAACTTTCATGTTTTGGGAATTTTCAATTTCCAAGTGGAACTAGGTCAAAAACACCTTTGAAGTTGGTTGAAAACATGACTTGAAAAGTGCTAAAACTATGAAATTTCACTAAGTGTTTTCCCCTCTTGCATTGATTTTGACCATAACTCCAAATCTATTTATATTTTGCATATAGGTCACTTTTTTCCACTTTTTTATAACTTGTCAAGAACTTTCTAGCAAGCTTTGAACCACTCCAATTGGATATGTGGTTAAAAAGTTATGGTCTTGCCCCTTTCAAAACCCTAATTTCCCGATTTTTTGATTACTCTTCAATATTTGATCCAATTGTCACCAAAATTAATGAATAGATGTGATATAACATTAAGAACATGATTGCCCTTAATTTTTGGTCAAAACCCTTTTGGTCAATAAGTTGACTTTTCGGTCAGACGAACCGATCGATTGGAGAACCCTGAATCGACTATTGATGTTTTGAGTCCCCTGAGGTCTTGAAACTTCTTGAGTGGACTTCAAAAAGTCATATAAGCTTCATGGCCTATGATTCCATCACTGGAGTACCATTTAAATCAAAAGTCAAACCACAATTGACTTTTCCTAATCAGAAACCCTAATCGGGGGGTTCTGGACTGCACTGCTCTTGTTCATTGGGTGACAACCTCAAATTGGATTCATACTTGATCAAATGTAATATCTTTGATGGTGTGGGGACTTATTTCATGGAGAATCAATCCAAGATATTGGCTGATTAAACCATCGAAATCCTGATTCCTGACTATATAGAACCATAATTCACCTGTATCTCGACAAAGACAAACTTGAAACAGGTTAAGGTTAGATAAACAAATGATGATGCTCTTAGAATGATGATGAAGATCTAAGGGTTCAAATTTGGGGTATAATAATTGGTACGTTACTCAATATACAAGGAAAGTCTAAGGGTGACCTCTAATCACTAAATTAAGCCTTGAATTCAATCTAAACATGATTAACAAACTTGTCTAGGTTGATTAGAGCCTTGAAACTCAAGTTTTGAGTGAGTTTTGGGAGTTTTCAAGTCACACTTTTCTCATGTTGCAGGTGTGCATGAATTCACTTCAATTTGCATCATTCACCCTCCCTTAACATTCAGAAAGCTTCTTCTATAAATAAGGGACTCATTCCACTCATTTCCACAAACTTTGATAGCCAGAATCACCCTGCTGAGATTCCATTTGAACTCTTAAGCTTGAATTTCGAATTTTCATTTCCACACCCTAAACACCTAAATTCTCCATTCAGTTAGCTTTACCAGCATTCAATGAAGCTAACCAGCTCAAGAACATGAAGGATTATGGCCTGAATCAAGCTCCTGGACTCCATTTTCAGAGCTTTGAAGTTGAACTTCAACAGGTACAATTCTTAACCATTTCAACTCAAATTTGTTGCTAAGATGTAGTCCTTAATATGCCGATGTTGTTAGGAATATTAGATTTTAGTTTTGGTTGAGTTTTGATGTTCAATTTTCAAATTCGTGTTTGCTTTTTCTTCTGTTTTTTTCAAATCGAGTTAGCTATGGTTTAAAGAAATATGATGCGATGATAAGGTTGAGATCATCTTGAAAAGACGCATTAAATGAAACCACTATGAGCTCCAATGGTTATGGTTTGATGGATCCACGATTTTCAGCATTTCTCTGAGATTTTTTAGGGGCTGGAGGTTGAAGATGATGATCTCACCGTCCATCACGCCACTTGTTATAATCTGGTGTGTTTGACTTTTGCTGGTTGAAAATTATGAGATTAATTCAGATCCACCGTGGGTGCGCGCTTTCTGGCCTTTGGATTAGCCACATCATTTAATGAAATCAGATCAAACACATCTTTTTTTTTCTGTTTTATTTTCTTTTTCTATTTTGTTTTTAAATTCATTTTATTTTGAGAAATTCATAGAGAATTCATTTTTAATCAGAAAAATACCAAAAAATTTTCTAAAATTTCCTTTTATTTTTATCTTTCTGACATTTATTTTTGTGCATTTTTATTCTTCCATTTGCTATTTTTCTTTAATTTTAATTAGTTTAAAATTATTTTTAATCATTTTAAAATTATGAGAAAAATATTATATGATCCTATGATGGTTTTGAATCTATGGTGATTTTTTTTTTGTTTTTTATTTCTGGTTTTTCTATTTCAGGATTTATTTGGTTTAAAATTATTTTTGAGCCATTTAAAATTATGAGGAAATTAACACATGATCCTATGATGGTTTCTGACCTATGGTGATGTTCTTGGATTTTTGTTTGTGTTCTAACTATTTTCCATCATTTTTTAGATTTTATTTTCCTTTTTATTTGATTTTAAATTGCAAAAATTGATGTGATCTTGTTTTTAATCCATCCTAGGGTGATATTTTGTCCTTCTTCATGACCTTTGAGTTTTAATGTTTGTTTGATTGTTGCTTTCCATTTGTGGATGATTTTGATGTTGGATTCCTCTAGAGGCATGTTTGGTTTCAACTTGTATGATTTCTTGTATGTGCATGTTTGAATGTTGAACTTGTTGATCATTTTGGATGTTATGTGGCTTCACTTTGTTTTCATGCCATGTTCATATGCTTTTTCCTTTTGGAATTGATTATGCATGTTTGTTTGGTGTGGTGTTGACTTGTGTATGTCTGGTATGCATAACTTGTTGCCTTGAGCCCCCTCTTTGATCATTGATATGACTTGAGTATGTTATGTTGTGCTTGCTTCCCTACCACGTTTTTGTACCATTTGATTTCATCTCATCTTGCTTTATATTGGTGAATGTTTGTTTGATGTTGATTTGATGATGATGCTTGCTTTGTTTGAGATTGAAATGAATGTGTTTGTTGTCTTCATCTTGGTTTGATAATGACTTCTTGTTTTTCCATTCTTCATTCTTCTTATTTCTTCATCTTTCTTTTATTTTTGGAACTTGTTTAAGTTTTATTCTTATTTTCATTTGTGATTAAATTGATTGGTGTTTACTTGTGCTTGCTCACATGATCCCTTAGGATTCCTAGTCCTTCTGTTTAAGATGGGGGTAGGAGAGACATTAGGCTTTCAATTCATTGCTTTTTCCCCTTGTGTAACCGAATCCCGAACCCAAGATTTGGTTACGATGACCTTGTTTTTTTCCCATTCTTCTAGGTTTTCTTTGATCGTTTCCTTTCCCTCTCTTTGGGATAAATAACATTTGGTGGCGACACTTCTGTTTGTTTCGTCGGCCCTTTTCGCAGTTGCGACAATGATCAAACAAAATACCCAGATATGAAAAAGATGGTTGATATGTAAGTGATGAGATTGTTCTGAATATTCGTGTGTATATTTATTTATTATGTGAGATTGTTCTAAATATTCGTTTATATTATGTTAAATTGCTACAAATATTCTGATCATAGAGACAAGCTTGAGTACCAAAGAGTAAAGCAAACAACATTACATGGATCAGAGTGCAGGTATATATTTTCACAATTTTGATTATAATAGTGATGCTACTTGATAAAAACAAGTTAAACTATATATATATATATATATATATATATATATATATATATATATATATATATATATATATATATATATATATATATATATATATATATATATATATATATATATATATATATATATATATATATATATATATATATATATATATATATATATATATATATATATATATATATATATATATATATATATATATATATATATATATATATATATATATATATATATATATATATATATATATATATATATATATATATATATATATATATATATATATATATATATATATATATATATATATATATATATATATATATATATTCGTTATTTTTTTCTATGTGTAGTGTCCTCGTCAGCGCAATGGTATAGATTGCAGTTACTTTGTATTGAGGTTTATGAAGGAAACTCTTCATTTGGGTCAAATAGAGATTCCAAACACGGTATGGATTTATAAGTTATGATTTATTTTAATATTTAGCGGATATTTCATCTAATATTAATTAGTTTTAAATAAATCATGCATATTATGTACTACTTTGATGAAATCAAGTGTGCTACTTACTCGAAAGATAAACTGGAAGAAATTAAGGAGGATTGATGTTAATACATTCTTGAGACGAGAATTATATAAGGTATATTGTATTTCTTTATTTTGTGTGAAGTTTATGGTCTTTATAGATTTTTGTTGTTGCGATGTTCTGTACTATTGGATAGGAATAGCTTTGGAAGTTGTTGTATAGTTTTGCAAGTTGTTGTATATATACTTCTAGAAGTTGTTGTGAGGATTGATGGAACTTGTAATTATGTATAATGAATATTTAGAAGTTAAAGGTTTTGGAAGTGGATATGTTTTATTAGAATTATGTAGGTTTATGTTGAATTATAATGGTTATGAGGCTTCTGTTGAATTAAGCAGGTTTATGTGTTGAACTATAATGGTTATGAGGTTTGTGTTGAATTAAGAAGGTTTATGTGTTGAATTATAATGATATATATAAGGCCTATGTGTTGAAATAAAGTTGTGTTGAATTATTGGTTATAAGCAGGTTTATGTGTTGAATTATAACGGTATATAGCCTATGTGTTAAAATAAAGGCTTGTGTTGAATTATAATGGTTATAAGCAGGTTTATGTGTTGAATTATAAAGGTATATAAGGCCTATATGGTTTGTGGTTCCATTTTATAAGTAAAAAAAAAGACTTATGCCAACGCTTTTAACAAAAAAAATGCATAATAGACAATGCTTATAACAAAAAAACGCTTCCAAAAAAAGTGCTTTTTAAAAAAGTGCTTTTGAAAATATCCAATAACGTGAATAAAAGAAAGCGCTGCCAAAAGTGTACCTAAGGCAGCGCTTTTACAAAAAAGCCCTGCCAAAAACCTCAACAAAATATACAATAGAAAGCGCTTTCAAAAGCACTGCCTAAAGGGGGGGAAATTAGAGTGCTTTTTATAAAGAAGTGCTGCCTAAAGGGGGAACCTTTAGTAGCGCTTTTACCTTAAAAAAAAGTGTTGCCTTTACCTACAGCAGCACCATTTTAGTCAGTGCTTTTAAGCGCTGCTAAAGGTCTTTTATGGCATAGTGCACATTTCCATTTTTCTGTTTATAAAATGCAAAAAAAAAAACAGGGATCACAATATTTGAATGCGAAAAACGTCTTTTATTTATGATAAAGTACAAATAACAAACAGACCCAACAGAAGGGTCACTACGTCTTGGGAAAAATGTAGGACTGAACATAATCAAAACAGTGAAAATTACTTTGCAGTTGTAACTTGAATGACTTCCTCAGTAGTCCAGTTGCACAGCTTCTAGCCGGGAATACAAGGACGAATCTAAGCATCCATGTCTTTGTTGCTATCACCTTCATCGTCCCCTATGGCATGAATCCTGTCAAATATGACTCCACCACTGGTGAATTAAACAGGTCCCCTGTATCTTGGAGGTTCTTAAGAAGAATTGGAGGGCTTGTACCCTAGGCCATAGGGGACGATGAAGAGAGAGAGGGGGGGGGGGGGGGGGGAGAGAGCGCTTTTAATGAAAAAGCGCTTCCTAAAGGTGACATTAGAGAGCGCTTTTATAAAGAAGCACTGCCTAAAGGGGGGACCTTTAAAAAAAGCGCTGCCTTTACCTACAGCAGCGCCACTTTAGTAAGTGCTTTTAAGCGCTGCTAAAGGTCTTTTATGACATAGTGCACATTTCCATTTTTCTGTTTATAAAATGTAAAAAACAACAGGGATCACAATATTTGAATGCCAAAAACGTCCTTTATTTATGATAAAGTGAAAATAACAAACAGACCCAACAGAAGGGTCACTACGTCTTGGGTAAAATGTAGGACTGAACATAATTAAAACAGTGAAAATTACTTTGCAGTAGTAACTTGAATGACTTCCTCGGTAGTCCAGTTGCACAGCTTCTGGCCGGGAGAGTTTTGTGGATCTCCCCATCCACCTCAACGTACTTGAAGAATGACAGATGGATAACCATTATATCATCTTCATCGCACACCGTAACAACATTTCCTTCCATCATATATTTCAGCTTTTGATGCAAAGTTGACGTAATTGCTCCAGCGGCATGTATCCATGGTCCGCTAAGCAGGCAGCTATACACCGTTTGGATATCCGTTATGTAAAAAGTTGCACAAAAACTTCGAGTCCTACCTAAATTGGTATGGTAATCTCTCCAAACACAGACCTTTTTGAACCATTAAATGCTCTCACTACCAAATCACTTGGCTTACATATTAACCCCCTGGTGTCCAATTTCATTAACGCCTTCTTTGGCAACACATTGAACGACGATCCTGTGCTAACCAGGACATGAGATAATAATGGTCCTCTGTACTCCATGGAAATATGAAAAGCATGGGTATGATTTCTCCGAACAAGAGTTGAATCTAGGTCGGTGAAACCTAAACCATTGCCAGTGTTGACGTGCGCCACAACCCCTTCCAATGGTTAACTGAAATTTCTTATGGTACATAAGCTAAATTCAAGATACTTAATAAAGCATTTCGGTGTGCCTCTGAACACAACAGCAAAGACATAATGGAAATCTTCGAAGGAGTCAGATTCAAGTGATCCACAATCTTGTAGTCACTCTTACAAATTAGCCTCATAAACTCCTCAACATCTTTAGAGAAAAAATCACTACCAGCCTGTTGTTGCACATTCTCTTTAACCAATGCCTTTCCTTTACTTATCGGTCTTATCAATATTAGCATCAGAAGGAGAAAAGACCCTTCAACTTCGAGTGATTCCACCTGCACCAACTGTGTCTCAACAGTAGAACCACCATATGACGAACTAGTCAACTCTTGCTTCTGCCTGTTACAAAACACTTCTGCCCCATAGTTCCATGGGATGCCTTTGGTGCTCTCATACGGCACAGGTCCTGGAACAGTAATGATCATCGACGCTAGCCTAAGAGGCGCTAGAATATTTATGGTCCGATAAGCAATTCAAGTGATCCACAATCTTCCCCTACAACTCTGTCAAATTGTACATAACCATAATCAATCATCCTCTGGATATTGTTCCTCAATAGAAGATAACCCTGGGGTTGCACTTCACATTTGAACAATCAGTAGAACATCCTGGGAATACTCCCCCCTTTAACAAATTGTCCTTCACGAAACTCAACGGAGTCTTCAAATCCTTAATATCCATTATCAAATTCAATATTTCCCCATCAATAGCATCATTCGCTCTTACCACACCATGATTTGGAATTGGGTTTTGGTTCTGTCGTACCTCGAAAAATATGATCTCGCGATGGACGCGGAAAAAACGTTCGAACAGAGCCACCACCGAACTTTATTCATTCCAAGGAAGGAATAGGAAAATATCGATAAAACCTTTAAAGAGATAAGAACGTGTCATCGCAACCAAATTCTAGGTTCGGGAGTCGATTACGCAAGAGGGAAGGTATTAGCATCCTCTATGTCCGTTGTACTCAACGAGAACCTCTTAATTTGATTCGAGAGAAAATTTAGATAGATTGTTTGTTTCCTTCAAAGGATTCACTTCTAAGGGGAGAATGGGTGGTTTTTTATTAGGTTGCTCGCCAAGGATTGGGGTCCTTGTACCTACGTACTCCCTCGTGCAATGGAAAAGTCAGAGCGTCGTAGTTCGTGGGACTACAGGTAAAGGTTTGTGTTTTTTAGGCGAACAAATTTTTAGGTCACATTCTAACTGCTAAAATTGGCTTGTCTGCTCGCTAGGGGAGGCTGAAGCACTAGTTCATATGCGTGGAAGAAAGGACTAAACAATGTTTATTTGAAACGTTGTTTGATAGATTAAAGTGCATTAAGGATTTGATTGAGAAAAAGAGTTTGATTTGAGTAGTTTTTAGGGGTTCGGTCGCACGAGAGAGATAAAATAAGGTTTACTTGGTTGAGTATTTTGAGGGAGAATGACGACTATTTGATAAACGAGACGCCTGCCTCGTAACCAATTAATCGGGGCATTATTGGAATGCTAGATTGCAACGACACCTTTTTCATTCACTTAATTACGAAATTTTATTTGTAGGACAATGAATGAATTTGTCCAAATAACTAGCGCAAGTGTTTTAGGGACAAAAGGTCGAGCAACCCACAACTCAAGGCGTGTTTCCCAAGAGCGGTCACTCAGGAATTCGAGGAATGCGAGACTCCAAGAACTCAATTCTTTTGCAATTTATTAGGAAAATGATTTGAAAGATTAGGGTATTTTAAAACGGATTGAGTTAAGATTAAATGAAAGACCGAAATGCTCACAACCCAAGGCGTGCGCCTTAAGAGCGACCATTCAAGAACCCAAGAAGTGTTAGAACTCAAGAATTTGATATCTCCAATATTAATTGAGAAAATATCTTTTGAGAAAATTAGATTAAGTGTTTTACTCAAATTAGGGTTTTAATGTATTAAAGGTTTTAAAAAGAATTAAGTTTTTTAAAAGAATCGGAGGATTAAGTATCTTAGAAATGAAAGAGGGGACGAACACAATCCAAGGTGTGCGCCTCAAGAGCGTTCGTTCAAAGATCCAATGAGCGCTAGACCCCAAGAATCCACTACTTTCTTTGATTAATAAAGAAAAAGTTTTTGAAGTGTTGTATTAATTAATTAGGAAGTGTGATCTTGACTTAAAAAGGTTAAGTGTTTTAATCGACTTAAGTGAAGATTAAACATTTCTTAAGTCTTTAATAAATGAAAGGAGAAATGGACACAACCCAAGGCGTGCGCCTCAAGAGCGTCCATTCAAGGACTCAAGAGGTGCTAGACCTCAAGAGTCCACTACTTTTGTAAGAATATAGTTTGAATTGTCCTATATGAAGAGATTGAGTAATTAGTAAAGATTTCATTAAATAAATGTTTTTTAAGTGCTATAGAATAAATTGAATTGAGATAATTAGATTAAAGTTAACAATTAATCACTTAAGTATTTTAATTAACACAAATTTATTTATTTGGTTAATAACAAGATATAAATAATATTGTAATTAATCCTTAAGTTAACTAAATCTTGCTTAAACAAATAATTCTAAACCCATTCCTTAACAATCCTATTAGGCCCAATGGACTTATAATTATTCAGCAAAAACTGAAAAGAAAGAAAAAGAACAGATTGGGCTCGGGTCATCAGAGACCCGATTTGCCCTTATGGCCCATGCGAAAATCTCAAAGGGTGTCGAGAATGTAAACAAAACCTAGCCGCCCATCTTAAATGAAAGTTCATTAATAATGGCTGACCAGCCAAGTAAATGGGAGCCACGCGTGCAGACAAAATCCACACATATTCCAAGTCTCATAATGAAGCAATGGTTGGCAAATTCCAAAGAAAATAACAACTTAAAAAATGTCATGATAAAACAACATTTTTAAAAACCAAACTTAGAGCATCCACACTCATTATCCCCACTTTGATTCTTTAAATGGGGTCCACGTAATTTTTTATATTATATTCCACTTTAATATTTTCTAAACAACTCAAGTATATTTTTTAAATATCCATACAATCCATCAAAAACTCTAAAATGGGTCCCACCAAATACCTTACATTTAATTAAGAAACGTTCTCTTGCAGAACAACGTTGGCAAATTAAATCACAGTTAAAATTGTCAAATATCCATCAATTTCTCATAAAAAAGCTTTGATTTTTGTGAAGGAACGATGACATGGCATTGATATTTATGCTCTTAAATCCCCAACGAGATCTATTCGATTTCAACTATCTTCTCTCACCCCAACATTATCATGGTCTCCCTCTCTGCAATTCTGCTTCCTAAATCCTCAGCGCCTCACAAATCAAAACAAAACCTAAACTCTAGAATAAAAAATTGAACCCAGAGTGATGAATGCAATGGGTACGCGATTGATGTTCAGTTTAATAAAACCAGCATAGAGAAGTAATGAGGTCAACAAAAAAAGGTGAAGAAAGTACTTGGCCAGAGCGACTCCGATGACGTTTCTTCCGGCGAAGCTGAAGTGAGCTCGCGGTAAGCACTCTCTCAATCTTCTGCTTCACTTCTTTTCTATATGTTACCCTTCTTTTTTCTATCTGCTATACTTCTGATTCTTTCGGCTAAACTTATGATTTCTAAGTGCTATGATTGGGTTAGCTCTAAGTGATTTGAAGTTTTAGGGTGAAGCTTCAAATACTCAATGGTAAGAGCTTTGAGAATGGGTTTGAGGTTAGATTCCGGCAGGGTAACAGTAGATTTTCAGGGTCCTCTTTTGTTAATGATTACGCAGATATTTATAAGGGAATTTGGGGTGTACTTGATATGTGTGAGTCAAAGGAAAAAATTGAGGAATGTTCCTTATTACATGTGTGAGTATTAGCTGTAAATTTGAATTTCGTTTAAGAAGATTTTGCTGAAGGACTTTGTGGGGATCTTGAGTGGTGACTCACCTCTTTTCTGTTTTTCTGTAGTGAGATGAATTTCTTTCTAGAATGTGTGATTTTTAAATGACTTTTGTGTGAATGCGTGGCCTGATTTTTACTACTGTAAAACTAGACTTGGTGTTGTAGGAACTTATTTTTACTGCTAGGACTTTATCCTTAATGGCATGATTTATTTTCATTTAATCACAACAATAACCTTCCTTAATTTCTTGCTTTGTAAACATTTCCCTCTATACTGCTAAAACTCTGTTCTTGCTTTTTTTCAGATAATCCTCAATTTTTTTCATGGTCATTGATCCTTTTGCAGAGAATTGAAGCCTAGCCAATAATGCAGTGGAACTCAAGCTCTGTCACCATTGAATGAATGGTAGATGTTTGACACTTGTTTTATCATTCAATTGAGCATAGTAAGTGAACTTCAAGCCTTCGTAACATTAGATTTCATATTTCCCTAAGCTCTTGAAAGTGATTTCTGATCATGACTGGTATTATACCTTATGCGTGTCATGATGTGAAACCAATTTTATTATTGATGAAGATATCTTGAAAGCTTCATGACTTGCATTTTTTGTGGTTCATTCTCAAGGATTGACTTTGCACCACTTCAAATGATGTTATTCATGTTTTGCACCCTTGAATTTTATTATTACTGTCAAGTCATGTTTTGTAAGATATTTGGACCCTTTGAATTGAGGATGTTACATGAGATCTATGACTGTTATAGATGGTGTACGTTCATGTGAATGACTTTCTTTTCTTTATTTTTATTGTGTTGTCACTAGTTTGCTTATACTAACCAACTTTCATATTTTTTTCATGTGTGTTACATGAGTTATGTACGAGAGTAAAGCATCATGTCCTAACTTAAAAGTGATAGTAAGACGAATGAGGAAGTTTGGGTGAGTCATGAGAAATGGCTTGATGGATAACTTGAAAAACTTGGCAAGATGTTCATGGAATCCATGGAAGCAACCTTGAAGGTTTTCTAAGTCTAGATCCAAGTGTTGTAGTGTGTATTCTTGAGTCTTGTCACTTGTGTTGTTTTTTTTTGTCAAATTTGTTGCGTTTTGAGCCAATGACTATAATTATGTTTGACTTAAAAATAATTATAAGGTGAAATGAACTTTGGAGTGGTGTGATAGCCTCCACAACCTATCACCGTTCTAAGCATGTATGAGCAACTTTTGAATATAAGTTTGTGTGCTTCATAATTCTTGATTGGTAAAAGGATTACACATTCCTTGACCCCTGTAGCACTCTAAAATTTTCCCATCATTTTCCTCTATCTTGGTTTACGTTTCATATCATTCTTGCATTGGCATTTGCATATGGCATTAATCTTAGACAGGGGATCGAGATATCTTATCCAACAATCATAAGAAGAGCTTACTCTTCAAAGCTCAACTAAGAGTTCATGCTCATCTTTGTGGCAATCTTAAGTCATAAGGCTCCCTCATCATCAAGACAATTTTCACAATCACTTGAATAAAGAGCACACACATTAATTCTCTTCCTCTTACCTCATGGATAACTGATTAGGAATTTTGATTCAAAGAAGATTTGGGCATAACATGTTTCTAAAGCTCAACACACACCTTGGGGGTCCACTACATGTGTTATGTGTCATCACAAAGCATCACAAGAGCCTCAGTCAATAGAAATGGTCCTCGAGTTTCATCTGGTCAACAAAAGTCAACTATGGTTCAATGGAGTCAAAAGCCTTGGATCTCAAGGTCAATTAAGAGCATGATATATGTTTTAAAGTGATTTCGTGTGTTTGAAACAAGGAGAATCAAGGAGAAATATGAAATTAAGAGTTTGACTAAATTGGGATTTTGGTGGAAATGTTTCTTAGTGTAGAAAACCAGAATTCTAGCCATCTTGCAACTTTCGTAATTTTCTCGTTGATCGCGACTTTCTATGTCTAATACAACCTAACTGCAAGTGCACAGTCTATCGCGTAGTAATAATAGATATCGATCCCACAGGGACTCGTAATCAAACTAGTGTTCTCGGGAGTTACTATGTTTAGCTAGGTAGATAATGTTTAAGGGAATAAGATTGTCACTAAAGGGAACTAAAAAGGTTACTTAGATTATAATTACGTGAATCGATATGCAGTAATTATGTTCTTCGGGGATTTGACAAGTTACCGGTATATGAAATATTTTTCAGAGTTTATTTAAGCAGAAAATAGTGATCTGAAGACTCTCTTCTCACGATGGTTATTGACGCTAATCATAATTCTAAGGGCCAAACGTACGCTTTCGTGTCCCATTCGGGGTTTAAACTATTTTTTGGAAATCTCTAAGTTCTAATTCATTTTAAAGTGCTTTCGCTGTTATTAAAACGAATGACTAGTGTTTACTATCTAGTCTTGCCGCAGCTTTCGCTTGTTGGTTCGTACCTTAATTAATTTCCCACTTTCGTGGCAAAACTACTTTTAAATAAGTTCTCGCTTTCGCGACGAAGTTTATTCAGTAAATTAATTTAAACACTCAGACCATAAACAACTTTTGAGAAAGAAAGTTTTCAACCAGTTATTATCAAATCCCTTCCGAATTATTATTACATATCGATTACTTTGATTTAGCTAGACATGGATTTGGGAAAGGTAAAACATAAATAAAAACAGTAAATAATAACATGCATCATAATAAAAACTAAAATTACGATTAAAATTAGAAACATGTAAATATTCCAATTGACCTTTGGGCAGATCCTCCACAAATGTTGGCAGGATTCTGGTTTTTATGCCAATTGATCGTACAAGGGAAATAAGAATTACAGAATATCAAAGGAATGTAGAAAAAGAAAAGAGAAACAAATAAGAATAGAAAAACTGGAAAGGTTGCTCTGAAGATAAATTGGTAGCACTTCGTTGTCTGAATGCGGCTCTCTTTCTTAGTTCCCCTCCTTCCCTTTTTATAGAAATAGAATTATAACGGTTATAACTTGAAGAAGGTGGACTTTGAGGCAGAATTATCAGGGAGTAGTGGTCCACTATTTGGGACTTGGAACTGCTTCTTGAACGTGCATTTGAAGTTGGGCGTTTTTTCCTGCATGACGGTCGTCATGGTGTGTGACGGTCGTCACTCGTGTGACGGTCGTCATGGGGCTGTGACGGTCGTCACAACAGCAAAATATGCATTCTGCGTTTTTCATGTTGTTTTCATCCTGTTTTCGTCCATATTTCATCTGTGATTGCTTCTTTTCTTCATATTGCTTTGTTTAGACGCGATTATCAAATACCTGCAAAATATCAGACAAATAACACAAAAATAACCCAAAATCGGATCGAAAACAGTTAAACATCAGTTGAATTATGCATCAACATATATATACGATTTCGTGTTATCACTCGTCCTTGATCCAATGAAGAAAGATTTGTTATCAAATTAAAGGGGACATCATGAACTACAAGTTTATGGAAGGAGGCATGTCCAAAAGACACATAGTTCGAGAGATATGATGAACTAAAGTTGAGAAAATGTAGATTTTGACATTTCAACACTTAGAATTTTTTCTAAGTGTAGAAATTCAGCTCGAAGTACCTACTTTCAAGCCCATCTTTCATGATGATCCAAGTTTCAAATGAATCTTTCCTGAACATGAAAGTTCTAGAGCATCCTCCAAGCTTTCTTTTTAGTACTAGAACTCTTCCATTGGATGTATATAACTCGAGTTGTGTGCTTTTAAAGTCAAGATGTCAATGATGTCAAAAGTTTCATAATTTGGATTTTTTCTAAGTTATCTTGGGCAGAATTTTATACATGAATTACACTCCATTTTTATCAAACTTCAAAGGCTTATTTCACCTGTCCCTCAACATGAGAATTGTTCATTATGGTCTTAGCTTTTCATTGCATACAAGAACTCACCATTTGAGCCAAAGTTCATCAAGATATTATGCTTCAAAGATGATTATGTGAATTTGGTTTTAATGCACTATTCTTGAATTTATTTTCTTGCATGAAGTTTGGACATTTCTTGCAGCATGGTTTGCTACAAATCCACACACACATAATACCTCTCTTTTGCTCACAAAATCATTTTCCAAAAAAACCAAACAAATCATGTACCACTCATGCTTGCTTTTTTCACCATATTACCACAGTAAGAGAAATTTCAAACTTGCACAACAAGTGTGCTATCTCCACCCTTTCATTATGATTTTTCTCCCCTCTCATTTCCACTCACCAAGGACACAACAAAACCACCCCATGCATGCGAAATTCGGATTCCACCTCACACCCACTCAAAATGGCCAATTTTTCAAACAACTTTATTTCTTTGTTTTGGGCCACAAATCACTTCAACCCATCATATAAATACCTTATAAACCCTAGATGAGAGGATATAGGCTTCATTTTTCAGAGTTCTAGGGCAAAATATCTCTCTTTTTCTAGTGAGTTTTCATTTTCGCTTTGAGTTTTCTACACTAGTTTTTTCATTTCTTTTGAGTTATCTACCATCCTTGGGGTCTCTAAAGGAGGAATATATGGTTTTCTTCAAGCTTGGCTCAAGTTGTTCAAGATTTAAAGAGCCATCAGAATTTTTTTCGTTAGGTAACAACTCAAACTTTTAGTCTCATTTGATTGTTAGAAGCATGTTGGGACATGGGCTGAAGTCCTATCTCGTGTAGGCTCTGTTTGTGCATGAATATGTGATTTTCATTTTTTGGATGCACATTTTGTTGCTTGTTTTCTAGAGTTTTTAATGGTTGTTTTTGGAAACTAATGGCATATTTGAAATCTACATGAAAAATCTTTGAGAATGGTACCCATGTTGTGTTGATTTGTTGAAGTGGAAATTTATGTGCACCACTTTCATGGTGGTTTTTCTTGAGCTTAGAGACTTTTTTTTTGGAATTTTTGACTGGATATTCGGATTCTACGCGGAAAAACATGGGGGGAGTGGTCTCGAAAAGCCGCCACCGGCGACATCAACTACCGGTGGCGGCGGCCGGTGCCGTTTCGGCGAGCCCCACGGTGGCTCTGGCAAACAGCCGTGGTGGAGGAAGGTGGTCTGATTGGACCAAGGTTGTGTTGGAGAAGATGAAGTGTGTTTTGTATTTTAGTGTTTAATGAAAATGTGACCAATTGATTTTGTTACATGACATAATATTATGTTACTATCTTTTATTTTATTTTGTCACATTAATTAACTTGGGCCCATACTGTTACTTTCTGCACCCCTATTTTTGGGCCCAGTTTCGTGGCCCCTTTCCAGACTTGCTGTTGCACCCTTCTTTCTTTTGCTCTTTTATTCATTTTTTTATTTTGTTTTCTTTTTGTTTGTATTTTATTTTAATTGATAATAAAATGATAAAATTAAACAAAAATATGTTTATTAATCTTTGGTATGTTATTTATTTTTTGACTAATTTTATTTTATTTTGTTATTTTATTTTGAATTAATTTGACAAGTGTTTTTACATGTTTACCCCTTGAACAAGACTTTGTCGTTTGACGACTTTTGAAACACTTCTTGGCCCAATATTTTTACCATGTTTGGAAATTTGCTTGATGATTCTTTGAGTGTGGCTTTGATGCTTTGGTGGTCATATTTAATTACTTTTCATGTGGTTTCCTTTGACTTTTGGTTTATGCCCGATTAGTTACACATACGATTTTGTATGGCTTGGTTTGGTGTTATATTTAAAAAATATCTTTGAGATCCTTTTCATGATGAACCTTTACTATTTTAAGTTGGTTTGAGCTTTGGTCTCATCTTCATTTAATTATTTTCTTATTTATGGTTGAATTTCCAAGTTAATGATGTTTTGGCCTCACTCCTTCGGTGTTCCTAACCTAATTCTTTGAGTTGCTTTCTTGTATGGTCAAAGGGATGATTATGTTTTCTTATAGGTTTTTAAATGACATGTTTAAGTGTTTGATTCCAATTATTTGATATCCATTGGATGACCATTTCTCATCCATTCTTTCACTTGATTTTGTTATTCCTTCAAATAAGCGTTCCAAGTGTTTTCTTGAGCATAATTTGAACATGATCCTTCTTGAGTTTGGTTAATGACTTGGATATGAATATGATGTGTATCATTTGTGTTTGTTTCTGACCTTGATGATATGGTGTGTCTTGTTTGATCATTTATGCCTTGTGGTTTTCTTGAACATTTCCTTTTCTCTAAGGATAATTTTGGTATGTGCTTGCCTAGTCTTGGTCTTTACTTTGAGTTTGATTTTTGAAACTTCTTCTTATGGTTAGTGTGTTGATGATATATTGATATGCATGTACATGTTGCTACCCATTTGGATTCATGTCTTGAGTTTACCTGTTTACATCTTTGAGGTGTGTCTTTACATGATTGTTTGTGTAACAATTGATTGTGTTCGGATATTGATGCGTAATTTGAATCTTTTTGCTCATCCTTTGACCATTGACATGAGTTGAATATATCTTGACATTTCTACTTCCCTACCTTGTTTCTCATATCATTTGAACTCGTTTCATTATGCTTGATGATTGAAAATGCTTCTTGTTTGATTTTAAGTCATTCGTGTATGCATCGGTGCTTTATTTTGTTTATTTGTTTTGACTTCTAATCTTCGGTTATGGTTTGACACGTGAGCACATGTTGATACTTTCACAGGATGTTAATGTTTTCTTTGTATGTTTGAACCTAGTGTTTGTGCTTGTGTGACACTTATGTCTTATGGAGTGAATTTCTTGTTTGTTTACGTGTTGTTGCACCTTCTCCTTCATCTCTCTTTCTTCTTTCTTCTTCTCTTGAGACTTGATTAAGTCTTGAGTTTGCTTTCATTTATGATTTATTAGTATGGTGTTTACTTGTGTTTGTTCATATGATCCCTTAGGATTCCTAGTCCCTCTATTTAAGATAGGAGTCCGAGAGACATTAGGCTTTCAATCGTTTGCATGATAAAAATTAGGATAGTCCCACTTTGACCTCAAATCTAGGTCCATCATTTGTATGATAACATTAAGTAGACTTCCCTCTCATCCCATCCTTAGGACCATCTTGTATGATAACATCAGGGTTTTCAGTTTCCCTTTAGTGTTTCCTTGTGTCTTCTCTTCTCATCTCAAACTTCTTTAAGACACGTAATAAAGAACGAAAAATGTTGTATGCTACGAGCCTTAAGTACATGGGGAATGATGAGTGGGGGGTTTCTCCTCACTTGTCTATAGTGTTTAGTGTATTCCCTTTGGGAGATATGCAACGCATTCTCTCTCGTGTCATAGTATTTAGTGCGACGTGAGTCTCAAACTATCTCAATCCACTTCACTAAAACTAACAAACCAAATTCAAATCTTTTTATCCTTCGTGATTGTTCTTCAAACCATTTTCAGAAAAGAGTACATTGTTTTTCCGTTCTACCGTAAACAAGCGTCGTCCTTAACTGCTGGAATGAGAACTTAACGTCACTTATAAAAAACGCTTAACCAACCAGAGGTCTAGTTTACTTGAACTATGTTTGCTCTGATTTCTCATACCATATGAGGATACGTAGGCACAAGATGACGATGTCTTGGCGAGCAACCTTCCCCCCATTACCTGTGGTTTTCCGAACTACGTTGACTCTGACTTTCCAATTGCACGAGGGAATAAGTATGCATAGGGCGACGATGTCCTATCGAGTCTCCTTTTCTTTTCCCTCCTCTGTTTAGTAGTAGCCTTTTAGATATCTTTCACCCGTAAGTTAGACAACAAGCATGGATCCCGTTGAGTACAACGAATGTGAGGGATGCTCATACCTTCCCCTTACGTAACCGACTCCCGAACCCAAGATTTGGTTGCGATGACCTTGTCTTTTCCCGTTCTTCAGGTTTTCTTCGATCGTTTCCTTTCCCTCTCTTTGGGATAAATAATGTTCAGTGGCGACTCTTCTGTTTGTTTCCGCTGGCCCTTTTCGCAGTTGCTACACCTGACGACTCTGCTGGGGAATCTGTTTCCCTATGCGAGTCACTCCTAGCGCTTGTGTGTTTTATATTTTTGGGTGTGTATGTATGTTGTACTTTTGTATATTATTGTACGTACATTTTATTTTTCGCACTTTTTCATTGTTATCATATTGCTCCTGTGTTGTTGGGTGGGGTGTTCCATTGAGAGATAAGCCCAATACCCAGGCTTGAGTATATACCTAGTTTTAGTGTGGAGAGTAATATGGGCTGGCATGTTTGGCATGCACAAGCCCTCATGAAATTCGCGATCAGACGAGGTTTTCTTTGAAGACATCCTATCCTGTGCATCTTGGACAGTTGAGGGGGTGTTGGATCTGAAAACTAACGACTTTGGAGACCGTTCATTGGGAAGTCAGTTGAGACCTCATTGATTGACCATGATGCCAAACCAGATATGGTGAACGTATTATCGTTTCTCAACCTGAGAGTCAGTCATACTAACGACCTGCGTAGGATGCCTCACCCTTTTTAGAGACTAGGTCCTATCTGTGAGTGGAAAGGGTTTTGCAGGAAACCTTGACTTTCAACTGACTTGGTTTTCTGCCAAAGCAAATTTTTGGTCCTAAGTGTTCTGGTATTCTGGGTTTCTTATCAAAGTGAAATTCTGGTTCAACTTAGTTAACGACACAACAATTTTGGATGTCTTGATCCTTTGTTTGCATTTTCATATTCATCTACATATTAACATTTGCATGTATGTGTGATCTCAGGTTCTCGTCTTCCCTTTGATTCTGGTAATCTGATCTGCTATCAGCATGAAGCCTGAATTGAAGAAGACTATCATCTACAAGTTCCCGCTGCCATAATTAAGACCTTTATTTGGTCTTATTTCCATGGCTGGTTCTGGTGTCATGGAGGATTTCAAAAAAGACTATGGGAAGATTTTGTGTTTCGTCCATAAAGTCACAGGTTACGAACGAGGAGCTATCCATACTTTACTGTAGTTCTACGACCCTCAGCTACGTTGTTTCACATTTCCTGATTATGTTCTAGTTCCTACTTTGGAGGAGTTCGTTTTTCTGATGAGAGTTCCAGTCTTAGAAGAAATGCCTTTCTTTCATTCCGAGGAGGAACCTAACCTGGAGAAGTTAGCCAACGCTCTTTATTTGAGCAAATCTGAATTGGAGGGTAATGTGGCCTATAGGAATGGAGCTTCTGGTTTTCCTTTGTCCATCTTGGTGGGTAAGGCTTAGTATTTTGCTAAAGAAGGGTGTTTGGTAGTTTTCAATGTTATTCTGGCATTGTGCATATATGGTATTGTTCTGTTTCCCAACATACCAGATTTTGTTTATATGGACGCTTTTCGCATCTTTGCCTCCAAGAAACATTCTTCCCTCTCCTCTTTTCATTTTTGTAGTCCCGGGGAATGCACGAGCCCTCATGAAATTTGCGTCCAGACGAGGTTTTCTTTAAAGACATCATATCCTGTTCATCTTGGACAGTTGAAGGGGTGTTGGATCTGAAAACTAACAACTCTGGAGACCGTACGTTGGAAAGTCAGTTGAGACCTCCTTGGTTGACCATGATACACAGGATAGGATGTCTTCAACGAAAACCTCGTCTGGACGCAAATTTCATGAGGGCTCGTGCATGCCAAACATGCAAGCCCACACTACTCTCCACACTAAAAATAGGTGTATACTCAAGCCAGGGTATTGGGCTTATCTCTCAATGGAACACCCCACCCAACAACACAACAACAATATGATAACAATGATAAAGTGCGGAAAATAAAATGTAAGTGGAATAATATACAAAAATACAACATACATACACACAAATATACACACCCAAAAATATAAAACACACAAGCGCTAGGAGTGACTCGCATAGGGAAACAGATTCCCGAGCAGAGCCGCCAGCTGTCGTAACTGCAAAAAGGGCCAGCAGAAACAAACAGAAGAATCGCCACCGAGCTTTACTTATCCCAAAGAAAGGGAAAAGAAACGATCAAAGAAAATCTACTATCATCTACAAGTTCCAGCTGCCAGAATTAAGACCTTTATTTGGTCTTATTTCCATGGCTGGTTCTGGTGTCATGGAGGATTTCAAAAAAGACTATGGGAAGATTTTGAGTTTCGTCCACAAAGTCACACATTACAAACAAGGAGCTATCCACACTTTACTGGAGTTCTACGACCCTCAACTATGCTATTTCACATTTCCTGATTATGTTCTAGTTCCTACTTTGGAGGAGTTCGTTTTTCTGACGGGAGTTCCAGTCTTAGAAGAAATGCATTTCTTTCATTCTGAGGAGGAACCTGACCTGGAGAAGTTAGCCAATGCTCTTTATTTGAGCAAATCTAAATTGGAGGGTAATGTGGCATGTAGGAATGGAGCTTCTGATTTTTCTTTGTCCTTCTTGGTGGGTAAGGCTCAGTATTTTGCTAAAGAATGGTGTTGGGTAGTTTTCAATGTTATTCTGGCATTGTGCATATATGGTATTGTTCTGTTTCCTAACATACCAGATTTTGTTGATATGGACGTTTTCGTATCTTTTCCTCCAAGAATCCTGTCCCTACTCTTCTGGGAGATTTGTATCATTCAGTGCATTACAACAATGAAAAGACGAGTGGGAATAATGTTTCTTGCTGTGCACCACTCCTCCACAAGTGGTTCATGGATCATCTTCCTTGCATTAGAGCTTTTGTTGATACAAGAGATACGTCTGAATGGTCGAAAAGGCTTATGGGCTTGACATTTAAGAATATTATCTGGTTTAATCGAGATCTGCTCGGTGTGGAGATCATCTTTAGCTGTGGGAGTTTTCCTAATGTACCTTTGATAGAAAGAAAAGGCGGGATTAACTAGAACCCTTCCCTTGCTATCAGACAATTTGTTTATGCCTTGAAGGGACCCCCGAAGGAAGAAGAAGTGCAAGAATCTCTGTACTTCATAGGTCTAGCTGATTTTGATACTTTGGCCAAGATAAAGGAAGCCTGAGGAAGAGATCATAGAAGATGAAAGCTTTCTTTGGGTAAAGGTGATTTCATAGCTTATGGACCTTATTTGGATTGGATCCAGAAGAGGGTGGAGAAAATGTTTCTACCTTTCCCTGTCAGAGACCCTCTATATGCTTTAGTCATTGAAGAGCCTACGACGGTTGATATTCAAAGATAAAATAAGTTGTGGGCGGAAAAAGAAGAATTGCGTATGGAGAATGAAGAGTTGAAAAAAGAAATCAGTCAGTTAAAAAGTGATAAGAATGAAGTTGTTTACTTAGCAAAAACAAAGACAAAAGTTTTGGCTAAGGTAGAAAAAGGAGTTAGCTGAGGAGATTCGAGTGCGAGGGCGAGTCAGTCAAGATTTAAAGAGCACTTATAGTATCCTTAAGCATAAGAAGAAAGAACTAGATAAAGCATACTTGGAAATATCATAGTTCAATGATCAGTGGAACGCCGCATTAACCGCTAACAAAGGAAGGGAAAATGAGCTTCATAGACAGATTGACAAATTAAAGATACAACTCAAAGTCAAAGATGGAAAAGTTTCAATGGAATCATCCCGCCGGTATGCAAGCGATCGAAAGTTACAAGAAACCCTATCAGCATTGGAGGAGTTTAAGATGAGGCTAGAATTGAAGAAACCGAGACTTGAAGATGCCTTCGGAGAGGATGCTTGGGAAGACTATGCTCAAAGCTTGAAAGATGTTATCTGCAGAAAAGACCTGCTTATACATGAGTTGGTTCCAAGGCCTGAACATCCAAACACAAAGGAGCTGCTGAAAGAAGTTCATACCTATTACAGTGGCTGAAGAGAGTTATTTGATACAATTTTCCTTTAGTTTTTCTTTTATTCCTTGTCTCGAATTGTGGCCATCACCAGACTTGTTGGATGGGGTTGTAGGATTGTATGCAGTTGTATTTCTTGTCATTGTTTTGTGTATGTTAATTTCAATTCTCATTTTATTTATGAGAGAAGGCTTGTGATTCTACCTTTTATTCTCCTGTTTTTCTATTTATTTGTGGAACTAGAATCAAGGGGGGATTTCCCTGAATCATATATACATGCTTGCATTTTGGATTATCATTCTCATTTGCATAGCAGGTGTTCTTGGAGCTTTCAATCTTATCTCTTCTTGGTTTTCATTAGTAGTTAATAGGATAACAGATCCAGTTTTCCATAGGTATTCTACAAGAGGGAATAAACGGAGAGTGTAACACCCCCTTTCTATACCCCCAAATTAATCAAATAAATCAATTAGGCACTTAGAAAATTTATTTCATCAGAGTTTAATTAAAACATGGTATATAAGAGGCGCATCACATTATCATGAAATTAAACACATACGATACCTGCTCAAAATAGATATGCAACAATGGGTAACCCACATCTCAATATTTAGAATAAAAGCGGAAACATCCAAATATTGAATCGATCACATACATAAAAGTATATACAACCATTAAATCAATTCATGCTTTACAACCATATCCACAGCGGATACACACACAAATGTATCACAAGGAAGCAAAACAAATGTAACTCCAAAAGAGTCAAAGGCTTCCTAACTACCCAGATGTTACATATCAGAGCCATTGACCAAAAAGAATGAAGACATCGCTTCATAAAAAGAACCTCCAGCTTCCTACTCTGCAATGCCTCATAGAGCATTAGAAAACAGCAGAAGGGTGAGAAACAATATCATAACAGTTAATGCATAAAATTGTATATATACATATACTCATATTTGTACAAGTTATACTCAAATTAAGTTCTCACCACATTAAGCATATACAATTAATCATGCCTCTACACATGCTCATGAACATTCACTATATGTTCCTCCAAACAATCATATATAACATACACAGTTACATTCATACAACTAATGCATCATACACAGATGACTCATGCAACTCATAGAGACCGACACACGACTCTATGCAGATGCAAATGCGGTACCGACTCATTTCAACAAATTCTCTAAGGAATCGAGTATTCAGTAGATTCTCCACGGAATCAAGTATTCAGCAGATTCTCCACGGAATTAAATATTCATCAGATTCTCCACAGAATCGAATATTCAGCAGATTCTCCACGGAATCAAATACTCAGCAGATTCTCCACGGAATCAAATACTCTAGTCAATCCTCCAAGGGATTACATGTTATGACCGATTCTCCGAGGAATCACACAATGCAACCGATTCTCCAAGGAATCACACAATGCAACCGATTCTCCAAGGAATCTAATGTAACCATCGTATCATACGAGGTTCTGCAAATCCTCCGAGGGATCATTCAACACAAAAATGCATACTAAGATGCTACACAATGCTAATCCTCCGAGGGATCGATCAACACAGAATGCATACTATGTTCACAAACATACTCATTGCATTTATCACATACATCGCATATATCTATCATGCATTCACATTATGCACCATTTCACACATGGTTTACACACATATCAGCCTATCAATGCGTTTCTATTCAATTCAAGCAAATACACAAGATTATCAAATGTTCAAGATTCACCATTTGCTCTACAATCTAGGATTCACGCCTTTCGGCCACCCACAACACGACATGTCGAAACAGTTCACACATCAATCATTCATATAGGCATTAATCATAATTGAATCGGCCAAAAATCATGCTAGGAATAAACAGCAAAACAAATAACACTGTCAGGTTCGCCAACCTTCGCCTGGCGAAGCCACGCAGCGAATGCTCGCTGGCCTTCGCCTGGCGAACTTCCCAGCGAAGTCCACTGGGAGTAATTCTGGAATTACTCACTGAGGCTCGCTACACACTCGCCTGGCGAACCTTCGCCAACTAACCTCTCCTGGCGAACTTGCCAGCGAAAACAGGGTGTTGCTTCTGACTTGCTTCGCTGCAGCTCGCTGGGCTTCGTCTGGCGAAGCTTCGCTGCCATTCGCCTGGCGAGCCTGCGAAGACAAAACTTCCATGGCTGTCTCAAAAGCCCAAACTCCACAAAATCAACCGATTAAATCCAACCCAGTCTCAGTGGCACAACCCTACCATCACCCGACTAAACTACATCATCTAATCCGAGTTCTAACCGATTAAAACCTCATTCTACTCACAAAACCAACTTCTAACCTAAGTGGGAAAAAGAGTAGAAACTCTACAAAATCCAAACACATACACATACAATCATACACATTAAAGAGATGATGGAGTTTCACACCCTTACCGATCGATTGCAAGCTTTGGTGATGATCCCTTGATGATTCTAGGTTTTCCTCTCCACTTTCTCTTCTCTTTCTCTTCTCCTCTTTTCTTTCTGTTGTTTTTCTTCTTATGTTATTATCTTTCTTTCTTTTCCTCTCTTATTCTATTTCTATCTCTATTTCTTTCCTCTCAAATTCTTTCCAACACTTACCAATCAATTCTCACACTAAATTGCTAAATGTCTAAAATGCCCTTTTTACTCTAATTCCCCGAAAACTCTCCGAATCGGTAAAAATAGGTAAAATAAGCAAACACCACATAGTAATATATAATTTCTAAATTTAAAACAAACATTAATTAAATAAATTAAAAGTCTCAACAATTAATGGGAATTCAGAATATGGGCGTTACAACTCTCCCCCACTTTAGAAATTTTCATCCTCGAAAATATCACCTGATTCAAACAACTCTGGATGCGATTCTCGCATCTTGCTCTCCAACTCCCAAGTCATGTTGCCTTCCGCGGCACCTCCCCAGGACACTTTCACAAGCGCAATATCCTTGCCTCTTAGTTTCTTAACTTCACGGTCCAAAATACTAACCGGTAAAACTTCAACTGTAAGGTTATCTCTTACTTCAACTTCATCCATTGGGATAACATGTGACGGATCCGGAACATACTTCCGAAGTTGCGAGACATGGAATACATCATGAAAATTCGAAAGGTCCGAAGGTAACGCCACACGATAAGCCACAACACCAACTCGTGCGACAATCTGATACGGGCCAATAAAACGAGAAGTCAACTTTCTCGACTTCAAAGCACGACCCACACCCGTAACCGGTGTAACTCTAAAAAACACATGGTCGCCCTCTTGAAACTCGAGATCCTTTCTCCTTTTATCATGATAACTTTTCTGTCTACTCTGAGAAGCTCTCATCTTTTCCCGAATAAATTTCACCTTTTCCGTCGTTAACTGTACCATTTCAGGACCAACTACCGACTTTTCACCTGTCTCATGCCAACACAGAGGTGTTCGACATCTCCGACCATATAAAGCCTCAAATGGCGCCATACCAATACTCAAATGGAAACTGTTATTATAGGTGAACTCAATCAACGCTAAATAACCGTCCCACGCACCACCTTGTTCAAGCACACAAGCACGCAACAAATCTTCTAACGATTGAATCGTCCTCTCGGTTTGACCATCTGTTTGCGGATGATATGCCGAACTCAATCTCAACTTAGAACCCAAGGCACCTTGCAAACTCTCCCAAAATATTGAAATAAATCTAGGATCTCTATCCGACACAATACTCTTAGGAACTCCATGAAGCTTCACAATAGTGCCAACATAAATCTCGGCCAACCTTTCCAAAGAATAAGTAATATCAATCGGAATAAAGTGAGCCGATTTAGTAAGCCTATCAACAATCACCCAAATAGCATTATGTCCTCTTTGCGTATTCGGCAATCCCATAACAAAATCCATCGATATACTATCCCATTTCCATTCCGGAATATCCAACGGTTGCATCAATCCACTAGGCTTCTGATGCTCCACCTTAGACTTCTGGCAAGTCAAACACGAGTACACAAAACGAGCAACATCGCTTTTCAATCCAGACCACCAAAAGATCTTCTTCAAATCCTGATACATCTTATTCGCTCCCGGATGAATACTCAAGTTACTCCGATGTCCCTCTTCCAATATCATCTTTTTCAAATCTGCATCATCGGGAATACAAATACGACCTCGAAACCTCAAAACTCCTAATTCATCAACTTTGAAATCTTCATTTCCATTCGTCATCAAATCCACCAATTTCAAATCCAACTTTTGCTTTTCACACACCGTAGCAAGGAAATCATTCGTGACATGCAACATACCCAGCTTCACACTACTCGGTGTTAACTCACAAACCAAACTCAAATCTCTAAAGTTCTCCAAGAGTTCCCACTCTCTAACCATCAAAGTAGACACGTGCAACGACTTCCGACTTAAGGCATCGGCTACCACATTCGCCTTACCCGGATGATAATTTAAACCAAAATCATAGTCCTTCAAAAGTTCTAGCCATCTCCTTTGCCTCATATTCAATTCTTTTTGATCAAACAAATACTTCAAACTCTTGTGATCGCTAAAAACTTCAAATCTTGCACCATAAAGATAGTGCCTCCAAATTTTCAAAACGAACACTACGGCCGCTAACTCCAAATCATGAGTAGGATAATTCTTTTCATGTGCTCTCAACTGTCTAGAAGCATACGCCACGACCTTCCCATCTTGCATCAATACACCACCCAATCCTGACAAAGAAGCATCGCAATAAACCACAAAAGGTTCCGTAGGATTCGGCAAAATCAAAACTGGCGCTGTCGTTAACCTTCTCTTTAATTCCATGAAACTCTCTTCACAATTAACATCCCAAATAAAAGCCTTTCCTTTACAAGTCAACTGCGTTAACGGAAGTGCTAACTTTGAAAATCCTTCGATAAACCTCCGGTAGTAACCGGCCAAGCCCAAAAAGCTTCGAATTTCCGTAACTGATCTTGGAGTCTCCGATTACATTACCGCATCGATCTTGGATGGATCCACACTAATACCATTGCCGGAAATAATATGTCCAAGAAAACTCACCTCCGACAACCAAAACTCACACTTAGACAATTTTGCGTACAATTTCTTCTCTTTCAAAATCCGCAACACAATCCTTAAATGTTCTTCGTGTTCCTCTCGAGACTTAGAATAAATCAAAATGTCATCGATAAACACTACCACAAAACGATCCAACTTCTCGTGGAAGATACGGTTCATATATTCCATGAAAACACCCGGCGCATTAGAAACTCCGAATGGCATCACCGTATACTCATAGTGACCATATCGTGTTCTAAAAGCCGTCTTTGAAATATCTTCTTCCTTAACCCGAATCTGGTGATAACCGGATCTCAAATCAATCTTACTAAAAACACGGGCTCCAACTAATTGATCCATCAAATCATCAATTCTTGGAAGGGGATACTTGTTCTTAACTGTCACCTTATTCAACTGCCGATAATCAATACACAATCGCATACTACCATCCTTCTTCTTTACCAACAATACCGGCGCACCCCAAGGAGAAACGCTTGGTCTTACAAATCTCTTATCCAACAAATCATTCAACTGCTTCTTCAATTCCACCAACTCCGATGCCGACATACGATACGGGGCCATCGAAATCGGTCTAGTACCCGGAACTAGATCAATAGAAAATTCAACCTCTCTCTTTGGCGGCACATCCGCAACATCTTCCGGAAACACTTCAGGAAATTCACAAACCACAGGAAACACGTCGAGCTCAACTTTGCTCTCCACCGACAACGATGCAAACAAACCAAACAACTGAGCTTCGTCCGCTAAAAGTTTCTTCAACTCTTTAGTGGAAAGAAAACTCTCGTTTTCACCATCTTCCAAAGAAGGAAACCTTACTAACTTGTGATAGCAATCCTGATGAACTCTATTAAATTGCAACCAGTTCATACCCAAGATTACGTCCAAGCCTTCCAACGGCAAACACACTAAATCCATAACGAAGTCCTTACCATACATGGTCAAAGGACAACTTGCACACACCAAAGAAGTAGTTACCGACCCCGAAGCGGGAGTCCCAATAACCATACCACTACTCAAAGAAACCATACACAAATCCAACCGCTTAGCACACGCAAGAGAAATGACCGAGTGAGTCGCTCCAGTATCAATAATAGCAACTAAAGGCATATCATTAATAAAGCATGTACCTTTAATCAAACGATCCGCCGCATTAGTAGCGTCTGAACCTGCTAACGCGAATACTTTTCCGCCCGCTGGAGCTTGCTTCGGTTTGGTACAATTCGGGCTAATGTGACCCACCTCGCCACAATTAAAACACTTCACAGCATTCTTTCTACACTCTGCTGCATCGTGTCCAAGGAGCCCACAGTTGGAACACTTCGCCTTGAACTTTCCACAATCATAAGACTTGTGGCCCATCACGCCACACTTAAAACATTTGATCGCACCGGAACCTCCTCCGGGTCTCCTATCAAAGTTTCCCCTATGTTTGCCCTTCTCAGCAGGCGTCACATAAGGTCCGCTTCGTACTTGCTGCTTCCCTCTCCTCTCGCTCAAACCCTTATAATGAGTAGAACGAGCTCTACTGTCTTCTTCATAAATTCTACAACAGCCGGTCAAATCCGAAAATCTTCGTATTCTTTGATAACCCACCGCTTGCTTTATCTCAGGACGCAAGCCATTCTCATACTTGATACATTTGGAAAATTCCGCCGTAACCGCATCATAGTGAGGGTGAAACTTCACTAACTCAGTAAACTTAGCGGTGTAGTCCACCACCGACATATTACCTTGTTTCAACTCCAGAAATTCCATTTCTCTCTTCCCTTTAACACTTTCGGGATAATACTTCCTTAGAAACTCAGTACGAAATAAATCCCACGTAATCTCCTCATCGTCGACCTCAAGAACTTGCCTCACGCTAACCCACCAGTCATCAGCCTCTTCTCTCAGCATGTGAGTCCCTAGTCTCACCTTGTTCCCTTCAGCACAATCCATCACCCTAGTCTCACCTGGTTCTTCCTGAACTCATCATTCGCATTCACGTTGGGTGCACCCTGCACAGCTCTGGCCATAGCCTCTAACGCCGCTGCCATAGCATTGTCATTACGACCTGCCATATTCTGAGGATTCCCAAAATAACAACAAGGTTAAACAACCGTTCAACCAACACAACAACAAGACAAACACGACTGACTCAACACTGGCTCTGATACCACTTAATGTAACACCCCCTTTCTATACCCCCAAATTAATCAAATAAATCAATTAGGCACTTAGAAAATTTATTTCATCAGAGTTTAATTAAAACATGGTATATAAGAGGCGCATCACATTATCATGAAATTAAACACATACGATACCTGCTCAAAATAGATATGCAACAATGGGTAACCCACATCTCAATATTTAGAATAAAAGCGGAAACATCCAAATATTGAATCGATCACATACATAAAAGTATATACAACCATTCAATCAATTCATGCTTTACAACCATATCCACAGCGGATACACACACAGATGTATCACAAGGAATCAAAACAAATGTAACTCCAAAAGAGTCAAAGGCTTCCTAACTACCCAGATGTTACATATCAGAGCCATTGACCAAAAAGAATGAAGACATCGCTTCACAAAAAGAACCTCCAGCTTCCTACTCTGCAATGCCTCATAGAGCATTATAAAACAGCAGAAGGGTGAGAAACAATATCATAACAGTTAATGCATAAAATTGTATATATACATATACTCATATTTGTACAAGTTATACTCAAATTAAGTTCTCACCATATTAAGCATATACAATTAATCATGCCTCTACACATGCTCATGAACATTCACTATATGTTCCTCCAAACAATCATATATAACATACACAGTTACATTCATACAACTAATGCATCATACACAGATGACTCATGCAACTCATAGAGACCGACACACGACTCTATGCAGATGCAAATGCGGTACCGACTCATTTCAACAGATTCTCTAAGGAATCGAGTATTCAGCAGATTCTCCACGGAATCAAGTATTCAGCAGATTCTCCACGGAATCAAATATTCATCAGATTCTCCACGGAATCGAATATTCAGCAGATTCTCCACGGAATCAAATACTCAGCAGATTCTCCACGGAATCAAATACTCTAGTCAATCCTCCAAGGGATTACATGTTATGACCGATTCTCCGAGGAATCACACAATGCAACCGATTCTCCAAGGAATCACACAATGCAACCGATTCTCCAAGGAATCTAATGTAACCATCGTATCATACGAGGTTCTGCAAATCCTCCGAGGGATCATTCAACACAAAAATGCATACTAAGATGCTACACAATGCTAATCCTCCGAGGGATCGATCAACACAGAATGCATACTATGTTCACAAACATACTCATTGCATTTATCACATACATCGCATATATCTATCATGCATTCACATTATGCACCATTTCACACATGGTTTACACACATATCAGCCTATCAATGCGTTTCTATTCAATTCAAGCAAATACACAAGATTACCAAATGTTCAAGATTCACCATTTGCTCTACAATCTAGGATTCACGCCTTTCGGCCACCCACAACACGACATGTCGAAACAGTTCACACATCAATCATTCATATAGGCATTAATCATAATTTAATCGGCCAAAAATCATGCTAGGAATAAACAGCAAAACAAATAACACTGTCAGGTTCGCCAACCTTCGCCTGGCGAAGCCACGCAGCGAATGCTCGCTGGCCTTCGCCTGGAGAACTTCCCAGCCAAGTCCACTGGGAGTAATTCTGGAATTACTCGCTGAGGCTCGCTACACACTCGCCTGGCGAACCTTCGCCAACTAACCTCTCCTGGCGAACTTGCCAGCGAAAACAGGGTGTTGCTTCTGACTTGCTTCGCTGCAGCTCGCTGGGCTTCGTCTGGCGAAGCTTCGCTGCCATTCGCCTGGCGAGCCTGCGAAGACAGAACTTCCATGGCTGTCTCAAGAGCCCAAACTCCACAAAATCAACCGATTAAATTCAACCCAGTCTCAGTGGCACAACCCTACCATCACCCGACTAAACTACATCGTCTAATCCGAGTTCTAACCGATTAAAACCTCATTCTACTCACAAAACCAACTTCTAACCTAAGTGGGAAAAAGAGTAGAAACTCTACAAAATCCAAACACATACACATACAATCATACACATTAAAGAGATGATGGAGTTTCACACCCTTACCGATCGATTGCAAGCTTTGGTGATGATCCCTTGATGATTCTAGGTTTTCCTCTCCACATTCTCTTCTCTTTCTCTTCTCCTCTTTTCTTTCTCTTGTTTTTCTTCTTATGTTATTATCTTTCTTTCTTTTCCTCTCTTATTCTATTTCTATCTCTATTTCTTTCCTCTCAAATTCTTTCCAACACCTACCAATCAATTCTCACACTAAATTGCTAAATGTCTAAAATGCCCTTTTTACTCTAATTCCCCGAAAACTCTCCGAATCGGTAAAAATAGATAAAATAAGCAAACACCACATAGTAATATATAATTTCTCAATTTAAAACAAACATTAATTAAATAAATTAAAAGACTCAACAATTAATGGGAATTCAGAATCGGGGCGTTACCGAGAGCCATGGATCAAGTACAACAGGAGTTGCAGGAGGTCAGGGACATAATGACACAGTTCATGGAGATGATGCAAGGGGTAACCAATGGGCAGGAGCAATTGAGAACTTTGGTTCAACCACTGATAGCACGGGTGGATGGCAGTGGCATTCTACATGGAGGGACTACTGCTTTCCCTCCTCTAGTTGATGGCATTATTCCTCAGGTCAACGGCATTCCAACTATAGTTAACCCTCCAGGCGTAGGTCATCGAGGAGGATTTCATATAGCTGGTGCTAGAGGCAGTGTGGGCGCTATACACGAAGCTGCAGGACCCCATTGGGAAGAGGATGATCAAGACAATGTATTTTTAATGAGAGACTTGGATATGGATCTCCCCCACAGAAGCTGATAAGAGGTTTAAACTGCTTGAAGAAAAGATGAAAGCCTTCGAGAACCAAAATTCTTTGGGACTCGATATGTCAGATCTGGGACTGGTGCCAGGGGTCAGGATTCCCCCAAAGTTTAAAGTACCAGATTTTGATAAGTACAAAGGGACGACCTGTCCAAGAGTACACCTCAGGGCTTATTTTCGGAAAATGTCAGCCTACTCGGATGATGAGAAACTTTTGATGTGTTTCTTTTAGGACAGTCTGTCAGGTCCTTCTCTGGAGTGGTATATGGGTGTAGAAAGGACACATATAAGAAGCTGGAGAGAATTGGGAGAAGCATTTGTGCGCCACTATCAGTACAATAGTGACTTGCCGCCTAGTATGGTTCAATTGCAAAATTTGTCACAAAGGAATAATGAAGGGTTCAAGGAGTACGCCCAGAGGTGGCGAGAGTTAGCGGCCAGAGTTCAGCCCCCAATGGTGGAATGTGAATTGATTGACATGTTCATGGCAACCATGCTAGGAACATACTATGAGAAATTGATTGTGTGCATTTCCGGAAGCTTTTCAGACTTAGTAATGGCAAGGGAAAGAGTAGAGAATGGAATAAATACAGGAAAGATATAGAGTAGAGCAGGGCCTTCGTCAGGAGGAATGAAGAAAGCATACAATAGGAACCCAAAGAAAAGGGAAGGGGATATGAATGTTGTATCAACCTACAGAGGTAGATACCGAGTGCAACATTAGCATCAACATCAATATCAGCCTCAACATCAGCATCAACAGCAAGTTGCCAGTATAGCTATTCCGGCTGTACCTCAATAACAAACTATTACGCCTCATCGTTACCAAGATAGAGGAAGGATGGCCAACAGGAAGTTCGACACGACTCCCATGCCTTACTCTCATCTTTTGCAACATTTTTTACAGTTGCAACTTATTCAGAAGAGGACTTTGGCGCCACTCACTGGTACGCCTCCACCAGGTTATGATGCAAACGCTAGGTGTAATTTCCATTCCGGTGCTCCGGGTCATAATATTGATAATTGCAAAGCTTTTAAGCACAAAGTGCAGGATATGCTTGATTCCAAAGCAATTAATTTCACAAATGAGACCCCAAATGTAAATCAGAACCCGATGCCAAATCACGGGGTGGCTAGAACCAATGCTGTTATTGAGGGAGAGAGGTTAAACTTGATAACTAATGTTGCTGAATTGAAGACGCCTTTGAGCTACGTGAAAAGCAAATTTCTAAAGGGAGGTGTTTATCCCATTTGCTTAGAAGGCTGTGCAGAATATGGTGTGCATCCAGAGGGTTATGTTTCTTTGAGAAGTCATATTCAAAGTTTGGTAGATGAAGGTAGTTTACAATTCGATAGGATTGTGGGAGAAGAAGAAATGAAGGAGGTCAATAACAAGTAGGATGAGGTCGCAACAATTTCAATCCCATACCGGACAATTAACATTTCAGCGCCACCGAGGCCAACTCCTGTTATTATTACTATGCCAGGACTGGTACCCTATGAGAGCACCAAGGCCATTCCTTGGAACTATGGGGCAGAGGTGTTCTGCAACGGGAAAAAACAAGACCTGATGGAGACATCATTTGGAAGAACTTCTGCTGACAATATTGTTGGATCAGGGGGAATAACTAGGAGTGGCAGAGTTTTCTCTCCACCTGAAACTAATGTTGGAAGTAATGACAAGGGTGTTAAAGTTGCGGTAGAAGGAGAGGTTCAACAGCAAGGGGAGAAAGACTCTTTGACTAAAGATGCTGAAGAATTCATGAGGCTTATTCGTAAAAGTGATTATAAGATCGTAGATCACTTGCATCAGACACCTTCTAAAATTTCTATCCTATCATTGTTGTTGTGCTTAGAGGCGTACAAAAATGCTCTATTGAAGATCTTGAATACAACATTTGTGCTATAGGAGATTTCTGTTAATCAATTGGAAGGAGTGGTGGCTCACATCAATGCTGGTAATTGGTTGGGTTTTACTGATTTAGACTTGACTCCTGCCCAGATAAACCATAACCACACTCCACACATATCCATAGAGTGCAAGGGAGCTTTTCTATCCCATGTTCTAGTTGATACATGATCCTCACTCAATGTATTACCGAAGAAAGCACTAATGAAGCTAGACACTCAAGGCTTGATCTGCACTCAGGTGATTTGGTGGTGAGGGCATTTGATGGAACTAGGAGGTCGGTATTTGGTGAGGTCATGTTGCCAATTCAAGTGGGTCCAAAGACCTTTGATGTAGTCTTCTATCTCACGGACATCCAGCCTGCTTATAGTTGTCTGCTAGGCCGACCTTGGATACACTCCGCTGGGGAAGTCACCTCGACTTTGCACCAGAAATTGAAGTATATAGTGAAGGGGAAGGTTGTTACAGTCTGTGGAGAGGAGGATATTATGATCAGTCATCTTCCATCATTTAAGTATGTGGAAATGGATGGTGAGATCCACGAGACGCTTTGCCAAGCTTTTGAAACTGTGCATATTCGAGAGAAGCCTTCTATAGAGGCTAAAGGTCCAGAGGTCTTGATGTCGTCATTCAAGGAAGCCCGTGCTGTAGTGGAATCTGGGTCTTCTCAGAAATAGGGCCAAGTGCTTGATGTTCCTGCTAAACATGACAAGTTCGGTCTGGGGTATAACCCATCTTCTTCAAGGGATCCTCCAAAGTACAGAGGACCTGTTCAGTTTACCAACAGTGGGGTTATTTTCAACAAAATCAATGTTGTTGAGGATGACGAAGGAGACAGTGATTGCGATATGGATGCTTGGATTCGTCTGTGTCTCCCCGGACAAAAACTTTGCAACTGGACCGTGGAGGAAATCATCCAAA
Organism: Lathyrus sativus; assembly: GCA_963859935.3. Taxonomy (NCBI): domain Eukaryota; kingdom Viridiplantae; phylum Streptophyta; class Magnoliopsida; order Fabales; family Fabaceae; genus Lathyrus; species Lathyrus sativus. Next base: position 155,686,442 of record OZ012736.1, on the reverse strand, counting down.
TTACATAAGAAGAGTAATTTTCATTTGTTTTTTATTATGTCTGGTCCTACGTTCTGCCCAAGATGTAATGGTTTTTCTTTGTAGGTCCCCTCTGTTTATTTTCAAACTTTTATCATGAATGAAAGACATCCTTTTTGCATTCAAATATTTTGATCCTTGTTTTTCTTTTTATATTTTTTAACAAAAACAGAAGAACGACAATGTGTTTGTGTCTGTTTGCATATCATAATAAGCATAAAACATCAGTCATGCAGGTTTCACATCTCAGATACCATCGATCCAGATTTGGCTATGACTCGATATAACTTTGATAATCCTATTTCTCAAGCCGAAGAAGAGATTGATGAAGATTGTGACCTACCTAAAGAACTGGCATACTTTTGAAATAAGAGGAAAGGGTTATTTTGCCTCATCAGGAGGACGTTGAAGTCGTCAATCTGGGCACTGAAGATGATAAGAAAGAAGTCAGAGTTGGGGCCGCATTGGAAGACGATGTCAAGAGAAGATTGGTAGAAATGCTCTGTGAGTATAGAGATGTCTTCGCTTGGTTGTATGAGGATATTCCAGGGTTGGATACCGATATAGTGATGCACTGTCTACCTCTTCGAGAAGAATGTCCGCCTGTGAAGCAAAAGTTAAGGAGAACCAGACCTAATATGGCAGTCAAGATCAAAGAAGAAGTCCAGAAGCAGTTGGATGCTGGTTTTCTTCCCGTCACTAATTACCCTCCATGGGTCGCTAATATTGTTCCTGTGCCTAAGAAAGATGGGAAGGTCAGGATGTGCGTCAATTATCGATATCTGAATAGAGCAAGTTCGGAAGACGATTTCCCGCTCCCCCACATTGATGTTTTGGTTGATAACACTGCTCAATACTCTGTGTTTTCCTTCATGGATGGCTTCTCTGGGTATGAACAAATCAAAATGGCCCCAAAGGACATGGAAAAAACTACTTTTACTACACCGTGGGGGACTTTTTGCTACAAAGTTATGCCTTTTGGATTGAAAAATGCAGGGGAAACCTATCAGCAGGCAATGGTGACTCTCTTTCATGATATGATTCATCATGAGATCGAAGTGTATGTCGATGACATGATTGCGAAGTCACAGATAGAGGAAGGACATCTGGTCAATCTTCTAAAGTTGTTTGAAAGGTTAAGGAAGTTCAAGCTGAAGTTGAATCCTAACAAATGCACCTTTGGTGTGAGATTGGGGAAGTTGTTGGGTTACATTGTCAGTGAAAGAGGAATTGAGGTATATCCTACAAAGATAAAAGCTATACAAGAGATGCCTAAGCCAAGAACAGAGAAAAAGGTCTGTGGTTTTCTCGGGAGACTAAATTACATTGCGAGATTCATATCTCACCTTATAGCTACTTGTGAGCCTATTTTCAAGTTGTTGAGAAAAGATCAAGAGGTTGTTTGGAATGAAAACTGTCAGAAGGCTTTCGAAAAGATAAAAGAGTATTTGCAAGAACCTCCGATATTGATGCCTCCAGTAGCAGGGAGATCTATGATTATGTATTTTACATTTCTTGAGAATTTGATGAGTTCTGTGCTCGGCCAGCACGACGAGATAGGAGAAAAAGAGCATGTTATTTACTACTTGACTAAAAAGTTCACAGATTGTGAGTCAAAATACTCGATGCTAGAGAAAACATGTTGTGCACTTGCTTGGGCAGCTAAAGGCTTAAGGCAATACATGTTAAACCATACAACTATGTTGATTTCAAAGATGGATCCGATCAAATATGTGTTTAAAAAACAAGCGCTTTCTGGAAGAACTGCTAGGTGGAAAATGGTTCTGATTGAGTACAACATTCTATATGTTTCTCAAAAAGCCATCAAAGGGAGTGTTTTGTCAGAATATCTTGCTGAACAACCAATTGAGGATTATCAACCAATACGGTTTGAGTTTCCGGATGAAGATATAATGTTTTTGAAGATGAAGAACTGTGATGAGCCACTACCTGACGAGGGTCCTAAATTGGGTCTCAGTGGAAGTTGGTTTTCGACGGTGCTGTTAACTCAGACGACAATGGAATCAGGGAAATTATTACGACTCCTCACAATTCTCACATACTTTTTACTGCCCGATTAACGTTCGCTTGCACCAACAATAAAGCTGAATATGAAGCATGCATCATGGGTCTAGAAGAAGCTATCGATTTGAGAATCAAGAATCTAGATCTGTATGGTGATTCGGCCTTAGTTGTCAATCATATCAAAGGAGAGTGGGAATCCCATCAAACCAACCTGGTTCCTTATAAGAACTATGCAAGGAGATTGCTGACTATCTTCGACAGGGTTGAATTTCATCATGTACCAAGGGATGAAAATCAGATGGTGGATGCTTTGGCAACGTTATCATCAATGTATAAGGTGAATTTTTGGAATGATGCTCCAACAATCACTATCATGCGCCTTGATAGGCCAACTTTTATATTTGCAGTAGAAAAAGCACCAGATGGGAAACCTTGGTATTTTGACACCAGACATTTCCTAAAGACTCAAGAGTATCCGACAAAGGCATTAAGTAGGGAAAAGAAGACTCTAAGGAGGTTGTCGGGAAACTTTTACTTGAACAAGGATGATGTGTTATATAAAATAAACTTTTATATGGTGTTGTTGCATTGTGTGGATGAGAATGAAGCAAGTTTGCTGATGGGAGAGGTCCATGAAGGTTCTTTTGATACTTATGCTGGTGGGCATGCGATGTCTAGAAAACTATTGAGAGCAGGGTATTACTGGGTGACCATTGAGCCTCACTATTTTAAGTATGCTAGGAAATGCCATAAGTGTTAAATTTATGCCGACAATATGCATGTACCACCGAGCCCTCTAAATGTATTGACATCTCCTTGGCCCTTTGCAATGTGGGGCATCGACATGATTGGGAAGATTGAAATGACTGCTTCCAATGGGAATCATTTTATCCTAGTAGCGATTGATTATTTCTCCAAGTGGGTAGATGCAGCTTCTTTTGTCAATGTGACCAGGCAAGTAGTTGTTCGTTTTATAAAGAAGGACTTTATCTGCCGACATGGGATACCAGAACGAATCATTACTGACAATGGTTCGAATTTGAATAATAAGATGATAAAGGAATTATGCCAGAGCTTTAAAATTGAACACCATAACTCTTCTATGTATCGTCCAAAGATGAATGCTGTTGTTGAGGCAACAAATAAGAATATCAAAAGGATTATGCAAAAGCTGGTGGTGACTTATAAAGATTGGCATGAGATATTGCCCTTTGATTTACATGGTTATTGTACTTCGATGCGTACGTCAACTGGGGCAACACCTTTTTTACTGGTATATGGTACGGAAGCTGTCCTACCATTAGAAGTTGAGATTCCTTCTCTAAGGGTATTGTCCGATATGAAGCTTGATGAAGCAGAATGGGTAAAGGCTAGGTTGAATCAACTTAGTCTGATTGATGAAAAGAAACTGGCAGCTATCGCCCATGGTCGGTTATACCAAAGCAGAATGAAGAAGGCTTTTGATCAGAAGGTGCGCCCTCGGCATTTCTAGATAGGTGACTTGGTATTGAAGAGGATCCTCCCACCACAAATAGATCGCAAGGGTAAATGGACTCCTATCTATGAAGGTCCATACATAGTAAGGAAGGTTTTCTCTGGCAGAGCCATATTATATCAACCATTGACGGTGAAGATTTTACATCCCCTGTGAATGCAGACGCAGTAAAAAAATATTTTGCTTAAAAAGACCTGCTGGACATAAAAAGAAAGTCCAGGAAAAAATGGGGCATCCCGACGAACCATAAAAGGAAAAGGTTCGGGCAAAAATTAGGGATAAAAGAAAAATAATAAACCCGCGAAGTCGAAAACCTGAAAGGGCAACTTTGGCAAAAATGGGTATTCTGGTGGATTAAAAACCCGCAAGGGCGATCCAGGAAATAGTTAGGGATCTTAAAAGCAAAGGATTACGGTCTGTGTTTGATCTGTGAACGCATTTTGGCTTATGGAAGCCCCGAAGGGTAAAAATCAGTTCAATCAGTCTCTTCAGAAGGATGAGCATTGGTGAAGCATCAAAGACATGCGGGTCATAGCCGAGTCGACACATGGTGGTTGTCTGTTTCCACATTGCCGACATTTGTATATTTTACCGTTGTACATTTTGCATAATTACCTCTTTTCAGGAATTACATTTGTTGTAATTTGCCAATTTACAGGCCTTTTCAATCAATAAAGTATTATTCACGCAAAGAGCTTTCCATTTCCTATTTTTACTTTTACTGTTTTTGCTTGCAAAAAGGGCGTCCGATATTTTTGATAAATTTTGCATACGAAAACTTTGGGGCTTTACGAATCATATCAAAAACAATAATTTACTCGAATGATGTCATGGGTGGTAGCTGAAATAGTCATTTTGCATATAGGGAATTCTATTTGATTATTTGTTGTTTACAGGATGACTGATCCTTTTCCCGATAGGGATTTTCCCACAAAGTAATGTTGTTGAGTCTGAATTTTCTCCCCAACAAGTTGATTTGGGCTTATTCCCCAATAGTAAAGTAGAGATGAAGGCTATTCTCCTACAAGGTCTAAGTCATTTATCTCCCTCCCTAATATTTTCAACAAAGTCCAATGGTCCTTGGCATTCTTCAAAGTCAGATCTTTGGGATAATTTCCCGAAAGATGTCTTTCTCAATTCCCAGTAGAGTGGAAATTATGGTCAGGAAAGCCGTCCAAGGCTTTTTCCTCAACAGAGTTTGTTAGCTGATCCTTCTCAACACCTTTTCGGGTGGTGTTCTTTTGCATTTGCATTTTGCATTGCATCCTCCCAAACGCATAGCATTTCCATTTCATATGGAGCATTATGCCATATTCAAACATATGCATCTGAAGCATAAGGCAAGTGTGACACCTTTGTTGCCAGACATCTCTCCAGCAGATAACGACATAATTCATGGGACTTTGTGGTACCTTACCCCTAACAAAATTATTGATAGATGTTTTCATCTTACTTTTACTCCTCGACAGAGTTTGTTTGTTTAAGCTTCTCTTTTCTCAACGAAGTATTCTTTTCAGGTGGTAAGTCAATAGATTCTACTTCCTGCCTATCCCGAGTGTTGTATTCCAACTTTTGGTTGGTAATCCCCAGCTTAGTCATTTTGTGGATGTTATCTCAACTTTTGGTTGGTAGTTCGTTGTTTTGTGGATGTTATCCCAACTTTTGGTTGGTGGTCCGTTGTTTTATGGACGTTATTCCAACTTTTGGTTGGTAGTCTTGTTTTATTCCCCGCAGAGTCGTTATCCTAACTTTTGGTTGGTAAGTCTCGTTTTAGGTAGGTTCGCCTTCGATCGGCGTCCCGGTGATTCCAACTTTTGGTTGGTATCCATCTTCTTGCTTGGATGTTATCCCAACTTTTGGTTGGTAGTCCTAAATTGTACTCCATTGTGAAGTCGTTATCCCAACTTTTGGTTGGTAGTCTTCCTTTCGGTATGCTCGCCCTTGGTCGGCGTTCTGGTGATCCTAACTTTTAGTTAGTATCTTTCATTCCAACTTTTGGTAGGTAAGCTTTTGGACGATCCCAACTTTTGGTTGGTAGTCTTTATTGTTCGTGTATTCGCCTTCGGCCGGTGTCTGCGTGATCCTAACTCTTGGTTAGTAGCCTCTCTCTCTCACAACTTTTGGTTATTACTCTCTGGTGATCCGAACTTTTGGTTAGTAGCCATTGTTAACTTGATCAATTACCATGTCGGTTATCCCAACTTTTGGTTGGTACCCTTTATTTTTAAGCCCACCTTCGACTGGCAATCTTTACTTGACGTATCCCCACATTTTGCAAATTTCTGGGTTCTTTTAGTATTCAATCACCTTTTACCTTGAACTTTTGAAATCAGTTGCTTTTCATCCCTTCAAGTTCAAGTTTTTTGAATAGGGGCAGTTGTAGCACCCCAAAATTTGCTCGTCCTTTTCCTCTATCTTGGCTTACGTTTCATATCATTCTTGCATTGACATTTGCATATGGCATTAATCTTAGACAGGGGATCGAGATATCTTATCCAACAATCATGAGAAGAGCTTCTTCTTCAAAGCTCAACCAAGAGTTCATGCTCAACTTTATGGCAATCTCAAGTCATAAGGCTCCCTCATCATCAAGACAATTTTCACAATCACTTGAATAAAGAGCACAATCGTTGATTCTCCTCCTCCTACCTCATGGATAACATATTAGGATTTTTGGTTCAAAGAAGATTTGGGCAGAACATGTTTCTAAAGCTCAACACACACCTTGAGAGTCGTCTACATGGATTATGTGTCATCACAAACCATCACAAGTGCCTCAGTCAATGGAAATGGTCCTAGAGTTTCATCTGGTAAACAAAAGTCAACTATGGTTCAATGGAATCAAAAACCTTGGATCTCAAGGTCAATTAAGAGAATGATATATGTTTTAAAGTGATTTCGTATGTTTGAAACAAGGAGAATCAAGGAGAAATATGAAATTAAGAGTTTGACTAAATTGGGATTTTGGTGGAAATGTTTTCAAGTGTAGAAAACCCGAATTCTAGCCATCTTGCAACTTCCGTAATTTTCTCGTCCTTGATCCAATGAAGGAAAATTTGTTATCAAATTAAAGGGGACATCATGAACTACAAGTTTAAGGAAGGAGGCATGTCCAAAAGACATATAGTTCGAGAGATATGATAAACTGAAGTTGAGAAAATGGAGATTTTGACATTTCAACACTTAGAATTTTTTCTAAGTGTGGAAATTCAGCTCGAAGTACCTACTTTCAAGCCCATCTTTTATGATGATACAAGTTTCAAATGAATATTCCCTTAACATGAAAGTTCTAGAGCATACTCCAAGCTTTCTTTTAAGTACTAGAAATTTTACATTGGATGTGTATAACTCGATTTGTGTGCTTTTAAAGTCAAGATTAATGCTACAAGTGTGTTATCTCTCATGAAGTTTGGACATTTCTTGCAGCATAGTTTGCTACCAATCCATACACACATAATACCTCTCTTTTGCTCACAAAATCGTTTAAAAAAAAAACTAAACAAATCATGTACCACTCATGCATGCTTTTTTCACCATATTACCACAATAAGAGAAAATTCAAACTTGCACAACAAGCGTGTTATCTCCATTCTTTCATTCTGATTTTTCTCCACTCTCATTTCCATTCACCAAGGACACAACAAAACCACCCCATGCATGCCAAATTCGGATTCCACCTCACACCCACTCAAAATGGCCAATTTTTCAAACAACTTTATTTCTTTGTTTTGGGCCACAAATCACTTCAACCCATCATATAAATACCTTATAAACCCTAGATGAGAGAATAGAGGCTTCATTTTTCAGAGTTCTAGGGCAAAATATCTCTCTTTTTCTAGTGAGTTTCCATTTTTGTTTTGAGTTTTCTACACTAGTTTACTCATTTCTTTTGAGTTATCTACCATCCTTGGGGTCTCTAAAGGAGGAATACAAGGTTTTCTTCAAGCTTGGCTCAAGTTGTTCAAGATTTAAAGAGCCACTAGAATTTTTTCTGTTAGGTAACAACTCAAACTTTTATCATTACTATATTACATCAATTTAGGCTCATTTGATTGTTAGAAGCATGTTGGGACATGGGCTGAAATCCTACTTCGTGTAGGCTCTGTTTATGCATGAATATGTGATTTTCATTTTTTGGATGCACACTTTGTTGCTTGTTTTCTAGAGTTTTTAATGGCTGTTTTTGGAAACTAATGGCATATTTGAAATCTACATGAAAAATCCTTGAGAATGGTACCCATGTTGCCTTGATTTGTTGAATTGGAAATTTGTGTGCACCACTTTTATGGTGGTTTTTCTTGAGCTTAGAGACTTTTTTGTTGATTTTTTGACCGGATATTCAGATTCTACGCGGAAAAACGAGGGGGAGTGGTCTCGAAAAGCCACCACCGGCGACTTCCACTACCGGCGGCGCCGTTCCGGCGAGCCCCACGGTGGCTCCTGTGAACAGTTGTGGTGGAGGAAGGTGGTTCGATTGGAACAAGGTTGTGTTGGAGAAGATGAAGTGTGTTTTGTTTTTAGTGTTTTGTCTTTTAGTGTTTAATCAAAATGTGACCAATTGATTTTGTTACATGTCATAATATTATGTTACTATCTTTTATTTTATTTTGTCACATTAATTAGCTTGGGCCCATACTGTTACTTTCTGCACCTCCTTTTTTGGGCCCAGTTTCGTGACCTCTTTCTAGACTTGCTATTGCCCCCTCCTTTCTTGTGCTCTTTTATTCATTTTTTTGTTTTGTTTTCTTTTTGTTTGCATTTTATTTTAATTGATAAAAATATGATAAAATTCCACAAAATATGTTTATTAATTTTTGGTATGTTATTTATTTTTTGACTAATTTTATTTTATTTTTTAATTTATTTTATTATTATATTTTGAATTAATTTGATAAGTGTTTTTACATGTTTACCTATTGAACAAGACTTTGTTGTTTAACGACTTTTGAAACACTTCTTGGCCCAATATTTTTACAATGTTTGGAAATTTGTTTGATGATTGTTTGAGTGTGGCTTTGATGCTTTGGTGGTCATATTTTAATTACTTTTTTTGTGGTTTCATTTGACTTTTGGTTTATGCCCGATTAGTTACACATATGATTTGGTATGGCTTTGTTTGGTGTAATATTTGAACAATCTTTTTGAGATCCTTTTCATGATGAACCTTTACTGTTTTAAGTTGGTTTGAGCTTTGGTCTCATCTTCATTTGATTATTTTCTTATTTACGGTTGAATTTCCAAGTTAATGATGTTTTGGCCTCACTCCTTCGGTATTCCTAACCTAATTCTTTGAGTTTCTTTCTTGTATTGTCAAAGGGATGATTATGTTTTCTTATAGGTTTTTAAATGACATGTTTAAGTGTTTGATTCCAATGATTTGATATCCATTGGATGACCATTTCTCATCCATTCTTTCACTTGATTTTGTGTTTCCTTCGAATAAGCGTTTCGAGTGTTTTCTTGAGCCTAATTTGAACATGATCTTTCTTGAGTCTGGTTAATGACTTGGATATTAATATCATGTGTATCATTTGTGTTTGGTTCTGACCTTGATGATATGGTGTTTCTTGTTTGATCATTTGTGCCTTGTGGTTTGCTTGAACATTTCCTTTTCTCTAAGGATAATTTTGGTATGTGCTTGCCTAGTCTTGGTGTTTACTTTGAGTTTGATTTTTGAAAATTCTTCTTGTGGTTAGTGTGTTGATGATATATTGATATGCTTGTACATGTTGCTGCCCATTTGGATTCATGTCTCGAGTTTACATGCTTACATCTTTGAGGTGTGTCTTTACATGATTGTTTGTGTAACAATTGATTGTACTCGGATATTGATGCGTAATTTGAATCTTTTTGCTCATCCTTTGACCATTGACATGAGTTGAATATATATTGACATTTCTACTTCCCTACCTTGGTTCTCATATTATTTGACCTCGTTTCATTATGCTTGATGATTGAAAATGCTTCTTGTTTGATTTTAAGTCATTTGTGTATGCATCAGTGCTTTATTTTATTTATTTGTTTTGACTTCTAATCTTCGGTTATGGTTTGACATGTGAGCACATGTTGCTACTTTTACAGGATTTTAATGTTTTCTTTGTATGTTTGAACCTAGTGTTTGTGCTTGTGTGACACTTATGTCTTATGAAGTGAATTTCTTGTTTGTTTACGTGTTGTTGCACCTTCTCCTTCATCTCTCTTTCTTCTTTCTTCTTCTCTTGAGACTTGATTAAGTCTTGAGTTTGTTTTCATTTAGGATTTATTAGTATGGTGTTTACTTGTGTTTGTTCACATGATCCCTTAGGATTTCCAGTCCCTCTATTTAAGATAGGAGTAGGAGAGACATTAGGCTTTCAATCGTTTGCATGATAACAGTTAGGATAGTCCCACTTTGACCTCAACTCTAGGTCCATCATTTGTATGATAACATTAAGTAGACTTCCCTTTCATCCCAACCTTAGGAACATCTTGTATGATAACATCAGGGTTTTCAGTTTCCCTTTAGTGTTTCCCTGTGTCTTCTCTTCTCATCTCAAACTTCTTTTAGACACGTAATAAAGAACGACAAACATTACACGCTACGAGCCTTAAGTACATGGGGAATGATGAGTGGGGGGTTTCTCCTTACTTGTCTAGAGTGTTTAGTGTATTCCCTTCGGGCGATATGTGACACATTCACTCTCGTGTCATAGTCTTTAGTGCGACGTGAGTCTCAAACTAACTCAATCCACTTCACTAAAACTAACAAACCAAATTCAAATCTTTTTATCCTTCGGGATTTTTCTTCAAACCATTTTTAGAAAAGAGTACGTTGTATTTCCGTTCTACCGCAAACAGGCATCGTCCCTAACTGCTGAAGTGGGAACTTAACGTCACTCATAAAAACCGCTTAACCAACCAGTAGTCTAGTTTACCTGAAATACTTTTGCTTTGATTTCTCATACCAGATGAGGATACTTAGGCACAAGATGGAGATGTCTTGGAGAGCAACCTTCCCGCCATCACCCGTGGTTTTCCGAACTACGTTGACTCTGACTTTCCCATTGCATGAGGGAATGTGTATGCATAGGGCGACGATGTCCTATCGAGCTTCATTTTCTTTTCCCTGCCTTGTTTAGCAGTATCCTTTTAGATAACTTTCACCTGTAGATTAGACAACAAGCATGGATCCCGTTGAGTACAACGGACGTGAGGGATGCTCATACCTTCCCCTTACGTAACCGACTTCCGAACCCAAGATTTGGTTGCGACGACCTTGTCCTTTCCCGTTCTTCAGGTTTTATTTGATATTTTCCTTTCCCTCTCTTTGGGATAAATAACGTTCGGTGGCGACTCTTCTATTTGTTTCCGCTGTCCCTTTTCGTAGTTGCGACAACCCCTTTGTGAAAATGCTTAACTTTTACAACAAAGACTTATTATCTAACGAAAAGCCTCTGCTTTGTATTTTCAGAATGATATTATTCTAGTAACAAGCATTTTTCTCATGGCTTCTATGCTTTATCATTGTTTGGATTTTCTACATAGGGACAAAATTTTAAACTTGGCACCATCTGCCAATCTTGTAAGTTCCAAAGGAATAAAAATATGTACACGATAGCATCATATCATTAGAATTTCATATTGAAAATAGTGATTTCTCATTTCAAATTTTGATATCATCTGATATTGTTATTGAGGACGTTTCATGCTTTGAGATGCATTCAATGGGAAGCAATAATCATTTGATGAATACTGCTAAATTCAAAGCTTTTAGGACACATTGGCGAATTTTGATGCTACTCTCAAACTTATGGCCATTATGCTCGGGCCAGAACCTCATTACGTTGGTGCGCTCTACGACCTCGTCCTTTCAATAATGACGTGCCGACCAATTAGGCATGACTTGAGACAAATTAACCATGATTTCCACTTAATAACTCAGAAGACATCTTAAACTGATCCCCATATAATTTGGAAAATTAACCTAAATTGATTTGAAGCTAGTCCCAAAAGGCACCAAAATAAATGACTTGACTCAAACTTTGTTATAATGTTCATGTTTCCAAATTCAAACATGGTTTTTGAAAATAAATTCCAACACAACTTGAAGATAAATTCAGGCCTGGTTTAAAAACTAATTGGTTAGGCCTTGAAACATGAATGACAAAAACTTGAACCTATTTCTAAACATGGTTGGAAGAAAGCTGACATCAAATTGAAATATGGCTTAAGATCTACTCAAAACCAATTGATCATGTCTTGAAATTTGATCACGAGAATGAAAGCATATCCTTCCTTTAACTCTACTTGAAATCAAACATTTTGACAGGAGCTTATAATCACCAATACACGCCCACCCAATCATAATAACCTAGTTTAGATGATCACGGCTTGATAAATGAAGATTTTAAAAGGATAGAACAAATTTGGGGTATGACAGATGCCCCTATCTATGTGTCTTGAAATTGAGAAAATGGACTGCTGCATGGCGTTCCTTTTCAGGGTGGAAGGCAATTAGATACAAGAAGACCTCGAAATTTGTCTGACCAGGATACAACATAATGAGAGATACCCTAATGGAATGGCACGATCCACACTAAACACGACAACTTGAGGTTTTTTGGGTGGTCGAAGCAGCACTTTATCCAATAAGGTTCTTCGATGATACAAAAGCAATAACTCAACCAAAGCAGTTTCTCTGCACAAATTATGAGATTCTTCGGTTTGTCAAAGCAGTACCATATCCATTAAGGTTCTTCAATGATACCAAAGCAGTATCTCTACACAAATTATGAGATTCTTCGGGTTGTCGAAGCAGTGCCTTATCCACTAAGGTTCTTCGATAATACCAAAGCAGTATCTCTGCACAAATTATGAGATTCTTCAGGTTGTCGAAGCAGTAGCTTATCTAATAAGGTTCTTCGATGATACCAAAGTTGTATCTCGACAAAACTTGAGATTCTTAAGGTGGTCGAAGCAGAACCTTATCCACTAAGGTTCTTTTGATGATACCAAAGTAGTATCTCTAAACAAATATGAGATTTTTTGAGTGGTCGAAGCAGCACCTTATCCACTAAGATTCTTTGATGATACCAAAGCAGTATCTCAAACACAATATGAGATTCTTCGGGTGGTCGAAGCAGTACCTCAAACACAATATAAGATTCTTCGGGTGGTCGAAGCAGTACCTTATCCATTAAGGTTCTTCGATGATACCAAAGCAGTACCTCAAAGGCATGAGATTCTTCGGGCGGTCGATGTAGTATCTCAAGCTACAAATTTACTGCGAGAAATAATTAAGCAAGATTCCTATTGGAGGATATGCTATGCCAATTCTGTAGGGAGAAGCTTTTCGAGAAACTTTTTAAGATAACCTCTGCTTGGTGAGCAACAAGAGCAACAAATGCTGGGGATTACCATTGTCAACTACATGGTTGAAGAATGACTTGTTGTGGAATATGATTCCATGAGCATGTGCGGGTATCAAATCTTTTCAGAGAAATACTTCCGACTTTGAAAGAGGACTGGCCAAGATGCTTGCGAGCTGACCCTGGATCCCATTATGCTATTCCGCTGGGGATAAAAATGCCATGCATTATGATACACATATATGCAACTAATATGCAACTGCTAGGGATGCTAATGATTATGATGATATTTTTTTATGTCCTGTTTATGATAATGCAAAAGATCAGGTACGCTGGGGATAAATTTCCTGTTGAGGTATCACCAGGGACTGGATTTGATGGGTGCAAAACGAAATTGGACTTTGGTTATTGTATTTTCCAAATGAGATTGGACTTTGGTAGTTTGGTGTTTGCCAAATGAGATTGGACTTTTAGTGGTTGCCAATGAAAACTGGACTTAAAGGGTTAGTTTGAAGGTGCCAACGGAAGTGGACTTTTTTCTAGTTGCCAATAAAAGATTGGATTTTTAGGTTTTATGGGGATGGTGAGAGATTTTGACTACTCGACATCTCAAAATTTGGGACCCAATGAGTGGCTAGAGGATTTGATTTCCCCTAGTAATCTTTGGACTCAATGATGGAGAACCATATTAAACAGATCCCTGAAAAGAATACATTGTTTACGATGAAGAGCCGGAGCGGCTGGCCATTGATTTAATGTCTTCGTATGGTGAAATTTCTCTAGAGACCATCTATTTTATTCTAAGATCTCCCAACACCAAAACAAATTTTATTGTTTGTCAAATGTTTTTTTTATTAACTGAAGTTTCAAAACACAAATTATCAAAAATGAAATTAATTTGCAAACAATCAGATGAAGTAAAAGGTGAGCATAATTTGGTGAGTAATCTTTCTTTATATTAATTTAACCCTTAAATGGGTAAGTACATACAAGGATGCAATTCCTTAATGAGGTAATTGCGGTGCAAGAAAACATAATGGCAATATAAATTATTGAAGTTCCATTGGGTTTCACGCTGCTATAGTCCCTATGACTTAGAAGACCTTAACACTTTGCTTCATAGGAGGACGACTGGATTGATTCCTCTCTTCGGTGGTGCATCAGGATCAAGTGGTCGTGCATACTGGATACCTTGCCTTGGAATTTGTCCCTAACTTTTGCCTGGATCGCCCTTTCGGGTTTTCAATCCACCAGGACGCCCTTTTTTTTCCTGAGTCGCCCTTTCAGGTTTTCAACTCAGCAGACCTATTTCTTTATTTTATCACTAACTTTTGCCTGGACCGCCCTTTTGGATTTTTAGTCCACCGGGATAGCCATTTTTGCCTAAGTCGTCCTTTCAGGTTTTTGACTCAGCGACTTTATTATTCCATTTTTTTAGGCGTAGTATTATTTGACTGAGTTTGCATTTACCGGGTAGGGTAATTCATCACCATTCGTAGTTGCGAGTTTTAAGGCACCACTGGAGAATGCCTCTATTACAACATATGGGCCTTCATAATTTGACATCCACTTTCCCCTAGATTCATTATACATAGTCATGATCCTCTTGAGCATTAAGTCACCCTCCTGGAATGTCCTAGGATGCACCTTCTTGTCAAAAGCTCTTTTCACGCGTCTCTGATAAAGCTGGCCATGACATATGACTACCAAGTGCTTTTCCTCAATAAGATTGAGGTCATCAAACCTTGTCTTCACCCACTCTACTTCATCAAGCTGAGCTTTCATTAGAACTCTCAATGATGGGATTTCAACCTCTATCGGAAGAACCTCTTCCATACCATAAACCAATGAATATGGAGTTGCCCCTGTTGAAGTTCTCATTGAGGTACGATAGCCGTGCAATGCAAAAGGTAACATTTCATGCCAATCCTTGTATGTGACCACCATTTTCTGGATGATCTTTTTGATGTTCTTATTGGCTGCCTCGACGGCTCCGTTCATCTTAGGTCTATACAGTGTTGAATTGTGGTGTTCAATCTTGAAACTGGCACGCAACTCATCCTTTATTTTATTGTTGAGATTCGACCCATTATTAGTGATGATATAATTAGGCACCCCATATCTGCATACAATGTTGTGTTTCAAGAAGCGGGCAACCACTTGCTTGGTAAAGTTGGTATACGAGGAAGCTTCAATCCATTTGGTGAAATAATCTATAGCCACCAATATGAATCAATGTCCATTTGAGGCGTTTGGCTCGATCATCCCAATCATGTCTATTCCCCACATGGAAAAGGGCCATGGTGAAGTCAAGATGTTTAGAGGAGTGGGAGGAACATGGATCTTGTCAGAATATATCTGGCACTTATGACAAGTTCGGGCATGGTGGTAACGATCAACCTCCATGGTTAGCCAATAATAGTCTGCTCTCAATATCTTTTTCGCCATTGTATGTCCATTTGCGTGGGTCCCAAAACAATCCTCATGAATATCCTTCAGAATCTGCTCAGCTTCATGCTTTTCCATACATCTGAGTAGGACAATATCATGATTGCGTTGGTGTAGCACATTCCCATTGAGGAAGAAATTGGATACCAATATATGCAGAGTTTTTCTTGTTAACACCCAAGGAACCCTCAGGATATTCTTGCTTCTCCATATAAAGCTTAATGTCATAGAACCATGGCTTTTCATTTTATCCTTCATCAACAGTCAAACAGTGAGGAGTTTTCTCAAAGCGCTATATATCAATGGACGACATATGGTTGGGCTATATCAACTTATACAAGGAAGCCAAAGCATCTTCCATTTGATTTTCCTCTCTAGGCACATGGGTAAAAGTGCTATCATCGAATATGGGGAGTAGCTTTGCCACATAATTCTGGTATGGAATTAAATTGTCATGTTTCGTATCCCTGTCACCTCTTATTTGGTGTATTACTAGGGCAGAATCTCCAAACACATCGAGAATTTTGATTCTCAAGTTGATGGCCTCTTCTGACCCTAGTATACAAGCTTCGTACTCATCCATATTATTAGTACATGTAAAGCAGAGCTTAGTTATGAATGGCAGGTGAAAGTTCTTGGGAGATGTAATTACTTCCCCTATTCCATGCCCATAAGAATTCGAAGCACCATCGAACATGAGAGTCCATCGCTCCCCTGGTTCAGGTCCTTCATCCGGTCTTGGCTCTTCATAGTCTTTTACTACCATAATATCCTCATCTGGAAAATCGAACTTTAAAGGCTGATAGTCATGCACTTGTTGATGGGTAAGACGGTCTACCAATACACTGCCCTTGATGGCCTTCTAGGTGACATATTGGATGTTGTACTCGGATATAAGCATTTTCCATCGGGTTATCCTGTAGGTGAGAGCAGGTTTCTCAAAGATGTATTTAATGGGATCCATCTTAGAGATCAGATATGTGGTGTGTGTTAGCATATACTGCTTGGGACGCCTGGCAGCCCATGCAAGCGCACAACAAGTCTTCTCAAGTAAGGAGTATCGTGTCTCGCAATCATTGAACTTCTTGCTAAGGTAATTATGACGTGCTCCTTCTTGCTAGTGTCATTTTGTTGCCCCAACATGCAACCCATATATTCGTCAAGCACATTCAGGTACATAATAAGTGGCCTTTTAGGAACAGGCGGTATCAGGATTGATGGTTCTTGCAGGTATTCTTTGATTTTATCAAATTCCCTTTGGAATTCATCATCCCACACAATCGATTGATCTTTTCTAAGCAACTTGAAAAATGGTTTGCAAGTGGCAGTGATATGCGAAATAAATCTGGCAATATAGTTAAATCTTCCCAAGAAGCCACAAACGTCTTTCTCAGTTCTAGGCGCAGGCATACTCTAAATTGCCCTTACCTTATCAAGTTCCACTTTAATCCATTTCTGGCGCATGATAAAGCCTAACAATTTTCCAAATCATACCCCAAACGTACACTTGTTGGGGGTTGAGTCTCAGTTTGAACTTTCTTAATCGAACAAACAACTTTTGCAAATTGATCAAGTGTTCTTCTTCGGTTTGAGACTTGGCAATCATATCATCGACGTATACTTCAATCTCTTTATTAATCATGTCATGAAAGAGCATTACCATTGCGTGCTGATATGTTGCCCCAATATTTTTCAGTCTGAAAGGCATCACCTTGTAGCAAAAGGTGCCCCATGATGTGATAAAAGTGGTCTTCTCCTTTGGATCCATTTTAATTTGATTGTAGCCAGAAAATCCATCCATGAAGGAGAATACAAAGAATTGAGTTGTATTATCAACCAATACATCAATGAGAGGTAATGAGAAATCATCTTTAGGACTAGCTCTGTTCAAATCACGGTAATCCATATACATGTGGACCTATCCATCTTTTTTTGGTACCGACACAATGTTGGCAACCCATTATGGATACTTTGCTACTGCCAGGAATCCAGCATCAAAATAATTTCAGACTTCATCATGAATCTTGAGAGCCATATCAGGATGGGTCTTCCTCAACTTCTTCTTGACATCATGGAATTCTTCCTTGAGCAATTACTTGTGTACAACAATGTTAGTATCCAACCCAGGAATATCTTGATACGACCAGGCGAACAAATCAGTATACTCTTGGAGAAGCTCTATCAACTTAGTCTTCACTGCAGCCTGAAGAGACGCTCAAACCTTCACCTCCCTTATATCTTCCTCAGTGCCTAGGTTGATGAATTCGACATCTTCTTTGTGCGGCAAAATGTCATTCTCTTCTTGTTGGAGCAGCCTTGCCAACTCACTGGGGAGTTCACAATCTTCCTCGCCTTCCTCTTCAGCTTGGTAGATTGGGAAATCAAAGTCATATAGGCCCATAGCAGCGTCGTTATTAAGGACCTTGGTAGTGTCACTGCATGTTATGATTTATGCAGTTTATTTAGGAAAGTGTGTGCATAAGAAATGCCATTTATTGCAAAAGTAAAAAAGAAAAGAAAATGAGCAAAACTTGAATGCAGACTAATACTTATTAATAATAATCATGTTTGAAAACATCATATGGCCCATACAATGATCCACTATGCCTTGGGCAAAGCGTAGGGTTTTTGATAAACAGTAAAATTACATTTGGTGCGGGAAGAACTGGGGAATTTCAATGGTTTTCTAGTTTTGGAGCTCTTCACCAGACCTTGCTTGTCAGATCCAGCTTGCAGAAACCTCTTCATCACCAACATTGTCTTCAATAATCATAGATGACGTGTGATCAAAGATGTGTCCGACGCTTATGAAAATATCCCCCACAGGAGGGACCTTCTCTTTGTTGTATGCGATCGTTGATGTATTGGAAGATGGCTGATACCCCGGCCCAAACTTATCAAACTTTTCAGCAACCTCAACCAATTTTCCCCAGCCTTGGGTGTTTCCTCCTTCAAAAACTGCTTTAGCTTCTTCATACGAGGCCGTTGACAATCTAGTCTCTTGATAATCTAAAACTCGTTGCACTTCTAGAGTACTCACTACTTCAAACGATTGGAAATATGTTTAAACCATATCACCTTCAACATCAATATAACAGAAAGAAGTCAAATGTCTCACTAGAATGTCTTCTTCCCCTTTAGTTAAAACCACTTTATCATTACTAACAAACTTCAGCTTTTGGTGAAGAGTGGAAGTAATAGCCCATGCTGAATGAATCCAAGGTCTTCCTAGCAAGCAATTGTATTCTAGGTAAATGTCCATTACTTGAAAGGTAATGGCAAAGTCAGTTGGCCCAATCTTAATTGGTAATTCCACTTCACCTATCACTTCTCGTCTTGAGCCATCAAGTGCCTTTACCATCAGGGCGCTTGGTTTCATACTGACTTCTCTTATAGGCATATTTTCCAGAGTTATCTTAGGGAGAACGTTCAAGGAAGAACTTGTGTCCACCAAAACTCTTGATATTAAAGTATCCTGACACCTTATAGAGATGTGAAGAGCTTTATTGTGATTCCTTTTCTATGAAGTTAGATCATCATCATTAAACCTAAGGAAGTTACCAGTAGTCACATTGGCTATCACATCGTTAAACTGGGCTACAGTGATATCTTTAGTAATGTGTGCATCACTCAACACCTTCAAAAATGATGATATATGCGCATCATAACTGAGCAATAATTCAAGCATAAATATCTTAGCAGGAGTTCAATTCAGTTGGTCGACCACTTTGTAATTGGTCTTCTTAATAATCTTCAAGAACTCCTCAGCCTCTTTCTATGTGAATGCTGCTTTTGGAGATGACAGTTCCACTGGTGGTTCAACATTTGGAATTACAATTGGCATGTCAACAACTTTCCCTTTATATTTGATTGGTACTTCAACTGGTTTGACTGCAAAGATTCGACCACTACGGGTCATTCCACTTGGTCCAACCACAACATCACACTTAGCTCCATTATACTCAATAACTAACTTCCCGGGCCCTTGTTTATAAACTTCAGGCTCATGCACATTAATAGGGTGCTCAACAGTTATCAGAGTTGGTTGTGCCTGTCTTTGTATGTTAATATCAACCTCGTCATATTGGATGACTACATGCGCTGGATGAACAGGTCTTTGTTGGAAAGCCTCTGATGCATCATATTGGATAACTATTGGAGCAGGACGAGCTTGTATTGGTGGATAAATCTCAGTCCCATCATATTAAAGTTCAATAACAACCATACTTTGATCTCTTTTATCACGACATTCTATCTGAATTACACCTTGATCTAGGAACCTCTGCAAATGTTCTTTAACCACTTCATCGGTCAAATCATCAATCTCGTCTTGAGGGATCATTCCACATTTCTTCAACTGTTCCCCTATAATTGCCATAGGAGTGCAGACGTCTTCAACCCTCGTAATCAATCTTAACTCACTACTTTCCTCCACGGCATGTACAGAAGGACTTCCATGTGTAGGCAATGGATTGTTTTTGACATTGGCACCTCTAGGAATGAAAGTAAAATCTTTGGACTCAACCAAGTCCTACACCCTATTCTAGAACGCATAGAAATTATCTATGGAATGTCCATGAGCCCCTTTGTGAAATTCACAACGAGTGTTGGCATCCTACCCTAGAGGGTATGGGAAAGTTGTCGGGCGCAAGTCTCTAAAAGTCAAATGCCCGCACTGATATAGCTGAGAGAAGATCTTACCAATTGGCATTGGTACTGGATCAATGTGCCTTCTCAGAGCTCTTGGTCTTTGTTTCCGCTAGGCTGGGGCATTCTGATATTATGGAGGAGGAACACTTTGGTAGTTGGGTTGTTGATGACCCTGTTGTTGAGTGATGGTTGTTTCCCAAGTGCACGAATGGCGTCAGAGTAATATAAAAGATTATTGATCCCACAGAGACCAAACATCAATCTATCGTTCTCTAGTGTTACGGTGTTTATCTAAGGCAAGTCAATAAAGGGGTTTGTTGTGCGAAATAAAAGTAAAGTGCGAAAATAAATTCAATAATAAAACAACAGGCTCAGAATGCAATTCACATATCTACGTAGTATTCTAAATGTGTATAAATAGAATGCCTTATAGGGTAATGTTTTCTACTCACGAAAATAACTAATCTAATGGGAACTGTCGCTTTCGCATACTCAGAACCGAGTTTAACCCCTAATCGATCCCTCTTATTGTCACTTATAAAAAGGCACGCATTGCGTTAGAGTTGATTAAACCTATTTTTAAGAAATATAGTTTCTTAACATAGTCGAAAAGTATTTTAACCTGGAATTTCTAACAAAAAGAGGTTCTTGCGAACCGGACTTTAAATCCATAAACGTATCCGAAAACAATTTTAAAATCGGTTTTCTTAAACACTACAAATTCCTAATTAAGTAAACTAAGCACTTTCGCTTCCTTTGAACAGTTAAAACTAACCTAACTTATCTAAAGGTTGGACGACTTTCGATCTTACCCAACAGATTTTAAGTGCATAAAATAAGTGTTAAAAGTCAAAATAACCCCTAAGTAGTTCTACCGACAGCCGTATGGAATACTATTAAAACTATAATCCTTGCATCCTAGCCTTTAAGATTTAGCCGGACATGGTAAGGTAAATAGACATGGTAAATAAATGCAAGTAAATAAAGTACGGGTAAAATAGATAAAGTGCGGTAAAGGGTGCGATAAATAAACAGTGCGAGAAATAAAAGCAAATAAATAAATAGGGCGATAAATAAATTGAAACCTGCTCCAAACAGGAACTGGAAGTAAGTGACAAAAATAAAATGGCGGCAGGATTAACTTCTACCCAAGTTCTCCAAACCCGATTACAGACTCGATTAGACAGTGTGATAACCCCTCGAAGTGAGAAGTTTATCACTTTACAATAGGTGAAATTTATGGCTTGAGTTCTGTAACTAAGCTTGAATGATTAGAAATGAGACATAACTCCTCTATTTATAGTGGTAGGAAAGTACAGGTAAGGACAGGAATGCCCCCCAACTCCTTTTGGGAGGGAAACGAGAAAGCAAAGGTGGCGCCCGCCACATGAACTAGGGTGGAAAGGAGTGGGAGACGTTGCAGTTGTCAGCAGTTGGTCTTCTATCCAATGTGTGACATCCTTTATGGCTCCCGCCATGTGTACAATTCCACAGAGTGTTGGTCTTTTAGCTCGTTTTTCTTCATTTCTTCTCGAGTAGCTTTGAAAAATACAAAAACCTGGAAAAGAAATAAAACAGAGGCATAATACAAGAAAACGAAAATAAAATCCTAAATAACACGTACAAATTGAGTCAAATAATCAGTATATTTTAGGTCTATCAAATTCTCCCACACTAAAGCCTTTGCTTGTCCTTAAGCAAAACATCATGACAAAAAAGGGTGAAATCCATAAATGATCTGGGAAAAAAGGGCTTATGAATTCAAGCTGGGATGAAGCGATAGGTCAAAACTAAGTGAACCATGGGTATCAAAATGAAACTACTCTGCGAATACAGACGTATGCTTCTATTGCGGTGAAAATCGGATATCAAGCTATTAAATTAACCTGAATCTTAATTCTTTTACAACCGAACTTTAATTTATCCAAAGGAAAGGTGTAAAGAAAGAAAAACCCTTTTCGCGATGTAACGACAACGCTAAGATATTCGGGGATCGGGGGTTGGTTATACCTAGGGAAGGTGTTAGCACCCTAAGCATCTGTAGTACTCTACAGGAACCTTTTGTTTGTTTGTGTGCTAAGTTTGTTTAGGTATTTGCTAAGGATTTGGGAAAGATATAAGTTAAAGCCTAAAGATATATACACTAAGTTTGCTCGCAAAGACATCGCGTCCTCTGCCTACGTATCATAACTAGGATAGAATCAGAGCAATCGTAGTTCACCTCACTAAGTTTGAAGAACACTTGATTGTGATCAAGGTTCAGAGGGGAAAAAACATTACAATGTTTGTGTGGAGTTTTAACAAAACTTCCTAATCTACATTGAACACTCAAGAGGGGAAGTAAGAATTCATCACAATGATTCTTACATATAGTTGACAAACTCTATCCTAGGGTTCTAGTTGAAGAACACTCCTAGTACAGGTGGGTTTCTTAGACTTAAAGAAAAGTCTAATGGCTTTTAAACTATGGTTTAAGGATGACTTAACAAAGTCAAGAGAATGGTTATGAACTATCCATGACCCAAGGGTCAATGGATAGACTTTTCCTTTGGAAGGAGAGGAGGGAGGAAACTTGGACGAGAACTAACGAGTTCCATCACTTGGGGAAAAGAAAAAACTTAACAAAGCAATAAACATGATGAAGATGAAAGCATGGTGACCACCATTAAAGTAAGTATCAAATGTAAACACAAAATATGCATTGATGACAATCAAGCAAGCAAGAAATGTGACGACAGTTTAAGCTTAAAATTTCTCAGAGGAAACATACAAGTCATGGTAACAACCAAAATAAAACAAGTTCTAACATGTTGGGAAACAAAAATGTAAATCTCACAAGATAAACAGACATGGTATAAAACAGAATCATCAAGACGCAAGGTAACGACTTTGAAAAGTGAACAACTTCCAAGTAGGCATAACGTATCAAGGTCATGAACAAAATAAAATATTTTCTCAATAAATGAAAAAAGGATATTAATATGAACAATATGCAAAAAGAATGGGTTAAAAATATTAAAAAATGAACAAGTTATGACATAATGAAAATTAATGAAAATCATGAACAAAACAAAACAATTAAATAAAAGAAAGGGGCAAAGGAGGGAATTGAACCCACGCCCCTCAGATTTACAACTCCAACAAACAACCACTGAGCCACTTAGCACGCGTGTGACAAGGGAAGAGAGAGAAAGAAGAAAATAATGAACAAGGAAAATAGGAAAAAATAGTAAAAGGTTTGATCTCCACAATGGATCGAACCCAGGTCATGTGTGTGAAAGGCGCGCATTGAGTGAAGGTTCCTACCACTGGGGTGGCTGTACATCTGTTGATATAGCCACCCCAATAAACATATAAGGCATGGTTCTATGGTTTTTCTGGGAAAGCCAAACACACAAACAATTGATTTGCATTTTGATTCCTAACTTGGTCAATTCTTTATGGATTTTAACAAAATTTTAGTGTAACTTGAGTATTTTTTAACAAGGAACACAGTGGTGGTATTGAATTTTGTGAAATAACACTCCTAATTAAAAATATGATAGCACTTGCTCTTTTGAGTTTTGAAATGCATTTTGAAGTAAAGCTCAAGTTCCAAACAGTTTTAAACCACATCAAGTACACACACACACACACTACATACATATGGATGAGTGATTTCAAGCAAAGGTTTTGGTTCAAAACAGTTTGTGATGCAGAGTGATACTCAAGTTACCAAAACTGATCTGTTTGATGCATAAGGATGTTCAGATCAGTGTTAATGCATGATTACCTCAAGTAAATCACATACACACATTGCAAATATATTGGAAAATGAGTTTAAGCATATGAACTGGTCCAAGACAGACTGGTATGGAAAATGATGATCTTGCTGCAACATGGTATTTTTGAAATGCAAGTTGAAATCCAATTCATGTTTTATGCACATTTTGACCAACCAAATCACACACACAAGTCATACACATGTTGACAAATGAGTTTAAGCACAAAAACAATTCAAAACAGGTTGTGGTAGAAAAGTGCTTTTCAAATTGCTCTTTGGTAATTTGCAATGTAGTAGTATGTTCAAATCAACTTTAATGCATAATTATACCAAATATATCACATATACACTCCACATACATATTATCTAATGGATTTAAGTAAAAGATATGGTTTAAAACAGGCTGTGGTGCAAAATGATGAGCAGGCTGCAACTTGGTATTCTTGATGATGCATGAAAAGTTCAAATTAGTTTTTAATGCACAATTGAGTCAAGCAAGTATGCACACAAACTTTAAACATGTTGAGGGATATTCCTATGCCAAAATTTAAGACTCATTCTCCCTAAAATAGGAACTAATATAGTGATGGTTCAATTGGCTCAAGAAAAGCATTTTGAAAACAAAGAATTAAGTTATGTGAAAACAGTCCCTACCACTCATACATACACACTATAAATATGAAAACAAATAGGATTCAATTCACAAATCAAGCACATTGGATCCAAGACAGAATTTGACATGTTTGATGGTTATGCAAAATCTGTTTTGACAGAGCATCAGGTGTCTTCCAAAATGAATGAGATTCATGCTAACCAATGATGCACACATACCATATACATGACAATGAATGTGGTCAAGCTCATAAAACAGGCATATTTCAATCATAGTGAAATTGGACATATTGAAGCTAGGCACAAAACAGTTAGAAAATGCAGCAGGGCTGTTTTTATTGGCAGACATTTGAGGTTTCATGAAAACAATACATACACACATTTCATATACGATAACAAGTAAAATGGGCCTAGAACTTAGGGTACATGTTATCCAAGACAGATTTTGAGTTTCTCATGGGAAAAGCATAACATTTTTTATGACAGTAGGTGAGATTCAAGTAGGAATTGTTTTAAGCCAAAGTGAGAGCACATACACACCATAAATGCATTAATAGTCATGTAGAAACCAAAATTTGGGGCACATGTACTTTGATTCAAAATATAGCATCATGATGATAACAATTTGCAAAATAACATCAAAAGAGCACTAACTGTCACAAAATCAAAACAGCAAGATATGTCCATAGGATTCTCATCCATACAAACCTCAAACATGTATCCAAATGACTATGAGCAATAACATTAATCCAAAATCAGCTGTCATGAAAAGTTGGTATGCTCATGGTTCATATTTTTCAACATATTTCTCAAAAAATGCCAAAACATGGAAAATGATGCAAAGTACAAGATTCATAGAGTACATACCTCTTGTAGATTATATTGAACAGGTTAGAACACCAAGAAACCCAAAGATACTTCAAATGCCACTCAGCCTTGAAGCTTTCTTACTTGTGAAGCAAAATGCAAACCTTAGGCCAGATTGAGAATTAAGCTTCACCACTTGATTCCAATGCTTTGGACAGTTGAGATAGGATGCATATGAGGTGTATGAGTGATTAGAACATCATGAAGAAGCCTAGACAAGAGCTTGGCAGATTTTATGTATTATGGTCAAAGTAGCTTGGTATGAAAGTTGACTTTTTGCAAAATGAGGTTTTTGAGTGATGTAATGGTTTGGACACCTCCTATATCATATTTATGGATTGTGTGGATGATTTTTGGTGAGTTTGAATGTGTGGAAATGGGTTTAGGGGTTGGGCTGTCAAGACAAATCTTTTTTGTGTTTTTTGTGATCTTGAGATTTTGGTGAATTTAAAGTAAAGAGGGAAAGAATAAAAGCTTGCGATTACTCTGGTTTTTAGAGGTGTTCTGATGTGTTGAATGAGGTAGTTATGTCCTCTATTTATAGGGAAATGAGAGGGAAAGGACGGATTGGAGGTTTCCTTCCTAAGAGGGAAAGGTTTGGCAATTTGGATCAAATCTCTCAAAAGTGTTTTCTTGGCTTGGAGGTAAGATGAAAGTCAAGTGAAATGATGAAATTAGAGTGGCTAAAGTGAGGCTAGGGAGAGTAGGAACATGGCTGGTTGCAGATCTTTACTTTCCACCTTTTACATATTTTCATTATTTTAATGCAAGTTGCATTTACAACTTGCAAGCCAACTTGCCAAACTTCAAATTTCCACTTCCTCTGCATAACTCTCACAATTCAATGCTTCAAAACATCTAAATATCAGAAACAACAAGATTCAAGGGCTGAGAAATGGTCCAAGTGACCAAAGAATGACTTATGAAAAATTACCAATGTGGGACTCAAGTATGAAAACACCATCTTGCCAAATCCATAACTCTCAGCTCACAAATGCCATTGATATGTTCTAGTACTTTTTAGAAAGCCCTCAAATAGCTCTAAAACATTCATGTTTTCATGAGTTTCAAATTCTCAAAGGAACTTGGCCAAAAAGCCTCTCAAAGTTGCTAAAAAACAAGCTAAAAAGTGAAATTTCTCTAAGTCATTTTCCCTTCTTGAAATGAATTTGATCGTAACTCCAAATCTATGCATTTTATGATCATGGACCACTTTGAGGATTTTGTAGGATTTGTCAAGATCTTTCCAATGAGCTTTGAAAACTTTCATTTGGATGTGTGGTTAAGGAGTTATGGTCTTTCCCCTTTCGAAACCCTAATTCCCGACTTTTGCGAATACTCCTCAACCCTTGATCCAATTGACATGAAATTTTATGGGTAGATGCAATATGTAATTAGGAACATTTTTGATTCATATCTTGAGGTCATATTCCTTATTGTTGAAGAGTTGACTTTTCGGTCAACCGAACGATCAATCGGTGGCTACCGAGTCGACTGTTGATGCTCTGGACCTCCTGAGGCTTTGAAACTTTTTGAATGGACTTTACCAAGCCATATGAACACTATGGACCACAATCCCACCATTGTAACACCTTTTTAAATCAAAAGTCAACCACAGTTGACTTTTCCTACTCGAAAAACCCTAATCGGGTATCCTGTATTTCATTGCTTTTGATCCCTGGGTGGCAACCTCAAATTGGATTCATGCTTGATCCAATGGAATACTCTTGATGATGTGGAGACCCAATCTCAAAGAAAACCAATCCAAAACATTGACCGGTCAACCCTCGAAACCTCGATTTCGGCTGTACAAAACCCTGATTCTCCTGTAACTTGACAAAGACCACTTGGAAAGGGTTAAGGTTAGATAAATATGTGAATTATGATCCTACAATGATGATGAAGATCTAAGGGGTCAAAATTTGGGGTATGACAACTTCGTTCTTACAAAAATCAATCTGCACTACCCTACCCTACATAGGCCTACTTTTAAATCTCCTTTTGGGTCCTTTTCATTCAAGCGCAATCACATTAAGCCCGTTATCCATATGTGCTCATGGTGAAGTGACCGGTTAGTGATTATGATCTTAAGCATGGGGCTCTGGTACACAAATTGGTGTAACCCCTTTTATTGTCCCGATTGTAGCTGTGGGGGATCAGATCGTAATCTGCCCTACCGAGTTCAGTACCAGATACCTCTGAACCAGCTGACAACGGGAAGATATTTTTATTTTGTTTTATCTTCATTTTTTTCTTTTACGAAATTTTTACAACTTTTTGGGTTAAATGACCTTGTGAGGGTTACCTATACCCAAGTTGCAATTATTTTTATTTTAACATACAGATCATTCACTTATATTCATCGATCCTTCACTTAGATCATGCTTCGGCCGGAGCTAACTACTAGGATAAACTACTAAGGACTTACTATGAATATTATTATTAAGGGCATGGTACAAAGGGTATCGGGGTTGATTTCTGCATTTTGTGACGCCTAAGGTATTTTAATGATACCGATGTTTCAAAAAGGATTTTTCCAAATCATCCACATCCTAACTCGAACTTGCCTCAAAGCCTAAGAAAATTTTTAGGATAGTACACTTTTGTCCATAAATTTTTTTGGTGGGGCTATGTAATGAGGGAATAAGGGTATACTGTTGAATGACTCGTTAAGCACATGTGTGTTCTAAAAAACGAAAAGAAAATAAAGAGGGAAATAAACTAGAAAGCGATAAAAGAAATTAAAATGAAAGAAAATGCGAGAAAATAAATGAAAGTCTCCTCCCACACTTAAATTGAACATTGTCCCCAATGTTTCAAAATAAGAAAGGGACGAGGTACCTGAAGGGCCTAAGGCATGCTGCTGGTGTTGTCGCCAGCGTGCGGCGAGTACCTAGGGCGGCGAGATCTGATGCGACGATGATCGGTCTGAGAAGCATCAAACGCGTCGAATCTGGTGGTCAAAGCAGCTTGAGATTTTATTATGCTTTGCATGGATTGGCTCATCTGCTGCTGAGACTCTTGCATGAATCTCATATTTTCATTTAATTGTTGCTGGATGGTGGTGAACAAGTTATCGTGTCTCTCCTCTCTTTCTAATTGGTCTCGCCACATCTGCTCAGATATATAAAAACCGGGAGCAGTACCTGCAGAGTGGTAAGAGGAAGATGGTGCAGCGTGTGTTTGTGGTACATGGTGAGGCGGCTTAGGATAATCGGGAGACTGCTCTCGCCGGTCATACTCGTCATCGGTATCATCGCCTTCACCGACAGGAATATTTGAAGGCACTGCAATTGTAATTGGTGGATCATCTAAATCGTAGGTCAAGTTCCTCGTGATACTACATCAGTGCGTCTAGTGCAGGGCAAAACGATAGATGGGATAGCCTTCCCATGGATCATAAGCTCGAAGCCCCCTTCCTTCCTGACCTTGCACTGTTTCATATCTTTTAAGAATTTCAAATTAATTGTGCGAGGAGGAAGAGGTGCTAAAGTGGCTATCTCAGCATCTAGGTTCAGAGCCTTTGCAATAGACGTAATAAGTCCTCCAAAGGCAATGGTCCCCGTACCTTTGATTGAGGCATTCATATGGGCAATCATGAACAGAACCACATTAAATCTCCTATTTGTGAGGCACCCCTGCAAAAATAGTAACTCTTTTGCGTTCACTTTGTTTGGATTCTCCCAGCCAAAGATAGTACAGGCTAACATATAGCGAAATACGCGGATGGCCGGGTTATGGATCTGGGAGGGAATTATTCCTTCGAAAGATGTAATCGTAAAATTTGACAACCTGTGCCAGAAGGAAAATGCCTCCACAGACCAATCAGAATCCAGAGGTGCTTCACAAATAGCACCTTCACAAAAAAGGCAGTCCTAGCTTCTCTGCGAGTTCGTCGGTACTAAATGAGTATTCCACATTAATCATTCAGAACTGTAATGTGTCGACGGTACTAGTAGTGTCGGGTCTGACAACATAAATCAGGGAACTCAAAAATTCCCTGGTCAGCCTTTCAAAAGTAGGATCATGTCTAGCAAATATTTCGTGCAGTTATAACGTGTCTAACAAGTGATAAACGCTATGGTAAATACCCAAAGAATACAGACAGTTGTCATCCATGTACCGTGTCGAAGCGATGTCCCGACTTTGTAGTTTGTTGAGAACTTTCCGTTGTCTTTCTCTAGGCTTCCCTTGACACAAAAATGTACCCTTCGTGTTCCATGGATGAACTCTTGAGATGGAAGATGAGTGAAAATGGGTTTTTTTTTTAGTTTTGTAGAAATGGATTTTTGATGGATTTTGGTGAGGGAAGGTGAAAATGGAACTTGGAATGGTTAATGGGTTGGTGAGTGGATGATGAAATTAGGAACTTTTGGTGCTTTGGGGGAGATTTTCGTGTAGCCAAAAATGGAGTTTTTGCAACTTCTGCCCCGAATATAGTCCAGACTCCGTGGCGGACGTCATGGACTATATGGCGGGCGCCATCCTTGCTGAAGGTAGTTGGGCCGGATTTTTGTGCTTTGTTTGGGCCTTGGTGCTTCTTCTTGATTTTTGGGGTGTGCTTGCAGTAGAAATTACCTGTCTTGGCACACTATATTATTTTTTTCTTTTTCCTTATTTCGATATAAAAATTAGGAAATATAATTAAGTGAAAATAAAATAAAATAACATAGATAGGAAATAACAATCGTCACAAACTTGTATAAATATAAACGGTAAAATTAATGTCATGAAATGAAAATGTAAGCAAATACAAATAAGTCTGTAAATGAAGATGAAAATAAAGCAAACGATAATAAAGTAATGAAATAGTGTCATCACGGAGCTGTCTGGTCGAGATGACGGAGTGCATGGAGCTCTCTGTGCAAGTCCGAGATCTCCTGATACAGAGTATCTGCTTCTGTTGCGTGAGTCATGTCTGATATCTGAACCTATAAGGTGCGATCGGCCACTGTCTGCTGGAGTCGAACTATCTCTATGCACAACTCTGCTATCTGGGTGTGCAAGTTGGTCCTTGGCAGTGCATGATTATTAGATAACACAGTTGTCCTTGGAGATGGTGGTGAAGGATGGTATTCTGCTGAGGGCGGTGTGCGTGGCTCATCGATCGTCTCTCCATAGCCTTCTAATGTGTAACTCTAATTTGAAGGATCGTGTACACTGGTCACAACTGGGTTAGGTAGTGTAGAATAGTGGACAGTCTGGTAATCAATCAGAAGTCTAAAATAATTAGGCTGAAAAGATAGTCTCCTTATCAGTCCTCTGTCCAAACAGAAATCAATGTCCAACAGGGTGTATCCACAATACGGAGTCAGATGTAGCAACTGGCTGGTGAGTCCTAATGCAGTGGCTATATGCGTGGCGGTGCCTCCTACATGAATAACCCCTTCAGAGGATATAGCTGTACCCTCGAGATTATGCAGCAAGAAGTTCCCACATGCCACTGGGCGTAACCGGTTTGCGCAGAATAGGAAGAATATCTCTTCCTCACTAACATGCATGTCAGAGTCCTCCTTTCCATGAAAGGTGTGAGCCAAGGTCATCTGAAAGTACCTCATAGCTGGGTTGTGGATGACTGGGGATAGTTGAGTGGATGGATCTAGGCTCCCTCCTCCTGTAATATCTCTCCAGAACTGGTCAATGTCTCTACTCATAAAATAGCCCATCGGCAGGTCAGGTATAGCATCAGGTGTGGTCTGAAATCTAAGTAGGTCGTCGAATCCCTTATTGGTGAAGGCATACTCTTTTCCGTAAAGTCTGAATGAGGCCAGCCCGTCTTGATCGGCGTATGGCTCGTGGCGGAACAAACTGAGAAACTCCAATGTAAAGTGCCTGTAGGTCTGATGTAACTGGTAAGCATATTCGTCCCAATGAAGCTTATGACAGAGAAATCGTATGCTGGGTTCGATCCCTAAAGCTTCCATGCAGGCCTGATCCAGATACCGGGTCGGTGCCATACGACGCTGCTGAAGAGCATAGTACCTCTGCCTTTGGCTGTCGTTCCTAAAGGTGATGTGCATGTCGCCAAGAGGCTGCATCCTGCAAATAAAACTTAGAGAACAAGAGCCGAAAGCACAAGCATCATAAACCGTTAGTTGACACATAATCATAAGATAAAATAAAATAGAAAGTAAAGAAAAACAAAGAAAACAGTGGGTTGCCTCTCAGGCAGCGCTTGTTTAACTTTGTTAGTTTGACGAGTAGAACCTATACGGTTGAAGTAGGCAGTGGTGGATCAATCAAGGTGTGGCTGGAGTAATCATCAGGAATGTCCCCTCCTTCGTAGAATTTTAATCTCTGCCCGTTTACAATGAATGGGCTACATGACTGGTTCTGGATATCGACTGCTCCTGATTGTAGAACTTTAGCAACTGTAAAGGTAAAAGAACGGCGATACAACGAATAACTACTCATGGGGAATCAACACACTGGGGAAGGATCCAAGGAAAAGCAGACAAAGATAGTTCAAACGTGACTAAGGACGCTGCTCAGGGGAATCTTTCACACAGGGGACGCCAACTTCAACGGGGGAAACAAAACTTCATTGGGAAGAAGGAGATGACACTCCGCTGGGGAAGAAAGTAATTATCCACTGGGGAAATGAAAGAAAAAAGACACAAACCTCACTGGGGATAAACAGCTGAGGAATCTCCTATAGCGAAGAGTTCGAATGGGATCTTCAGGGAAAGAACAGAAACAAGACCAGACGCACCCGAGGATGTTAGTCACGACTAGATCTCTGAGACTCGAATGGGAAAGCGAAGTATTACTGGGGATACTGGTGACGACCAGAACAATCAACAATCAAAGGGTGCTAGTTTCTACTAGACTTTCAAAAGGGGTGATGGTGACGACCAAACAAAATGGGAACTCCGAATTGCGTTGATACAATACGGGATTTCGGCTGGGGACATTGTTAACAGCCAACCCTCGGTATTAATAACGATTACTTTTAAGCAGAGCCAGTAACCACTGGACTTTTCAAAACTATGGTGACGACCAAAGCAACGATATCAATAACAATTGGATTTTAAACAATGCCAGTTACCGCTGGACTTTTCGGAACTATGGTGACGACCAAAGCAACGATATCAATAACGATTGGATTTTAAACAATGCCAGTTATCACTAGACTTTTCGGAACTATGGTGACGACTACAACAACGATACCAATAACGATTGGATTTTAAACAATGCCAGTTACCACTGGACTTTTCAGAACTATGGTGACGACCACAACAACGATACCAATAACGATTGGATTTTAAACAATGCTAGTTACCACTAGACTTTTCAGAAGATATGGGGGGTGCTAGTAACGACTAGACTTCAAGGTGTGAAACTGGTGACGACCAGGCAAACGATACTAGTAATCAATAGGACATCCCAAGGTACTGGTTACAACCAAGAACAGGCGGGATACAGGTGACGACCTATAACCACACACAAACTTAGTAACAACCAAGGTAGAGAAATTGGTGACGACCAACAACTCAAGAGGACAGAGAATACCCAAAGAACAACCAACAAGACCACTGGTAACAACCAGGAAACGATCAAGGCAAAAGGTAACAACCAAAGACCAAATAGAGGCCGAACAAATGCACATGATATGCCATGATGCCAATGATTAATGGTATGCAGGAGCTGACTCTGACGAGGGTCAGAAGAATCTGGAGACTAAGGGGAAAGATGGATAAACACATATATCTCATTCGG
Organism: Lathyrus sativus; assembly: GCA_963859935.3. Classification (NCBI taxonomy): domain Eukaryota; kingdom Viridiplantae; phylum Streptophyta; class Magnoliopsida; order Fabales; family Fabaceae; genus Lathyrus; species Lathyrus sativus. The sequence continues at coordinate 155,653,498 of OZ012736.1, read as the reverse complement.
GACGCAATGAATCATACTGAATTCACAAAACAAAGGTGATGTAGGTTTCTTGGGAAATAAACCCACTCTGCTTGGAGAAAAAAGCTTCAGGGATGCTGGCCAGGATTGACAACGTAACTCTGAATAGATGCTCTGAATTCTTCTACTGGGGATGAGGCTACCATCACAAGAGCTCGTCTCATAGAGAAGCCTGGGGAGAGGGTCTTCAATCTTGGTGACTACACACGACCGGATGAGCAACTTATCAAGTCAATTCAACTAACATTCACTGGGAGATGTATTGAGACTACACGTCAAAGTTTCTGCCATTTAAAAACTTCGAGAGGTATCAACTCCACCGAGTCTTTTCGCAAGCCAAAGTGTTTTATGTTTTGTTAGTCTTCAAAAGTTATTTTTATTTTAAATTCGAACCTGGTGCTTTCAAAAATTATTATTGACAATAAACAATGTTTTGCATAACAAAAGAAACAAAGACAATAGTAATTTTGCAAAAAAGAAAGGTCCAAAAACTGATTTCATTTAAGAATGGAAGTTTGTCAATGACAGAACTCCACGGAACTTTTTACAATTGAACATGGCAACATAAAAAGAAACATGTTACATTGAATTCACTGGCAATTCCACCCCTAATAACTAAAACTTTCCAAAACCTTGCTTCTGACAAGAGCGGTTGAAATGAACTTCTTTTTAAAATCTTCTGCAGAGGTAACGACCCATCTGATGCAGTGAAATGCCTTTGTCCCTAACTTTTGCCTGGATTGCCCTTTCGGGTTTTCAATCCACCGGGACGCCCTTTTTTTGCCTAAGCCGCCCTTTCGGGTTTTCAACTTAGCGAGCTCGTCATCTCTTTTTTATTCCATCCCTAACTTTTGCATGGACCTCCTTCATAGGTTATGATCCAGCGGGATACCCATTATTGCATAATCCTCCCTTGCGAGTTTTCGACTTATCGGGTTCTTTTAGGCGTAATATTTTCGTACTGCATCAGAATTCATCGCGTGTGCAAGCTGTTCCCCATCCATTGTTGTGAGAATTAACGATCCTCCTGAGAAGATTGTTTTTACAACAAATGGACCATCATAGTTGGGCATCCATTTTCCCCGTGCATCTTTGTGAACTGGAAAAATCCTTTTGAGTACAAGTTCTCCTTCTCGGAATTCCCGGACGTGAACCTTCTTATCAAAAGATCTCTTGATCCTTTTCTGGTATATCTGACCATGACACATTGCAGACATGCGTTTCTCGTCAATAAGGTTCAACTGGTCAAAGCTTTCTCGCACCCATTCAGCTTCTTCAAGTTTGGTTTCCATTATGACTCTTAAGGAAGGTATCTCAACCTCAATAGGAAGTACTGCATTCATCCCGTATACCAAGGAGAAAGGGGTTGCCCCTGTTGAAGTGTGAACGGACGTTCTATACCCATGCAAGGCAAATGGAAGCATCTCATGCCAATCTTTGTAAGTTTTCACCATCTTTTGCAAGATCTTTTTGATGTTCTTATTCGCAGCTTCGACAACTCCATTCATCTTGGGACAATAAGGAGAGGAATTGTGATGTTCAATTTTGAAGTCACCACACAGCTCTTTCATGGTTTTGTTATTCAGATTGGTGCCATTATCTGTTATGATTCGGCTTGGGATTCCGTATCGACAAATAATCTCTTGTTTGATAAAACGGGCCACCACTTGTCGAGTAACATTGGCATAGGATGCGGCTTCAACCCACTTTGTGAAGTAATCAATAGCGACCAGAATGAATCGGTGTCCATTAGAAGCCTTTGGCTCGATTGCCCCAATCATGTCAATGCCCCACATAGAGAAAGGCCAAGGTGATGTCAACACATTTAACAATGTCGGAGGCACATGCATCTTATCCCCATAAATCTGACACTTGTGACATTTCCTGGCATATTGAATACAGTCAGCTTCCAAAGTCAACTAGTAATACCTAGCCCTTAAAATCTTCTTGGACATGGCATATCCATTGGGCGTGAGTGCCAAATGTTCCTTCATGAATATCTTGCATTAACAATTCTGCTTCTCGTCTGTCGACACATCTAAGCAGAACCATGTCATAATTTCTTTTATAGAGCACACCATTGCTGAGAAAGACCTTGGAGGCCAATCTTCTCAAGGTTTTCTTATCAAGCGATGTAGCATCGACCGAATACTCTTGCTTTAATAGATAATTCTTTATGTCATGGAACCATGGCTTGTTATCAACTTCTTCTTCAACCATCTGACAGTAGGCTGGCTCAGTCTTGCGTTCGATTCGAATGAGAGTAGCATCATTGAGGTACCTGACTTTCCACATCGAGGCTAACATGGCTAGAGCATCAGCAATATGATTTTCAGATCTCGGAACATGCTTGAAGGTGATCTTGTCAAAATATTCAATCATTTTAATGATATAGGCTCTGTAAGGGATTAAGTTCTCATGTCTGGTCTCCCATTCACCTGTAACTTGATAAATAACCAAGGCTGAATCTCTGCTTACTTCGAGAAGTTTGATTCTGAGGTCAATAGCTGCTTCAAGGCCAAGAATACATGCTTCATATTCGGCAATGTTGTTGGTACATTCAAAGTCTAGCCTTGCTGTAAACGGAGTGTAACCACCTTCGAGATTCATTAGAACGACTCCTAAACCATGCCCACTGTAATTTGAGGAACCATCAAACATCATTTTCCACCAAAGACCCGGCTCAGGACCTTCATCAGGACCTGGTTCTTCACAATCTTTTACCAACATAATGTCTTCGTCTGGAAACTCAAACTTGAGAGACTCGTACTCTTCAACTGGTTGATCTGCAAGATATTCTGATAACACACTGCCCTTGATCGACTTCTGGGCCACATACTGGATGTCATGTTCTGATAACAACATATGCCATCGGGCGAGCCTTCCTGTTTGTGCGGGCTTCTCGAAGATATACTTTATCGGGTCCATCTTTGAAATTAATAAAGTGGTATGACAGATCATGTACTGCCTCAAACGTATGGCAGCCCATGCCAAAGCACAACAAGTTTTCTCTAAAAGTGAATATCAGCTCTGATAGTCGGTGAATTTCTTACTCAAATAATAGATAACATGTTCTTTTCGTTCGGACTCATCCTGCTGACCTAACACAAAACCCATTGAATTCTCGAGTACTGTTAAATACATAAAAAGAGGTCTTCCAGGAATAGGAGGTATCAAGATTGGAGGCTTTTGAAGATAGCCCTTAATCTTATCAAATGCTTGCTGGCAATCTGAATTCCAAACAACTGTTTGATCCTTTCATAACAACTTAAAGATGGGCTCACAAGTAGGAGTCATGTTGGAAATAAATCTGGATATGTAGTTCAATCTTCCAAGGAAACCTCTGACTTGCTTTTCAGTTTGAGGAGCTGGCATATCTTGAATGGCCTGAACTTTATCTGGATCTACCTCAATCCCTCAGTGACTAACAATGAAACCGATTAATTTCCCAGATCTCACCCCAAAAGTACATTTGGTTGGGTTTAGCCTCAACTGATATTTCCTGAGTCTCTCAAACAATTTTAATAAATGGTTCAAATGGTCCTCTTCACTCTGAGATTTGGCGATCATATCATCAACATACACTTCTATCTCTTTATGCATCATGTCATGAAATAAGGTCACCATGGCTCTTTGATAAGTGGCACCGACATTCTTTAAACCGAATGGCATGACTTTGTAACAGTAAGTTCCCCAAGGAGTAATGAAAGTGGTTTTTTCCATATCATCTGGATCCATCTTGATTTGGTTGTATCCGGAGAAACCATCCATAGACGAGAAAACCGCAAAGTGAGCTGTATTATCCACTAAGGTATCAATATGCGGCAAAGGGAAATCATCTTTCGGGCTGGCCTTGTTTAAGTCTCTATAATCCACACACATTCTGACCTTCCCATCTTTTTTCGGCCCAGGTACAATATTAGCTACCCATTCAGGGTATTTGGATACGGCCAAGAAACTTGCATCAATCTGCTTTTTCACTTCGTCTCGAATCTTGAGTGCCATGTCGGGTCTAGTTCTTCGGAGTTTTTGTTTGACTGGCGTGCATTCGGGTCGGAGCGGTAACTTGTGGACCACTATGTTTGTGTCCAAACCTGGCATATCCTGATACGACCAAGCAAATACATCCACATATTCTTTTAAAAGCTCTACCAATTGCTGCTTGACATCTGCCCTAAGTGTTGCCTCAATCTTGACCTCTTTCTTATCTTCTTCAGTGCCGAGATTAATAACATCCACCTGCTCTTTGTGAGGTTGAAACTCTGGGTGCTCATAGCATGCCATTTTTGCCAGTTGATCAGGGATTTCAAAATCTTCGTCCTCATCTTCGGCTTGGTAAATTGGCGAGTCAAAGTCAGGAGGGAAAGCAAAGTCAATGGATTCAACGGGTTTTGGGGTATCACTGTATTGTTGGAATGGCTTAATTTATTAAAACACACAAGGACAAATGCAGCAATCAAGAAAACTGTTTTAATGATTTTTTAGAAAAATTGCCATCTTCTTTTTAAATATGGAAACAAAAGCAAATAAGGGAACAACAACAAAAGGATTTAACAAAACGATTCATTAATCATAATATTCATGAAAGCACGGGGCCCTTACAAAATGCATCCTATAGCCTTGGGCACGGCTATGGAGGTTTAAAGACAAAAAGCAACAAGTAAAGAAAAACAAACAAATTACTTAGACATGGGAAAGACCACGGGAATTTCAATAGCCTCCCAATTTCCTAAAGCAGCTTCACAATGATACACCAAATGCTCAATATCTTCTTCTTCAAAATCTTCTCCCACGGCGTTGACATGGAATCCTCCACTGATGAACACCTCTTGGATAGTCTTCGGACGTCCTTCGGTGTGTGTTGAGGCTTCGATATGAGTTGGTTTGTAACCCAACCCCTGGAGACCCAGTCTTGCCTTCACTTCAATGACTTCTCCCCACCCTGCAGGAGTACCTTCTTCTAATGTAGACTTGATGCTTTGAGCGGATGCGAAATATGGATCACTCCTTGCCACTGTATCTGCTACCATCACTGCATTAGCTATCTCAAGTGCCTGAAATGAAGTTTCCAATGCGCCTTCATCTGCTTCAATATACCTGAATGATGACAGATTGCTCACCATTAGGTCTTCCTCACCGTGCACAATTACCAGTTTGTCATTCACAACAAATTTCATTCATTGATGTAAAGTGGAAGTCACTGCCCCAGCTGCGTGAATCCATGGTCGTCTCAACAAACAACTATAAGCCGGGTTAATATCCATGACCAGGAATGTAATATTGAACACATGAGGTCCTATCATGATTGGTAACTCTACTTCCCCAATAACTGTTCTTCTTGAACCGTCAAAAGCCTTTACAATCAACGACGTCGGCTTCATCTCTGCCCCTGCATATGCTAACCTTGCGAGCGACCTTGCGGGAAATACATTCAATGAGGATCCAGTGTCGACTAAAACTCGTGCCATTGTGTCTTCTTGGCACCTGACAGATACGTGCAACGCACGGTTGTGATTACGTCCTTCCTTTGGCAATTCTACATCACTGAAGCTCAGTGTGTTACATGCCGTAATGTTGGCTATCACTAAATCAAATTGGCAGAGAGTTATATCTTTTGTCACATGTGCCTTCCTTAATACTTTTTGCAGAGCCTCTCTATGAGCTGGAGAATTCATCAGGAGAGACAAGATTGATATCTTTGATGGGGTTTGATGAAGCTGATCAATAACCCTGTAATCACTTTTCCGAATAATCCTTAAGAATTCCTCATCGTCTCCTTCAGTACTTGTTACCTCTTTGTCTTTTGTTATCGCAGCAGGAGTAACCTCTTTTGGAGTGACTACTATTATCTTTGGCTGATAAATTCGACCACTACGGGTCATCTTGCTTGTACCTGCAATATTGTCACGTCCACTTGGTCATCTTTCACTGTCTCTTTCTGACTAACCTTCCCAAATCCTCGGTCTATCACGGTCATGTCATATTTCCATGGAACGGCCTTTGTGCTTTCAAAAGGAAATGGTCTCAGTTTCTGAATAATAACCGATCGAGGTTGATCAATAGCAGATTTGCTGAAAACGGGCTTCACATTTTTGTTGGTCATATTGAACACCGGAACTTTCTCACTTTTCTTTGGTAAATTAAAAATAGGCTCAATTACCGAAAGTTCTTCTTTCCTCACCTTGCTACACACTTGCAAAACTCCATCGTCAATCAATCTTTGTATATCCCCTCGTACCACATCACACCCTTTAGAATCAATAGAACATTCTTCACAATCATTATGGATACCTTCTATCAACCCTGCTTTCAACAGCTTCTCGTGAAGTAACCTTACCGGAGTCTTGATCTCTGACACACCTCGGACTATCTTTTCATCTAAAACTTCTTCTACCACATTAACCCCTCCATGATTCGGTAATGGATTACTTTTAACATTAGGGGGTACATCATCAAAAGATAAGATCTTCTTTTCTATTAACTCCCTGACAAGATGTTTTAAGGCAAGACAACCTTCTAAATCATGACCAGCAGCACCTTCATGAAAGGCACAATGAGCATTTGGATTATAGTGAGGAGATGTAGTGTCTGGATTTAACGGTCGCGTTGTTACCAACCCTTGCTGCACCAAGGAGGGGTACAACTCTGTGTAAGTCATCAGTATTTGAGGAAGTGGAGGTTTTGTTGTTGGTCTCCGATTCTGGTAGTTCTGTCTGGGTGCCTGAGCTCTAGGCTGATGATGTTGCTGATAGGGTGGAGCGTTAGGCGCTCATTGATACCCTTGTTGAATTGGCTGATATACGGGTGCTGGCACTGCTTGATAATTAGGAACATGATGATTGAAAGTCGGGGTTACAACTGCCACATATGGTTGTTGGGCATACTGCAACAGATACATTGGTTGTTGTTGCTGATATTTCTGAACATAACTTGGTTGAGGCTGCTGAACAAAGCCTTGCTGAGGTTGCTGATATTGTTGGTAAGGCTGCCTCCAGGTGCGACTCCTTCTTCCCACTGTTATGGCATTTGTCTCCCCTTCTTTCTTTTTATGAAAATTACTACTGAACTTCTTGACATTGTTGTTGCTAGAACTACTTGAACCACTAGCCACCTTTCCATTCTTCATTCCTAACTCCACTCTCACCCCCACTGCTACTATATCAGAGAAACTTGCGGTTACACTACTGATCATCTTCTCATAAAACTCTGGTCTTACCGTATCGACGAACCAATTTGTCAACTCTTTTTCACTCAAAGGAGGTTCTACCTGAGAGGCGGTCTCCCTCCACCGTTGTGCATATTCTTTGAAGGATTCTGAACTCTTTTGCGACATGCTCAGTAACTGTTTTTTATCAGGGGCCAAACCCATGTTGTACTTGTAATGTTTTATGAAAGCATCGGCTAAGTCTTGGAAACTCTAAATACGAGACTGATCCAGACCCAAATACCATTTAGCAGGAGCTCCTTTCAAACTATCTTGGAAACAATGAATCATTAACTTATCATCTTCTACATGTGCGACCATTCTTCGGTAATACATAATCAGATGCGTCCGAGGACAAGTAGCACCAGAATACTTATCAAAATTGGGAACTTTGAATTTCAGCGGAATTACCAATCCAGACACTAAGCACATATCTCTGGCATTAGTACCAAAGATGTCATTCCCTTCCATTGCTCTGACCTTTCTACCTATATTATCTACACTCTCTTTCAACTTTTCATGTCGTCCACTCTCTTCTTCATACCCATCGAGACCTTCGTACACTGGTGGAGGGTTATGGAAAACAGGGCGTACTTGAGCTTGAACAGAAGCTGGAGTATATGTAGGAATAGCTTGAGGAAATTCTGCCCCTAGGGGAACTGCTTGTTGGTTGACTGCCGGTGGAGGGACAAAACCAGGCGGTAACCCATAGGTTGGTACATTTGCAACAGTGACTGCCGTTGGGATCGGCTCCACAACTATGCCAGTGATTTCAGAAACAACAGTGGCTTGAGTGTCCAGTTTTGCACGAATGACTTATAGGGCTTCCATGATTTGTCCCATACCTCCTCATAGCTCTCCGAGTTCACTATCAATCCTGTCCACATCCAAATTTTATCCTTTCATTCTTAGGCAAGCTTGGGCTCGAGTATTGTATCGGTGTTGAGGATTCAGTGTGATTCTCTGGAGATAAGACAGTGGAATGAGACACAACACCATAATATGCACATGCAATGCTTATGGATGCAAAGTGCAACAATGCAAAATTAATCATTCAAGGAATCCAAAGAAATATTTGCAAAAATTATAACCATGTGGAAATAAAGCAAACTCAACGCCTTCATAGATTAATAACTGAGAGTTTTACAATAACAATTCTGAAACTGAAATACAAGTCTTCAATACAGATACATGATGAAATAAAATAGAAAACAAAAGGATCTTAGATCTTCTGGTTGGAGGGACCTTTATCTTCTGGCTGACTCTTCTTTCCACCTTGATGGACCAACTCTTGAAGCTCTTCCTTCTCTTGCATAACCTTGAAATACTTATCCCTCCATGCCTTTGCTTCTTCTTCAGCTTTTGCCAAAGTAGCCTTCAATTCTTCCACGAGAGTAGGTTTGGGTGAGTCAGGCTCAAAGCGAGTATAGAACATCTTCAACGCTGCTTCTTTCACCCATGATAAGTAAGATTCTGAAACAGTAGTGTCGTGGTAACCTAGGGCAGTTACTCCTCTCGTGTGGACATGACGCCAAGCATACATAATTCGAGCCTTATAAGCGGGATTCTTCCCCTCTTCAATGTAGAAGCTTCTCAAAAAGTCTGGGTTTGGTTCATTCTCCATTGGGTGCCCCAACTGGCGACGAGCTAAAATAGGATTATAGCTAATGCAACCATTAATGCTGATGAGCGGTACATTCGGGAAATCCCCACAGCTTTGAATCATGGCAATCCCCCCATACATAGGGTCATACCACTTAATATCTGAATGTTTGAGTAACACTAGCTTCTCTACCCATGAGAGCCCATTCTGTCTATCCCAGAGGGCTGGAAGTCTTGGCAAGTGCGAAATAAACCACTTGTGCAAGAGAACGGTGCAACACTCAATTTGACCAACTCCATAACGGTTCCTACGGTGGATGGAAAAGTACACATCAGCCAACAAGGTAGGTACAGGATTCTTGATTAAGAAGAGGTTGATTGCATTTGCATCCACAAAATCATTAGCAGTCGGGAACAGGAACAGTCCGTAAATTAGCAAAACCAGAATAGCCTCAAATGCTTCAGAATTCTTTGACACGGCATAACATTGAGCTTTTTCATATAGGAACATAGCTGGAAATCCATATAACCCTACCTTAGCAATCATATGAGATCGTACTTCGCCTACCTCCAAATACACGGCCTCTGCAACTGCTCTTTCATTAGGAGTCCCTTCTCTTCCAGAAAATGGTCTAGGAGTAACGCCTACTCCCATCAGGGCAGAATATTCTTCCAAGGTTGGCAGCAACTGATAATCTGGAAATGTGAAACAATGATAGGCTGAATCATAGAACTGCATGAGTGCGGACAACATTTCTTCATATACTTGAACTTCTAGCAAAGACAACATATTCCCATACTTCTCTTTGAATGCCTCGGGGTCTTCTACTAAACTTCCCAGTTTCCTCAAGTTCTCTAATTTTGGGCTTCAGAACACAATCTCTGCTTTCTTTCCAGAATCCATCCTATAATATCTGCAAAACAATCTTTAGTTCCTTGAATGATTAATAAATGCGAATGCAAATGCGCAAAGTATCATGGAACTCAGATTCGGTAAACATCAAAACAATGTTGATTCAAAATTCAGTGGATTTACAAAATTTCAGTACATCTTACAAAAGTCTTAAACAGAAAGCTAAATAAAAGCTAACAAAAAAATCCCTAAGAAGGTTCTCCTAACAACTTTGAGTTGAGCTTCTCAATCTCTTTCTCCATCTGCGCCTTCTCAAGAATGAGCTTATCCATGATTAACTTCCATGGAGTCTTCTGGGGGCTAGAAGAAAATAAATCTTCTTGTGCTTTTCTCTTCTTTCTGGAGAGCACCTCTTCATTCTTCAACTCCAATTGCTTCTGGAGCTCTGCGTTCTCTTCAACAACCACTTGGTACTTCTGCTTCCAAGCGTCTTCAGTTTGTCGTGCCTTGCTCAAAGCAATCCTTAACTTCTCTTCCTCAGACATGAAGATCAAAGTAGGCTCCTCTTTTAAAGTCATAGATTCTTGTTGGGAATAGGGCATCTTCAACTCAATAGCTCTCTTTTAAACCCATTGGAGATAAGGTTCCAAGGAGACACAATTAGGCTTTCCCAAGTCCTTCTTTCCTTTCTTGTGCAAATGACCCCAGGCTTTTAGAATCTTTTCTTTCTGCTCTTAATTACTACCTTCCTCTTTAAAGAAAATGTTTTCCACATGAACACTGTTGGGCCTATCTCTTAAAGGGTATCCCAACTGTCGACGGGCAAGGACAAGGCTGTAACTGATTCCTCCATTGGTACCAAGAAGAGGTACATTACGAAAATTCTCACAGTTGTCAATGATCATTATCCCATCATATTCACGGTTGTACCAATCAATATCAGAGTGCGTGAGAGCCATAATCTTCTGTGACCACCACCCCTTCTTCGGATCCCAAAAGGAATGGGCTTTAGGCAAATGTGAAGTGAACCATTTGTATAATAAAGGCGCACAAGTAATCATCCCTCCTTTGTGAAAATTCCTGAGATGAACAGAGTGATACGCGTCTGCTAGCAGAGTAGGTACAAGGTTTTTCTTCAAGAAAATCTTAATGGCGTTGAGGTCTACAAAGTTTTCAAAGCTGGGAAACAAAAAGATACCATAAATGAGTAAGGCAAGAATAGCTTTGAATGCATCCATACTCAAATGATCGGCGTAGTACTGAGCTTTTTCAACCAAGAATTCTGCACTCAACCCAAAAAATCCTCCTTTTGTGATCATGTTCTTTTGAATATCCACTAATCCCAAACGTATGGCTTTGAAAATATCTTGTTCTTTAGGGTCCTTCTCCATGATTGGAAAAGGAGAATCTTCAAGAATAGGCAAACTAACCAACTGAGAATATTCTTCTAGTGTAGGCACTAACTGATAATCAGGGAAAGTGAAACAGTATAGAGCGGATCATAAAACTGAAGAAGCATAGAAAGAAGTCCATTATCCACTTTTATCTTCAATAACAACAACAACTTCCCATACCTACTCTGGAAACCCTTTGGATCTGTTACTAAGGTACTCAACCTTCTTAGGTCATCTAGCTTAAAACCTTTGTAAGCGTACTTTAATGTTTTCTTTCTTTCACCATCCATAGTGATCCCTGATGTAAACAAAGAGAATCTGAGTTCCATGAAACTTTATGAGATGATGTCATGAACGCAAGAATGTACAAACACAAGTAAATGCAAAGGGCACATATATGCACAAGTACAGGTCTAGGTTTAAAGGTCAAGCGTGGATCCAAGGTCTTCCCATCCCCAAAAGGTATGTACTAGGGGTTTCAAACCTGTAGAACAAGGTTCTAAAAATGGTTCCCAGAGTCATCAACCCATCTTTCGGATATTATCAACTTCCCAAATTACTTGGTAATCGATAATATTCTTAAGAGAGTCTCGTCTAAGTGTAGTATCGCGTATCAACTATTTCGGAAATACTTCCTATAGCCATCGCACTACATTCTAGTAAGGCCAAAAGTGGGATAAAATGTAATCTAAAAGTCCACAGTGTCATGGGCTCCTTCGTCGAAAGTAGTATTGTTTTCACGAATACTCGATCAACAATACTAAACTCTCAAAGAGGGCCTACACTGAGCGGCGGTTTCTCAAGTTAGCTTGGTCGGGAATCAACTCCCTATAAGCCTCCTTGAATATACCACCATCCTATCATAATTACGCTCAAGTCCAGGTATAGGACCATCTCACCACTCAAAAAGGTCCCAAGATCCGACAAACAAATATACACAAAAATATACATGTAAAGCAAATATTCCCAAATATGGCACATAAACAAACAAAATAGGCTAAACCCTCAACACCAAGTCCCCAGTGAAGTCGCCATTTCTGTTGCAGTGAAAATCAGATATCAAGCTATTAAATTAACCTGAATCTTAATTCTTTTACAACCGAACTTTAATTTATCCAAAGGAAAGGTCTAAAGAAAGAAAAACCATTTTCGCGATGTAACGACAACGCTAAGAGATTCGGGGATCAGGGGTTGGTTATACCTAGGGAAAGTGTTAGCACCCTAAGCATCTGTAGTACTCTACAGGAACCTTTTGTTTGTTTGTGTGCTAAGTTTGTTTAGGTATTTGCTAAGGATTTGAGAAAGGTATAAGTTAAAGCCTAAAGATATATACACTAAGTTTGCTCGCAAAGACATCACGTCCTCTGCCTACGTATCCTAACTAGGATAGAATCAGAGCAATCATAGTTCACCTCACCAAGTTTGAAGAATACTTGATTGTGATCAAGGTTCAGAGGGGAACAAACATTACAATGTCTGTGTGGAGTTTTAACAAAACTTCCTAATCTACGTTGAACACTCAAAAGGGGAAGTAAGAATTCATCATAATGATTCTTACATAGAGTTGACAAACTCTATCCTAGGGTTCTAGTTGAAGAACACTCCTAGTACAAGAGGGTTTCTTAGACTTAAAGAAAATTCTAATGGCTTCTAAACTAAGGTTTAAGGATTACTTAACAAAGTCAAGAGAATGGTTATGAACTATCCATGACACAAGGGTCAATGGATAGACTTTTCCTTTGGAAGGAGAGGAGGGAGGCAACTTGGACGAGAACTAACGAGTTCCATCACTTGGGGAAAAGAAAAAACTTAACAAAGTAATAAACGTGATGAAGATGAAAGCATGGTGACCACCATTAAAGCAAGTATCAAATGTAAACACAAAATATGCATTGATGACAATCAAGCAAGCAAGAAATGTGACGACAGTTTAAGCTTAAAATTTCTCAGAGGAAACATACAAGTCATGGTAACAACCAAAAGAAAACAAGTTCTAACATGTTGGGAAACAAAAATGTAAATCTCACAAGATAAACAGACATGGTATAAAAAAGAATCATCAAGACGCAAGGTAACGACTTTGAAAAGTGAACAACTTCCAAGTAGGCATAACGTATCAAGGTCATGAACAAAATAAAATATTTTCTCAATAAATGAAAAAAGGATATTAATATGAATAATATGCAAAAAGAATGATTTAAAAATATTAAAAAATGAACAAGTTATGACATAATGAAAATTAATGAAAATCATGAACAAAACAAAACAATTAAATAAAAGAAAGGGGAAAAGTAGGGAACTGAACCCACACCCCTCAGATTTACAACTCCAACAAACAACCACTGAGCCACTTAGCACACGTATGACAAGGGAAGAGAGAGAAAGAAGAAAATAATGAACAAGGAAAATAGGAAAAAATACCAAAAGGGTTGATCTCCATAATGGATCGAACCCAGGTCATGTGTGTGAAAGGCGCGCATTGAGTGAAGGTTTCTACCACTGGGGTGGCTATACATCCGTTGATATAGCCACCACAATAAACATATAAGGCATGGTTCTATGGTTTTTCTGGGCAAGCCAAACACACAAACAATTGATTTGCATTTTGATTCCTAACTTGGTCAATTCTTTATGGATTTTAACAAAATTTTAGTGTAACTTGAGTATTTTTTAACAAGGAACACAGTGGTGGTATTGAATTTGTGAAATAACACTCCTAATTAAAAATACGATAGCACTTGCTCTTTTGAATTTTGAAATGCATTTCGAAGTGAAGCTCAAGTTCCAAACAGTTTTAAACCACATCAAGTACACACACACACACACACACACTACATACATATGGATGAGTGATTTCAAGCAAAGGTTTTGGTTCAAAACAGTTTGTGATGCAGAGTGATACTCAAGTTACCAAAAATGATATGTTTGATGCATAAGGATGTTCATATCAGTGTTAATGCATGATTACCTCAAGTAAATCACATACACACATTGTAAATATATTGGAAAATGAGTTTAAGCATATGAACTGGTCCAAGATAGACTGGTATGGAAAATGATGATCTTGCTGCAACATGGTATTTTTGAAATGCAAGTTGAAATCCAATTCATGTTTTATGCACATTTTGACCAACCAAATCACACACACAAGTCATACACATGTTAACAAATGAGTTTAAGCACAAAAACAATTCAAAACAGGCTGTGGTAGAAAAGTGCTTTTCAAATTGCTCTTTGGTAATTTGCAATGTAGTAGTATGTTCAAATCAGCTTTAATGCATAATTATACCAAATATATCACATATACACTCCACATACATATTATCTAATGGATTTAAGTAAAAGATATGGTTTAAAACAGGCTGTGGTGCAAAATGATGAGCAGGCTGCAACTTGGTATTCTTGATGATGCATGAAAAGTTCAAATTAGTTTTTAATGCACAATTGAGTCAAGCAAGTATGCACACAAACTTTAAACATGTTGAGGGATATTCCTATGCCAAAATTTAAGACTCATTCTCCCTAAAATAGGAACTAATATAGTGATGGTTCAATTGGCTCAAGAAAAGCATTTTGAAAACAAAGAATTAAGTTATGTGAAAACAGTCCCTACCACTCATACATACACACTATAAATATGAAAACAAATAGGATTCAATTCACAAATCAAGCACATTGGATCCAAGACAGAATTTGACATGTTTGATGGTTATGCAAAATCTGTTTTGACAGAGCATCAGGTGTCTTCCAAAATGAATGAGATTCATGCTAACCAATGATGCACACATACCATATACATGACAATGAATGTGGTCAAGCTCATAAAACAGGCATATTTCAATCATAGTGAAATTGGACATATTGAAGCTAGGCACAAAACAGTTAGAAAATGCAGCAGGGCTGTTTTTATTGGCAGACATTTGAGGTTTCATGAAAACAATACATACACACATTTCATATACGATAACAAGTAAAATGGGCCTAGAACTTAGGGTACATGTTATCCAAGACAGATTTTGAGTTTCTCATGGGAAAAGCATAACATTTTTTATGACAGTAGGTGAGATTCAAGTAGGAATTGTTTTAAGCCAAAGTGAGAGCACATACACACCATAAATGCATTAATAGTCATGTAGAAACCAAAATTTGGGGCACATGTACTTTGATTCAAAATATAGCATCATGATGATAACAATTTGCAAAATAACATCAAAAGAGCACTAACTGTCACAAAATCAAAACAGCAAGATATGTCCATAGGATTCTCATCCATACAAACCTCAAACATGTATCCAAATGACTATGAGCAATAACATTAATCCAAAATCAGCTGTCATGAAAAGTTGGTATGCTCATGGTTCATATTTTTCAACATATTTCTCAAAAAATGCCAAACCATGGAAAATGATGCAAAGTACAAGATTCATAGAGTACATACCTCTTGTAGACTATATTGAACAGGTTAGAACACCAAGAAACCCAAAGATACTTCAAATGCCACTCAGCCTTGAAGCTTTCTTACTTGTGAAGCAAAATGCAAACCTTAGGCCAGATTGAGAATTAAGCTTCACCACTTGATTCCAATGCTTTGGACAGTTGAGATAGGATGCATATGAGGTGTATGAGTGATTAGAACATCATGAAGAAGCCTAGACAAGAGCTTGGCAGATTTTATGTATTATGGTCAAAGTAGCTTGGTATGAAAGTTGACTTTTTGCAAAATGAGGTTTTTGAGTGATGTAATGGTTTGGACACCTCCTATATCATATTTATGGATTGTGTGGATGATTTTTGGTGAGTTTGAATGTGTGGAAATGGGTTTAGGGGCTGGGCTATCAAGACAGATCTTTTTTGTGTTTTTTGTGATCTTGAGATTTTGGTGAATTTGAAGTAAAGAGGGAAATAATAAGAGCTTGTGATTACTCTGGTTTTTAAAGGTGTTCTGGTGTGTTGAATGAGGTAGAGATGTCCTCTATTTATAGGGAAATGAGAGGGAAAGGACATATTGGAGGTTTCCTTCCTAAGAGGGAAAGGTTTGGCAATTTGGATCAAATCTCTCAAAAGTGTTTTCTTGGCTTGGAGGTAAGATGAAAGTTAAGTGAAATGATGAATTTAGAGTGGATAAAGTGAGGCTAGGGAGAGTAGGAACATGGATGGTTGCAGATCTTTAATTTCCACCTTTTACATATATTCATTATTTTAATGCAAGTTGCATTTACAACTTGCAAGCCAACTTGCCAAACTTCAAATTTCCACTTCCTCTGCATAAATCTCACAATTCAATGCTTTAAAACATCTAAATATAAAAAACAACAAGATTCAAGGGCTTAGAAATGGTCCAAGTGACCAAAGAATGACTTATGAAAAATTACCAATGTGGGACTCAAGTATGAAAACACCATCTTGCCAAATCCATAACTCTCAGCTCACAAATGTCATTGAGATGTTCTAGTACTTTTTAGAAAGCCCTCAAATAGCTTTAAAACATTCATGTTTTCATTAGTTTCAAATTCTCAAAGGAACATGGCCTAAAAGCCTCTCAAAGTTGCTAAAAAACAAGCTAAAAAGTGAAATTTCTATAAGTCATTTTCCCTTCTTGAAATGAATTTGATCGTAACTCCAAATCTATGCATTTTTTGATCATGGACCACTTTGAGGCTTTTGTAGGATTTGTCAAGATCTTTCCAATGAGCTTTGAACACTTTGATTTGGATGTGTGGTTAAGGAGTTATGGTTTTGCCCCTTTCGAAACCCTAATTCCCGACTTTTGCGAATACTCCTCAACCCTTGATCCAATTGACATGAAATTTTATGGGTAGATGCAATATGTAATTAGGAACATTTTTGATTCACATCTTGAGGTCATATTCCTTATTGTTGAAGAGTTGACTTTTCGGTCAACCGAACGATCGATCGGTGGCTACCGAGTCGACTATTGATGCTCTGGACCTCCTGAGGCTTTGAAACTTCTTGAATGGACTTTACCAAGCCATATGAACACTATGGACCACAATCCCACCATTGTAACACCCTAATTCCCGACTTTTGCGAATACTCCCTAATCGGGTATCCTGTATTTCACTGCTTTTGATCCCTGGGTGGCAACCTCAAATTGGATTCATGCTTGATCCAATGGAATACTCTTGATGATGTGGAGACCCAATCTCAAAGAAAACCAATCCAAAACATTGACCGATCAACCCTCGAAACCTCGATTTCGGTTGTACAAAACCCTGATTCTCCTGTAACTTGACAAAGACCACTTGGAAAGGGTTAAGGTTAGATAAATATGTGAATTATGATCCTACCATGATGATGAAGATCTAAGGGGTCAAAATTTGGGGTATGACAACTTTGTTCTTACAAAAATCAATCTGCACTACCCTACCCTACCTAGGCCTACTTTTAAATCTCCTTTTGGGTCCTTTTCATTCAAGCGCAATCACATTAAGCCCGTTATCCATATGTGCTCATGGTGAAGTGACCGGTTAGTGATTATGATCTTAAGCATGGGGCTCTGGTACACAAATTGGTGTAACCCCTTTTATTGTCCCGATTGTAGTTGTGGGGGATCAGATCGTAATCCGCCCTACCGAGTTCAGTACCAGATACCTCTGAACCGGCTGACAACGGGAAGATATTTTTATTTTGTTTTATCTTCATTTTTTTTCTTTTACGAAATTTTTACAACTTTTTGGGTTAAATGACCCTGTGAGGGTTACCTATACCCAAGTTGCAATTATTTTTATTTTAACATACAGATCATTCACTTATATTCATCGATCCTTCACTTAGATCATGCTTCGGCCGGAGCCAACTACTAGGATAAACTACTAAGGACTTACTATGAGAATTATTATTAAGGCCATGGTACAAAGGGTATCGGGGTTGATTTCTGCATTTTGCGACGCCTAAGGTATTGTAATGATACCGATGTTTCAAAAAGGATTTTTCCAAATCATCCGCATCCTAACTCGAACTTGCCTCAAAGCCTAAGAAAATTTTCAAGATAGTACACTTTTGTCAAAATGTTTTTTTGGTGGGGCTATGTAATGAGGGAATAAGGGTATACTGCTGAATGACTCGTTAAGCACATGTGTGTTCTAAAAAACGAAAAGAAAATAAGGAGGGAAATAAACTAGAAAGCGATAAAAGAAATTAAAATGCAAGAAAATGCGAGAAAATAAATGAAAGTCTCCTCCCACACTTAAATTGAAGATTGTCCCCAATGTTTCAAAATAAGAAAGGGACGAGGTACCTGAAGGGCCTAAGGCATGCTGCTGGTGTTGTCGCCAGCGTGCGGCGAGATCTGCTGCGAAGACAATCAGTATGAGAAGCATCGAACGCGTCGAATCTGGTGGTCAGAGCAGCTTGAGATTTTATTATGCTTTGCATGGATTGGCTCATCTGCTACTGAGACTCTTGCATGAATCTCATATTTTCATTTAATTGCTGCTAGATGGTGGTGAACAAGTTATCATGTCTCTCCTCTCTTGCTAATTGGTCTCGCCACATCTGCTCAGATATATAAAAACCGGGAGCAATACCTGCAGAGTGGTAAGAGGAAGATGGTGCAGTGTGTGTTCGTGGTACATGGTGAGGCGACATATGATGATCGGGAGACTGCTCTCACCGGTCATACTTGTCATCGGTATCATCGCCTTCACCGACAGGAATATTTGAAGGCACTGGACTTGTAATTGGTGGAGCATCTAAATCGTAGGTCCAGTTCCTCGTGATAGTACATCAGTGCGTCTAGTGCAAGGCAAAATGATAGATGGGATAGCCTTCCCATGGATCATAAGCTCGAAGCCCCCTTCCTTCCTGACCTTGCACAGTTTCATATCTTTTAAGAATTTCAAATTAATTGTGCGAGGAGGAAGAGGTGCTAAAGTGGCTATCTCAGCATCTAGGTTCAGAACCTTTGCAATAGACGTAATAAGTCCTCCGAAGGCAATGGTCCCCGTGCCTTTGATTGAGGCATTCATATGGGCAATCATGAACAGAACCACATTAAATCTCCTATTTGTGAGGCACCCCTGCAAAAATAGTAACTCTTTTGCGTTCACTTTGTTTGGATTCTCCTAGCCAAAGATAGTACAGGCTAACATGTAGCGAAATATGCGAATGGCCGAGTTATGGATCTGGGAGGGAAGTATTCTTTCGAAAGATGTAATCGTAAAATTTGACAACCTGTGCCAGAAGGAAAATGCCTCCACAGACCAATCAGAATCTAGAGGTGCTTCACAAATAGCACCTTCACAAAAAGGCAGTCCTAGCCTCTCTGCGAGTTCGTCGGTACTAAATGAGTATTCCACATTAAACATTCAGAACTGTAATGTGTCGACGGTACTAGTAGTGTCGGGCCTGACAACATAAATCAGGGAACTCAAAAATTCCCTGGTCAGCCTTTCAAAAGTAGGATCATGTCTAGCAAATATTTCGTGCAGTCATAATGTGTCTAACAAGTGATAAACGCTATGGTAAATACCCAAAGAATACAGACAATTTTCATCCATGTATCGTGTCAAAGCAATGTCCAGACTTTGAAGTTTGTTGAGAACTTTCGGTTGTCTTTCTCTGGGCTTCCCTTGACACAAAAATGTACCCTTCGTGTTCCATGGATGAACTCTTGAGATGGAAGATGAGTGAAAATGGGTATTTTTTTTTAGTTTTGTAGAAATGGATTTTTGATGGATTTTGGTGAGGGAAGGTGAAAATGGAACTTGGAATGGTTAATGGGTTGGTGAGTGGATGATGAAATTAGGAACTTTTGGTGCTTTGGGGGAGATTTTCGTGTAGCCAAAAATGGACTATATGGCGGGAACCATCCTTGCTGAAGGTAGTTGGGCCGGATTTTTGTGCTTTGTTTGGGCCTTGGTGCTTTTTCTTGATTTTTGGGGTGTGCTTGCAGTAGAAATTACCTGTCTTGGCACACTATATATTTTTTCTTTTTCCTTATTTCGATATAAAAATTAGGAAATATAATTAAGTGAAAATAAAATAAAATAACATAGATAGGAAATAACAATCGTCACAAACTTGTATAAATATAAACGGTAAAATTAATGTCATGAAATGAAAATGTAAGCAAATACAAGTAAGTCTGTAAATGAAGATGAAAATAAAGCAAACGATAATAAAGTAATGAAATAGTGTCATCACGGAGCTGTCTGGTCGGGATGACAGAGTGCGTGGAGCTCTCTGTGCAAGTCCGAGATCTCCTGATACAGAGTGCCTGCTTCCGTTGCGTGAGTCATGTCTAATATCTGAACCTGTAAGGTGAGATCGGCCACTGTCTGCTGGAGTCGAACTATCTCTATGCACAGCTCTGTTATCTGGGTGTGCAAGTCAGTCCTTTGCAGTGCATGATTATTAGATAACAAGGTTGTCCTTGGAGATGGTGGTGAAAGATGGTATTCCGCTGAGGGCGGTGTGCGTGGCTCATCGATCGTCTCTCCATAGCCTTCTAATGCGTAACTCCAATTTGAAGGATCGTGTACACTGGTCACAACTGGGTCAGGTAGTGTAGAATAGTGGACATTCTGGTAATCAATCAGAAGTCTAAAATAATCAGGATGAAAAGATACTCTCCTTATCAGTCCTCTGTCCAAACAGAAATCAATGTCCAACAGGGTGTATCCACAAGACGGAGGCAGATGCAGCAATTGGCTGGTGAGTCCTAATGCAGTGGCTATATGTGTGGCGGTGCCTCCTACATGAATAACCCCTTCAGAGAATCTAGTTGTACCCTCGAGATTATGCAGTAAGAAGTTCCCACATGCCACTGGGCGTAACCGGTTTGCACAGAATAGGAAGAATATCTCTTCTTCACTAACATGCATGTCAGAGTCCTCCTTTCCAAGAAAGGTGTGAGCCAGGGTCATCTGAAAGTACCTCATAGCTGGGTTGTGGATGACTGGGGATAGCTGAGTGGATGGATCTAGGCTCTCTCCGCCTGTAATATCTCTTCAGAACTGGTCGATGTCTCTACTCATAAAATAGCCCATCGGCAGGTCAGGTATAGCATCAGGTATGGTCTGAAATCCAAGTAGGTCGTCGAATCCCTTATTGGTGAAGGCATACTCTTTTCTGTAAAGTCTGAATGAGGCCAGCCCGTCTTGATCGGCATATGGCTCGTGGCGGAACAAACTGAGAAACTCCAATGTAAGGTGCCTGTAGGTCTGGTGTAACTAGTAAGCATATTCGTCCCAATGAAGCTTATGACAGAGAAATCATATGCTGGGTTCGATCCCTAAAGCTTCCATGCAGGCCTGATCCGGATACCGGGTCGGTGCCATACGACGCTGCTGAAGAACATAGTACCTCTGCCTTTGGCTGTCGTCCCTAAAGGTGATGTGCATGTCGCCAAGAGGTTGTATCCTGCAAATAAAACTTAGAGAACAAGAGTCGAAAGCACAAGCATTATAAACCGTTAGTTGACACATAATTATAAGATAAAATAAAATAGAAAGTAAAGAAAAACAAAGAAAATAGTGGGTTGCCTCCCAGGCAGCGCTTGTTTAACGTCGTTAGCTTGACGAGTAGAACCTATACGGTTGAAGTAGGCAGTGGTGGATCAATCAAGGTGTGGCTGGAGTAATCATCAGGAATGTCCCCTCCTTCGTAGAATTTTAATCTCTGCCCGTTTACAATGAATGGGCTACATGACTGGTTCTGGATCTTGACTGCTCCTGATTGTAGAACTTTAGCAATTATAGATGGACCTGTCCACCTTGAACGAAGCTTTCTAGGAAAGAGTCGTAATTTAGAGTTGAATAGGAGAACAGGGTCTCCTATATGGAAATCTTTCTTTACGATCTTCTTGTCGTGCCAGGCTTTAGTTCTTTTTTTATATATAATGGCGTTCTTGTAGGCGGATTGGCGGAGTTCTTCTAGTTTATGTATATCAAGGACGCGGTTTTGTCCAACAGTCAAATAGTCAAAGTTAAGGGTTTTTATGGCCCAATAGGCCCTGTGTCCTAATTCAAAGGGTAGATGACAGGATTTTCCATAGACTAATTGGTAAGAAGTTGTTCCAATAGGGGTTTTGAAGGCGGTTCTATAGGCCCATAACGCATCTTGCAGCTTTGGAGACCAATCTTTTCTTGGTATAGAAACCGTTTTTTCTAAGATTTGTTTAATTTCTCTATTGGATACTTCTACTTGGCCACTAGTCTGTGGGTGATAAGGTGACGCTATCCTATGCTTAACTCCATATTTTTTAAATATTTTTTCGAAGATTCTTGATATAAAATGCCATCCACCGTCCCTGATAACAAGACGGGGGGTTCTGAATCTAGGGAATATGTAATTCTTAAATAGCTTAATGACTACACGTGTGTCGTTGGTGGGAGAGGTTATCGCTTCAATCCATTTAGACACATAATCAACTACAACTAAGATGTGTTTATTTCCTAAGGAAGACGGAAACGGTTCCATAAAGTCTATGCCCCAAACATCAAAGAGTTCCACCTCTTGAATATTTCTCAAGGGCATTTTGTCACGTCTTGAGATGTTTCCAGTGTGCTGGCACCGGTCACATTTAACTATATAGGTGTGTATATCACGCCACATTATCATCCAAAACAGGCCTGCTCTAAGGATTTTAGCGTGAGTTTTGGATGTGCTAGAGTGTCCTCCATAAGGTGCAGAGTGGCAGTGTTCTATTATCTTTCTTACTTCTTCTTCTGGGACGCAACGACGGAAAATATCATTCTTGCCTCTTTTAGAAAGGAGTGGTTCGTCCCAATAGAAGTGTCTTACATTATTAAAGAACTTCTTTCTCTGCTGGTAGTTAAAATCGGGGGGATGATGTCGGCAGCTAGGTAATTTACAAAATCCGTGTACCAAGGTACGCTGCTTACTGCCAGGGATCTCTCAGGGTTCTTAGAAGGGTCTAGGTTGTTTTCTTCTATGGCTTCTATCCTAGCGATTAACCTGTCATAGGTAAAATCATTGTTAATAGGGAGTGGGTCTAGTTTTAGATACTCAAGCCTAGAAAGGTGGTCGGCAACTACATTTTCCGTGCCTTTCTTGTCTCTAATATCCAGATCAAACTCTTGTAATAGGAGGATCCACCGAAGTAACCTAGGTTTGACATCCTTCTTGCTTAATAAGTAACGGATGGTAGCATGGTCTATATAAACTGTAATTTTGGCTCCTACCAGATAGGATGGAAACTTGTTCATAGCGAAGATTACGACAATAAGTTCTTTCTCTATGGTAGCATAGTTAAGATGAGCAACGTCTAGGGTTCTACTAGCATAGTATATTACATGTAATCTCTTATCTTTTCTTTTCCCTAGAACAGCTCCTACAACGTAGTCGCTAGCGTCACACATGATTTCGAAAGGTTCGGACCAATCTGGAGGTTGGATAATGGGTGTCGAGATCAACGCTTGTTTTAGAGAGTTGAATGCTTCAAGGTATTTTTCGTCAAAGTTAATCTTGATGTCCTTCATTAGGAGGCCGGTTAAAGGTTTGGTTATCTTAGAGAAGTCTTTAATAAAGCGCCGGTAGAAACCAGCGTGTCCAAGAAAACTTCGGACTTCTCTGACAGTGTTATGGGGTTTAAGATTTTCTATCACTTCTATCTTAGCTCTATCTACTTCGATACCTCTTTCGGAGACTATATGTCCTAAGACTATACCTTCGGTGACCATAAAGTGACATTTCTCCCAGTTCAACACCAGGTTGACATCAACACATCTTTTTAGGATTTTCTCAAGGTTTGCGATACAGTTATTGAAATCAAATTCGCATACCGAGAAATCATCCATGAATGCTTCCATAATTCCATCTAGGTAATCAGCGAAGATTGCCATCATGCAATGCTGGAAGGTTGCTGGTGCATTACAGAGACCGAAAGGCATTCATCTCTAGGCAAAAGTTCCATAAGGGCATGTAACGATAGTTTTCTCTTGATCCTCTGGGTGTATAGGGATTTGGAAAAATCCTGAATATCCATCCAGATAGCAAAAATTGGAGTGTCTGGCCAAACATTCCAGCATTTGGTCTATAAACGGTAAGGGAAAATGGTCTTTTCTAGTGGCTTTGTTTAACTTCCTATAATCTATACACATACGCCACCCTCCTTCTATCCGTTTTGCTACATGTTCTCCTTTCTCGTTCTACGCGACCCTGATGCCTCCCTTTTTAGGTACTACATGCACATGGCTTACCCACTTACTATCTGAGATTTGATAAATTATATTTGCTTCTAGTAACTTGAGAACTTCCTTTTTTACAACATCACTCATTATAGTGTTTATCCTTCTCTGATGTTCTCTAGAAGGTTTTGAGTCTTCCTCAAGCGAGATCCGGTGCATGCACATGGATGGACTTATACATTTCATATCGGAGATGTTATGCCCTAGGGCAGAGGGATATTTGCGTAGGACAAACAAGATTTGGTCTGTTTCTACTTGGTTTAAGGTAGCACTAACTATAACTGGACGATTCATTTCTACGTCCAAGAACTCGTATCTTGTATTCCTAGGTAGTTCATTAAGTTCTAAAGCTGATTTCTTAGGGCATGGTATAGGATCGGGGGTAACGGATAAACATTCGTATAGGTTATCATCAATGTAGGGTTCCATAAATCCATCATCTTCCTTAATGAGGGTTGAAGGAAATTTGATGGTTTCTTCTAATTCTAGCTCCCTAATGCATTAATCGATGATGTCTATGGCATAACATGCATCTCCTAATACTGGTGCCATAAGAAACTTCGATAGAATGAATTCTATCTTTTCGCCACCTACCTCAAAAGTCAACTTCCCTCTCTTAACATCTATTATGGCTCCAGCAGTTGATAAGAATGGCCTACCTAGGAGGATTTGGATGTGATCATCTTCTTTAATGTCCATGACAACGAAATCAGTCAGGATGAATAATTGACCGATCATAACGGGGACGTCTTCCAATATGCCGACCAGATACTTGATAGATCTATCGGCTAACTGAAGAGACATCTTCGTAGGTTGTAATTCTCCTAGTTTTAACCTTTCAAAAACTGCCAGAGGCATGAGGCTTACACTAGCTCCTAAGTCTAGAAAAGCTTTGTTGATGACATGACTCCCCAAAATACAAGGTATGGAGAAATTTCCAGGATCTTTCTCCTTTTTGGCAAGTTTATTTTCGGAACTGGAATTGCATTTCAAAGGTTTTGGATCGTCAAGTATACGTTTATTGGTAAGGATGTCTTTGAGGAATTTTGCATATGATGGTATCTTGGTGATGGCTTCTGTGAAAGGGATCTTCACATGAAGTTTCTCTAGGATTTTAATAAATTTCTGATATTGGTTATTGATATTGGTTTGTTTTAGTCTTTCTGGATATGGTATGGGAGGTTTGTAAGGTGGGGGTGGTTCATTAGTTTTTTCTATAGTTTTTTCTTTATCTTAGCTTTTCTGGTTTTCGGATCCTATTGGTTCCTCTGCTTCATCCGTGGGTAACATGCTTTCCTTAGAAGTATTGGGTTTGCTCAATGTCGGGTTGACCGGTTCATCGTAAGCTTTCCTACTATGTAAGGTAATTTCATTGGCTTGCCCTCGTGGATTTTGTTGAGGTTGTCCAGGGAATTGCCCTCCGGATGTAGTTTCGAGGGCTTATTTTAAAGCTATTCGAGAGATCTGGGTTTCAAACATCTTATTGTGGTGACTATTTGGTCTACCTTAGTTCCTAACTGGGTAATCAGTTCATTTACATGAATGTTCTGGTTTAGGAATTCTTTGTTTTGCTGGGTCTGAGCCGTAATGAAGTTCTCCATGATTTTCTCAAGGTTTGGCTTGGGTTGCACAACTTTCATAGGCGAGTTTTTTCTATGAGCTTGAAAACCGGATCGTCTCGGAGGTGCCGGGTTTTGGATAGGGTTATTATTTTTATAAGAAAAGTTTGGATGATTCTTCCATCCAGGTTTGTAAGTGTTTGAAAATGGGTTTCCTTGGGTATAATTGACCTCTCCTGAATGAGTTTTGTTCAGCATATTACATTTTGCTGATTGATGGCCTTTGGCTCCACATAATTCACATTCCATTGAGACTGCTGCTGCAGTAGCTGGGTTTGCATACATATGTTCGACTTTAAGGGCTAAAGCGTACATTTTGGCTTGCATCATGTCTATAGAACTTATCTCATGTATTCCTCCTTGGGCTTCCTTCTTTTCCACCGTTGCTCGCTCTATCCCCCATTGACAATGGTTTTGAGCCATATCCTCGATGAAAGCGTAAGCTTTAGGGTAAGGTTTATTCATTAGAGCGCCACCTGCAGCGGCGTCGATGGTCATCTTTGTGTTATAGTGAAGTCCATTATAAAAGGTATGAAGGATTAGCCATGATTCTAGGCCATGGTGTGGACATATTCTCAATAGGTCTTTATATCTTTCCCAAGCCTCGAAGAGTGACTCACCTTGGTTTTGGGTAAATCTGGTTATTTGGTTTCTAAGAACAACAGTTTTGCTCGGGGGAAAATATCTAGCAAGGAAAAATCTCTTAAGGTCTTCCCAAGTTGTTATTGAATTGGCTGGAAGGGAATCTAACTAGGTAAGGGCTTTATCTCTGAGGGAAAAGGGAAATAATCTTAACCGAATTGCTTCATGGGTAGCACCATTAGTTTTAAAACTGTTAGCTAACTGAATAAAGGTTTTTAAATGTTGGTTCGGGTTCTCGGTAGCGAGTCCCGTGAAATGGTTATGTTGCACTAATTGTAATAGGGAAGGTTTTAGCTTGAAACTGTGAGCAGGAATATTGAGGTTCACAATAGTAGAACTAGGTTCGTCATTAGATGGTTGGGAAAAATCCTTAAGGGGTCTTAGGTTACGGTCTTCGTCCATAGCTTTGTTAATTCTACGAAATAAGATACATGCGCGAGTGTAACGTTCAGGTTCCTCTAAAGGATCTATGAGAGTACCGGTGCTGCGAGTTCTTCGTATTGACCGGTGGGTAAAACCTTAGTCTAGATGGTGTAACAATAGGGTAAAAAATTTTGACGTAATCGATCCCTGGCAACGGCGCCAAAAACTAGATGGCTGTTTTGCAAGTGCACGAATAGCGTCAGAGTAATATAAAAGACTATCGATCCCACAGAGACCAAACGTCAATCTATCGTTCGCTAGTGTTACAATGTTTATCTAAGGCAAGTCAATAAAGGGGTTTGTTGTGCAAAATAAAAGTAAAGTGCAGAAATAAATTCAATAATAAAACAACAGGCTCAGAATGCAATTCACATAGCTACGTAGTATTCCAAATGTGTATAATAGAATGCTTTATAGGGTAATGTTTTCTACTCATGAAAATGACTAATTTAACAGGAACTGTCGCTTTCGCGTATTCAGAACCGAGTTTATCCCCTAATCGATCCCTCTTATTGTCACTTATAAAAAGGCGCGCATTGCGTTAGAGTTGATTAAACCTATTTTTAAGAAATATAGTTTCTTAACTTAGTCGAAAAGTATTTTAACCTGGAATTTCTAACAAAAAGAGGTTCTTGCGAACCGGACTTTAAATCCATAAACGCGTCCGAAAACAATTTTAAAATCAGTTTTCTTAAACACTAAAAATTCCTAATTAACTGAACTAAGCGCTTTCGCTTACTTTGAACAGTTAAAACTAACCTAATTTATCTAATGGTTGGACGGCTTTCGATCTTACCCAACAGACTTTAAGTGCAGAAAATAAGTGTTAAAAGTCAAAATAACCCCTAAGTAATTCTATCGACAGCCGTATGGAATACTATTATAACTATAATCCTTGCATCCTAGCCTTTTAGATTTAGCCGAATATGGTAAGGTAAATAGACATGGTTGTTGTACCCCAAAATTTGCCCAACCTTTTCTTTACTTGGCTTATGTTTTCACTTCATTGTTCTAGCATTTGCATTTGCATATCATTGTTCATTTGAAGGGGATCAAGAGGTGTGCATAGCAAGATAAAGTTTGTCAAGGGTTCCAAGCAAGCTTGAGTGCTCATCAAGTCATTAGAAGCTGGTTAGAGCTCTTTGAGGAAGTGAATGGATGTATATTGCTTATCTCCTATCTTGGAAGCCAATTGAGGATAATTTGAGGATCAAAAGTTCATGGGTATGGGTATGAGATGTTATGAAGCTCATTGATTGCTTTGAGAGCCATTATGGAGCTTATTCAAATTGTTATATCATGAGCAAGAGGTTGCAGTCAAATGATTGCGCACCTAGGGTTTCATCTGCCTAGTGCAAGATCCACAGAGGATGTGAAGGAGATTAAGACTTAGTTCTAAGTCATTGAAGTCATGGATAGTTTTGTTGAGGCATCTAAGATGTTATTTCGAGATCAATTCAAGAATAATCAAGAGTGTGAGAAGTTACTAAATTAGGGTTTCAGAGGCTTCTCAGTGTAAAATCCCCTATTTAGTGCCTAACTTCAAGACCACATATCTCAAGATACAAGTTTCATATCACTTTCGCATAAACATGAGACTGGTAGGTAGATCATGTTCTTAGCTTTCTTTTGAGTACTATAACTCATCCATTGGGTTTCTAGAATTCATGTTATGATGCTGGCAAGTTAGAGGTCTCAGATGAGTCATATTTTCAGTCAACAAATGTCAACCAACTTCCAAGGCACTTTTGACCTAGAATAATGTTTCTCCTCAACTTTTGATGAACATGAAAGTTGTTCCTCATGATCTTAGCTTTCCAAAAAGTCCTCCATCTTATTTGTAGAACTCAAGTTATGAAGCTTGCAAGGCAGGGGTATTTTGGGAAACTGAGATTATAGGTCATTTTCATTATAGGTCCTTTTCATGACCTTAAGCACTTCAAATGAAACTTTCTCCAACATGAAAGTTGCTTCAAATGATATCAATTGCATCCTAAAACACAAGTTCGTCATGAATTTGGCAAGGTTAGGGAGATTGTTGAAGAAATTCAATGGAAAAATGAACTTGAAGTCATGAATTAAATTGAAGTGGTTTTAATTCATTTGCATGTCATGTTTGTGCTCATTTTTATTCATAATGCCTTAACAAACAATATGCACAAATCAGTTTTGATGTATGAGAGCTAAAACACGTGTAAATCAAGGTTACTTCACAAGAAAGTTTCCATTCAAATCTCCACCATTGGATCAAATTAAGGTTTCATTCCAATCCACATGATCAAAACAAGTTGCCAACAGCTAATTCAAATCATTTCCAAGGGAATTTGGAGCTAAAAACACGTATGTATGAACTCATTTTCCAACTTTGGTCATTTTTTCAATTCAAGCAAACCAAGCCATTTTGGGCTTCCAATTGATTCTAGATCCAACATATAAAAGCTTCAGATGAATTTTGAGAATTCATTCATGCAATTTCGTGGAAGGAGAGCATAGTCACAGTTGGAAATTTTAAGAGAAAAGAGAAAATTGGAAACTGAGAATCAAGCAATTTCAACTCGAATCAACGCCAACAACATCTTCCTTGAGCTTCATTGAGTGATTCTGCACGTTTTTGCTCAAGCTTGACACCATTAGAAGCTCCAATGGAGAGGCTCCGTTAGGTATTCTTCTTTTCCAAAATTCTCTCCTGATATGCATTGGATCCACTCCATTTTTGTTGCAATCTGAAGACCTAAATTTGTAGGCAAATTATGGATATTTTATGGATGTGTTTGATGCAATTACAGTTGTGTACATGAAACTTTGATCGTTCGATTTGCTTTATTTACGCATGATTAGTGAATTTGGACAGTGGATACGTGATCTACATAAGTTCCTCTTTGATTTGGTATACAATTTGGTGCAATTTGGTTGAGTTTTAGATTTGCAACTTCGATTGCTTCACTGGAGAAGACGACCGGAGAACTGTTGCTCCAACGTCTGGTTTTTGTTCAGGCGAGCTTGCGTGGCTTGCCACATATGCTATTGGACTTGTTGAATTTGTGAGATCAATGTATGAGATCACGCTGACCAGCACGCGCGGATCTATGACTTGCCACCTCAGTTTAGAGAAATGACACGTTTCACTTGTTGGCTGACTTGTGTTTGTTTTGGGCCTGGCTTGCTATGCGCACCCCCTCTCACTGAAGCCCAATGGTTTTGAACTGCAGAAGTTGCTATTTGCCACGCCACTTGTTTTTATGTGTTTTTTATTTTATTTGATTTTTGTTTTCATTTTAAATCATTTAAAATACCTCCTAATATTACAAAATTCCACAAAAATATGTTTGAGACACTTTAATGTGTCATTTCATTCTTTCTAATTTTTATTTTTATTTTCCAATTTTTTTTCAATTAAGAAGTGATTTTACATTTGGAGGTGTTTTTAAATGATCTTTTAATTGTTCTTTCTTGTTCGTGCCTAGTTTCTTGACCATTCTTTCTCTCCAATTATTGAGAATCTTTTCTCATGTGAATGATGAATTGAAGAGTCTTATAGGATGATTTTGGCCTTGGTTTAGTTCATTTTGGTTTGACTTTTGAGTCATTTTTGTTGACCCTCGACAACCCTCCTTCAAAGTGGGGCATCCTTGTGAATCAAATTATTTGATGATGCTTTGAAGTGACTTTGGTTGTGATCTTTTGGCCTCTGGTTTCCCACTCTTTGATGTTCATTTGAGATTTTATTTGGTTATTTTTGAGCCTTTTTCCTATTTTTGAGGTAACTTGCAAGTCAAGTTACTTCTAAGGGTGGTTCATACAAGTACTTGACCTAGTTTGATTTGTAAATGACACTTGTGGATCCCTTAAGTTCTCAACTCTTCTTGATTCATATTGTCAACATGTTGAGCTTCCTAGATATCAATTTATAGGTCATATACATCCTTTCTTCTTGTGCTTGAGTTGCATTCTTTTAGGCTTTCCATTTGAACTTCAAATTTTGAATGTGTTTAAGACCTAGGTCTTTCTACATGCCTATTCTTGCAATTCTCTTTTGGTGTGTTTGATCTTTGCTTTGTGCATTCTCTCCTCTCATCCCCACTTCTGTCCAAGGATCATCGAGTCTCATTTGAGATGGTTTGGTCCTTCCTTTGGGGGTACTTTGAACATGTCATGAATGGTGATTCTTTTAGGACTTCTCTTGTGCTTTCTTGCTTGTTTCCTTTTGTGTGCATTATTTCTTCCTTTTTTGTTGCATCTTATCATATGCATGCTTGAGGTTGAGATGTACTTGTTGAGGCTACTTCCCCACACTTTTTTCCTCCCCCACTTTCATTCTAATTGTGCATTACATGTTTGCATACTTGCATTTTCATATGCCTTCTTCTTCTTCTTCTTCTTCTTCTTCTTCTTCTTCTTGTTTTGTCTTTCTTTGCCATTTTCCCTTAGGACCTCTAATCTCTCTTGTTCAAGAGAGATTATGATAGACCTTAGGTTTGAATCCATGCATGATAACATTAGGTAGAATTCCCTTTATCCCAATCATAGGTGCATTTTGTATGAGAACATTAGGTTGAGTCTTAGTCTCCCTTTAGAGTGTCTTTCTCTTCTCATCTTCAAACTTTCTCAAAAGATTTAATAAATGTTAAGGATTGTTGTATGTTACGAGCCCTAAGTACTTGGGAAATGGTGATTGGGGGCCTCCTCTCAATTACCTAGAGTGTTTAGCGTATCTCCTTTGGACGATATGCGACGCATTCACTCCTAGGTCATAGTCTTTAGTGCAACATGAATTACAAACAATAATCAATGCACTTCTTCTCTAAAAAACACAAAAACAAACTTCAAACTTTTTATCCTTCGGGATCTTAATTTGGAAAATATTTTTCATAAGGAGAATTTTGTTAACTCTTGGTTCTACCGCAAACAGGTAACACCTAAGTCTCCAATGGTCGAGCTGTGTAACACCCTGCTCCCCAAATAAAATAAATGCCATTAAAATAAACAATGATCAGAGTTTCACACCACAAAACGGGATGTCATACAAGAAACCAAACAAAACATCTTCATTAAATGATATCAACAATAGTAAACAGCGGAAAATTCGTCGTCATATATATATATATATATAACCGTCATATACATCTCATATACATCATCCTCGGCCAACTGCCCAAAATACACCAGACATATATTCACTAAAAGGATTCATCAAAACATGATACGCCACAGGGGCACACAAAATCATCAAATAAACAAGCAACTCCCCAAAGCCCCAGTGTTACGTATCAGAGCATTCCTACGACACAACTCGCCACAATCCAAGCTAGCTACACACCTGGGTTATCTGTACTTCCGAAGAAGCATAGACCACAACAAAAGCAAGGGGTGAGAAATCACGATCAAAATATAATGGAAATAATGTACATGAATAAAAGGCAGTAAATTACACAATTATCATTCACATACATCGACCCAGACCTACAGTCCCACATCGACATAGCATATAAAACAATGCAACTCATGCAACTCAACCCATGATATGTAGTACCGACTCAACAACAACACCGATGGGCACCTGGCCATCACCCTTTTCCCGAAGGAACATATCATCATCACCGATGGGTGCTAGGCCATCACCCTCCACACAGGAGCATATTATAAACAGGATAGATCACTTACGCTCCCCTGAGACAGGATCTATCCCTCACAATCATCGATGGGCACCTGGCCATCACCCTCACACAAGAGCACATTATCGCTACCGATGGGCACTAGGCCATCACCCTTCACACAGGAGCACATCATCACACCACGCTATGCATAACCCCAATGCATAACGCACAACATCCAAAACACTAGGTGTACACGATTCTACTGGTCACATTTAATCACACATATATATATATATATATATATATATATATATATATATATATATATATATATATATATATATATATATATATATATATATATATATATATATATATATATATATATATATATATATATATATATATATATATATATATATATATATATATATATATATATCACACATCACCATATTCATACACAATCACATGCACCAAATTCAATCATTTAGATTAAACGAGTATCAAGGAAATCATATCTCACACCATACACATACTCCCCATATTTCAATACCAACATCATAAACAATCATGACCAACAAGGGTCCAACAACACAAGAGAACAGAACAGCACAACACAAAAAAATACACAACACTGTCATGCTCGCTGGCTCACTCGCTAGGCGAAGCATCAGCGAATGCTCGCTACTTGCTCGCTCAGAAAACTCCCTAGTGAAGTCAGACAGTGGCTACTGGAAGCATTCGCTATCCAGTTCGCCCAACGAATCCCTAGCGAAGATTCTCTACTCGTTCGCCCAGCGAAGCAGCTGGCGAACGTCTGCGATTTCAGAAAAATAAAACTGCTTAGAGTCCGCAAAACGCTCTGAACTCAGCCGATTCTACTTTACACCAGACCCCATCATATCAGACCAATATTCTACAACCTAACCATATATTATAATCTCGATTTAACTCGATTAAATGTCGTCTCTACTCTTTTAATTCAGTTTCGACATAAAACTTCGAACTACCCGGAAACCCCCAAATCGAGCAAAGAACACATGCAATGGATTCAAACATAGCAGCATCAAACCCAGAATCACAATATCATATAAAACATAATCATCAACCTATGGGATTAAGGAAAATCCCCTTTCTACCTAGTATTCATGCAACATACCAATTTTAACCGATTCTTCCCCCCCCCCCCCTTACCTCGATAGCTTGAACAATCTGAAGAACTCCTGCTGCCAAGATGAATCCTAGCTTCCT
Organism: Lathyrus sativus; assembly: GCA_963859935.3. Classification (NCBI taxonomy): domain Eukaryota; kingdom Viridiplantae; phylum Streptophyta; class Magnoliopsida; order Fabales; family Fabaceae; genus Lathyrus; species Lathyrus sativus. The sequence goes on along the minus strand of OZ012736.1, from coordinate 155,619,723 downwards.
CTTGCTCCGATTCACCTTGCTCTTCTTCCTTATAATTCCTCTTCTCTTTGATCGTGTTTCCCTTTCTTTTCTCCTCCTATGTGTTCTTCTTTCTCCTCTAATTCCAATATTCCCACAATGCCCCTCGTCCCAATTCTTTTATTCCAATTCCTTTTTATTCATTTAATAATAATAATAATACTAATAATAATAATATTGATAATAATATTACCATTATTAAATAAATTATCATCACTAAATATTATTATTAATACTAAAGTCCAAAATCATTAATAAATTCCAATTTAAGGGCTACACGCTATCGCACTCAACCACACCCTTAACACAGAAGGCACACCACAATTGAAATACACAGGAAAAACGAGATAATTAAAATTTTACAACTCTCCCCCACTTTAATTATTTTCATCCTCGAAAATACGTGATGGAAACAATTCCGGATATGCATCCCGCATCCTGCTTTCCAACTCCCAGGTCACACTGCCTCCTGCAGCACCTTCCCAAACCACTCTCACCAAAGGTATCTCTTTCCCTCTAAGTGGCTGCATCTTGCGGCCCTCTATCCTCAACGGCATCGTCTCAACAGTGAGATTCTCCCGGACTTTCACTTCATCTCTCTGAATCACATGAGACGAATTCGCAACATACTTCCGAAGTTGCGATACATAGAACACATCATGCAAATTTGAAAGCTCCGGCGGCAACGCAACCCTATAAGCTACAACACCAACTCTCTGCAAAATCTGATACGACCCAATAAACTTCGGATCCAGCTTCTTGGACTTCAACGCACGACCTACACCAGTCACTGGGTTAACTCTCAGGAACACATGATCACCTTCACTGAATTCCAACTCTTTCCTCCGGTTATCATGATAACTCTTCTGCCTGTCCTGAGACGCTTTCATCCTCTCACGAATCATCTAAATAGTCTCAGTAGTCTGCTGCACAATCTCTAGCCCCAAAACCACATTCTCACCCGAATCATACCAACACAAAGGAGTTCTGCACCTCCTACCATAGAGAGCCTCAAACGGTGCCATCCCGATACTGGAATGGTAACTGTTGTTATATGTGAACTCAATCAATGGAAAATGAGTATCCCACGCACCACCTTTTTCTAACACACAAGCCCGCAGCAAATCCTCCAACGTCTGAATAGTGCTCTCCGACTGTCCATCAGTTTGTGGATGATAAGCTGAACTTAGCTTCAACTTGGTACCCAAAGCTTCCTGTAAACTCTTCCAAAACTCTGAAGTAAACCTCAGATCTCTATCCGACACAATACTCGACGGCACACCATGCAGCTTCACAATCACCCGAACATAAATCTCTGCCAGCTTCTCCAACGAAAAACTTATATTAACGAGCACAAAATGTGCAGACTTCGTAAGCTGATCCACAATTACCCAAATGGCATCAAATCCTCTCACTGTGCACGGAAAACCCGTAACAAAATCCATGGTAATGCAATCCCACTTCCAAACCGGAATCTCTAACGGTTGCATCAATCCACTAGGCTTCTGGTGCTCCACCTTCGATTTCTGACACGTCAAACAGGCATACACAGACTGAGCTATATCCTTTTTCATACCTGACCACCAAACCATATTCCTTAAATCATGATACATATTCGTAGCTCCCGGATGTATACTCAAACCACTGCGATGTCCTTCACTCAGAATCGACTTCTTCATCTCATCATTATCCAGCACACAAATCCTACCTCGGAACCTCAACACACCCGAATCATCCAACTTGAAATCACTATCGGAGTCTCTTCCCACTCCAGACGTCACATCCACTAGCTTCACATCAAGCTTCTGAATTTCTCTGATCATATCCAAGAAATCATTGTTCACTTGCAACTTGCCCAACATCAAGCAATTTGCCGAAGTTTCATAAACCATGCTCAAATCTCAGAACTGCTCAATAAGCTCCATCTCTTTCACCATCATAGCCGACATATGAACCTCTTTCATACTCAAAGCATCGACTACCACATTAGCCTTTCCTGGATGATAACCTAGGCTAAAATCATAATCCTTCAAGAATTCTAACCATCTCCTCTGCCTCATATTCAGCTCTTTCTGATCAAACAGATACTTCAGACTTTTATGGTCGCTGAACACCTCAAACCTTGAACCATACAAATAATTCCTCCAGATCTTCAACACAAAAACCACCACAGCTAACTCAAGATCATGAGTAGGGTAATTCCGCTCATGCACCCTCAGTTGCCGCGAAGCATACGCCGCCACTTTACCATTCTGCATAAGAACTCCGCCTAAACCTATCTTAGACGCATCACAATACACCACAAACGGTTCACTCGGAGTCGGTAACACTAACACCGATGCCGTAGTCAATCTCTTCTTTAATTCCACAAAACTCTCTTCACAAGCGGCATCCCACACAAAAACTTGGTTCTTTCTCGTCAAATGAGTCAACGGCAACGCCAAGGTAGAAAAACCTTCAATAAACCTCCAATAGTACCCTACCAAACCCAAAAAGCTTCTAACTTCCGTCGCTGTCTTCGGCGGTTCCCACTGCAACACTGCACTCACCTTAGATGGATCCACCGAAATACCATCGCCAGAAATAACATGCCCCAAGAAACTCACCGTCTTCAACCAGAACTCACACTTCGACAGTTTCGCAAACAACTTATTATCCTTCAACACTTACAAAGCAATTCTCAAATGTCTGGCATGCTCTTCCTCAGACTTAGAATAAATCAGTATATCATCAATGAACGCAACAATAAACTGATCCAAATAAGAATGGAAGATCCGGTTCATATACTCCATGAACACTCCCGGCGTATTCGACACTCTGAAAGGCATTACCGCATACTCGTAATGTCCGTATCGAGTTCTAAATGCCGTCTTCTGAATATCACCTTCCTTCACTCTAATCTGATGGTAACCCGACCTCAAATCAATCTTACTGAACACACGAGCTCCCACCAACTGATCCATCAAATCATCAATCCTTGGAAGAGGATATTTGTTCTTGATGGTCACTTTATTCAACTGACGGTAATCAATGCACAAACGCATACTACCGTCCTTCTTCTTAACCAACAACACTGGAGCTCCCACGGCGACACGCTTGGCCTGATAAACTTTCTGTCCAACAACTCTCCAATCTGAGACTTCAATTCAGCCAATTCCGCTGCTGACATCCTGTACGGCACCATAGATATAGGCCTCGTACCGGGTACAAGATCAATGCCAAACTCAACTTCTCTCTTCGGAGGCAACTCAGTAATATCATCGGGAACACTTCCGGAAACTCATTCACCACTGCTAACTCTTCCAGTGACGCTTTGCTGTCAACAAACAACGTTGCAAATAAAGCAAAAATTTTAGCCTCGTCTTCCAACAAGATTCTCAACTCCTTACTAGACAAGGAATCCGCCAATGCTTCTTCCTCTGGAGAAAGAAACAAAAACACCTTCCGAAAACAATCAATATACACTCGGTTGAACTCCAACCAGTTCATATCCAGAATAACATCCAACTTACCAAGAGCCAAGCTAATCAGATCCACACCAAAATCTCTACCGAAAATAGTCAGCGGACACTTCAAACACACTAAAAAAGTAGTCACCGAACCAATAGAGGGAGTCTCAATAGTTATCTGCCGCCCAAGAGTAGTCGGCACCAAACCTAACCTCTTCACACAATCCACAGAAATGAACGATTGGGTCGCACCCGTATCAATCATAGCAGACAAAGGAACATTATTGATGAAACAAGTACCTTGGATAGAACGATCCTCACTAGTAGCTTGAGTTCCCACCACCGCAAACACTTTACCACTGGTTTGAGACACCTGAGCAGGCTTCAGCTTCTCGCAGTGCATAATAATGTGGCCCTTCTCACCATAGTTGTAACAGGAAGGCATAGCGACTCGGCAATCAGCCATCACATGGCTCGGCTTACCACACTTGAAGCACTTCTTCACTTCATGAAAACAATCATCAACACGATGACCCATGCCATCGCACCGGAAACACTTCACACTAGTCAACACTCTTCTTTCTCTGGGCTTCTTATCAGCAACACCCTTAAACTTTCCCTTATCAGTAGGAACACTATAAGGAGTACCACCAAACCTTTGCCTACCCTTACGATCATTTGCAGCCTTGTAATGCGCGATCCTCACCCGGTTATCATTGTCATAAATCCTGCTTCTGCTTATCAGCTCAGGATAATCCCTGATATTTTGACAAGTTATTCCCATCTTCACTTCCGGACGCAGCCCATTCTCAAACTTCAAACACTTGGAGGTCATCGCTCCGTCAGCATTGTAATGAGGATAATATTGCACTAACTCTTCAAACATAGCCGCATACTCAGCCACCGTCATATTGCCCTGCTTCAGCTCTAGAAATTCTATCTCTTTAGCACTTCTGATATCCTCCAAAAAAATACTTCTCCAGAAAACCAGTGCGAACAACATCCCAAGTAATTGGAGTTCCTGCAGTTTCCCATCTCTGGCGACTGTTGTCCCACAAAGCTTCATCTTCTCCCTCTAACATGTGAGTACCGAACCTCACCTTCTGCTCATCACTGCAACCCATCATTATGAAAATCTTCTCAATTTCCTTAAGCCACTTCTGCGCCGGTTCAGGGTCCAAAATTCCTCCTTGAATCGTCGGCGGCTTGTTACTCTGAAACTGCGCTAATCCCTGAATTGTGCCCCCGCAACGTGGTTCTAATTAGCAACCACCTGCGCCATTGCTTGCATAGTTGTAGCCAACACAACATCATTCCTTCCCGCCATATTGCTCAACAACAACAACACCAGGTTAACAAAAAACAAACTCTATCCTACAAACAGACTCAACTACTACACTGGCCAGACGGGCCGACCTGCTCTGATACCAGATTGTAACACCCCGATCCCCAAATAAAATAAATTCCATTAAAATAAACAATTATCCGAGTTTCACACCATAAAACGGGATGTCACCGAAGAAACCAAACAAAACATCTTCATTAAATGATATCAACAATAGTAAACAGTGGAAAATTCATCATATATATATATATATATATATATATATATATATATATATATATTATATATATATATATATATATATATATATATATATATATATATATATATATATATAATATATATATATATAATATATATATATATATATATATTATATATATATATATATATATATATATATATATATATATATATATATATATATATATATATATATATATATATATATATATATATATATATATATATATATATATATATATATATATATATATATATATATATATATATATATATATATATATATATATATATATATATATATATATATATATATATATATATATATATATATATATATATATATATATATATTATATATATATATATATATATATATATATATATATATATATATATATATATATATATATATATATATATATATATATATATATATATATAATATATATATATATATATATATATATATATATATATATATATATATATATATATATATATATATATATATATATATATATATATATATATATATATATATATATATATATATATATATATATATATATATATATATATATATATATATATATATATATATATATATATATATATATATATATATATATATATATATATATATATATATATATATATATATATATATATATATATATATATATATATATATATATATATATATATATATATATATATATATATATAATATATATATATATATATATATATATATATATTATATATATATATATTATATATATATATATATATATATATATATATATATATATATATATATATATATATATATATATATATATATATATATATATATATATATATATATATATATATATATATATATATATATATATATATATATATATATATAACCATCATATACATGTCATACACATCATCCTCGGCCAACTGCCCAAAATACACCAGACATATATTCACTAAAAGGATTCATCAAAACATGATACGCCACGGGGGCACACAAAATCATCAAATAAACAAGCAACTCCCCAAAGCCCCGGTGTTACGTATCAGAGCATTCCTACGACACAACTCGCCACAATCCAAGCACAGACCACAAAAAAGCAAGGGGTGGGAAATCACGATCAAAATATAATGGTAATAATGTACATGAATAAAAGGCACTAAATTACACAATTATCATTCACATACATCGACCCGGACCTACAGTCCCACACCGACATAACATATAAAACAATGCAACTCATGCAACTCAACCCATGATATGCGGTACCGACTCAACAAAACACCGATGGGCACCTGGCCGTCACCCTTTTCCCGAAGGAACATATCATCATTACCGATGGGCACCAGGCCATCACCCTCCACACAGGAGCATATTATAAACAGGATAGATCACTTACGCTCCCCTGAGACAGGATCTATCCCTC